>CM046462.1:6160957-7519707 GCA_025506415.1 Flaveria robusta | reverse complement strand
CATCTAGGTTTGAATTTTGAATGGTCTTTACCACAGGGTTGATGTTTCTGCCTATGTCTTTTATTTATTCTCATAAAAGTCAACAAAAATTAAAAAATAAACTAAGAATAAATAAAAGTTTATATATTTATATCTATACTATATAATAAAAGAATAATTAGATTGACACATAACATTTTATTGTGCATTCTAAACTTTTTTCCCACCCTTATCATATAATATTTTTTGTCATATTATATAGCTCAAAGTATTTAAATAATTAACTTCGTCTATTCTTATTTTGATAGTTTCAATAAATTCAGTTAAAAAAACATTTCTAAAATATAATTAATTTTGTCCTGATTCTATAAATTTTGTTAGAGATATTTTGTAATTAACTTTTTGTTAAAAGTTGATTTGTTTTTTAAACAACCAGTGTTCACACATGGTTAGCTCTATGTTACATTGTATTGAGTTACAAGTAGACATGAATTAAAATTATTAATATTAGACAATGATTGTAAAATTACAAACAAAACATCAAATTTTGTATACAAATAAATTTTCGAAGGTTTATGGATGTTCTCATGTTCAGTATAATATAACCTAAAGTTTATATTTATAAGTTAATTTCAATTATAAACTATTTAGACTTATAAGCATTGATACAGAAAATATATTAATATTAGATATAGATTATTTTAAAAAATTAAACATAAAAATCAATATACAAAGTATTAGCAACAATATTACAAATTACGAACCTTTTTAATCAAAAGCAACTTTTATTGATTGAACCCGTGTATTACACGGGTCTTTAACCTAGTAAACTATATACCAAAAATGAGATTCATAGATAAAAGAAACACATATACAAGCACCTAAGGCCAACATTTTTCTTGCATCATATGCAGTTTAGTGGACCCATGTGGGGACAGTTTTCTGTTGTTAGTCTACCATAAGAATTTAAGCACTTTGCTCATCTAAAAGGGAAAACTCTCAATTGTCCATATAAAGCTAATCCTAGATGCCTGAGTTTGATTCTCAATCGTGCTAACTTAATTGATAAACCCAACAAATCATAACTTAGAAAGTCTGAATTTGAAAGGCGCCAACCAACTGCATCTAAAGTACCAATAGCATCATAAACAATTCTGAGATTCCTCTTCATACTATTAAACAAAAGACACATGGAGATAATTTAATGATTGTAATAAAAAAAAAGCTCATTCCTTTAATGTAACAAAAGGGTTTGCAAGTAAATGTAATATATAAAGTAATGTAATATATTGGAGTCCATGAGATGGGCCTCATCAATAATCAATAACTAACTCACCGCTAAAACTTAAGAGGCTTTTAGAGAAATCGATAAAGTCTTTATGAATCTATGTTAAATATAATTTTAATTTTGCTTTAACGGTATTTTTAGAGGAAAAAAATTTTAGAAGTCATTGTAACTTAGATCAGTCCAAGCAACCGTTGGGGAGTTTCCATCAAGCTTAAATCATACTTGAGACCCATTAGTTTGATGGGGCATATAAAACTAACCGGTGTTTCCAAAGATGATGCTATGTTGTAAATCGTGACACCAACACGTTTTATGGTCTATATTTTGAAACCCCACCAAAAATGTCCTTGCATTAGACAACCAAATAAAGGTATCTTTTTTTTTTTTTTTTTTTTGTTAACAATGAGTAACATTACCTCAATAAATGAACATCCAAAGTAGTATAACCCGCTGTTAGGGCATGTACTGATTATGCGTTGCAAATTTTTTATCCCAAAGGTGACCCATCATATTTCATAATTAACAAAAGCATGGTAAAACTTACATTTTTTCTTCTAATAGGACTTATCATTGTTTATTTCCGGAGCATTGCATCCTGATATGCACAAAACAAACATCTTAATAAATTGTCTAAAATGAAAGTGATGATGTAACATAGAAAGTAATCTATATATCATACTCGAGACCACAAGTTTTCTTCCGCCATGGCTAATTATAAGACCCACATGATTTCTTCATAACATCCCATGACACAAAATTATAATAGCATGGATTTTGGAAATGGTGAACTATCAACTTGATTGACAATGCTGCTCTGATCATTCAATTTCAATTGACTAATTTGATAGCGTGTCGAGTGAATTTCCCGTGTAAAATGGAACAATATATTATATTGAGTGAAGACCAGTAAGATTCCATTTGATGTCACAATGAAGTAAGCTATTTCCTTATACTGCTAAAGGCAATTGAAACCTATTTAAACTCTTGAATCTGGAAGTTGGGAACTTGAAATTGAAACCATCCTTTAAGTCGAGTGGATCTTGTTTTGCTATCATATGTCTTCAACCCATGAAACACTATAAGGAGGAAACATCCTAGAACTTCCTTCTGAACCTATGTCAACCTTTGACTTGAACTTGAAGTTGTACCAAACCTATAGATATAAATTAGTTCACGTGTATAGTCTTGAATAATCCAAGCAAAACTAATTTAAAAATGTTTCAGGTAAACTTGATCTCAATTTTGCTTTAACCCACAGGAATTAATACCTTAGGATCTATGTTGTGGCACTTTTCCCACCCATCATTGCATCAAAAATTAAAGAAGAAAAATAACGACATATCAAAGGTTTTACTCTACCCTCTAGTATCAAACTGCAGATAGATAGTAGCTTTCAGAATGCATATACGCCCTTTTTTGTTTGTTGATTCCTAGTTGCATTATGTTTAACATGCACAACTTAAATCGGTAGACTAACCGCAAACGCCAATTTTTGAAAAAGTAAATGTAAAAATTTTCAATTATATGTCTCAGTTGATGAGTTTAGAACAGGTATGACAAATAATGCTTTTTCTTTCTCCCATGAACAGACACAAAATCCCATTGTTGCTAAGCTCATACTTTCTATAAAAGGTTTTTAAGATTCAAATACAAAAAGGTATTCATTTCATCGGTGATATGATTCACCAATTTTGACAGCTCTTTGATTGTAAACTATATCAATAACGTTTATAAAAATTCCCATCAGTCCATGATGTTGATCTAAGTATTATCTGAGACCGTAAAATCTGTTAACACAGTTTATAGGGCCAAGTGGAAGCCCCACAAACACCAAACCCTAAACATTAAGCACTCACAGAAAAATTATCACAACAGGGTAGTAGATGAAAGCAAAAAAAAATTTGTTTACCTGTAAACGGAGGCTAAATCAAACTACGACGGCAAATGATGTTTCTTCTTCTTGTAACCGAGCAGGGTGAGATAGATCATAACGACAGAGACCAAAAGCAGTGCCAGAATTATACCCTGAATAAATCTTCGGAGTCATGCAACCCTGAAGAAGAAATCATATCAAATTTGGGGAAACAACAAATGTAGCGAAAAAATGAACAAATTCATGAACAATTTTGGATGATCGGTGCCGTCACATCCAAACCTAATGACGAAGAGCGTATCTTGCTGAACCGAGGCGAATTGCCATCGCCACCGTCCTATGCTCCCCCAACCTGCACCCGAAATCCAGTGAATCGTTAGCCCATTCCAATGTAAGCACATGCATTAAAGAACCATCATCGGAGACATTGCCACTTACCAATTTAGGTTTGGTGGAAGAATTGAGAGAAAGAGGAGAGTGAGGGAAGTATTGAATTGAAATTGATTACAACTTTCTGTTTACTCCTCTCGAATAAACACGTAGCAACAGGGTTAATATTGTAACTTTATACGTCGGTGGTTACTGTAGCCACCGACCTAAAGTTTTAGTATATATTATAATATATCAAAGAGAAACACTTTGTTTGTGTCAAAACTTTCCATTGCTATTATACCACAATGCAGCTGAACTTGGTAAATCATATTGTGATTTATTGTGATCAAACAAACTAAATGTATGTCAAATAATGGTTAATGGTGGTGAAACATTATCAAAACGTAGTGAGTCATGGTCATATATGAGTCATAAGACTCCTTAAATAAGGACTGCCATGACTTGTGGATTGTCATGACTTATAATCACTCATAAGGCTCAGCGTAATCCATTAGGCATGGTTAGTTAACATTTATTAAATTATAATAATGACATCTAGTATGTCTTATTAGTTAACCATGATCATTAATATTGCAAACACGGTTAATATGAATCATAATCCTTCTACTCTAATAAAAAAGAAACTAATTATGACACATGCTATCATCACATTGCTTCTCACCAAATTTTCCCGACTATCTCTTCTATTAATAATTACACTAATTACTAATAATATTATTTAATTTTTTTATATTAAAAATATTTTTTAATAAATTAAAAAAGATCTTTTTATTAATGTTATTGCTAGAGAAATAAATTTTTATAACATAAGAAATTTTTCTAAATCATCAAACATTTTTAAATACAAGATATTTTAAAGTTAATGTTTTGAAATGTATAATTTTTATAAACTAAAAATAATTAAAATTGGGATTTATAATAAGAAAATTTTTTAAAAATGGTATTTTTTATAATGATTTATTCTGAAACAAAATGTTAATTTTTTTTTGAAAAAAAAGTTTAAAAAGTTGATATCGTTTTTTTATTACTTATAGTTTTATAATCATACATAATTCAATCATATTATATCTTAATATATCTTCTTATAATTAATAAATTTACATGTTATTTGATATTTTTTATAATCAACCCATGTAATAAACGAGGTTACTAAACATAGTAATAAATATAAGTTACTAATAGTCAATGAGGGTCAATATGGTCAACATAAATGACTAACCTTTTTCATTTTTAATGACAAGCTATCTAATATGTTTATCTGAGAAATGTTTGAACTTGACTTTATTGGATAAACTTTAAGATGTACGTGTTACCATTATGTTATCTTGTGATTGTTATAGATTACTAATCTTAACTCTGACTTAAAGAAAAAGAAAAAAGTATATCACATGACAACTTTAAAATAAAACAAAGAGAAAAATGTTAAAATAAGTAGTTGATTAATTAAAAAAAGCTAAACTAAACATTTAATTTTTAGCTCACTTAAATTCATTTTCCACCTATAAACACTTGTCATGTAACCCATCTTGACTAAAGTCATCTAGCTGGTCAATAATTGGTTAAAATAAGTAGTCATGGTACAGTTTTAACGTGATGTAATTGGTGAAATTGATGCTTGTATTTTGTTGGGCCTTAGCATCTAATTAGTGGTCCCCTTTATTTTATATAAATTGGCCGTTCAAAAAAAAAAAAAAAAATCTACCTTCTAGCCGGTCAATAATTGGTTGGACACACAATATAAATAAATAGGTTTTTGACACATGTCCCGATTAGTCATAACTGCCTTTGTGGGACACTTGTATAATTGAGGTTTTTTTTTTTTTACCAAAAATGTGTAAATAAAAAAGTTATTTAACAAAATAGTATAGTTTGAAAATATTTATCAAAATAATGTATTTTTATACATTTTTGTTTCCCTCTCTTATTATTATTGGATATTATACACAAGATTTTCTTTAATGTTTTTTAATGATTTATTAATGTTTTAGAAGTGTTCTTCATATAGAACTATTATATAGTTTTTCAGAAATATTTTTTTTATTTCTTTCAAAATGTATTTAATTTGCTTAATCGTTCTATTAAAATATAACTTTTCTTGATTTCTTTAACTTCTTTTAAATAGAAATGATAATGTCAACTTTAGTTTTTTCATGTTGGTACGTAAATCCATTTGATCTTATAGGTTATGGGTTATATTCATATTATAATAAAAAAGTAACTAAATGGATACGTGACAACGTCACATTTTGGTCTCCTATACTTTTAATTTTTTACAAATTTTTCGTTTTTACATTTCTGTCTAAATTTTGAAAGTTAACACTTCGTAACGTGTGCGTGTGGATCAACATTGTTATATCTATTTTTTCTTATTTAACAGCCTCATTGTAAAATGTGGGTCCTATTTCGATTTAGTTATTAGTTTTAATTCTTTACGTTTCACGGGCATGATTCCATGTTTTTATGTCTACTTTTCGTTTGGATTCATTTTTTCATTTTTTTAAGACGAACTTTTTTAGTTTTGGTATTCACTGATGTTAGGGTGACATTAGTGTTAATTTACACGGTTTTATGCCCCCGTAGTAACGCGGGGGACTTAATAATAGTTATAGCTAATTAGTAACCCATCAAATTTGTAAATGGTACATTGCAGTAGCAAAATACGCAAAAGAAAACACGCAAAAAATAATAATAATAATCAAAAATCACAAAAACAATGGAAATCAATAAATCAAAACTCTATACATGATAAAAGAATTTAAAAAAAACAACCTCCGCAGATTCGAACGATTGAACTACCGACAAAACTGAGGGGTTTAGTAGTAAGCCAAGACATGATTTTGAGTTGCAAAATTTCATAATGTCTATAACATTTAAGAGGAGTTAATTGACGGGTCAATTGACCCTTGTAGCATGTATGTGGTTGGTCCTTGTCTGGAATGCATAAATACCTCCAAATACATGTGTATGAAAGGGAGCCACGTCAACTTGTAAATGTAAAGCATTGATGAGCATAAATAGGGGTTAGGTGTATAGAAAGTAAACACTTTTAATTAATGGACTTATTAAATTTTAATATTTATTTATTAACCGTGATTAATTTTAACTTAAAAAATTTTTACAGACAATTTTAACTTTAAGCTTATTTTTTTAATAATTTCTTACTAACTAAGAGTAAACATCGTTAGTTTTTTTTACGTTGATTGTTTATATGGCTAAAATACTGAGCAAAAATTTGAAATCAACCATTTGATCCGTCAATTTTAAACTTCTTCACCCTATAACCCGTCAAATTCCACCTTCTGATCTGAACCACTTAACTTATTAAAGGTAGATTTCAGGTGACGTTAGAGGCTGGACACTAAAAAGCGGACTTGATGGAGATTGGGCAACGGCAGAGTTGAAAAATGGCTAAATGTTGGCCCCATTTTATAAAAAAAACAAACGAAAGTTAATTTTCAGTTAATAAGAGATCGTTGGAGTAAAATAAGTTAAAAGTTATGAGTGTTTGCAAACATTTATTGAGTTGGCATTAATCCTGACCAATAAATAAAATTTGAAATTATTAAAATCCAGTAACCTTTATTACTATTACTATCTTTAAAAACTCGTGTAATACACATGTTAAATATCAAAAAAATGGCAAATTTAAACATTTGGATTTAGATAACAATTCTATAAAACCACATAAATGAAGAAAAAAACTTAACTTTAATATTATAGTACAACTTTATTTTATAGCTATTACAATTAATAATCAAATTCTTTTAAAAAAATCTAATTACATAAACAATAAATTTCTTGTTTGATTAAATTGTCGAAGTCGTATTATGTGTTTATGATCTTATATATACTTTATTTGATAAATTGTTAATAAACATTTAAATCTATATGATACATCACCAATAAATTATTCAAACGATTTACTAATGTCTATATTAGTATGTTGTGTTTCGTCAATGTGTGTGGCTAGCTCACTTGGTAGAGGCTTTGTCTCTTAGAGGGGGGGTCTTAGGTTAAAACTCAAGCAATCGTTTAATTTGGTGTAGTATATAAGTAGAATAGATTTGTCGTTCAAAAAAAAGTATGTTCTGTTTCATGCAAGTACACTCTATAGTTTAATATAAAGTATTTTAGAAGATAGTAATTACATAATTTTCTTCATATTCGATCGATGTTATGTGGTCATTAAAAATATACTTAAATGGGTGTCTAATCACCCTTAATAGTAAATGACAAATAAGGTATTGAATCCATATGAAATTACTGGATAGTGCCTAATGACCTTTTGTCTTGTAAGTATTTTGTATCTAAATATTTCTTAGGAACTTATAAAATTTTATAAGGTGTTTCAACTTTCTATAAATTTTAGTTTTTTTTTTGTTTACATGTAATATTATCTGGTCTTTTAAAAGAGTTCAATCAGTCCAAAAGTTCAATCAATGAACATCTAAAGTAGCTATTTCATTTACCTTTCCTTTTCTAAAAACATTTTTTTTGGTTTTCTTGCATCATTAAAAGCATTCACAGTAGGTTTTTTATATTTATGTGAGTGTGTTTTTTATATTTTAAGGAATGGTTGTAAATGGTTGTGAGTAGATGAGAGAGAAAAGTTACTGTTTATTTTGTATATTTGGGGAATCACTGTTCAACCCTTATAAAATTTTTAATATTTTTGAAAATGGTTGTGAGTAAAAGAGAGAGAAAAAATAATGATAAAAGTATAAAAAAATATTATTTAATTGAGAAGGGGAGAGAAATAATAGTGTATTTTAGTGTAATTATAAGGATAAAGATATTGAAGCTGATGTGAATGCTCTAACACTTAGTATTGGTAAAATGTCTTGATTTCATTAAATAATTAACGAAATAACATCTAAATTGTGTTCCTAGTTGGTCTCGATCAATCTGATAAACATAATTAGATATTGACACTTATTTATCTAGCTATTCATATTATGTGAATCTCGTACTTGTAGTTATTAGGTTACACATTAGTTTTGCTAATCTAAACTCAGGAGTGATCTGGTTTTTATTATTGTTTAAAACTCAATTCCAATTTCAACTTTTATTATAATTAAATCAGTTTCCGAAAGCAAATTCCAATCACACGCTTACCTCAATTCATCAACTTGATAACAACGAACCACATGTTTTAGCACTCTATTTGCAGTAACTAATTAAGGTGAATAAGACTCATTTATTATTTATTTTTAATTGACCTTCTTACATCAATCAGTGACGGAGCTTGAGCCAAATTTTAAAATGGGACGGGGGCGTAAGTAAACTATTTTATGGGGGGCGGGCTTTATATTTATTAAAAAATTTCCACTACTGGACTGAAAATTTACACTATCGAGCCAAAAATTAACAATACTGACGAAAAAAAGATGGGGGCGGGCTTTATTGTGTTTTTTTATATCTTTGTATTTTGAATGATCTAAGCCCACGTGCTGAAATATTAAGCATTATCTACACATTAATGATTAATTATAATAATGTAATTTTCGTAACCAAATTTAACACATTAATCATTTATCAAAGAGGATATAAATGATTTGGACAAAAAGTATTTTGGGTTAATTGACCCGGAATCCATATGAAAAAGTCGTTCAGCACATCTGTGCGAAATATATGACATTTAGAGAAAATTGATTGAACGGTTTCTTATAGCAATTTTATCATTTGTTAGTGGAAGTTGTCTCTATAAGATATAATCAATTGTTGCAAAATCCTGCATAAAAACCAAATATTATGAGCTGAGAAACATGTATGACATGGAATATTCATGGGACTTTATAAATCATGAAACACAAAATGAACCGACCTTAAATGATATACTTTGTAGAAGTTTTGTAGCTAATTATTTCTAGAAGAGCTTAGGCATTGGCGGAGGATAGTGGGGGAATATTCATGACCTGCTTCTTCCTTTTCATTTCAGTTGCTTATTATCGATATGCCCAACTTTTCAAGCTTTTCAAATGCGATGTCCCTACAAAACGAAGATTAAAAAGAGCGTAGAAGATTAAACCCTATGTTGGTACAATGGATCCCAAGAACATCAGAAGAATTCTTGATCGGTGGAGACATACTCGACACAATGATATTCGAATCAACACAAATCAAACTTGTAGAACAATTAGATTCGAGATATATATATGAATAACAATTCATTTAATGGAAGAATGATACACATACGTTTGATTACAGACTCCTTATATAGAACAAAGGGAACACACGGTTCCGATCGGCTACCACCGATCTCAATTTGGCAGCCCCTATAATGACACATATGGCCTTGGGCCCATATTAATTATATTTACAATTCTGGGTTTATTAAACTATTACAGCCCACATAAATATACAAACTACTAATTATTGACCCACTAAAATACATTACATACCCAATATGAATTAAAGCCCAATACTCCCCCTTAATTCATGATTGGGTGCTTCAATTTTCCTTTGGCTTTGAGTTGTCTTCATCATTGACGAGAAGTATGAAATCATCCAAGCTTTCAATATCTTCGAGCATGTCAAAGTCAATGTCGTCTTCAAAGCTAGCATCATCCATCTTTTGCAACATTGGTTCGTCATCAAGATCTTGCAAATTATCTTCAAAGTTCACCTTTGCATCTTGTATTTCACCATCTTCTTTCTCATTGTTGTCATCCAGATTTTGATCATTTTCTTCTTCAGTAGAACCAATTTCAACCTTTGTTCCATCATCACTTTTCATCTTATCTTTGACTTCTTGAACAACATCTTTGACACTTGCCACTTCAATTTTGTTGCTTGTTTCACCAACCTCTTTCCCTTTATTCTTTTCTTTCTCATACATCCAAAGCATTAAATCCAAATATCCTTGATAAATAATGTTCAAGTTTATACCAAAAATTGCATTTAAACCTAGTTTGCCTGCAATTTCAGGCCACTTTCCATCCTTAGATACTTTTTTATTTCCTCCTATTTGATCAACAAACATGTATAAATCAAACAAATCAATGGGAGTACCATTTGGTAACACCGGGGGATATTTCTCAGTGTATTGTCTAAAGTGTTCATCATAGAACCACTTTACAAATTTGACAAATTGTCACCTCAAGTATTCCTTATTTGACATAACATACTTGGCAATTTTTAATGTATCAAGGAAGGATACCCATATTTGATTTGGATCACTATTATCAATAGTTATTCCATCATCCATAAAGCACTCAAATTTATGATCATAATATCCTTGGAAATATGATTCAACTTTGTTTCTTTCAAGTTCATAAACCGTTTGTGGATCCAAAGTTTTGTAAAGATTTTCAATAAAATCATCATGATCCACGTCTAACAACTTAGAGACATTTGAGTTGCTTTTTGTTTCTTCCAATAATTCACAAGCATCTTCATCATCAAACATACCTTTCACAAAACAAGTATCACCATCAAAAGTGACATTAAAACCTTGGTTAATTAATTGAGTTAGACTCAAAATATTTTTATCCAAGGTGGGTATGTACAAGACACTAGGAATTGTTCTATTTTGATTGTTCAAATACAATTCAATTTCACCAATTCCTTGTGAAGTTAGGATCTCATCTTTATGAGTTCTAACTTCAATGGTGAAGCCATCTTTGAATTTGGTAAACAAGTTTTTATTTCCAGTCACATGTTTGTCAAATGACAAATTAACGACCCAAATATCGTTCCAAAAACCATAGTTTGTTCCATTTACCAAGAAATCAAAGGGCGGTTCATATTTTGGAAAACCATTGTTTTCATATGAAATATTATTGCACTTACTTGTACATTTAGATGCATAATGTCCATGGCGTTTGCATTTGAAGCACCGAATTCTTCTCATCTTCATTCTAGATGCTTTGCAACCCTTTGATCCTCCATTCGGGCCATTTTCCCTACTCAAGGACTTTGTTGCCATCGATTTCTTTGAATCCGAAACCTGCTTCTTTCTCCATGGTTTTCTCGAGATCGAACCCAACCGTAGCCCTGCCAAATTTCTTCTAACCCTATTCTGTTCACTATTTGACATTGGGCTTCATCCGAACAAGTACCGGGATGAGTAAATCGAATTGGCAAAGGGTTCCAAACCATAGGTTCAACCCGATTGAAATCTTTAGTGCAATGTTTCTTTCCTTTGTTCTTCTGTCTTGCTCTGATACCATAACTCAAATCCAAAGAGCTACATGTGCTTACATACTCTGAGGTTGAGAATATTTTTAGCCAAAATAATTTTATATACTAAATGCTTAAAAAAATCGTTCTAAACATGTCAACAATTCACATAAACCCAATCACTTTAGTAGAATCATTGGAACAAAAGTTCAATAAAGCAGAAGAAGAAATAAACACACTAATAAAATTGTCTATACAAAAGCATCTGCATGGTTGCTATGATTTCTCAACTTAATAGTTACTTTGAAGCTTAAATTAACAATTCAATGACCTCATTATTAAACGATACATAATAACCTGCAATCCATTATACTTATTTTTAAGCAAAAAATATTCAACTTGAACCCAAAGCAACCTAGTTGGGTTTATAAAACAGTTTGAAACACTAGTAACCTTAAATAGTAAGTACATTGACCATTAGTGAACTTGTTGAAATTTAACTATAAGTTTTAATACATTTTTCAGAAAGTAATCATCTTATGATTTAAAAAAAATCATAATAAAATGACATGCACAACAGTAGAAAAATAACTAACTTCAAAAGTCAAAATTAAATGATATAACACATGTACATGGAAATCACTATGTAACACCAACTGTGTAAAAAATCAAACCCAAAATTAAATTCAACATGAAATAGATATAACATACACACAATCATACCAATAAAACCTAGGAAAATAAATTATTCAAGTCACAAACAATTTATACAAGCTTGAAGAAAGAAAAAACTTATCTATGTAACAAAAACAACCAAAAACAGATAATCTACTAAGAACCTTAAAACGAAAAAGAACTTCACACCATAAATTATATATTTTATTGCCAGCGAATAACGCAACCGTCGTTAAAATAAATATCAACCGTTAGATCAGAATAAGATTAAATTTTGACCCTTTAAAGTCAGCGGTTACTTGAATTTGAGACAGTTAACTACAGTTTTTTCTATCATCTCCACGTCCCCTCGCTGTGCTATTTTCTCGCTATCTTCCCACGCTCTCGTCCCTACTAACAACCTCATACTACATCCTTATAATTGATTGAAAGAGATCAGAGATTCTCATTTCTTTCTCCTCTTTCTTTAATCTTCACGAACCCTCTCTCTATTGGTGGAAGAGATCGATCGGTCAATGCTACCACCAACGTGTCCGTCGCCGCCGCCGCCGCCGCTGCTCAAATCTAATGTCGCCATCGCCGCCGCTCAAATCTAAGGTCGCTTCCGCTCGAGAGAGAAATATAGAATTAGAGAGACAAAACAATCTTTTTTCTGGTACGCTCCCATCCCCACCACCACCGGATATACATCGCTTACATCGGAGGGAGATGCCATTGAATCAATCATGAGTAGGCCTCTCGACTGATTAATCACACAAGGAGTGCATCTGTTGACGTCGATTTTTTCAACAGATTAGGGTTGAGGTCGGTGAGGTCGATTAATCGCACCAACATGAAGCGTCATTGTCGATTGTCTATCTTTTTCGGTCCTGGTCTGCTAAGGTTGTAAAGGGCTTATTAAAGAACAGAAATGCTCAGAAAACAACATTGGCTCGAAGCTGTAAGCACCCAAAAATCCTTTTTGGCTTAATGTTATGGGACTTTTGAAGATTTCTTAAACTATTCTTGGGCATTTTGTTCGTAACATATCATTTTTCAACTTACAGATCAACCGACACCATGGTTTAAGGTCACAACTTGCATACGTACTACGATATCTGGTTTGGAAGCAAAAGAAGACAAGTAAGATCTGGACTATGCTAATATTTTTTATTTTTGATAAGAAAACTTCTTGTATTCAATCAAATTTTACGGTTGGATGTTGGAGATGACAAAGAAATTAATGCTGAAATGTGCCTAAGGCTAAATCTACGATGACAATGCATCAAAAATTTAGGACCTGTAAGTATTTAGGACTTGTAAGGCACATTTTTAAGCTCATTTTCGTTATATCAACATAAAATTTATTAGCTTTAGTGACCATCCTTTTAACGGGATGAAAGGATCTTACTTATGCTTTACTAATTCGCTTTATGCTTTTCAGTCATTTATCTAACCTTATTTCTTTTCTATTAATCAGGAATAGAATGTTGGAGTTATTCTTCACTGTACGCCGATCTTTAGTCAGTTTTTCATTAAATGAAACCTCATATCAGAGACCAAAGGTAATAGTATTAATGACTCACTAATGATTTAGAATATATACAAATCCATTATGTTGATAATCTATAGCTTATTATGTTTGTTTTATGCATTGAATTGTTTGAATTCTATACCATATTATTTTATTCTAACAAGACACACATAAAGGGTTTTGTTATTAGATCAAGATATTTTATCACCTCTTGCTGGAAAAAAACCTTTTTTGTGTAATGGATGATGAAAATTTCCATTCATTAACAATAATACTTGATGTTTCTGGAACCAACCTCTAGCACCTAAAGTTATTTGATTTATTATGCTTTTTGGTAGCTTCACACTAATTCCAACATAATTCTCTTACTAGCAACACGTGGCATTATCTACACACTGTAGTTATGAAGTTTTTTGGCCTTTCAACACTTTCTGTAGGGTTAATTCCAACAACGTAATCCCGTTTCATTGTCAAAAAGTTGAACATAGAGTGCAAAAATCTTCATGCTTTGAGTGGAGGTAGCACCTTTTGTTATTATAATACATCTTAATTCAGTTTTAGCTATTTTTAATCCATGCATTGCTTTGACAGGGATCCAGCATATATTTTCTTGAAGAATTGACAGGGATCAACATATATTTTCTTGAAGAATAAAAAGTATGTACTCGATCTCTAATCTCTTCTTTATTTGAAAATCAAAAGTATATTCTCAAATATCAATCTTTAATCTTCTATCTTTAAGAACATTTGTAATTGCTTCAGTTCATTGATTATGAAATTGGTTCTGTTTGTAATCAAGTTAAAAATTAGGAAATGTGAATGTTACTTGGTCTATAGCAGAAATAAAGCAAAGAGAGAAAAATACAGATTCAAGTGTTCTTTTGTTGCCATTGGTAAGCTATTCAGACTCAAATTATTTATGTTTTTGAGACTTTTAAGTTATAAGATGATAATCATATTTCTTTGTGTTCTTGATAACATCATACAAGAATAAAATTGAAAGTAATCAGGGAACAACTAGATGAAAAATACAAAATTCTCTCTTATGATTTAACTTTGCTCACCTAAGTCACAAAACTCGTATTGAATGATAAAATAAAGGAGTCAATTCGTTATGGCTCATATCTAAGTTAATTTACGTCCCTCCTATTCATTGTTGATGTTCATACATGTTCTACTCACATAAATCTAGATATATGCATTGTGCAAACTATATGTTTAATCATGTTATTTTAAATTTTAGTCCATGTTGTCTTAGTTGCATGACTTGACTAATATTTCATGGGTATTCAAACGTCAGATTAATTTTGCAACATACAACAACAATTGACTAATATTTCATAGGCATTCAAACCTAAGTTGATGTTACTGGTTAATAGAACACGACCAAGTATAAAACACGGATCTTCCTTGCAGGTTTTGCATCTCTAGAACTTATTGCTAGAATTTCCGGTTTTGCATCTCTAGAACTTATTGCTAGAATTTCCATATGCCCTGTTGAGGAACTTAAGGTTCGTGTCCAAACAAATCTTCATTATTATAAGGCACCACTAGGTATGATCCTTTCTTTTCCATTTTCACTTGATTTTATTTAAACAAAAATTGCCCAATTGATTTTCCAGCAAACATTGGGTGGTGCAATGCTGAATCAAATAGCTCTAAGTCTGTCTTTCTCTTTCTATTCCAATAGAAGTGGAAGAGATGGTTACTGAACAAATGTGAGATGGTTACTGAACAAATGTAATCCGGGAGAAGAAGATGACATCTATCTCATAACAGTCAGTAATCGCTTTGGATTGATGTAACCGCCGACTTTAAATGGCTGAGATTTAATCTCTGCGATCCAACAATCAATATGCAATATGTTGGTGGTTATATCATTTGCTGACAATAAAATATATAGTTACAATTATCATCCCGGAACGTTATCACTTGGGGTTTAAATTCCCGGTTCATGTTACCGGAAACGCACCTGAAAACTTTATCACTTGAGGTTCTAGCATCAAAAAATTATTTATTGTATTGTCGCCACTTCTTTATGCTATTTTAACGTTTGTTAATTAATATGTTTATTACATGAACGTGATCATTACTTTTATGTTAACCATTCAAGAAAAGAAAGCTTATGAAATAAGTATGACGAAACGTTTCACAAACTGAAGAAGTCATCTCGTACAACCTTTTCTTCTAAAGAGTGCAATGAAAATTATTATTTTGATATCCATCCCGTTTGATTATTTTTATTCACTTACCTTAACCACTAAAGCTCTCTACAATCACATATTCTTAATTTCAACTACAAATGAAACTTGACCGTAATAGTTGCTACTAACAACAAGAATTTTTATTATACATCAATTGACTTTCTTGACAATGACATAATAACATCATAATTAAAACCTAGATCAATCTTCCATCAAGAGTAGAAACTAGAGAACCATGACTAGAGAGAAACAAATACACTCTTTCTAATCTTGAGTTAAATGTTTTAAGATTTCTTAGAACTCATCTTCCTAACCTCATCCACAAACTCTTGGATATTCCGATCAGACGATCCGCCTTCCGCCACCGCCTCCTCTGCCGCTTTCTTCCATTTCATCGCATTCGCCTTCATCTCCGACACCTTTACGCCACTCGTAGCCTCCCTTAAGCACTCCTCCACCTCCTCTCTTCTAACCACCCTGTGCTCGGCCTCACCCCTACACATCCTGACCCCAACCTTCCATTCATCCACCAAGTATTTAGCATCAGTCACCTGATCCCCCCACTGCGGAAACGCCACCACAGGGACACCACTAGACAAGGCCTCCATCGTCGAGTTCCACCCACAATGACTCACAAAACAAGACACAGACGGGTGTGTCAACACTCGTGCTTGTGGGCTCCATTGGACCACCATCCCCCTCTCACCCGCTTCCTCCAAAAACCCTTCTGGCAACTTGCCAGATTCCCCAGTAGAAGTCACATTCGTCCTCATGACCCATAAAAACCCCATAAAAACGACACACCCGAATTTAGAACACCATAAGCCATCTCAGTCACCTGCTCTTGGCTCAAGCTCACAACACTTCCGAACGATATATAAACCACCGATGAAGGCGGCTTTGAGTCGAGCCATTCGAGACAGTCGTCAGCTTTTATCAGGTCTCCAGAGATGCTGGAGCTGGTTTCGAGCAGTGGGTTCTTGAACAACGGACCCACTGCTCGAATATTTGGGCATATCTGAGACATGTACTTGATCAAATCCCCCTCGAGTTCTTCAAAGGTTTCCATCAACACACAAAAGTTCTTTGACAAGTTCTTGAATTGCCCTATAATCGCTCTTCTTAAAAACGGGTAAGGTGTTGAAGGATGTAAAAAGCTCGGGATCTCATCCGATCTCAACACGGGCATGTTGGGCAACTGAACGTCGATTTCGGGTTGCTCTTCAGTTGGAAAAGGGACTAAAGACTTGTGATAATGATAATAAGAAGAAAAGCAAGAACAAGACTGCACCCAAAGCATTGCACAAGGGATGTTAAGCTCTTCTGCCAAGTCTGAAACCCAAGGCACAAAGGGGTTGTTGATCAGGCACAAGACCGGGCGGCCGGTTTCCGCATGGCGGTTAATGATTCCGGTGAGTGCTGTCTTTCCGTGAGCCTCAAGCTTAGGCAAGTACGTGTCAAGGTCATTACGTTCATCATCTTTGTCTTCAGAGCATCCGTCATCGAAGAACTCGAACCGGATCATGCCGCCACGGTTTCCTACGGGAGTAGGATCACCGGAGACGGGGGCTCCGGCTTTCTTCATCTTGTTTCCAATGGATTTGGAAGCAGAGAAGGTGACAAGAACGTTTCCCTTGGAAGCTAGAAGCTTGCCTAGCCTGAGAAGTGGATTCACATGACCTTGTGCTGGAAACGTAACTAAAAACACATGCACAATATCTTGTTTAGTAGTCATTGATGTTTTGATGGTTAATAGAACTAAAGTTGTTTGTGGTATAGAGAAGTAGACAAGTGGAATTGAATTGAAGTTGATATATGAGGTTGAAAATGTGTGGAAATATATATAGAGATGGAGAGATGAGGTTGAAAAATTGAAGAAGTGGAAGTTCGATTGCGGACAAAAGAGTGAAACTTGAACTTGCGAAGCAAACATAGAGTTGAATACAAAGAGCTACAAATGCTATTGTAATTGCTAACGTATATGGAAACATTAATAGGGGGCCACCGGTGACGTCAACTGCCAAACGAAATTACTAAAATAAAATGACCAACACGTTTAGTAGACTTCTTATGTAGAGATGAGCATTTGGTGTTCGTGTATCAATGCCGCACCAAAACCAACTGATCGTACATAACGGTACCAGTACTGGTACTCAATTTTGCTTAATTTTAGTATGGTTAATACCAAAAAATACCAATTTGGTACCGAGTACCGAGATATAGATTTTTTTTATCACTTTGATATGAACCTCAAGATATTTTCTATATTTATATATTAATATTGTTTATATAAATTTGAGAATTTTTTTTTAGTTAAATAGAAGTTCAAGCAGATCATTCACATCACAAATTATTTTTTAACTAAAAAAAAAAAAAGAAAACTCCAAAGCGGTAAAGTACTGAAAAACCGGTACCGTACTGATAGACTCGGTACCATATTCGGTACCTATTTTTCAACATATTTATTATCGGGATTGTTACCTATACGGTACCAACCTCATTCCTATAGTTATGTGAAATAATGAGCAAACTTTAGAGTCTTCTGACTTTGCGTTGATCATACAGAAAAGATTACATATTTTTAATTGTTACTTGAAGTTGTCATTTCCTTAGGGTAGAGGTGGCCCTCTCACCACACACATTAGGCAACACCGCATACCCACTATTTATATTTTATTATATCATATTACATCATATTTTTATATTTGAAGGGTGGTGTACTCATGTCATGACATGACACAATATTTTTTAATTAACTTCTTTTAAAATTAAAAATTGCAAACTTAAAAAAAAAACTAGATTAAAATAAAAACAACATAAATAGAAAAATATTTTAAAAATACTTTAACTTGAAAATCTTTAAATCAAACTCCTAACCACGTAGTCGAACTATTTGTCGTTTGCATTCTAGGACATTTTTCAGCATTAGCTCGGGAACATCATCATGTGGTTTAAGAAAAATTTTCATGTCCTGATCTAGCGTATCGCGAAACAACGTCTCCCGTTATAAGTCTAGAAAGGCCAATTTCAATCTCCCGGTCTAGGAAGACTATTTTGCGATGGTCACAAGGGGATTAAACCCACAGCGGGAGTGTACCGTAAAACCAAGAAAACACGCCGTGAAAGGGGGTGACGGCGTTGTTGCCACTTGACGCTTGGCCTTGCCGAGGGCTCATGGCGCTCGCCCCTCCACCCTTAGCTTTGTATTTCCATTAACAGGTTTTAATATAGTTTTACTATAGTACAGATCCACGATTTTTTTGTTTAAGGAAAGAAAATATATATAGTGTAAACTGTAAAAATGGGTCTGTTTAAAGTAAACAACAAACAACGTTACAAATTTTTAATATTTTTCTAATATACAAATTACAAATTTGTTTGGTTTGGGATCAAATATGTACTAAATTTCTTTGCTACTAACCTAATTAATTATTAGAAAACATAGTTTGATCACACCGGAAAATAGTTAATCAAATTAGGATTTTCATTGTTTGATAAAATAACAAGAACAATTGACACATTCCGGCCTAAAAAGAACAAAACAACTGGGCCCATGAAAAAACATTCAAAATCATCTATGCGGAACTAGGTAGTCAAAATTTTTTAGTACATATGAGTTAATCCCAATCAACTGCCATAAAACTCTGATACTGACCCTAAAAAAATGTTAAAATCTACCCTCAAAATTTTTTTGACATCTACTTCAAATGAAATTAATTTAAGATTTAAAATTTTACTGGCATAAACCTATTATAAACTAATTAACTCATATTCTAAAAATTTTAATAAACCGAACATCTTTTTAAACAATTAAGTTACTATCCCAATTAATTTCTATAAAAGCAATTATCCAAAATACCCATTAACTATTCCATAAAAATTAAGCTCGTTCAAGTAATGACCCAACCATTAAATAAAAACTAATAGTTAATAGACAATTCAATTATAATTTATAAAATTATAATATTAAATGCAATTGAAAAGACTATTTGACTAATCACATATCTTATGCTAAATGATTGAATCTTTGTTACTGCCTCAAGCCTCAACGGCCCAACAATCCTAATTGCCGAAGCCGTTTGCTGTTAGCCACCTCTATTTCATGGTTGCAACCCTGTGGTATTTGTTATGTTGAAAAATAACTATTTTAGAAACGTTTTTATAGATAATGTTTTTAAAAAATAGAACCAATAGAGAGCACTTTTACACATGTATTTTTATTATGCATTTTTAATGATAATTGATTTTTCTTCTTATGTATTTCAAAATTTAATTTGGTTTTTTATTTTTTATTATGTGACTTGAAACGCCCCAAACCCAAAAAAGTAAAATTTAACAATTTGCTATCAAAACTTTCCAATCTTCATGATTTTTTGTTCGATAGTGTAAATTTTTGGTCTGGTAGTGTAAATTTTTGGTCCGATATTTTTATATATCAAATTCGCCCCCCCCCCCCCCCCAAAAAAAAAAATTACTTTCAACTCCGCCCCCTTATATGATTGTTCAAGCTCCACCATTGTTTTCTTGGAGATTGAACCGTTGGATTGGTATAATTTTTGGATGGCATCTTCACAACACCTGAATGACCTTACCCAATGGTGAGTTTGTGTTAATCACGTCTAGATGTCGGGTTTTATAGTGTCTGTTAAGCTGCAAGTTTGTGTGATATTTCTTTTTTTATGTCTTTGTTTGATTTCATATATTCGATGCTAGCACTACAAGAAATAAGTCTTTTAGCGACTAAGTTTTTTTCACTTTTAGCGACAAAATATAGGCCAATATTTTCTCTTTTTACCTATAGCGACGACATTTAGTCTCCACTGGTTCGTCGCCATTTCTTCGTCGTATTAGGCCAATATTTTCGTCGCTATACGTTTTGTTGCCATAGAACTAAAATTCATTTATCATCATCTTATAATCTTATAATAGGAATACAAGAGATTCAGGTGTTACCTCCGTTCACTATTCCCGGATGCAGGAATACAAGAGATTCAGGTAATCGGCTTTAAGCAAGAGGACGAGCTACCACCGGTGAAGGAGCAAGACTTGTTGGTGAAGGAGCAAAACCGCAGGGAGAACTCACGGCACTAGCACTGGTGAAGGAGCAAGACTCGCTGGTGACGATGAACTCACGGCGCTACCACCGGTGAAGGAGCAAAATCACTGTTCTGGCTGGGAGAAATTGGGAGTGAATCGATGAGCTTTGATTTGGGGATAGAATGAGATTTTTGAAAGGAAAACAAATTCTTTTTTAGCTATAAAGACTACAAATCGTCCCTATAGGTTTTTATTAAAAAAAATTTTTTTAATTTTTATTTATCTGAACATTTGCTCTATAAAAAAAAGAAAAAGAATTAATTTTAATCTTGTAAGTTTGAAATGATTCTAATTTTATTACATGAATATAGTACAAGAGGTTAAGTTGAAACTTTTAAAAATTTTATGATTTAGTTAGCAAAATTTGTCAATGAAAACCCACAATCTTTACCGTGACGGTCTTAATAACAAGTTTTATTATGACACATCTATAATCTAATAACTATTTGTAAACAATATACAATTTTTTGCTTTTGCAATTAACTCAAGTAATAAATTTTATGTTAATTGATAATAACAAATTGCAATATTCTTTTCTGGCCTAATTAATTATACGAGGTAATGGTTTGGGCTTGTAATCTTTAATCTTTGGTTGAAATTTGACTTAAGGGCTCCTTTGTTGTATTTCTAGATGAGTTATAACGTTAAAACTAGTATGTATAGTTGGCATCTCGAGTCATTAAGACTCAGTTAAGGAAGAAGCAATGTTTTCACGACCGGTTCAGATCGGCCGGTCCGACCGGTCGAACCGGGATTCGGCATGGTTAACAATCCGATCAGATATGACTCGTTTTGTGCTGAGCTGACCGGCCGGTTGGAAGCGAACTAGAGGTCGGACCGGCGACTCGCCGAGCAAACGGTCGAACCTGCATCTTTCCATTATGTGACAATTGACCGATGAATCAAGCGACGTTTCAAATCGAAGATTTCGGTTCAATATAGGAGGCTAACGAACATCTTTAGGTAAAAAACATAAAGAAGAAGAAGATTGTTTGAGAGAGGAAGAAAAAAGTTAGAAAGAAGAAGAAGAAGAAGAATGAGGGAGTAGAGAGAGTGATGAAGGCGGCTGATAAGTTTTCAAATAGGGTTACAAAAGTTTCAAGATTGAAAGCTTACAAGATTAGTCCCTATAGATAAGTCAATTTACAAATTAAATCTCACACATTAGTTGTTTAAAAGTTGACATGAACAACTAATTAAGGTACATAAATATAACAACTTTGTTCTAAGCTAATAATATTAATAGAATTTAAAAGTATATAAATTTGGAAAATTTTAACAATATATTATTTTTAGTACTGTTTAATATTCTACTATTAATAATATAATCCGGTTCTTAAATCCGGTCCGACCGGTCCGACCGGTCCAACCAGTGAATCTTTAAGTCGTCCGGTTCATAGTCCGATCCGGTTCTGAAAACATTGGGAAGAAGAAGAAAAAGAAAAAATAGAAACTTAGGGATAGAAACTCAATTATTGCTAAGTGGAAAATAATCAAATTTGAACGAATCATATGTGGTGGAGGAAGAAAAAATAAAAAGAAAAGGATCAAAAGCAAAGTAGTCTAGATTCAGACATTTGACCTTCGCTACAATATAATCTGAAAGGATAAAAATTCTGAAATTTTTATATATTTCTCTTTCTAATCATTAAATATATATTTTTTCAAGTCGTAAAACAATTATATATTTCTTTTTTTCTATTAAATGTATATTTATAAATATTTATTCAATTAAAATTAATTTATTGAATAATTATTTTACCTTTATTTTTACTATGAATTTTCATATATTGATTTTTTAGTATTGTAATTGTAAATTTTTTTTTATAATAATCTTTTTTATATTTGGAGTTGTAACTTTAATAGTCGATCATTGTTATTTTATATTGAAGTTTTAAATTTAGAATTTTGAATATGTAAATTTGTTGTTTTTATTTACACAAAAGGCTCAGAATATGTAACTGATAGTATAAAAAAGTGAAATTCGTAAATATAAATTAGTAAAAATAAAGATAAATAATCATTCAATAAGTTAATAAAATAAATATATATGTAACATATATATACTCTATATTAACAAAAAAATATGTAATTAATTTTTTAACTTAACAATATATGTAATTAATGATCTTATGAATAAAAAAGAATGTAAATGCCCGTAAGATTTAATTGTATAAGAGCATGCACATTCCATTTTTCATTCTTATATTTATAATTATAATTACATTAAAAATTATTATATTTTATATCTTTTTTCAATTAAATAATACTTTTCTAAGCATTTATCGTTACTTTTTCTCACTCATTCACTAACAACCGCTTTAAAAAATATTAAAAAGTTTACAAAGATTTGAACAATATTTCCTCAAAATAAATATTGAACAATAACATTTATTTTTTTAACTCACAACAATTCACAATATTTTTTATATAATACAAAGAATACACACATAAATTTTAAAAGAATATGATGTGAATGCTATAATAAGATCCTTGTCTATTTTCATTCCAAACATGATGACCGATAAGAAATCACTTCATCCACAAACATCCGTATATTCTCGTCCGACGACCCACCGTCCCTCACCGCCTCACGCGCCGCCGTCTTCAGCTCCGTCGCATTCCTCCGGAACTCCTCCGATCTCCGGCCACTCATCACCTCCTCCACACACCTCCTCACCCCCTCCCCACAAACACCACCATCTTCACCCACCTTCAACCTCACACCAACGCCCCAAACGTCCGTCACGAGCTTCGCGTTCGTCGGCTGATCCGTCCACCGCGGACACGCGATCACCGGTACGCCCGCGACAATGCTTTCGAGCAGCGAGTTCCAACCACAGTGACTCACGAAACACCCGACGGACGGATGCGATAACACCGCCGTTTGTGGACACCAATTCACGATCAACCCTTGTTGTTTAATCTCCTCTGGTAACTCTAATTGTTCTTGATTCTCCTGTGTCCGTATTACCCACAAAAACGGACGTTTAGTCGTTTTTAGACCGCTGGCAATGCTATTTATTTCTTCTACGGACGCATATAAAAGAGTTCCGAATGAGATATAAACGACGGATGAGGGTTTTTGTTCGTTTAGCCATTGGATACAGTTAGTACTCTCGTCTTTTGATTTGAATAGATCAAAATCGATGTCTTCTTCGTAGCCCAAAAGCGGTCCTACGGGCCGAAACATGCGGTCATCGCTGTTCAAGGACGCGATCACGTCGTTTTCGAGCTCCACGAACGTGTTCGCGAGCACCCACTTGACCTTATGCATGTTGGTGAACACTTTGTTTAGTATTCTATCAAAGCTACGGAGTGTATTTGTTGGAAGAACAAAGGATGGCAAGTCATCCGTGCTAAAAACGGGCAGCCCGGGCAGGTTAACGCGCTTATTCGGGTCGGTTTCCGTAGGGAAATCGTCGAGACGATTGTAGTAACGATGATATATTTGGTACAAGGTGCATGGTTGGACCCATAGCATGGCGCTAGGGACGCCAGCCTCCGCTGCGACATCGGCTACCCATGGTATAAAAGGTGTGTGGATGATGCATGCGAATTTACGTGTGTTGGATCGGATTAGGGTTAATAGGTTAGCGGTCCCACACTCGGTTAGCGTGTCCAAGTAGTGGTCGATATTGGCTTTTCGGTTGTAGTCGATGGGTAGACCGTCAGAGAAGAACTCGAGGCGGATGTTGTTGATGGAGTTTGGGGGTGACGGGACGCTTTTGAGGGCGTAGTGGGTGATCGCGAGGGTGACATCGAGCCCTTTGGAAACGAGGCGTGTGCCGAGTCGTAGGATCGGGTTTATGTGACCTTGGGCGGAAAGAGTGACTAGAAGAACGTTTGTAGGTTGATCACTAGAGGAATCCATGTTTTTAATTAGGTGGAGAGTGATTTTGAAGATGTAGATATGATGCATTTATAGTCTACAATGTAAGGTTAAGAGTATCAACAAGAAGACCAAAAACATTTAGAAAAGCACTTACGAACCTACTACATTAGAGAAACAACTATTGATCTTAAAAAACATTAATTAAAAGAAACTAATAAAAAAAAAACCCTTACCAAATAAAGCACAAATAAAACCTCAAAACATTTTCAAATTATCACTATCTTTTTATTTTTAAGTAGTGATAAATAGTTTGATGTAAACGTGTACAACTCATATAGTTTGATGTATTCTCTCAAAGGTAGATTTGGAAATGAGAACACTAATAGAATTATAAAACTAAAGATGCGTTGAACATTATTTTTCGTTTCTAAGAGCATTCACAGTTTGTTCTGTATATTTACGTGAGTGTAGTACTTATGTTATATGAATAGTTGTAAGTGGTTGTAGTGGAATCTTGAGAAATATTAGTGTTCAATCTGTAAATTTAATAAAATATTGTTCAACCCTTATAATTTTTTTAATATTTTTAAAAGTTATTGTGAGTGGAGGAGAAAGAAAAAGTAATGATAAAGATATAAAAAATATTATTTAATTGAAAAGATAAAAGAAAAAAATAATATTTTTAATGTAATTATATAGATAAATATAAAACATGAGTTGTGAATGTTCAAATGTAATGGAATTAGGGAGTGTTTATTTTTTTCCAAAAACATCTTCCTGACCATTTTTGTCTGCACCCGCAGACCATGGGCAGACGTTGGGATACGCAGATTGTTTGTTTTTCAGAAAACGTTTCATTAAAAAAGGTCTGCATGACTTTTTTTTTAAAACAGACTTGGATCAATGTATTCTCTCCTCTTCTTAAAAGAAGCCCTTCCACCTCCACCTTCCCCCTAACCCCTTCCCCCTTCCCCCTTCCCTTCAATTCCCGTCCAATCTAGCCCCACCATCGCTGACGCCGGCGACCCTCTCCCCTCCCCCCTCCACGTTCGTCGCAGCTCCCCCCTTCCCTTCCCGCCGCACTTCGTATCTATTTCCACAATCCAATTTCTCCATTTCCTCTTTACCAAACGTAATTTCAAATTCCATAACAGGGAAAAGAAGTTTAGTGGCACCACCGCTGACGAATTTAGCAGGGAAAAGAAACCCATTACGCCAATTAGAGTTTTCAGGTTGCGTAGGGGGAGTGGGTCGGTCGTAGGGAGTTTTTCTTGTGGTAATTGTTCTCCGTTTCAAGATTTTCCCACCGGATCTACCGTCGCTGCCGTATGCTGCGGCTGGAGAATCGGAATCCAAGGTGGTTAATGGGTTTTTTGCGGAGGAGGAGGGCGAAGACGATGGTGGTTGTGGGTTTTTTGTGTTTTGGTTTTGTTTGTGATTAATAGCAGTCTGCAGAAGTTAAAAACAAACAGTGTTTTTATTACAGACTGCAGATGTTTGATTCACCTATTTTTTGACAGATGTTTGCAGATATGGTACGCAAAATGCAAACATTTTACCTATGAAAAACAAATTCACATTAGTAAACGTCTGTCTCATGTCTGTCTCTCATAATTATAACGTGAGCAATTTGGTGGTATTTAAAAGTTAAAAAAATTGCTTTAAGAATCAGAAGGTTATTTTCATATGCCTCTTTAAAGATATTAATTATTTAATCATCCCTTGTTAAATATTGATGTCATTAAATACACACTCGTAACCAAAAGTATAATACAAACAATGATTTATTGATTTGCATGTAGCTAAACTTAAATTTTTACAAAAACATTTGGTGAAAAAATAAACGTGACAATATTTTACCAAAAAATTGTAAATTCTCATGTGGACATTGAATAAAAATGTTTTGTAGGATATAAATAAAATATATAACGTCAATATATATTATCTTATTTAATGATAAATTTCCATTTTAAATTTATAACCTGCGTTATTAATAATTTTTAATAACCCGCACACCCATATGTAGGGCTGGCATAACAAATCAGACACGATACGATAAGACACGAACACGATAAGACACGAACACGATAAGTGCTAACACGAACACGACACGATAACTAATCGTGTCATTTTTTCTAGATACGAACACGAACCTGTTTAGAAACAGGTTACACGATAAGACCTGTTAAGAGACACGATAAAAATCACACGTTTAGTGAAACAAAAATTGACTGAAATCTATCAAAATTCTAAATATACCATAATCTTTAGCATGATAATTCTTGGCATTTTTGAAACAAAAGTCAATAAAAAAGTTTATTTTAACCAATAAAATAGTTTAATAAGGTAATATACGGAATACGAAGAGGGCTCAAGTGGAGGCCGGAGATTCGGTCGGCGGTACTGTGATAGTCGTATTCGATTGAAGCGGTTGGGCAAGGTATAAGGTTTTTAAATTAAACATAAAAAATAATGACATATATCATAAATAAATATATATATATATATATATATATATATTAACTATTTTAATAAGCTAAAAATATAAACAGGTCTTAACATGTGCGTTAACAGGTTAACAGGTATCTGATCTGTTAAGACACGATTTTTATCATGTCTTTAACGTGTCGACCTGTTAACGACACGAAACTTGTTAAGCTCAAACACGAAACCTGTTAACTTCGTGTCGTGTCGTGCCGTGTTAACAGGTTCGTGTCAGAAATTGCCAGCCCTACTCATATGCATCATTATGACATTATTCAAAAAAGAAAAAATAATCTAGTTTTTCCCCACCTAAAACGTAATTATGGTTTTTTCTTTTTAGCTTTTTGTTTCTTTTTTATGGAAGGGCGTTTTTGTTTTTGGTTATAAGGCCAAGCATATATCCTTGTCTTCTTGACGTGTTAAATCTTTTGATCCACCTATTTGATGATATCAAAAGGAGAAAAGTTTGGTAAACATACTTTGGCTACTAAGTTATCATACACATGTTTGACGGTATAAATTAATATTATATATTTATATAACTTTATCCTTAAAATTTTCATCATATAAACATTATATCTTTTACAAATTTATATATAATTTTTTTTTTAGTAAAGGGGACGGTTACAAATTTATATTCGTAACTGGTGTTATTGTTAACACTATTTAACATATTTAGTTGTAATTATGAGTGAGAGGATTTATGTAATGAATTAAAATTAAAAACTAATATAATTTAATAACAAATAAAAAATAAAAAAACTAAACTGGTGACTAGGGTCTAAGGTAATCTTTACATGCTTTCAATTCCATTACACGCGTAGAGATGAGATAGTGGTTTTTGCGTGGTTACTAGTACATATGTCATATGTGAGAAGATGAATGAATTCCTCTCATTCTTTTATCTTTTTTCATTTTTTTTCTTAACGGCAATTCCTCTCGTTCTTTATCTTCTTTTCCCTTTTAAATACGGAACATTCAGGGCTAGAAAACATAATGGACCGAAGGTTTTTAAAAAAACATAAAAACAAAAAAAAAAAAAAAAAAAAAAATTGGATGGTACAAAACTTTAAAAGAAATATGATACTTTTAAAAAGTAGTTGGATCTATTGGTGTTCACTAATGGATTACCGAATCGAAAGAACGTTTATGTTTTAAAACATTTGTCAGAGATCTATCGTAAAACAACAATAGAGGTCCGACGGACTTCTAAGCCTTCAATTTTTCCCTTTCTTTAAACAAAAGATGAAAAAAAGAAACTAGATTGTAAATTGTAAAGCATGTTGATAATCCTTGTATGATTAGCAATATGTGGAGATTAAAATTTTCTTCTTGTAATTATTTTTAATGTTGATCCATCTGTTATTCATATTACCATGGAGTTGATGAATCTAGGTTAATGCCAATTAAACATGGTGAACTAAACTATATTTAGTAGAAGGTATTGGCATTTCAATTTCAAGTATTTTGTGTGCATCAAGCTCACTTAAAAGTTGAATCGATGGATCACATTTTTGGAGAATGTTATATTGCCTTGACAATTTGGGATTTTAATAGGCTTGGATCGAGGTGTCTTTGCCCGGTTCAAGGTCTCTGACCGTTTTTCGTTCATGGTTAGATTCTCTTCTATGGTCGAAGAAGAAGAAATTTTGATGGTTGCTTATTGGGTTATTTGGAATCACAGGAGCGGCTCCTTATTTAAAGCAAATGATGTTAATAGACTGTCTCTTTTTTATTATATTGTTCATTTGTCATATACGTGGCATAACAAGACATATGAATTGGTTCACTTGATGAAACATCCATTCTTATTCTTGTAATATTATATTATTATTGTAATTGTCGATCAGATTGGTTAGGGTTTTTTTAACCAATTTAGTAATAATAATGTCTCTTTATGGTTCTTAAAAAAATTGATTGGTGTGCTGCTAAACAGTAGTATGTTATTTTTATAATAAAATAATAGGACGGCTATTAAAGGCAAATTAGGAATCATCTTTTTACTAACATTAGGGGTCTGTTTAGTATAAGTAAATGAAATTAATCAAGGAATGAAATGGATGAATAAATAAAATAAATTATTACATTCTATTATATTGTTTAGTTACCATGTGAATATGGAATAAATCGTTACTTTATATTGTTTGTTAGGTAGGAAAATATGAATGAATGGAATACAAAAGTGGTTATGATAGTGACAACCAATGGTGGTTGCCGGTGGTGGTGGTAGCTAGTGGTTGTTGCCGATGGTGGTGATGGTTGCCGGTGGTTGGAAACGGTAGCGGTGGGAGGCGGCGGCGGTGGTTGCCGGTGGTTGGAAACGGTAGCGGTGGGCGGCGGCGGTGGTGGTGACGGTGGTGGTGGTTATGGTGTTGGGGGTTGCTTGTCGTAATTGGTGGTGGTCGGTGATTGTCGGTGGTGGTGGTTGTGGTGTTGGGGTAGTTGGTGGTAATTGGTGGTGGTGGCTGGTGGTTGTCGATTGGTGGTTGCCAGTGGTGGGCAGTGGTGGTTGTGGTGTTGGTTGTCGGTGGTGGTGTCTGGTGGTGATGGTGGTGGTGGTGGTTGCCGGTGGTGGTTTATGGTGGTGATGATGATTAATGGAGACGATCTTGGTGGTCGGTGGTGGTGGTAGTGGTTGTCGGTGGTGTCCAGTGTATGGTGGTAGTGGTGGTGGTCTGTGGCGACCGATCTTGGTGGCGGGTGGTGATGGTGGTGGTGGTCATGGCTAGTGGTGGTGGCCGGTAACCATCGATCTTGGTCACCAGTGGTGGTTGTTATGGTGGGTGGGTGGTGTTGGAGACTAAGAATGGAATAAGTAATGGAATGAAAAAAAGGGGCGGTGCATATGGAATGAATTTTAGGGAATTGAATCAACTTTGTAATTGTTCATTCCATTATCTTTACCAACCAAACATGTTTTTTTTCATTCACACTTAATGATTCATTACATTCCGCCTCTCATTTTTACGTACCAAACGCTACCTTGGTGAATATGATTTATGTGGAATGTCATTGAGTTTGTCACTTTATAAGCCATGAATCACGAAGCATTCATGTAAACAAATATTTTTTTGTATGAGTTTGTGGTTCGAGACACATAGTAATAATTGATGTGCTATTAGAAATAGATTAGATTGTTGCTAAAAAAAACTAAGTTGTGAACAACGTATTTTATTGTAGTTTTTCTATCTCAAGTCTAAAAATATATATTATTTCAAAATTGTAATCTATAAAATCTAATAAAACAAGTGTTTTTTTATCACTTGTCATTCTTTTAAACCATCTTTTAGATATTTGTTATTTTTTTAAACATCATCACTTTATTTTTCATGTAAAAGGATATTATAGTAATTTAAACAATCACACTAATTTTTCTCTCTTAACAAAAATCAATTTTATTGATTGATACATTTCTTCTCTCTCACCTAAATTTTTTAAAATCAATTTATGTTTTTAAAAATAAATTTTATTAAGAAAATTAAAAATCATATCTTTTTATTAAAATAGAAATAATAAAAAATTTTATATAATATAAAATTTTTTAAAACACTAAACTTTTTTAAAACAAAATATTTTAAACTGGTTCATTTAAGAAAAAATATAACAAATATGAAATTTTCTAAACGTAGTTTTATTAAAACAAACATAATAATTAGAAAACCGAGTTTTTAATAAACAAGATTTTTATAAACAATAATTTTTTTATAAAATAAATCTTAAAACAAATGTTTAAAAATAAAACAATTTAGATAAGAGAGTTAAAAAATAATATAATTGTTTTATTTCATGAACTATTACATATATATAATTTTATTAATATAATATTAAAATATCATACTATAACTATTCGTGTTTATTACTAACTATAATCCGTTTGATAAATGAGTTTCTAGACTATCTATTTATCTATATTTTTATCTATTTATAACAAAAAAAATCTAAAAGACATTACACAATTGTAAGTTTTATCATACTAACTTTCTTATTATTATTATTTATAATATTGAATAGTAATAATATTAATCATACCATTTTCATATTAGAAATTATATAATTTATTAAATTAAAACCTGTTTTGTATTAAAAATACACTTTTTATAAACAAAATTTTATAAAATACAAAATACAACAAACTTTTTTAAAATAAATTCATTTTTTTAAAACAAAATATTTAAAACCCACATTTTTTCATAAAATAAAAGTTTAAGAAAAATATATTATTGTTTTTTTATTTAAAGTAGCTATTCATATGCAATTATAATCATGTTTTATCTTCAAACATAGTTTCATAATTAGTAAATTTTTATTACGAATTATTTAGTATTTTATTTGTTCAACCTGCGTAATATACGAGGTACTAACCTAGTCTCAATCTATAGAATCTAATAAAACAATATTTCTATTGCCACTTGTCATTACCTTAAACCATATTTTTGACACTTGTCATTCTTCTAAATATTCTTAATTTATTTTTCCTCTAAAATAATATTATAGTAATTTAAATAGTCAAACTAATTTCTCTCTTTTAATAAAAATCAATTTTATTAATTGATACATTTGTCTCTCTCATCAAAATTTTTTGAAATTCAAACTATTTTTTAAAAACAAAAAATTTATTAAAGAAATTAAAAATCACATTTTTTTATTAAAATATAAATAATAAAAAAACAAAATTTTTATATAATATAAATTTTCTAAAACACTCACATTTTTTAAACAAAACATTTTAAATCGGTACTTTTTAAAAAAATTATAAAAAATATGAAATTTTCTAAAAACAGTTTTATTAAAACAAGCAGAATAATTACAAACCCGAGTTTTTAATAAACAAGATTTTTTATAAACAATACAATTTTTTATAAAAAATCTTAAAACAAATGTTTATTACTAATATAATTTTAATCATATCTTTATTACATACAAAACGTAAAGATTAATTGAAATCACGCAGCAGACCTCAATCGAACAATATGAGTTAGAGTTAATTGTAGCTTTTAAATCGAAGTGTCTGGTCTCACTAGTCGCTTCATGTGTTTTTATGTTTTAATTAAATATTAATTAATTAATTTGTTTTAATTGAATAATTACGTTGTTGAAAAATACGAAAGCACCCTCATATTTAACGGAGGTTTTAACGATGTTAGTGAAGTAGATGAAAATAACAACATTTGGTAAACTAAATTGACTGAAATAGCAAAAATAAATTTTTTGGATTGAAATGGTAAATTTAACAAAACGTCAGGAATGAAAATGACATTTTAATCTAAATTTTATCATTTTTAATTGTTAACTCATAAAACTTGGGACCATAGATGAGAAAGAAAGAAATATTAGAGATAATATTCAGAATTTTTAAACTTTAACTATCAAATCCAAATTTTAATATAACATAGGGATCATGCATGTAATTTGTTTTATTTATTTATTTTTTTTTATTTTTTTATTTTTAAATTTAACTTTTTCAATTTGTATAACATACGAAAAATTAGACTAGTTATACGATGTTACAAAAAGAAGTGGGATAAATAGTGGTTAAACATGATTGTGTATTTGTGTCTGCTGGGCGGCAGACCATTGGGTTTATCATGTGACAGTCTCTTTTTTCTTCTTTTCTTTTTCTTTTACTTTTTTTTAGAGAATATTCTAACTTTTGTTTTTGGTTAAATAGTGGCGTAAAAAAGTGCCACCACAAATCATAAAATCGCGGTTAAAGACCTTCAAGAATTAGCGACACAAAAAATACTACTACAAGTACTAACACAAAAGTCTTTTAGCAATATATTTTCATCTACTAGCTACTACAAATTTTTGGGCTTTCAGTGACTTTTTTAACTAATTTTAGTTCGATATCCAACATACTTTTAGTAGCACATATTTTTAAGCCAAAAAAAATCACTTTCATATTGGATGTCACTAGAGACGTTAATATATAAATTTTAATTAATTAAAATCATTATTTATTTAAATTATTTAAATGTCAAAAAATAAAACTATTAAATATGAACTCATAATGTCATCACTTTAATTAAACGTTCATCGCCTTCGAAACATATTACAAATGTTTTCAAACAAATGTCTAAAAAGTGTCATATTAAGTATAGTATCAAACATATAAACACAAAACTAATAATGTTTGAAAAAAAAAACCCAAAACTTTATTTGTGTTCGCAAACTTCCTTCACAATCTTCATGCGAGTAAAATGATCATGCAACTAAAATGATCACCGAGTTAACTCTTTAGCAATAATACTAGTAGCTACCCGTTAGAAAATTAAAGACCTTTCAATATGAGATGAATTAGGACACTATATATTCAAGATGCATATAACAAACTATTATCCACTACATATGTGAAAGTGAAAAGTGAAAACATAAAAATAATCACCTTTATTATATTGACTCTTGAAGGTCATATTTGCTTAACAGACAAAGAGTTGTTAGGTACCTAAGAAATGACATCGACCTAAAATATATTTAATAAAAATATATGTTAATACATAGATACACGTAATCATAAAAATACAAACTGTTCATCCATGTAAGTACATGTATGTGCATATGGCAAAGAAACATAAACAAGTTTCCATTGGTAATATATTCTTGGATGAAGTTCAACATAACATTTACAACATTCTTTAGTTAATGAGTACTTTAAGAATATGTTAAAGAATCACCATCACCTTTTGCAGACAGCATCCTTCCAACTAATCGAACATATACCACTTTTTCTCTAGGCTTTTAACTTTGAATAGTCATTATTTGTAAAATCAACTTGATCTTCGGGTGTGCTTGTTGAGTCACTTGTAATAGCTTTTAATGAAGCCTAAACACATAACAATAGAGATAATCTTTGAAATCAAAACTATGCACGCATATGATATATAGAAACATTTAAGATACATAAGAATACTTTACTATAGCTTCAACAGCTTTATCTTCGATACACGTCCCATCTTTACAAGTACAAATTGTTATATACATTTCTCCTCTTGTCGGGTATGCACTATAATTCTTCGTCTGACTAAGTGACTATAATTAGAGTTTGTTGGTTAGTTAGGGAAATAAAAACCAAATAAGACTAATTTATGTCAAGATAGCTAGATATACCATTTCATGAGCAAGAGTAGCAAACAATTATGTTTCGGTTACATGAGGCTCTTTCGTTTTTAAGTGCCTCCATCTTTATATGGTCAAAACATTTAGTAAAAAGTTGAAATCAATCATTTATTCCGTCAATCTGAAACTTTTGCACTCAAAAACTCATCAATCTCCATCTACTGATCTGAACCACTTGACTCATTGTGGATAAATTTCAGTTGACGTTGGAGGCTAGACACCAAAAACAAACTTGATGGAGGCTAGGAAGCGATGGAGTTGAAAAATGGGTTAAAGTTGGCCCTATTTCATCAAAAAAACTTACGGGAGTTTTCTCTCATTTAATAAGGAATCGTTGAACAAAAGATAAGTTTAAAGTTGGAAGTTCTTACAAACACTTAGTAAGTTAATATTAATCTTGATCAATAAATTAAACTTAAGATTATTAAAATCTAATAACATTAAATTAAACTATAAAATAATAAAATTTAACCAAGTCTTGAATTTTGTTCCAAATAAATAAAACCAATCCGTTCATTATTTTCGCAGATTTCTAAAACAAATAGTATATTATTGTACCTAGCCAAACATGTGACATACTTTAGTCTTCCTTTAATAATTTCAGTTCTCTTATGAGATTCCAACATCTTACAAACTAAAAATCCTTTAAACTCATATCCATACATTAAAATTTAAAAAAGAAAAAGTTAAACATTGTATTCAAATCTAGCTAAAAAATAATTAATCTCAAATTAATCAACCACAACAATCTTCCACAAAATAAGATCTGATACCAAGTTTCATACTTTCAAGAGCAAGAAGAAGCCACCACCTCATTCACAAACACCTCTATATTCTTCTCCGACGAGCCACCCTCCGCCACCGCCTCAGCTGCCGCCCTCCTCATCTCCGCCGCGTTCTTCCTAAACTCCGGCGACCTCAACCCACTCATCACCTCCTCCACACATCTTGCCACTTCATCCCCATCAAAAAACCCTTCTGAATCCTTATTAACTTTCACCCCAACCTTCCAAACATCGGTCACAAGCTTCGCGTTCGTCGGTTGATCACTCCACTGCGGACACGCTACCACCGGCACACCGGCGGCGAGACTCTCAACCAGTGAGTTCCACCCGCAGTGGCTCAAGAAACACCCAACCGATGGGTGTGACAACACTGCGGTTTGAGGACTCCATTTCACTATCAAACCCTGATCTTTAATCTCCTCCAAGATCGTAAATTGCTCCAGTTCTTGATTCTCCGGCAGCTTTATCACCCATAGAAACCCTCGGTTTGTGGCTTTTAAACCACTTGCTATGCTTTGTATGTGTTTCTTTGATGAGAATATTAAGCTTCCGAATGATATGTAAACAACCGACGATGGTGGTTGTTTATCCAACCATTTTAGAGTACAATCAGTTTCTGATGATTCGAACTTATCGAAACCGTTAAGATCGCCGGTTATTTCATCTATTTTTCCGAAAAGGGTAGGTGGAACAAGCGGTCCGACTGGCCAGAACGGCCGGTCGGACTCATTCACCGACGTTATCACGTCGGTTTCGAGCTCCATGAACGAATTTCCCAACACCCATTTGATCTTATGCATGTTGAGAAAAACTTCTTTCAATATGTTACCGAAAATGGTAAACGTGTTTGACGGAAGAACAAACGACGGTAGCTCTACGGCGGTTAACTCCGGTAGGCCGGGTAACTTCACGACCATATTAAGACTGCTTTCAGTAGGAAAATTAAAATCTTCCAATTGGTTGTAATAATAATAATATATTTGATAGATCGTGCATGGTTGGATCCACATCATGGCACATGGTAGCCGGAGCTCCGCCGCGACGTCAGCGGCCCACGGGACGAAAGGGGTGGTGATGATGCAGGAGAATTTGCGAGTGTGTGATCGTATGAGGGCTGAGAGGTTTATGGGCCCGTGCTTAAGCAGTGAGTTCATGAAGAGGTTGTAGTCGGAGGTGTGTCGGTTGTAGTCGGGTGGTAGGCCGTCGGAGAAGAACTCGAGGTGGATGCCGGCGACAGTGGGGGAGCGGTGGCTGAGGGCGTGGTCGTGGGTGGCGAGTGTGACGTGAAGACCTTTGGATATAAGAAGTTTGCCAAGCCTTAGCATCGGGTTTACGTGACCTTGGGCTGCTATTGTGACAAGTAACACGTTGGTTTGTTGAGTTGAACCCATTGGGGTGTGTGTGTTTTGGGTGGTGTGGTTCAGAAGATAGTGAATTTGTGGTACTTATAGTATTATAGATCACCATCATGGTCTTAACTGTGAGATCTGAATAGTTTTGTTTTTTTAAAATTAAGTTCCAAAATGAAGATATTAAACTTTAATAGATTCTTGAAATAAACATATATTATTAGTATGAACATGTTGGTCACATGGAGATCTTTGTGACAAATGTGAGATCTTTAGCTTTTCGAGCTTAGACATGCCTTAATTTATCCTATGATTTGGTTGATTCAAGAAGTAATGAGTACTCATTAGAAAAGATATGATATGTGTTTTTCTTTATAGACGGTGGATGAGATAATAGTCATTACATATAATTGGATCAAGAATAAGGTTAAGATTTGTAACTTGTCATAGCAGGTCGGTGTAATTCTTATTTTTTTCTTTTTAATCGGTTACTTGTAGTTTCTCCATTAACTTTTTATTAGTTTTTGGTTTTTGTAATATTGTCGTTCTTCAGAAAGACGTGCAGATATTTGTGCGTAAGCACGCTCCACGTTGATATGCTACGGATTCGACACGTGTAATTTTTGCGTGGACCATGCAAATCTTTATGCGAACCATACTAAGATATTTATATGAACCGTAGTATGATTTTAATGTAGTTTTAGATCAAATAGTTTTAGTGTCACGCAGCTGAGGTGTCACGTTGAGTGTTTTTCCGCACATAGATTTACATATGAGGTTTATTATAGAACTTAGAATACCCTATGTCTATTTTGAGAAAGTTTTCTTTAGAGAGTATCTTTTGTTTTTGACTATCATTGGATTCTATACTTAATAATATTATCTTTCTAAATGTGTATATATTGAGCTAGGAAATGTGGACTGATCATGCTTGCTGCTTCAAAAGGAGGTGGTGGCAGACATTCAATGATTATAAAAAAATAAAAGAACTTAAAAAAGGTATTAACTAACAAGGTCCAATTTTTCGGATCTAGTCTGTTTATTATATCTTGAGAAAATTATGGTTCTTGTAGTTTGATCAGATTACATAATTGGTCTTTATACTTTGAAAATTATAAAGTTAGTCTAAATTTTTGTATAATCATTGTAAATTTGGTCCTCAAATTTTACAAGTGTAAAGTTAGTCCAAACTTTTATGTGACCGTTACACTTTTAATCCTTCAAATTAAATTTAAAAGTTTGTTCAAATTTTATAAAATGCATAAAAAATGAATGAACTTAATGTCAGTGACCAAACATGCAATTATTACACAAAAGTTTGAACTATCTTTGCAATTTTAAAAGTTTGGGGATCAAACATTCAATTTAGTTAAACCATGGGAACCATTTATGCAATTTTCTCTTATATCTATAATCAATCAATTATTAAAGTTGTCCATTGAAACAAGTGATATTTTGAAATCTTAAAATTATATATATTTTAACTAGGTTAGCGCTCGTATGATACACGGGTGATTATCAGACTTCCATTACATTGATTACATAATAAATATTATGAAAATCAAAACACAAAAATTCAATGTATAAAAATAGAATTAAAAGAACATTCATACTCTCAAAACTTTTTCATAGATGTCTAAACACTTCTTTGTATACAACGTTTTGTGTCTCATTGGTAATGTTACCATTTTCATCTAAAATGAGTAATTTTATATCGTCGGTAGTCTTCACCCTTGACAAAGCCACACGCCCACACATAACTATCCATGAGTAAAAACTAGTTCTTTTAAATACAAACTAACTCTTGACAATGATTGTCTCTGACCCTTGTTAATCGTAATTGCAAAAGAAACAGTTAGTGAAAACTGATTTGTCCCCGAATCTTGTTAATCGTCATTGCAAAAGAAACAATTAGTGAAAACTATCTTCTTTGGAATTTGAAAGAGATTTTTTTATCAGATGGCACGAGATTAATTTTTAGAATAAATGTTCGGCATCCAATATTACTTCCAGATATTATATCTGCTTCAATAACCCGTTTCCCAAGTGAGACAATTTGTAGGCGAGTATAACTGCAAAGACCATTTTGTTAGTCGATGTTACGTAAAAGCATAACAGGAACTCTAACTTTCAATACTAACCTGTGATTTGGCAATCCGAATATTGTGAGGACATTTAGGAAATCCAGATAGTTGATAGAATTGAAAAACATCATTCTTTGTTTGGAAGGTGGGAATATAAGTCGAATGTAAATTTTGCAAAGAATGTAGTATTAATTATAGTTTTTATAAAATACACAATTATGGAATGTGCATCTCATATGATACGTAAATTACAGTTATTGACAATAACAAAAGGAAACAATTTGAATTGATTGAATCTAATATTTGATAATTGATAAATATATTATAATTGGATCAATCTTTCTATTCTAATAAAATGGTAAATAAAAACAAAATGTGGCAACACCTCATTCTTTCTCATTAAAATTTTCATATATCTCTCTCTCTCTCTCTTAATTAATAATTACTATAATTACTGATAATATTATTTATTTTTTATAAACTAAAATTCCTTGTAATAAATTAAAAAAAAGTTCTTTTTATTAATGTTATTTATAGAAATATGAATTTTTATAAAATAAGATTTAATTTAAAACATTAAAATATTTTAAAATTGGTGTTTTTAAAAAGTAAAATATTTCTAAATAAAAATAATTAAAATTAAGAGTTATAATAATAAAAAAATTTAAAACAATTTGTTTTGAAAAAAATGTTTAGTTAAAAAAGTTTAAAAAGTTAATCTCATTGTTTTATTACTTATAGCTTTACTAATGCGTAATTTCACTTATATCTTATCTTAGAATATTATTTTTATAATTAATAAAGTTTTATTTTATTTGATATTTTATTTATTTAACCTGTATAATACACGGGTTACTAAAGCTTATGATTAAACAAAAAAATTTGCTCATTTTCTAAAAATAAGAAAGGTTCTTTTAATACACGTATCAGAGTAATATTGCATATTGTATAGTCCTTAAATATTTTATACTTTGATAATTTGATAAATATATTATAATTGGATCAATTAATTATACAGTTGAAAACCGATTTTGGTGAGTCAAAAGTTTCATAAAATAAAAATCCACTAAATTAAAGAAGTTTATTTTAGAAAACAATATAGAAACAGAAGAAAATTTATAGATTCTTAAGGCATAATATAATAGGTTAAATGGAATTTAAGGAACAATACCATTGAAGTTGAATTAATAAATGGTTAAATGGAATTTTTAAAACATAATATAAAGGTTAAATGAAAGCTATAAACTGAAATAAATTTTAGTATGGTCAAATTTTAAGCGGGAATTGAAAATAAAAATGGTGTAAGAGTGTGCCACGTGTCAAATTGGTGATTTAAAAGGATGCCACGTGGCTTTAAAAACCTTGTTTTATTAGAGTTTATTATAGATTTACAGTATTTCATATATATACCATTTCAAACCTTCAATTCGTGACAATTACGATCTAAGGTGCTTTAAATAAAAACATGATAATAAATGCGCCAATTTCATTACCAGTAGGAGTTAAAAGCAATGATATATACACTATTGTTGCTCGATTTGAATTTATATTGATTCTAGGCCGTCAACGATAGGGATTTCAAGGAAGAACTGCTAGAATAGCGGGGAGATTGCCACCGGTAAGGAATGCTAGCATGTAGGAAGAATGTTAGAGAAATGTTAAAGGGAAATCGAGGGTTTTTAATTGCGACAAATGTGAAGAAATATATAGTAGTGTCATTGTACCAAAGGATATTTTACCCAATACCATTGGAATGTTGTGGTGTCCACTTTAAATGGTGATGGTTCAAATTTAGCTAGCAATGAACATATAGTGTAATTTTGAAGTAGATAAGTGGATGTATGAGTTTGATGTTAAAATAAGTGTCATTATCTTCGCTTTCATCATCATTGAAATTCCCCAAATGCAAAATAAATCACTAAAGGTAGTGAAGAGACTAGGGTTCTAGTACTTTTAGAAATGATGAAGATGACTAGATGCTGGGTATGGGTGTTTGAAGGAGAACGTCAGTTAGGGTACTACTCATTGGAATCATTTTGTCACATGTGGGACTTGAACCCAAAATCTTCACCTATTTTTATGATATCTTGGAATACTTAACTTTAACCATTTGAGATAAAGATCATTGGTCATTGGAATCATTTAGTTGAACCATTTCAATAAGGTTAAATTAGGATAACTTCAGAAAGACTGGCAATGGTGAGGTAGTACTTCTTGTCACAAAGAACACTCCATTTCATGACGCACATATGCCACAAGCCTCGTAAGTATTGTTAGGGTTGAAGAACAAATAACATTAAAAACATAATATAAAAAAAAAAAACAGGTTAGAAGATCCTCTAAAAAGATCCTCTTATCTAACCCTTATATTTACAGGTTATTTAAAGTTTAAAGGTACTCGTATGAGGTTACTATTTAATTTTTTTAAAAATCAATTTGGTGTTACTAAAGCTCATTTTCACAACGCTTATTTATTGAGTTGGTTTTGTCTTTTTTTTTTTCTGGCACAAGGCATGAGAAATCCCACTTGTTTAAACACATGTGTGGTTCTAAAATAATAGTTAAATTTGCAGTAATCGAAGGTCATCACGCATGTCCGTCAATGTTGATTTATAAGATAATAATAATTATAATTATTATGAATATAAGAAGCCAAATAACTATAGAAAACACAACCTATAACATGTTTTTATTGCTGCAAACGATAACGCTGCATGTGTGACGAATTATCAAACACTAAAATACAAAACTAACACAACGTATGCAATGACGCTACTTCCGGATCTGTGTCATTATCTCCCAATTCCTTACACGACTTAAAATATGTTTCAAAAATACAACATACTTTTTCTTTTTGTTTAGAAAATAATTAGAGATTTCTTCTAATTAATATTTCTAATCTAACAAAAAAGTAACTAGAGATGACACGAAACAACATTACATTTATCATCACCAAAATTTCCCCTTTTTCTATCTTATTTAATAATTATATTAATTATTAATAATATTATTTAATTTTTTTAAACTGAAAATACCTTTTTAGCAAATTAAGAAAGAGTTCTTTTTATTAATATTATTTCTAAAAAAACAAATTTTATAAACTAAGAAATTTTTTAAAAACATCAAACTTTTTTAAAGATACAAAATATTCTAAAATTGGTGTTTAATTAAAAAGTAAAAATTTTATAAACCAAAAATATTTAAAATGGAGGGTTATAATAATAAAAAAATTTAAAACGGTTTGTTTTGAAACAAAATATTTAATTTTATTTTTGGAAAAACAAAAAAATCTAAAAACAAAAGCTTAAAATTTGATATCATTGTTTTATTACTTACGGTATTTACTCATACGCAATTTCAGTTATATCTTATATTAAAATATCATTTTATAATTAATAAATATTTATTTTATTTAGTCAAACCGTATAATACATGTTACTAAAACTAGTCTTTTATAAATAAAAATAATTAAAATATGTTTTTTCATTAATGTTACTAATAAATTTCAACTATTTTTTAACAATTAATAAAGCCATTAGAACTTAAATTCCAAAGTCATCATCAAATGAACGAATCAAATCAAACCAGAGAATAGAGTTGTTCAAACTTCAATGAATCAAATTTTGATTTCTCAAATTATTTAAATTTTGAATTTTTGAAACTACATTTGAATTTGATTTAAATTCGAATCAGATTCGAAGAATTCGATTTGTATTCGAATTTGAATTTAAAACCACGTTCAAATTCGATTCGATTCGAGTTTCAATGTCTTGAATTTATTTTAGTTTTGTCAAAAAAATTTATTTTTATTTTTTATTTTCTTAATAACCTTTAACATATAAAATATCTAAAAAAACATGGTTAGGATATTCGAAACATAAATTTATAAGTATTAAGCATATAATTGAATAAATATATATACGTCGCGTATGGTGCTATACGAGACGTATAGGGGGTGTCGATTTATAATATGTGCTGTCTTAATATTAAAACTCTTTATTATTAGATCGATATCCTAAAAAATAATGATTGGAAACAGCTAGATAGCATTTCTTCCTCGGCTTTCAACACCATGTCAAAATACTTTTTAGCTTTCATAGAATACAAAACTCATCTTTCATTCACATTCTTATAATTTATTTAAAAAACATAATTTCTAAAAATTTATTCTTTATATCTGTCTCTATTTAATTAATAATATTTTTATTTCTTTTAAATATTTCTTTTCTCTTCCACTCGAATCCAATCACAAAATAAATCATATAATAAATATGGGGGATGAATAGTGACCTCGCAAATATATGAAATGAATATGCTTTCCTTAAAACTATTGGTATGCATGTGGATGGAGGATGTGATGGAGTGAATTTTTATGTTATTTTATGAAAATATAAAGATAGGGAATAGGATGGGGATGCTCTCACATCTCATTTCTCATATCCATCCTCATCCATATATTAAAAAAAATCAATAAAAAAACTCACTCATTTCTTTCCTCATCTCTTTACCCCATTTTTATAATTTTAGGTAAAAACAATCTCATCTCTCGAATATAGGAGTTTACTATTCATCCCTCGTGTGTGTGTGTATATATATATATTAATATATTTTATTAATGGATTGGAGTTGAAGAGAGAGAAATAATATTAAAAGAAAAATAAATAAGTATTAATTAATTAAGATATAAAAAATTATGAGAAATGAGATGTGAGAGATTTAAAAAAATAGACAAATTTAGAAAATTGTATAGTTTTTGGTAAATTACATGAATATGGATGAAGAATAAGATGTGAATGCTCTAATGTTATTTTTACACTTGATGTTAAAAATGTTGTAAACTTCATTTTGTTTTTACATTTGATGGATTGGATTGTAAAACTATAATAGGTAATTTTGAAGATGAGAAAGAACTAGGTTTTTAAATGAACTGAGCGAACACGAACATCAATATGTTCGTGTTTGTTCATTTAACTTTTACCAAACACGATCACATAATCGAACAAGAACTTTTGTTCACATTCGTTCATTAAGAAAATAAAAATATTTGTCTTTGTTCTTGTTTGTTCGTTAAAAAGCTAAATAAATATTTCATGAACATAAACAAACATAAATGAACAATACTAAACAAAAATAACTGAACAAACATAAACGAACAAAAAAAAAATTTTAATGATCATTTTGAAACTTTTAGGTGTATTAGTGGAAATTGAAATTTCACTAAACTTTTAGGTTTCTAGTTTAACATAATACATTCATTATTCAAATATTAACACATAATACCTTTATATTAATATATTAATATAAATATATATATTAATAAACCAACATAAGCAAACGTAAATGCAGGTCATTTTTTTTCTTTTATTATTCTCGATGTTTTAGCCGCACCAGGAACCAAAGTCCACGACCATCGATTTCAAACTACAGATTGATTAGATTTTTCTTTTTTTATAGATCTACAGATCTTATCTCTCGACCTACGGATCTAAGGAACCTTCGCTTGACCATGTTCACCGGTCCTTCTCTCTGTTTTTGTCTTTTTTATGTCTATGCTCTACGGACCTTATCTCTTGATTTATGGACCCAAGAGAACGCCGCCTTACCACAATCATGTGTCTTTCTTGTTTTTTTTCTTTTTTAGGTCTACAGATCTTATCTCCTGATCTACAGATCCATGTGATCGTCATCTGCAAGCATTTTAACAAAATTGACAATATTTCCTTGCAAATCAATGGTTTTACAAGCCAGCTGTGTCAAATTCAAACCCATAGTCATGTGTTTTTTACGACCACGACTACGCTCTCTTGCTATGTAATTTTTTTAAAATACTATGGATGGTACAATTAACCAAGTTGTGATTGCACAATCAAAACAATGTATGGATGATAACATCAAGCATAATATTTATATGTTCGCAAAAGTTTGGAAATCCAAATCAATCGAAGGATCCTTATCTTATTATTGTTGGTTTTATTTTTTCCGTATGAGCTTATTGTTTCTTCCGCTTCGACTGCGAAGGAGTATTAGAATATATTATGGGGATTTTATTAGAATGAGTTCATGGGTCTACTTCAGTTTCTAGAATACTTGTTATCTCTATATATTATAATCTAATTATTCTATTATATTATTTAATCTTTTACTCTCCAACGAATAACACTTATCTAATTTTTTAATATTAACACATCAAGTAAATTAGAAATTCAGAAGAAGGATTTTTCAGCCAAATCTTTGTTATATTGACTGCTAGAACACCTGTGATAAGGTGGCTATATAAACAACCTTGGTCGCCAAGGTTGAGTAAAGGACCACGACTTGATGATCATTTAAAATGATAATAATTATTCTTTTGTTTTTTTTCTAAAAGGTCAATGTATTTTAGTTTTTCATTGTTATATATATACGTACCCTTCAAAGAAAACAATGTTTCATTTGTTAAATAAAATGTAATAATTGATTAACACATTCACAATAATAATTTCATCAACTTTGGATCAACAACTTATACAAAACCTATATATATTGAAATAAAATTATAGGTAAGCAATAAAAGTACATATTCTTGGCATGGGGTGATGCCAAATGGTGAAAAAACCGCACCACCTTCATAACCTTTGATGATCTAAAGTAAAGGGCTTTCAAGCATTTCAAAGGAAGTCCTTTAATGGAGGAACATTTTCATCTATATAAACAAATTCTCAAAACCTAATTACACCATCACAAAAACAAAACTATTTAATTTTAAATAATCTCAAATTTCACGAAAATGAGTGTTGCATTTATTGATAGTCATATGATAGAAAAATTTATCGAAGATTCTGGAGCTTTTGAAAAATGCATTGAGGAACGATTTAACATGCTAGATGTTAATAAAGATGGAGTATTGTCTCGTGATGAACTCCAAAACGATACCAAGGACGCGTCTTCAGTGGAATTAGCGTTGCAATCCAAGGAAGAGGTTGATAATTTGTACAACGTTTTATTTGAGAAATTCGATGCCGGAAAGAAAGGTTCTTTTGACCGCAAGGAATTTGGTACGTTAATGAAGGAAGTCATGTTAGCAAAGGCTCATGGTATTGGTGATACGCCTGTATGTGTTCTTCTTCAAGAGGATAGCTTGCTTCGAAAGGTTGTTTGATGTGATCAATGAAGTAAAATCGAAGTTTTGATTAGTATGCCTCCAAATTTGGCATCGTGAAATTGATCTTCGATTTTTTATTTGTGTGCTTTTTAAATTTGACTATGTACACTTTATATCATACTTCACAAACTTGTTGTATTTATACAACGGTTAAATACAAAAGGTTGAATATTATTTAAGAAAATGTACAGGGCGTGTTTGATCAAGAAGAAAAATAGATTTTTTTTTTTTTTTTTCAAAACCGTTAGTTTGTATAAAAATGTTAATATGATAAAGACGGTTTATATATACAATATGCGACCATAATAGCATGTGTCAAAATTTTAAAAACATAATCATAAACCAGCCAATTTCTTTCAAGTTAAATGAACATAGTATACAAAATTCAAACCAGCCAATTTCTTTCAAGTTTTGAATAGGTAATCGATTTCAACGATCTAGAGCATTTTAGGTTATACAACACCCAACTTCTTAGATAGTTTCTAAACGCAACACCTTAAATAAAAACCTTTTATCGCTTTCATCCTTTATCATTTATACTTAAATTGTTATGCCACACAACCTTAATACTCACTTTAAAGACAACCCCTAAAGTGTATTATAAGCGTTCAACTTTTTAAAAATGTTTCTTTAATTGATTTGACATTTTGAAAAGAGCAATATAAACCCTCTTTTTTTATATTGAGTAAATTACAAGTTTTGTCCCTTATTAATATGGAAAATTACATGATATTTCCTTTAGTTTTAGTAATTACATCCAACGTCTTTTTTTTTAAATATTTGCACACCTATTATCATTTATACTAACTTTAATTTAAATATACAGTTAACTCGGTTATTTATCTCTCCCATGAGATGCATTTTTTTCATTTTCTTTTCATATTTAATATATTAAAAGAATGAAAAAGTTAATAAATTTATATGAAAAATAAATTTAAAAGATATCGGACCGTTGGGTAAGTCAGTGAACCCGCGTCCTTCTTACGCTCAAAATCATTAAATCCAGCATCCCCCTCTCTGTGATACTCTAATACCGGTCATCTTCACCACCACCTACAAAATCTCACACATCATTGAAACCCCTTGAAATCGAATAAACAATGACAGTAAGATTCAAATCCCTAATTCGCTTTTTGTAATTTGTTGCTCTTTGAATTTACGGCTTATGTTGTTGTGTGATTAATAAGCAATTCATAGTTTATTTTTTGTCTTTGCAACTATATAAGCAATTCAAAAAATTATAGATAATCTCCAAGTAGTTTTTTATGGTGTTTATTGTTGATTTTCAGACCTTTAAATTGATTTATGACTTTGACTTCTTACTTCGTTAAATGTTATTAGAGGTTGTTGTTAGTAAATTTCTGACGATTAATCGAATGAACACACACTTATAAAGACGGGTTTCACCGACTTACCCAATGGTACGATATCTTTTAAATTTGTTCTATTAAAAATTTTTATTTTTTATTTTTTGTTATAGTAGATGTGAAAAGCAAATAACAAAAATACCCCTCATTTGAGGGAGCACATAACCGATTCAACTGTATATTTGGGTTAGATTAAGTGTAAAATATAATATTTGTGCAATTTTTTTAATAAAAGAATATTGTATGTAATTATTAAAACTAAAGAACACACCATGCAATTTCATATATTAATAAAAAACACAATTTGTAATTTCTCTTTTATATTTCATTAAACTACTTTTATGGATGAGCATGGGTCGGTTAGGTCTACTATGACCAAAAATCAAACCTAACATTTGAAACTTCAATCCAAAACAATCATATATGTTTCGATCAGTTTATTAGAATTAGATTTTTCCATAAACGGATAAACTTTTAAATTAAAAGCAGATGTTCACGAAAAAACCAGTTAACAACCCAACCCTGAAACCAACCCCATAATTGAACTGCTCATAAACCGATGTTGCAAAAACTGATTTCTATTTGATCCTAACCACCTGCTTGTACCTAGTTATAACTAGGTTTTTAATCAGGTAATAAACAGTTACCATGATAAGGATCATATCAATAACAAAGAATCAAAATATGTTGTCAAAATTCAATTTGTGTGAAACATCAAATGATTCACAAAGGACTCGATGCAATACTTGTATACTTTTTTCTTTTGAGTCAAACTCTACTTTAAAAAGTCACTTGGATAAACATTGCAAGGCGTTAAAAACAAATCCAGTTTATGATCAAGCAAAAATGATAAACGAGAGAGATATTTGAAATCTCAAAAGGGAGACTCTTTGTATTTTTAAAAATTTAAAATATAAATAAAGACGAATTTATAAAATTTATGTAACATATTTTATATTTAATTAATGGTTAAATTTATAGTGTTCATAAAATCATTTTTTTCCGGTTTGAACCGGTTAACTGATCGCGTTAAAAACCATACCTATTTCATAGGTTAGGTTTTTCAACACCTCAACCAGTTTATACCTAAACCAATCATTAAAAAAAAGGTTTTGAACAACTTTGATAATAATTGGCTCGGTTATTATACAAATCGGTTTTAAAGAAGCTCCTCTAGGTAGACTTGGGCAAAAAAACCGGGTACGGACCCGACCCGGACCCAGGTCCGGGTACAACCCGGTATAGGGTGTACCCGGTTTGGAACTGAAAATACCCGGTGGGTAGGAACCGGTTATGGTTTTTGATATTTTTCTAGAACCCGAACCGTACCCTACCCGACCCAACCCGGACCCGACCCGATCGTACCCGGGTTCAACCCGGTTTTTACCGTTTTTCAGGATTTTTTAAAAAACTAGCCGTTTTTAACGGCTATATAGCCGTTGGAACTCATTTTTTACCGTTTTTTTTGTTTTTTTTGCCCCCTAAGGTAGTATAAATAGGTGTGGGTTGGTTTGATTGAGTACCCAACTCTCAAACGCAAAAACATACGCAAAAAATACTCTAGTTTACTCTCGTTTTACATTTTCACTCTCTCGTTTTACACTTTTCGCTGTCTTGAATCTTGTTATGGCTCAATCACAATCTTCCGTTGGTCAAAGTTCGTCCAACGCTCTAACCGTCGTTCGTGTTCTTCCACACAATCGTAACATGGATGTATGGTGCAATTGGGATATGGTTGAGTTGAGTGACGGGTCTGTAAAGGCTCGTTGCAAATTTTGTGAAGCTTTGCTTGCTAAAGATTCTAACACGACTTTAAGCAAACACATTAACAAGAAGTTTTGTAAGTCGTTGAAAAGTAATCCGGATTCGCAACAAACACAATTAGGTGGAGACGGTGGAAGCTTTAATTACGACGTTAATAGGGTTCGAGATCGAATGGCGAAGTTCGTGATTCAAGAAGCTTTGCCTTTTAGTCATTTCGACAATCCTCGTTTGACCAACTTAATTCGAGAGACGCTTCAACCTCGTTATAACCATGTAAGTCGTACTACCCTTAGACGTTATTGTTTAAAATTATGGAAGCAAGCAAAAAATGATTTAATTGTATTATTTGAAAATTTAAATACCGGTGTAAACTTAACTAGTGACGTTTGGTCGGCTCCACACGGTTTACCCGAATCGTACCTTTGCGTCACCGCTCATTGGGTAGATCCCAAATCATGGCAATTGATGAAACGTACGATTGCGTTTGATATTTTTCCGTATCCACACACCAGAGAATTTTTGTTTTACTTTTTGGATAATGTAATAACTACTTTTAATTTACAAAATAAAATTTTTTCAATGGTATTTGATAACGCTTCCAACAACACAACCGCGGTTGAAAAATTAAAATTAAAATATCTTCCGATTGCAAACGATTATTTTTTCCATACTTGTTGTGTTGCACATACTATTAATTTAGTAGTGCAAGACGGTCTATCCGTGCAATTTGTTGATAACTTTATTAAAGCTTTTCGATTTATGTTACATGACGTTTATAAAAAAAGTAGAAGAAGATATCAAGATTATAAAAAACTTTATAAGGATACGGACTCTGTATTTTTAGGTCCTAATTGGGATGTATCTACTCGGTGAAATTCGACTTGTCACATGTTTAATTGTGCTTTAAAACAAAAGGGAACTTTGAAAGCTTTTCATAATAGTCTTTCGGATAATGGTGAAGCCGACCCATTTCCGGATGCGGGTTGGAAAAATGTTCAAAGTCTATCCGATTTTCTTGAGGTGTTTAAAAACTCAACAACAAAATCATCGGGAGTTTATTATCCCACTAGTTATTCGGTGGTTCAAGAATTATATTTCATGGCTTTGAATTTTAAAAATTTTCAATATAAAAATGATATGTTTACACAAATGATAGAACCAATAAAAGAAAAGTTTAAAAAATATTTTGAGAAGTTACCACCCGTTTTTACTTGTGCCGCCGCTTTAAATCCGTTTTTAAATGTTGCTGGGGTTGAATGTTTAATAGACGAGATAAATGACAATTTAGATATGCATGACGAAAATCCCAAATTTTCAAGGGATGCCAAAAAAAGTTTTAATGGAAGCTTGAAAACAATATATAATTTTTATTTAAATAGATATGGGCCTAACGTAAATATAACCACACCAAGAGAATCAACCTCAAATGCTAGTACCTCGATGAAAGACCCGGTTATAACCATGTTGAATGTGACGGCTAAACGACAAAGGGGTAACACCCCAACAAGCGAGCTCGGTAGATATAGTGCTACGGATTTTATTTCCACTATGACTACCGAAGATTATCGTGCATTCGATATTTTGGCTTGGTGGAAAAGAAAGGAATCTCAATTTCCGATTCTTTCCGCTATGGCCCGTGATTTACTAAGCGTCCAAGCTTCTACGGTAGCTTTGGAATCTGCGTTTTCTCTTAGTGGCAGGGTAATCTCATTACGGAGAACAAGACTAACTCCAGAAGCGGTTGAGATGTGCATTTGTTTAAAGGATCACTTAGACGTGATGGATCGTATACAAGACCAAACAAGCCTCGAAGATGAAATTGCACTCGAAGCTAAAGTACACGATGAAGAGGTAGAAGAAGGAGTATCTTCTGGCATATCGGACAAAAAATTAGCATTTGATCAAACGTCTCGTAGTAAATAAACATTAGACGATAACTTAAATAAAAGTTTTATGTTATTTTTTATTGATCAATTTATGTATTTTTAAGTTGTTTAAATAAATAAATGAAAAATTAATGTTTATTTAATATTGTTAAATAAAAACAACATTAATATTATTAATAATAACAAAAACAAACAAAAACAAAAACAACAATAATATTATTAATAATAATAACAATAATAACACTTATAGTAATAGTATTAATAATATTAATAACAACAACAATAATAATATTGATAATAACAACAACAATAATAATAATAACAATAAATAATAATAACAATAATACTTATTATGATTTATAATAATAATAACAAAAACAACAACAACAAGTCAATAATAATAATAATAATAATAATAATAATAATATTAATAATGATTTATATTAGTAAAAACAAAAAAAAAAATTAAAAAACCCGATTATACCCGGGTTCCGTACCCGACCCGACCCTAACCGGGTATGGCGGGTAGGGTAATAGCTTAGGTGAACCCGACCCGGGTTCAAACCCGGTTCCACGAGTACCCGGGTACGAAAAAAACCGATTGGGCCAAACCCGGTTTCAACCCGGTTTCGGGTATTGGGCCGAACCCGGTTTGCCCACCTCTACCTCTAGGCTCGAGTTAGTTTTCGACCAATTTCTTTGGGCTTGGTGCAAACAATTAGCAAACAAGTCATTTGGCCCAATTGTTTGCAAAAATTCTTTTTCAAAATAAAGCCGAATAAAAACAAAATCTTTATACTAATAAATAAAAATAAATCCGGACACGTGTCATTATTTTAGGCCATGTAATAATTAGTTTTCCCGCTTCTCTCTTCTCTTAATTATGAATATTATAATAAGTATTTATTAATTAATAACTATCCATAATTAAAATTTCAAATATGTTAACTTCAAATTTTCAAATATGTAATACATGAGTTTATTTAATCCGTATAATACACAATAATTAAAACATAACTTTTATATTATTAACCATGTAACTGTAAATTTATTTAACCCGTGTATTACACGGGATTGTAACCTAGTTATAACATATACGCAAGCGTAATTAAATGGCCTGCACATTAAACTAAACCGAGCCCAAATAGCAATTACAAATTTACAATCACCATCTATACTAATAAACTAAAATGTCTACAAGCATGGGCGAAGCTTTTATGGGGCCGGGAGGGCCCCCCCCCCTTTTTTTTCGTCAATAATGTTAAATTTCGGCTCGTCGGTGTAATTTTTCAATCCATTAGTGCAAACTTTTTAATAAATATAGAGTTCGCCCCCATAAAATAATTTACTTTCGCCCCCGCCCCCATGGTATGGTTCAAGCTCCGCCACTATCTATAAGTCATGGTATTTTTTTATATTATCCACCTAAGCTTAACTTAGAATTTGGACAGTGTCATTACTAGAATAAAAGTTACTCATTTAATTATAAATTGAGTGCTAATGATATTATTTATATACTTATCAAATTTTAAAATAATGATTTTGATATATTAAAAACATGTTTTTTTATTAAAAATATCTTTTTTTTAAACAAATATTTATAAAATATGAAGTTTTTAATACAAAAAACTTTAAAAAAATATCACTGTTTAAAAAGGTATTTAAAAAAAAAATTGGAGTGTTTTAAAAACAACTTATTTAAAGCAAAATTTTTTTAAAAACATAAGTTCGGAAAAATGTTGTTATTAACAAATAAAATAACAAGACAAAATAATTACCTATATGTTAAAAATGTAATTACCTATATGTTAAAAATGTAAGTTGATGAACAGCTGATTGGGTTATATTTTTTTTTCTTTTGGCTTTTATCTTCGTGTTTAACAATGGTTCTTTCAAACATATATCAACTTTGTGACCTCGTTGAACTGGTTTTTGTAGGATTTGATTTTAAATTGGGCCCGGGTTCGACCCCGGTCCTGATTTTTTCCTTAGAATTCACCCTTTTTTAGACCTTAGAGTGCACGTGTTTTGTTTATACTCCTTTTGTGGTGATGAAGTACACGTGTTTTGTTTATACTCCTTTTATTGTGATGTGTTGTGAGACTCTCCTTTTTATATTTTATCTTTGTTATTTGACTTGCTTATCGGCTTCACTTCGGAGTTCCTCTCAACCTTTTGTTCTTTTCGCGTGTATGCATTCCAGATTTGGTGTGTTCGCATTTTGATTTCTACCGGTGTTGTTATGTCGTCGTTCTCATTTGGTTTTCTGTCTGTGTTGATGTGTTGTGATTTATCTTTATTAGGGCTTGCATGTGTGTGCGTTTAGTTTGTTCAACATTGTCTCTCAACTAGGTCTATTGTTGCGTGTTTTGTTTCTTTATCGATGCCTTTGATTTGGTTTTGTGTTATGGCCTTGCATGATGTGCATCTTATAGCTATGCGATTGACCGCGTAAATGCGTAATGCATTTTTTGTTTGTGGTGATAATTGAGAGTCGGTGTTGCCTTGTTATATCAAAATGGCACAAGGAGCCTTACACACAGACATTTTCCTCTGTATGAAGTAGTCATGCATCATCATCCTCTCTTTTTCTTGCTTCTAACATTCATGCGATTTTGCAAACAAGTTTTATAGCATGTCAAAATCATCCGTTGACCCGAAAACATCATGACTATTGACTGAAGCTGATGTTCAGAAAGTATCTTGACGGATTAGATTCAATTAAAATAACTGCAGACCCAAAACACTGAAATTAATAACCACAATGGAAAAGAAATAATCACAATTAGGCATGAACTCAACACTTACAGATGAGTGCAAGAATGATGAATTGATGATGATCCCAATTGGGTATAGGAAGACAGTAGTCTTCTATAAAATACAATTGGTCTAAACAATTACCAGCAATATATAGCCACAACTGCTCCTGTTTATAGAAATTGAATACATATCACAGTAAAAACCACAAAAACAGCATGTCCCGTTCTATGATCATACCTGAAATAATTCCGAACCTTAGTAGCACAATAAGCAAGATTTGAAACTGCCAAAAGAAGAATGTAAACTACAACAAATGCAGGATCATCACAAGCCCACTGGTTTTTGGTTTCTGCAGAGGAAGAAGAATAATATCACAATTAAGAGTCATTTTTCTCAATATATTACACAATGGTAAGTTGGTAACCTAATCATAAGGGCTGGCCATATCTACGCAACCAAATATTTTATAGGTTCTTTTTGCTTTTGAAGAGTTAATCCCATTCCTTATAACAATCTGTAACAAGGTTTTAACGCTAACAGAAAGAAAAGAGGCATAAATTAGTTCATGCGCCTTCAAGATCAAGATCTTGTAATCATGCAAATACAACCAAGTGTAATCAAATTTTCAACTAGTCGTTAAAAATCATTGCATAAATTGATTTCACTCATTCAGTTTGCATTAAATCAAAGTAAACAGTTAAACCTACAGTAATCTTGTTCATTGTTGTCCAAGGTATATTATTTTGTCCAATGTACAATAAGCTCAAAGGACTATACAGTCTTGTCTATATATATACTGTATGCATAGCAATATGCAATCCCAGATAGCGGAATACAAGAATGAGAAAAATTAACTAACAATGATGAGCAGATATAGGGAGAGAGAAATAGATTTAACTTAAACTCTTGAACTATTATATCTCAATTGTACACTCAATTGCTCATTATAAATAGGTCATTTTTCCTTATTACTTCATATCTCACACTATAACTTATTCTCTTTACTATACGCGTCCCTAAAGATCAAACTCAGAATATTAGTTAAATCACCATATGATGGGCCAAACCTCTTCTGATCCGAGCGCCAACTAGATAGCAATAGATATGAAGTCAAGTTGATAGTAGGTTTATGCACGTTAGTCATTGAAGGTGAGATGGAACCTTTTCTTAACGAGTGGATATAGTCAACTATGATTACAAACCGAACGGAGCATTGATTATGTTTGTTCGTTAAGAACTGAAAGTGTTCAGGAACGGTTTAGAAACACAGAGCCGAACGAAAATTTCTATTCATTAAGGAATTTAACTTGTTCACGAACAGTTCCCCAACACATAACTGAATGATCCACTAACACAAACATCCATTTACTATTTAAAGTTAATCGTTTGGCATAATGATCATATACATGAATATGAATACATATTACCTAACTTTCATGAGTATAAACAATTATAAAGTATAAATGTTAGACTTATTAAAAAATAAAAATGTTAAAATATATAAATTAGGTTGATAAATTAAAAATAAAAGTTATAAAATATTTATATAAATATTTAATGAATAAACATGAACAAATATAAATAAACGAACATGAATAAATGTAAAATGAATATAAACGAACGTAAACGAACACCTTACTGAACGTTCACGAATTCAAATAAACGAACGAATTTTTATTTAACATCTATTCATGTTCTTTCATTTAACTAAACGAACAAAAAATTTCGTTCAAGTTCGTTTATTTATTAAACAAACGAATGTAAAGGAAATTCTCATTAAACGGTTGAAAAATCGTTCGGCTCATTTACAAACTTTAGTGGGTGTTTTATATTGCTTATTTTCACACTACTTTTGACTTGTTAACTTTTGAGAAGTTAATAAGTTTAAAAAAAATGTTTTGCAAAAAAAAAAAAGACTTCTTAATTTGACTTCTCAAATAGGGTTAAAAATAAATTTTGAAAAAAGTTAGGAGGGGTGACTTTTTAAAAGAAAATTTTATTTTAGTCTATAATTTTATATTATACCCTCAGAAAAAACCATGCATCCAAATCCCTTGCACCGCCTAATGTTGAGCAGCTACACCTATACCTAGCTTTGATTAAAACCCACACATCCACCTCCGATGAAACCCACGATCGATCAAACCTCCAAGAGAGGAGAAAGGTAGATAATAGTATAAATAAGCAATCATAAACATTTTTTTAGAAAACAACTTAATAACTTTTAAAAAGATTTTATTTTTTATTCATTTTACAGAATAAACTAAATCAATCACTTAAAAAAACCTTTTTAACTTTTTAGTTTATAGGTTAATCTAAATATCTTTTTAAACTTATTTTAAAAAATCGTAAGTTAATAAATCATTTTTATCAAAAACCATTTTTAACTAAAATTAACAACCGCAAACACCAAGTTATAATAATACACGAGATCAAACGTCATTTAATACAATGATCCTTAGCCCAACTGGTTAAGTTGAGGTACCCATGACATGTAAATATTAGAAGGTTATGGGTTCAAGTCTTACCCTGAGCAAAAATGCTTAGGGTTGAGTCAGAGGGTTTTATCAGCACTAGGTTTCCTCTTGAAGGGTTGGGGGTGCGGTCTCGGCTATGAAACGAATAGATGAGCCCGATTAAAATAACCGAAACAGGGTCGCACATTTGTCGTTTAAAAAAAAATCAAACGTCATTTAATTTAATATCATCATACGTTACAATTTACGCAAAAACCTTTTGAAACGCTTTACATACCAAACTTACCAACCCCCTTCAAAAATCTCCCTCCCTTCATTCTCACGAACAAAAAAAAAAAAAAAACCCTAATCACCATGGGCGAATCCGATCGGGTCTCTGTCTACGATGCTCTCGGAGGTGGTGCAGGTGTTTCCATACCCCTCTCACATTGCTTCTTATTGCATTCACTCAATTCACTGAATGCCCAATTTTGGTGCAATCAATTCTTTAACAAAGATCTAATCGAATTACAGTTTTGGATGTTCTTGATCCAGTTGATTTCATTGTGATCCTGTTCTATTGCTTGATTGATCGATCGATCGATTGATTGATTGATAATTGTTTGCTTCTAATCTCACTTTGGGAATTAAGTTATGGTTTTATGGTGTTGCAGTTGCTGATACATTGCTATGGAGGAAATGTTCTGGAGGAGTGATGCTGTTAATTGGTTCCACCGTCATGTGGGTTCTATTTGAAAGGGCGGGATATAACTTCTTATCGTTCGTTGCTAATACTCTATTGCTGCTGGTTGTTATCCTCTTTTTTTGGGCAAAATCTGCGTCTCTTCTCAATAGGTGTGTGGTTTTCAATTAATCGGTGTATTTTGCTCTGTTTTGTTGTTTGATTTGATTATGTGTGTTTAATTTAGGCCTTTACCTCCAATTCCTGATATGGATATATCTGAAGAATCTGTTCTTATTGTGGCTGATGAGATGAGAGTATGGGTTAATAAGGCTTTAGCAACCATGTATGAAATTGCAGTTGATGGGAATCTGAGAACTTTAGTATTGGTACATCTCTTGAATCTTCTTTGTTAGTTTTCAAGATTTGTGTTTTGGAGTTCAATTTGCAAGCATTTGTTGTATGATTTTGTAATGTGGTTGTGTTTTTCAGGTTGCTGTTGGATTATGGTTGATTTCTTTTATTGGTAGTTTGTTTAACTTTCTTACACTGGTCTATATTGGTAAGTCATTATCCTGTATATTCTTTCAGAAACTTTGCATGATCTGTTTCTCTTGATTTGATGGTTTATTTTGATTTCACATCAGGGGTGCTTCTTAGTTTGTCAGTTCCTCTCTTATACGAGACATTCCAGGCTCAAGTTGATGAAAAGTTGATAGTTGTACACAAGAACATGAGCATGATATTGAAGAAAGTTGATCTCATCTTACAAAAAATTCCAATGTCCCAAAAGAAGCAAAAGAAGAATGAATAGGCTCAAGGTAAGCATGCAACCACTTTCCTCAAAGAAAAAAAATGACTGATTTATGTTAAACAAGTTAAAAATTTCAGAGCTATGTGGCGTAATTGCAAGTGCATTTGTCATAAGTTGCTCATGTTTGATTTTTTATAACACTAAAGACAACTTATTGTGAGTTTACATTATCTTTTACATTTGTTATAAGTTTCATCACTTATTTAAAAGCCATAAGATAGAGGCTGCTCTGTCACTAAAGGTTTGTTTTGGGTAATTAAAAAATGGAGAACATAGCTACGTACTTATAAGAGTGAGAACTGTGAGATGTAGAAAAGGGTCATATAATTTTAAAAAAGTTTATTGGGTTGTTGGATCATGACCATGTTTATAGCAAATTTGGTTGATTTTAGTCGTAGCTAGTACAGGGTATTGATTGATATCTCAACCCGATTTATCATCATTCCACTGCTTACGATTAAACTGATATCATTAATAGCAACCCAGTTTTCATAGGCACTGCAAACAATTTACATTGACATGTAGTGGTAGTTTTTTTTAAGCTAATCATAATGAAGCTAAACTGTATACTGTCGTGAAGTTATCTGTTTGATATGCATCCTGCTCTTTGTTATATTGCTTGTTATTATTGTGTCAGCTATATAACTAGTATGTGTATGATTTTAACGTAAAAATTAAAAACTTACATTATTGCACATTAAGCGTTTTGTTTTGACTGTTGAATGCCAAGCTTAATTCTTTTAATACAAAACCAAAATGGACTTTTTTTACAGATCAATTTATTTTTAAAGTTAATGATGGATAATCTGTTTTCAAGCTAAAAATGTGGCTTGTGCCTATAATAAAGAAATAGGTTGTCAAAATCTTTTAAATTTTAAATCTAATTGAAAGTCTTTCGACTCACTTATACTCTTGATCATTTGGTGTTTATTCTTATTTACCATTTTATCCCTCTTCAGGCTTCTTGTCCCAGCTTCTCAAGATCAAAAGTCTACTATGTTTAGTGAAATCCATAGAGAAGGATTGATGGACCAACAAATCTTAAAAGCTGATACTTTTGTTTTTGATTTTGCTGCTAGTGGTGGTTAGATTTTGAGTTGCTGTGAGCCTTTGGCATGTTTGTCCCATGAGAATGAAGCATGTCCATTTTGGAAGGTTTATGGTGTGAGTACATATGTGAGTTACTTTTGAGTGTTACTCTGGTGTGGTGTATACTCTAGATCTTTTAATGGTTGGGAAAAGTTATAGTATCTTTGGCTATTGGGTTTATATTTGATCAAATATCCGTTGCAGGTAGAGGCACACAAATCGGTTTAAAAAAAAAAAAAACCAATTGGGTTTTTAAGCGATTAGGCTAATGGTCAAATTGGTCAAAACCGGTTATTCCAAAAACCGATTCGGTTATTAACCGGTTTAAGAAGGTTTAAAAACTATCATGGAAACGGTTAGGCTTGGGCGCTAATGGTTTTTAACCAGTTAAAAGCCGTATGGGTATCCTACCTGGCTATTACGCGCCCACCCTTAGTTGCAGGTAACACAATCAGAAACTAGCATTGTCCCAAATTCAGTGTAATCCAACTTTTATATGCTTTAGTTTAGCTTATTCTATGTCTGAAATCTTTCATAGTGAGTTTTGATACACAAAGTATACAAGGGTGCTTTTTATTCATTAAATTGGTGTGTTGAACTTTGCAGGGCATGCAGGTTTAAATGTCAAACAAATGGAAAAACACCAATAATCTAAAAAAATACAAATGCACTTCCAGATGATTTTTTAATATATATTCTAATATGAGTTTATAGTTAGTCTTTTGACTTCATCTTCTGTATCTCTGGCAGCTTCAATAATTTCCCCACTCTCATACCTTGAGGACTATATGTTATCTAGGAAACTTCATATTTTTACTAGTCATGATATGAGGATGGAATTACGGTTCATTCACCCAATGTTAGGAGGTCTTCACTGTGGAGACATGTTAACCGCACTCTAAGGGGAAATGTTAACCACACTTAAAGATAGGGCATTTCTTACTTTGATAGAAACTTTTATACCATAAACAATGATATCTTCAATTATAGCCCCTTGAGTATAAGATCTCTCTTCATGATCTCTATGCTTTATGAGATAAATGTATTCATTTTAGTTCGGGTCATATTCTATGATTATAGTTGTGCTATGATTATTACTAGTTTGACCCACTCTTTTGAAACCACATTTTTAAACACTTAAACTTCACTATTATGTGTTTTCTGATCTATATCAAGTAGTGAGCCGGAAGTGGTGAGCAACTTTCCTCATCCCCACTAACACGCACATCATCACTATCATGACAGCTTGCCTTCCTCTTATCCCCAAATCTTTACCACTTCATGCCTTAGTCATGATCAACTACTAAAATGTATGAGAGTAGCCATTTACTATAACAAAAGATTTAGATTTTAGAAAGTAGAAACATGGGGTGTAAGTACACTTTCTACTTACTTATTTGTGTAAAATCTAATACATACTAGTCGCTTTTATTTTAAGTAGAAGATGAAAATGTATTAACCCCAATCTATACTATACTAGAAGCACAAAAATGTTACTTCTAATTTTTACAGCTGCTAAAGGAACTATGCTTAACATGATGCACACATAGCTAATGCATACAAGTTGTCTTTTTTTGCACCTTTAAGAAATTTTATTTATATTACCCATTCTATTTCATGCCGGATTTCTTGTTATATGCTTTTTCAAAACACCGAATGCCAGTTCCACATCATTTTTTGTCAATTCTTGATGTTATTTAATAATTTTCCGCTTCTCACCCATCACAAGTCAATGATTTGAAATGCGTTCCATAAACAAGATAATACTAGCCTTTGTGCATATAAATTATAGAAGAAAAGTGATTGTGCTCTGTTCTTGTAAGTGTAAACGACAACTCGGGTGTAGTTTCTTTTGGTAAAAGTATGAAAGGACGCGGTATACATGCATGAGTGTGCTGCCACATCACCCTTCATGGTGCACCATCACGCACAAAACGCTCATTCTCACCAGACTAAAATCCTCAACTATTTAAGAATAAACACATTTACTTCACATTATGGTACCGTTCATTGTTAATGATACTCAATCCTATCCAAGACAGAAAATTTAAATTGTTTCTTTTTTTTTCAAATCTAATACTAATAATTGATTACATGTGAAAACACATATCATCATCATATTCTTCCTCGTATCTACTTTTCCACCTAAACTATTTATTCTTTTTTGAAATCAAATAACTAGTTTTCAAGATTTTTTTTCTCTCTCTTATATTATAAATCTAAGTCTCTTTAAATCAATAACTTTAAAAAAACATTTATATATGATTAAAAGCTATATATGTTGATTAAAAAATACACTTTTTCAAAAACAAAATTTTTAAAACCATGTGTTTTTCTAAGACAACATAACTTTTTTAAATTATAAAATATTTTAAAATCAATATTTTCAAAAAATTAAGTTTTATACAAAAACATATTTTACAAAATAAAACTTTTTTAAAGTTAAGTAAAACCTGAAGTTTTTACAACAAGATATTGATTAAAAAAAACAGATTTTTTTTCAAATCAATAATTTTATAAAACAAAAATTTTAAAAATAATAATAAGATTTTATTAATTAATAAAAATAATTACTTATACATAATTCAATCATATATCATATCAAAATTGGGTTTCACATTTCCTAACTCTTGATTAATGAGTATTTAATATTATTTTTATTCAATTCATGTACTTCATGAGTTATAAAGTAGCAAAAATTAATCATAGAGCGTAAAATAAAAAAATAGCCCGCCTTTGTAAGCTAGAAGACCACACCAACTACTAAACATACCATCCCATCTTCCACTATGCAAACGTTTTTGCTGCCGGCAGCTCGTTCCGGCAGCGCACCGCTGCCGTCGACACTAACCACACCATCACCGCCCAATCTCCACCGTCGTCTTTCCGCCCTCAATTCTCCATCATCACTTTCATCATCTTCTCATTCATCACTTTCCTTCACAATCACATCATCTTCTCCTTTTTCACACCACATTTATCGAAATCAAATCAGATACCCTAATATTCTCGCTTCGTCTCCAGTTTCTACTATCTTCAATTCCAGTGAAGACTCCGAGAAAGCAAAACTCTCTCAGGTATTTGATGAACAATAATAGTCTCTTTGCAGGGGACAGCTTATTCCAAATGTTGTGAAATTGTGTGAATAAATTGTTTAGTTAGTGTTAGCATCTTTCAGTGATCAAAATTCGAAAATGAGGTATCTACTTGAATTGTTGTGTAGGTTGCAAAGAGATTAGAGCGTACTTCTAGGTATTTCAAGAGGTTGGGGAGCCTAGGGTTTTGGGGACAGCTTGTTTGTACAGTTGTAGCTGCGGTTATACTTTCGTTTTCGGTTGTGATTACTGGGAGAATCACATCACCGGCTACGTTCTATGCTACTTCTGGTGGGATTGTGGCTGCTTTTCTGTCAGTATTCTGGTCCTTTGGCTATATTCGGCTTTCGGATAGGCTGCGGAAGACCGCGAATGATCCTTCAAAGGTATGATTTATCAGTTTAAGGTTTTAATTGAATGTGTGATTATATGGTCTCAAGCCACATTGTTAGGTTATCTTTTAGCACTTTAACAATTCATATGCAAAACCACATGTAGCTGTGGACTTGTGTGCATCTCAGTAATCGGCTTACAAGGTCCAGAGTATACAAGAAACCTTCCCATAGTGTGACTAACATACAAATCAAAATGATACCATAGCACCCTTCTTGTGGAGTAGTATCTAGCAACTCGCACCTTGCACCTTGCCACCTCAAATATATGTTGATCGTAGCATGACTAACGTACAAATCAAAACTGAACCCACCAAGACCAATAACCTGACCACGAATTTGTATAGGTCCATAGGGAGATCAAATTAGCAGTCAAATTACAAACTAGTTTCTTAATTATGTAGCAGCATTGAGCAAGCCCTTCGGATGATGTGATGTGGGCATGGATTTGTTTGGGTTGGTTGAGAATATTGGAGGGCTTGAGCAAGGAGATTAGTTGTCATTCGAAGATTTCAGTTTGCTATAAGTGGCGTATAACTGAGAGAAAGGAATGGAAGGCTTGAGTGTTGTTTGGGGCCTTTGATGATTATAATGAGGAAGGGTTGAAGTTTGGGAATGATGCTTTAATTTTGAAACGATTTGGTGGTGATTTGCGTTCAAGAGGCTGAAACATCATACATGGAATTGAAACAGTGAACTTGGAAAATATGATGTTTTTAGCCAACATGTCTTCTATTGAACCATCCAGAACCAATCTGAAGCTACTGTTACCTGTCATGGTCTGGCCTTGATTTGGTGACCACTATTGTGTATGAATTATCTAATCAGAAATGAGTGCGTTGTAAATTTCAGTGTCTTAATGTGTTGTATGTCATTTATACAAAACATCATTGTGCATTTAGAGATTTTGTAGTAGGAATTCAATACACATTTACCCTGATGGCTAGATGTCTTTCTACGTACACGAAGTTAGATAACATATGCATAAGCCATAAGGTCACCATTTATTCAAAAAGTTTCAGTAAGGCCAGCCAAATATGATAACAATTTACAAGGCACTCAAGTATTGGTCTTGTTTTGATTTTGCCAGTTCTGTAAAATAACTTGTCTGAAAATGTAAAAATAAGAGGACCCTTAACATTGATGCTTTTGCCACATCTAGCTTTTGTTTTGAATTTTGGTTGGGCTTATCATAAAATTTTGCGGACTTAAGTGGCTTACGCATGCATTATCTCTTAAATCAGTGACCACGTTTAATGCATGAATTTGGCCAGATTCATTCTTACTTCATACTTAGATGGTGTTCATGGTTAGAAATTTATCTATATAGTAATATTTGAAGGGTTTCCGGCTTATAATCCCATATGTACTCTGCTAAGTATTAGTTTTCGCTATGATTTTTTTTTCATCTTTATCTTGCTATAGCTGCCTTCCAAAATTCTGAAATGCTTTGGAATTGTTAAATTTGACAAACAAGAATTTCTTCAATTTATGGAGTTGATGAAACTCATTCAGCTAGAGCCATACAAATGATATCAAGGTCAACTATGGAGCCATTGTTCATTTTGAACCATGTGTCCTTGTTAACATAACCAAGTTCATCTTGAATGGAGCCAGATTCAGGTGGTGTTTTAAATGATACGATCGTTTAGCATTTGATCACCTGAAAGTAGCTTCCTTCCGGATATATTGGTGATGTTGTCGAAGACAAATGATTCAAAATCGACAATGACTTCATACATTACCATGATCCAATTTGCACAACTTCAACAAAACAAGTGTCTTCCATTTCATCACTCTATGAAACTCCTGCTTCCAAATTGACCACGGGTTTTGTCCCAAATTAGAGAACGACTATATTTGAGTCATTCAAATGGCTTCGAAAATGAAAATCTTTATAAAAAATTGTTAGCTGATGCATTGTTTTCTTTTCTTTCAGGCTCCTCCACGTGCTGATGTTATAAAGAGTTTGAAAAATGGGATCGCCTTGAATCTTTTGGGTATGGGTGCTGCCATTCTCGGCATGCAAGCCACTGTTGGACTGCTGGTGGCTAAGGCCCTCACCACCTCAGCTAACCCTTACTACAAGGGTATATCTCCTGGGAGTAGCCCTGTTTTTGCGTTGGATATTTTCTTGGTCCAGGTATTATATATATATTCGTAACATTTCATTCAAAGTTTGTGGATAAATAGTCTTACCATTAGTAGAGTATACAAAAAATTAAATGTATTAACAGTCATTATGCCGGTCTTCGCCTTCTTATTGATTCAATCTGATAATTGCAGGCAAGTGCAAACACGATCATGTCACATTTCTTGGGACTTGTGTCCTCGTTGGAGCTGCTACGTTCTGTTACAGTTCCGCCTTCAGAAGGCGTCCCAGTTGCTGGGGCAGCATAACCCACGTTTGTTGCTTGATGGTAGTTATAAAATTTTTTTTAATTCAACTTGGTAGACATTTTTTGTGTGGTACATCTTGGGTTCTAGTGTTTATTTAGTGGATTTATATGTATTTCAATCATCCAAAATAAGAAAATCCCATCTGAAGCATCTCAAGTACACAACCTTCTTTTGGGCTGTCTATTAGGTTTTATTGTACCCACTTATTTTAGCGTACCGCACATGAGAACCCGTTAGTTTGTGTTGTGTAGGTAACCTTCAATAGGTTATAACGGAAATTAGCGAAAACAGTCGTGATACAAAACTAGTGAAAACAGAATTCAGAATATGAACTTGAGGCTTTAGAAGGGAATTAGAAGCTTACTATTGTAACTACCCTTTGTAATAGATAAAATCATGCAATGTTTTTTCTAATTGATCATAATATAACCGGTCTGCGTAAAGCATACTATTAGACCAATTTAAAGTTATATGTTAAAATATAAGGCAAAATAAATCTACTTTCAAGTGGATTATCTTTATTCTAAACATAGAATAAAAAATAATTTTTTTTACCATGTTTCTAAAGCCAAATTTGTAGTCAAACCAATCACTTGGCATGTTCACTGGCGGGACTAGTTAGACCGTTTTAGTAACAAGACAATCTTATAAATAATTAAATAATAAAATAAAAAGTACAAAAAACTAAAAACAAAAAATAAAGTATAAAAATTCCAAAACCCAAAAATTTACACACTTAACTTTACAGCTAGCCATCTTACTTTACAACCAGTTTAGGATGCAACAAATTCACCCATTTAGTCAACAAGAAAGCTGCATTTTTTTTTTTTTTTTTCATTTCCAAGTGATGGTACGATACTCATTTAGTCCAACCCTCCTTTCATTTTCAAGAGAAGCATTATCATTCAGATATGCCGCTACAAGCAAGTATTCCGTCTGATTGCGTGGAAAATCCGAGTGGTTTTTGCAAGATCAAAAATTGTGAACTTTACCTTTTGTTTCGATGGTAATAAGAATATAAACATTTGATATATATGTCGAATATAATTATTTATATGTTTATATTCTATATTCATAAATCACAAGGAAGAATTTTCAAAAGATTAAAATAGCAAAGAAAGCGATCGCGAGTTGACCAAGTTTTCATTTAAAATTGCTTAGGATCTTGAAAACCCTTTTTGAATAAGTGATCGATTTTGATGATTTCAAAGATGTCAATGCTCAGTAAATTGGTTTAGGCTTTAGAAATATTTTGAAGAACACATTAATGGTTAAAAAAAAATTTAAAAGTCAAGTGCTACTAGAAGACTAATATGCATGAGTTACTAATTCTAAAAATAAAGATGGATCATAAGCACAACATGAACCTTTCACTTTTTTCACCTGTAGATGTTAAAACTTGACAAACGCACCAACAACAGCAAACAAGAACCGACATCATATCATCAAACACCATATCGATTACCAACACTTTATTTGTTCAATACTTATTACTGTTCACTCTAGTAAAGACTTTAGACATTAAGATAAGTTTATTATTGTAAGAAACTTATAAGGCAATGAAAGAGTCATCATCATATGTGTGGGAATGCATGGTAACTTTTAGAAATCACGGGGAATAATAAATCATTGAATGATAGAATATAAGTTTTTTATGTACCAATTCCATATCATATGATTTTACCCACTCATACGTTACAATTTGGCTCCCTACTTTGGTAGCAAACCCTTTTGGCCCTGTCCCTCCAAACAAAAATATACTGAATATTTGAGGGTTTTTATAATATAATATTTATGATTCATTCTATTAAATTATATTACTTTCAAGGATATTAGGATGTGGTAAGTTTATTATGGTCATGATGTTTGATTATTTATGACCTAACTGATAAAATGTTTTGCGCCATATGAATAATGAATATACAGAGTGAGAGGCTCAGTAGAAAACCAAAAAAACATAGGAAATAATGGAACACATCTCACATCAATCCGTCGCAGATTAGACTAGTGGCTAGTTGGAATTCGGTATCATATATTCATACATATATCTAAAACTTAGGTGGTGGTGTTATTTTTGGGTATTAACATTATTTTTATCTTTTTTAACATACTATGATGCATGCTTGAAAAGATGAAGCAAAGAACCTTAAATTTTGCGAGACTTTGATATCAATTTTATTTGTGATGAGTAACACCCCTACTGACCAAATACCAAGCTGCGGCTCACTAACACGGAACGCTACCCAAGTCGCGTCTGAAAGGATCAAGTGAAATACCACCCCAATACAACACTAGCGGTTCTAACAAACTGAGTGTTAAACCAAACCTCATAATCTAAGTTAAGAACATACAAGACGAATAATCTAAATGGGAGATGAGGACACCCAACAGTAACTTTCATAAGCAACCACAACTTAATTAACATTGGACATCTCTAGCTTATCCAGTTAAAACTAGCTGCGACTCGCCTATAAATCAACAAACCACGATTCAGACAAGGATATATGAAACAAGGTAAGTTGGCCACAGGATGGGACTTAGTAGAACCTTTAACTGTGGCTGACACAGAGAGGTGGCGTCAAGCCGTAGCTTGACATGTAGAAATATAAACATGGGTTCTACATTTAGGAATTTTGAGGAAAAGAATATAAATAAGAAGAAAGCTTAATAAGAAAGAAAGAAGCTCATTGGCTGCCAGAAAATATAATCAACACACAAGACAGCAAAGGATATAGATCAGACTCTAAGAAAGATAATGACACAAAAGCAAGTTACAGATAAAAACATCAGTAGACCCAAGTTAACTATAGAAACAATAAGCATGAAGAGAATACATACATACATCTTTACCGTCTTTATAGTTATGACAATCTTTATTTATAACTTTGACCAACAAGTGTTTTTTTTTCCTCTTTTCCTGTTATTCATATATTTATTTAGTTTAAACCACAGGTGAATCTTATTTCAATCGATACGTGTATATTATTTTGAATAACCGTTAGGCGCGCGACTGAGTTGTTCGATGAAGTTTGAGACATTTGGCAAAGGAATATATGGTCAAAGTTGACATATGCTAGTTTTCTGGTTACATGTACAAGACAAATTGTTTCAGAAATATATACAATATTATAATACGTTGTGCATAGGTGTTATAGATTATTAGAATAAAGTAAACATGAAAATTGCATGAATAAATCGAGTAATTGACCACGAATCACGATTTAAAAAGCTTGAAGTGCTCTTAAGAAAAAGTTTGAAGTACTGTTTATTCACTTCTTTTAATGCGAGCGTCACATACTTTACAAAAAAAAGTAATTCAAAAGTTACAAACGTAAAATTAATGTTGCATAAACAAATAAAACAACATACACAAGGTAATAAGCCTTTCGCTCGATCACTAAGCTTATAAAGTATTTTTATATAAACTAGTAAAAGAAACCCGCGCGTTGCAAAAGGAGCGTTAAGATTTGTAAGGCTCGATTTCGACAATTTGTACATTAATATTTAATCTGCAAACAAAATTCACGTCGGAACATCAATAAAATAAGCACGTCGTATGATTTCATTAGATTAATATTATTGTTTATAAAGTTTTAATTTTTTTTATTGTGAAATGCTATTTTTATGTACATTTAGATTCGATATGAATGTAGACGTGAATTCGATAAATATATAAATAGTTATAGTTTTAGTATACCTTTTTTAATATATTATGTTAATTTATACATGAAATCCTTCATTTTATTATATTAAGTTATAAAATAAAATAAAAGATGATAGCATGCATGATGGCACTAAACTCAAAGTAAAAAAAAAACTCAAAGTAAAAAAAAAAAAAAAAACTATTGTCAAAGATGGAAAGTGGGTTTTGAACTTACAAACACAAACATAAATATCTAAAGCTCAAACCATTGCATCTAAGCTTCTTCTTATTATCTATACTCAAATCTAATTATTTAACATAAACTAAATTTTGTAATAAAAAATTAATTGTTTCACTGTAGACACCGACTTATATTTATAATATATATATATATATATATATATATATAATGGCTAAATCTATAACTTAGAATTTAGAAACTAGTGACTCAAAGTCAAATGAGTATTTTTTTTCATGTTATTAATCTTTTAAATTCATATATTATGTGTATTTATATATGAATACTTATTTTACGTGTAATTGTGTCATATATAGTTTTAAACTTAATATATTAGAAGTGTTTATACAAATTTAAACATGTGTTATCTTTAATATTTTAATGACGATCAAGCCTATGTAAGGAAGATATGGTTTTCATAAGAGATCCAGCCAAAAAATTTGCAAATACACACACACACACAAGTAAATTATTATTATAAGTACGTATAATGTGTATTTACATGCGACTATGTACTATTCTGTTATTCATGTATGATACTCTATTCACAAATTGTAGATCTTTATGATATTGAGTTTTTGACAACTACACATATATAATTCTTATTCTATTCATACATAGATATGGTGTGTTGCATGTATTTAAAAGAAATCAACGTATTCACATGTAAATTAGAATTTGCGAACTTTAAGAAATAATGTATTTAAATATGAATATCTATTACTAAATAACTAACTATAGAAAACTAATTAAAAAAAAAAAAACTATATAAACACCGGTGACTTATTAAAGAGAAAAAATAATAGTAAAAATCAAGTAAAATCATTCTTTACGGATCAGCCTAATTATATACATATCAACTTAAAGTTCACGGATCTACAATGATTAATCGTCCTTAATCCAAGATCATTCTTGTTACCACCATCAACTTTTTTATAATCTAAATGCATTTGATTTTCTAACTATGTTACAAATATTTCTTTTTCAAAGTAAAAGTAATAAAATAAAATATAGGCAAATCAAATTTTAATAATTCAAACTATTATTAATTGGTCGTTTAATCCAAGCTATTAATCTAGTCGGTTATAATCTCAACTTTTAATTTTATTATCAATGACAATCCTAGTATTATAATTATTATAGATTCACACTCGCTTTGCATTTATCTTCCACTAAATTTCGCATGTATGTTATTGCATTTTGTTCTTAATCATTATTGTGAGTAAATCAAGTGCAAGTTAACTGTAAATATTTGATGATTATGTTACTGAGATTGTCATTGATAATAAAAATGAATGTTGGGATTATCATCAGTCAAATTAATAGTTTGAATTATTAACGGCCAATGAGTAATAGTTTGTATTATTAAAATTCAATTTGTCTAAAATATATTGAAACTAAATGGTGGTATTAGTGTCAGAACTGGTCGAACATGTTCAGATGTCGATTCAACAGGTGGTCGGCGTGTGGAGGCACATGGAAGGTCATATGACGAAGTTGTTGACGGGGTACGATCAGAAGTATGTTTCGAATACAATGGTGGTGTTAGCTTCGAGAAGCTTTTCTTATAAGATTTTAGATCTAAGGAGACTTTAGAGAGAAAAAGAATTAGTGAGGTTGATGTCAAAAAAAAAAAAAAAGGAAAAGAAAAAAGGGAGATTACAGTACAAAGAGGAGTAAGGATTTTGAGTTTTTTACATTGATATCACAAAGTTTTTCATATTACGGTGCATAAAAACAATATACATGATTATATATAAACCTAATGAGAGAAATTAACCTTGGTTGGGTAAGGGATGCTTCACAATCTTTCTGAAGGGGGTAATTTGCAAACTTTGGTGTAATTATGTACCTATTTGCAAAGAAACCTTTGTTTATTTTCCCCCAATCTTTTTGGCTTTTAGGTATGTTTGCAGAGGACGCGGTGGCGTTCCAACTTTTTGAGTATGTCTTGTAGCAAATGCATAGAGATTCCATCCATATTCAATTATAATCCATACTCTTACAAAATATATTATATCACATGGTTTTCACATCCAACAATATTTCTACTTCAAAACATATGGTCAATATTAAGTAAATAAACAAACTTACTTCACTTTGTAATGTGTGTTGACCAAAAATGTTATCTTACTCACCAAAATGATCACTTTTTATGTCTATAGATTGCTTAATATGTCACACTAAATCATATCTATTATATTTTTTTAAACTTATATATCCGCTGAATCTACCTATAAATCTACAGCACTGGATTTTAAAACCTTGTTTGTAAAAAGAACAAAACAACACCTTGATATAATTGGGCTAAATGTCTATAGTTATATTTAATGTATCTATTTTTACCTTCATGTATAAAAGTAATGAAATATGTGGATGAATCGTAATAATAACTTGGAAAACTTGAGAGTCGCAATTCGCTTTCAGATTGAAACTATTTAGGGTTCACACCAAATATTCAATCAGATAAAACTCAAGTTTCAGAAATAGAAGTATGATTCGTGTGTGTTTTTTATCATGAACCAGAAGAGAATATGAAGAAGATCGACCAATTCGATTATTTCAGGGATGGGGAAGCTGCCGAATGCAGTTTTCCTTATGCGAAATTACACTTTTTACCCCGAAGTTTCACATGTGAAATTTTGGGAAAAAACAAATTCTAGCCAGGGGCTCTGCCCCTTGGACCCCTCCAGGGGCTGCGTTGCCCCTTTGGAACCCCCATCGCTTAGGGGCTTCGCCCCTAATAAGGTTTTCAATTTCAAAAATCACAATAAACTCAAACATGTGTGCACTCCCCGCACCTCCTGACTTGTTTGATGGATATTATGATCAAATTTGTCGTAAGTCAATCCAATTACACTAAAATATCTAACAAAATATATAAACCTGACTTATTTAAACAACATAAAGTAGATATTCGAAAATATAATTCTAATTGCTACTAGTAATACTTGTTTTGGAGTTATCTTACAATGTTTTGGAGTTGGATTGGTTTAAATCAAAGTCAACTGCCACTAGCAAGACAAACTTAAATTACTTGATAAACTCTACTAAAACTGCCATTTATATAGCTTAAAAGTATGAATTTGCATTATGTCATCATATAATATGATGCAAATGACCTCCAATATACTTCAGAGCATTCACATCAGCTTTCATATTCTTATCTTTATAATTACACTAAAAAACACTATTATTTCTCTCTCCTTCTCAATTAAATAATATTTTTTTATACTTTTATCATTAGTTTTTCTCTTTCTTCTACTCACAACCACTTTCAAAAATATTAAAAAATTTATAAGGGTTGAACAGTGATTCTTCAAATATACAAGTTATGTAGGAAATGTAAATTTGAATACGTGATTGAGTTTTCAAGTTTCATGATGCGCAATTAGTGTGGGTTTAAGAATATGATTAGTGGGTATTTAAATTACATATTCTAAAAAGAATTAAAGCCAACATGTTTGGAATAAAATTAAAATCTTTCACTGATACTTTAATTTCAATATGTTAAATTCGTTATTGAATTAATCTAACATTTTAATTATTAAATTGAAATTAAATAACTAAATTATAATTAATATACACACTTATTACTTTAGATAAGCAAATTTGATACATTAATACTTATACAAAAAATTTAGTAACATATGATAAATAAACTATTTTATTACAAATTTAAGCTCTAAATTAGGGTAAAATTTAATAAATGTTATTATTATAAGTAAGATTAAAATTAAATGAAATGTCATATTTGAACATCTCAATTCTCAACATGGTTTGCATAGTCCACCTTCATGCGTGCAATGGGGTTTGAACCAAAACCTTTCCTCTAGCCGGTTTATGTTTTTTGGGTTTTTGTTTATTTTTTGATTTTTTTAGGTTTAATTTTTTATTTCTTTTTAATTTCACTTTCATTTATTTATAAGTTTTACGTAATAGTTTTTTTTCTCATAATTTCGCTTTTGTGTTTTTTGACACTTATTCGTATAATGACATAAAACTTTCTTAATTAATCTCAGCATATACTATTGCGATCTATTTTTTTACACATTAATATTTAAAATCATGTCGTTGCATTTTTGCTACTTAACCACGTCAATTTCACGACCAAACGCACGTCACCTGCTAGTCTAGAGTAAACGTTGGAGATTAGTTTCTTCATGAATTTACTTTTCATAAAGTAAAATTACAATCTCAAAAGCAAAAAAAAGCAAATGTCGTATTTATCCTCTTCTCCATAATCATAAAAATATAAAGTATAAACAAACGGCATGGATGTTGAATCTTGAACTTAGTGATTGAACTATATTTATTCCTAAATTCCATATCTCTGCAACACCAAAACCACTCTCTGTCCCCAACCCCCATCACCTTTTTGTTCACCAGAACAACAATGGCGACAGTTGTTCACCTTCTTCATCCCCTTCACACCACCACCTAAATACCCCATTCAACACACCTCAAACCTCCATCAACAATCATCATCATCATGATCTTCATCTTCTTCCCCTTCATCCTCTTCTTCTCTTCAGCCTCTGCTCTCAACTCCGATGGAATCCTCCTTCTCGCATTCAAATACTCTGTTCTCTCCGACCCACTTTCAGTCCTCGATAACTGGAACTACGACGATCAAACCCCATGCTCATGGAACGGTGTTGTTTGTGATTCTTTATCCGGGTCGGGTCGGGTCACCGGCTTGGTTCTTCCTCATTCTCATCTTCTGGGCTCTGTTCCTAACGATTTGGGGATGATTCCTCACCTTCGTGTTCTTGATCTCTCGAATAATTCGTTGAATGGGAGCTTACCCGATTCGATTTTCAACTGTTCGGAGCTCGAATCGGTTTCTTTATCGGCTAATGTCATCTCCGGAGAGCTTCCGGCGGTGATTAATTTGCAGAGTGTGAAACTGATGAATCTTTCCGATAATGCACTCGCCGGAAAGTTGCCGGAGAGTATAGCGTCTTTGAAGAACTTAACTACGGTTTCGTTGAAGAATAATTATTTCTCCGGTGGTCTCACCGGTGGGTTTGATAATCTTGAGTATTTAGATCTGTCTTTCAATTTGTTTAATGACACTCTGCCTCTTGATTTTGGGGGAGAGAGATTGAATTACTTGAATCTCTCAAACAACAAGCTATCAGGATCAGTACCACCGGAGTTCGCCGGAAAAATACCTGCAAACGCTGTTATTGATCTGTCGTTCAACAATCTCACCGGAGAAATCCCAAAGTCGTCGTCTTTATCTCGTCAGAAAACAGAGTACTTCGCCGGAAACCTAGATTTGTGCGGTAAACCACTGAGCAAAATGTGCACTATTCCTTCGTCTTTATCAACACCACCGAATGTCACCTCAAATGGCTCCGCCAACGCTGCGATTGCAGCGATTCCGAGAAACATAGACCCGTCTCCGTCGTCTTCCGCCACCGGGCCACCGTCCGCGGCGGATTCCCACGGTGGTAGTAAAGTCAAGCCTGCAAAAATTGCAGCCATTGTCGCCGGAGATTTAGCCGGAATCGGTCTCTTCGCCATTCTCTTCCTCTACGCATACAACATCCGGAAGAAAAAACTGAACAAAACCCAAAATCAAAATCAAAATCAAAAAGCAAAAACACAAGAACTCAAGATTTCAACCGATATTACAACCACCAGAGCCCAATCTTCAACATGCTCATGCTTAAACGGCGTCACCGGAGACGACTCATCGGAGACATTTACAGGCTCCGACAGCGATCAAGAGAATAATAATCTAACCATCCCCACGAAAGACGAAGAGAAGCAACAGAAGTGTTTGGTGATGGTGGACGGCGAAACAGAGCTCGAAATGGAGACATTGTTGAAGGCTTCAGCGTACGTGTTGGGTTCAAGCGGATCAAGTATCGTGTACAAGGCGGTGCTGGGCGGCGACGGCGGCGGCGGTGGCGGAGGGACGGCGTTTGCTGTACGGAGGATCGGAGAAAGTGGGGTACAGAGGATGAGGGAGTTTGAGAGCACAGTGAGGGTTATTAGTAAGCTCCGGCACCCGAATCTGTTGAGGGTTCGAGGGTTTTATTGGGGAGAAGATGAAAAGCTTGTGATTTATGATTATGTCAACAATGGAAGCTTGGCCGGAGCTGGTTACAGTAAGCATCTTCATCTTCTTCATCGTTCCGATCATGCGCATTTTAGCATGTTTTGCTTGTTTCCGCTAATTTGCGCCGAAAATTTTTACAATTTTAAGCTAAGATATAATTTATTTAACAAATGTAAAGAAAAAGGGTAAATTGTAACGGTTTAGATTCTGAAAAAACATACTAGTTTGTTATTTAACTCATAAGAAATGAAATAAACAATTTAAAAAAATTAATCTAAACCATTTTAATAATATTTGTTTGTTGTATGATAAATTTATTTTTATAAAAATACCAAACATCCGCTTATGAAAAACAAATATAATTTTATTCGGTCTCAGTTTTCTTGTTATTATGTGTAGTTCTTAGTTATTTTAGTTTAAGATTTATACTTTGTCGCTTTAAATATCAATTTAACATCTAATTGACAGAAAAAAGATGATTAAATAACATGTGACAGGCATTTTTTTGGAAGTTAAAAATGTATGACATTACGATATATAAAAAGAACTTTAGCTGTGTTCATAGACTTTCATGTCTTATAATGTTTTATTAATGGAAAAACAGAAGTGTTGTTGATTTTGTACTATTACATACGATTAATATTTTTTAAAAGTTAATTTTGACCATATTTCATATTGATTCTATTATTCCAAATTAATAATTAAGCATTTTTTAACTAAGTACTAAATCTATGCACATGGGAGTTTTTTTATATATACCGTTTTCTTGAATTTGCTGACGTTACTTTTCAAAATTCAAGATTACAAAATCCCACAAGCACCATGACAAAGCAAGAGTTAGCCATTACATGTTTTAATGTTTTCTAATGGTTTATTTCTTGTCAAATTTCAGGAAAGGTTGGTTCATCTCCATGCAACATACCTTTTGAGATTAGGCTCAAGATAGCAAAAGGTGTTGCAATGGGGTTAGCCTATATTCATGAGAAGAAACATGTACATGGCAACATAAAGCCAAGCAACATCCTCTTAACTTCCGAAATGGATCCAATTATCAGCGATTTCGGGTTAGAATGGCTCATATCAGGTAAACACAGCTACAAGACAAAGGGATCACACCGACACTTTGGTAGCAAACGATCAATATCATCGCGTGAAGAGATGATGATTCATCATGATTATCATCACTCGGCTAATAGCAGCCCTTTTATGGCTCCAGCTTCAGGGCTACTTGGGTGCACGTCACCTTATCATGCCCCAGAGTCGATGAAAAGCCTGAAGCCCAACCCAAAATGGGACGTGTACTCATTTGGGATTGTGTTACTCGAGCTAATATCAGGGAAGGTATTTTCAGAAAGGGAGTTGGGACAATGGTATGCTGATTCATCCACTTTTGAAGATGAGAAGTCAATCTTAATGCTAGCCGATATGTCTATCAGGACGGACATTGATGGAAGACGTGATGCGACACTTACATGTTTTAAACTCGGATTTAGTTGTGCATCTTTGAACCCACAAAAGAGACCTTCCATGAAAGAGGCATTGCAAATACTTGAAAAGATACCAACCTCATCTTTTCAATGATGAATTATGCAACACAAAAGCCCAAAAAGCAACAAATGGCATGAAAAGGGGTTAAAGGGCATAGCTTTGGACCTTTTGACTTGAAGATTTGTATCAAAATGAAGATCCAAAGGATGATTGATGAGTGTTGATACTTAATTCCAAAAGTATTGTATGTTTTTGACCTTTTGATTAATAAAAAGTAGCGTGTATTACTTAAGTAATAAGTAAAATTTAATATTTGATTTCCTTTAGCTTTTCCACTTTATTGTTTGTCTCGCTGATTGTTGTTCTTTTGTAGGTATATTCTTCAGTTTTATATGTTTGGACTTAATGTTAAGCATCTTATACCACACAACCTTGTATTCACACTTTTTTACGGTTGTTATTGTATATTGATCTTTAAGATTAATTTATACATATCTTGTGCCTATAGTTGGATTAGACTTGGATCACCGAAATTAGTTGATAAATAATAAAAGAAAAGAAAATACAATGTTATTATAAATGAAAACATTATGGATATAATAATTATTGTTTAGAAGTTTTCATTTTTAAAAACGACTTATTGCATCTTAGTTCAAAACATTAGGGATTCAAGTGGTTAGAATATGTAAACATCAAGGATGCAAATAGTAATTTATTCTTTATATTATTTGACTTTCATAAATTGACTTCACTAAACTTTGTTAGTTGGTAAAGAGTTCTTTGTTAAAGATATACTAGTGGGTGAACACATGCATTGCAATTGGGATATTGAAATGTGTAAGGTTTAATTTCGATGACTTGCATATTAATATTCACCCTGGGGTTCTAACAACTTAGATTTGAAAATATTCACAATATTCGGTTTAGATTGGTCATCGAATCCGAATATTCACTATTCGAAGTCGTAATTTGACAAAGAAGTCATAATGTTGATAAAAATAAATACTCATAGCAGTAACTTGGAATTTATAAACTTCATATTTTAAAAGATCTAAATATAACACAAAAAATAAACTATAAAAAACAGAAACCTAGAAGCAACTTTGACAGCTCGTATGCTTGTGCTTTATTAACTTGTCCATTATTACGCAAATTTCCATTTTGAGTGAAATTTACATTGAAATGTAAATAAAAATAAGCATATCGCAACAATGTGTAAATTTCATATATACCCATACACCTTTCAAAATATTATGTATATATATCCAAACAAAATTCAAATATCATATAAATCCTCAAAAACTTCCTAAATATCATATATATCATTAAAAAATTTCCAAATATCAAATATACCCAAACCAAAATTATAATATTATATACACCTCTAGACATTATTAAATATCAAATAGATAACTTCTGAAATATTACATATGCCCAAACCAAATTTAATATGTGTGTATATATATATCACTAAAATCTTGCTAATATCATACATATCAAAATTAAAATTAAAATATCATATATAACTCTTTGAGTAAATTACACAGATGGTCCCTGTGATTTGGTTAAAATTTTGGATTTGTTCCTTAAAGTTTTAAAATTGCGAATATAGTCACTAATATTATAGTTATCTTTTATCAATGGTTCCTACTCTATTAGTTCAGTTAGTGATGTTAAATTTGTTAAAATAACTATTTTACTTGTAAGGATAATTAATGTAATTTTATTTTATTATAATCTTTTTATTATAAATATGTTTATTATTTAATACACAAATAAAAAATATTTTAAAAAACGTCTTCTTTTAAATGTGATTATAATTTTTTTAAACCAATATGCGCGTTTTTTTTAAACCTTTATAACATGTCTTCTTTTATAAAGACGTTTAAAATTGAAATATTTTTTAAAAAATGCTTAATAAACTAAGAATTTGTTTAAGAAAATATGTTTTAAAAAATGAATGGTTAAAAAAAAGAACTTTAGAAAACCAACCAGTTTAAAAATTAAAAATTTTTTGACTGGCGTATAAAAAATGAACGGTTAAAAAACCAAACATTTTAAAAAACATGTTTTTAACACGTTTTTTATTTGTGTATTTAAAACGTATTTTATTAAATAATAATCTTATTAATAATGAAATTATAAAAATAATATAAAAATAAACAATTTTGAAAAATAAAAATATAAAATTTTTTAAATAAAAATAATACAATAGTTTAAAAGGTAAATTAAATAGATTGCTAACGCGAGTAAAATGCTAATTTTTACAATATTTAACTTCACTAACGGTTAACTAACAGATCTAGGAATCATATATGAAAAAGAAAGAAATGTTAGGGACTATATTCAAAAATTTTAAAACTTTAAGGATCAAATTTAAAATTTCAACATAACCACAGGCCATCCATGTAATTTACTCAAACTCTTTTAATAATTAAAATATTATATTCTTTAATTCCAAGGTTGGCCACCCCATGGGCTCAAGGATCCGGCCCGGCCCTAGATTAACAGGACTAGCAGTTAGTGTTAGCCTGTTAGGTATCATGTTGGAATAATGGAACTTAGTCATGAACTAATGATAATATAACATAATTTGATGATATGTTACAATGCTATATAGTGAATAGTGATTCAAAGTTTTTCCTGGTGTAAAGTAACTTATTTTGAAGTTAGTTTTCCTCTAAAAACAAATACGTGTAATTTTATACGTTATATTATCACACAGAACTAAAAATTTTTAATCAAACTTATTCGAATTTTACATGTTTTAAAGGTCTAACAAACACAAATCATGAAATCAGTAATAACGGTTTGGATTTAATACTTATATATTAACCTGATGACCGTTAAATATAAACCAAAAACACCATTGGATTTTATTCTATTTCTTGCTTAGGAGTTAGGAATGAAACATTTTATGTTTGAGATATTGTATTGTATGAATCATCAATGATAAGAAATATAAAATATGTTACATATCCCATATTCATATCTTAAAAGAGAAAAATAAAAGAACAAACCGACATTTTATCAGACAATCATAATAATCGGATATTTAGACATTTATTAGTTGTCCCACAACAACTTTTTAATTTTTATTAGAGTAAAATGCTATTTTCGTCCCTAACGTTTTGTTGAATTTGTCATTTCAATCCAAAAATTTTTTTTTTGTCAATTCAGTCACTGTAGTTTACCAAATGTTACCATTTTCATCCAATCCACTAACACCGTTAAAACTTCGTTAAAACTCCGTTAAATATGAGAGTATTTTAGTCTTTTTAACACCCTAATTATCCAATTAAAACAAATTAATTAATTAATATTCAATTAAAACTTAAAAACATATGAAACGACTAGTGAGACCAGACGCTTCGATTTAAAAGCTTCGATTAACTCTAGCCCATGTTGTTCGATTGAGGTTTGCCGTGAGATTTCAATTAATCTTCACGTTTTGTTCGAATGTGCATCGTTATTTGATTGAGATCTGTTGTGGGATTGAGTTTTGTTGTTGACATGCTTTATTTGATTGAGGTCTATGATTGAGGTCTTTGAACGTGACAATAGCAGAACTCAATAAAACAAAACGTGACAACAGTAGACCTTAATCGAACAACAGTACATGTTCAAACAAAATGTGAAGATTAATTGAAATCTCACAGCAGACCTTAATCGAACAACATTGTTAGAATTAATCGAAGCGACCGGTCTCACGAGTCGATTCATGTGTTTTTTAGTTCTAATTGAATATTAAATGATTAATATGTTTTAATTGGATAATTAGGGTATTGAAAAAGACTAAAATCCCCTCATATTTAACGGAGTTTTAACAGAGTTTTAACGGTGTTTGTGGAGTGGATGAAAATGACAACATTTAGTAAACTATAGTGACTGAAATGACAAAAAAAAAAGTTTTTGGATTGAAATAGCAAATTCAAGAAAACGTCAGGGACGAAAATGACATTTTACTATTTTTATTATTATTCATCAAAGTTATATACTAATTTGGTTCAGCCTTACAAGGGCGGACCAACGTACATGCTACAAGGGTCAATTGACCCGTCATTTTATTTCCCTTAAATGTAATATACGTTATAAAATTTTGCATGACCCCATAGATTTTAAAAAAACTAGAAGTGAAGCTCCGCGCGTTGCCGCGGATTTTTTATGTTGACGTCTTGAAAATGATATTAATGAAAAAATCTAGGGTAACCGCTTTTAATATAGGAGTACAGAAGCATAGTTTGGTTAGGCATACAATTAGAAGTAACATTGTATGTTAAACTTACAAATAGCTTAAATATTTTAATTTTTACATAAACAAAAACTTCAAATACTACTATAAGTCCCTAGTTAAGAGTTCCGTGGACGACAACTATTATCCTTCACCGTTCACTGGTTAATTATAAACAAATTATTAAAGCATTCACTATGTGGGATTTTTTGGTCAAACACCAATATCCAAAATATTTTCCTCATTTAATAGTACATGATCGTAAACATTTAAACATTTAATCAAGATTAAAAAACCCCACATGGAAATCCCATAGATTCTTCACTTCTTTAAACATTTAATCAAGATTTACTAAACCCACATGGAAGACACACAAAACATCATGCTAATTGTGGCATCATCATCGTCATCGTCATCGTCGTCATCATCATCTTCTTTTGCATTATTCATCACAGTAACCATGATTTTCATCTGCAGATTAAAAGGGAGTTCAAGAAATCACGAATCTTGTGATAAAGAATCAAGCTTTGAAGTTGCAGAAATGGAGATGAAGGATGAATGAACTCCGACGTAAATCGATGGTCCTAAGGCAAGAGATCAGGTTGAACAAAGTCAGCCGACAATGACCGAAAGAAAAAGTAGGGCTGAATGATACCTACGGAATGAAGGCGACGGACCAGGTTGAGCAAAAACATGCGACAATGACTATACCGCCCACCACCACCAACAAATTTCCCCACCGCCCATATGCGATCTGTTCAATTGCACCTACCAGATCTAAAATCACCTAATTTGCAACCATCAATTCTAGAGTTGTTGCTAAATGGAAGAAGTAGGACGGGGGTGCGGTGTCGGGTGAACTTGCTGTCGAGAATGTTTCGCCGCGCACAGGAATTTTACCTCTCTCCCATTCATCTCTTTGTCACCAAAGATCCAGCACAAAAGATGTGCTGAAAGGGAGTTGCAAATCCTTAAACTTTGGTGGTCAACTTCCAAACTCAAAAAATACTCCTGCAGTCACCGACATTGGTGAATTATATATAATAAATATAATATATAATTGATCCCGATAAAAAGTGAATGGATTTTGTACCTTAAAATCATGTGTTGGCTTACTGCTAAACCCCTCAATTTGTAACTTCATTAGTTCAAATCTACGAAGGTAGGTTTTTTTTTTTTAATTCTTTTCTATATAGAGTTTTGATTTATTGATTTCTATCGTTGTTTGTGGTTTTTGATTTTTTTTTTTGTTGTGTGTTTTCTTTTGCCTATTTTGCTTCTGCAATGGACCATTTACAAATTTTGATGGGTTAGAGCATTCACATCAGATTGTTTATCTTTATACTTATAATTTAACTAAAAAACATTACTTTTTTTTCTCTTTCTCAATTAGATAATATTTTTTTATACTTTTATTATTATATTTTTTTTCTACTCTACTTACAACCACTTTTAAAAATATTAAAAAATTTATAATAGTTGAACAGTGATTTCCCAAATATACAAATTAAACAGTAACTTTTCTATCTACTCCACTCACAACCATTTACAAGAATTCCTATAAATATAAGAAACACACTTACATAAATATAAGGAACTTACTATGAATGCTCTTACTAATTAGCTCTAACTAGTATTAAGCACGTCGCGTTGCGGTGGGAGGCGTAAAACCATGCCAAGTATAATCAATTTCATACCACCATCAGCGACCACCAATACCGAAAGCTCGTATTAAAAAAGAAATAAAAACGGAAAAAAATAAAACCGAACGGAAAGTAGACGTAAAAACGTTGAACCCCGCACGTGAAATGTAAAACATTATAAACAATAACTTAGTCAATATAAGACTCACGAGTTGTGACCGACCGTTAAACGGGAAAAAAGTAGCCATAAAAACGTTGAACCACAAGCGCACATTACGGCCTGTTAACTCGTAAAATCTAAATCAAAACATAAAAAGAAAATTTTGTAAAATATGAAAAGTATAGGGCACCAAAATTGAAAGAGAAAAATTATAGGAGTTAGCTTGTAAAATATGTAAAAGTATTGGGATTAAAAGTAATAAAATTAAAAATATAATAAAAATAAAAGTTGAATCAACCCACTAAAGCTTAGATACAACTCATAATACACAAATAAATTGATAATTAGTAATATACTAGTATTAAACCTCGCACGTTGCGACGGAGGTATAAAATCGTGCCAAGTAGCATCAATGCCACACCGTCGCTAGTGACTATCAATACCGGGAAAGCTCGTACAACAAAAAAAATAAAAATGAAAAAAATATAGCCAAATGAAAAGTACACGTAAAAACATTGAACAATATACGCCCGTTGTGGCGTGTTATTATGCAAAAATAAAACCGAAATGTAAAACCCAACACGACCGTTAAATGGAAAAACTAGAAGTAAAAACGTTGAACCACATATGTATGTTGCGGCATGTTAACTCGAAAATTTAAGACTAAAACGTAAAAACGAAAAAATTTTAAAGGATGAAAAAATATGAAACTAAAGTTGAAGATGGAAAATGCTAGAGTTTAATGTAAAAGATGAATACTATTAGGATTAAAAGTAAAAGAAATAAAAACAAAAGTACAACTTATAAAGCGTGAGATATAACTAATAATGCATAACCAAGTTGGAAATTAGTAATATATATAAGGCAAATTGGATTTTAATAATCCAAACTATTACCTGTTGGCCGATAATAATCCATACTATTAATTTGGCCAGTAACACTCCCAACTTTCACTTTTATAATCAACAACAGTCCCAGTGACATAATTTTTAATTTTTTATGCTCAATTTGCATCTATTTTAGTCTCAATTTAGCTTGTATGTTGTTTCATTTCGTTCATAATTATTGTTGCGCACCGAATCAAGTCTAAATCAAACATAAAAAATTAAAAATTATGTCATTGGGATTGTTGTTGGTAATAAAAATGAAAGTTGGGAGTGTTACCGGCCAAATTGATAATATGGATTATTATCGGCCAATAAGTAATAGTTTGGATTATTAAAATCTAATTTGCCTATATATAATGATGAAACATATTGAATTTGAAATCACCTGCAAAATAATGCAAACAAAACAATCTGAAGTGAGGATTTTTAATGACCTGACCGGACCCGATAAAAAAAAATTTCAGTAATCTGAACCTGTAAAGGATACCTCTATATAAATTATTTAGACTAAAAATTCGCGACTCCGGTATAAAATATTTTTAAGTTCGGCACTGCAGGTTTATAATATGGGTAGCAGTTTTTGAATGGCCCAAATACAAATTAATTTTTGGACTTAATCCAGACGACCTGATAAAAGTATAAAGAGAAATGGAGTGATTTTTATTCTTTAAAATAAAACTTAAGATTAATTGTCGAGCTTGTCTTCATATTCAATTAATTAAATTTTAACCAACAAATACAAGAAAAATGTATAGAAAAATATGATAAAACCCATGATCCACTTAAAGAGTTGAAGCATATTGCACCTAGTAAGACTCGAACATATGACTTTCATTTTGAAAAGCCATAGGATGTATACCCCCAAACCAATTGACCTAAGGTTCATTGGCTAATATTGATGAAACTAGGGTCCCAAACTTCATAAATTGTAACACGGATTCTATAGGTTACAAAGTGAAACTCGAATAGGGAAGTTGAAGTATAGAAGAGAGACGATTACAAACTTACCATTTACAAATCTAGCCAAACCATGAAGGTTTCGCAAGGTTAAAGACTTCTAAAAGTTACTTTAATATCTTCTCTAATCTTCTATTATTTTTTTAACAGTAAACTGATAATATAATAAAAACGAAATTCTAATTAGAAAGCCTCTAGCCAAAGACAAAAGGTACACTTTATATCACTAGGAGATGATTTTTTAACCTTTCGACCCACGAAATGTTAATATTTCTATACCTACTAACAAATCACATGAAAGAAAAACTATAACCGGGTCAAAAGGCCTTCCTTCTTCTTACTACTGAAGACATAACTTGCTTCAGTCCTAGCTCTCCATAGAATCCATCAAGTTGTAAAAAGAACAACCACAATGAGGTCTCTCTTTTTCTTAGATAACCAAAATGAATCCAAAACCTTGAGCATCACACTTGGGCGATCCACAAAAGGAAAATCAATATCGAGCCATTTAAAGACCGAGTTTCAAGTTTTTTTGGCCATAGAACAATGGATGATAGTATGATCGATCGACTCAATATAGCTAGACCATAACGAACATAGAGTGAAGAAACATTTATACCTTTATAACTCAAATTTGTTCTAGTAGGAAGCTGATCTATTAAAACGCGTCAAGCCATAATATTAATCTTCTTAGGAGTATATTCATCTAGAAGAAAATAAAGCAACAGAAAGAAAAAATTAATCAATGAATTGTCTAACCCCTTTAACCAAGAAATCATCTTGTAATTCCAATTCCCATGACCACTTATCACTTTGGTCTAATAATAAGAACCCATATAGTAAATTCTCTTTTTCGGCTATAATAGTCAATCTAGCGCCACCCCTCTTCCCCTATTTGATCCCAGATCAAGCAATTATGAAAACGTTACAGGATGAATAAAGAATAATCTTTGAAATAGAGAAGCTAGGGAGATATCACCTGCCAAAAGAACAATAGAAGTCTCATCACCTATTTTTTTCTTATAGCTGAAAAAGAAATAACACCTTTATTATTAAAAAAACAATAGATTTGATGATACAATTCCAAACACCTGGCATATTTCCATCCTTTTTTTGGGAAAATATGACATGACGTAACATGAATGACCCCAATAGTTTTAACCCATAACGCCTCCGATTATTCACAAACCACCAGCACCATTAGTATAGAAAGGTACGGTTAATCAAATCCAAACTACCTATTCCTAAACCACCACAATCTTTAGAAGCCAACACGTGGTCCCATCTAACCAGTGAAATTTTTTTGCTTGATTCATCATTCCCTAGAAAAAAAACCTTACAGATTCAAGACTATTTTAATATTACTCGACATAAAAAATAAAGAAAAAAAGATATAATATATCCCAATTGGTCCCATAACTAAAGATATCCGAGTACGCTTACCTCCAACGGGAAGAGTAGTTGCTTTCCACTTGGATAACCACTTTAAAAAAAGAATCAATAATAGAAGATGAGTTAGCTACTTTAGCTACGTTATAACTGACTATAATACCCAACTACGGGTGTATAAAATCATATATTCGAAATTCTGATATCCGAAAATTTCAGATAGTGGATTTCACTATCCGAATTCGTATCCGAATTCTCGGATTCAAATATCCAAATGGGTATCCGAATTCTAAAAATTTAATATTTTTATTAAAAAGGTTTTTATAAAAAAAATCCAAAAATATCTGCGTTTCTAATTAATATTTACTATTTAATAATTTATAGAAAAATATTTCAGATATTCGAAAATACTCAAAATCACTATCCGAATCCGAAATTTCGGATATTTGAATTTTCAGATATCCGAAATTTCAGATACTTCGGATTCGGTTTTGAATTCAAATATTTTTTTAACACCCCTATCCTAAATACCTGAATGGAATATTCTCTAGTTTGCACCTGGAAATCCTCATAATCAAATCCTCTTAAGGAAAAATCAACATCCACTCCAAAAATTTAAAGACTTTTTGGTATAGATTCTTTTATGCTCTTTTTTGTTCTTTTATTTAAATTTTTTTTTATTTCTTTGAGTCTTTAAAGAATTTTCCTAATAATTTAGTTTTCTTAAACTAGGTTTTTAAGGTTTTTAGTTTAGACTCGAACAATGAAGCACAAAATTAAAATTACCAAAATAAACCAGATTATGATTGTGATATATGATCGTGTATCATGTATTATTGTATCATCATTCTACTCATATACGTAAAAAAATTATTCAACGACGATAATATATTATGTTGACAAGAGTCAACACATATTTTAGTAAAATATTGGTTAATGGGGTTTTAAATATAACTTTTCCTTGATAAAGTTACCGTTAATGAACACTATAAACACCGTACACTCACTTTTTCGTCTTTCCTGAAACATGATGTATATACTCACCCTTCTGTCCATATTCATTCGTTAACTTTTTGAAAGAATAGTTAACATTCTCTCTCCCTCTCTATCAACAAATAATTTTAAAACTTGTCATATTTTACAACGTAAAAAATCTAGTTTTAGAAAAATATGTTTTTGTTTTTTCTTTAAATAAGTTTTAAAAATAATTTTTATATAACGATATAAAAACATGTTTAAAAATAAAAAAATATCATAAAATTTTAATATAATAATTTCTAAAGTTAAAAAAAAAAAAACTTTTAAAAGTATCTTTTACAATTAAAAATAGACCTAAATGAACTTAATTCAACCTTAAACCGTTTAAACTGATTTATTTGATTTGATTATCCGATTAAACCAACTAAACCGTTTATTATTCGATGCATACGGATAACTGAACCGAATAAGCAAGATCTTGTGTAAGCGTTAACCAAAGTGAAAACCGAATGTATTGATTCGATTTTTAATGTTACGTATACGATTTGGTTTTTGGTTATTTTAAGTTTTTGGCTTTTTTTTGAACAATTGTAACCAGTACAAATAAAAATAATAAAAAACAAAAACTATAAAGACTAAAAGTAATAATAAATAGACAAAAATAAAATATTTAGTTTAACATATTAAAGGATGATATGGTAAATAAAAAACATAAAAATAAAAATTAACTATTTTTATAAGTTAAGGGGAGGGGTGTAACAAGTAAAAATATTTTAGAGGGGGTATATATAGCATCAACCTTAATTTAATGCTTATGCTTTTTTTAAAACGAAAAAGAAAACTTAATTCCTAAAAGAAAAGTAAAGATAAAAGGATTTGGAATTTTTTTAATGAAACTAAACCACAAATAGTTTAGTTTTAGGCAAACCAAATATAATATATATGGTCTGGACTCAAAAAGTACTCATACTTTTTTACGACATTAAAAAACGTTTTAATATATATTTTTTGGAACGGCTTTTAATATTGTCTTAATCTTATCCAACTAGTTTATACATGTTAAATTATTTTTTAATTAAGTGATCTAAATAAGAAATATATAAAGTTTGGATACTATTTAGTACTTTTTTAAAATTAAGTGAACAAAAGTTATATTTTCTTCTGAAATAACTACATATTTTCTTTCTCTATTTTCAAACTTATACTAATTTCTAAAACTTTTTACAAACCAAATGTATCAACTTGTTAGAGAAAAAACATTTTGAAGTAAGCATCTCCTAAAAACAAGAGGAACAGGAAAGACAAGTCAAATTTAGCAACGAAGAAGGCCACCACCTACCAATGATAAAAGAAACTTTAGCATGTCCCGTGATAGTTTCTAATTGATAAAAAATGTTACTCTTCCTTGAACTGTATTTCCCTCATAAAAGGGTATTTGTTATAATATCACAATAATTTTCACAAGATTAGTGTTATAACCTTAAGAACTTTAAAGAGAATTGCAAGAGCAAGAAGAAGAGAAATGTATAACTTATGAAAGTGTATACAAGAGGTGCATCTTCTCCTCTATATTGAGGTGGTATTTATACTACAAAGATCAATCATTTTGGTAGACAAGGTAAACTATTTTGGTAGATAAGTAGCATAGTAAACTTATCTACAAGTTTGACAAAGAGTTCATCCACTTGCTATGGTAATAATTCATAATACTCCCCCTTGGATGACACTTTTCAAACTTCAAGAGTTTAAGTACTGCCTCGTTAAAAACCTTGCTAAAGAAAAACCCAGTGGGAAAAAACCTTAGCTAAGGAAAAAAGAGTGCAGCTTATAACTCCCCCTCAAATTGTCTTCTGTAGATCATCACATTGCTTGTAGATGCCGCATGCCAATATCATAAACATGTTTTCTAAAAGTTGTTTTAGGAAGTGCCTTTGTGAAAAGATCAGCTGAATTGTTACTAGATTGAACGTATCTCATTTCGACTTGTTTATCTTTAATAAGATCTTGAGTGTATGAAAAGAATCTTGGTGGTATATGTTTTGTTCTGTCACTTTTGATATACCCTTCTTTCATCTGTGAGACACAAGCTGCATTATCTTCATAGATTGGTGTTGCATTTTCATCTTTCTCCAATCCACAAGAAGTTGATATAAGTTGTGTCATAGATCTTAACCATACACATTCTCTTGAAGCTTCATGTAGTGCAATGACTTCAGCATAATTTGAGGATGTCGCAACGAGTGTTTGTTTCTAAGAACGCCATGAAATCGCAGTTCCTCCATTCTTAAATACGTATCCAGTTTGAGATTTTGCTTTATGGGGATTAGATAAATAACCTGCATCTGCATAACCAACCAACCCTTCTTTTGAATTATTAGTATAAAACAATCCTAAATCAATAGTACCTCGAAGATATCGAAAAATATGTTTAATCCTATTCTAGTGCCTTTTAGTAGGGGCTGAACTAAATCTCGCTAACAAATTAACTGCAAAAGAAATGTCAGGTCTCGTACAGTTAGTAAGATACATAAGAGCTTCAATTGCACTGAGATATGGTATCTCTGAACCAAGAACTTCTTCATTATCTTCGCAAGGACGAAATGGATCATTATCAACATTGAGTGATCTAACAACCATCGGTGTGCTTAAAGGATTTGCCTTGTCCATATTGAAACGTTTTAAAAGTTTCTCAGTATAAGTTGACTGATGTATAAGTATTCCATTATGCATATGCTCAATCTGCAAACCAAGACAATATTTGGTTTTTCCAAGGTCTTTCATCTCAAATTCTTTCTTTAAAAGAGCAATTGTTTCATTAATTTCCTTTTGCGTCCCAATTATATTTAGATCATCAACATGCACAGCTATGATCACATATCCTGATGTTATTTTCTTAATGAAGAAGCATGGACAAATAAGGTTATTTGTGTATCCTTTACTTGTCAAATAATCACTCAAACGATTGTACCACATCCTTCCAGATTGTTTGAGTCCATACAAGGATCTTTGTAATTTGATGGAATACATTTCCTTAGGCTTTGAGCTTAATGCTTCAGGGAATTTAAAACCTTCAGGAATTTTCATATAGATGTCACTATCTAGTGATCCATACAAGTAAGCTGTGACAACATCCATAAGACGCATCTCTAAATTTCTAAAGACTGCTAAACTGATTAAGTATCTAAAGGTTATTGCATCCATAACAGGGGAGTATGTTTCTTCATAATCAATCCCTGGCCTTTGTGAAAAACCTTGAGCTACAAGTCTAGCTTTATACCTTGTAACTTCATTTTTCTCATTTCGTTTTCGTACAAAAACCCATTTATACCCTACAGGCTTTACAGCCATCAGAACAATAGGTCCAAAGACCTTTCGTTTGTTTAATGAATCTAATTCAGCTTGCATAGCTCCTTTCCATTTATCCTAGTCATGTATATTTTGACAGTCACAAAACTGATTTTGGTTCAGGATCATCATCTCCACTCATGATGTCACTTGCTATGGAATAAGAAAATATTTCATCAATACTTTCCATTTCATCTCGATTCCATAAGATATGTGTGCGACCATAGTTAATTGATATTTCTTTATTATTTTCATCCAAATCCTCCTCATGAGAGGTTTTGGTATTCAGCGTTGCATCAAGATTATTCATTTTATGGTCAACTTTCTTTTCATGAGTTTTTCTTTTTCGAGGATTTTTATTCTTGGAACCGACTAGCCTTCCTCATTTCAAACGTTTTTGAGATTCATGAGTCGTTGTGTTATCTATATGCTTATTTGGAATCTCAACTCGAGCTGGAGCATTAGCAGCTGGTATATGAGATTTAGTAACTCTATTTGTGTCAGTAAATACATCAGGTAATTGATTTGCAATTTCTTGCAGATGTATTATCTTTTGGACCTCTGTCTCACGTTGTTTAGTTACTGGATCAAGATACAATAATGAAGGAACATACCATGAGACATCATTTTCTTATTTTTTTCTTTTCTCCCCATAATGCCGGGAAGACTGACTCGTTAAAGTGACAATCAGCAAAACGTGCTGTAAATACATCACCCGTTAAAGGTTCAAGATATCTTATGATGGAAGCAGATTCATATCCAACATATATTCCCAACCTTCTTTGAGCACCCATTTTTGTGCGTTGTGGTGGTGCAATAGGGACATACACAGCACACCCAAAAATTCTAAGGTGGGAAATGTTTGGCTCATTGCCAGAAACAAGCTGTAACGGAGAGTATTTAAGATTTGCACTTGGTCTCATCCGAATTAGTGATTCAGCATGAAGAATTGCATGACCCCAAATAGACACAGGGAGTTTTGTCCTCATTATTAATGGTCTAGCTATTAGCTGTAGACGTTTGATTAATGACTCAGCTAAGCCATTTTGTGTGTGTACATGAGCAACAGGGTGTTCAACAATAATTCCTACAGACATGCAATAATCATTAAAAGCATGTGATGTGAATTCACCAGCATTATCAAGTCTCACCCTTTTAATAGTATAATCAGGAAAATGTGCGTAATTTGATAATTTGTGCAAGAAATTTCGCAAATGCTACATTACGAGTTGATAACAAAGAGACATGAGACCATCTGCTTGACGCGTCTATCAAAACCATAAAGTATCTAAATGGTCCACATGGTGGATGAATTGGCCCACATATATCTCCTTGAATTCTTTCAAGAAACAAAGATGATTCCTTTTCAATTTTCACAGGCGAAGGCCTTGTAATTAATTTTTAAAGAGAACAAGATGTACATAAAGGAATTTTATTCGATTGTGAGATCTTTTGATATTTCAATGGATGCCCATGAGTGTTTTCAATTATTCTTTTCATCATTGTAGATCCTGGATGGCCTAATCTGTCATGCCATAAGGATCACAAAATTTTTCTTTAACTGCCATATATGCCTGAGGCACATTAATGTGTGTATAATGTAAACCAGACTGAAGCATTGGCAGTTTTTCTAATATCTGATCTTTGCTTATGATATGCAAATATTTTTCATTATCAACAGTCCTTGACTGAGTATCATATCCGTTATGATATATGTTTTTGAAATTCAATAGATTTCTTGTTGATTTTGGGGAAAATAAAGCATTTTCTATTATAAGCTTTGTACCATTTGGTAATGCTAAATTAGCTTTTCCCACTCCTTCTATCAGGTCTGTAGGGCCTGATATTGTATTAACGATTCCTTTTGTTGGTTTAAGTTCATAAAAATATTTCTTAGATCTAAGTATAGTGTGCGTGGCTCCACTATCTGCTATACATATATCTGCTTCATTTGTTTGATCTTGCGCTCCGGTGATTTTCATTTTAATCTTGAAAGTATAAAGAAAAATAATAAGTGAATAACGACAACATTGTTATATTTTAACAAGAACTTTATTTAATCGAAAGAAAACATTACATGAAGAAAAATACATAATTGAAGATAGAAAAACACTTAATTGTTGCATATAACTATTATGGTTAAGCAACATGTGTTTCAGAGTTCTATGTCAAAGTCTGCAGTGTTCAACTCAACATTGAGATCATTAAAATTATCAACATGGTTCACTTTCTTCTCTTTTCTTTTAATAGAGGCTTGGTGTAGTTCACACAAATGTGGAGCTGTGCGACAAGCCTTCGACCAGTGGTTTGTGCTACCACATCTAAAACAGGAAGTGCCATTATTTTCGGACCTACCAGCTTCATTCCCTTTGTACTGGTTGGAATTGTTATTTTGTGGGGCGTGGTAATGGACTGTTCTTTGATTTCTACCACGGCCACGACCACGTCCACGGTTATAAAAGTTACCTCGGTAATTATTATTACCCTTAAAAAAATGGTTGCGATTATTAGGGTAACTTTTATCAAAAGAACCACGACCACGACCTCGTCCCCACTTTCTTCCAGAGTTTTTAGTAGCAACATTTATCTCTGGAATTGCTAACGATCCCGTGGGGCGAGCTTGATGATTTTTCATCAAAAGCTCATTATTTTTTTTTGCTACGAGGAGAAATGAATTTAAATCAGAATATCTTTTAAACTTTTGCAACCTATATTGTTGTTGCAAGTTTATATTTGATGCATGAAATGTGGAGAAAGTTTTCTCCAACATATCTTCCTCGGTTACATTTTGCCCGTAGAATCTGAGGGTCGAGCATATTCTGAACAAAGCAGAGGTGTACTCGTTTACCTTTTTAAAATCTTGGAACCTAAGATTGTTCCATTCATCTCTAGCAGTGGGAAGTAGAACTTCCCTTTGGTGATCAAATCTGCTTTGTAAATCTTTTCATAAAATATACGGATCTTCACAATTTGAGTATTCAAACTGTAACATCTCATCAATATGCTTATGTAAAAAGACATAAGCGTTCGCTTTGTCTTGTTCGGAGCAAGCATTCCCCTCTTGTATAGTTTCTAAGACACCCATGGATTTAAGATGTCTTTTTACATGGGCCGTCCACGGCATATAGTTTTCACCATTGATATTAAGAGCCGGGAATTCTATTTTGGCAATGTTCGACATTTTGTTTCTAAACAAGAATTAAGAAAATAGTAAGATAATTATTAGAATCCATATATATCAATAAACATTACGATACAATAGAGCGGTAGAGCTATAAACAAATACAGAAATAAGAAAAGTTTAAATTCTTCGGGTGGTAGTTTAGCAATGGGGATAAGAATTAAAATAAGCATTATGGTTGCCAGTACTAAAACCGGGTGTATCATCTTTGAAATATTGTCTTGGATAAACTTGAGAAAAAAAATGATCTGTTTATTGTAAACGAAAATAGATTGATAGTGGTCAATTTATAGTTTAAAATTATAACCATTTGTAACGATTATGTGATTGTTTACAACGGCTATATAACCGTTTATAACGGCTATATAACTGTTGTGTGTGTATATATCGACAATAATTTTTTTTTAAATAAAATATATAAGTGTAAGATTATGTTACAAAAACGGAAATATTAGTTGTATAAATAAGAACGACAATTTAGGATAAGAATAAGACGTTAGTACGAATAAATGTTAGTAAACATAATCAAAAAAATGTTAGTTGTATAAAGTTAGTTGACATAAAAGAAAATATTAGTTTCATAAATAAAGATTAAGTAAAAGTTAGATGCATAAGTAAATGTTAGTTGCATAAGTAAAAGTTAGTTGACATAAAATAAAATGTTAGTTGCATAATCAAAAGTTAGATGCATAAATAAAAGTTATTTTGTTAGTAGTTCCATGGTTATCAAGTCCATAATAAGATCTCCTTTATGCTTATTTTATTTATATTAGTTATCTTCTCAATATAAAATATTGTATATTATTACTTAATGAAGCCCTTACCTTGATTAATGGATGATTTTGAGCTTTATTGATCTTCTTGTTTAGAGTTTAAGAGCTCTCGTGCTGATAACGTGTTATAATATCACAATAATTTTCACAAGATTAGTGTTATAACCTTAAGAACTTTAAAGAGAATTACAAGAGCAAGAAGAAGAGAAATGTATAACTTATGAAAGTGTATACAAGAGGTGCATCTTCTCCTTTACATTGAGATGGTATTTGTACTACAAAGATCAATCATTTTGATAGACAAAGTAAACTATTTTGGTAGATAAGTAGCATAGTAAACTTATCTACAAGTTTGACAAAAAGTTCATCCACTTGCTATGGTAATAATTCATAATAGTATTAAAGTTCTGTATGATTTCTTTTTATTTAGTAGCTTTAATATCATAAAGGAAAGAATTAGTAAATTTCATGACGAGATGAATTTGAACATAATGACCATCACAAAATAACTTTATAAACATTCAAATAATAGCGTATAATATAATTAAAAGTAAACTGTAAAGATGTAAATTATTTTATCATGGCTTTGTAAAAAAAACGTTTTTAATTCACGCTATAGACGGACAAAACAAGTACAAACATAAATATATATAGTTATTTCAAAAACATATATAGACGAGGGGTACAAACAATAAAGGAGGTCTTAGAGTTCATTTGTTTGGACAGTTATGACAATTACACATAAGTGCACAAACATGGATAGACGAGGGGTACAATGGTGTTCAAAAGGTTTTCAATAAATAAAATTTCTTTTTAAATTTAACCATATGTTTTCATATCATATTTCTTCATACCACTACGATTCCCGAAAGCAAACTTAACTAACGTTATTCTCTCATATATGCCAGTAGTCCTGCCCACAAAGCCATAAACGATATGCTTCTCCTTGTTTCATACTTTGACCTCGAAGGGGAAATGTCAAAATTACTAAAAAATAAAAAATTATGCAATGATAGATCAGTTGGCAAAGCAACGACGTAAAATATATTATGAACTTTTTTTTGTTTTTATAAAAATACATTATTACAAATTACTATAATTTAAAACAAAAAATTGTATTTATCACTAATTTATCAAAATGACTTATGCTTTTAGATCTATATTTTAAACTTTATTACAATGACAATATGATTGATTTATAGAAATTACACTATATTCTCTTTGATAAAATATATGAAATGTCTAATATATATGAGAAAGCAAAAAAGTCTGACTTTACATGATCTATTGTTCAGATAAACTCAATCAACCCTATTTAATTTTAATTAATCCTTGTTTGAGATAGATGAATAAGTGGAACTTTGGTTATTTCTACCTATTCTATCATCATTATTCAATATTAAAGATACAAGAGGAACCCATGTCATGAGACACGACGTGCCTCAGTACTGCCTGGCTTCATAACCGTCCTTTTTTTTAACGGCTCATGACGTGTGTACCTAGTAGCATCTCACCGTGTCTTCCATCTAAAAATCCGACTGTTATCGTTAAAATGTCTCTCCTCAACGGCTAGTTTCACAAGTTGCATGAGCTGTCATGAGTGTCACATTTAAGTATGAAAGTATAACGTAATATGACATAATTTAACATGGCATATTGTGATTGTTGGGTTTTATGATGTAGCGGGGATTTATATTATGAGTGCTCCTTCCATCTTAACTATTTATTGTTTAGCATAAGTATATACTTGGACCTTTATTTCAAGTACAAAGAAGGATTTAAATAGAAAATAATAGAACTTAAAGGGGTGGTTCCTGGTAAGTTAAAACTAAAAGGGGTGATTCCGTAACTAATGAATACATTCACCAACTCCTGGTGGGACCCAAGTTAGATCCAAGCATAATACTATTAACCCCAAGCGCGTGAACACACACTCACCTACCCCACACTAAACCCCAATCCAACCACGCGCCAGCGCGTGCGTAAACCCCCATTCAAACATTCATTACACTAAACAACTGCCTATAAATACCACCACTCCACCCCATATTCCACCGCGCACATTAGCAACCACCCCCATAACAATGGCAGCTTCAGCTTCATCTTCATCAACCCTCATATCATCTCGATCAACACCAAAGATCACCTCACTATCATCCCTCAAATGGAAGCTCCCTGTTACAGTCACCCTCCCCCGCCACCGCCACCGCCACCACCAACGCCGTCGTGCGCCGCCGGTGTTTGTGGTGGTGTCAATGGACGCCAAACCCACCGTCCTCGTCGCCGAGAAGTTGGGGGAAGCTGGAATCGATCTGTTGAAAGATTTCGCCAACGTCGATTGCTCGTATAACTTGAGCCCTGAGGAGCTCTGCACCAAGATCTCGCTGTGTGACGCGTTGATCGTGCGCAGTGGGACGAAGGTGAGTCGTGAGGTGTTTGAATCGTCCGGTGGTCGGTTGAAGGTTGTGGGGAGGGCTGGTGTTGGGATAGATAATGTGGATCTGGGTGCGGCGACGGAGCATGGGTGCCTTGTGGTTAATGCGCCCACGGCTAATACGGTGGCTGCTGCTGAGCACGGGATCGCGTTGCTTACGGCTATGGCGAGGAATGTGGCTCAGGCTGATGCGTCGATTAAAGCTGGTATGTGTTTGATTCGTTGGTTGTTGATTGATTTGTTGATGAATGTTCTGTTTGGCATTTCGTCGAACAGTTGTGATGCGTGTGTTCTTGATGGGTTTTAAGGGGATCTAGCTTTTGAGATTTGTTTAGTTTTGTTTTTAAGTGGATATTGAATGCTCGAGGTTGACTGGAGTTGAGTTATTTTGCTAAATCTTGTGAATTTTCCTTTGGTTTTTTGCGTTTTCTTGAAATGTTGTTACTTTTGGCATATTCTAAGATGTTGACAAACGTTTGCTTTTGTTTTCATGTCTTTCGTTTTTGATATGCTAAATGCTCGTTTTTGCTATCAAAATGTTACTACTTTTGTGTTTAGTGGTTGTTGATTGCTGCTTGTTTGGAGTCTTATCATCTTCCCATAGGCAATTTCCTTTGAATCTTTAATTTGAATTATGGGTTCCATTTACTTGATGTTAGGATATATGGAAATAGGTTATTGAAATGGAGAAAAAATCTAAAAAAAATGGGAAGAAATAGGCATTTTTATTTTAATCCCAGGTAGTCAAAGGTGCTAGGCACACTCAAGGTGTAAAGGATGAGCCTTGAACCTAGATGCATGGTGCTTAAAAAGGGAGGGCTTTCTTAAGCAAGGCACACAGTATCAACATGCCGTTTTTAGGGGTTTTAGACATCTTCTAGGCCATTTTTAGTTGTTTCTGACCGGTTTTAGATATTCTAGACCAGTTTTAGCCGGACTTTGGCCTGAATTTGGCCGGAATGTGCGCCTGCGAACCTTGTTGGAGTCAAGGTGCTTTTACTGCGCTGGGCGCGTAGTTGCGCACCTTGCTCGCCTTTGACATCTATGTTTCAATCTAATATGCTTTACCTCAATGTTTGTGCTTAATTCAGGGAAATGGCAGAGGAACAAATATGTGGGTGTGTCACTTGTTGGGAAGACTCTTGCAGTGATGGGATTTGGAAAGGTTGGAACGGAGGTCGCTAGGCGAGCTAAGGGGCTTGGTATGCATGTTATTGCACATGACCCTTATGCACCAGCTGACCGCGCTCATGCTTTAGGAGTTGACTTGGTTAGTTTTGATGAAGCCATCTCAACCGCCGACTTCCTCTCACTTCACATGCCTCTCACTCCTGCTACTTCGAAAATCTTGAATGATGAAAACTTTGCAAAGATGAAAAAGGGTGTTAGAATAGTCAATGTTGCTCGTGGTGGAGTGATCGATGAAGACGCTTTGGTTAGAGCGCTTGATGCAGGCATTGTAGCCCAGGTAAATTATATCTTTTACTTTCCTGCTTGTTTTGCAGTTTCTTATTATATTCCACTTGCTTGCAGGCTGCACTTGATGTTTTCACCGTAGAGCCACCACCAAAGGATAGCAAGCTGATACAACATGAAAATGTAACTGTTACTCCTCATCTTGGTGCTAGTACCATGGAAGCTCAGGTTTGTTAGTAACTAAAAACAGTTCAAAATTTGTTTAAATTAAGTAGTTTTATCATTATCAAGCGTGTAATATTCGAAATCTTTGCAGGAAGGAGTAGCCATTGAAATTGCTGAAGCTGTTGTTGGAGCCCTAAGAGGTGAACTTGCTGCCACTGCAGTCAATGCTCCTATGGTTCCTGCTGAGGTGCTGAATTATTACTACTCGCTATAATTCAGTAAATAATATTTTAAAACGTGTCCTGATACCTTTCTTTTTTCTTATGTAATAGGTTCTTACAGAGCTGAAGCCGTATGTAACACTTGCTGAGAAACTTGGGCGGTTGGCAGTTCAACTAGTAGCTGGTGGAAGTGGGGTGAAATCAGTTAAGGTCACATACGCTTCAGCCAGAGCACCTGATGATCTAGACACAAGACTACTCCGTGCGATGGTGACCAAAGGTCTAATCGAGCCCATTTCTAGTGTTTTTGTCAACTTGGTCAACGCAGATTTCACAGCCAAACAAAGAGGAGTACGAATCAGCGAAGAACGAGTGATCCTAGACGGAACACCAGAAAGGCCACTCGAGTCAATCCAGGTCCAGATCGCAAATGTTGAGTCAAGGTTTGCGAGTGCAATATCTGAGTCTGGTGAGGTTACTGTGGAAGGCAAAGTGAAAGACGGAATCCCACATTTGACCAAAGTAGGTGCATTTGAAGTGGATGTGAGTCTAGAAGGCAATATTATTCTCTGCAGGCAGGTTGACCAGCCGGGAATGATTGGGACCGTTGGTAGCATACTTGGTGAGGAGAACGTGAACGTGAGCTTCATGAGCGTTGGAAGGATCGCACCACGAAAGCAGGCGATTATGGCGATCGGTGTGGATGAGCAACCGAGCAAGTCGGCTCTAAAGAGGATTGGGGAGATTCCAGCCGTTGAGGAGTTTGTGTTCCTAGATTTGTAGTGTTTGGTAACTGGATTGGTTGAGAGCCCAGTTTTGGTGAGATTGCTGTTTTGCTAAAGTGGAATAATGTAGGATTTGTATTATTATTATTATTATGGTTGGTTGGTTTATGTTTGTCTTTAAATGAAATTCTGCACTTGAGTTGTGGTTTGTTGGAAACACATTGGTTGCAAATTTAAATTGGTTTATTGAAATTCTACCACTTTAACTGTCTTCTAATCCAGGCCCAATTAGCAAATGAACCTCCATGAACCCAACACAAACTCCTAACCAAAATAGCCAAAATTATGTTATTGGGTATTTTGTCACCGGTATTGTCTACTTGATGAAGTAAATCACTAATGCCATTAAAAGCGTTTGAACCACAAAACCTCATTGCATATTCTAGCTTAACAAGTACCTTCACCATCTCTCTTGATGCTCCACCAAAAGAATTTGGATGTGTGGTATATGACCAAGATGAAAATGACTATGAAAGGTCGGCGAGATTAGAAAGTCATGTGTGAAGTCTGTTGTCGTCTTGAGGAACACATACCATATTAGGTCAACGACAAAACGTATACACATATTTTCCAACATAAATCAAAATATAGAGATCTTGTTTTCAGTGCCGGCCCTGAGGAGGGGCAGGATGGACACCCGTTCAGGACACTAAAATTCTTAGGACCAGTGAACTATTATTCTATGCCATTATAATACCATGATTTTGTTATGTTTATTTCTAAAACTTTGTTTTTGTTTAAAAATATTAGTTTATATAATTCAATTCGTTAGGGCCAAATTTTTTCAGCTCATCCAGGGCACTAAAATCCTTAGGATCGGCCCTGCTTGTTTTAGACCATTTTACAAATATAAATAATTAGGTAAGATATCGTTTCATTCCAATTATTGTACCAAAACAAATTATTGCACTTCATACCTTTTTTTAGTAAAAGGAAAACCCACTATTTTTTTAGGAATCTCTTTTGTAAAATTCACTTGCTTGAAAATACAATACAAAGTTTATACTTCACATGAAAAATTCAATGTCATTGTTGCTCGACTGACATTAAAAGCAACATTTCCTGTTTCCACATTCTTAAGCCTATAGTTTAGCGATAAATAAAAGTTTCTCGTATAACCTGGTTTTGGGTGTTATTGCACAAGAACGTCCATACCCTTTCCTCCACATTACTTCCTCTCTCCTCCGTATCATTACCTCACTCATAAACAAGCTAAAGCCCGCTATTATAGGTGCTCTAAGATTAAAAAAATAAAAAAAAAATCATATATCTGGACTTTAAAATGTTAAAACAAACAAGAGACGCTTTAAAAAGTTGAAAAAGAAAATATTTGCGTCAACATTTTTTTTTTATTATAATCAAGATTCTTTTCCGTATCAGACAACTAAACTAAATGTAAATCTTGATAATACTTTACCAATTTCCAATAAACCATACCCGTGCTAAAACCCTAAAACAAGTTTAAAATCCTCTAAGTTCTATTAATTATTAAAGTAAATTTGTTGAAGTCCGTCTCCATTATTTGATTCTCCGGAATAGAAAAGGTTATGATTCTTAATTTATTCTATACTTGTTATATGTTTAGCTAAACAATTGTTCAAAAGCCTGAAATTTTTAACTATCAACATTGGCTTGCTTATTAACGGTTTATTTAATTTCACATATTCATATTCAATTTCTATTTTGTTATAATCTTGTTACTTATAGATGATCTAAGAATGTGGAGAAAGGAAGTAGAAAACTAGTTCCACACAAACCAAAATGATACTTTTTATAACTACTAGACATATTTTGGATACATTTACAAGTTAATTAAGCTCCTAAGGATAGACGGGGTCTTCAGATTAGCTCATAAAATATTTAAAGGCAATAAATATCAGGATGTTGACTCGGTGGTCATGGAGATTTAAATTGGAAAAACACGGATTATGGTGGAATGTCATTTGGCCTATCACCAAAACTCATGATCTTGGAGTGTTATCACGGCTAAAATGTCTTACCTTGGTTCGTGGAAAATCAATTTTAAAGTAGAGGTTGACCTTCATAAGTTTTTGTGGTCGTAAGTTAGCCAATAGTATAAATTTCCATTATTTTTTACTTTTCATTTAAATATTTGTTCGAGGCTCACAAGAATATCCCTGGAGATGAAGTTAAAAAGAAAATGGTTCACGCCATTATATTAATCTCGCGTTGGTGTATATGGAAAGCGAGGAACGAAATGGTTTTCAACCATAAGGCTACATCTTTTCCCCTCATCATAATAGGTGACATCAAGGCTCTTATGTCACTTTGGATCAAGAATAGGATGATGGCTAAAGCTAAGGAGTGGTATCTTTCATAATCTTTTGAAGCTTTTAGCTCCCTAGGTTCGGGTTGTTGTTTTTGTATTCTCTATTTTGTTTTTCTTGTAATTGTTATGAGGTTCTTAGCTTATTGCTAACCTCTTGTATTAATAAACTTACCTTTAAAAAAATATAAAACCCACATGCCATGTTGCTACTTTTAACAACACGAATTCATCTTCTTTGATTGATAATAATATCTCAAAAGCCCATTCTTCGACTCTTTGACTAATTCGGGTATCATTTGTTTCCCATAATTGCTCAAATTCCTTTATCTATAAAGCATCACGATTGACCAAAAGGGAAATTAGAGTATTGCGTAGAGGTGATAAATAAACATGTTAGGATCGATAAGATAAATGTTGATACTAGATTAAGCGTGTTAGGGTGCACTGATAGATACAAGAATAGAACTTTTTAAATAGAACTTTGATAGATCAAGCGTGTTGTAGGGGACGGATAAATAGGTCTTGTCAAATTTGAATGAGCCATATTTGGGTCGTGTTAAAAATAGAACTTTTAAAAAAAATTGGGTTAAAATTAGAACTCAAAAAAATGGATTAAAATTAGAACTTTTTCAAGAAATTCTAGCTTTAGAAGAATAATATAACTAACAGTACTAACTAGAAGACAAACAAAAAGTACATACTAAATATAAACACACTTGATGTAGAAGTAAAAGAAAATTTATTTTAAACAAAATAAATATTGTGAACATAGTTATAAAAAAAAATAAAAAATAAAAAATAAAAAAAAAAAGCTCATGTAGCCTGGTGGAATTGAAATTTCCTATTAAAAATGATATGAGTTTAACTTTTTAAAAAAATATAAGGTTAGATGGTATTTAAAAATAAAAAGTTATTTGAAAACAAGTAAATAAGAAAATCTGTGCAACTTGGTAGGACAAAACTACATCAAACATGGGCCACTATTTACATTTTATAATAGTGTGGGGTTACTATATTTACAACTTATCAATACATGTATTTTTATTTTAATAAAAGTGTAACTAATTTTTACACTTGTCAATATCACATTCTTTCTAACTAAATTTTTCTTGCTTCTCTCTCCTATTAAATTATCATATTAATAACTAATAATATTTTTTAATTATTTTTTAAGATTAAAATTGTTTTTTAATAAATTAAGAAGTAAAACTTTTTGATAATGTTATTTCTTAAAAAAACAAATATTTATAGAATAAGAAATTTTTCTAAAACATGTGACTTTTTTTTTTTAAACGAAATATTTTAATATTGATTTTTTTAAAAAGTAAAATTTTTATAAATAAAAAATAATTAAAATTATGAGTTATAATAAGAAGGTTTTAAATTTTTTTTAAAAACGTTTGTTGAAACAAAATTTTCATTCTAATTATAATAATAAAAATTATATTTATTTTTTATATTAGAATATGATTTTATAAAAAATAAGATTTTATTATATTTAATATTTTATTATTCAACCCGTGTAATACACGAGTTTACTAAAGCTAGTTTATATATATACTTCCGCTGCTTTTGGTTTCATCGACTCTCATGGGATTCTATAACCCTAGTTTTCAATATTACAAGACAAGTTCTCTGAGATATATTTCTAACATATAATTGGCAATTAACTAAATGATATATTTCTAACATATAATTGGCAAGTAACTAAATGTTATAAGAGTATCTAAGTGTCATCAGTTTTTTTCTCTAACATGTCATTATTAAAATAGTCGAAGTTAACATATAGAAAATTCTAAAAGTTTTGTCACCGTCACTTTATCTTATTGCTAACAATATATATTTGGATACGGGGTGGACGTCTCACAAACAATGGTGGACCAAGATTTCACATGTTGTAAAGTTGAGTTATAAATAATATACACATATATTGGACCCAGGTGCCAGCACCAGTTGTCTTTGACGATGCTCAAAACAACACCAGCCATAAATTACAATGTTACCCTTTGCTGCTCCATCAAAGTTAAACCCAGCTCATTTATTATAACAAAAGATGATCGCATTGATTTAATAACATCAGCTCGTTTTTATACACTTTATGTCTTATTCGATTATTGATTTTGTGTACTAATGTACAAAGGACTAAAACTCCGTTCTAGCATGATTTGACCGGTATTCTCACCCTTCACTATTTGATCACGAAAGTCGAAAACTTTAGAATGTCATTGTTTTAATCGCTAAAAGCATATAGAAAAACCATCCTAATGTTTATAACTTAGGGTGCAAATAACACAAAGCAAATTAAAATATCTTTCAATGCATGATGTTCTAACCAATGCTGGTAGTCAAACTATACTTCTTGAAACTTTCTCATATGTCGACGTATCTTTAGTGTTTTAAAAATCAAACCAGACTAGTTGGTCGGAGAAGTCAAACCAGAAACCATTGATGCAAGTAGTTGGTTACGAGCAAACATAACAGACACCCAAATTGATCAACCTTTTTTTGAGTGATACAAATAAACTCAAAGTAGAACCGGTCAAAACTTGTGAAAAGCCTGTAATGCTTTTTTTCACTTTTTCTAAACGAACTAGTTAAACCAATAAACCGATGTAACTAGTACGTAATTCAACATATCGTTTCGAGACTTTGAAAATTTCATTATTGGAATGAAAAACTTCTCTTTACCGCAAAAGTAGCTTGTGTTTGTCAAGTCATACAATTAAATAATTTCTCTTAGCAAAAACATATGAATCCTATTCTTGGATGTGAATCATGTGATGCATTTTTTTAGTCAGTTGAAATGATTAGCAATTTATGATAGAAAACTCTTCAAATCTTTTAAGGTGACTTTTGTTTTTATTATCTAATTAACAAACTCATTGTGAAAATGACTTTTAAGGTAAGTCCTACAATGATATGTGAGCATGACAAAAATTAACCCTCTTCAACAAATTTTATGCATATATATTTCATTATTTCGATAAAAGAAAACATCTTTCTACGAAAATATCTCAAATTACTCAGAAAGAATTATAAAAACTTTTTATAAATTTATCCTCCACAAGATTCTTAATATAACTTGATATCATTAAAATAATTTTACTATTCAATATTCTAAAATAAACTATCCATGAAATCATGAGTACAATAAAATAGTTTCCTGTGATACAAATATTAATTTTATTACTAAACTCCAGACTCAAAACTCAATATATTATTTTATTATTATTATTAAAAACATAACACAAAACATGGACTGACACTACGACTTTTGTTTCACTTTCCCACCATACGCTCGTCGGCAGATCGCCGGAGATTTCTGCGACTTTAAGCACAACGGCGAAGACGACGGACAACTCTTCAAGCAATTATCCCCAATGCTGCCGGAAACCGGAGAATCTCCGGCGAAAAACCCCTCCGGCGGCACTCCGTTCAAGTAATTTCCGTCCAAAAACAACCTCCTCAAAGTCGTCTTCCGGCTGTACTCCGCCGGTATCGGCCCATGAAGCTTATTATACCGGAGAGACAACGACGACAACATCGGGTACGACGTAAAGTTCACCGGTAACTCCCCAACGATGTTATTGTACCCCAAATCGACGGCGATGAGGTTGCTGTTGATCATGGGTTTCAAGATCTCCACACCGGTGAACCCATTTCCGGCGAGATTGAGCTGCTGAATCGCCGGTAGGAGGAAGAACCAATTGGGGATTATTCCGGTGAGCGAATTGTCACTGAGTTCGACCACTTCCAGCTGATTCAACTCGTTGAATGCAGGTTTCGGGAGATTCCCAGATAGACGATTCGATTTAAACGCGAGTTCGAGGAGATTTTTGGGGAGATTGGGGATTTGTCCGGTGAATTTGTTGAAACTGAAGTCGATCCGAGTTAAGGTGAGTGAAGTAGACGAGTCGGGTAATGACCCGGATAGCGAGTTGTGGGAAATGTCTAGGGTTTGGATGGATTTGAGGGCGGAGAGGGAGGGTGGGAGGGTGCCGGAGAATGAGTTGGATCGGAGGTTGAGGGTTTGGAGGTTGGGGAGGGAGAAGAGGGCGGTGGGGATGTCGCCGGAGAGGCTGTTGTCGGAGAGATCGATGGTGGTGAGTTGGGTGAGTCGGGCGACGAGTGGGGAGAGAGTTCCGGCGTATCCGGCTCGATCGAAGGTGAGTTGGGTGACTCGGTTGGCGGAGCAGGAGAGGCCGCAGAGGAAGTGGGTGACTCGGTGGGCGGAGCAGGGGTCGGAGGTGAAGTTCCAGGTGGCTAAGCAGGAGTATGAGGGGATGCTGGTGGGGTTGATGGCGGACTTTATGGCTTTCAGGGCGGCGATGTCGGTGGCGACGGTGGTGGTTGTGGTGGTGGCGGCGGTGGTGGAGAGGAGTAGGAGGAGGAGGAGGAGGGCGGTGATGGTGGTGATTGGTGGCATGATGGTGGAGGATTTAAGTGGGGGAATGATGCATTTAGTAGGGGGAATGGAGTCGGTTTTATTGGAGAGTTTTGACACTGACAGGAATCTGGCATTGTACACTTGGATATGTGGGAATAATATTTTTTTTAAGCTTGATTACAATCATCGAAAGTGAAGCAATGGTTAAATAAATTCAAACATATGCAAAATAATCGTTGACTCCTAGATCAAATGGTTTGGCAGAAGTATTTTACGGTCTTTTAATGTGAACATTATGGCTTCGAATTTCATTTTATACAATATGTTTTAAGTGAGTTAAGACAGTGAAAACTTTGGGTGATGAATTTCCCCTATAATGATAGGCTGGTTGGGTCACTAACGTTGTATTTGTTGTTCAAGTTGAAAAGACAAGAAAACCTGAACCCGATTAAGGCGTTAGAACACAAAAGAATAAGACGGGTTAATAATGTATTTGGTGTCGGATTTGTAAACTCTTTTTTGGGTTTGAGCTTGGGCTCCCGTTTATTTTTCTTGTGCTCTTTAAGTTATTAATCCTAATGTATACAGTAGAGTCATTTGCTTGTAATATTCTGTTCTAAGCCAATAAAAACCATAGTTGTAGTTATCGGATGTATGTCACACTAACTAAGGCATGTTAGATTCTCATGTCGCTTTATCACTTTCTGCTTTTGTGTGTGTTTGATAGTGTGTTGCTGTGTATACCTAACATTTGGATATGAGAACAAGTACGTGATTGATTTTTAAAGATTTTATGGGTTTGAAATGAATTATGGTATGTGATTGATTTTAAAGATTTTATGGGTTTGAAATGAATTATGGTAGCCATTAAGTGATACCTTCTTATTTATCTGAATCACTACTGAATATATTAGTGTGTTATTTAATCTAAAAAATATTAATGGCATGTTTACGTTGTTGAAAGCTTAAAATTATTATATTTGCAGTTTTGGTAGAAGCGTAGTTTAGCATTTGACATTTAAAATTGGTTTCTGAGATCGAGTTCATAATCAAGTTTCACGTAACACATTCCAATGAGTAATTTCTAAGTTTATGAATATGTACGTGAACCCAGTGAGTAATAAGTAATGGGCACCCAACATATTATTATAATTAGGTGATCACGTATGTCTCGAAATGGGCCAAATAACATGGACCTAATCAGAATAAACTATTAGGTTGATTTAAAGTCACACTAGCCAAACCCACTAAGGTTGAATGCTCCTCTATGAATAGAGGGGTTACCATTTCATCCAAACCCATCTCATTTTACACTAATACATACCCACTACTAGCATCTCGTCAATCTGACTCTTGAAGACATCTCATTACCATTCTCTCTTTCACAGAAAACGATTCCTTGTCTACTATGGGAAGGATCCTGGTTTCCTTCTATGTCATGGGTAATACCAAGTCTTTCTTGCCTGTCTAGACACCATCCATGCAAGCCTTTGATGATAACCATACTTACTCGATCTTATGAAGCTCTTCCATTATACTTTATTTTTTCTCTCACTCTTACTCTTTTATATGTTTATATCTCTTTTATATATTGAGTTCTCATGAGCAAAACACTGACTTGAGCGTCGGAGTACCTTGAGGCTAGCCTCCTGGGTCCTCTAACGTAGATCTTTTTTATTATTGTAGCATAGATCGAAGCTCGGGATAGATAGACACGGTTCAACTTGAGATCAAGCCTGACATGGATTTTGATAATTATTTTTTTAAATAATTATGTTCACAAACCTGTAAGCAAGCAAGAACCCCAGCAACAACATGATATTTGGTTAGCAACAACACGATACGGGAAAAACTAGTCTTTTAACAAGATTTTTCGTTGTGTTTAGTTTAAACCACAAAATTTTAGAACCTATATATTTTATGGTTTTTATTACGAATTTTGTAGACTATTTAATAACTTTGAAATAAAATTAAAGATTCCCCGTATTAAGAAAAATACCATTGTGATTCTTTTGAATATTTAATGCATAAATTATCTGCAACGAGGAGTGTGGAGTTGGGATTTGTTAGATGTGACTCGTTATGCAGCGATGTTATAAAAGTTGAAAATTTTAATTATGATTATTTATACGTTAGTACTAACCACCCAAAAAAAGATTTCGTGCAAAACGTTAATAAAAAGGTAATAGAAAAAATACTAGAAAAATAAATAGCTCAAAACTAAGAAAAAGTTTATTAAATGATGGGCAAAATATGAATAATTACATAAAACACTTGTATGTAATGTTTAATAAGTTATATTAAGTGTTTTAATTTTTTTATAAAATTACACTTTGTAATTCAAAGTTTTAATTTATATAATAGTATAAATAAAGTAACCCTAAAAAAAAAGTTGGTGAACCTCTTTGCTATCAATAGAACTACCTCAATACTCTTCACATGCTAAATTTGCTCAAAAGGACTTTATATTATAATATTATAAATTTTAACCATATATTTTTGTAACTAAAACATTGTTAGATTAGTTCTAACAAATATATAAACTAATGTTACAATAAAGGGATGTTTTGGTGAGCCTCTTTGCTATCAATAGGGCTACCTCAATACTCTCCTCATGTTAAATTTGCTCAAAAGGAGTTTATATTATAATATTATAAAATTTAACCATAGTTCTAACACTGTTACATTAGTTCTAACAAATATAGGAACTAAAACTTATTATCTGTAGATACAGTATCTTCTATCATAAATCAACAGAAAATTTTCAAAAAGATGACCAAATTTTGTAACAAAAAATCAATATTTGATACTTCAAATTTTAATAGGTTTATTTTGAAAGGGATAACCGTTAATAATACTATTATTTTGACAGGTGACGCTCCTAACTTTTATTTTTTTACTAATTACAATCCTACTAAGATAATTATCATAAACTCACAAATCGATTTGCATTTCTTTTCAGCTTAATTTTGCTTCTATGTTTTTATAATTCATTTACAATCATTACTAGGAGCGAATTCAAATGCAAATCAAATGTAAATATATGATAATTATGTTACGAGAATTGTTACTTGTAGCAAAAGTGAAATTATATGTTAGTATGAATTATTATCCGTCTAATAATATGAATTATTACAAATCCAATTTTCCTACATTTAAAGTCTTAAATATAGTTTAACTCTGATATATATATATATATATATATATATATATATATATATATATATATATATATATATATATATATATATTTCTCGTATTTCTAAAAACGAAACTTATTGATAATTTGTAAAAAAAAGAAAATAGAAAAAGATAATTTGCGGTAATTTATGATAAGCAATCTTCACCAACTAGTGTTATTTCATTTAGTATTTTTCTAGAAACAAGTTACTTTGACTCGTTTGTGGAAAAAACTATAAAGAAGTTAAGGGGACTCTAAAAATATAGAAATGGGGCGATGGATTGTAAACATTCTTATGTGGAAAAAGCACAAAAAAGTTTTTCACAATCATGCTCTTCATCTTTGATCCATTCACAATAAAATTCATCATCAAGCTTCCTCCTTTGATCATGTTGATGAACGCATGAACATCCCATGATCGCAACACGAATTATGATTTGGTTTTTATATGTAATTGTATGAGCTCTAATATTTTGATGTCATGTTTAGACATGTGAACAACAATAATCATTTGCATATGAGCGTGATGTAATTATTCCGATGTGTTTGATTCTTGTTTTAATTGGAAGATAAATCATATAGGATTACTTGACTATGAAATTTCACCCTAGTTAGATCAGTTAAGAAAATGACATATGTTGTGGTTTGCATGTACCATTGTACCACAACTAAGGTTAATATGGGATCGAGATAAGCTGTATCTACGTATTTGATTACATGTATATATCACATGTTGAGTTTTACAATTGAATGATCACACCTGAAATCAGAAGTGATTTCACTTCAACTATTTACGTACTCAACTTAGTTATTCCTCAGCTTTGATTTTATGTTTTATTCTTACCTCCAACTCGATCAATCAACAAGATTGTGAATGGTTTTCTTAAACTTCTGTTAATCAAATCCAAATTTGAATGATAAGCATGTGTTTGAAAACTAACCAAATAATGATGCCCCTCACAAACTTATCATCGATACAATGGCAGTGATCACCAAACAATCACAACATACAACATAAGAATGAAAAGACTAAAAGTTGTTGCGTAACCCTTCTTTTTTGCTCTTTGATCTTAAATTTCAATCCCTCTTCAATTTGATGTTAGAATATCAAATTATCAAGGGAATTAAAGATATGTATATGAAAGTATTTAGAGTAAAAAAGGCAGTGAAAATGGTTGGGAAATACATCTTTTAGTAGTCACAAAACAATAAAACAAGAAGCAACCAAACCAAGGTTGATCCCACAGTAGATAGACCGACCTTAGATCGCATGACTTTTTTTTAATCTTTTCGTGTTGTGCACATTGTTTGTTATGAAATCCGCCCTTCCAAAAACATTTTCACATAATTACACCAGATTTTAAATCTCATTAAATGTGTATTTGTCATGAACTTATATCAAAATGGTAAGATTTCCTTTTGTATTATGAAAAAGTTTTACACTTTGGGTTTTATCTTAAACCCATTTTGAAAGTTGTGTCTTCAATGTGTTAGCACACTTGAACACTTTTATATTTAGTAGATTCCATCTACTAGATATTTAAAAGTTCAAATTATATTCGAATATAATTAGTTATTTAGTAAAACTAGTGTTTTACCTGAGCGCGCTTTGCGCCCATGAATGACAGGATAAATCAAGGCTTAGATAAACGGATATTACCACGTTCATCGCAGTTCATTATGGCTACAAACATTTTTGTTTACCACTCATGACAGCGAACCAATCCTTTTTTGGCATCGTCATTGCCTGTCAAGTGGAGCCCAAGCAAGGTTTACACGAAATGGGTTCAATTATCGCGAACCAGATAACACAATTATGGGCAACTCGGTAACAGTTCAGGTGAACCAAAGCCCGTCATCATCAATTTAGCATTCGTACAATGTAACCAGGAAATATGAAACATCATAGACGAAAAAGTAGTAAAAACCAATAGGAGATAACAACTCTGAATATCTAACCGTCCAAAGAATGGCTGGCACAACACCAACACCGGCTGATAACTACAGCTTCGTCTGATTAAGATTCTTTAGTGAACCCAAATTCAAAAATCAGAAGGCAAATCAGTGATTTGGTTATTGCTTAGACTTAAAGATTCAGGTTTTGTGAGTTTGCAAATTGGGTAATCATGGATTGAACCCGAAAGACCCAAATTAGAAGACAATTAAACCAATCACATATTTGCATCACAAAAACAACTTTCCAAGAACAAACAGGAGCATAAATGTTATAAATATGAGCAAATAAAGATGAATTCAAACTTATTTGCCTAAAGAAATCAAAGATGAACAACTCATTTGCATTGAGTATGAGTTATCCTTGTTGTTATTGACACAAAATTGACCTAAACAACCAAGTTAGAACACCAATTGAAACAATGAAAGCATATCCCATATTCAAAATCACCTCAAGATAAATTATTACTAAAACTTTAAGAATTCAAGAAACTTATTTTCTAATTTACCAATTTTGGTTTAACCCAAAGACCACCACCACCACCACCACCCACCATCATGCCCATTGAGTCTACGTCAACGGCCAAAAGGCGGAGTCGGAATCATCTCCACCTAAACCGGAGAGCAGATCTACTGGTGGTGCCATCACAACCGCCACCCCCTACATCAACCGGAAACAGGAGGAGAAGGCGGCAACGTCTCCACCGACACCGCATCCATCACAAACCACCGCGCAAACGCCACCAAAAGCAGTCGGTCGAGCACCCGCGTTGTCAAAATCAACAGATCGACATCATCAGCGACTAACGACACAAAACCGGAAGTACCTTCCACAACGAAAGCGGGTTCGGAGATCGACGGCGACGGTGACACCCATTGATGTCTTTGATGCCATAACACCGCAACAATGACCGCCGACTCAAGATCGGAAGCCCCTTCCACAGCGGAGGCGAAGCAGCCGACGATGACCCATTCTCTCTGTACAAAGGAATCAAAGGGATAGTGGGATAAAAGAACCGAAGGGAACAGTGAAATGCCATTATAATATTATTTACCATTATAACTGTTCATTTCTATATTGATTAATATAGGAGTAATGTTTATAAAATTTTAATTAAATAAAAACTTATATAGCCAATATTTTATAGAATTAATTGTGAACCACATCAGTTTTTTTTATAAAAATCTCAGTTTTATTAATTAAGTCATTTTTTTTTAAATTGTTTTAGAATCACATTACTTCCTAACACATCCATGTTGTCGGTCAAGCTTTGATACTTGTATGTTGTTATTGGTGGTTTTCCATTGTTAGCCTTTGTATGCTTATTATCACCATTTTGTTGCATATTAGCTTTAATATTTGCATTTGAAGATTCACCAAATATATGGGTACATCTATATGGTATATGACCATCCTTAATCGATAATTAAATAACTCAAGTTATGAACTTTAATCATTATGAAACAAGAAATCATTAGGTTCATAACTAGCACTAATGTAACATCTCGTATTTTAATTCAAGAAAAATACTAAAGAAAAAGGTGAAATTTGGTCTTACGAAGGGTAAGACCAGGATCTTACGCCCGTAACTTGATGGCTAAGGGTATTTACGTGTGAAGCATGACAAAAAAATTCTTACGGACCATAACATTGGTCCATATGACCCTCAAGATCATGACGGTTCAAGTGAAACATGATAGACTAGTCGTTGGGTTTTTGCTAAAATTTAATTAACCCATGTGACTAGGGTAAATTATATATCATATCCACGAGAAGCATATGGTTTGTATTATACGTTTTGTTTGGCTAATATACTAAGCCTAATTAATTAACTAAATCAGCTAAACTTAACTTTAAGTATTGTTTGTTTCGAATAAACTAATTTTAATCAAGATTGCAATCAAAAAAGGTAAACATAGAAAAAAGAAGATACGAGACAAGAAACAGACAATTACATTTGGCTTCAGATTTAGTGGCATTACGTAGAACCTAATTTGTTTATCTAGTTCAAAAAGCTATATAGAGAGAACCTAGAAACTTCCCTAATTGTTTCTCTATCAACTATCACGTGTTAACGAACCTTGCTTTGAATTTTATTTGTTTCTCACGTTCCTTTGGGCTTTGGCAGCCCAATTAGTGGCCCACCTTTCTCTTTGCTTAGGTGTAACCCTGTAAATTCAATTTTCTTCAAAATAGTGATAATAACATATGGAATTATTTTGATATCTTCATCTCCATGCAGTCCGCTTCGATTCTTATATTTGATACTAGCTTTAGTAAATGCGTATTACACAGGTTAATTAAATAAAATATTAAATATTATAAAATTTTATTAAGTATAAGACAATATTTTAATATAAGATATGATTAAAATTACGTATAAATAAAAACTATAAGTAATAAAACATTAATATCAACTTTTTAAACTTTTTTTTCCAAAAAAAAAAAGAATTTAACATCTTAATTCAAACAAACTGTATTAAAAAATATTAATTGTAAATTTTTTTATTATAACTCCTAATTTTAGTTATTTATGGTTTATAAAAAAATTACTTTTTAAAAACATCAAATTTAAAATAATTAATATTTTTAGAAAAGTTTGATGTTTTAGAAAAATTTATTTTTTAGAAATAATATTAATAAAGAGATCTTTTTATTAATCTATTAAAAAACTAATTTTAATCTAAAAAAGTGTTAAATAATATTATTAGTAATTAAAGTAATTATTTAATGGTAGAGAGAAACGGAAAAATTTTAGTGAGAATGAATATGATACTGCCACGTGTCCCCTTAGTTATCCTTTTATTAAAATAGAAAGATTTTAATCTTAAATCTCCATGTGTACATCATTTGATATTAATCTTACCATAAAAGAGAATATAAATATAATTTTAACTTTCTGAACAATAATTTTTCTCTTAATTCCACCTAGCCACGTGTCTTGACCTTATAATAAAAATTAAAGATTTAAATCTCACAAGTAATCCAGATAATAAAATAGATTAAAAGTCATTTAAAAAAGAATCCACCAGACCTTACACTTTCAATTAATTTATAACTCAAATCACATTTACAAAAAGACTCACCAATGCTTTAGGCTAAAAGACCATAAAGTAGATACAACTTTGATTCAAGTTGCACATAAAAGAGTGGTCTATAACTAAATAAACAAATAACTAAAGATGATTTAAGAAATTAATTCAACGAGAGAAATTATAAAAATGAAAAGAATTTTCTTCAATAAAATAAGAGTAAATTGTTATTTTTTCTATCAAGTTTTTGACTGTTTTGCTATTTTCATCCGAATAGAATTTTCTCTTTTTTTGTCTCTTTGATTTTTGAAAAACTTATCATTCGCATTTAATCTCTTTAGTTAGGTTAATTTGGATGTTAAATATAGGGGTAATTATGTATTTTTGCAACAAAAAAACTCCATCATTGTCGCCCCGACATCGTGGTTTGGTGTCTGCCGCTACCGGCGTGGACGATCATTCCGACAAAGCCTACGGCAACGAAAACTCGATGGGGAAAAGAAAAGATCCAGCTTTCATTATCTCTTCTCGTACTTTGAAAATGTTAATTACGGTAACCGGGAGCACATAAAAGATAAAATTAATTATAGTCTTATGATCAGAAGATATTGGGTATTAGTGGCTTGATTTAGTTATTTTATTGTTGTTTGTAAGTTTTGTAATATGAAATGGTAGATCTGATGGTGTTTAGCAGTGACGATGAGTGATTGTTTGTTATGTCCGGCGGACTCTCGGTTCTCCGGCGACTTCCACGATGAAATATGGTGGTCGGCGGAAATGAGAGCAGCTGTGAAAAAAAAAAAAAAAGAAAAAGAAAAGGTGGGTGAGGGCTTTGTTATATCTGCGGCGGTAGCAGCAGGCACGGGTGCACCGATAACAACGACTAGCAGGTAACGATAGAATTTTTTTTATTGCAAAAGGCAAAATTACCCATTTATTTAACAATATTGGATAACATAGTTTTTAAAAAGTCAAAGACCCAAAAGAAGAAAAAAAAATTTAGACGGAAATAACAAATCAGACCAAAACTCTAAAACAAAAATAAATAATTTACTCATAATATAATGTTTGCAACGGTTCTTCTAATTTGAGACTCATAAATTTACGTATATAAATTCATATAACAAGTATGTGTTTAGATAGTTATAATCTTAACAAATACATAGATAAATGAATAATTTGAATCGGTATGATTGTGAAGTGTATGAAGGGGTATCAGTCGTCAACACTGTTCATCTATAGATGAAAAAAACTTGATAACAAAATATCAAATATAATTATATATACTTGGGGGTGGGTATTCCACCGAGTCATATTATTAAAAGTAAACAAAGGTAACCCTTTGTTCCTGTAATCACCCTTTCACAACAGTTTTCGAGTAAAATCCTTATTAGCGTAACAAGTACGGAAATATAATACCAACCCTTAAGAAGCTATTAGTAAACATAATGAAGTCGTCCAAGAAGATTGTTAAGAAGCATAAGTAAACTGTTTGTGTAATCATCTAATTAAGCATAGTAATGTCATATTTTTATGTCAAACATGAACGTATTGCTTTTTATACAAATGTAAAACGTAAAAGCAGGTTGTCTAATAATCAAGCTTAGAAAAAAGTGAACATAGAGAACACTGTAAAAAAGCATCAAAGTTCATGTTAAAAACTTCTTAATGATTTATGTTTTAATCGTGTTTTTAAGTTGCGTATTTTGAAGTGTATGATGTCTATGAACATAACATGATTGCTTAAATTCATAAAATGGAGTGTGAAAATTTATATCATAATTCGAGTGATATTTAATATCTTTCCCTATAATGGTGCTTACAACGTTTTAGTAATGCTTATAAACGTTTAACAAGTGATTATTGAATGTACTAAGTGTGATAAACTTACGTACAACGTTTTAATAATGCTTATAAACGTTTAACGACAGGTTATTGAATGTACTAAGTGTGATAAACTTGTTATAACTATGCTTATTAACCTTTACTACTGTAGTAGACAGAAACAAGCAATTAAATTTCTAATAATGATTTCCAGATACCACTTAAACATGGTATGTCTAACTTGATATAACAATGTTTATAAACTCCATCAATTGAAAATTTGAACACATTTACTAAATACCAATCAATGCGTGAATTCTGTTATGATGATGTGCATGATCATTTATCAATCTTATCAACAAACACAAACAAATAGTTATGCTATAAGTAGAATTAACTTGATACGTTTGTTTTTATCAATAACTAGCATGGGATTCAATCTGGGGTGGAAGGGACGTGTGCACCGTGAGGCAACAACATGACTTGGCACCACCAGCACCACCACAACTACTCCTTTTTCACGTTGCATGGCGTGCATTTTCGACACCTACTCACCTTGCTTTTCCTTCAACAAATCAGCCTCTCAACAGCTAGTTTCACATGACATGATGCGACAACACCGCTACCAAATTTAAGTGTGTGGACAGTCAATAGTATGACATGATAAAATATTAATTAGTGGGTTTATGATATAGTATGATGTCAGAATCCACCCTAAGATCCATGATCATACACAACATAACAAGAGGACAAGGATAATTGGTATTAGTCAACTTTGACAAACCATAAAAGGACTAATTAAGACTCAACAACTGTACAATAGTTTTTGGAGTTCCTATGAGAAACTCCACCAAATAAAAATATAATAAAACGAGAGATGATTGAGACGTTTTGTTTAGTTATGAGAAAGCACGATGTGAAACAATAATGGCACTCAATTCACATGTCTACATTTTCGAATAGAACCAATGAAAGAATCTTACACGACAATTTTACAACCAAATACATACTAATTTGATTATTTTACAAGTGCCGTATATCCTAAAATAATTATTATAAGTAACATAATTTTTTTTCCAGCTTTCAAATTAAAGGTATCCAGGTTGTTAACCCTGCATTCTAAAATCATCAGTCACAAATTTGTAAGACGGTTTTAGAATCCAGTGTTACCAACCCGAAAATTACTTTTAGTTTCTATTTCAAATTCAGGTTTTGTAAAATAGGATACCTTTATTTTGTAGACAGAATAAAATATTATGATACTTGTAATAATTCTTTTAAAATATACGACAACTTTGAAAATAAATCGTTTCACAGCAAACAACCGAACATAAACAACTGCCGGTCAATACTTACATAGGAAAGGATCAGCGTTTGGTTCAATCCACAGGCATTTGCTGTCCTTTAAGAACACATCATTCTAACATCTCAATTCTGAGATTAAAACGAAATCTAAATTTTCAAACATAAAGAGCAAATTACACGCGTTGTTTTTTATTGCATACTTGTTTAGCGGGTACGATTCTACCTCAGTACGGTGGAGGATATTGACCTGGGTACGGATGACCTGATCAAAAAATAAAACAGCATATTCAGTATGGCTAAAAGAAAGTATACCCGGCAAAAAGGTGGGTTAGATAACGGGTCAAAACTAGCAAGTGGTCTGGTGGAGTCAAGCCAACCCACACTTCTTATTGTGGTTCTTGAGTTTCATAAAGTTAAGAAACTATATTGCTACAAGGATGATCCAGTAACCTAAAATTAAACAATCTAAGTGGTCTTATGATACCTTTATTTTGTAGACAGAATAAAATATTATGATACTTGTAATAATTCTTTTAAATATACGACAACTTTGAAATAAATCGTTTCACAGCAAACAACCGAACATAAACAACTGCCGGTCAATACTTACATAGGAAAGGATCAGCGTTTGGTTCAATCCACAGGCTTTGCTGTCCTTTAAGAACACATCATTCTAACATCTCAATTCTGAGATTAAAACGAATCTAAATTTTCAAACATAAAGAGCAAATTACACGCGTTGTTTTTTATTGCATACTTGTTTAGCGGGTACGATTCTACCTCAGTACGGTGGAGATATTGACCTGGGTACGGATGACCTGATCAAAAAATAAAACAGCATATTCAGTATGGCTAAAAGAAAGTATACCCGGCAAAAAGGTGGGTTAGATAACGGGTCAAAACTAGCAAGTGGTCTGGTGGAGTCAAGCCAACCCACACTTCTTATTGTGGTTCTTGAGTTTCATAAAGTTAAGAAACTATATTGCTACAAGGATGATCCAGTAACCTAAAATTAAACAATCTAAGTGGTCTTATGCATTTTAAATACACCTTGACTTTCAATCGACTTAACCTGTTTACAATTTTGCTAGGTTTTAAAAAAAATTATTTACACATTTAAATTTCTAGATACAGTTTAAACTCGATTGACGTGTTGTCCCATTGGCCATTACTGGGTCGAAATTGCAGCCTTTAAGAGAACCGGAGAATTATAGCAAGAAGTCAAGTAAATAAAGACTTACCAGAAGGAGGATACTGGGATCCATATGGTGGAGGAGGATAAGCTGAATTAGGTGGATATGGCTGACCATAAGGAGCCGCCGGAGGCGGGTATGGAGATGGTGGATAGCCACCCGAATTAGGTGGATATGAGGGGTAGGAAGATGGTGCAGGGTAGCCTCCAGCTGGTGGGTATGGGGCGGCAGAAACTGGTGGTGGATATGACACTGATGGATGTGGTGGTGGCTGCGAATAGAGGGAGGCCTGGGGTGCACCATATGGTTGAGCTGCTGGACCATGACTGGCTGCTGTCGTTGGTTTCTGCACAAAAATGATTTTGTTGAATAATACAATTTTATGTGATCATATTTGACAATAATATTTGAAAAAAGAAAAAGAAAAAAAACAAACATTTTGAACAAAAAGTATTGAGTCAACCCAACCCAATTTGACAAGTTACCCACCCACCTCTTTGCCATATTGCCACCTCTACATGATACCAGATAACATGTGAAAGGTTAAAAAGATACATGAATGAAACTTACATTGGCATTGGTATAATGTATAATTAACCGAACCTCTCCAGCATGCCTGCATAAAAAATTCACCCATTAGAAAGACAACTTCCTTTAAAAATGAATTTATACAACTCATGTGTTGAACCCATAGTTGTTAAAAGCGGTTGCCTGGTGCGACTAGGCAACAAAATAAGGCCAGTCCCACATAAGATGCTTTATTTAAAAAGGAAATAAATCCCTGTAAAGAGGGCCTTCTTAATTTGGAAGTTAGCAAGCTTTGTCTCAAAGATGTGATCTTAGAGCTCGCTTACACTAAGTATACCATCAGTGGGAACTTTGCTTTCTGGTGCTTAGTACAATATCAAATTTGGTTGGGTCTCTTTAGAGTACCAACAACATTCTCCGGCTAGCTAATGGCTCTATGAAATATGAATTGCCCCTTGTGCATTTTGAAAGATGCTCATTAATGAACCTTCAAAATCCATTAGATTCCTATATTGAGCTTTGAGGTTATCAGCGGGAAAATGAAGGAGATAAGCCTAATCGATTGCATCCCCCTTGAACACACATTGAAACTCCAGAATAGCATACACATTATGCTTAAGAAAAAGGTGATCAACAGGTTAGACGTTAATCATAACTTTTGTGGGGGTGCAAAATGAAGTCTTCATCACCATTGTCGAAAGAGACATCTGTGATAAATTGACCACTCTCCTTGTCATTTAACGAATATACAACGATTCTAGAATGCCAGCCAGTATAAGCAGCTTTTGTAATCACTAAATGGCTTTTATTTTGCCTTTTAAGTTGATTCAAAAAAGAGATTAGTGCATTGTGGAGAGTAAGAATGAAGCATTAAAACACAAACCTTCCAGTTTTGCTCTGCAATGGCCAAGTGCTATCATCAAATCCTTGCGAGAGAGCCTTTGCCAATTGCACCCTAAACCACCACAATCATCCCATAAACTATCAATCAACCAAAAATCAACAAAACTACAAACAACAATCAATAAGTGAGCAATTACTTTCCGCTGCCGATGAAGTCATCATGTTTGATAGTATTGCTATTCCAAACATTAACATTCAACTCTCTTAATCCTTCAATTAGTGTATATACAAACTTCTCTTGAAACGTAGGGTTCTTACCTCCATCTACACAGCTTCAAAAACTCAAATCAAAACACAGATCTTCACACACCAACCAACAACTACACACATCACAAAACTCAAAAGCATCAAAGAATTAACCTGTACAAGTACGAGTTCGCGATCTGTTACTACCGTATTCAACACAAACGTACGGATCTTGCCTCGAAATCCACTCAGTATCTTTCAATTTGTTACAACTAACAACTGAAAAGTGCAAAAAGCTGAAATCAGATCTCAAAACTAAACGAACAGATCTGCATGATGGTTTCACCCAAATCACGAATCATGAATTGATATGAATTGAACAGAAAGTGAAAACAACGAAAAGCGAAGTGAATGTACCAGTGACTTCTAGAAGGTTGCCGTGGATGCCGTGAGTGGCCATTGAAGGATGATTTGTTGATGGTGAAATTGAAGGTTGATTATGTTGGCTGATTTTGTTGACTAGTGCCGATTTGTTGACCTTTGATGATTCAGAGAACACGGTTTCTTATACGACTGAAGAAGATGCAATTTGTCGTTGATTTGGAAATTGCGTGGAGGAGCCGATTACTTTAGCCGTCATAACAGGCTATAGTTTCAATATTTAATGGTAAGTTGGTAACGTTACTTTATGAGTCTTAATGGTAAGGTGGACTAGCCTATTTGGTAAAGGATTTATCTATTAGAGAGGAGGTCTTAAGTTTAAACTCAGGCATGATATAATATGGAGTAATTTAAAAATAGAAGTAGGATAGATTTGTCGTTCAAAAAAAAAAAAAACTTTATGAGTCTTAATATTTAAACACACACCCAGATATATCGACATCCTTCTATACGTCGCGTATGGGTTTATACGCGGCGCATAGAGTCGAATGCATTGAAAACGAGGAAAATTCAGTGGGGTGTCAGAGAGCTATACGTCCCATATAGCCCTATACGACCCCCCCCCCCTATATGACACATATAGTGCTATACGACGCGTATAGCAAATTCGATACTGATTACGAGAAAAAATTTAGGGGGCTGTCAGAGGGGTTATACGCCCCGTATAAGACTATACGACCCTCCTATTCGATACATACAAGACTATACGATTCGTATAGAAATTTTTTAATGTTGATTTAAAGTAATGGTATGTCCATATAACTAAAACCTTATTTTATTTGATTTGATTAATATATTAGGATAGACACGTTTGACAATTGAAATTATGAATAGACTGTTTCCAACGCGGCAATGGGACAAACCATCTGACATAGTATTCGCACGTCACATGGCTTTTTTCTTTTTTTTTTTTCTCTAATTTTCAAAATGTCATTTTCTCGTGAAATTTCTTTTTACGTTAAGCTACACACACTTTTTTTTATTATTTGTTATACTTATTTTTTTGAAAATTAATTTTAAAACTTATAATATTTTATTCTGAAAAAAAGATTTTGTTTTAGAAGAAACAAATTTAATAAGTGTCAAGAAATCAGAATTTAAACCTAATTTGAACAAGAATCAAAATCAATATGAATCTATTATGGAAAACTCTCAATCAAAACAAAGAAATCTGATCAAAAACAGAAATATGAGAGTATCAAAGATAAAGAAAGAGACTGAGACTGAATAGACAAAAAATATTGATGATCAATAGCAAATCTTGATGTTAAGCAGAAGATTTCATCATGAGGGTTAAAACCGTATACGGAAAAGATGAACACTGTGAAGATGAATAGATGATGGAGACGATCTAAGATTTTGAGCCCCCAGACACCAACTCTTCATTCTTGAATATATCAATTATTCCATAACTGCTTTTCTCTCATGCCCAAATCCATATATGTAATCTTGCTGCAAGCCCATGTATCCAAGCCCACCAGCTGCTATCCAAGCCCATCAGCTCACAATGCACATTTCAGCCCAAAGCAACATCACATGTAAAATAGATAATAAGAAAACATAAAAAAAAACAACCAATAAAAATAACAAATATGTTTGTGATTGAATTGGACATTTGTATATTTCAACAATAAGTTTCAAAACACTTTTTATGTAACGATATGAAAACATACTTAAAATAAAAAGTTATATAAAAATTTAATATAGCGATTTCTGAAGATAAAAAAATTTATAAAATATATTTTAAAATTGAAAATAGACCTAAACAAACCTAATTAAAGCGATTAAATCGTTTAAACCGATTTATTCTGTTCTAGTTAACCGATTAAATTTGTTAAACCGTTTATTATTCGGTTTATACGGATAACCGAACCAAATAAGCAATATTTTGTGTAACCATTGACCGAAGTGAAAACCAAATTTACGATTTTATTTGGTTTTTATGGTTATGGATACGATTTGGTTTTCGGTTATTTCTTTTTTGCCTTTTTTTTGAACACTCGTAACCACTACAAATAAAAATAACAAAAGACAAAAAAAATATAAAGACTAAAAGTAATAATAAATAGATAAAACTTAAAAATTTTAGTTTAACATATTAAGATGTGATATGGTAAATAAAAAAATATAAAAGCAAAATTTAACTATTTTATAAGTTGAAGAGATGTTATACCAAGTAAAAATAGTTTAAAGATATATATGATATATATATATATATATATATATATATATATATATATTATATATATATATATATATATATATAACATCCCCAATTCTTTTAATGTCCTTTTCAAAACTATTGTTAAAATGTTCCTACCGAATGAGGCGTCGGCGCCTATCTGACATTGTGTCATAGTTGCCTCCGTCTATAATGTTATTTTATTTTCAATGTTCGGGACGCATCTATAGAAGGGTCGGGCGTCTCTATAACAGGGTATGATGCCTCTATAGTACGGTCGGACGCTTTTATTGTATAGTTGGCCGACTCTAAAGTAGGTTTGGGTGCCTCTATAGAAGGGTCAGAAGCCTCTATAGTACGTTCCGACGTTTCTATTGTATAGTTGCCCGCCTCTAAAGTAGGTTCGGATGCCTCTATAATAAGTTCACGTGCCTTTTTTGGTTAGGACATTTTAAAGAATTGTTTTTTGAAAGTGACACTTACGGGAATTTGATACAAAAAGGGACATTTTAGGAATTTTTTTTATAATTGTTTAATTGTCTTCAATACTCAAGTAAATCTTCTTAATAAGCGATGTCAATCATTCATACTGATTTTGACGTTTCAGATCAAGCTTACCAAGAAACACCATCAACGAGAAAACTCACCATTGTGTGAAACCCAATCAGGTCATATTTAAACCTAAAACCTATAAGATGCAAGCTTAAACCATCACCTCCATACAATGTAACTAGAAGGCCTTTTGATACAACACATGCTAAATAGTCATCAAATGAGTCTTTTTAACAAGTTAATTTTACATCATTCTTTTTGCCATCGGACTTAAATCCTCAAATTTTTTTTTTCTGGAAGGGACACATTTGTTTCATACCTTGCTACTTGAGTTATAAGCCCTTTGGTAGGAGTTTCTTTTTTCCCACAAAAAAAAAAAAAAAAAAAAAGAATAATAGAAGGCTTATTTTAACCCAAAAAGATAACAGGAAGAAGAAAAGAAATTGAGGCAAATTTTCTGAATAACTTCAAATGAAAGTACATCAAAGATAAATATGCCGATTACACTACCATAACCCAACTACTCCTCTAATAAAATGCATGCACTTTATTCTTAACTAATTTACGTGAATGAGTGTAAAACAAAATAACAAACGCAAGATATAACTAAAATTCTTTATGGGCTTCCATATTGAAACTTTTGGTATTTACTTCTTTTGGGCCTATCCAATCCTTTGCAAGGTGGACTTCTCATGTACCCATCTTCATCTCCTTCCTAATGCAGTATTGCGTAAAAATAAATAAATCAATATATAAAAAAAAGTTGCTTATGGGTTTTGTCTTTCGGTTGATGATCTTTTCAAGTTACAACTGTTATTTATACGTTTCTATTTATGTATTTTACCCAGCCGTTACCTTATTCACTAGTTTCTGTTATTTGTTAAGTAAAGGTATAATAATTTTATCATTAATTTGTAACCATTAGCTAAAATAAATGATATTGGGGTTTCCTAAAGGCCATTTAGTGTTTTTTTTTATTATAAAATCAGAATTAAAAAAAATATGGTATTAATGTTGTAAATCCTTTAATCTTGCCCAACCTAACGTTTAACGTTTTGTCCCTCCTACAAGAGGGCATAGGTTTAGGTTTGGTTGCTGCCAGTGATTTTCTTTTTTCTTTTTTTTCTTTTTGGTAGGTTTTTTTGCTTCGCAAAGAGTATGAAGAAATAGAAAAAGTATCGAATAATTGCAATAAACAAGTGTATATAAAAATAAAACTTGATACGTGTGTAGTCGTATAGAGGTTGAAAAGTTTTTTTTTCTCTTCATTGCACTTGAAGTTTTTTATTTACTAACTTTATTTTTTTCTTTGTGAAAAAATATAAATATTTTTCTTAATTCGACACGTTTGTTAAGTTTGTTCTACTTTGTTGATGTTGTTTCTTTCATTATGTTATATTAATGTCTTGCAGTTCAACTTTAGAGTGATAACCATTAAAACGCCAGTCACCCCACCACCGTGAAAATTTGGCCTTCCTTTTCTCTCACATAATCTCTCTGCTTCACCTATACTGCTAATTTTAAGGATTTTGGGTTAAAACGATGATTGCTAAAGATTTTTATGCTTATTTCAATTTGAATGCTGAGATTTTATTTGTACCATTTATGCGTTTATGACGATGTACGATTGTTGCCTTCAGATTGTTAATCTTCTGTGTTAAATTTTTTATTTGACTTTGGTACTCCACTTCAATGCTTCATGGAGGTAAGTAATGATAGTTTATTATTTTTGTACTAAGCATACTGTTGTTAAATTGCAAAAAAAAAATGGTAGAGCTTTCATACATAATTTGCTCTAAAATGTGAGTTTTCTGTTGGTCTATACTATAATTTTAATTCAACTTTGAGTTATCGTTAAGTTAATTACAAAATCCCTGTTGGTTATGAAAAAAAAAAAAAGAAGCCTTTGCTCCTTATAAACCTTTTGGTAATCTTCTTTTGGGTTACAATGTGAAGTTATAATCTAAACTAATAAAAAACTTTTACTACTATAATAAAAGAGTAATTATAGGTGACACATGTCAGTACCACATTCATATTTATCAAAAAAATTTACTTCTCTTTTATATTAAATAATTACATTTAATTACTAATAATATTATTTAATTATTTTTAGATTAAATATAGTTTTTAATAAATTAAAAAATAGATCTTTTCATTAATGTTATTTCTATAGAAACATATTTTTACAAAAAAAAAAATTTTATAAAACAATAAACTTTTTCTAAAATAACGAAATACGTTAAAAATGATTTTTTTAAAAGTAAAATTTTTATAAACCAAAAATAAAATAAATTGAGAGTTACAGTAAGGAAATTTTTAAAAATGATATTATTTTTAGAAAAGATTTGCTTGGAAATAAAAATTTTAATTTATTTTTTAAAAAAACAAAAATATTTAAAAAACAAAAATTTAAAAAATTAATATTTTTATTTTATTAGTTATAGTAACCATTAATATTTTTAGGAAATTTCCCTTAATTGTAATATAACAAGCCAACAAGCTATGAGAGAAAAGTAAAAAATGAGAGAAAAGTAACAAGCCTCTTGAAAGGAAAATACTGAATTCAAATACAAATATGATATAATTTGATGTGAGTTCAAATACAAATATGATATAATTTGATGTAATTCAAGAGTAGTAAAAGCTTTGGTGATTTATTGCAAATGACACATAATAAAATTTCACATCATGTGTCTCCACTCGATGACAAATAATAATACACATTATGATTCGATTGTACTTTTTATTTCTTTGCTTTTTTTTTCTGTCTTTTTAGACGACAATTGCTCACTAAAAGTCAATGCAAAGTTTACGAGTTACGATTCTTACTTGTTTCTCCTATAGTTTTAAATAATTAATGGTTATTTTTATTTATGTAATTTGATTATATTTGTTATTTTTATATTAAAATATTTTTTTACATTTGGCTCCTTAAAATTTAAAAAATTATCATTTTCATCCAAAAATATTAGTTCTATTATTTTAAAATGTTAAATATTTATCGTTAAAAATGATACTTATGTAAATTTTCATATAAAAACCGAATGATAATTTACATGTTGTTGAATTAGATTCACGAAATTCTTGTTTTTGGATAAAAAGGGCAACTTTTTCAACATTGGGGAGCCAAATGTAAGAAAAAAAAATTTTGAATAAAAATGGCAAATATGACCGAACCACAAGAAGAAACCACAATTTACTCAATTTTAAAAATAAAATTTTGTATCCATTCGAGTTTAGATTCATTCGGTCGATCTGCATAAATTAATTATGTTAGAGCATTTACATTAGCTCAAATCCTCATCTTCCATAAATAACAAAAATACCACTATTCCTTAAAAATTTTATTCATTTTCTAAAAGATACTCACATTAGTTTCCACATATCTCTCTTTATTTCAAATAGATAATTTTTAATTATACCTATTTTATTATTATTTTCTTTTTTTTCCGCACACAACCACTTATGAAAAATATAATGGATGAGGCATCTGATGTTGGAGTAAAATTACATATTTTTAAATATATTTCCTATATTTTTGAGATGAAGGTAAAGATGATGAAGTTGATGTGAATGCTCTTATATCTTCTCTCGTCTCTAAATTATATGTGAAACAAGAAAACTCATGTAATTTTACTCATTTCCATCATTATGTTATTAGAGGAAACTATAACAATCCCTCATATTTAAGGGGTTAATATTCATCACCCATATCTATTTTGTAATATTTTTCGTGAGAGGACGTGAGTAAAGAAAAAAATATATATTAAAAAACTGAATAAAAAGGTTCCTTGGGCCATATCTGAGGGGTTACTAAGTAATGTTGATACTAAGGTGCCGTTTAGTTTATAGAATTTTCTTAATAATTGTAATTAGAATTGAAATTGAAATTAAAATTGAAAAGTTTTCCATGAGAAACATATTTGGTTAGCATTATATCAAAAACAAATTGAAATGATTTTTCTTTAAACTCCTTCACTTATAGGATTTCAACATTCCTTCACTTCTTTGATGGAATTTCAAACATTTCAATGTTACAAAATTACCAAAACTGCTTTCACATCATTAAACAAATCATCTTCCTTACAAGAATAATTCATGCCCACTGGAAGTCTGAAACTAGCTCTTTTTTTCAACAAAATCAACAATAAATGAATATTTATCATGTGTTTGCTTTATATCCACCAGAAATCGATGCTACCAAAATCACATGATTCTTTTTTTTTTTCAACAAAACTAAGAACAAAAAGAATCATGTCATTCCTTCCAATCATTCATTTCATCAAGTTTAACAAAAACATGAACCACAATGAAGTTGATTTAGAACTTAAACCTTAATGAGATGGACCAGTTCTTGAACAAATGAAATCAAATAAACCAGTTTTATTAGGTGATAATTATGAAATCCAAGCTATGATTACGATAAAATTAGCGGGACTGGTGGTGGCTCTAGTCTCCATTCGGCTACCTTCGATCGGAAACGATGGGGCAGATGAACACAAGGAAACGAGGATGAGGACCTGGGAAATGTGAGATTGATTAAGGTTGGGAGGAAGAGGGGAATATGGGTTTTGTAAAGGCTAGTTTATTTTTTTTATTTTTTTTATTTATTTATTTTATTTTTTTTTTGGTTTAAGATTCCAATCCCACTCTTATATCAGCCAAACCAAACACATTGCAAATTATCAATGGAATTAAATCAAATTTCTTAGTATCCCAATTCTTTTAAAACATTCTAATTTCTTTACAAATATTCAATTAATGAATTGTCCTTTGGAAGTTTTAGAAGAACAAAAAATAATTGCATGCAAACAATGACACCCATCAATGACCGTCAAATCAAAGCACATGTGAAACTATGCAAATTGCAAGCTTTTGGGAGTGGAAACAAAACTTATCTATATCACACAACTAGTGGCCACACCTAATTAGAAAGAAAATACTTTGGTGAGTCTTCTCACTCACACATGAGGCAATAGGTTAAATATCATAATTATATTAAAAACAGTAAGAACTATTTATCTGCTATCATACCACACTTTTGATACCCTAGATAACTAACTAAAAGAAAAAATATATCATCTTTCTCCTCATCTAGCAATCAAAAAAATATCCCGACCAATAATATTTCTGGTAAAATGCACACAATCATAATGCATGAAACAAAAAAGACTAAGTTGGACTTGTGCATGTAACAACATACAATCAATCAGTGGCGGATACAAAAAATTTCGATAGAAAATAAAATATGGATCTGCCTAAAACAAATGAGGTAAAAAGAACCAAAAAATGATGATAAATGTGAAAACATTCATTATAGCTCAGAACATACAGTTCATTAAATACTATAGAAACATATATAATTTGCACATGTTCTTTACATATTTTTAATCTTTAGAAATGCCCAATTACACCTAGTAGCATTGATAGGTTCAATGTTTTGTATGAAACAGATTACGCAACTTTTCAAGAAAACATCACTATTACGACCACACAAACTAAACTTTACATGTTTCGCCGCCGAAAAGGCAAAAAACATCTCTCAATATTGTTGTTCCAACCGTTAAAACCAATGCCAGCTTTAATAATGTATAAGCTAGCTAAATGATATGATATGTGTTACGGTTTCTCCCATCAGTTTAGCAAGGTTGACGACATCATTCAAGTTATTGAACATTGTATCTTTTTGAATATTATGATTATGTCATGCAAGTTTATGCTCTAGCATTCTTCTTCTATTCAAAATTGACTTTGTGTACCCAATAAAAATGTTACTATATCTGACAACGCAAACTATTTTGATCGTAAATTGAATTTGAGTCGTCTTTAAAGTTCTTGCTCAAGTCTTTTCAAAATAGATCAACGAAGTTAAAACTTGACTTTTCTTAGATTTGTCACTCCTTAAAATATTAAGCATGCCTTAGTGATAACATTATAGAGCTGGTGTTGGATAATATTGTTTAAAAAATACGTTTTTAATGAAATAGAAAAACGTTTCCCCTAAATTTAAATAAATATAATTAACTATTGTTAATATATACCTTATTTATTACGTTTGCGTTTTACTATGTAAGAGCATCAAAAAAATAAATCACATTCATAATTATACCTAACATATATGAAATATCAATGCTTCAAGTTGGATGTTTTAATCAAAATGCTAGTTGAAACACTAAAGTTGCAGTTGCAGAACCAGGAAATTTCTTATGATGTCAGTATTTTACAGTTTTTGAGTTTTAACAACCCAGACATCATTGTTTTCGGGTCGGTCAAAGGTCAGGCCGGGTCATAAAAAATTAAAATAAAACACACTACCACTAGAAAAAAAAATCAATTTCATTAAAATATAAGAAAATGTCCTTAATAATTGTTCCCTACGAGTTTTCATATGATGAATCCTATCCATGACATCTTCAATGGTAATTTTTGCAAAGAACCGTTTTGCACTATAGCAAATACAAACATCATTCATATACTCATTACCCTTTTGATTGCGTAAATCTATCTTTACATGATTAATTGAATAAAAACATCTCTTAATACTAGTGGTTGCTACCAGTAAAACTAATGTTATCTTCAATAAACGATAGACCAACGGATATTCATTTTGTTTCGTTGCAACCTATAGAACTAATTAAGAATTGAATAATATAAAATAAGAATTGATTAGGGATTGGATTTTTTATTATTGTATTCTACAATCTACGAAACTATGACAAAAAATATTTCTTTAAAAGTTTTATTTAACCTTTTAATTACTTTTTAACTTATAAAAAAGCTTATAAAAAATATAACTCGCCATTTATACATATAAGAAACCTACAAGTTATAAATAGAATATATACAACATAACTAGTACATATATGTAACTTCATAATCAAGAACTTTCATACATATAAGACATGAACCAATTATTCATTTAAATCTACAATAGCATTCATAAATCAAAAAATGTACCAACAATTAAATTCAGATTAAATAACAGTTTTCCATTCAGCTTAGTTACATGGATTACAAGATGGATATGAATATATAATATGAGAATTATTGGTACATATACGTAAAGAGTGTAAAAACAACAGGATACAAATACCTTCATCTACAACTTCAACATCATCAGGTATACTATCCTGAAATCGATCTCCACCAACTATTAGATCATCATATGTCGAATTCTGAATTGAAAAGACACCGCCTTTAATAACCGAACATTCAACCGAATTAACCATAGCGTTGTTTGAATTAGAAATCTCGGTCGATGATGTCTGAACTCTGGAATTCATCCCTTCCATCACTCAAAGATGATTTAAATAACTAAACCTTTAAATATGCTAAGTTGATTTTGTATAAATTCTGTTAATTCGATTACAGAGTGAGAATCATGTTTGAATTGTAGAAGATTTGGAAATCACATTCGCATATAGAAACCATCGATGCCTATGACCATAATCAGGAAGTTGGTTTTATTTATTTAATAATTATTAAATAGGTACTAGTTAAAATTACTAAATCACCCTTTTACATTAATTATTTAAAATTAAATTACAAAATTCTGATTGGTGGATATTGGTTTTTTTGGTTTTAATTATAATTTTGGTTTTCATTTGATCCCTCATATATATATATATATATATATATATATATAGGAGATGGTTCACATGTAAATCAAGAGAAGTTATGTAAACCAATAAACCAAATCTCCACCTTTAATTTACGAGATCAATGGCTTATAATTGTTTGACTTTTTGTACACGTGTTCTAATAAAAGTACAACTTTTTATTATTTTATTCAAAAAAATACGAGCCATTGATATTCATAAATCAAAGGTGAAGATTTGGTTTATTGGTTTACATATTTTCTATTGGTTTTCATTTAAACTCAATCCTATATATATATATTAAAAATCAATTTGCAATGGAAAAATAATTGTTTTTTTTTTTCCAAAAAATAATGGTGTCAATTGTAAAAAATAGATTGATGTTCAAAATTTATGTATTATAACTTATAAGTTCTTCTTAAAACCGAAAAAAGAATGATATCATTTGACCCATTCTCCTCAAGGTTGTTGCCCCTTTAAAGTTGTGTGTTTTAACAAAATGCTTGCTGAAACACTAAAATTGGATGTTTTAGTCAAGTGCTAGTTGAAACATCTAATTTAGATGTTTTAATAATAAAAAAATGTTACTTGAAATCCATTAAAACTGGATTCTTTAGTTAAAATACATTACATTCAATATTTTGTTTTCCGTAAAGATGAAAGTGTTTCAGTTTATTTTCAACTAAAAATACCAATGTGAGTATTGATTGAAAGATACATCAAATTAATAATATCAGCTCTTCAGAGTCCTTTATTATTATCATTATCTTTTTCACTAAAGATTTTTCAACAATTATTTCAGTCATCCTTTCTTGTGATACGGTTTAGGTTTCTTTGTCTGTCCGAACAGTACTAACTGCTTTGATTATTATGTCCTTAGAGGTATTACGGCAAAGATGTGTGGCCTTGATTCTTAAAAAAGTTAAATGAATTTTTCAGTCTAAGACTGCGATGCAAAAGATGTTAATATTGTGATGGAGATGGTGTTACAATTTATAAATTCTAGTAAATTAAATAAACCATTATTTTGAGACGACTTAAACATAATAAGTCAACCCGATACATATTCAACGACCAAGATGCACGTAAATAATGGAAAGCCCCAAGTCTCTATGGCTATGATTAAAAGTAATTTTAGTTGTTAAAATATAATAATTAAAAGAAATTTAACCATTCAAACTATGAAAATCAATAATACTTAAAACTTTTATTTTTCTTATAAAAAACAATCTTAATAACATAATTTCTAAATATTTACATTTGATTTTCATTCGATTCCACTACATAATTTCTAAATATTTACATTTCATTTTCATTCGATTTCCTAAACCAAATCATCACAGAAATACAAAACCTTTTCCTTATCGCCCCGACTCCGTTACTAACATTCTAAACTTTTCTTAAATAGGATATAAATACGATACCTCGACTCTTCATTATTATTAAAAACACCTCATCTCTCTTCAACAAAATGGCCACCAAAACTACACTCTCACTTCCACTCATCTTCTTCATCTTCCTCTCCATCACCCATTTCTTCACCATCAATGGCGAACAAACCTCCCACAGAGAAGCCCTCCAGATAATAATCGGCGGCGGCGGTGGCTCTGCACCGCCGCCCGACGCCGAAAACTGCCCCCCTCCCCCCCCCCCCCTTGCCCCCCACCACCAGCACCAAAAAAACCACCGCAACCACCAAAAAAGTCACCACCAGCACCAAAAATACCACCGCAACCACCAAAAAAGTCACCACCAGCACCAAAAAAACCACCGCAACCACCAAAAAAGTCACCACCAGCACCAAAAAAACCACCGCAACCGCCGAAAAAGTCACCGCCACACCCACCGTCGTCAGGTTTCGAGAGCCCACGGCTGAAACTAGTCTTCCAAGTAATCCAAAACTTCAAAGCCAAAATCACACACGATCCCCTTGGAATCACAAACACCTGGAATGGAACAAATATTTGCAGAGACTACAAAGGCTTCAAATGCGACATCGTCCCCGGGTTCAACGTCAAAGCCCTCTCCGGCGTCAAGTTCAACAACTTCGGATTCGGTGGTCCGAACCTCACCCTCACCGACTTCATCACCGGCTTACCGGACCTCGTCTTCTTCCATGCCAACTCCAACGGCTTCATCGGCACCATCCCCGCAGGCATCAACCAGCTCCCCTACTTCTTCGAGCTCGATCTCAGCAACAACAAATTCTCCGGCCAGTTCCCATTGCAAGTTCTCCAGGCCAAAAAGCTATTCTTCTTGGACCTCAGGTACAACGCCTTCGCCGGAGTCGTCCCCCCTCAGGTCTTCGGTCTAAACCTCGACTTACTCTTCATCAACAACAACAACTTCGTTCAAAAGCTCCCGGATAACCTCGGCTCCACGACGGCTCTTTACTTGACGCTAGCGAATAATAAGTTCACCGGCGGGATTCCGGGGAGCATTGGTGACGCTTCGGAGACGCTGCTGGAGGTTTTGTTTTTAAACAACAAGTTAACGGGTTGTTTGCCGTACGAGATCGGGAAGTTGAAGAAAGCTACGGTGTTTGACGTGGGGATTAACGGGTTAACGGGTCCGATTCCGCACTCGTTTCAGTGCTTGAAGAAGATGCAGATTCTGAACTTGACTTATAATGAGTTCTACGGTGTGGTGCCGGAGGCGGTGTGCAGGCTGCCGGAGCTGGTGAAGTTTACTCTTTCGTATAACTATTTCACTCAGGTTGGTCCCGAGTGTCGGAAGCTGATCAAGAAAGGGGTTCTTGATGTGACGATGAACTGCATTTTGGATCTTGATGATCAGAGATCAGCGGAGGAGTGTAAGAGTTTCTTTATGAAAAATCGTAATTGCCCGAATGAAAGATCTCTTCATTATGTGCCTTGTGGTGTCTCGCATTCTCATTCTGGTGCGGAGGTGATGTCGTCGGATATTCAATGGACTGCGCCGGCGCCGGCGCCGGTGCTGGCACAGGCTCCGGAAAGAGGAAGTTATGGAGCTCTTTTGCCGCATTGACTTTGAGTTGACGCGCGTGGATGATTTAGAAAGTGGTCAAAAGTGAAAATATAACGTTTTTTTTGTGTTTTTTGTTTGTGAAATGTGGAAATAATTGGCCCCGTTCGTGTAGTCTGTGGTTCTGGGATGTTTGTACATAATAATATCTTGTATTTATCTCGAAAAAGATAAATAATGCATTTAATGGCTTTTTTTTTTTTTTTTTAAATATGATTCTTGATGTCAAGAAACTCACCTTTTTATACGTTTTATATAATGCTATACGATGGGTATAGGGTCGACGACATCAAAAATGAGGAAAATTTAAAAGGCTATCAGAGAATTATATGTCTCGTATAGAATTATATGACACGTATAGCAAAATTAAAAATTGAATACGAGGAAAAATTCAGAAGATTAATATGCCCCAACGACCCCCTATACGATGCTTATATGTCTATATGACACGTTTAAAAATTTGAGTGTGTTGATTTATAATAAAAATATGTATCATTAACCAGAACTGTGATAATTCATCAATGGGAGGAGAAAGAAAACTGTTTTTAGTTGCATCAATGTTAGAAGGCATTATTTTTATCATAGTTTGTTCATATGTGATACTTCAAAACTAAAAAACTTAGGTTCCCCTATGTATAAATGTTAATGCATTGTTAGTTTAGTCGTGCCTCTAGCTAATTTAAACACTTTATTATATTCAAAGTGTATCAACACTATTAAAGAATCGTTATTATTTTTAAGTATATATAATAATACTAGCTTTAGTAAACCCTCGTATTACACGGGTTGAACAAATAAACCACTAAATATAATAAAAATTTATTAAGTATAAAACAATATTTTAGGATAAAATATAATTGAAATTATGTATAGTAAAAACTATATGTAATAAAACAATTATCTCAACTTTTTAAACTTTTGGTTTAAAACTTTTTTTCCAAAAAAAAATAATAAATATTTTGTTTAAAAAAACCGTATTAAAAATATCATTTTTAAAAGTTTTCTAATTATAAATTTCAATTTTAATTATTTTTTATTTATAAAATATTAACTTTTTAAAAACACTAATTTTAAAAAAGTTTGATTTTTGTAAAAATTTCTTATTCTATAAAATTTATTTTTAGAACATTAATAAGAAGATCTTTTTAGAATTTATTAAAAAACTATCTTTGTTCTAAAAAAAGTTAAATAATATTATTGATAATTAAGTTAATTATTTAATAGAAGAGATAAGCGGGAAAATTTTGGTAAGAATAAATGTGGTGCCACCACGTGTCACCCAAGATATTATTTTATTAGAGTAAAAAGATTATATCTAAATTAAATATACTAAAACTTTTACAGTTTCATTTATAAAAGTATTGATGTATGTAAAAAACTTTTTTAGTTATAAAAAATATATTGAATCATGTTTAACTAAAGCAGGTCAAGAACGAAAGTTGATTTTAATTTTCTTTTTTCCTTTCACAAGCTACTACTTACACTCCTTTAACTTTAACCATCAACGTACATAACACAATCAACCGTGTAGAATACTTTGTATGCTTCTCATTTAAATACATTGTATTTAATCTTTTTACTAAAACTCTAAAGACATGATAATAATTAAGGTTTAGTTGTGATAGTTTCTATTAAAGTAGTTAATATACTGTACGAGATTATATGTACCTGTTAAGTTTGTAATTTTTTGGTGTTCATGTGCTTAATAGTTGGTCAGAGATATTTGTAGTATTTTTCATAAATTGTCAAAAATAAAAATCTTGTAATTAACAATTTATTGTCTAAGATGTTAATGTTTGTCGTTATATTTGATATATACCTCTTCAAATTAAATTCTAAGCGGTTTGGATCGTGGCATGAGTGGGGGCAATGCCGCGGCCACCTTCAGGTGGTGGTGACAACAATGATCATGAAGTGCAACGCGAGGATTGTAGCGGTAACGACAACCGATGAGTGGTGGCTGCATTGAAACAATGGCGGTGGCAATGCAATTATGCGAATGGGGTTGATGGTAGGGCAAGGTGGTAACGTGGATGATGATGGTCATGAAAAAATGAATTTTTTTAGTGAAATTTAAATCAAATATACATCCGTCATTGTTGATCATTTCTTTACGTTTATTTTTTAAATAATATGCAACTCAAAAAGTTCTCTTATTATTTTTGGAAGATATACGGTTATAAAAAAATTTGTTATCAAGAATAAGTACAAGAAATCCCAGAAAAATATCTACTTGCTTTTGTGTTGGATGTAACGATAAGTTAAGATATAAAGGGGAAAATATCTATTATTTTGGGTGGCATGTAAAGACAAGCTTAACAATCTTATCTTATCTTATCTTATCTTACTATTTTAATAAAAAGGTAACTAATGGTGACACATGTCATCACCACATTCTTTCTTAACAAAATTTTCCCGCTTCTCTCTCCTATTAATAACTACATTAATTATTAATAATTTTATTTAATTGTTTCTTAAACTTAAAATAGTTTTTCTAATTAAGTAAGAAATCTTTTTATTAATGTTATTTCAAATAAACAAATTTTTATAAAATAACATTTTTCTAAAATATGAAACTTTTTAAATACGAAATAATTTAAATTGATATTTTAAGAAAGTAAAAATTTTATATATAAAAATAATTAAAATTGGGAGCTATAAATGAATATTATCTTTTTATATACTAACAATTATTACATATTATTAATAAACTCATTGTGGTTATAACAATTTTAATTTGAAACCAATTTTGCGGATTGGATCGTTAACAATAACAATTATTTATCCATTTATCTAAACCAAACGTTACACTTCTTGAAAAAAATAATGTGATAATTTGGAATATATATTGTTGGTTTAAATAAGAACCATCGTGCAATCACATTGTAATCTAAATTTTGGGGCCGTTCAAAGCGCTCGACGCTCGACGCTCGCTAGACAATCGTTCGGATTTTGCTCGAAAAATGCTCGCTCGAATTTCTGCTCGGTTGTAAACGAGCCGATCGGCTCCCGCTCGTTTGCGCTCACTAGACGCTCGCTTGGAAAATTCACGCTCGAAAAAGGCTCGTTCGATTTTCTGCTCGGTTGTAAACGAGCCGATCGGCTCGGTTCGGTTTAGAAACGAGCAAAGCACGAGCAAAGGTCCGCTCGGTTCGGCTCGGCTCGTGAACAACCCTAAGTCTAATGCCTGACTCTATTATTTTTGAACATTACCAAGGTAAAATCGTCTACATGTGCAAAATTTTATTGGATTTTTTTCCTTACTCGTCTAAATCTGTTCACATATCAAGATTCTACAAGAAATTGAAAGATAACAAATCAAAATACGATCAAAACCAAAAAGATCATGCACTACTCACTAGTACAGAACTGGTTTTTAAGGGCGGTGATATTTATTTGTTAGGACAGTTACAAATCACCCTTAGAAACCTAGCTCTAAAAAATTATTTATTTTATAGAGTAGTTATTTTTTAGGGTTGTTAACCGCCCTTAAAAACCTCGCTCTAAAAAATAAGACTAATTTAACTTTTTTTCATTTGAGTTGCGTTTCACTCTTATGCAAATTCATTTAACATAAAAATTTCATAAAAAGATCTAATGCAACACTTTACATAAAAAATAGCATAATTTTAGTGAAATTGTAACCTTTTTTATAATAAAAAAGTAAAAATTGAAACCGTTTTAAAAAGATTGCAAATTCTATTAGAATATGCAACCTTATTATGAAAAAGGTTGCAACTTTGTGTAAGATTATGTACGTTTATATAAAAATATTACAATTTTAATAAAGATTTACGGTTTAAATAATGCTTTAGTTTTGTATTATTTGATAATTGGTTAATATTTTATTATAATAAAATAACATAATCATGAAATTGTGAGAAAAATGTAAAGTAGTTTATAAATTAACAAAAGATAACAATTTTTATTTAATACACATGACTCAATCCTGGGTATCTTCACACAAAGAAGAACGGTTAAACCAGTGATAATAGCCCGTGCTTATTTAACTAAGCTTGTGAAGAGAAAACCCATTCATGCTTCTTATTGTACAAGCTGCGAATTAAGTTGTACACTTAAAAATAAACCTAACTAAGCCACCTAAATCAATTGGCGATCGATCTTTAGCCTTCAAAGGCCATGCAATCGATTATTTTAGTTTGTTATCGAACAAGGTGGCCCTCAAAACCCATTCAACTTGATCGACCAAGTAGCCCACAAAATTCGATCGATCAACTGGTTCACCATCATATCGATTTGTTGTTGCTTCACCATCAGTTGTTGCCCTTGATACTTAATTAGCGACCAGGTTTTGTTAATGCTTCAAATCGAATTTTAAGTTTCTCATATAAAGAACTCATGTAATAGATGAATACCTATAAGAATCATAGCCAGAATTCTTCTGTTGAATCCTTGGCTACTTATTATTCTTATCAAGTTGTTGATTCATGATATATTGCCACAATGTCCATGAATAAAATTTCTAATTTGACAACCTTAAATGATGGGTTGTTCAAGGAAAAAAAAAAAAAAACTATGAGATTTGGGAGTTAAAAACATGGCAAAGTCTTTGATAGGCTTGGTAGAAAGTAGCCAAAAAGGTAATAAAGTTATTGAAAAATGGTTATTAAGCATGCATGGATTATAGTTAAATATCATATTTTTAATATACTTACGTATCGAATGGTATTGCTTTGTTACGGGTTTGAAATGCAGGTCAAATGGAGCTTAATGAGTATTATTTGATACGAATGCAAAGGTTAGCAAGTTTCTAGATGAAAATGAGCTGAAAACAAAGAAAAACAAGGAAGAAAAGTTAAGATTGTAACTTACGGCCTATAAGCCGTAGGTTACAACCTCACTACAAGACCGTTTAGGAACCTATAAGACAGGGGGTTTAATCGCCTGCTTGAAAGTAGGCCGTAACCTACGACCTATAGGTTGTAAGCTTCGGCCGGTCATGATATTTGAAGGATATTTCAAATTTTAATTCCTGTTTAAATCCCTATCATTAGGGTTTCGAGATGACACTTCCCTACAACCCCAAGAACTAATTTTTAGACAATTTTCAACCATTAACACCTCCTCTAATAATGAATTATCAAGAATTCATATGCTTGAGTTGAAGATTGAAGAGATTATGATAAAGATGCAAGGCTAAACCACCTATGATCATATTCAGGTAGATGGCTTGTGATAAGATTGTGTTTTTTTGTGTTCTTACCTAGTCAAGCCATAAACTTTAATTGTTTAACGACTTTGATTTGTTTATGTGTCTTGAATCAATTGAAGGTTCTTGTTAATTGATTTGATTATTACTTATCAATTTATCAATTTTGCATTGTTAACCATTGAATAGTAATTAGATTATTATCATTAAGTGACGATTACAAGTAAAGTTTCTAGATTATAGGATTAGTTAGTTTACTAACTAACTTACGTAATTGGATATTGAGTTGGTAATTACCATTCACCATATGTGATAAAGAAGTTATGTCTATGTGACTTCAAGGTTAAGTAAAACATAAGTCGTGCATTCAAGTACATTTCTAAAACTGGGTTGTGATCTCTTTCATCTCATTACTTTCAAAATAAGTCCAAGTTTTCATTTTGTTTCTTAAAGTGATTATTTTTAGTTTAATTCTATTTATCATTAATTCACAGTCTAGTGATAATAGGAAATTATATATTTTTAAATCAATTACGCGTGACACCATCTACGGACTTTTTTTGAGATCGACACCCTACTTACCTAACTAGTTAAGGTATTAAGAAAACTGATGACTTGTCGTTGGTGCCATGCAAAAACCTAATAAACATAGATAGCTAGGGTAAGTCACGTATCAAATTCACAAGGAGCGTGTAGTCAGTATTACACGTTTTGTTTGACAGCTATGCTAAACCTTATTAATTAAATAACTAAACTTAACTTTGGGAATTGAGTGGTTTTAGTAGTTATCAATATTAACTGAGTTTGAAATTAGTTTTAAGCAATATAAGAGAAAGGTAACTCATTTTAGGATTTCAGTTTGACAAAGTAGTAATTATCTTAGCTTAACCTAATAGGAAGTCATTAATGGTGACTTTTTATGTGATAAGATCCAAATGATGAATGTAGATTGGAGTTTAACGAACTCTATTCATACAATCACCAATCTAATAATGCAAACTCTGATTCTAAGAACCAAATATATAATGATAAAAAAACAAAGCCATATGATATAAAAACCATGTTTAAACATAATCAAATTATTTAAAAACCAAATCAATAGTTAAATCAAACTGAATTTAGTGAGTTCCAGATTCAATCCCAGAATATAAGTCGAAACTAAAAATAACAACTACGTGCACAAATCCTCACCTAGAGTAGATTACAAAAAGTTTAACCAATAGTAATAATAAAAGATTCAAGTATTGTCACTTCATTAAAACTAACTAGAAAAACTCTCTTGATTGTCTCTATCAACTTCTACATGTTTACGGATGAATACGTCTTCTTCTTGATTTGCGTGTGGCAACCACCAAGAGGAGCAAAGGGCTGCTACCCCAGCCTTCTGCCGTCGATGCTTTTCTTTTTATAATTCCCTCCATGGCTTCAACTTTCAAGACCTCCTTTCAAGTTCTCATGGGCTGAAATGATCATGGGCTACACATACTTCATGTGGACTTGACAAAAGGCTAAAACCCAACTAAAAACTTAATTATTTAGTTTGTAAACCTTGATAGTCGGTCCACATTAATTTTTCTTCGAGCATTTGACTATTTATGTTAGAGATGGGCATTTCGGGTTCGGCCCAATACCCGAAACCGGGTACAACCCGGGTTGGGCCCAACTGGGTTTTTTCGTACCCGGGTTTTGGTGAAACCGGGTTCGAAACCGGGTCGGGTCGGGTCCGAAACCGGGCCAATACCGGGTTTAGTTTTTTTTTTTTTCTTCTTCTTTTCTTTTCTTGTGTGTGTCCCCAATACCGGGTTTAAATCGGGTCCAAAACCGGGTTCAAAACGGGTTCAACCGGGTCGGGTCCGAACCCGGGTTCGGGTCGGGTTCGCTAAAAAACTCAAAATTTAAAACCGGTTCCAACCCGGGTACATCTCCCATCGGGTACTACCCGTACCCGGGTCCGGGTCGGGTTCGGACCCGGTTTTTATGCCCATCTCTAATTAATGTTTTGAGCTATCATCACAATTTTGATTTCTTTTTTACACGTGACCTCTTGATAATCACATAAGAATAGTTTTAATATGTAAGCACTGTCAAAATATCATTCATTTAATAATATAAGTTAACAAACAAATTATACTTACAAATATAATGGTTTATGTAACATTACAATTAAAAATTTAATATTTGTTAAAAGTTTCATGAGTAGTCTCAAGTTGAATCAAAATAATACCATTTTAGGTTGTGGTATCTTGAAACATTTAAGATCTAAAAATATATACTTCAACATAATTAGCATGTAAATGACACATCCATCACATTCCTCAACTTAAACTTTTTTGTCCCGAGAAAGAATTGTAATGAGATCATAAATGGTATGTTAATTTTATACATTTTATTTTAAACAGGAACATAATAATACTTTAACAGTGATTGCTAATATGTTTTGTTTACTTCAAACTAAAACTCGTTTAATTCCAACTAAATGTCTCGTGTTTTATATATTATATATAATTACCATAATGGTTTAACCGTCCCCCACCTATCATAGTTATTCCGACTACATCCTAAAAGGAGGTATCAACGAGCCTTTCCGTAACCTTTTCTTCCCTCGTAGGAACTCGGTCTCTCTAATACATCAATATGGTAGATAGATCAGGTAGAAGATCAACTGCTAATCTGCTACTCTCGTTGTCTTCGATCGACTTCAAAGCTTTTTTCGCTTAGTGCTTCCACCGATGCCTGAATGCTACTTTCGTCTACGTATGGCTTATATTATATAAGCAATCCTCCTTCAACAAAAACCTACTCAACCTCAAGATTTATTAAGAATTTTCCGATATACAACCTTAAAGAACCATATCATGCTATTACTAAGTTTTTTTTTCAATTTTTTTCTTTTATTTTTTTCTTAGGATTAGGACTTTTCTCCTTTATTTCCACTTTTTCCCGAATAGCTATATATATATATATATGTACTTTTCTATATTTTTTCCAACTAATGTCTCATGCTAATATAGGTATGGCGTGTGACAAAGAAAAATATTTTTAACCTATTTTTATCGGGACTTAGTTTTTAGCTAATGACATTAGGATGGGAAACACTAAACACATCTTTATATATTTATGTTCTAACGAAAATGATATTTGTGACAACAACATTGTTCACGATATATTGAACCAATGTTAATGAATAAAATTGCTAATTTAACAAAGCAACATCGAGTGATCGATCCAAAGGTATTGGATTTAAATACAATAAGAGAAAATCATTCAAAAGCAACACTTACCATGGGTGAAGTAGTTTCAAGTAATAAAAAGATAAGACAAAAGGAGGTATTCAAACAATATTAAGTAAAGCCTACTTTTATTAAACATAGATCAAAGAAACATTTGTCCTTATTGATGAGGATGATAATGAGGATGATTATCAAATATTTCAAGGTATCATTTTCAACTTCTCATGAACTTAAAGTTTGTTTAATTATTAAGTATTACCAAGTTCGTCATAGAACTATTTTCATACTGTTTTACTCTAATATTCTTTTAAATGTTAATGAAGTAGATATGAAACCAACAGGTTTGAAGTATGATGGAGATAAAAGATATATTGTAATATCTCAAGGTACTTATGTTATATAACTATCACATTTCATCCAGGCATGCTAATCTTAAATACTACTATATTACATCAGGACTAGTGCTACAAACGAACCAAACGTTTAGCGAACAATTCGTGAACCGTTTGGCGGGAAGTTCGTTTATGTTCATTCGTTTAGTAAATAAACGAACATGAACAAGAAATTTTTATTCGTTTGGTTTAGCGAACGAACATGAACATAAGCCGTGTTTTTTCATTTATGTTCGTGATTGTTCGATAATGTGTTCGTTTATGTTTGTTAATGTCTGCTCGTGAACATTCGCTAATGTGTTTGTGTTTGTTTATATTCGTTAATATGTTCTTTATTTACTTAATTTTTGTGTTAGTTATTTTTATGACAATTATATCAAGTATTTTTTGATATTTATGTTAAGTACTTATTTATTATTTGTGGATTTATGTAACGTTTGTTACAAGAATGCAAATTTTATTCTAAAATAAATATATAATCATTTGTATTCCTTTGTGTCCATGAATTTAGTTTTTGTTTATCATGTTCATGTACATTTGTTTGTGTTCATTTGCGTTCGATAACATATGTACTACACAGATTGAATAAATGAAATATTAAATACAATGAACATTTATAAAACGATATTTGAAGATAACACATGATTGAAATTACGTATGAATAAATAATATAAACAATAAAACAATCATATCAATTTTTTAAACCTCTTTTTCCCAAAAAAAATTTAAATTTTATTTTAAAACAAACCATTTAAAAAAAGGACATTTTTAAAAGTTTACTTATTAAATATCTCAATTTTAATTATTTTATATTTATTAAAATTTTTCTTTTTAAAACACCAATTTTAAAATATTTCGTATTTTTTAAAAAGTTTTAAGTTTTGAAAAAAAATCTTATTTTAAAAAAAATTATTTCTCTAAAAATAACATTAATAAAAAGATCTTTTTTTAAATTATAAAAAAATTTAATAATATTGTTAGTAATTAATGTATCAGTTAATAATATAGAGAACCTAAAAAATTTAATAAGAAAAATTTTTTTGCTATCATGTGTTTTTTTATGTATTTTTTCATTAGAGTAGAAAGATTAAAGTAGAAAGTTAGTAATAATCTAACTGCACCTACCCAACCTTGACCCACCCTTCTCTTCTGCCACAACCCAAACTCGATTCCACCAAAATCTAAACCAAGGTAAGAAGATTTGTTATCAAATTGGGTTTGTTTTTGGAAATATATACCATGTCTTGAAGCTAACTGGAATGATTGATGAAGAGATATGGGGAACGAACTATATTATTTAATTGCAAAATATGTGGTATGTGTGGGGTTCGCCGGAGAAATACTATGTAGCTAGTGGGGTTGGGGATGAGGAAAACGACGGGGTGGGTGGCTGAAGAAAGTAGTGGACCTTTTCCTTACTTACAATTCTTAATTTTATATATTTTTAATTGAAATTGTGTGGGTCCAACCGGTGTTTTGTGACTCGGATGGGACCGTACGGCTCGACCGAGATTTGAAAGTCCAATTGGTTGGATGCACCCCAGTTCGTTCTGTAGCAAAGGAGCCGGCTGGTTCAGAACTGTTCGATAGCCGGAATAGGAATCGGATCGGACCGGATTTTTATATCTTTGATATTTTTTTAAATATTTTGGATTTTAATATATTTAACGGGTGGGTCGAACGATAAATTAAAGTGTTTTACATAAGATTTTGTTGAATTTTATATGTAACTATAAAATACACATATAAAATATTTATATTGATTTATATATACAACTATAATATATGTATATATATATATAGGGAAGGGTTCCTGAGAAAACCAATAGTTATGTGAAAACCAAAGAAAACCACGGAAACTAATAACATAATTCATACTTTTTTGTTATTTTAATTTTTAAAATGTTATTTAACTATTTGGTACATATATGTTGAGCATACATACGAGAATGAAGAGTCTTACGAATACGTAACACTATGTCAAATGAAAAATGGTTACGTATATGTAACCTATGTGTGACGTATATTTAAAACCATGCAACGGTTTTCATTTAATCCATACCCTTATTTATATATACTCACACATATATATAAAGGGTAGTGATAAAAAAATTATAAATTATAGGACCGGTTTCATTAGTTTTCTCTAGTTTTCTCATAACTTTGTGGTTTTCTTAGGATCTCTCCTCTCTCTCTCTCTCTCTCTCTCTCTCTATATATATATATATATATATATATATATATATATATATATATATATGATTATGACGTCATATGTTTCTTAAATTTGATCTGATCGGTTCGACCAGTGATGCGTAAGATAACCGGTTCGCTGTCCGATCCGATTATGAAAACATTGGTCTAACTAAATTTATAAAATTCATTACTCCCTTTTTTCTTTTTGTCTTATTATCTAAATGAGTAATTTAGTCATTTAAAAATTTTAACAAACAAATTAACTTTCCATCTATAACAAAGATCTTTTGTGCATACTTTTATATCCTTCTTGTAAATGTTTATATTTAAAAACTAAAAGTAAAATCAAACATTATATATCTATAATTAACTCTAAAAACTAATTTTAAAACACAAAACCAAAGGACATGATTTCTTATAAGATTAATGAAAGGCGTTACTATTTATACGGCAAACCCCCCTTTAGGTCTTGTCAATACTTTATTGTGACAAGTTGACGTGACCCCTTCCATACGCATGTATTTGGAGGTATTTTTACAAGAGTATTATTCTATTCTTACTTTTAGTTTCTACTCGAACAAAAAGACCTCATCGTCGGCAATCAAATTTCCACCTCTTATAGATTTTTCAACCTCATCTCTCCGTCTTTATACGTGCTCACTATGGTTTATGGGGCGGACACAGGATAATTTTTCTTCACGATCGGTTTTTCAGTCCTTGAGAGTAGCTATGTATATCTCAACTTGATATTGAATTTTTTTGGTACGTATACGTTCAAGTCAAGTAAACAAAATACAATAATATTATAAGACAACAATCAAAAATACAATTTTATTAGAAAGTAAAAAAAACATTACATTTTATAGTTGTTTACGAGTCTTCATCTTTTAAAAACTATACTTTACATCATCAATCAAAATCTTCTTAATATTTAGCTGTTAATATAACAAATACAAGTATATATCATTTTAGGTGTTATTTTCTAATTTTTTAGAGATATTAGGGATGTCAATGGAGATTCATATTTTTCTCATCTAAAACGAGGTATTAATTTAATTTTTAACATGTTAAACATATAAAAAAAACTTTTGGATTTACTAAAATTAACAAAAGATCAATACATGTTGCACGTAAAAGAAAAAAGCCGACCTTCAAAATATTGTGTATCCCACTCATAAATCAATTATTATAAGAATCCACTCGTAAATCAATTATTACAAGAAACAATCGCTAACACAAAGAACTTTAATTCTACAAACCATCAATGGCTACTAAACAAGATCTTGTGCATGTGTTTCTAGTTACATTTCCAGCACAAGGCCATGTGAATCCACTTCTCAGGCTAGGTAAGCTTCTAGCTTCCAAGGGTAACGTTCTTCTCACCTTCTCTGCTTCCAAATCCATTGGAAACAAGATGAAGAAAGCCGGAGCCCCCGTCTCCGGTGACCCGACTCCGGTAGGAACCCGTGGCGGAATGATCCGGTTCGACTTCTTCGATGACGGGTGCTCTGAAGACCACGACGACGAACGCCATGCCCTTGATAGGTTCTTGCCTAAGCTTGAGGCTTACGGAAAACCAGCAGTCACCGGAATCATCAACCGCCATGCGGAAACCGGCCGCCCGGTGGCGTGCCTGATCAACAACCCCTTTGTGCCTTGGGTTTCAGACTTGGCAGAAGAGCTAAACATCCCTTGTGCAGTGCTTTGGGTGCAGTCTTGTTCTTGCTTTTCTTCTTATTTTCATTATCACAAGTCTTTAGTCCCTTTTCCAACTGAAGAACAACCCGAAATCGACGTTCAGTTGCCCAACATGCCTGTGTTGAAATCGGATGAGATCCCGAGCTTTCTACATCCTTCAACACCTTACCCGTTTTTAAGAAGAGCGATATTAGGGCAGTTCAAGAACTTGTCAAAGAACTTTTGTGTGTTGATGGAAACCTTTGAAGAACTTGAGAGGGATTTGATCAAGTACATGTGTCAGATATGCCCGAATATTCGAGCAGTGGGTACGTTATTCAAGAACCCACTACTCGAAACCAGCTCCAGTATATCTGGAGATCTGATAAAGGCTGACAATTGTGTTGAGTGGCTCGACTCAAAGCAGCCTTCATCGGTGGTTTACATATCGTTCGGAAGTATTGTGAGCTTGAGCCAAGAGCAGGTGACTGAGACGGCTTATGGTGTTTTGAATTCGGGTGTGTCGTTTTTGTGGGTCGTGAGGACGGCTATGAGTTCGGAAGGGGATGGTGGCAAGTTGCCTGAGGGGTTGTTGGAGGCGGCGGGTGAGAGGGGGATGGTGGTCCAATGGAGCCCGCAAGCACGGGTGTTGGCCCACCCCGCGGTGTCATGTTTCTTGAGTCATTGTGGTTGGAACTCTACGATAGAGGCGTTGTCATGCGGTGTCCCCGTGGTGGCGTTCCCGCAGTGGGGGGATCAAGTGACTAATGCTAAATACTTGGTTGATGAGTGGAAGGTTGGGGTTAGGATGTGTAGGGGTGAGGCCGAGCACAGGGTGGTTAGAAGAGAGGAGGTGGAGGAGTGCTTAAGGGAGGCTACGAGTGGCGCAAAGGCGTCGGAGATGAAGGCGAATGCGATGAAATGGAAGAGAGCGGCGGAGGAGGCGGTGGCGGAAGGCGGATCATCTGATCGGAACATCCAAGAGTTTGTGGATGAGGTTAGGAAGATGAGTTTTAAGAAAGGTTAAAACATTAACTCAACGTTAGAAAAGAAAGTGTGTTTGTGTCTCTCTACGTCTCATTTCTACTACCTATGGATCGGAAGATTAATCTGAGTTTTGATTATGATGTTATTATTTTATTCTCAAGAAAGTCAATTGATGTATAATAAAAATTTGTAATAGTTGAAGCAACTATTAACGGTTAAGTTTCAGTTATACGTAGTTGAATTTAAAATATGTGAGGATGAATGAACAAAAAATTATGCATTGATTGTAGTTTGTTTACAGTACCATTATCAACTTACCTTTGAGTTGATTTTACAGGTGAGGTATCAAAAATTTTGTTTTCTCAAAAATTATCACTCAATTCTTGGTTCAAAATCCTCAATTTAACATGTTTAACATGATTTGGCTTTCTTACAGTAGGAATTTAACCAAAGGGGTGCACTCAAGGCCCAAGTCGTAGCCACCTCAACTCAACGAATACCAGGAACAACTCTTCTAATTATCGTTAATTCACAAAGAATATCGATAATTAGGAAACTTCACACACTCACACAAACTTTGTGATAGAGACAAAATAATTTTCATAAACTTCAAACTAAACAACTTCCCAAGTCTCCAAAAATATAAAATGCAAGATAAAATCTGAATCGGCCTCAAAACATAAACGAGCCGAAAACTAGTCCATAAACAAAGCCCAATAAAAACTAAAAATAACTTTAAAAGAAAAATACTCATAGAATAAAGTGATTTTGGGCCGAAACAAGGACCCAAACCACCTACGATTGTTTGTAAAAACGTGGTCCTCGGTCCAACAGTCGTTTTGACTGGTTGCACTCCCGAAACGAAGCTTCCTAGCTCAAGTTACAGCCATTTTAGTGAAGCCCCTTTAGACACACGATTCTCAGCCTCCAAATACAGAATAACCCGCTCCTCAACACTTAGACCCGCACCACAAATCATGTTAAAAATAAGAGATGGTAATTTACATGCAACAATGCTTCGATCTATCACACTTATAGTTAAGGTCGATAGTTTGGGTTTTACCGATGCCCAATTCAGAGGTGAAACTTGAACAAATTAGACTCATACAATATTTTTTTATTGTGAGAAGTCTAATGTATGCTCAAGTTTAAACTCGTCCTTATATTATATATATAACTGGCATGCAAGGAGGATATGAATGAAATCCAAGCTTAGATCATTAAAAAGCTGCTAAAATTGTGTTGTGATATTTACGAGAGACAAAGGATAAGTTGACTTATATGAGATTAAATGATCTTGAAGTTTTGGTTTTACGACGTGTAAGGACGATAAAACATTTACTCTGAAATACATTTTCATGCTATCAGATTGGCTGATTTCTTGAAAAATTCATAAATGAGCAGTTGAATACTGCATCAACAATGATGATGCAATATGTTACATGTTATAACCCATCATGCCACGTGATGCTACTAAGAAATCCAACTAAGAGCATTCACATCAGCTTTCATATTTTTATCCTTATAATTACACTAAAAAACACTATTATTTCTTTCTCCTTTTCAATTAAATAATATTTTATTTATACTTTTATCATTATCTTTTCTCTCTTTTCTACTCACAACCATTTTCAAAAATATTAAAAAATTTATAAGGGTTGAACAGTGATTCCTCAAATATACAAAATGAACAGTAATTTTTCTCTCTCCTCTACTCACAACCATTTACAACTATTCCTTAAAATATAAGAAACAACTCACATAAATATAATAAGTGACTTAAAGTTGTTAATTGTACACTGAGTCCTGTGAAAATTTATTATGATAACAATGTAACGGTGAGTTCTTTAAAATAAAAATAGCTCGATCAATGTTAGGTTATATCTCAATATCTCACAATATATACTTGTTTGTGCCAGGGCAAGTGGAGGACCATAGTATTATGTCAGCACACATGTTGGTGGATCCACTTACTAAAGTTTTACCATCCAAAGTATTAACTAGTCATGCATTTAATGTGAGTTGTAGGCTAGACCTCTTATGAATATCATGTTAACACTTTTTAGATACTTCTTAATTATTCTTACTTCACTTAAATATAAAGTTTGTTTACGCTATTGAATATATATGCATTATTAATTTATTATGAAATTAGCTTTAATTATACAAACATATTCTTTATCACCTAATCTATAAGTTTGAGGTGATGTCAATTCATAGGCGTCTTGCATCGATAATAATGCAAATATTGTACCTACTTTCTTTGATGCCAACATAAGAAGGTTTAGTAAATATACTTTAAGTTTAATCACATGGCCAGTTGATATTGATTTATATACTAATATAATAACGCAAACGCATAAGAATGTATGGTCAAATGGTCTACGACGATCAGGAGAATGTTAGAAATATACTAATTGGTCTTTAAACATTTGATATTTATGATCCTTATACTTAGGATATCTAATTTGATGTAAGCAGAACTCCTCAGAACGAATATTAACTAATTGGGGTAACAGATTACTGTGATAATTTTACCATAATCACTTCTTTTCTCCAAAATCTTTCTTAGTGTGTTCTTTATTAGAGACCAAAAAAAAAGTTTCATAACACTATAATCAAATGCATAAAATTTAAGATAAACAAGACTTTTAATCAAAATCATCACGGCTTCATATAATCATATTCATCTATAGACAAGATTGGAGCATTTTTATCAAGTAAGTTTTTTGACCCGTATCGAATTCAATGTAATTGATTAACTTAGGACTTGTATAATTAAAAGCATCATTTTACGGAGTTAACATGAAGAAGATGTTCACATGTGGAAGTTTTGGTTTTAAACTTTTAATAGTAGTATGGATTTCAATAAGAGTAATAACACAATGATAAAGATGGCGACCAGTACTATTTTTTGATGACGATTATAAGATGATGATATAACTTCCTTTTCTAATAAAACTATACTTTCATTATATAATTATCATATTAAATAGATGTCACTGTTACATTTTGAAATTAGCCCCTTGTATCCCTTGCTTTTTCTTATCACATCAAAAAGTTTGGTTCGTGTATTCATATCCAACTTGTCACGATTTGCGAGTGGCCTATTACTATACAACTTTTATTTTGTTTATTTTTCTTTTTATATAAACGACACCACAAAACTTTTTAACAAATAATAAGGTAACTACCAATGATACTTAGCTCAAGTAGTTAAAATGAGGTACTTCAAGATCTCATAAAAATAGGTGAAGGTTTTGGGTTAAAGTGCTACCTGTGACAAAAATAAAATGGGGTTTCAGGTGGGCTAGGAGATTTTCTTAGCTATAATGAGTTTCCTCCCGAGGGTGGTCTCGAGTGGGGTTTCGAACTTGAGTAATAAAAATAATCGGGTGGGCTAGTGGCCCGTCAGTAATTCAATTAGTCGTTCAAAGAAAAACAATAAGATAACTACCTGACAAAAACCAGGGTGTTCCGATGGGATCGTTGATGCCGCAAGAAACTTGGAATGTTTGGTTTAGCATAAAATTTATGTCGAGACTTAGTTAAAAAGAAGAACGATAACTACCTGACAAAAACCAGGGTGTTCCGATGGGATCGTTGATGCCGCAAGAAACTTGGAATGTTTGGTTTAGCATAAAATTTATGTCGAGACTTAGTTAAAAAGAAGAACGTCATAACAATGTATTTAGAATCTTATAAAATGAAAAAGATAAACCGGGTCAATTTATATCAAAATGAAACCATGAAGGTACTTTTGATGACTTATACGCTTAGAATAAAATTATGTCGAGACGTAAATAAAAGTTAAAAAGTCACAATAGTATAGGTATAATTTAATAACATAAAAAATGATAAAATGTCACTATATATAAAAAAACAATGAAGTAGTTTTTGTTTCTATTTAAATTACATCGATACATATGATAAGAGTGGTTAAAATCATCTAAGTTTAATTAAAGATTTAAATTAGATCGATACGTATGATAAGAGTGGTTAAAATCATCTAAGTTTAATTAAAGTTGAGGTAGTAAAAAACATTTGTGGTCAAACTTTGAAAAACAAATTAGTTTTATGATTAAATTATAAAAATAATAATTTGCCACTATAACAAAATAAAAGTAATGTAACTTTTTTTATATGTTTGTATTAGTGTTTGAAAAAGTTTCATTAGGTCTTATAAAGATTGTATTAGTCTAAGGTAAAAAAAATTTTTTCAAAAGTTGCATTATGTAACTTTTGTGCAACTTCACACATATTATTCATCAATCATCATGTCAAATTAATGTCGGTAGATATATATTAATGGTTTGTAACGTTTTCAAAAAGTTATATATCTTTACATTCACATTTAAGAATTCAAAGAAAGAAAATATCTTTATTGTCTATTAAGAAAATGAGTTACAAGGGTGTTTAAGATTAAAACGCACTTATTGATGATATCTCGGATTTATTGTCTATTAAGAAAATATCACCTGTTAGGGCAGAAGATGATATCTCGCCGCTTATTGATGTACGAAACAGTGTTCTGTTTCATCAAACTCACCATCTCTTTGCGCAACTTCAATTCATACATTTTCTTTAAACTAATAAATTTATTTATCATAAAAATTTTAAAGTTTTTCTCCTATTCGGATTTAAATGCTTTTATGTTTTCAATAAAAGCAGTCAAATCCGAATACGATGATCCGTCTTTTTCAACAGCCATGTTTGCTTTCTCCTTCAAATCTCGAGCTCGCATTCTCAGGTCTTCACCTTCTTTCCCGCTCATGACCCTCATCACCGCACTCTCGATCGCCTCCCGCTTCACACCTTCACACGTCGAATCCCCACTCCACTCCACATCACCAATCGAAACTCCGATTCGCAAAACATTTGTCACCAGTTTCGCGTTATAAAATTGTTCCGCCATGACCGGCCAAGCCACCATCGCCACCCCACCAGAAACACCTTCCAACACTGAGTTCCACCCGCAGTGTGTCATAAACCCACCAACTGATTCATGATCAAGAATCAACACTTGTGGCGCCCACCCCTTTATGATCAAACCTTTCCCTTTCGTGTTCATCCTTGCCTCGAATCCTTCTGGAATCGACGTTTCTTGATAGTTCCTGATAACCCAAACGAAGTTCACATCGCAGGCTTCTAGCGCCATAGCGATCTCGTGAAGTTGAGAGCTTGAAACCTTCACTAGGGACCCAAAACTTACGTAGATAACGGAACCCCGTGGCTTCGATTCCAACCATTTCAAGCATTCTTGTTCATCGATCGTCGATTTCTTCCCTCTTTCGAGCTTATCCTCTGCGCTCTTGCGACATAACAAAAGGGGTCCTATGTGCCATGCTTTTCTCTTCATAACCTCACGATAATAGCGAACATACTCCGGCTCGAGCTCGTTAAAACTGTTGATAATAACTCCATAACTCTTTGCCTCTGCTTCTACAGATTGTATAAACACCTTCAAGAAGACTTTAAACTCTTCTCCCTCAATTTGAGGCAACTGTTTCTTAGTTAACTTGATCTCATGAGGAAGATTAGGGACAACAAACGCCTCCGAATCAGATGAAACACTTTGCCCGTAAAGTCTCATCGCATCCGCAACACATAGCGCGAAGAACCCCGTCCCATTGAATGCGATCCGGGGGATGTTAAACCGGGCTGCAGTTTCAATAGTCCATGGAAAGAACATGTCAGCAACGATGCAATCGGGTCGGGTTGTTTCAATGAACTGCTCAAAAGGCTCTTTAAGTGTTGAAAGAGCTTCCAACAATCTAGACAGGAGTTCGTTGGACAGAACTCGATCGGGGTCATCGATTCCCGGGGGTAAACCGGCCTCCTCTGCTTTTAGTTCGACGATATGAAGAGCGATTTGGTGTGGGTAAGTAATGGTTTTCTTGATTGATTTGGTGAGCCGATGGGCGGACGAGGGGATGGTGACGATGGTGGTTCGTAGGCCTCGAGAGGCGAAGAGTACGGCCATGTCCGCCATCGGAATCATGTGGCCATAGGCCAAGTGAGGTAACAACACAACATGAGTAGTTGCCATAGTTGGTGGTTGAGGAAGAAAAGTTGAATATGAATTTTGTAGAGTTTTGAACCAAATGAAGCAAGCCTTTTGTTGACCAAATATTAGTGGGTGAAGGTGTCGTTACTTATGTTTATAAGAAAAAGGTTTTTTTTTTCTTTTTTCTTTTTTCTTTTTTCTTTATTCTTTTTACTATTGGTTGTATATAGAGCTCGGGTCTACAACCTATTTCTTGTCTCGTACGGATTAGTTTATTAAAAACTTATATAATTATTGACTCGTGAAATTATTCTCGTGTATGTGTATGTTTGGGATTGTTTATTTTCTCTCAACTTTTGACTTATTAACTTCTCAGAAGTTAATAAGTTAAAAAAAGTGTTTGGCAAACCTAAAAAAACTTTTTAAAATGACTTTTCATATAGGGTAAAAAGAAGATTTTGAGAAGTAAAGAGGGGGTTACTTATTGACTTTTGAAAACTTCTTTTGATCCAATTTTCTATTATACCCTTTTACTATCTCTTATTAACTCCTATCATTTTTAAAAGCACGTCTTTTTTGTCATTTTACAATATTTTAGTTTATAAGCTAATCCAAACACTTTTTTAAAAACTCCTTCTGAAAAGTCATAAGTTAATAAGTTTTTTTTGTCAAAAGTCCTTTTCAATCAAAATAAGCAATCCCAAACATGGCCTATATCGTGGTTAAGTTATTGATTATTTAAGAATTGTGTGTCAGATGATAAATACTAATTGAATATTATTGATAGATTTAGTTACATTATATATAGTTTACAATAAAATCTAAAAGCTCAAATGGGCTCGTGAGTTCAACCCTAATCATAATTATAATTAAACCTTAATAATATAGTCTAATATTATATGACTAGTTTTAGTAGACCCGTGTATTACACGGGTTGAATAAGAAAAATTAAATAAAATAGAAATTTATTAGTTATAAAACGATATTTTAAGATAAGATACGATTAAAATCTTTTTTATTATAAGTATAATTAAAAATTTTATTTCAAAACAAATGTTTAAAAAATGTCATTTTTAAGAAATTTTTTATTATAACTCCTACTTTTAATAACTTTTTTCTTATAGAAATTTTACTTTTTAAAAACATTAATTTTAAAATATTTAATATTTTTAAAAAAGTTTAATGTTTTAATAATTTTTTTTATAAAAATTTATTTCTTTATAACATTAATAAAAAGATTTATTTCTTAAGTTATTAAAAAACTATTTTAATCAAAAAAAGAATTAAATAATATTATTAATAATTAACGCATAGGAGAAAGAAACGGTAAAAAATTGATTAGAATGAACGTGGTGTTGACATGTGTCGCTTTTAATTACCATTTTATTAAAGTAGTAAGATAAGATTTAAAGTTGTTGTTAACTATTAACTGTACCCCGTGATAAGCGGCAGGGTTTTTTTATTCCCTTAAAGGTAATGTTTTTTAACTGTCTTGTAATATTTATTGTACTAGAAAAGACCAAATATTATCAATTTAAGAAAAATACAGCCAGGTTTAGTCTCGCGTTAACATGATCAGTTATAAAACTTCTGTAAACGTATTTTGCTTAAGAAAATTTATAGATGGAATTTCCAAAATTGTAAAGTGAAACTATTCTTTCCTATTAAAATTGTAAGCAACACCGACAAAATATAGAGGATAAAGAGAAGAATAAACGAAACCTTAAAATTGAAAGATTTAATCTTGATTAAATAAAAAAGAATAATAATAATTATCACTATATTAATGCATTTGAAAAGGAACAGTTATAATATTGTTTTTTTAATAGATATTTGTGTTTTATTGATTTAGATAGTGTTTTTATTAATTATATATGAATACCTCCAAGACTTTGGTTTGGTTTGCTTTTGAAAATAGTTAACTCAAACTTTTTTAAATGAGTTTAATTAAGTTAAATTTTTTTTACTGATTTAAATATGTCTAGAATATGAGTCACATGAAATTTTGTTCTGAAATAAGTGGGGTCAAATATATAATATATTTATTCGACGGTATAAATCCGAGTTATTTTATGTTTTAACATAACTTTAGTTCGAAAACGAATCGGTTGATCATGATCTATATTTTATCACGTCACATACAGCGCAGCTGCACGTGTTTTTAATGCACATTTTGAGTCGGACTACGTTTTGACATAATTTTGTTTGGAAAAGAGTCAGGTGACGTATAACACGTTTCGTTCAACAGTATAAATTCGATTACTTTTACGAGTTGACATAAATTTAGTCTGAAGACAAGTCAGGTCAATTCTTAGTCTATATGTTATCATGTCATGTACAATACATCCTCAATGTGTTGTTACACTTAAGTTTTGATATTTGGGGTCATGATGGAATCTCTGCGCAATGCGCGAGTTGAAAAAACCTAGTTATTATTAATTTATTAGTTGTTTGTTTGACGTAGATAATGATTGAGTTTAATTATTTATTTGATTATCTAATAGAGTTTGAGTTGAGTTAGTAGGAGAATATGTTTAGTATAAATAGATAGTTATAGGGTTATTATTTTTTGTGATTTTAAATATCAACATCAATTGTTCTTGGTTTCATTCTTTTGTCGATTATTTGGTGTTGTAATCTGGACTAATATTTTTCAACAAAAATTAGATCACAAAAAATGACTTCATACTTTAAATCCAAATCACAAAGGCTTGTTAAGAAGTTCATAATGTCAAAATGATTGCATACATGTGTGAAGAACATGTTCGAAGAACATGTTCAGGTAACTCTTTTGATGTACTTAACTATATTCCTAATGAGTTCAAACATAAAGCAGAACTAATAGTTATTTTGACTTTCTTTTTAAAAATTAAGTTGATGATTACTGTTTTAAAACCTTAAAGCGTGGTCAATTTGACATTGGAAGTCATTTGATTGCTATATGTTACAATTCTGGCTTCTGATTAAGAACGTATAAGGTAAAATAACAAAATAATTATATACATCTATTAAAAAGAGATGTCGGTTTTGTACGGTAACATTGTTTTATTTTTTTATTTATTTATTTGTCTTGTTAAAATATACCAGAGAATGATATTCAAAATGAACCCTAGGTGGTCATTTATGGTGCTTTAAAGTTTAAACCCACCACGAAGTTAGGGGGTGTTTGTTTTTCCCAAAAAGCTCTTCCCCACCTCTTCATCTGCGCGCACGTAGACGCGGGAAGTGGTTTTCCCATTGCAGACTGTTTGATTTTCAGAAGACTTTTCATTAAAAAATGTATTCCTGAGGTTTGCCTCATGCAGACATAAACCATTAACTTTTAGGATCTTCTAACCTCTTCTCACTCAACCCTTAAAACAAATAACATGAACCTCCTTTCCCCTTGAACCGCCGGCCAACATATCCGGCCGCCGACCACCGCGCACCCCTAGCACCGCCGGCCAACACGACCACCGCAGCGACCGCCGGCCACCGCGCAACCCTAGCACCGCCGGCCAACACGACCACCGCAGCGACCGCCGGCCACCGCGCACCCCTAGCACCGCCGGCCAACACGACCACCGCAGCGACCGCCGGCCACCACGCAACCCTAGCACCGCCGGCTAACACAGCCATTGCAGCCTGCGTCCCGACCATCGCCGCCTCCTCACGCGAACCCGCCCCCTTCAGCGGCTTCCTCACGCGAACCCTCCCCTTCAGCGGCTTCCTCGAGCCATCGCCGCCCCCTTCAGTGCCTTCCTCCAGATTGTGATTTAGGTTTAGGTTTTGTTTGGAAAACAAACAGTATTTTTCTTGCAGACTGCAGACATTTGGTCCACCTATTCTCCTGCAGATGTCTGCAGATGTGATCCGCAGACTGCAGACATTTTAACTCTTCAAAAACAAACAGCACCTTAGTGACTTAGGATCAAAACCGCGCTCTTCCGAAGAACATTTTAATTTTTTCTAGCTTATATTTATATCTAATAAAAAACTATATGATGTCATTAAATTAAAAATGTTTTATAACATCAAACAAATCGACTTTATTCATAGCTACAATGTTTCAACATATATTTCATTACAAAACCACACCAGCCTAATATCCTTTTCTTTTTCATATATCTATACGAATAAGCTTTTTTGATGTTGAAATACGTTTTTATGAAAGCTTCATTTAAAACTTACTCATTGTTATAGTTAGTGTGAAAACATTTACTATTCAAATGTTCGAGACAAATTTTTTACTTTAGTTTGTTATCTATTCTTTATCTAAATAAGATTTTCTTCATAAAAAAAATATAGACATGTCAAAAAGCTTTGAAGGTTGGATAAAACTTACTCGAAATAAGAATACAACAATTTTGCAATCGCCCAAGAGAATTTTAGTAGAGATTTGAAACTGCCCAAGTTTGTTCAAGTAGTAGGATCACGTCTTGATGGCTTATTGGACTAGCTTTTATTTACACTTTCCCGCAGCAACACGCTAGATGTAGTAACTAGTTTTTTTTTTTTTTTTATCTATATCAGAAAGCAATTTGGTTTAGGTATTTTCGGGAATAATGTTAGTGTTGAAACTCCATCTAAAAAGAAGATGTCTAATTGAAATAACAAAGCTTAATTAGATGTATCTTAACAGTTTTAAAACCAAAGCAAAATAACAAACAAACCTCCTGTATAAGAAAATATTAAATTCGTTCTTCGCATATAATAATAAGCAAAAAAAAGAAAACAATCTGAAATAAAAAATAAAAAATAAAAATAAAATAATATTAGCCCTCATGTTTAACTTCGTCTACTTCCCCATTTAGTGCAGCCTTCTCTGCCACAAATATAAGAACACATTAGATTCATTCGTTGCATATAAATTTAAACAAATGAAAGACAAAAACCTGCTTTAATTGTTATGTCAAGTGATCAAGTACCACACAATATTATTACAATATTACATACATACTTTGCGAATACAAGTAACTTTTGAAGTATTAAAACATATAACTACAAGTCTACAACCACTAAAAGTCTAACATAACGTAAATGAAAGAGATTCTGGTTCGCAAAAAGTCATCGTTCTGTTGCCATCTTTTCCCACTAAAAGTCTACAATCACTCTTCCCACTAAGTTCTTGAATGGAAGTCATCGTCTTAATGAAGGATTGAATGGAAGTCATCGTCTTAATGAAGGATCCGAGTGGATGAGTAAAGTTATCTCCTAATATAAATGTGATTGTTAAGGCCACTGAAAGCCCCAAAAAAAAATTTGCGGTAAGTTTAATACAGTACAAGTCAAGATCAATTATAATCAATATTCTTTTGTTCGAATAATAATATTATACATATACAACATTATATTTTTTTATGTATAAATGTAAATTTACTAGTGTGAAAAAATTAAGAAAAGCATAAATAACACTTACAATTATAAATATACATATGTGTACGTACATCAGTGTAAACTTTTGTATCCTTACGAATCTCTATACTAATAAATAAAAATAAATACGGACACTTGTCATCATTTTAGGTCATCTAATAGTTGGTTTTTCCGCCTCTGTCTACTCTTAATTATGAATGCTATAATAGCCATTCATTAATTAATAACTATAAATAATTAAAATTTCAAATTTGTTAAAATTTGAATTTCAAATGTGTAATACATGGGTTTATTTAACCCATATAATACACAATATTTAAAACATAACTTTTTATATTTTTAATCATGTAAGAGTAAATTTATTTACCCCGTGTATTACACGGGATTATAACCTAGTTTACGCATATACATAAAAGAACATGACGTTTTATATGTATAATAATATTATTTCAAAAAAAAATGATTTTCATTGATCTTAATGTGTTAAAGCAAGTTATCGCAATAACAGAGTATTAACAAATAATTCTAATATTGTACAAACCAAATGCCGTAGTAACTACTTTTTAACTTGTTATCCTCAAGTTTTTTCCCCAAAATGGTATTGTTAGTATAACTATATACCAAAAATGGATAATTTGAAAAATATTTATAAAAACAAACACTTTGAAAAAAAACTTTCTTTTTCTCACTTCTAACTTGATTTGATAAAAAGAACATTTTCTTTAAAACAAACATGTTCTTTCAGAATGTTGTAATTTTTGTATTAATCTGCAATCAGCAAAACTTTTAAACTCTTTTTTTATTTAAAGTTTTGTCTCTAGCTTTTAGTTTAGTCTTCTAGTTTTTCCTAAGAGATTAATTTTCTTTAATTTTTAAATGTTTTTAAAATTAACTTTATTATATTTTGAGTAATTTATGTTTTTTAAGATTTAATTTATTTTCATGTGTTAAAATTTTTTTTGTATGGAATTGATTTATTAATTACTAACTTTAGTAAACCCATGTATTACACCGGTTGAACAAATAAAATATTAAATATCATAAAAATTTATCAAGTATAAAACGATATTTTACGATAAAAGATAATTGAAATTACGTATATTAATAACAATATGTAATAAAACAATTATATTAACTTTTTAAACTTTTGGTTTAAATTTTTTTTTTCAAAAAAAATAATAAATATTTTGTTTCAAAACAAACCGTATTAAAAATATCATTTTTAAAATTTTTTTATCATAAATTTTAATTTTAATTATTTTGTGTTTATAAAAATTAACTTTTTAGAAACATTAATTTTAAAAAAGTTTGATGTTTTGTAAAAATTTCTTATTCTATAAAAATTATTTTTTGAAATAACATTAATAAGAAGATCTTTTTTAAATTTATTAAAAAAACTGTTTTTTGTTCTAAAAAAAGTTAAATAATATTATTGATAATTAAGGTAATTATTTGATAGGAGAAAGAAACGGGGAAATTTAAATGATAATGAATATGGTGCCGTCACGTGTCACACCAAAATACTATTTTATTAGAGTAGAAAGATTACACCATTTCTATCAACGTTACGGTGTGAGAACTTTTTTATGTATGGAAATAAAAAAAAAATTTCACATGGTTAATATTATTTTGTTTCTTTTTTATGTATGGAAATAAAATTTTTATGTGATCAAACTTTAAAAACAAAAGTATTATGTTTAATTTTAAAAAATAATTAACTGATAAATATATCTTGTAAGCCTAATTAAAGTTGTGGAGTTATATGATGATTACTAAAAATGTTATAAAAAAATCTCTATGCACAGCGTTCAAAGTACAAAACTAAAATGTAAACATTAGTGGTAAAATTAAAAAATTTAGTTAATTTCAGTTTTATTTCTTAAAATTTAACTAAAATAACCATTTATCTCAAAAAAAATTAAAAATATCAATTTAACTCCAAAAGTTTCATATGTTGTTTCAATGTCACTCAAAAAGTTTTATTATTTTAGATAAAATTAAAATAACTAATGAATTTTTAGATTAAAATTGAAACAATTTATGAAACTTTTGGAGGTAAATTGATGTTTTTAATCTTTTGGAGGAAAATTATTATTTTTAACAAACCTTAAGGAGTAAAATTTAACTTTTTTTTTTTTACATATTTCCCCTTATTAAGGCCATAAATTACATATTTCCTCAAAACATAAAATCAATTACATATTTTCCCTTTCTAATATATGTCTATTACATATTTATCCATTCCATTAAAACTAACCTATCAAATAACTATTTTATCTTGTTTTTACTAATAAATTTTTACGTATTGATGTTTTTTTATTATAATTGATTAAAACTTTTCCAATTGTGTTTTATATTTGGAGATATATTGTTGATTATCGGTGATTATTGTTTTAAAATAAAGTTTTAAACTTTTATTTGAAGTTGTAATTTTATTGTTTTTCTTTATATAAAAGACTCAAAATCAATGAAATATGTTATTGATATTCTTAGAAAAAGAAATGTATAAAAATAACGTAGTAAAAATATGGATACAATATTCATTCAATAACTAATTTTAACAAAATAGGTAAATATGTAATATATATGTTTTAGAAAAGAGAAATATGTAATTAATTTTTTAATTTGGGTAAATATGTAATTAATGATTTTAAGAGTAGGAAATAGTAAATGCCTCTTTAAAAAAAAAAAAAGAACTATAGACATCAAGGTTGGCAAAATTTTAAAATGATAACGTATCACGTTTTAGTAGTCAGTTTCAAAATAAAGAACTATACAAAGGTTGACAAATTTTAAATAATGAGAATGTACCACGTTTTCAACAAATTATATATGTTTAAATTGTTATATGTATGTTTAAATTGTTATATTTTGAGAATTAAGAGAAAGAAAATATCTTTATTGTCCTAAATAAAAAAGGTTTTTTATAAATAAATTTCAAAAACGTATATACTTGTTAAAACGTATATGTATTTTATAAATGCTAATTGTTCGCTTCTTTTTTGGTCGGTGTTGTTTATTATTACTAGTGATTAAAATTGTTTTTGTCAAAATAAAAAGAAACAATTTTTAAAAATATAAATATATGTTTTCAAAAAAAAAACTTTCAATACAAATTAAATAATATGTTTTGAATAAACCTTTCTGTACAAATTAAAAGAATAACAACTTCTTTTCAAAAAGCTATATAAATGTATATGCATTAAAATGGAAAAGGTTTGAATCCCACTAAAATTATTTACTTTTCGCCTTTTTAAATTTACATGTTTAACAAAATTATAAAAAAAAAATTCTAATTAAAATAAATATATTTTATTGACGCGCATTTCAAAAGTTATTATAAAAGATATGATCAAGATATAATTAAATAAGTTTATTTTAAAGAGATAAAAAATAAAAAGTTTAAATTGTATTTATTTGATAATTAAAGTGGGGAGTATAACAAGTAAAAATAAATATAAATGGGGTATATAAAGCAAAAGCCTTATAAAAAATAACTTTAATATTTAAACACCCTTATCATTTCTTACGACGGGGATACAATCTCTCGTGCCGCTTACCATTGAAGGAGATGGTGTTTCCACACCTACGGTGATATCATATCGTGTCATGTCACCCTTGCTAGACCACTCCTTATACCCTTACTATCATTGTTTAGTTTTTGAGTATCTTATCCTACTACTCTAATAAAAGAATATATCAAGTAGACACTTGTCAGAATTTTAAATTATTAAAGTTTTCATTTTCCCGCCCAAATTATTTTCATCCATTTTATGACAATCGGTATTTAAGGTAATAAATATTCATATTTTATTACCATCTTTTTAATTTTTGTTTATTCAAATAAAGAATTAAATGTTTCCTATTTCATTTTTCATTTGTAAATAAAAAGATATCATATTTATCATAACTTCTCAAAATATTTTATATTTACTAAGATATTTCAGTAATTATAAATATATACATATGTATAAGTTATATTTTTTAATTATCCAACCTGTGTAATACACGGGTTTTTTAATGCTAGTATGCATATATTCATTTCATCTAATAAAATATTATATAAAAAAGCATTATATATTATGATTCATTTAATTTTCTCTTCCTATTCGGATTTAAGTGTTTTAATGTTTTCTATAAAAACAGTCAAATCCGAATACGATGATCCACCTTTTCCAACAGCCACGTTCGCTTTCTCTTTCAAATCTCGAACTCGTATTCTCATGTCTTCACCTTCTTCCCCGCCCATCACCCTGGCCAACGCTCTCTTGATCGCCTCCCACTTAACACCTTCACACGTTGAATCCACACTCCACACCACATCACCAATCAAAACTCCGATTTGCAAAACATCTGTCACCAGTTTCGCATTATAAAACTGCTCTGCCATGACAGGCCAAGCCACCATCGCCACCCCACCAGAAACACCTTCTAACACCGAGTTCCACCCGCAATGTGTCACAAATCCGCCAACCGATTCATGATCAAGAATCAACACTTGTGGCGCCCACCCCTTTACGATCAAACCTTTCCCTTTCGTGTTCATCCTCGCCTCGAATCCTTCTGGAATCGACGTTTCTTGATAGTTCCTGATAACCCAAATGAAGTTCACATCGCAGGCTTCTAGTTCCATAGCGATCTCGTGAAGTTGAGAGATCGTAACGTTCACTAGGGAGCCAAAACTTATGTAAACAACGGAACTCCGTGGCTTTGATTCCAACCATTTCAAACATTCGTGTTCATCGATCGCCGATTTCTTCCCTCTTTCGAGCTTATCTTCTACACTCTTGCTACATAACAAAAAGGGTCCTATGTGCCATGCTTTTCTCTTCATAACCTCACGATAATAGCGAACATACTCCGGCTCGAGCTCGTAAAAATTGTTAACAATAACTCCATAACTCTTTCCCTCTGCTTCTGCTACTTGTAGAATCACCTTCATGAAGTCTTTAAATTCTTCTCCCTCAATTTAAGGCAACTGTTTCTTAGTTAACTTGATCTCATGAGGAAGATTAGGGACAACAAACGCCTCCGAATCAGATGAAACGCTTGGCCCGTATAGTCTCATCACATCAGTAACACACAGCGCGAAGAACCCCGTCCCATTGAACGCGATTCGGGGGATGTTAAACCAGGCTGCAGTTTCAACAGTCCATGGAAAGAACATGTCAGCAATGATGCAATCGGGTCGGGTTGTTTCAATGAACTGCTCAAATGGCTCTTTAAGCGTTAAAAGGGCTTCCAACAATATGGATAGGGGTTTGATAGTTAGAACTTTATTGGGGCAATTGATTTCGGGGGGTAAACCCGCTTCCCCTACTTTGAATTCGACGAGATGAAGAGCGAGTTAGTGAGTATAAGTAGCGGTTTTCTGGATCGAATTGGCGAGCCGATGGGCGGACGAAGGGGTGGTGACGATGGTGGTTCGTAGGCCGCGAGAGGCGAAGAGTACCGCCATGTCCGCCATCGGAATCATGTGACCATAAGCCATGAAAGGTAGCAACACAACATGACATGCTTGTTGGAGTTAATCTTGATGGATCAAGTCGTGTCAAATTACGGGTCACGGGTCTAGTATTAAGTCATGTGCTTTATTTAATTTATGCAGCAGTTTTAATTTTGAAAGAGTCTTGATAGTGGAGTAGTGGGTGTTAGTGGGTCTATAGGAGCATTAAGTCACTAACCCATGTTTACATGTTTTCTTAGTCTATTTATATGTATGTATTGCAAGTAATGAATGCAAGAGTTTGAATATGATCTTGGGCCTGAAACCAACATTTGGTATCAGAGCGCAAGGTTAGAAATAAAGGGTCGGTTTGAGAGTCGGAAGAAAGAAGTTGAAGAAGCAAGGCGACAGCCTTGGCTGCTGTCGCCGGAAGCAAGCCGCAAAGGGGAGAAGAAAAAAACTTAGCAGCCTTGTTGCTGTTGCTGGGACATATGAAGAAGCAAGGGCTAGCTGATCAGAAGCCAATAATCAACGGAACGAGAGCAGAAGCAAGCGGCAGTAACTGAGTAAGAATATAGCAGTAGCAAGCTATCACAAGCAGCAGTCACTGAAAGGCCCGATCGTTCACGGTAGGAGAAGAGGAGCGACTTTTTTGTGGCGATTATTATTGTTGAGAAGAGGAAATCAAACAAGTAAGTAGCAAGATTAGCAAGAAAACCGGTACCGAGAATACAAAGAAAGTAGCAAGAAAGAGGCACGTAGCAAGAGTAAGTAGCAAGTAGCAAGAGCAAGATGAATCGATTCAATCAAGCAAGAAGATAGCAAGCAAGAATAGAGCAAGAGATAAGAACTATAAGTTCTTAAAGCAAGTAGCAAGAATCGAACCTGTGTGGTTCAATCAAAAAGCAAGAAGCAAGACCAAATCAAGATTAAGGGGGTGAATGTTGGAGTTAATCTTGATGGGTCAAGTCGTGTCAAGTTACGGGTCACGGGTCTAGTATTAAGTCATGTGCTTTATTTAATTTATGCAACAATTTTAATTTTGAAAGAGTCTTGATAGTGGAGTAGTGGGTGTTAGTGGTCTATAGGAGCATTAAGTCACTAACCCATGTTTACATGTTTTCTTAGTCTATTTATATGTATGTATTGTAAGTAATGAATGCAAAAGTTTAAGTATGATCTTGGACCTGAAACCAACAATGCTATCATAGTTTATGCTCAAGGAAGAAAAGTTGAAAGTGAAGCAGCTTTTGTAGAAATTTGAACCAAAAGAAACAAGCCTGTGTTAGTTTGTTACCAAATATTATTGGATGATTAATTAATGGTGATGATTGGATGAAGGGGTCGGTGATCCAACTTGTAGCTGATTGGTTAAAAGAAAAGTGCGTATTATTTAACAATGATGATTTAGAATTTAGATAACGTATTTGTGGTTAAAAGAAAGTGCGTATTTAATATTTTATTTATTGAACACGTGGAACACACGTGTTTAGTAAAATGGTATAACACGTGTGTTTCACGTGTTCAATAAATAAAATATTAAATAAAATTAAATTTGTTAATAATAAAATAATATTTTAATATAAGATATGATTGAAATCTTTCTTATTATAAATAAAATAAAATATTTTATTTTAAAAAGAGAATTTTAAAAAATATCATTTCTAAAAACTTTCTTATTATAACTATTGATTTTAATTATTTTATAAAAATTTTACTTTTTAAAAAACATCAATTTTAACTATTTTGTATTTTTAGAAAAGTTTGATTTTTTTTTAATTCTTATTTTATAAAAAATTATTTCTTTAAAAATAATATTAATAAAAAGATCTTTTTCTTAATTTATTATAAAATATTTTAATCTCAAAAAGAATTAAATAATATTAGTAATTATATGATTATTAATAGGAGAGAAAAACGGAAAAACTTGATGAGGATGAATGTGATGATACTATGTGTGCTTTCCATTTACTTTTTTATTAGAGTAGAAAGATTAACAACTAAAATTATATACTACCCAAATACTAGGATCGGTGGCATCACCACTCTTGACTCCACCATTATAGTTATATTTTTAGAAAATTACATAAATGGTCTTCATTGTTTGATCATATTATAAGTTTGGTTCTCAGGTTTTAAAAATTATAAACTTAGTCTAAACATTTGATATTTGATTGCAAATTTAGTTCCAACCGTTAGAGTTTGTTAATTTTTAACGATGTGGGGGTTAAACCTTCAACCTGATCAAACCACAAGGGTCGTTTGTGCAACTTTCTCTGCAATTAAGAAAAATCAATAAAGTTTTTATTATAAGTTTAATTTAGTGCTTACACAAAAAAGTTTAAACAATTAATAGTTTTGGTCTCTAAACTTTGTTGAATTATCATTTTACCCTAAAGTTTATGTATTTTGCTAATGGTTTAGTTGTGATGAGAATTATAATTCATTTCTGGTTCTTGTATTCTATTTTTAGTTTAGTTTTTAGATTCTAAGGTGTGTATGTGCTATATTTAAATAGTTTGGTTTACTGGTTATACCGTATATGGTTAGTTGTGATGCTTTGGGTCATATTTATGTTTAAAGCGTGACAAGTATTTATTTTTAAGGTTTAATTCTCCCTATATATTATAATAAATATAAGTTCAGTGTAATAAATGTATTTAAAATTTTTGTAACTAAAATCTCATTCTTAATATTTTTTTATTCCTTTTTAACAGTAGTGAAAATATCAAAAAGTAAAAAAAAATAAGGTTTTAATATATTTTAATTCATTAATTATTTTAAGAGGATTTATGATACTGAAATATTGATTTAATTATGGTGGCTGGATTCTCTAATGATTTTTGTGGTTTATTTTAGAATTTGTCGTTTTGTACATTTTAAATTCCAAATTAATCTTAATAATTTACTGCTGTCATAGTTTATTTATATCTTATTTAAGGTATAATTAAGCTTTGGAATGTTAAAGTTTTGGTTGTATGGTTTTCGTTTTGGTTTTTGGGTTTTAGTGTTTAGGCGTGTTTTGGCCGCATCAAATAAAATATATTATTTTAAGTTATTTTATTATTTTTTAATTAATATAGTAGCTATTTTGGGTCATTTCTTATTATTTATAATCAATTTTATTTTTTTTTTTTGAATTTTTATAATTTATCTTTTATTTTCATAAATAACTACTTAAACTAAAGAAATTACAGGTTTTAGGTTCGTCCTTAAACTAAGAAAATCTTTTCGAATTAGAGGAGGGGAAAGGGACGTTTTAAGAATTTCTCCTTTTAAAGTAAATTACACTTTTCATTCTTTAGTTTTATAGCAAAAGGTTTCGTCCTTAAACTAAGAAAATTACAGTAAACATCCTTTACGTTTAAAATAGCTTGCATGTTTCGTCATTTCCTCTAACGGACAAAATTAATGTTCATTAGAGGAAAGGACGAAACATGCAAGCTATTTTAAACGTAAAGAATGTTTACTGTAATTTTCTTAGTTTAAGAACGAAATCTGAAATTTGTTACAAAACTAAATGACGTAAAATGTAATTTACTCTTCCTTTTATAAAGGCATGTATCTTCCTATTTTAGTAAAAAAAATAACAAATAATTATGTTAATTACTAATAATGTTATTTAAATCAAACTTCCTCCTCATCTAACTTCTCCACATCACTCTTCTCTTAAATAATTATGTTAATTACTGATAATGTTATTCAAATCTTTTTTAGATTAAAAATAGTTTTTTAAAATTTTAAAAAAAGATATTTTTATTAATGTTATTTCTATAGAAACAGCTTTTTATAAAATAAGTGTTTTTCCAAAAAATCAAACTATTTTAAGAATATGAAATATTTTAGAATTAATTTTTTTAAAAAGTAGAAATTTTTATAAACAAAAAATAATTAAAATTAGAATTATAATAAGAAAATTTTTAAATTTGATATTTTGTTAAATGGTTTATTTTGAAAAAAAATGTTTAATTTTTTTTTTTTGAAAAAAAAAATTTTAAAAAGTTGATATCATTATTTTATTACATATAGTCTTTACTCGTACGTATTTTCAATCATATCTTATCTTAGAATATCATTTATAATTAATAAAATTTTATTATATTTAATATTTTATTTATTCGACCCGTGTAATACTCGGGTAAACTAAAGCTAGTATTTTATATGTTAAGAATATAGGTGTAAGACTTGGTGTAATTATTTTGTTTTTTATTTTATGTAATTCTTTTGCATATGTATATCATATGTTGTGCATATTTGTATGTATATGTAAGAGTAGGTGAGCCTTAGTATTTCTGATCTATTGCTTATGTATTGGTTATTATCTATATATAATACTAAAATAGTATTTTCGGGGGACACTTTGCATATTTTTAGGCCCTCTAAGTTTGTTTTTCTCGCTTCTCTCTTCTTTTCAATAATTATCTAAATTAAAAAAAATTAAAATAATTTTAATTATTTTTTTTATTACAAATAATTTTTTAATAAACTTTGGAAAGATATCTTTATATTAATGTTATTTCTATACAATTTTTATACTCTAATAAAAGAGTAACTAAGAGAGACACATGGCATCACCACATTCTTTCTCCTATTAAATAATTACATTAATTACTAACTAGGATTTGAACGCGTTGCCGCGGTGTTCTTTCTCCTATTAAATGATCGTCTTTTTCGTTCGAGTTTCTGATCTACCTCATCTCTTATCAAGGTCAGTGAATTACCAATCGAACTAACTATTTCAGTACAATCTATGATAGCTAACCCATTTGACCGATTCATCATCTTTATTCGCATTTCATTTTTCCAATCTTTAACATAACGCTAGTAAATAAAAACTTAGAACAAAAAAAACGAAAACAAACAAACAGAAGTTGAAAGAAAATTTTGTGTTTAAAATGAAAAAATCTATAGTTGTGTTACTACAATGAAAATATCTATTCTATTGTTTGGGAATCTTTATATTATAATAAAAGAGTAACTAATGGGGACACGTGGCAGCATCACATTCATCCTCAACATAATTTTTCTGCCTCTCTCTCCTACTTAATAGTTACTATAATTACTAATAATATTATTTGATTTATTTATAGACTAAAAATATTTTTTTATAAATTAAGAAAGAAATCTTTTAATCAATATTATTTATAAAAAAATAAAATTTTATAAAATAATCTTCTTTTCAAAAACATCAAACTTTTTTTAAAATATAAAATATTTTAAAAATCAATATTTTTAAAATGTAAAATTTTTATAAATAAAAAATAATTATAATAAATTTTATAAAACTTTTTGTTTTGAAACAAAATATTTAGTTTTTTTAAACAAAAAAATTTTAAAAACTTGATATCATTATTTTGTTACCTATAGTCCTTACACATAATTTCAATCGTATTTTATCTTAAAATATCATTTTATAATTAACAAAATTTTATTTTATTTAATATTTTATATATTCAACCCGTGTAATACACGGGTTATTAAGCTAGTAATCTTATAATTAAGTATAAACAAAATAACAAAATTAATAATGTAGTGGGTAAGCTCCAGGATCGAACACGGGTCTCAAGTAAAAACATAGAACTTATAAACCATTGGGCCAAACTCAATATATACTCGTGAATTGGTTTAGTAGATATATATGTGAAATGAAATTTAAAGAAAAAAGAAAAAAAAAGGTTACTGTAGTAACCGACATACACAATTAATATATAGTATAATAATATTATTTTATTTTATTTAGATTAAAAATAGTTTTTTATTAAATTAAAAAAATATTTGTTATTAATATTATTTTCAGAGAAATAAATTTCTATAACATAAGAAAATTTTTTAAAACATTAAACTTTTTAAAAAATATGAAATATTTAAAATTTATATTTTTAAAAAGAAAAATTTTTATAAACTAAAATAATTAAAATTTGGAGCTATATAAGGAAATTTTAAAAAAAATATTTTTTAACACGGTTTATTTTGAAACAAAATGCTTTTTTTTTTTTAACAAAAACAGTTTAAAAATAAAAATTAAAGAGTTGATATTATTATTTTATTACTTATAATCCTCAGTTATATGTAATTTTAATCATGTCTTGTTTTAGAATATCGTTTAATAATTAATAATTTTTTTATTTTATTTAATATTTTATTTTTTTAAACTTGTATAATACACGTGCTTATTAAAGCTAGTATTATATATATGGGTATATGTGTATACACATTTTCATATCGTCATGTTCTTTGTTGTTCTTAATATACATTAGTATATGTATAATTGTGGTTTCCCATGTATATTTATAAGTGTGGTTTCCTAAGACTAGCATCAAGAATGTCTATTTATGTCGGTATTCTATAAAGTATAAACCGCTAGACAAAATGGTTCCATTTATTTTGGTTGTTGGGCCAAGTCCAACTGTGATTCCTGGGTCAAGCCTAATTGTAGTTGTTGGACCAAGCCTACCAGAGTTGGGTCAAATCATGGGCTCACAAATCCAACCGTTTATTTTGGTCGATCTATCTTTATCTAATGGACTGAATTAGATTCTATCAGGCCCAAAAGAACCGGGTTTATCACACTATCACAGGATGGTCTTGGCTCTGAAATTTGAAGAGTTACTTTGAATTTGTGTTATTTAGAAGTGTTATTTTTTTCCTTTTACAATCTCTTTGCCCATTAATTTACTACTATAAGTATCATATTTTATTTTTTTCTTAGACCTCTTGTTCAATTGAAACCAAGTACATCTCCACGCATTAAAACGGTTTCTAACGCTACAAAAAGTGTCTTTTAAACAAATAAAACTCTATAGATACCATATTGATGCACTATTACTCGCATATGAAATAAAACTTAGGTTCAACATCATGTTCATATATAAGTTATAGAGATGAAGAACTTCATTCTGGTTAAACACCACAACTTAATATGCACCTGTATATATCGTTTTCCCCCCTCAAAAGACCTTCAGAAAACTTGCTTTGTGTCTTCATGGTTGATGTGGAACATGCAAAAGTAGAGCGAGTCCTGATTTGTTAGTATACACAATTTCAAGAAGTCAAACAAACCATCATCAGAATCTACCGTAAAAATTAAAGAAAACAAACCATCATCAATAAGTCAACAACAAAAGTTGAAGCCCATATAGGGTACCTATCCCTTTTAAGGGAGCTCTATTATTCCAAAAAGAGGCTTCAATCATTCAAGAATCAACAATCGATGCACGATAAGATATAAAAAAAAAAAGCATTAAAACATTTATCTTGGCCGGTTAAGAAACCAAAGCTATGCTTCCTCAATTATTTTTCAAAACGTGTTCACAAATGTTGGTAACGTCTTCAAATGCCCCATGTAATGCAGCCATAGTTCTTTACTATGCCATGCTTGTACATTAGAAACCGCAACAACGAGTTGATCACAAATGCCTTATAAAATTACTTTTGGTTTCTAGGAATTTGGTTCACTTTATCAATTCATCACATGTATTTTAACAATTTTCTATTGATAACATTATTAACACTAAGTGTGATGTAGTCGATAACAACTTGAATTATCCAAGTTAAGCACTATTTATTTTAACAGATCAACTTGAGGCATCGATATCACATTTATCTTAATTTCATTTGAGCTGTATTTGGTTTATCGTGATGCTCTCACATAATATAATACAAACCTATACATATTTAATTATATAGCTCATATATAAATAATTAAATATTTATTATTTATTTCAAAGTTCAGTAAACATATTTTCACTACTACTTTTCCAACATGGTTTATATTGTAGATTTTAAATTTGGAAAAAGAAACTTAATAAAAACAACCCAATTGGTGATACTGGTTGAATGAAGTATCTTAGTGCATAAAACTCGATAAAAGAACTATTTGAAATACAATTCGCCTATTTTACCGCACGTATGAGACAAACTTTTCTGACATGTTTATCTTCAAACTTTTTTCTAACTTAATTGACAAGTTAGTGATAAAATATAATCCAAATAAACCAACTATAAATAATCAGGTCCAAATGATTGTAATATATGAAAATTTATATTTGAACTATTGGGTGATGAAAAGAAATATGTAAAATGATTTTGAATTTGACAAACACGTTGTGCATACGTGTTAAACCAAAAAAAATATTTGTTCTATCCCTAACATGTTGGCCATACATAAGGAAATGAAAGTAAAAGCAGTTTGACCACAACTTAAATACGAAAATGCCCATCAAGCTCAAATAATAAACATAAGTGTTACTTGTTTAAAACAAAATAAAATTCCATTATACATAATACATAACATATAAAGCAATTTGTTTCCAAATCAGTTAGTGTACACAAAACCACAAATGTGAGACAAAGCTTATAGAAATCACACATGTTTGTAAACCACTTGAAGAACCATGGTGTTTTTATGTACTTTTTAGTCTTACTGAAGTGAAAGGTAGTATTCAAAATAAGTAAACTAGGATTTTCATGCAAATCATTTCCATCGGTGGTTATGATCAATTTCAATTAATAATTAGTGTTTATAGCATAATCTTTCATAATGTTCCACTCTATGTTATACTTAGTCAAATTCTTCATGAATAATAACACCACAAACACCTCTAAGTTAGGTTGTAAAGTTTTAACTATTCTAACATGTTATAATATCCCTATTGGTGATTCTTAGATGTGGATGTCATATGGGTAGGGAATTTCAAATAAAAAAATTGGATAATTCGAAAATTGTGAAGATCACTTTCATATCGGAATGATTCGGTAGTTAACTTGAATAAATCAATAGGATACAATTCAGACAAGATTAAGAACTAGTATGATCGATTGTGTGATTTTTGAACCAGAGAACTGTGACAAGAAATTGAGCTTATCTCTTGCATCAACGACCACTACTTGACTTCAAAGTGTGAAGAAGATTAGGTATTATTTTGGTATCTTAGCATCAACCATTGATCCGTATTTGCTAATTTTTAGGTTAGGGTTTTTCAAGATTCTTGAATCTTGATAGTCTTTTTTGTTTGCAATGGTTATAATGTCTTTTACTTTCTATTTCAGTTAAGTGGGGGAGACCACTATACTGTGAGACATAATCATCATGTTTATGGTTTATGGGTGTAACACCCTAGGCAAATCCCACATCGATCGTGGACAAGAGCGATTCCTGGTTCATAAGAAATGTCTTGCCTCTGATATCACCAACGCGTTTTGGGCGTATTGGCTGTGGATGAGAGGAGAACTCCACAATTAAGTGTGCTCAGGTGGCAGCAATCCAGTGATGGGTGACCTCACTGGAAAGTTTTCATCCGGGCAACCAATAGCAAATTCGTGAGCTCCTCGAAGACAAAGCGGACAATATTGGTGGTACGAGTGGCCGGATGTTACAATGGGAGCTTCCCATTTTCAACCTAAGATCATTTAGGCCAAATTTGAGGTACCAATTTCTATTCTTCCTTCAATTACATGGATGATAAATTTTGAAACTTTTGTTTAATCTTGAAGTTTGTTACATGCACTCCATTATAAATGTTTCAATCAGGTTACCAAAGACTTTTAACATTTGATTTTGCTTTAAAATTAGTAAAACAGGTTGCAAGTTTAAGTGTATGGATCGAATGCTTTTTTTTTTTTGCTTACTCAATACTACCAATCCATTTGAGCTATGATTACCTTATGATTAAACAAAAGTACCTATTTTTCCATTCTTTAACTATAGCTATATAGTAACAACAACTAAGATTTGAAATGGGTCGATAACTAATGAAATTATCGTAAGCATTGTTCAGCTCTCTGATACACTATTGAAACGAGTGTGAGGTTGAATTCATGTGAGTGTTGCTACCTTTAGACCAATATTTGAAACATATAAAAGTGTTGATAGAAGCAATGTTCACTAAAATCCATTAATTTAATAATTAGTTTTATGTGAAAAAAGTACTTGTTTGTCTAATCAATAATTAAAGACGTTTATGAGTATTTGTATTCATCTACTAAAAGTTGCAGAGTCATGACTCCTTGCAACGCTTCGGCTCAACAGCAACAAATAAAGTTGATGTTGTTTTCATTTATTATATTGCTGAACTGATAAACTTTCCTAATGATTCTATATGTTAATTGAGCATGTTGCTGATGCAATTAATCTGAGTGCTGCTAGAAAGCCACAACAAATTGATAGTTGTTGATTGTTGGGTAAATTAAAGGATAAATACCTATACGAATATGTGCTCTTATAGCTATAACACCTTCGTTATAATTGGGCTTGTAGGTAGTCGATATTGTTTGCAAGCAAGGCAAGAAACTAAATTGAGATGGTAGAGTTTAGGTTTAATCAAAAAAAAATTTTGTTCTTATCTTTAGCCAACAGGAGAGCCTATTTTATGTTTTTTCAACTTAAACTACAAAACTATTGTTCTTTTCTTGATTTGTAGGGAGCTACAAACGAATTCAAAAGGTGCATGTCATGTCACATGGGATGGCTCACATGGGGCCAAATGGGTTTATATGCCTCTACGCTTTATCAAAAAGTCAAAAAGAAAGATAATTTCTCAATATGAAAATGTAGTTGACTCCATCAATTTTCAAACTAAGTAAATGTGAGCCTCAAAGCTCCTTTTTCGTGGCATGTTGGGCTATAATATAAGCATGGTAGCTAATATTATCAGAAAAGTGTTTAATGTCATTCCACATATGTTATAGCATTTGTATTTTATAAAAATATATGCTTTTGATTTTTTAGATTTGCATTGACTACCCTAATGACTATTTGTTGTCGATATTTGGTAGCTTTGATGGATCTGAGGTAGTGGTGACGCTATATGCTTTATGACAATTTTGCATTTATATGGTAATTGTTTGTACGATACTAAGATGAGCACTGCTTTCTCATATGATGGCAAAGAAAGGGTGGTGGTCTAATTTTATGGGTGTGTTTACAACTGCCTCTTTTGCATTGTTTACATGAGATTCCCGTTGCAACGCATGGGGAAATTTTACTAGTTAGATTTAATCACTTGGAGTTCAATAAGTGAATAAATAATTAAGATGCTTACCAAAAGACTTATCTACCTCTATTCACTCATTCTAGTTGAAAAGGCTTGGATGATCAATTATCTTGCCAATTTTCACTTTCCCTCTTGCTTTTCTTATGGTCGCACTTCATTTGCGCATATAAATCGTTGGCCCCAATGCTTATTCGAAGGACTTCCTAATAAAAGTGAGTAGATTCAAAGGATTCCTAATATAATAGTTTCAAATGACACATATTAATAACACACCATGAATAAATAAATATATGGAATCAAATCGATTTGTGGATGAAATTAGGAAGATTGATCATGAGATCAACAATAAATCACACGAAATAAACCATGGAACTAAGACCGATTTAAACTTACAAATTCTTTTCTCACTTTTTTTTAAAGGTTGCAATATATATGCTTTCCTTACATAAATCTCTATAAAGGATATTGGATTTATAAAATGATTATCCTAAAGTTTAGCAATAAATGTATATCTTTAGAATCAGTTGAATAATAATCAAGCAAGGCATTTGTAGATATAATTCGATGGTTCTTATGTATCCAATCCTTATTTGTTGTAACGTCGACATTTCATGTTTCCAAATCTTGAAGCGTTAACAAATCTCATTATGTTGATTTGTAATCTTTATACTGATTCGAATACAATAATGAAGACTCCATAATTTATTTATTATAGTGTTTGTATACATAGTTATAAGTTTTTCAAAATAAAACTTAAAGTAACTTAAAATAACCAACAAACAGTTAACATTTTCTATACTTGGTATTTATACTCACATAACAAATAATCAACAACGACATTAAGTTGACACCAACCATTTTAGAATCACTCTCGCTTAAGCTCAAATCAATTTTTAAAACCAAGCTATCTTAAACAACTCACGAGCTACGCAACTCATTTACACCTGTATGCTTGTCTTATTCTAGGCTAACGGTTATTAACTAAGAAACTTAATATTCTAGTCCTCATACTTTCACAATTGCACAAACCACCCCTCGCCTCCTACGCACGTTATATACCCTCAATATCACTTTCATCTCCACATTCTCTCATCTTCCTTGTTTTCTCCTCCTCCTCTGCCGTCGTACCCTAGCGGCGATATCGCCGTCCTCCGGTCGGATCTCCGGCTAATCTATCCCTATCTATTATCCTCCCCTCTCCTCTATCCATTTCAAAAACAAAACAAAAAACAATCATCCACAACAAAAATCAAACAAATTTTCTAGGGTTTCTGCTGTTTGCTTTACCGTGAGTTGAATTTCTATCTAGTTTCCCTATAATCTATCGATTACGATTTGAATCTATCAATAACAAGGGGAGAGGGAGGTTACAAAAGCCAAAAAAAGTGAAAAATCCGAAAAAAAGAAGTATTTGCTAGGGTTTTGTGATGGCGGCGCAGGTTCTTCAACCTCAGTCGGTGAACGGTGGTGGTGGTGGTGGTCAGCAGTTTGTGCCGACGTCGTTGTACGTCGGAGATTTGGAGGTCAGCGTGACCGATGCGCAGCTGTTTGAGATGTTTAACCAGTTAGGGCAGGTGGTTTCGGTTAGAGTGTGTAGGGATTTGGCTACGAAACGGTCGCTTGGTTATGGTTATGTTAACTATGTCAACGCTCAAGATGGTTAGTTCGGTTATCGCTTTCTCTTAGTTGTTTATACTGTGATAGTGTAATGTGTTTATTTTTTAATCTTATGCTGCTTGACTTCGTAGTAGTTGATAGTTGAGTATGCGAATAAGTTGTCGTTTGATTGTTTTTGGGGAAGAAGACATTAAAGTGTTGGATATAGAGTATAGACTTTTCGTTATTGCAACCTGCAGGATACTAGCATATTCTGTTCATCTTTACGCAGTGAGGTAGGGATGGTGGTAGTAATTAGTACTATGTATTGGCTTAAAGGGACATTGCTTTGTATTTGCTGTCTTGTATTGGAAATCTGAGCTCCGGGTAGTTACTAGTTTCATGGCCTTGTTAGAGATCATGTAGCTTACTGATTACCATATTCTAGGTGAACGATTATGTCCTATTTTGCCACTGTATTTCATTTCTTATGTAGTTATTGAAGCGATGAATTTTGCGACGAGTTAGATACGGTATCTCTAGTGGTTGTTTGTAACGGAAAACAAGGGCCGTTCATTGTTTGCGAGTACGTTTGATGTAATAGGCTATTTCAATGGTTTCGTGCTACTAGATCTTCTTAGTAATTCGGTATTGCATTTTTGCTTGCGTCAAGTTGGTTGAATGACCGCATTTTCTTATCCAGCGTGACGTGTTCTTTTTAGACTTTTAGTTACTAATTGTTATAATTATTTGGAACTGTTTCATGCCCTTCAATTATTTTTTTAAGGGCATTGCTTATATCAAAGACGTGTCTCAAATAGCATGATATTTTAAATTATAATCTTATTTTATTGTTAAATTAAAAGGTGTTTTACTCTTTGTTATGCTAATGACAGCTGCAAGAGCTATTGAGGTGCTTAACTTCACACCTCTTAATGGGAAGTCAATCAGGATCATGTATTCTCATCGTGATCCTAGTGTCCGCAAAAGCGGTTCGGGGAATATATTTATTAAGGTATCTAAACATTAATGTTCATCGTAGTATGCAGTAATTGTCTTCTTTAGTAATCAGCCTTACTCTTTTTTTCCTTTAATGATGCAGAATCTGGACAAAGCAATTGACCAAAAAGCACTACATGATACCTTTTCTACATTTGGGAACATTCTCTCTTGCAAGATAGCTACAGATTCAACTGGTCAGTCAAAAGGCTATGGATTTGTGCAGTATGAAAGTGAGGAATCTGCACAACAAGCTATTGAGAAACTCAATGGCATGCTTCTGAATGACAAACAAGTATATGTGGGTCCCTTCTTACGCAAGCAAGAAAGAGATTTGACTGCTGACAAGACAAAATTTACTAATGTCTTTGTTAAAAACCTTTCTGAATCAACAACTGATGATGATTTAACAAAGGTATTTAGTGAATATGGAACAATCACTAGTGCTGTTGTAATGAGGGATGCAGATGGCAACTCGAAATGTTTTGGATTTGTTAACTTTGAGAATGCTGATGATGCTGCAAAAGCTGTAGATGGTCTTAATGGAAAGAAGTTTGATGAAAAAGAATGGTATGTTGGTAAAGCTCAAAAAAAGAATGAAAGGGAACAGGAGCTAAAACAAAAATTTGAGCAAACTATGAAAGAGGCGGTGGACAAATCACAGGGGCTAAACCTGTATATCAAGAATTTAGATGACTCTGTTTCTGATGAAAAACTCAAGGAATTGTTTGCACCTTTTGGTACTATAACTTCTTGCAAGGTTTGTTTATAAAAACCACCCAAGACTTGTACATAAAGTAAGCTCATGAACTGTGAATTTATTTTATCTCTATTTCCTATGAACAGGTCATGCGGGATCCTAATGGAGCTAGCAAAGGATCAGGGTTTGTTGCCTTTTTGACTTCTGAGGAAGCTTCTAGAGCAGTAAGCTGGCTTATTCTTGTTACTATGATCACATTTGATTTAGTGTTTCTTGGGTAAATGGTTAACGTGATTTCTGTTTTAATAGCTTTCGGAGATGAATGGCAAGATGGTTGTTAGCAAGCCACTTTATGTTGCACTTGCACAACGCAAAGAGGATAGAAGGGCACGATTGCAGGTTTGCTGATAATTATGCTCTTCTTATTTTTGCTTAATGAGGAGTTTTACAGGGGCATGGCAGTATTTATGTTATTACCAGATGCAGATAAACGAAAATAATGATCTTTATTTTATATCCATGTAGGCACAGTTTTCCCAAATGCGTCCCCTTGCAATGGCACCTGCTGGAGCTCCTCGCATGCCAATGTTTCCTCCTGGTGGTCCTGGTCTAGGTCAACAAATGTTTTATGGTCAAGCTCAACCCACCTTCATTCCTCCCCAAGTAATCTCAATTTCATAATTTTATATAACACTTTAAAATAAGATTTTTTAAGTTACATTGAATTTATACATGAGGTTTCTTATTTATTTATATTCTTTTGGTGATACCTGGGTAGCCTGGTTTTGGGTACCAACAGCAACTTGTTCCTGGTATGAGGCCAGGTGGAGGCCCAATGCCAAACTTTTACATGCCAATAGTTCCGCCAGGTCAGCAGGGGCAGCGTCCTGGTGGAAGGCGTGTTGGTGTTTCCGGGCCACAGAATCAGCAACAACCAGTTCCTCTTATGCAGCAGCAGGTTTGTGATACTCTTCTGTTGCTGTGTTTATTTAAAAATTAAAATGAATAACTCTAAAATAATCATCTTTTGGGAATAACAGATGCTGCCACGTGGAAGGATGTATCGCTACCCACCTGGTCGGAACATTGGTGACATGGGTTCTGTTCCATATGATGTTGGGAATCCAATGCAGCTGCGTGATGCTGGCATTATCTCTTCACAGCCAATTCCAATTGGTGCTTTAGCTTCTGCACTCGCAAATGCTTCTCCATCAGAGCAAAGGACTGTAAGTTCTTTTCATCTAAGTTTCCTGAAAATGAAAAAAAATGGTAATTATTATATTATGGATGTACGCTTGATGTGTAAATATTGTAGATGCTGGGTGAGAACCTGTACCCACTAGTGGAACAGCTGGAAGCTGAGTCAGCAGCAAAGGTAACTGGAATGCTACTGGAGATGGATCAGACAGAGGTTCTTCACTTGCTGGAATCGCCAGAAGCATTGAAGGCGAAGGTTGCGGAGGCACTGGAGGTCCTGAAGAGTGTGTCTCAGCAGCAGGGTAGCCCTGCTGATCAGCTTGCTGCATTGTCCTTGAACGATGGCATTGTTTCCTAGATTCTGAGCCAATCGAGGTGCGTGCTTTAGTCGGATATTTCTGCCTAGATTATGCTGGTTTTGTTTAAGCTGGATTATGTGTTTTGAAGATTTGGGAACTTTCTTTTACTGTTATGCTGTGTTTGAGACCGTTATCTATTGTGTGTGCTACTTTGTTATTGTTTTCTTGCATGTTTCATTTGTGGACCATTGGAATCGGTTTTCATTGTCTGGAACCATTTTTGGTATCTTGATTAATGTTAAAACACAAAATCGAACTTAAGGAGTAACAAGATGCATATGACTCAACTTCCCGCAATAGTAACATTAAGACTCCCTTGAACTATCATGGTTGAAACTTGCTTGACTTTTAATGTTATAATCTTCAAGTGTGGTAATTAAATTGTGTTCGTAAGATTCAAGAATAGTAGAATAGTAACTCTGAGCAAAAAAGAAAAAAAAAAATACTAATTCTTCATTTCTTCTCAATTCCTTCCTATCTAACACAATTTTAACACTATATGAGTACCTCTCTGCCTTTCATGCTTAAATTATTTTCCTATCAAATTATTTATATATCAATGGTTCACATACTAATATATAGGCATGTCAGTGCTTAATTGTTCATCTTTAATGCTTTCTACCTTTGACCCTATCACTAAAAGTGAGATCAACTTTTTAGGTCTCAACTGAAGGTTAAATTGACCTAATTAGTGAAGATAACGGATAAGTAAAAAGTGGTCAAAATTGACGATTTTAATTGCTTTTCTCAAATTACATATTTCCTTCCGAAAAATATTTGAGGGTGGGCATTGAACCATGTTTCATAACTTTAAATTTATGAGTTCAAGATGTGAGAAATAATCTTTTGCATAAAATATAAACTAAGGCTGTGTGTAGAGGGGGACAACAAAAGTGGTTTAGGTTTTCTAACTGGTTTGTAGCCCGACCTGGTACAGACAAAGAAACTGGTCTGGGCTCACCGGTTCCAAAATGACCCCAAATTGCTGGTTCCTTTAGTGGCTTGCAACCTTGCTCCACAAAACCGGTTCTAATCGGACGGTTCCTAGACTGGTAAAAAAAGTTAGCTGTTTCATACAGTAATATTATTGTATTTTGATTGTCGCACTCACTTTATGATCTTTTTTGTGTTTTCTTTTACGTTTTACCATTTACCCCCTTAAGTTAGAATAAATATGTGATGGGTGTTCTGATTGAATAACAACGATTTAAAGTTTTTTCTACTCTTTAAAATCTTAAAAATGCTCAACTTTCGTTACATTTGAGAAAAGCTCTCGAATAGATTTATCAAGTGTTAAATATTTCATTGCTTGTGATGCTTTTTTTAACAACGTGATGGTTTGAGTCATTCCAGGAAGAAAAATAAAAAAACTTTGTGCAACTTCAAGTTTATGTGAGATGATGCGCGGTCCGTACAAAACTTGGTGCAACTTCAAGTTTTAGTTATTTTGTTTAACTTCAAGTTATATGGTTTGGACCCGAACCGGTTAGAAACCGATTTAGTTATTTTGTTTAACTTCAAGTTATATGGTTTGGACCCGAACTGGTTAGAAACCGATCCAAACTGGTTGGTGTGGGGTTTGATTCCTTAGCTTATAAACCCGGTTTGACTACCTTTGACCAAGCCAGTTTGGTTTCCTATTTGAACCGGTTTTTTTGATAAATTTGGTTTTTACACCTCTAGCAAGGTGATCCAGGATCCGCACAAAATGTGATCCAAGTAAACATTGGGTGTACCATTTTTTCCAATACATTATTAGTGATAGTGTTTTAAAAGTATTTAACTAATGATTTGTTGTCTCAAGTGCCAACTTCCAAAATAATAAAATTTACTTTGGGGTTTTTTTTTTTCAAAAGAGTTGGTATGAAAAGTATTTACCAAAATGAATGATTTTAAAAATATTTATCAAAATAGGTGTTTTTTTACTTTTAGTTTTTTGAAGTCATTAAATTAAAAAATTCATATATTTTCAATCTTAGCAGTTCCAGCTTTGAGAATTGAGAGATAAAACCTAAGGATGCTAAGAAAAAAATAGACTTAATTACGCATTTGCTTAACCTTCCATCAAAATCTTACAAAACTAAGCTGATTGAAAAACATAATTATGAATAGAAGAACTGGTTATTTGTGAGACCTTATCTAATTTGTGCGCAACTACGAAACTCATAAACATAAAACTGGATGAGATCGTTTGAGTCACAACTAAATTGAACAAAGTTCAAACAAGACTCCTAGTCTATTCAATTTATAATACTCCTTGGTTCATTTTCAAATCGAGTGAAATCACAAAATTCACTCAAGTCTTTCAAATGAGTCCGAACAAAATGCTTGAACCACAAGAATGCCTAACAAAAGGTTAATTATATAAGACTCCAAGATTATTTGTTCATTTTAATCCAAAAAGAAATTTGTAAAAAGGTTTTTATTCAAGCCTCGATGCACTCCAATCTTTAAAAAACTTTGCTTTTACATCATCTTATCCCTTATGTTGCTATCTCAATCTCCCTACCAAATACTTAAAAAAAAAAAAAGAAAAAAAACACGGCGACGTATGAACTTCAGGAGCGTAATCACATAACAAATGATTTAAATTGTGCTTAGAGTTTTAGTTTGAGTAGTATGCATCATTTTAAAACTGATCCTCAAATGGATAACGTGTGTGAAGCCTTGACAAATATTTTTATTAAAAAAATAATAAATAAAAAAACATCTATTTTGGTAAATAATATTCAAAACACCCATTTTGATAAATATTTTTCTCATAAACATTTTTTTGGGAAAAAACTCCACTTTGGGTGGTTCTTGATTTAAGTGAAATCGAGCGTTCTCAACTACATACATACCGTAATTTATTAAATGATGTTTACCTTCCCATATATCGTGTGGAAACTATTTCTCAAAAGAAATTTACCGAAATATTATATTTTACCATCTTAATCTTTCAAGGCACATATTAAAACATTATAAATCTTACGTTCTATTTCCTCAATAATTCACCTCTTTATTTATGTCCAATATAATAATGTAAAACATCACATCAGTTTTTTGAGATGTTGCATCATTAGTATTGACAAATCAACCGATTGAAAGAGAAAGTATCTTATGAATTGTGAGACAAACTTGATGGTGAAATATGCATTTGATGATTATCCCATTTTATATTTCTTTATCAAATCGTTTATAGATTTATATATAAATTGCTAAATGCTAATGTTTGAAAATGTGTGATGTTACATCAATCTCTACTATTCTATCTTCTAAACCAACCCACTCCACATTGATATTAATTATTATGGTCGACGTTTATATTAAAATTCTTCCTATCAACTTTAGACTCACTAGTTTCTAGATATCATTCTCTTCAGATCTTACTAGGGGTGTTCAAAAAATCCGATATCTAAATATATCCGAAATCCGATCCGTATCCAAATCCGAATAAACCAATCCGAATTCTTATTCGAATATTCGGATCGGATCTCATCCAAATCTGAATTCCTTATTCGGATTTCGGATCGGATTTCGGATTTCATAATTTTTTTATTCGGATTATTCGGAGTATTCGGATATCCGATTAATCCGAATAAGAATTCATCTATGTTTTTAACCCAATACTCATTATCCAACTATCTATTATATTTTCAACTCAATATTAAAGAATATTAACACATTTTAGTCCTCTAATCCTAAATAATTATACAATAATCGATTGTTGTTTTAAATTAGAGATTATAATCTTCGGGTTCTATATAATTACCTATTATGTTTAAATTTGGGTTCAAGTCAAATTTGTATTTTCAAATTTTATATCTTTTATTATGATTTTAAACTTATAAAATGTTAAGAATAAAAAATTAACAAAAAAAAAAAATTAGAAACAAAAAAATAAAAAAATTTGTTATTTAGTTTATTCGGATTATTCGGATAAATTCGGATTATTCGGATATATCCAAATCCGATCCGAATTGAATTCAGATAGATTCGGATCGGATGGAGATATCCTTATTCGGATCGGATCGGATTTCGGATAGGGTCCTGAAATTTTCATATCCGAATAATCCGATCCGAATAATCCGAATAATCTGTTATCCGATCCGATGAACACCCCTAGATCTTACTGTTATGACTTATAAGTAGAACGTTACTGGTTACATTTATTTTTGTTTTTTTCCTCCTATCAACTTCCACCACCAACTCTCACTATCATGACTAACATAACATCCACCAGCCACAACTAGGTGACCAGTGGACCACCATTTTCTCCATCACTAACTATGTTGATGAAGTAATACTTGCTCAAAGATCTAGTGATCAGAAGAAGGTATCATCATTAAAATGATGGTGTTATTAAAATACAAATCGAAAGAATCTTTTACGAGCTTGTTCTGCATAAACATATGATCCAGTTCTTTTCAGTTTTAACATGAAGCTAGTAATTAAACAGTACGAAATACAAACAAGAGGCAATCGTCTAATTACATGTAAAAAAATGGTTTTCAAAGCGTCGGTCTCACCGAGATTTTACCAGGTATACTTGTTTGCTTGTTTGTTCTTAATTCAATCTTAACTGATACTCCAATGTTGTCCAAAACTCTGTAACTGGGACTCCGTTTTTTGAACTCATCCCTGCAATAATCGAGTTGAAAAAATACTGGGAACAATAATAGGAAAGAGTTCATGATGTGAAACAGAAAAAGGGGTATGAAGTCCGTCCCACATCGGCTGGTTAAAAAAGTATAGGAATGAAAACCACTATTTAAAGCAAGCAGATGAGAAATGAGAAGTCACGCAGCCATGCAGTGAGCACAAAGCGAACTATTCTTTCGCCTTTTACTAAAGAATATCGTGTGCTCGTTGCTTTAAGTGGCATACGCCTATTTTTGGAGAGACTTTTCTTCTATAGAAAAGCTCCAACTAATATATGAAGTTCAATCTTATCTTTGTTGCATTGTTGATTATAGACTTTAATTTGATAGCAATGGATGTAAATAAAGAATATTATTAACAAACAATCAATAATCAAACCATGTAATCAAGAAAGAACCACTGTTAACCAGCACCTAATACCACTAAATATCCTACTATTTTGATCGACTCCTGCAAGCACAAGCATCCAAATATGTGTCCCAACATCAACTTTCAAGAGTTCTATGTGTTAATAAGCTTTTTTTCGATTTCAAATAACCTCAATATGCGACAATTGAATCAAATCCCCTATCAAACAGCATGATAACAAGCTTTCATATCAGAATATAGTTATGAAATCTACCAAAATTATGTAATATCTGCACAATTTGACCTGCATTTGCTTCTCAGCCCTCAAATGGGATATGAAGCCATCTCTGCATCTACCCGACATCTATATCTTCCACCTCATTATTTATTGATACATTCCTTGCTGGCTCGAAAGTTCCAAGAAGGCAAACATACGAATAAAAAGGAAAAGAAGAGAAGATTTCTAGACACCTAACCACAGGGACCAAAGAGGCATTCAATAAGCTTCTTACTACGTGTTATTGTGTTAAAAAATGCTCGCACGCCCAAGCGAAATGGGCACTACAATTATCATATACAGGTGACATGAGATAAATGTGTATTAAAATTAATATTGTGTGGTAAGGTGAAAGTTTTGTCAAGTCTTACTCCCAATCAGACTATTCATTACTAAAATCAAATGGGTTGAACAAGTTAAACAGGTTAAGAGTGGTCTAACAATATAAACGCCTACAATGTCCTATTTCATTTTATAATATAAGAACTTATATCATCATGTTAATAATGTAGTTTTTAATCATCTTTATGCATTATTAGTTTCAAAGGAAAAAAAAGTTTTTGCATGTTGGGTAAATTAAACTCCATTTTGACCCATTCCGCCTGACCCGCCCGTTTTGCCACCTCTTGTACACCCAAAGACTATAAACGCCATACAGAAACTACAAAAAATAGCTGTAGAAAGAACTGCGATAGGTGACATACTTTCATTGATATCCCAACTACCAATGACCACCGTCATCTCCATCAGTAACTATGATGAAGCAATACTTGTTCAAGAATCTAGTGATCAGAAGAAGGTGTCAAGAATCTTTTCATCGCTGGGAGATGGTGTCCGGGCTGCACATAGGCAATATTCAAGGAGAAAAAATACTGAGAACAATAATAGGAAAGAGTTCATGATTTGAAACAGAAAGAGGGGTATGAAGTCCGTCCCACATCGGCTGGTTAAAAGAAGAATAGGAATGAAAAACACTATTTAAAGCAAGCAGATGAAATTTGAACAGTCACGCAGCCATGCATTGAGCACAAAGCGAACTATTCTTTCGCCTTTTACTAAAGAATACCGTGTGCCCGTTGCTTTAAGTGGCATAAGCCTATTTTTGGAGAGACCTTTCTTTTATAGAAGGGCTCCAACCAAGATATAAAGTTTAAGCTTGTCTAAGTTAAACTGTTAATTAACTACTTATCTAATCAAATTGCATTATCAAAGATATTAAATAACAATCATGAATCAAGCTTGTAACATGTATTGCATATGTGCACTAGTCTCAAGCGTCTAAATAATCCCATCAAATTGCATCATTAAACCTCTTACAAAACCACAAGAACCAAAGTGGCCATCAACAAACTTCTTACCATTACATTTCCTGCCACGTATAATTGCGTTAAACAATGCTCGTACACCCAAGTGAAATGGGCACTGCATTTATCATATACAGTTGATATGAGATAAATGTGTACTAAAAATAATATTGTCTAGTAAGGTGAAAGTTTTGCCTGGTCTTACTCTGAATCAGACTGCTCATTACCATAGGCTTCTGCATGTTATATAACTCTAAATACCGTTGGATCTCGATAATCATTTTCTTATCCAACATTATCCTCGTGTTTGAGCTGTAAGAAATCAGTTAAGCTAAGTGCCCAACCAACTGCACAAAGAAATGCAGAGGAGGCGATCTCAACCCGCTTAGATAAAACTGGGTTGATTCAGGTTAAGCAAGATCAAACGGGTTAAACGGGTCAAGAGTAGTCTAACAATAGAAATGCTTACAATGTTCTGTATCATCTTGTTCTAAAAGAAGTTATATTATCATGTAAATAAATATAGTTTTTAATCTTCTTTAATGCATTGTTTGTTTCAAAGAAGGATAAAAAAAGTGTGTGCAGGTTGGATAAACCTCAATTTGACCCATTCCATCTGACCCGCCCGTTTTGCCACCCCTAGTAAACTTGAAGACTATAAATACCATACAGAAAGTACACAAATGAGCTGTAGAAAGTACTGCGATAGGTGACATGCTTTCATTGATATCCTAACTACCAATGACCACCGTCAACCATCAGTAACTATGTCGATGAAGCAATACTTGTTCAAGAATCTAGTGATCACTGGGAGATGCTGTCCTCGCTGCACATAGGCAATAACCGAGTAGAAAAGGTTTTGGGAACAACAATAGGAAAGAGTCATCCCACATCTGTTGGTTAGAGAAAGCATAGAAATGAAAACCACTATTTAAAGCAAGCAGATGAAACATCAAAATTTACGCAGCCATGCAGTGAGCACAAAGCGAACTATTCTTTCGCCTTTTACTAAAGAATACCGTGTGCTCGTTGCTTTAAGTGGCGTACGACTATTTTTGGAGAGACCCTTCCTTTTATGGGAGGGCTCCAACCAATATATGAAGTTTAAGCTTCTATTTGCCTACACAGCTGATTATAAATTCTTGGACTATTTTGACTTGTTAAAGATTAGGTAACCATAGTTATATAGTTTTTATTGAGCTCTGATTTATTTGCATTTTCTAAGTTGTAAAATGGTTCAAGTATCGCAAGTTGTTAAGTTACGCATTGTAAGTCTTTTGATATGAGTAATGAGGGTATCCGACATAAGTCACAAACGAGGCTTCAGGGTGTGATACGATCTCTATATATACGTCTAGCTGAGTATGATATTAGTGATACTCGTCGCTATCATTTCATTCGTTCATATAGCAAATGCAAGTTTTTGTGCCATTATACATGGATATTCCTAGCTACTATTTCAGATCTTTAGTATTTTGTGGAAATTTGGCTGCTAATGCTGCTTCTTTCATTTCAAGTAGTGCATCTTCAAAATATTTTGCTAATAATTCAGGGTGATGAATGATGTCTTTAGCCACAAGAATTTGCATGTCAGCCTTTCCTGCATAACTCACCATATGCATAGTAATTGCCTGCATAATTAAACAACAAAAATCATTATTCATAATTTTACCTTAATCTTTATAAAGATCTTTTATGATTTATTTTAAAGTGTTATCTATATCACAATAACATCATTATGATTATTAATAATCTAAATATTTGATCACTTTCAGCTGTCTAAGATAAAAACAAAACTAAATTAACCAACTTATAAGTAATCAGGTCACAACTGTCACTTTTTGTCATAGGCACATTGATACGGACTATCCACCCTAACCCTTCAACCCATGATCCAACCAATAGCTCCATGTCTTCATTCCTGCATTATAGGCTGCACGTTTCCTTTCAAAATGTTGTTTAACTATTTATTTAATAATTAGGGTAGTGGGGTAGTTAATACCCATGATCTAGTAGTTATATGCATGCATTCACGTTTCCCTTTTGCCTATTTAAATGACTTTGTTGTTTAGAATGGAGCACAAGAACATTATCAATCTTATTGTTTATTTACATAAATTTTGCATTACAAGTTTGTTTCTGCACTTCTTCTTCTTTGTTAGTATATTTGGAGTCTAGCCTATTTACGGGTGTATCACACATAAACTTTATAGATTCTTACATGTGCTAAACTTGAACCCGTCGCTCTGATGTAGGTAACCGGGACACCTGCAATCATGAACTCTTCTTTCGGGCCAACGATATTTGAAATTGTGAAACTAGTGTTACAAACTATCCTGTAATTAAGCAGGCTAGCAAACTGCAAATTAAACAGAAAACCGTTAGCCTAGAAAGTCTGTGCATACATCATAAGCTATCGAATTATCTAGCGACGAAAACTCGCCTTTGCTCCGAAGCATTTCATAACAAAGTAGCCGATTTTGTAGGAAAGAAAAGCCTCTAAAGAAAGCTTTTTATTATCAATCATAACTTTGGATCTCTTCAAAAACTGAAGAGGATCAGAGCCACTTTTGTGGTAGTAAATTGGCAACAGCATCATACCAAACTTGTTTCCCCACCTTGATCCTGAATTTTTCTTCATTAGTTCTGTGATTTCCTGATCAAAATATCATTTACCTTAGATCTCATATTGGGTCTTACCGCGACATACTGTGTTAGCACACTACTAGAAAATAGACTTTTAGAGATGGAAAAAACTCAAATAGATTAGTCAAATTCCAAAAAAATAAAAATAAAAAATTCTTTGTATAAGTAGACGTTGTCTGTCGATAATCACTGACAAACTTCTAGACGGGTAGAAAAGTTCTAAGAAAACAAAAACAAATTTGGTAAGAGTCGTCGTTAATCTGTCAATAATCACCTAAAGATTAGTGACCTTTTTAAAGGATTAGAATGCGATAAGATTTCTTCCTAGACTTTTTAGTTGTTGATCTGTCGGTGAAAGTCAGTGATACTTTCATCAGTGATCCCTTGGTAAGTTTGTTAGTATTTGTCGGCGAGGTTTTTAAACATGTTCTTTTTCCAATGGACCTTCGCCGACGGATAAACAACGGGTCCTACCTTTACCAAGGGACCATAACGGTTAAGTTCGCGCTAAAGGTCCTTTGATTTGTAGCGTAAATTAGTGAGTTTAATTTAATTAAGAATGTGAAGTAACTAACCTGGAGTCCTGATGATTTTCTGAGATTAACCATGGCTGCACCAGTGATTTGAATGCCTTCTTGAAGAGCTACAAGAGATGGCAAACTTAAATATTGTTGGCTAATATAAAATTTGAAAATAACTATAAAAGATTCATAAAATGGGGAGATTATTTACGTTTTGTTGAATGATTTTCCAAATATCTTGATAGCCCAGATGATATTACACCAAAAAGGACGTCGTTGATTGTCTGCAAACTTGTACATTCGTTAATCATAATTGTAAAACCAATGGAGATTAACTATATGTTTTATATATATTGATTATGATTAAAAGATGTATCATATATAATATGTGAAAAATTCAGTTTATTAGATAAAATATATTAGTTAGGGTTTATCGTAATTATCAGAGTTCATTAGCAATACATAATATCTTATTAGGTTTTTTTTTTTATATAAAGAAATACAATGAGAATGATTACAAATGTACTATATCAAAATAGTTTACCTTTTGGATCTTTGTAGTAACAATTAATATTCGTATAAAGGTACACATACAAACATTATATTTATGTGTGAGAGATTATCAAAAGATGTGTTATATTGGATGTTACTAAGTTATGGCATGGTGGTCAAAGTCATTTGTCTTGTGAATTATAGTAATGGTCAAAGCAAAATGAAAAAAGTGTCATAAAATTGAAGGGAGACGAGAACATGGGAATTAATGTGTGTAAAAAGAGGAAAGAGACCATAAATGGCATTTTGATTGTATAATGAGGGACCATAGAGTTGTTTTAGAAAGAATAGAACACCATCATGTATGTGGGGATATAAGGTTCTCAAACTTGCATTATTCTACTATTGTATAACATGTACAATTTAATATGTTAGATTTTCATTAATATCTTTTATTTTGAGACGATAATAACATGTACTCACTTGTTTAGATGCACACACTTCATCTTCATTCCTTTTGCACACATCATAATGTGTATTATATTAGTTTCTTATGCCAAATTAGGGTAGACACTTTTGAAAAGTACATTTTATGCCTAATGAAGTTTTCTAATCTAAAACTTGGCAAACTCTTGTATAAACCAATTGAATAAAAGCAAATGCTAGAAATATATATAACTTTTGATTCATTTGGACTAGAAGATGTGAAAGAAATCGTCTTAACACGAACTGGATGCTTAGCCAAACCTTAGACTCCTTCATCTTAAGTGCAATCTTTTACCTTAAGTTTTTTTATCTACATTTCATTTTGTTTAACTGTAATACATGTGAATAATAGATGTTATTAATTCATACTTATTTACCTCTTGAATTTATATTTTTATTACAACGGTTTTTAAATTTCAAGAATTGACATTTTATGCTACATTAGATCTATCTTATTTTAAGAATTACATTTCAGAAAATAATACATTATTTTAACTCAAAGCTCAACTTTCATGTTTTAATTCTAGTGAAGTTTGTTGTTATTTCTTTGGTCAGGATTGAAATGTGTAACATAGCAACAAACATACAGAATGTAGCCTAGGACACAACAATATTAGATCAACAAGTTCTTAAAATAAAACTTGTGACATGAACTTGAAATAAAAATGATATGATAGTATGGTATTAATTACGAATTTTATTCTGTTCATCTACCTATCAAATCAATAATTGATGATCATAAATCTATTGTTTTCAATAGGTAGTCTAAAAATATAGTTATATAATTATGTTATGTTATGACATTTATGTCATCCGTGAAGGACAAATTTGTAATGGTCTTCTACGAAATAGTAACTTGGTAGGTTGGTCCACATTGAATAAGACGGACGAAGATCATTGACGAGGTAAAGGAATGGGTAAATACGGCAACTTTTACTAATTATTAACATTTAAATAATAATTTATTTAATAATTTAAAGTAAAAAAGGTTAGTAATAAGTAACTAATTTAAAAAAGTTAAGAATATGTGAAATGTATTTAAATACTTAAGATATCTACATTCATGTATAAATTTATAGTTAAAATTAATATATCGATTACTTTATATATAGTCAAATATCAAAATAAGTATAAGCCTGCCAACTAGGCCATGAAACGGGTCAAGACGAACCTAAATATTTTATACGTACCTAAACACGACATGAATCTAAATCGTGTTAAATACATGAATCCAGATACAGGTAATGTATTCACACGTTAACATGAATATAAACCATTTAACCTAAGAAATTTTTTTTTATCTTTTTCATGAAAATCTCAAATTTATAACAGATATAAAATTGTATATAGAACAATACGTTTAACCTATAAACATGATATTTATTAATTTATTCTTTACCTTTTAGGTTCTAGTATTAAACTTTGGCTTAGAACAAATAGTGTCACATGAAATTATTTAAGATAAAACATTAACAATCCAAAGTCGAACCAGACACATTTAGCAATACAGGTTCAAGGTTTTCATCCTAACTGACCCGGACACATTAATTAAAATAAATCCAAACATACAATTTTCATGTTAGATTAATGTCATATTTTTTATATTCTATCATAAATGCATACATGTTAAGTTAACCTCATTAAGCTAAGTCACTTTAAAAATATTATCTTGATAACTAAAATGTGTTAATGTCTTAAAACGAGGTTAGAATGATAAGATATAATATTTATGTATTATAGGTTAAATGTTTAAATCTATAAATATCATATAGTAGAATAGAGAAAGCCTTATAAAAAACTACATGCATTTAACCTGCACCAGTATTGGTTCATTTAATATTTACATACATGACATGGTAGTTGATCTGGTGCTAGTTGTTTTTGTTAAACGAATTAAATGTTTTCGTTGTGTAAGGTTGTCTATCGTATATGTTTTTCACAATAATGTTGCATTCACATGCCATTTGATTGACTATTGTTTGATGCCTTGTAGGATTTTGTTTTTCTGGAAAAGTGAAAATTTTTAATTTAATTTTTTATTAATTTTTTTTTTCTAAATTGAAAAAGGGTGGATGAATCAATCTGGCATTTTGACCAGAAATAATTGGGTACATCAACACGTGGATGATTGTGACGAATGAATTTAGGTACGATTGGTTTCAAATTTTCAATAATCTTATTGACCATTAAATTATCATATTTACTATAAGAATAAATAAAACAATGTTATTACATAAACTTAGACAATGTTATCATTAATTTTAACTTATTTAACCAGATAAACACTAAAGAAACTATGTACTAGTGTTTCTTTTTATGAATGATGGTGATCCAAACATATCAAAGATGTTTAAAAACAAAAGATTAATCACTATTTGTTACTTGTTTGAAAGATCAATCGTGCAAGTGATATCGAGTAATATTCTTTAACTTATTAGAAAGTTAGAACATCACTGGTGTTGTGTCTAGTTACCTTTATTTATAACACTTGATATATTAAAAGTGAGACTGGGACTTAATTTAGTATTTCTTTTAAGAGGCTTGATACATCTTATCCTCTTAATTATGTTTTATATGGTTCATGACTACAATGTGGTTGAAAATTATTTTCATGATTTCAACATACTTTTATAAAGGATTGTGGTTGTCTAGCACATGTTAATGCCTTAACAACTGCATAGATAGCGAGTCCTAGAGGCCGAACATGATTCTCCAGTTGAACTTTGGCTTAATGTGACAACACTTCAATACAACCACTATTAAGGGTTTGTTACTTTTCAATATTATGTTAATCATATTATCTCACCATCTTCTGTTAACTTGAAAATGTCTATAAGTTGTTATTTTAATAAACTAGCAGCCTTAGTAAATAATATAATGTAATATTGGTAGCCCATAATGCTCCATATATGATACATGTTTTTCCTTGAAGAAAAAGATGTTAATGGAGAAAATTGAAATAATCACTATAGTAAGAGTTTATATCTTTTCAAAATTAATAAGTTGTTACAAAAACATATATAAAATAATTTTTACTTCAGGTAATGTGCTGCTAGCAAGGTTGCATTATTTTGTTAAATTGGTTGCTAACTTATTATAACGAACAACTTGCAAACGCACATTCTTAACTTAACATAAAACGAGAGTGTTTTACAACTAACAATGTAAAATGTTATTAGTGTCTAGTGCAAAATTACTTAAAAGCTAAGTTTGTGATGCAAATATGAGGTATTGTAATGCTCTTTTTTTTATCCCTCAAAGTGCATTATGCAAAATCAACTACAATTATTAATGAAAGATATCGTCCTCACTTAACCAATTCCTATCATAATCAAATTAAATACATATATAAATATTTTGCAATTAGTCTATATGTACTTTGCTGCGTATTAATATATTAAATATCTCAACTCACACATAAATTTTGTACTTCCCCTTAATGCTTAGCTTGAACATTTGACTTTAAAAAATGCTTTAACACACTAACTTCAAATTATCTTCATTTTATCTCAACTCAAAAACAGTTTGTGGTAAAAAAATTATAGATTTTAAGTTTTAACCTCACCCAATACATAATAAATAAAAAACAGTTGTACGGTTGATCATTTCAAAATTTCAACTTTCAAGAACTATACGTATAGACGCAAATAAGCGATGCTCGAAACTAACAGAACTAACCGAAAGATAACGGAAGTTGAAACTAACCGCGTTGTCGACGGAGTTCTTCACCGTTTTCATATCGGCAAGGCTAAACCTCGCCGTCGCCACCTTCCTCGGCCACATCTCCACCCCTGCTCCGCCTCTCACCACCGTCTCCTTGTCCCGGACCCACAAACACCTCATACAAAACTCCAACATATAAACCACCGTCAACCACACCATCTTCACCACCCTCCACACCCTCTCACCAGCACCCTGTTGACCGCGGTCCGCACCAGAGGACCGCGGTTCCATCACCGCCATCTTGTCGCCATCACTAACCTTCCTACACATGGTCAGCATCAACGACAGGAGCGAAACTCCGTCGCCAAGCGCGTGGTGCAGACGTATCACCACGCACTTGTGGGCCTGCAAGATGTGCACTTCCCACAAGGGCTTGTCAGTGGTCAACGGGCACGAGACGCTCAAGTGGGCGAGGTACTCGTTGACCACTGTTTCATCATCTTCCTCTCCGTTCTCAGTAATGGGGTCAGGGAGGAAGATGATGTGGCGGTCAATGTTTAGTTTGACCGCCTTCCAGTGTTCACGGCCGTGTTTGTCAGTGACCAACAGGCTGGTGAACCTAGGGTGCTTGATGAGGAGAGAGTCGGAGATGACGGAACGGACGGTTTCGGGTCCGACCGGCCGGTCGATTCCGAGGGCGCAGTTGATGATTTGTTCGGTGGCCGGTTGTACGAACAGCCGGCCGGCGGGTGTTAGTGGTTCGTTTGATTGGGTGCCCATTTTTATGGAGAAATGCTCGGCAGATGTTGTCATGTTAGTGGTCAGACTTTTTAATACGAGGGTCAGTGTTAAAGCTGGGTGAATATTAAATAATCACCTATAAGAGGTTACCTCTAAATAAGTAGAACTTAAAGTGTGTTTTGTTCATTGAAAAATAACTTTTAATGGTTTATTGAGCTTTCATTAAATTTTGAAAACATACTGAGTTGCTAAAAGAGTATTTTTTATTCGGTCAGAGATTTTAATAACTCAGTATAAAATTACCAAACAATACCTCATTTATCTTTTAAGAGAGGGCACATTTACCCATTTTTTCACGAAAGATCAAAACAGTTATGTTTAATTAATTAGGCTTCTAAACCATCTTGGGATCTTTTAATATTAGCTCTTATCTGTTTTAATCTTTATAGAAAACAGGGCCGGTCCTAAAGATTTTAGTGTTCTGGACGAGCCCGAAAAAAAAAGATCTTTTGGCAGTAACGAATTGAATTATATAAACTAAATTTTTTAATAAAAACAAACGTTTTAGAAATAAACATAACAAAATCATAGTATTACATATGACATAGCATAATTGTTCACCGATAACTCACGAAGTTCAGGTATTACAATAAATATAACAAAATCATTTATTTTTTGGCTACTCAATTGACCGTTTAAATAATTAAACAAGTAATAATAAACGATGACACATGAGATTTAAATATCTTATTTTTTAAAAATAGTCTTTAATTGAGTAATTAAGTTAATAAAATGGGCATAAAAAATTAAATTGGGTTTAAAATATAACTGGGTTAATTTTTATGATTGAATTATAGTTTATAACTACTTTTTTTATAAAAAAATATATATATAATATAAAATAAATTAAAAATTTTATGCCCCCTGAGTGAGTGGGCCCTGGACGGGCGTCCATCTCGCCCCTCCTCAGGGCCGGCCATGATAGAAAAGAAAATCTAAAAAATAACCGTTTGGGTTGTCCGTATATCTTACACCATGTGAAATTGGTTTATGTTACAAATCTTTATAAAGTTGAGAAATATGAAAACCTGATCTGTTTTAAAAAAATTACAAGAATACACGAAAGTAAAGTAGATACTCGAAAATAAATACAATTAAATGAATAGATAAAAGTTAGCCAAATAGTGCACTTAATTTCTAAAGAAACTAGCCAATATATACATGATAATATAATAGATATACAAAATTTGTTCCTGAATTTCATGTATGACTATAGGCCTTAAACTTCTAGGTATAAACATAAAAAAAAAGAATATTAATCTCTTTATTTTCTTTCTAAGAGAGTGACGTACAAATCAATTTCTGAACGTATTTAATGAGTAGGCATTTTATTCTAGTTCCTAACATTTTAAAAGATGGTGAAGTTGAATGTCTAGTAGAGAGTGAACGAGAACACCATTTTGAAAGTCTCAACTACCATTCTGCATTAATCTAACAAAGTAATTTTTTTACACTAGTGACTTGTTTAAAAAGTTTAGAAGAGCTAATATAAAAATGTTATTATAAAAAGTTTATGAAATTGAATCACATTTAGTCGTAAATAAAAAATTTATGAAACACGATTATTTTATTGATTGGAATAACTGATTATCTCATTTCAATAAAGATGTAAGATAAGACGAGGTTACATAATTTTGTTAAGCTTGTTAAATTTTCGGGGAAACAACAACAGTTTCTCATAATTGAGGGGTTACTATTCATTCCTCGTATCATTTTTTAATATTTTTTTATGAGTGATTGTGAGTAAAAAAAATCTCTAAAAGAGAAACTAAGAAATATTATTTAATTAAAATAGAATAGATATAAGAAATGAGATTTGAAAGTTTTCTTAGGGATGAGGGGATGTGTAACCAACCATTGAATGATGTGTTTAATATAGTGTTCATGGGTGACTTTAGTTAAAGATGATCAATTTTCACCAAATTGAGTTTTCATAAATAAACAATGTTGTACGTTCTAAACTTGAATTACACTTCACAAATGATGAAAATCGCAAATGAAATGTGTTTCCTATTCAGGTTGATGGGCTGGGTTCATGTCTGAGCTTCTTGCCTTACTAATATAGCTATAAGGGCTAAAGATTTGAGACAAGAATTCATCTTGTTTTTTGAATAACCAACGAATACTTTTAAGCCCGGTCACCTGGTTAACCAATGTTAAAAGGCCACCCACGTTCACGAACACAGACAACGCTGGTGACCCGGCCCGCCAACCAATCCAGGGGAAACCCACCACCCGAAGACCCACTGTGGTAGAACCCCTGGCCCACTTGAAGCATATTGCACCAAATGAGACTCGAACCCATGACCTCCAATTTAGAAAGTCATGGGATGCCTCCTCCTAAATAAACGTGTTGGAATTAGAATCTGAATTTTATTGATTATTGTGTTGGGTTGGTAGGAATTTAGAATTTGAATTTTATTCTTAACGTGTTTGGTTGTGAAAAAAATTGGAATTAATTCTCTTAAATTTCATCAAATGAAGTATTTCAAAATCCTTTTAAATTTTTAAAAACAAATCAACAAACTAATAGATAATACCCATGCAATTATAGAAACCTTGAGAGGAAAACAATTAAAGCCAAATCTCCTTAATTAGAAACCGAGAGACATAATCAATAAGTTTTAAAGCAAAAATATCATCACTACCAATTGTTAAGATATGCTTAAATAACGACATCATACCCAAAAACACATGAAACTAAAAATATAAATAATTCAATAAATAAATATTCATAACCGGTCCGGTTTTGCTTTTGGTTTTATTTTTTCCACTTTAGTTCTCCCTTTCTTTCGATCTTGGGCAACGCTGCTTCTTTCATCTCAAGCACTGCGTCTTCCAAACATTTGGCTAAAACTTCAGGGTCATGTACAAGATCCTTGGCCACTAGGATTTGCATATACGCCGTTCCTGCATAGCTAACCATGTGCATTGTGATCGCCTATATAAAAATGATCGAATAAGTTTCCACAAATTTGTAAAAGGTTATAAATGTGGAACCAAAAGGGTCAAAAGGGGTCCATTGATCATCCATCACCAGAATTTGTGGACTTATTTCTTATAAAATGTTATTTTTTTTAAGAAAAACATGAGTTAGAACCCTAACCATAGTTAATTTGTACTGAAAATTAGACTTTATAATAGTGAACGAATAGTCATAACGAGTAGAGAAAATAAGATGTTATGATAGTGTAACCCTAGTCATAGTCGGTAGAGAAAATAAGACTTTATAATCATGGACCCTGAGCGATAAGTATTTGGTTCCACCACGAAGAAGGTTTCGTGCACGAGTGTGGGGATATATAAAATAGCTTCAAGTTCTAAGAAATAATATGTAGTACATGTGGTAAACTTGATGAGGTTGTTTTCATGTAGTCCACGGGATGACCTGCAAACGTAAGTTTCTCTTTTGGACCAACAACGTTTGAAATTGTAAATGTCGTGTTGCATAGAATCCTGTAGTTTAGTAAGCTCGCATACTGAAAATCAAGTAAAATGGTTAAGCAAAACGAAAAGAAAAATGAAGTAAATAGTTTTGCATTTTATCGATCTTTTATCATTTGTTATATTTAGTTTTTAACATGAAATTAACTTACATATACTTAACAAATTGCGATGACAATGATAATCATTATCATCACGCAATTTTAACGACAATGGTTTAATACCTTCTAAACTATAATAGTTGTACATATGCATTTGGGTTTGATTATTAGTGGTTCGTATAATTTCCAGGTAATTAACTCATTCTATTCATGATGTTTACCAGCAGTGTATTTAATTTATCCCTTCATGAATATTTGATTGATTTTTTTTTTTAACGGCGAATTTTTGATTAAAGTACCTGAAATAAGACTAGACCTAGTAAATGTTACAACTTGTTATCAATCTGATGAAAAATATATATGATGATGTATGTAACTACTTTTTCAATTTAATTAAATGACAATGAATTTTAAATACGAATTTGGGTAACTAATATTTATTTACTGATGGCACATGCTTGTTAACTAAGCATACTTTATGCACGGTGGCACATGCTTGTTTTTTTTTAGCGTTCAGTTTGTTAGTAGTATTTTTAATATTTTAAAGTTCTTTTTACTTTTTAGGCTATGTTTGGGATTGTTTATTTTGATTGAAAATGACTTTTGATAAAAAAAAACTTATTAACTTATGACTTTTCAGAAGAAGTTTTTAAAAAAATATTTGGATTAGCTTATAAACTAAAATGTTATAAAATGACAAAAAAGACATGATTTTAAAAAAGATAGGAGTTAATAGGAGATAGTAAAGGGGTATAATAGAAAATTGAATCAAAAGGAGTTTTCAAAAATCAATAAGTAACCCACTCCTTACTTCTCAAAACCTCTTTTTTACCCTATATGAAAAGTCAGTTTGAAAAGTTATTTTGGGTTTGCCAAACACTTTTTTTTAAGTCAAAAGTCAGATGAAAATAAGCAATCCCAAACATGCACTTAAATTCCAATAACATATTTTAAGTCATGCTACCGATATTAATTATTTAAAACTTTCTTTAAAAAAAAAAAAAACAAAAGTGTCATGTCTAACCCACTACAAATTTACGGTTTAATTTGTTCACCCAACCCGCTCCAGGTACCCACAAATGTATCAGGAGGTGTTATATTTTGAAATATTAATCGAAAAGAAAAAGAATTCACCTTTGCACCCAAGATGGACATGATAAAGTAACCAAATTTGTAGGAGAAGAAACTCTCTAAAGAAGACTTTTTCTGGTCAATCATGGCCTTTGCCCTTCTCAAATACTCCAATGGATCCGACCCGGTTCTATGGTAGTATGAGGGTAATAGCAACATACCAAACTTGTTTCCCCACCCTGCCCTTGGATCCCTCATCAACTCTTCAAGATCCTGAGTAAAGAAATATTAATTTCAAGGAGCTATATCGAATCTAACAATCGACTTAGAGCATTCACAGCCCATTCCCTAAAATTATGTGAGCAAGAGTTCTTAAATTATATTATTTATATGGAATGGTTTAAGTGGTTGTGAGTGAATGAGAGAAAAAATACTACTGTTCATCTGTAAATTTAAAGATTCACTGTTCAACCCTTATAAAATTTTTAATATTTTTAAAAATAATTGTGAGTGTAGAAAAGAGAAAAGGTAATGAAAAATGTATAAAAATATATTATTTAATTGAAAGAAAAGAGAAAAAATAATGATTTTTAGTGTAATTATAAGGATAAAAATAAGAAATGTGATGTGAATGCTTTTAGAGGGTCAATTTGGTCCACCCATATTAATACTATTTTGAGAATGAGCCTAGACAGGAAAACAATTACATAAATGGTCTGGTTAAATATCATTAAACTGTCTTCATTTGAAAATGGCTTAGACTATTGAACCGGACACATGGCTAAACCAGATTTTCAAGATTTTTTTAAAATTTTGATTTCTTTTAGATTGAGTATTCAAACAGAAATAAATTAGTTTTATAGTTTGTTTAAAGTTTATATATATTTATTTAAAGTTATTATGATGTCCGGTGGACCGATAAGATGATTAATATGATGATAATCTACTTACGAAAACATTTCTACAAGTGACGTGAAATAAGCTACTTAGTAAAAATATTAACATCTAATGTAAGTTTTATTCCGTTTTGTTGGGCCTATTTAGATGGATCAAAATTATGACCTGATATCCTCGTTGAGGTCGTAGATTGACCATGGCTACTCCCGTCATTCGTAAACCTTCACGTAAAGCTAGAAAAGATCGATAATTTCAAACCAATTATCATCAAATCATCTGGCAGTTGTGCCTTCTGTAAAGCAAAATTAAAAGAAAGCAGTTGAAGATACTTACATTTTGAAGATCGATTGTCCAAGTATTTTGATAATCCATATGAAATCACACCAAAGAGAACGTCGTTTATCGTCTGCATAATTATGTTATATGTGTAAGAGACAATACATAAGTTTATTAATTTGTGCAATAAGTATGTTTCTCCTGCAAGAATATAAACAATTAAAAAGACAGTAATATTGAAAAATAAATTTCCTTTCGGCGAAGTGTTATTAGAAAATTTTGTCTTAAATTGATTATTTTTCTACTCTAATAAGAAAAAAAAAATATTAAAGGGAACATGTGACAACATTACATTTTTCCTTACCAAAATTTTTACACTTTCTCTCACATTAAATATTTACATTATTTACTAATAACAGTATTTAATTATTTATATCTAAAATATTTTTACAAACAAATTAAGAAAAATATTTTTTTATTAATATTATTTATAAAGAAGCATTTTTTTTATAAAATAAGAACTTTTTCTCAAACATCAAACTTTTTTAAAATTATGAAATTCTTTAGAATTGGTATTTTTAAATAATAAAATTTTTACAAACCAAAATAATTAGAATTAGAAGTTATAATAAGAAAAAATTTTAAAAATAATATTTTTTTAAAACAGTTTCTATTGAAACAAAATATTTAATTTAAAATAATAATAATAATAAGTTTAAAATAAAAGTTTAAAAGTTGATATCTTATATTAAAATATCGTTTGATAATTAATAAATTTTTATCCTATTTAATTTTTATTTATTTAAATCGTATAATTTACGGGTTACTAAAACTCGTTTTTTAAATATTTGTCTAACAGATGTAGTTTGATTCATAGTTTATTTTTTAAACTCTCTTATGATTTATTATTTTTTATTAATCAACCTATTATGCTTTTTTAATTTTTCTTCAATTAATTATAGTTCTCTTTCTATTTTCAACCAACTTATTATAATCTTTTCCTTTTCATTTTCATATAATCAACGATGCCAATAATAAATAACAGATTAATTATTTCTTTAATAAAATAAAAATAAGCGGAGTAGGAGAAAAACAACAATCAACTCCCACAATGTGTGCAGATGGATTATAATGAGATTATGCTATAAGATATACAAATAATTAGAAGAGATTATTAGAGTGGAGGGGCACCAATGCCACATCCATCACACTACACCACAAGCCCATCAATTAAGTCTTATTATGTCAAATTATACCACATACAAAAATTTAGTGGTGGTGATGTTGCCACGCCACGTGAAACTAGCCATTTTTTAATAAATTAAGCAAGGATTCTTTTTTAATAATGTTATTTCAAAGAAATATATTTTATAATTTTTTTTCTAGAACACTAACTTTTTAAATACAAAATATTTTAAAATTAATATTTTTAAAAAGTATAATTTTATAAACAAAAATTAATTAAAATTGGAGTCATAGTAAGAAAACTTTTGAAAATGATATTTTTTAAAACGATTTGTTTTGAAAAAGATATTTAATTTATATTTTGAAAAAAAAATTAAAAACAAAAGTATAAAAAGTTAATGGCATTGTTTATCATTTATAGTTTTTATTCATTTGTAATTTTAATTCTATCTTATCTTAAAATACCATTCTATAATTAATAAATTTTTTTTAATATTTTATTTTTTCAACACGTGTAATAAACGATTTTAATAAAGTTATCTATACTACTATATAATACATATTAGAAGGATAAGATAGTAATTTTATTTAAATTGTAAGACACCTATACAATATTTTAAGGATAGGGTATAAGTACTTTATGCAATAATTCTACTTTTGCCCCCATTTAAATAACTTCTTCTAATTATTGTATTTTTTAATACACATTATTAATACATTATTTAATAATATGATATTATTTAATTCACTTCATTAAGTATTATTTTATTTATAATAATATAAATTGACATTTAAATTTATAATTACTAATCATACTTTTAAAACTAAAGTTTTATTATAGTTATAATAATATAAATTGATATTTAAATTTATAATTACTAATCATATTTTTTTAACTAAATACTATTTAAATTAAGTATTATTTTATTTAAATACTTATATCTTTACTACTTTATAATAAATCTCCCTGGATAGAGATGTAATTTTGTCAAGCATACAAGTTTTGAATCAACATGTATAAAAGAGTGCAAATAATTTAAGAGGGGTAGAATAGAGAATTGATTAAGATTTTAAGACAATTTAAAGGCAATATGATAAATTTATTAATTAAGTTTTATATACCTTGGCATTTTTGCCCTTGTCTCTTTCATGTATTTAATAAACATTATTAATTCATTATTTAATAATATGATATTATTTAATTCACTTCATTAAATTTTATTTTATTTATATATACTACTATATAATAAAGAACCCATAACTAGATTTGTAATTTTACATCAATTTTAAGATAGCATATGAATAGTTGTAATCTTTAATGTGTACTGTTATAAAATTTATTCCTATTATACCACTTTTAAGTTTTAAATACTTGTACTCTATCATTTTCTAATTAAATTTAAAGTATAGAACTATTATATTTAAGATTATCTTAATATATATATATATATATATATATATATATATATATATATATTTATACTACTATATAATACAACTTTTTGGACAATATTGCAATTTTAATTTATTTTTAAGACACTTAATAATAATTTTGTTACATTTGATACAAATGATTGTGCATAAACAACTTGTTATTTAAAAATTTGTTCATCCCAATAGTAATATAGATATCTTTGGTATCTTATATTAATCAAATAAAAATGCAAAATAAAAGTTAGCACAATAAGAGAGAATTAACTAAATACACAGTCTTAAAAATATTTATACCCCCGCCGTACCGCGCGGGTTTCATCCACTAGTTACTATATATTCACATATAAAAGAGATTAAAATAAATAGCAAGAAAATACTTTTTCCTATTTCTTAGAGCACCTCAAACGCATGTTGGTGGATGCCACGTGGTACAACCCAGGCGTTGGAGCTCCTATCCGAACACTTCCCCGTTTGAGAAAACGCCCAAACGCCTTCAAGCGGAGTCCTTTACTAAAATCAAATAAAAGCCTTTTAATTTATTTTAAACCTTTTAATTAAATTGATTTTATTCTAAACTAAAACTTTAATCAAAATATATTTTGAGTTCAAATAATTTAATTCTATTTTAAAAGATTTAATCAATTTGAAATTATTTTTCTAAACCGACAAGTTTTTAACTTTTAGTTTTCTATAGAGTATCTTTAAATAAATCAATAGATATCACCATCCATAGATTTCATCAATATTTTAAATTTTATTTGCAAGCCTTAAATGCAATGTTTTGAGAACCGGATCGGACGTCGAACTGGACGCTTTACAGGTTTGGTGGTCGGACCGGATTTAAGAACCGGATAATAACATAATTATATATAGTATATTATATATATAGTTACACATATAATTCAATATAAGTAATTTATGTGTGTATTTTATAGTTATATATAAAACTTAACAATAATCTTATGTCCAATATACTAATTTATTGTTTAACCCCTCGTTTTTACCCATTAAAATCCAAAAAAAAAAAATCAAAATCCTGTCCGACCACTAGTTCGGGACGAACCGGCCTGAACCGGTTTGGCCCACCCTCCGATTCCCGGTCGGACCGGTTTGACCAGCTGGTCTGATTGGGGTCTCGAAATCAATTCCCAAATGGGACACCGACTTAATAACATTTTTCAGTTTTGAAACCACATCTAGTAGACGTACAGGAAAACCTTTTGTAAAAGAATTTGAAAACCATTTAGATGACGCCCCACACCGAAAAACCTTCTGGTCAACGCCCAAAAAAACCCTCCGATTGGCAATGCGAGAAACCCTTCGATTGACGCAAGGAAAACCTTCCGCAAACAAACTTGAAAACCCTACAGTTAATTGATGCACTACACCGAAAACCCCTTTGATCAACAAACAAAAAACCCTCTGATTGGCATAGCGGGAAACTTCTACATACGAACTGGAAAACCTCTGACAGAAGAACTAGAAAACCATTTTGTTTACCCATGGTCATTTGAAGATGACCAACAGAGGAAGATACTCGCTAGTGTCCTTAATTCACTAAACATTAATGCTTCTAACTACCGGTTTAAATTCTTAGTTTATTTAATATTTAGTTACTACCTTCTTATCTTTTTAATTATTTATATTATTTTAATTAATAGGAAATATAATAAAGTAAAAGTTAATTTGGTTTATAAAAAATAATAAGTATGTGATGATGTGAAAATATAATGGTATTTTTAAAAAATAATGTAATGTTTGATTAATAATTAGATTTTGAAGCTTGGGTGAAAAAAATATAAGAGATGATAGTTGAGGTGACATGTTTATGTTATGAATGTTTGGTTGTTATAACATGACGGGTGCTGCTGTAATAATATACAATGTCGTACAATACAAAGAGTTACCTAGAATGACCAACATTTCAAATATTCTTCAATGGTTTCTGACTTGTAGGGTATGATTTCTACCATTAAAAATTGATAGAGAAAAAAAAACTGATTATGTTATTACTTTTTTTATAGCAATGTCTAGTTTTCTTATAGATGAATTTAGTTTTAAGTGGGGTTTGAATTCAAAATATTTAGTTATGGAACTCCCATATGACCCAACACAAGTACGTTGTTATTATTATTATTTAATACAAAAGATAACTCACAATAAATAATATTAGCTTAGAATATACTATTGTTGCCTTTAACCCTATTGATAAATGAAAACATCCAAACTCATGTTTAACCTGACAAACTTACTGTATTCGGGATGTACTTCTTGACAACCTTCATGTCGTCAATCAAAAACCTTGCGGTCACCAATTTTCTCGGCCATAGCTCCACCCCGGCTCCGCCACTAATCACCGTCGTCTCGTCGCGAACCCAAAGAACCCTAGCTATAAAATCAACCACAAACATCACCGTGAACCACACCACTTTCAACAACCTCCACAACACCCCTCCAATGCCTTTCGTCCCACCGTTAGTCCTAGGACCAACAACTGGACTCATGGTGGGCATTTTCTCAGGATCATCAGCTTTTCGACACATGGCCAAAAAGAATGATAGCAGTGACACCCCATCACCAAGTGCATGATGGGCACGAATCACAGCACATTTGTGGGAAATCAACAGATGGATTTCCCACAAAGGCTTGTCAGTTTCAAATGGAACCGACACTGCAAGATCAGTCATGATAATATTGGCTGCATCTTGGTCATCTTTGGCCCCTTCAACGGGGTCATTGTGGAAGATGATGTGGCGGTCCATGTCAATCTCAGTTTTTCTCCAGCATGCTTGGCCGTTTTTATCAACTGCCAAAATGCTGGATAACCGAGGGTGGTTTGCTAGCATTGAATCCGCTATAGCGGATTTGATGTCGTTGATTCGGAGCGGTTCATGAGTGCCTAAGCAGCATATGACGGAGATGTTGGTCTCCGGTTGGATAAACAACCGGCCGGCCGGGGTTAGTGGTTCTTCTAACTCATGGACCATTTTAGTATGTTGCACTTTGTTTGGGTTCAGGTTTTCTATGGTTTTAATATTGTTGTTTATGATGAGGGAAACATGTTAATAATTACACACACCAACCCTCTTGATTGAAGGCTTTGTAGTCACATCTTGTGAGTTCAGAAAATGTACTAACATGTTTCATGTTAGGTTTACTTTTAAAATTTTATGGTCTTCTGCTTAAAGTGAAGATGAATAATCATAGAAACCCTCTTCATTAATTCGCTTACGTACTAACGAACTTACAGACATTATATAGGAGAATTACAAAAATAAATATACTTTATGGGTTAAGTTGCAAATTAGATTTTTATAGTTAAAAAAGTCTTACATATATCTGTTTTATTTATAGCATCAGGATCTTACGTTGCGGCAAAATCGTAGGACCGTGAAAAGAATTATTGTCAAAGCATTACCGCGTGCCCACACGGGGTGTTGATGACATGCACACGTATAAAAGACGAAACATGGGCTGCCACGGGCGTTAAACCATGTAAAAAAATAACGTTAAAATGTTGTCGAGAATGAGCACATTGAAGACGTGTTGATAACTTATATAACTTTATTATAAAAACAAAACTTGGACGTCGTTGATAACATTCGAAACATTATAAAAAGAAAAAGAAATTGTCGCGAATCTAACGAATCCATTAAAAATTAATGTCCGTGAGTTGATAAACACAAGCACGTTGTTTAGGGAAAAAACGTCAATAAAAATAAGCATATATAAATTTGAATTTAATAAAACATGATATTTTAAAGTTTGATCAAAGTAAGCATATACAAATTTAAATTTTATATAACATCATATTATAAAAGTTTGCTAGATAAACACTTCCAGCGGAAAAAAGAAACGTTAATAAAAAAACAAGTACAAGTTTGAATTTTATAAAAGTATAAAACATTATATTTTAAAAGTTGTAAGAAGAAAAGAAAAAAAAAACTATAAAAAATGAAAACGTGGAATCAATTTTAACTGCTTGCATGTTTAAGGTTTGATAACTTGAACATTATAACGCACAATTCTGTTTCAAATGAAAATTTACACCGAAACGTAAAAAAAATAAGACCATCGCAACGTTACATATGAATTTTATAAAAATGAGGGCCGCTGATTTATTTTATATATATATATATATATATATATATATATATATATATATATATATATATATATATATATTATAATCCAGATCCGTCTTTATTTATAGCGATGATATTTGTAAAACCTCTAGGTTTTTACTCATCTTGTGTCTCCGAAATGATTTAGTTGTCTTTTAACATATTCTACTCTCTTTTTTAACTTAAAGTTCTTTAAATAATTATAAGGATGGGTTGAAGATGACCAAATTTCACTTTAGACAAGATGCATGTCCATTTTTAGGTTTGAGAAGGTTTTAAATAGAAATCATTTTAAATTTAAAATATATAAAAAAATAATCTTAACCATCAATTTTTTTAATAATATTTGAGATTTACTTCCGTTGATTTTTTTCAAATTCTTTTATTTTTTTAAACGTTCATAACTTTTATATGCGTCATTACTTTTTATATACATTACACTATAAAAAACGAGAATTTTTTATCTTTAAACCAAGTACACTATCGTTTTACAAAAAGATTATAATTTTTTTACTTTTTAAAACGCATATATTTTTTGCACGTCGTTATGTTTTTAGTGTGGTTTATTGTGTCTTTTTGCTAGTTATTTGGCTTTTCAAATATTTTTTTTTTCTAAATGATTCTAAAAAATATAATGGTGAAATAATATTGTTATTTATTCTAGTATGTAAACACAATGATAAATTAACAACTAATTAATTTAATATATTAAAAACAATGATAAAATAACATAAAATGATATAAAACGTTAGCACAATAATAAAATATCTCATTGTGTTTTTTGCTCGTCATTGAGTTAAATTAAACATTATAATTTTGAAAAACACATTGCTAAAATAATATAATGTGAACTTCTAATTGTAAAACACAATTATAAGATAACAACAAGTTTATATAATATATAAAAAAATAATAACAAAAATAATATAAAATGATATAAAACGTACACACTATAATAAATATATAAAACAAATGATGAAAATATATGACACAATAAACGCATTAGACACAATAACCAATATTTATTTAACTCCCTAAGATTAACGACTTGAACGATACAATACAAACAACGATTAGATTCTAACGGAGAAATCACATAAAAGAGAAGTTAAAGAAAATAGAGACACGTAGGCCCAAATTTTCACCATGTACGCTCAAGCCTGATTTTTATACTAATCTAGGCTAATGACACGAAGAACTTTGTCATCACCGACATATGTACTTGTCGTAAGGCTATTCAAATAGTTCGACGCTCGAAACTCACTCAAAAATCATTCGAAAAAAGTTTGGAAATTTGCTTGTTTGATTTTGGCTCGGTGTTAACGAGCTGTGAGGCTCGGTACAGTTTGTAAACAAACCGAGCATTAGCAAAGGTAAGCTCGCCCATTGCTCGCTCTGCTTCGCTTGAATTATTTCTTAATTATTTTTTATATATTATATATTATGTATTTACTAATTTATTTAATTATTTACCGCTTTACTCTTTTAACTATTTATCACTTTACCCTTGTTCTCTTTTAATCAACAAATAAGCAACCCTAAACCTAAAATCCTTAATAGCATTATCACATTTTCCATCTTCCTTTCACCTTCCTTGTTTCCCAATAGCCGACGAGTAGCAGCAAGTAAGAGACCGACTCTGGTCACCACCTTCCATGTTTCCTTTGGCTTGGTCAATATCATGTCCGTTGGTCACCGCCTTCCATGTTTGCTTTGGCCCCGGTCACTGCTCCTATATTTATATGTATTACCTTAGGCTCAGTCGAAACCTTATTGTTACATTGTTGAGTTTGAGTTGGAATTTAGAACTCGTAAATAAAAGATTAGTTTTGTACTAAATTGTAATACGAAACCAAACAAAACCGAGCAAAACAGAGCGTTCGGTTATAAACCCAACCGAGTTCGAGCATGCACTTTGTGCTCGAATTTGTAAATCCAAACAAACCGAGCCGCTCAGTTTATAAACCAACCAATTTCAAGCAGACTTGCATTTGGTTCGGTTCAGTTCGGGTCGGTTTGTGAACAGCGCTAGCCTGCTGATATTATTCAATCACATTACGTGTAGAATGTGGGATCTACCAGGGTTCTCTCATTTTCTAGTTCTCAAATCAAAAAATCGTTATCATATCATATTTTTCAGAAGGTTCAACAACAAATGCTTTACACATATCTAGAAAAAAAAAAAAAAAAAAAAAAAAAGCAACGAACTACAGTACACAGATGTAAAGATCCAAACAACCTAGAATCCGTAGTTCAAAATTCTACTTTTGAGCTCAAAGTTTAACACTCCGGTTTTGAAACAAACGATTGCTTAATTAGGGTTCGTAGTTAGATCCTAAAAGAATAAATTTATACTCTTCTTGTTCAATTAAAAAACTATATACATTTATTAGTCATCGACCCACCCCTGGATAAACATATATATCACAATTAAAACACTAAGCAATGGTTGAATAAAATAGAGTTTCTTAAGCTATGTTTTTATGAGGTTAATATGTATATTATAATTTTAAGAACAAATTTAATAAATTACATATAACGGTACAATCTTAAGTTTTAATTGTCTATCACCTACGGGACAATAAAAGTATGCTTTTAATGTATGGCAAATTGGATTTTAATAATCCAAACTATTACCTATTGGCCGATAATAATCCATACTATTAATTTGGCCGGTAGCACTCCAAACTTTCACTTTTATAACCAACAACAGTCCCAGTGACATAATTTTCAATTTTTAAAGCTTAATTTGTATCTATTTTAGTCTCAATTTAGCTTGTATATTTCTTTATTCGTTCATAATTATTGTTGCGAACCGAATCGAGTCTAAATTAAACATAAAAAATTGAAAATTATGTCATTGGGACTGTTGTTGGTAATACAAGTGAAAGTTGGGAGTGTTACCGACCAAATTGATAATATGGATTATTATCGGCCAATAGGTAATAGTTTAAATTATTAAAATTCAATTTGCCTTAATGTATTGTTCATCACCTATGTATTTACTTAACCATCATAGGAGTAGTTTGTTCATCCTAGCCGTAGCATTGTCTAGTAATTTCACTCTATCATAAATATAGCGGAATATTCTTTTCTTGGAGATTTCAAGTGCTACAAAACTCAAATATTTGACATTGCATCTTATAATAAAAGATTCAAGGTGATTAAGGGGCTGTTTGATTACACTGACTCAGTAAGATCTGACTGAGTCAGAAGCTGACCTAGTTAGAAGTTCTGACTGATTTCGCATCTGACTAAAACTTGGCTGTTTGATTCAGTATCTGACTGACTCTGCTGAATGATAAAAATATATAAGTTAATTTATATATTTCTAAAATTCATACATTGTTAAAAATAAAAAAAGTCAAATAAATGATTAATAACTAAACCTACCAATTAACTTCAACAAATCAAACATTCACGACTCTACCATCACCAAAAACGAGTAAAATCCTCAACAAAAACCAAACAAATCATACGGTCATTCCGTCGTTTAAACACGTAACGCTCCATCTGAAAATCACAGTTCTTCGTCCCGAGGTGGACTTCAGCCGACAACATCATCTGCACATCGGCCTCTTTTGTCGACAAAGGTTTCGGTTGTGCCATTGTTGCAGCTCCGATCGGCGGTGGTTTGCTGGGATGCGATCGAGGAGGGGGTCGCGCAAGTGGGGGGATAGGCCGAGGAGATGGGATGCGACGGGCGAAGGGGAGACGGCCCAACGGGGGTCGCGCAGGGGAGTTCGGCCGAGGGCTAGCGCCCCTTTTCCGGGTCAGCAAGTTTTAATTTAGGGTTTGGGTTAGCACCCACGGACCCGATCAGACCACAACACAGCCAAATCAAACATGCTGACCGGCTGACCTCAGCCGGTCAGCCAGGTCAGCCGGGTCAGCCAAAATCAAACAGCCTCTAAAATGTGCCAAACAAATGTTCAAATAAAAATTGCTTTTAAACCTAAAAAGTATACAAAGTAATTTTAATTGTTAATTTTTTTAATTAATTTGAGATCAAATTTTAGAAAATAATTTTGTTAGAGTAGTATTTTAGGCATGACCACTTTTGTTGACTTTTTTAAGTTCTCTTATTTTTCTAATTGTTCACAACAATTTATATACAATATTATTTTTTTATAAAATTACACCATAAAAACGAATGATTATTTTTAAATTTAAAATTAGTACAATATCTTTATACGATATTAATTTTTTTTATCTTTAAAATGATTTTTAAAAAACATAATGGTGAAATAACACCATAGTAAATGGCATATTGTGTGTTTTTTTTTTATAATTATGTTTTCTTGAACACCATAAGTATGTAAAAGATAATATATACATATTAAGCAGGCTAATCGGTTGAACTCAATTTGGTTAGACATATATCTAGGTTGGTCCGGTTCGGTTAATGATTAGCCGCAAGAATTTCTCATAACCAAATAAACCGTTAACCGAACTATCAAACACCTCTACTCTCACATGTAATTTAAATAAGCACAGATACTCCAGGATCTAAGAAATCACATATGTGTGCCTATCGTTTCTTGTCATGAATAAACATTTACTTTCAATAATAATAATCAAGCTATAGATGAGTTCAGAGTTAATTGCACAAATGTTCCATGTTATTTGGACAAACTGACAGGTTTGAGCAAACTTTAAAACTTTATAACTAGTTTAGGTATTAAAATTAATTTTTTACTCTAATTCAGTAAAAAATTTTATAAAATAACAGGTATTAATATTTCACCCTCTAACTTAACAAGAAAAATTAGTAAAAATTAGCTTCAATTCTCAAGCTCGTTAGAAAACTAAAAGTTAACATACAAACACATTAATTATTTTAATAAATACTTAAAACTTATTATTTTACTTAAACCAAAACCGATGGAAACTAGATATATATTATCCTTTAAAGCATTCACAGTAAGATCGAGTTTTTTCCTAAAATAGTGTAATTAGAAATTTTATTTACCAAAATGGTGTAATTTAAAAAATATTTACCAAAATAGTGTTGTTTTAATTTTTTTTGTTTTCTCACTCCTTCTCTCATTAAATACTTTCCAAAATTTTTTTTAAATTCTTTAACATATGATTTCTTTAAATTTCTAAAATGTTATATAAATATAAGTTCTTTTATTTTTATAGAAATACTATTTAATTTCTTTTAACATGTTTTGTAAAAACAATTTTTCCAAATCTGTAATCATGGTGTTAAAAGGAAACATATTTAATTTTTTAAAATTTATTTTTTTAAAAACTTTGTTAGTCACAATCCATAATATTTTTTTATTTTTCTAAACCTTTTTTCTTTAACTTTTAGAAACGTTTTCTTAAAAAAAAAAAAAGATGACTTTTTTTAGATATAAAAACATTGGTCCAAATTATTTAATTTTTTGAAAAAATATAAATAAAAAGCTTTTTTAAAAATATAAATATAAATTACGAGCTATCTGATAGTTTTCAAAAACTCTCTAAATGATTTGAAATAATTGTATTAAGAGCTCTTTTTAAACGGAGAATGTATTTTTTTAAACATTTTCTAAATATCACAATTAAACATTTTAAAACAAGTTAAAGAAATAAATAACATTTCTATTAAAAAAATTTTCAAGAAATAAAAAAGAATTTTATTTAAAAAGTTACAAAAAAAAAAAGTCAAACACGTTTATTTTAAGACCAGGAATAAACATTTTAAAAACTTTTTTTTATAAAACATCTTGAAAGAAATTAAAAAAATATTTCTCGAAAATTAAAGAAAGTTATATTAAAAAACCAATTCTAAATGTTTAAGGAAAAAAGGTCTAAAAAACAAAAAAGAAAATATTGCTGGATTGTGATCGACTAACAATAGTTTTTTAGAAGCTTTTTAAGAACAAATTTATAGAAATTAAAAATGTTTCCCTTTTTTTAACACCAATTATAGATCTGAAAAAAAAAATTATGAAACATGTGAAAACAAATTAAATAGTAATTCTAGAAAAGTAAAAAAAAAAAAAAAGTGTTATATTTATATAACATTTTTATAAATTTAAACAAAATAGTATGTTAAAGAATTTAAAGATCTTTGGAAAGTATTTAATGAAAGTAGGAGTGAGAAACAAAAAAAATTAAAAACAACACTATTTTGGTAATTATTTTTAAAACAACACCATTTTAGTAAATAAAATTTTCAACTACACCATTTTAGTAAAAAACTCGAGTAAGATCCCTATTTTGAATGTGAGTGTGTGTCATATATTATGAGAGATGGTTGCTAGTGGTTGTGAGTGAAAGAGAATGACAGATTGGGAAAACACGATACAACCCCATAAATTTTTTAATATTTTTAAAAATGGTTGTGAGTATAATAGAGAGAAAATATAATAATAAAGATATTAAAAAATATTATTTATTTGAAAGATTGAGTAAAAATATAATGTTTTTAGTATAAATATCGGGATGGAGATAGTTTAAGGAAAATAATAATCACACCTCCCAAAACTATTTTCTGTGTGGCCCGGGTCCGGGAATACGTTGGCGGTTGGTTATAGAATAAGGTGTCTTCTTCGGAAGTACAATATGATTGTCCTCTTCACATGGATTCAATTAATCCTTTTAACCTCAACACTTTACGGACGGTTTATAATAAGTGTGGATATTGAGAAACACCAATGTTATACGGGTCGTATAGCTCTATACGCGTCGTACAGGGGGTCGTATAGCTCTATACGCGTCGTACACGGGGTCGTATAGCTCTATGCGCATCGTATAAGGGGGTCGTATAGTCTTATACGGGTCGTATAACCCATTTGAAAACCCCCTGAATTTTTCCTCGTAACCAGTATTGAATTTGTTATACGCTTCGTATAACCTTATATGTGTCGTATGGGGCGTATAGCTCTTTGACAACCCTCCCCCCCCCCTAAATTTTACTCATTTTCAGTGTTTTCGAGCCTATATGCCGCATACACGAGAAGCATAGAGGGGTGCCGAATTATAAGGTGAGGTGTCTTAATATTAGGATCCTTTATAATTATGATTTTATAAATCTTTATTGCTTTAACTTTTTATGTTTAAAATACACAAGTAGTTCTTACCGAAACATCACAATTTATAAAAAGGTGATTTATCAAATAAGTAGAACTAAAGATTACTAAATAAAAAAGGCAAATTGGATTTTAATAATCCAAACTATTACCTATTGGCCGATAATAATCCATACTATCAATTTGGCCGGTAACACTCCCAACTTTCACTTTTATTACTAACAACAGTCCCGATGACATAATTTTCAATTTTTTATGTTTGATTTGAACTCGATTCGGTTCGCAACAATAATTATGAATGAAATGAAAAAACATACAAGCTAAATTGAGACTAAAATATATGCAAGTTGAGCGTAAAAAATTAAAAATTATGTCAATGGAACTGTTGTTGGTTATAAAAGGGAAAGTTGGGAGTATTACCGGCCAAATTAATAGTATGGATTAGTATCGGCCAATAGGTAATAGTTTGGATTATTAAAATCCAATTTGTCAATAAAAAAATATTAAAGATCTCAACATTTATTATAAGCCATAAATGTTTACAGCTGTTAAAATACCAAGCCTTGATAATTATAATGTATCCTACTGAAGTCCCTCAAGGACATGCATAAAACTGAAATGATATAGAGAAGATTAGTATGATTCTTGCGTAAGGATGGCACGTACAAATCGAGAAATGTTCATTAAAAAATTGATCGAGTTTGATACTTCATTTTTTCATTTTTTTTATAATTTATCAAGATACTATGAATATAAAGAAATTGCAGCTAAGTCAAACGTCTATTGCTAATTAGTTTTTTGCAACTCTTATGATACTTCTTTTAATTACTACTTATATGTGTACCTCGAAGAATTTTAAACACTCAAATTTTAGAATAAAAGAAAGACATCTTAGCACCGAGATATCTTATCAAAATTATTTTATTAAACTAAAAACTCACAAAAAGCAGAGTTTTTTCCTTTTTTTTCTTTTTTAAATTTATATCATATCTTCATGACAAGATTTTATCCCGAGGGGCCACCATTTAAATCACCTAACACCGTGTCACCATGATACAAGGGTTTACTAATTACTTGTATTGTACTGTAGTAATAAAAGAAACTGAACTAACCTATTCACGCTTCGTGACATGTGTAAAATGATCACGACACTACATAAAGATATTAATCTACATTATTAGACTCAGAATTGATTTGCCATTGTAACTACAAAAGGTCGCTCGCCATGCCAAAACGACACACATGAAATGTGTTTTTGTATCGTCGTCACTCTCAAACAGTCAATATATATCGCCACCGACTTGGTCACAGTGATTCTTTGAGGCTGCAAATAATTGTTTACCACGCCAAAGCAATGAGCACGTCTGTTTTCTCATCCTTATTGCCGATCATGGTAGTTTTAAGTCAATTTAAAAACAATCCTACTAATTGCAAAGCCATTACTAGGACGGGAAATGACAAAAAGCAACCCAACAACATTCAGTAATAGAAAAGCCAACAAAGCATATAATACGCTTAACAACAAAAATAAACCCAACAGCATAGAGTAATATAAAACCCAATAAAACACATATCTAATAGGTATGACTTATAATGCCTAATTATTCCACCACATTAAATCTTTGTTGTTAACTAAAGATGCACAAATCGGGTATTGGATTGTATCCGGAACCAGGTCTATGTCGAATAGTTTTTTGGACCTGGGTACACCTAGAAACCGAGTAGGAACCAAATCGGGTATGGGTACCCCTATACCCTACTCGGTGTACTCGATTAGGGTAGAGTCGGGTCCGGGTCGGGTACAGAACCGGATACAATCGGGTATTTCGTAATTTTTTTAATATTTTTGAACATTTGGCAACGCCTATAAGTTAGACTGTTGTGGATTTTTTCACTAAAAATACAAGTTAATAACTTTCAAATTTTACTCTCTAACTCATTCTTTCTCTTCTATAACAAATCCACAACCAAAACACAACTAAAAGCTTGTGTCAAGATTTTAGTCTAGCGATGGTGTTTCTTTTACTATTCTCTTGCCATCCTACATCGCATGCAGCCAATGTCCCTACTACGTGAATTCAAATAAAATAAATGATCGATTTATAATTTCATATTTCCTTAGTTATATGAGGTCGTATTGTTTTACTAGTTTTTTTAAGTTTTTTAATAAAAGAAATTGTAATATTATTTTTAAATTGAATAAAAATAAATTTTAAAAATTGTAATTTGAATTTTGTGTCGGAACGGCGTAGGAACTGGTCCGGGTACATTCACAGGTAGGGTCAGGTTCAGGTAATCTACGGAACAAAAGAATCGGGTAGGAACAAGCGGTTACAAATGGGTAGAGACCGGGTATGGTCCCTCGGGTAGAAATTGGTTTCGTGTAGTACCCGCCGGGTTTTTTTTACATCTCTATTGTTAACTACTGGAATAAAATATATTTAACCTTTAAAAGAAAAAAACAAAGAACAACACATATACATCTAATGGAGTACATATATAATTTTCTTTGTTATAGAAGATGAAATTTATTTTTTTAAAAATATTTAAAGCAACTACAAAAAAATAAAAAGGAAACCTCTTATTGGGCCGGGGATTGGTGATGTATTCTCTATTCTTTTTTCTGAGAGAAAAATTAACTCATTGGATCAGATAATCTAAGCCGTTGGTGGCAAAAGAAAAATCATAGTGGCTTGAGATAAAGATGCCAAAAGAACCAAACATATGTCTGGTCTTAGTCGAAAACACACTTGAAAAATTCCTCTACTTTACTCCTACCCAATTAGAAACATCTTGAATCAATACTTCACTTTTTCACACTTCTTTTTAATCATATCGAATTTGATTCATCTTTTTAATAATATATCAAACATTCCATAACAAAGGGTCGGTTCCCACTAGAATCTAGAACCTTACAACCACATATATAGCCAAAACATAACACACATACTAGACCCAAATACACACGTAAAAAGAGATGGGTTGGTTCATAAGAGATGGAAGATCAGGGCTAAGTTGGGCTGACCAGACCCTCGGTTCAATATCTGCACCACCAATGCAGCTGCTAGCCTTTTTGGGTCTAGTCATACTTTTGGTGTCCATGTCAACTTACACCGAGTTTAAGGTTTATATCGAGCGGGAGAAGATGGCCCTTAAGTTATTCTTTTACTTGTTGCCACTGGCTTTGTTCCTCATAACCTATGTCATGATGAGGCATCGGTTGCCGTATGTGGCTCGAGCCGCAAGTCTGTCAATAGATTCAGGAAAGAAAGATGGTTGTTCGCCGTGGGGGGTGGCATTCCTAGTCATATTGGTTTTGGTTTTGGTCAAGTATCATTCTTCGGTTCAGTCGGGTTGGTTTTGAAACATATGCTAGGAGTCTTGGACCATGAGTGGCACTTTTGGCATACGTTGTGGATTTGTACTCGTTGGAAATATGAAGTTGAGATATGAGAATTTTGCTTATGTTTGCAGTTTATTTTATTTTATTTTTCTGATTGTTGATGTTTATAAATGAACATTTTATTATTTAAAATATTTCTTGTTAACTTTTTAAAAATATATTAACTTTTGTTTATTTTTTGTCAATATATATTCCGTTTTTGTTAATATCTTTCTACAAGCACCTTAGGTTGATCTGATTTATTTTCTTTGTAATGGTTAATTGAGATACACGTTTTAAATCACATGTTAGCCATAAATACTAGTAAGTTAATAGTTGTAAACGTGTCTTGAATAAATATGAGTTCATTTACATAATATAAACATTTACATTTATACATTACCATGTCTTGGTTATACCCCTAGGCCACCCATAGTGAATATACTGGTACCATATATTAATATACATAGTTTGAATGTTTTATATGCAAAACATACTCTAAGATACTACATTAAAATCATGTGTATTTAGCTTGAATATACTCACTTTCACATCAAATACAACTAGCCTCTTTCTGAGACCTTGGTTTATAACCTCTTATTGTATATCTAGAAATGAGTAACCTATCAATTCTTAGGTTTGTTGATCTCTTATTTATTATCTAGGGTCGAGTCTAAGTCACGTATGACTAAGTCTAGTCAAACATGTTTAATACCTCACACCCTTAATCTATTTACACAGATTTGATTAAAGTTAAGGTTAACAAAGTATACCTCATGGCCATAGATTTTAGCTATGTAGTATGCAAGCACACCAAAATAACTAGAAATTAAAGTATACCTCATGGCCATAGATTTTAGCTATGTAGTATGCAAGCACACCAAAATAACTAGAAATTGGATCTGAAAAACACGCTAGATTATACATGATATTTAAACCGCACGAGAGAGAATGATTAAACTATTGGAAACGACTACTAGAACTCTCTACCTATAAAAGTTGAATTAAAGTCAGTTGGTCACTAGCACCGGCATGCCTTTAAGCCACGAGTTGCTCGTTGGATACACATGTTGATTTTGTTGGTGATTAATTACGCGCACGAATACCTTACTTGGCACGTGTGCCCTACATGACAAAATCACGGTCATGGGTTTTGCAAGGACATATTTATTTAAAAAAATTTCAAAGACACTATTATATCAAATTTGGATTATTATATTTTTTCCCTTTGATGAAGGCAATCCCCTAGCCTTTTAGAAGGAGATGGTGGTCATTGTGGTAAAGACTTGGAATTGACAGAAAAAGATGTCATTTTATGATGGGTAAATATAATAAAAAACAAACATTCTTTCAGTTTTTTCTCACGAAAGTACCTGTATAATTTTTTACACGTAAAAAACCAACATACTTTCTGTTTTGTATCATAAAAGTCCCTCAACACTTTTTGCACATAAAAAACCAAAATACTTTTTGTTTTTCACATAAAAACCCCTCAATAATTATTTACACATTTAACTCATTTCACTTTTTAAATTCGATCAAATTCTAAAAAGAAACTAAAACAACTTTTGCACCGATTGTTTTATTTGCATGTATTTTCCGCCCCTAAATGGCTCGTTTAAGTTATAGGATCCCGAGTTCGGATTGTTTAAGTTGTGGGAGCTCAAGCTCGACTCATTTAAGTTATAACAAATGAAGTGAATTTAATGTGTAAATAATTGTTGAGTGGTTTTTATATGAAAAAATAAAATGTATGTTGGTTTTTTATGTGCAAAAAACGTTGAGTGACTTTTATGAGACAAAACAGAAAGTATGTTGGTATTTTACGTGCAAAAAATTGTATAAGGATTTTTATGAGAAAAAACTAAAAGTATGTTAGTTTTTTATGGTATTTGCCATTTTATGATGACTAAATGGTATATGCAAACACCACTACACGAAAATCAATACGAACCGGTTAAAATATCAAGTATAACATGTAAATTCATTAAGGCTACATTTTGAGCAAACTAATTGGACGCAAATAGCCTGATTTTACAACTAGGTCTACTAGTTGATATGACGTTATTTAAGAAACAAGACACTTTTACACTTAAAATTTTAGAACGTGAGACATTATTAACTTAATATAACTTGATGTTTTATGAAGGAAATTGATTTGTTCAGTTTATTCGATTTTCAAATTTTCATATATCTATCCGAAAATCAAACCGAATCAATTTATAAAATTTTATAATTGAACTGATTTCATCCGAATTCAATTTTGTTAAGTTTCGGTACGCTGAAAACCAAATGAACCAATTTCAATCAATTTCTACTAAATTAACATGGTTCCTTGAGTGCGTTCTAGACGGTAGCAAAATATTTTAAGCAATAAATATTTTTAACATATCCTATAGCCAAAATCCAAGAATTTAAAACCACATTAAAACATACAAAACCGGAAAATTGGCTTAAACAAAAATTTTAAAAAAACAAGATATCAAGAATAAACTAATGATGGGCTGATGTGTCCTTTGGATATTTTTTATACTAGTGGAAAAGCCCGCGCGTTACGGCGGTACGGCTGTTATTGTAGTCAGTATCGGCTCGGTGTGTTATGATGTAAATTAAAAAATAAAAATATAATTATTGAAAAATTGAATGAAAGAAAAGAATTACGTATATTACAAAATTATTTAACACAACTATATTATCCCAACAAGATTAGTGAAAGCATGGGTGGTATTTGGGGTCAAAATCATTTATTACTTAGATTTTAAGGGGGCTTCGTTTTATAAATGTAGGTTAGAGTTTTATAATTATTGGAGGCAGCTTTTGGGTAGTGATTTGCATATACCGGAGAAAGTTAATGGAGAAATTATCATAACAAATTATTATCTTGAATGTTATTTAGCTTTTAACAACCTGCAAGGGAAAGGGGAAGAGAGATTAGTGCTCAATCGCAGTGAATGAACGGAATTGAAAGTAAATAATGGTTTTGTTTGGCCACATGTATATGTTTCAATATTTGTATTATAAGCATTGTATATTATACTTTATTGTAAGGGTATAAATGATATAAAAAGGTTAATTTTTTAAAATTTAAGCATGACTTTTCATATGGATCTCTTAATCCATATGTAAAATTATTATTCAATTCTCCTTTCACTTTTATTATAAAAGATATAGATAGATATTTAAATAAAATAATACTTTATTTAAATAATATTTAGTTATAAAAATATAATCAGTAAGTATAAATTTAAATGTCAATTTATAGTATCAATATAAATTTTAATGAAGTGAATTAAATAATATTATATTTTTAAATAATGCATTAATAATATTTATTAAATACATAAAATAAACAAGGGCAAAAATACCAAGGTATATAAAATTTAATTGATAAATTTATCATATTGCCCCTAAAGTATTTTAAAATCTTAATCAATTTTCTATTCTATCTTTTTTAAATGCATTGTACTTCTTTGTACATGTTGATTCAAAACTTGTATGCTTGGCAAAATTACATCTCTATCAAGAGATATTTATTATAAACTACTATAAATATAAGTATTTAAATATAATAATATTTAATTTAAATAGTATTTAGTTATAAAAATATGATTATTAATTTTAAATTTAAATATCAATTTATATTATTATAAATAAAATAAAACTTTAGTTTTAAAAATATGATTAGTAATTATAAATTTATATGTCAATTTATATTATTATAAATAAAATAAAACTTAATGAAGTGAATTAAATAATATCATATTATTAAATAATATATTAGTAATATGTATTAAATGATACAATAATTAGAAGAAGTTAATTAAATGGGGGCAAAAGTGAAATTATTGCATAAAACACTTGTATTCTATGCTTAAAATGTTGTATAGGTGTCTTACACTTTAAATGAAATTATCATCTTATCCCTCTAATATGTATTATATAGTAGTATAGATAATTGAGAAAAATTTTATGTGCTAAAATAATTAAAAAAAAATCTACGTATTTTGTAAATATTTTCATTTCCTCAAACCATCTCTTTATTGTTTTTGTTAGAAGTGGAGTTTCAACTTGAAAGTGACTTTTGAAGCTAGATGAAACTACCACTTCTAATATCTTCGTATGATGTAAGTAACCTCTAAAACTTAAACATATGTAATTTCATAATATAGCTAGTATTATCAAATTTCAGTGAACGCATGTAGAAGGAACTTGCTTAAAATAATAATGACATTCTTGTTTTAATTTCACTAATTTCTTTATAAGTTATATGCATTCTATGTTTTTTTCTCTCACCAAAAGATGAAACTTTTTTTAGATTATAAGTTAAATCAAACTCTTAAATTATTGTCGCTAGAAAACAACTAGAATTAACGACTCGGCTACTTTTTATGATGCTATAACATTTTTAATGAATGTCGCTTTAGACCTCAACGCACATTGATAAGTCCGACCTTAATAGATTCAAAGTATATGATTTAAACAAAAAAACAAACAAACAAATATAAGCATTTTTTTTCTTTGTAAATGGCGTTGTTGGCTCAATGGCTTCAAAGAGGTTTCATACTTTAATATAAGGTACATTTGTTTATAACGAAATGATACAAAATGATCGAAAATGTCAATAACGGCATAATAACATATATCATGGGGGCCACGTAATACTTCATTATGTAAAACATTTGACCCAAAACATAATAATAAGAAATTGACAAAAAAGAAAAAATAACATTCACACCTCTTTATGATGGGGTCAGCCCACAACATATATTCCACTAAGTTTAGTGGGTAACCAATAGATCATACGTAAAATCAACTGATCCGACGACATAGGGTTATCCCATCACCAACAGGAAGCATACATATTTCTATTCTTGGATCAGCCGCTAAAGCTTTGTTAAGCTCTAACACGAAATCTCTGTAGTATCGGACATACTTTCTCAACGGTGCATCCGGGGGCGCCACGACAGAGCCGTTCCATAGGGTGTTATCGTAACCAATCAACCCACCTACCTTGACTAAATCAATCAACCGTTTGTGGTAGTTAAGGTAGTTGTCCTTATCAGCATCCACAAATATGAAATCAAATGTCCCGTGATATTTTCCCTGAATATTTGTAAACATGTTAAATACCGATATCAAGTACAAGAAAGCATCTAAAATTTAGAAACAATGCAGTGTTTGCTTTTATCTTACATCGGCTAGCATTTGATCAAGGACGGGCAAGGCTGGGCCTTCCCTAAAGTCGATTTTGTGGGCAACTCCGGCCTTCTCTATGATGGGACGTCCCACTTCGTAGTTTTCTCTGTTTATATCCATCGCCAAAATCTATATTTATGTAAAATAAACTTAAAAGTTACTTGTTTGATACGAATATTTATGTCGATTATAGTTAAAAGACAAATGACGTAAAGTTTTATGATTAATGATAATATGTATATAAAAAAATTATACAATTACCATACCTTGCCATCATCGGGAAGGGCAAGGGCGGTAGCAAGAAGAGAGTAACCCGTGAAAACACCGATCTCCATCGTGTTCTTAGCATTTATTAATTTCAATAAGATGTTCAAGAATTGCCCCTCGTCGGCTGATGTTGTCATGATATTCCTGAATTTTTTACAATAATACATATATAGTTTATAAGTGAAAGAACTCGCGAAAAAATACAAATGTTTGTTAAATTTCTAAGAACAAAACAATAAACAAAAAAAAAAAGTTATATATATGGTCTATAAGATACAGTTCTAGAATTAACTATCATGAAGTATAAATAGTTAAATACTCGATTAAATACCAGTCTAGGCCCAAAACTTTAAATACCTTGGTTCTTTATTTATTAAATTCACCTAAATGTTTTTAAATTTATTCGTAATTTTATTATATATAATCTGCATAATATTAGTATGATCTCATTTAATTCATCAATATTTACAATCATGATCAATAGTTTGATCCATCGATGACGATGAAACTACCATGGGTGTTTTGCCGTGATCTCTCTAAGCTCCTTCATGGGTTCAGGCTCCCTTGGATACACACTTGTTTCAAGAATATACTGCAAATCGAAAACACAATTTTTTAGTTGGAGGGTAATCATAACTTATGTTATCTATCGACTGTAACCGAGAGATTAAACTCATGTTTTTCTTATAAAAAATAAAAAATAAACGCTCCCTTGGTTCTGCCCTTGACTAAAACGTACCTGATATAGAGCATCACTCTGCAAAAGACTCTTGTGGCCAACCTCTTGGTGTCGGCTCACTTGCTCTCCATTGGTCACCTCGGTTTTCGTCTCTACGTTGGTTGACTCGACCATCGTGGCTCCGTTGGTTGCCATTTGTTGCTCCTTTAGCCGGTCTTGCTTGTGTTCTAAGGTTTCTTGATCGGGTCGAAAAGCTAATTAACCTGAGTTTTCAAGGTAACATAGACAGGGGTATATATGGATGTGAAAGTCCGGTTCAACTCGGTGGTTTGGAACGTGAACCGGCCCTCAACCCGGTCGGGGGTTGGTGAGTTTCTGTTAGGCCCCACTGTGTGGTATCCTATCAATTCGTTATTGTTGGAAACTTGTAGTGGATGATGCTTTCGAGAATTGTTTGGTATCTTTAGTTGTTAATCGGTTTTTCTTTTATTATTTTTCTATATATAGCAAGTGTTAAATATATAGCTTGATTAGGAACTAGTTAAAGTCATACGTTTACGTGTCATAAGTTTTCTTCGTATAGTTTTTATTTTTATATATTAAGAAAATAAAAGAGTAATGCATGATTGTGTTAATATTTTATTGAATTGGTCACAAATTAGTTAATTATTTTATGAATTGATAGCATCATCTTTTTTTTTTATCATTGTTTAAATTAATTTAATAAACATTTATTATATTATAAAATGTTAAGTTATCATTTTTACTCAAAATCTATTTTCATTATTTTTAAAATATTTATCATTTATTATTTTATGATTAAACTAATTTTAGTAAACATTTATTAGACTTATGAAATCTATGTGTAAGTTTTTTTTTAAGTCATAACACATTGTGTAATACTTTCAAAATATAATATTATTAAAATATCTCTTTGTCCCGTGTACATCATTGTGGAAATGTATCTTTTTTTTATGTTAGAGGTAGAAAGTTCAAATCATACAAGTTACAGACATAAATGATTAATATATGTAAGTGAAATAGTAGCCATTTTGAAAATTAAAAATCTCTTTAATACATTCAAAATTAATGAACACATTGATGAAAGGATTTTTTATATGTTTCATCTTCTTAAGACTATAAATTATATATTTTCTAAAGTCAAAAAAATCAATTACATATTTTATCTTTCTAAATCATATATATTACTTGTTTATTTATTTTTTTAAATTAACCTATTAAATGATTATTTTACTTTGTTTTTACTAAGTGATTTTTATGTATTAATGTTTTGTTATTATGATTGTTTAAAATCTTATGTTTTGTGTTTGAAGATATAACTTTGATTGTCGGTAATTGTTGTTTTGAAATAAAGTTTTAAAATTTTGTATTTTGAGATGTAATTTTATTATTCTTATTTATATAGAAGATTCGAACTTTAGAAAGTTCGTAATTGATGGTCTTAGAAAGGAAATGCATAAAAATAGCTTCGTAAAATAAGAGTAAATTAATTATTCAATAACTATTGTTAATAAAATAGGTAAATTTGTAATATATAAATATGTTTTAAAAAAGAAAAATATGTAATTGATTTTTGGTTTGGATAAATATGTAATTAATGATATTAGTAAGGAGAAATATGTAAATGCTCTTTGATGAAATATTAATGGTATTTACAATATTTTTTTATTTTTTTGAACAGACAACGAATACTTTTTAAGTTTTGTCACTGAGGTAAACTCATTGACGAAAGGACATCCAAGCCTGCAAACACAGACAATGCTGGTGACCTGGCCCGCCGACCATTGCAAGGGAAACTCACCCCCCAAAAACGCACAGACCTGGCACGTCTACCATTCTAAGGGAAACCCACCACCCAAAAACGCACTGTGGTATCACCCTTGACCCACTTGTAGTAAATTGAATAGAGTAAGACTCGAACCCATGACCTACACTATAAAAAGTCATGATATGTCTACTCTCAAACAAATTGATATAGAGCTTATTATTCTATGACAAAATGACTCGTAATATTTTCTTCAATATTAATGGTATATAGAAAGAATTTCATTAAATGTAGTTTGTTAGTATTTTCAGTAAGCAATTTATAAATATGGCAAAATAAATATACCTATTAAAGTCTTCAAATTTTAACAAGGAAAAATACTTTTTAGGCTTTGTCACTGAGGTAAACTCATTGACGAAAGGTCATTCAAGCTCGCAAACATAGACAGCGTTGGTGACTTGGCCCGCCGACCATTGCAAGGGAAACCACCACCCAAAAACACATTGACCTTACACGTCAACCATTCCAAAGGAAACCCACCACCCAAAAACGCACTGTGATATAACCCTTGACCCACACTATGAAAAATATGATATATCTATTCCCAAACCAATTGATATAAAGCTTACTATTCTATCACAAAATGACTTGTAATATTTTCTTCAATATTAATGGTATATAGAAAGAATTTCATTAAATGTAGTTTGTTAGTATTTTCAGTAAGCAACTTATAAATATGGCAAAATAAATATACCTATTAAAGTCTTCAAATTTTAACAAAGGAAAACAACTTGCGTGGGAAGATGGATTCAATTTACAAGTTCATTACTTCACACGTCATAAATTTACCTTTGAACTTTAATAAATTAATAAAAACAAATTCTACATTATTGTTCTACACGATAATATTTTTTTATTAAAGGTCAATTTTAGTTAACCATTAAAACATGATTCAAACAAAAACTGTTTAGTTAATTTCTAATTATTTACATATTCTTATCTATTTATAATGTGTGTGTTTTTGATGACATCATGAAAAATTTATATGATGTAGAAAAGAATCAATATGGTAAATAATTCGAGAAAGGAAGCTTGGAGGGTGTCTTTTGTAGTTGCCCACACAAAACTACAAAAGTGTATGGTGGACGGGGGTCAATGAGGAGTTGGTAAACCACATCAAGAACCACAAAAGAATTTAAATATTAATTTTTTGAAGAAAAGTTCGTCTTGATAAAGATAAGAGTTGGTGAGCACCAATCACACACCAAAAAGTTAGATAAACATTACCATTTAACCTCTGATTTTTTATTCAAATTGATAAAGTAACTTAGATAGTTCTACTCTAAACGAAACATCATTTATTGAGGGTTTTTTTCCTTTTCTGTTAATTACTATTGTTATTTTTATCATAGTTATTGTGTGAATTTTATGTATCTGCGTTTCGTATTTTGTACTTACAAAAGTTTATAGTAAACACTAACTAAAATAGAAACAGAAAAGTTGTAACTTTCAAGAAATATTTTGTTAAAGTTGATATTGTAGTCATCTTGATTCAACTTTTTTGTTTAGTTTGGTGTAAATGGTGGCCCAAGAAGATGGATCTTTGCAGGAGGGCCTCAAATCAAATCATTTGATGGTAACATCATGGCTCATGCCTTTGCTTCATTGAGGAGAGGAAGGACTCAAACATTAAGCAATCAAGAACAATAACAATTAAAGCCCACTAAGAGTATGCTTTTATTTGCTTGATGTGTTTGTATTTTGACAAAAAAGGAAAGTACATTACTTATCTACTTAATTGACTATGAATGCTTTTTTGTTTGTTATTTGTTACTCTGCTTGGTGTCAAATTTAAATAGTACATCAAACAATCTTCTTGGAGCATATCATGAAGCTGAATTGACGCTTGACATAGTATAAAAATAATGTGTGACGTAATATATACATATTTTGAAATACTTTATTGAATTATTATATGTTAATATTTAAATGCTACCTTTTATTAAGACTTGATTACTGTAAATATGATTTTGACGATGCAAAAAACCAGTCACAACGCACGGGCATTAGTTAGTGCTATTGTAGTATTGTAATTTGCTCATTTCCTTTAGCTATTGGTATTATTAATAATGTAAAGATCGATAATTTGTGGGGTAATTTCTAAAGCAATGCACACGTGTCTACGTGGAAATGCAAAAATGTGTAATTGTAACATTCAAGATATTAAGTTCTAAGCTTCAACTTAACTAAGGCATATAAATAAGACAGGAGCATAAGTCTCAAGTGTTACTCATATTATTTGATGGGAACGTGTACTTTAGATAACCAAGAGGTATCGTTATGCTGTTTTGTTATCTCTTGCTAAGTGTTAAGAAGATCAGTTCAAAAGCCTTTGATCTTTACTACTTCATGTAAACAAATTGTCAGAGATACATCGATAAAAACAACACATCTGACTCAAACTTGGGTCAACAATTAGACCAACAAACTCCCTCTAATTTTGATCTGTTTGTTTTAGATTTCTGATTTTCAGGTGTTCTCTTATCTCTTCAAACTTAACCTTGGTAAGTGTCTTTGCTAACATGTTCGCTTATTGATCTTCACCGCTCACATGTTCTACCTCAATCTTTTCTTTCTCAACACACTCTCGGATGAAGTGAAATTTTGTTTCGATGTGTTTACTTCGCCCATGGAAAACTGGATTTTTCATTAACTACAATGCTGATGTGTTATCCACCTTGAGTTTGACCTTATTGACATCCCAACCTATCATCTCTTTCAACGCACTTAGCAACCATATAGTTTGACATGCAGTTTCTGTTGTCGCCATAAAATATGATTCACATGAGGACAAGGCGACCGTTTGTTGTTTTTTACTAGCCCAAGCAATAGGTTTCTTCCAAGGAAGAAAACCATTCTAGTTGTTCCCTTGCCATCATTTCGATCACTTGCATAGCTATTGTCATTGTAGCCTATTGCAATTTAACATTCCAGCCAACTTAAGCACCTTTTTTTGCATAAGTACTTTGTTTCAAGGATATTCCATTCTTCTCTAGAGTCGCCTCGATTCCTTGATAGTAAGAAAGTAAACTGAGATTATTCATGTCAAATTTGGTCTCCATTTACTTTACAAACCAAGCGAGTTTGCGATTACACTAACCTATCACGATCAAGCCATCGATATACACTCCAATGATTAGTAAATCTTCTTTATCATTCAGTGTATACATAGTTGCTTCTTGTGTGCATCTTTACAAGCCGATTTCTCTTAGGGTATCGTCTAGTTTTTTTGGTCCAAGCTCTTGGAGCTTGTTTTAGTTCATATAGAGCTTTGTTGAGTCGGTAGACTTGGTCTTCCTTTCTTTTCACTTCGAATCCTCTCTCGGTTGTGCCACATACACCTCTTCTTTCACTTCTAGATTTTTTTCAATTATTTATTTTCATTTATCTTTTACATTTTATGTTTACTTAAAATTAAAATATTAGAAAGAGTGTTTTCTATGAAAGAAAAAGTGACTGCATGGCAAGTATTTTCTTTTTTCTTTTTTTTGTGATGGAGGCGGCGTAGTGTTAGGTTCACCCCCACCGTCTTTTTATTTATTTTTTTACTTTTGATTTGCTTTATATGAATTTTTTTTTCATTTCTTTTATTACTCTAACTTTTTCTAAGTATTTTTATTTTTTTCAATATTTTACCTAATTTTTTAACTATAGTTTTAATGGTTTTTAAGTATTTTTGGTTATCTTTTTCTATGAATTATTTTGTTTTTCAATGTTGCGGGTGTATTTTTTGTGTGTTAACCATGTATACATGGCTAATGGCTGTGATTATAAGCATTTTCCTTTACCATTAACGTAACCTTTTTTAAAGTTTTTTTTTTTTTACTTTTTTTTTTCCTTTTACTTGTTTTTTATTTTCTTTTATTTTTTATATTTTTTCTTATTTCCTTCTTGTGCTTATATGCTACCTATTCTTTTATTTGAGTTTTTTTTTCACTTAATTCAATGTTAATGATATATTTTGCACATATTTTGTTTGCATCTACACTCAAAACTCAGGTGGGCTTATAAAATTAAATCGTGGTCATTTGCAATAACCATGTATTCCGAACATTCCATTACAACGTGCTTGTTTCAATATAATTTGCATATAAATTTTTGCAAAATGAACCAGCTACGTAACACAATTAGAAAACCCTCAATTTATATATGTAGCAAATCACTAAAACCCCAATCTTTTGTAAGAGGGGTGAATAGTAACCCTCAATTTATATATGTAGCAAATCACTAAAACCCCAATCTTATGTAGCAAATCACAATTAGAAAACCCTCAATTTATATAATCCGCGAACCAGGTTGTGCCAAGTGGCACGATTAATTTCCTTTTTGCTACCTCCACTTGATTTTAAATTAAGGGGTAACTTTATAAAATAGTAACCAACTTTCAAAAGTGTTTCAATTAAATAACTTAAGTTTTAAAAGTATTCTAATTAGTTCATTTAGTTTTTATATTTTATATAAATTAAAAGCTTTAACATGTTTTTTAGCATGTTATACTTTTTGTTTCAATTAGAAAATATTTTTTTCTATCTTTTGATGCTGATATGGAACGTTGACGTAAATTTTAGGTACTTTTTTATTTTTTTTTATAATTAACATGTTTTTTTATATTTTTTAATATAATTTTATATATTGAAAATTCTGACTCTCACGTCTTCTCCAACGTTACTTTCTTGACATAAAAAAATTTAATGATGACTCGATTTGATCGTTTAGTGGTCCGATTTGAGAAAAATATGCATGAGTGACTAAATTAGAACACTTTTGAAACTTGGTTAATATTCTGTGATATTTTCCCTTAAATTAATTATGTTACCACGTTACAATAAAATGTACAATAAAATGGAGACTTGGTTTTTCAATTTGTTTTGGCTTGTTTCTTTTTTATTTCGTATTTTCGTTTTCTTTCTTATATGTTTATTTTATACAACTTTTATGAATTCTTATTTATAACTTTAATTTTATACATATTTTGTTCACTCTAATATTTGTATAAAATATATCACGATCATTTCCTTTTAAATTAGCTTGTATTCCTTAGCACTTTCATACATTCCTTTGCGATGTTTTTTCATTTAAGTTTTTGTTTCAATTTATTTAAAAATTACCTGTGAGTATACAAATGAGTCTCTACGTATTTTTTTTTTTTTTTTTTTTTTTGTAATTCACGTTTTTTCCCTTACGCCACGCAAGTTAGAACTTACTAGTTTAAAATTTAAATTAAACTTTGTGTGCTTCATTGTTTAATTTCACTTGGGCCTAATTGATTAAAGATGAGGATTTTGGCCCAGTAAATTTAAGAAGGTACCATATGAAGAAAAGGATACACTTAGAGATTCACAAATCGGATATTGGATCGTACCCGAAACCGGATAGAAACCATGTATAGGCTCATTGAGTTTTTTTTCTTGACTCGGGTACATTCAGGAACTGGGTAGGAACAGGACTCGGATATGGGTACCCCTATACCCTACCCGGTGTACTCGGTCGGGGGTAGGGCCGGGTATGAAAACGGGTACGATTGGGTATTGTGTAATTTTTTTTTCTTAACGGTTGGCAATAGTTATAAATTAGACCGAACCGTTGTGCTTGGTTGCTATTGGCTAGACCCATGCAATCTTAGTTGATGATACTTTGTCGTCCAAGTTTGCTAGGCTTCCTAAGCTCATATAAACCAGTGATTTTGGTGCTTAATTTCTTTATTTTTGGTTGTTATTAATCCTTGAACTACAAAAAATTACAGGTCCCTAAATGTTGCAAAATTTTAGAAGCAAAAGTTTAATGATTTGCCATGCTTAGTCTTGAATGTTGTTCAACGTTAGGCCGATTTGATATTACTCGATAGGTCATGGTAACTTAGGATGTTAGTTGTATACTCGTATTAGTCAACTAAATTTAGTAAACCCGTGTACTATAAGAGTTGGAAAAATAAAATATTAAAAAGAAATAAAATTTTATTAATTAGAAAATAATATTTTAAGATAAGATACAATTAATCTATCTATTTTAATAAAAGAAGATTTTTGTATGCCACTTGTCATAATTTTAAAGCTTTTAAATTTTATTTTTCTGCTTCTATCTCTTAATAAGTATCACATGAAATACAACTCGACTACGAGTAAGTACTATAAGTTATAAACAATGGCATTAACTTTTTATACTATTGTTTTTTAACTTTTTTTTATTTTTTCAAAATATAAATTATATATTTTTTTTTCAAAACAAATCAATTTAAAAAGTATCATTTTCAAAAATTTTCTTACTATAACTCCCAAATTTAATTATTTTTGTTTATAAAATTTATACTTTTTAAAAACATCAATTTTAAAATATTTCCTATGTAAAAAGTTTGATGTTTTAGAAAAAAAAAATTATAATCTTTTTTTCTTTGAGATAACATTATTAAAAAGATTTCTTGCTTAATTTATTAAAAATATTAATTTTAACCTAAAACAGTAAATAAAACTTTTAGTAATTAATGTATTAATTAATAGCAGAGGGAAGCGAAAAAAAGTTTGGTGAGAAAGAATATGGTAATGACACGTGTCACCCTTAGTTACTTTTTTATTAGAGTATGGAGACGGAGATTGGTTTGAAGATTACATAACATTAAACCAGCCGCAAAGCACAGGGCTTTTTACTAGTTGTATTAATTTAATTAGTGCGAAATTAGAAAAATGGTTTAGTATTAAAGAAGTTTGTGTACGAAAAATAAATGTAAAAAGTAGTAAGGATGTGAAAATATAAGAAGGTAGGGTTGTAGATAAGATAATTCTTGTTAAAGCATGAAGGAAATCTAATGTGTCACTTGACTTAGCATGTTTGTTGGTTTGTTTTGAGATTTTCAAATGGCTAATGTCTTATATATAAACTAAGGTTGTCTAAGGTGCTCAATACCTAATAAATTTTAGATAAAACATCACGAAAACCGGATAAACTATTATATACCGAAGTTATATAATAAGTGAGAAAAAATGAGTGAATGTACTTAATTATATACTAAATATATCTCTAGCTCTATGTCTTTTAGCATATTAATACACAATAAAAAAAATTAAGTACAACTACTATCCTCACATGAACCATGATCTTCTATCCTCACATGAACCATGAACCATGAACCATGATCATCTAGACAAGTAAATAGTTTAGAAAAATCCAAAGATAATCATTATTAACATAAAAATAGGCTTACGAATTATCTTTAGATTTCAAGTCTTACATTGAAAAACAACAATAACGTGTTATATAATAATACATATAGAATCACATGAAGAAACAAGGGGACACAACTACCTTAGGGACCAAAGCTAAGTAAATTACAAGGCCCTTACAGTGGTGGACCCACAGCTTTCGTCACTGTGGACGAAAATAGGCCAAGTGTGGAACAGGTAAAAAAAAAGTTACATTAAATTGTAGTAAAAAAGTAAACATGCATTCATGCAAGAACAATAAGAATGCATTTGTGAAAAAATTAAACTTATTCTAGTAGAAAATTACTTATAACACATATGTGTTTTACTTATTATCCAACCCAATGCTTTTACCATCTTTAATAAAATGGATAGAATTGGTACCTACTTATGAAGATAAACATTACAATTATGATTTTTAGTGGTCGTTTGGTTCACATCGATCCTCCATTATAATGCTTCTAGGTTTTGTTCAATGGAGTAAACATGTGGTTGAAGGAGAAATAAAGAAGGTTATTTTGGTAAACTTTAAATATTCCAATGGAATGTTAATGGGTGGTGGAATTAATTTCTAATCTAATTCTACTTATGCCAACCAAACATGGTTTTTTATGAATTTTAATTTCTATAAATTTTATGAATCAAATAAAATATTGGTTTAAACTTAACTGTTTTTAGCAACTGCTTTGAAGCTGATAACTTTTAAAAATTAAAAAAATTTTTTTTGACAAAATACACTACATACTTTGATGATTATCAAATATAGTATGGTTCCTATTATGTACTAATTTTGACAAATCTAGTCAAATGGATCTAACATATGGAAACAAACACTCAAAAATAGCCGAGGACCTTCGGTTTCGATTTTGATTACAATACAAAAGGTGTGATGCTTTCGATTCTCTAAGTTGAAGCCCAAACCTAATTTCTTATATATAAAACTCTTTCAAGTCCAATTAAGCTATATATAGAAAGTCAGAAAGTTAAAAATTAAAGGCCATGTCCAAATGGGTGCCCCCAAGCACTTGCTTGACTTGATTCTTGAATGGCCCTTGGGTCGGCCATGCGAAGAAATCAAATAAAAAATCACATAAGGTATGCTATAAAAAGGATGATATTTATAACAGTAATTTTCTACAGATAAGATTTTTTAATATAATAGAAACATATATGTAATTGATACACCAGGAAATATAAGGTTGGCTATTACCACCGTAACTTTTCAGTATATCTCAAGAATATACCAAAGGTATCTTTTTGGTCTTTTAACTAAATATGAAAACATAACTAAGTTACAAGTTAAATAGAGTTTCAACAAATAAAATTAAAAAAAAAAAATTGTACGTTTAACACAATCTTTGAAAAATCTATTCCATAATCGTCCATAACAATGTAATATCTTTAAATTGTAAAATAATTCTTATAGTCTTCAAATCAAACTAATTATTTTAGAATTAGATCATATCAGTTTTGAAGGACGAGTTAAGAGGGTATAGGTCATTCAAGATCATCAACACAAATCTCAATATCACTTTAAAACAAAATCCCTACACCCCTTAAATTCTCTCACAGATTCATCCGTCTTCATCAATCCACTGCGTGAGCAAACCAGCGGCGCAAGCAAAACACAATCATCGGCGACCTTTGATCCTCTGATGTTACGTTATTGACCATCTTTCTTAACTGCATCGGCCCTAATTATCGTAATCGGTACAGTTTCCGATCGAATTTTGTACGATTTCAGTACTTTTACAACGTGGGTATTTGTTTGATTTGGGTAACAATTTGTGTTCAATTAGAATTTTTTTTAATTTGGGTGTTGATTGTTTCGGTGAGAAGAGGGGATCTGAGTTTTTGCTATGTGCGTTTGTTTCTTGTTGATCGACTCCGTAAGGAACACGATTTACTTGAAGTTTGTTTCTTTTTTGTTGAATTTTGGTTTCATCAAGAAACCAGAGCTTCACTGATTGTTTTGAACTCAATCTAAAGTATTCGATTGCAAATTTAGTATGGAAATCGTGTTTTTGTCCATAAAATTTTATGATCTAACAATCTGTTACAATCATATCATCCTTGGATGATTAGAAGTGACTTATTGGACTACTTATAAGAAGTTTTAGCTCATAGTGTTTAGTGGTCTTGATGGGTGTAAGCTTAATTGATTGGAATTAACAAGATTTTTTGTAATTATTGTATCCTTGAACTAAAACTCTAAAAGAAAGATGTATATGCTTTGACCATGTAGAATTCAGTCTTTGATTCTACTCCCCTTAAGCAGCCATTAACATTCATCATGAAAAATGTGTGCTTTATTGTATTTCTAAATGATGTATAACCATATTGTGCTGCTTTGATTGTATCCTTGGATCAAAGTACATGAATACTGAAATACAAGAATTTGGACTAGATGAAAGGATAGATAATAGGAAGACGCTGCAGACACGATTAAATCTTATTTGAACTCTAAATAGGAAGTAAAAGGTTGAGAAAATGTGCGCGCTTGTTTGGTTCATAATGTTGTTTGCCTATATGTTACCATAGCTAAACACGTTGGTATATATTTGCAGGAAGAGATTTCTATTGGCTCTAAGTTTTGGTGGTAATCTGCATCAGGAATACAAGCGAAGAACTGTGGGCGTTAAACTGGTAATTTAGAAATATTGGTAATAATTGTGTGCTGAAAATTAATTGTCCGTTATGCAACGACAAAGGAATATCTTTGATATGTTCCCTGAGACCGTTGATCTTAATCAAGGTCCTAGTTATAATGGTTTAGAGACCGGATCTGATGAATGCAATAGCATATTATCTCCTACTGAAAGGCGTTTATTAAATAATGATATTTCTGGTGAGAGAAATAAGTCTCAAAGTTTTAGTACCTGGGATGTTGGCGAATCAAGCTCAAGACCAAATGTACAAAACCATGTAGCTAATAATAATAATAACCGGTCCACTTCATTTGGGACTCATGATTCCAGATTTGGAGATCGACAGTTTGATCATCAAAGAGTCGTTGGCTCATTGAATTTGCAAAATTCCGGTTCCAATAATTTTCCTATGGATGTAGATTTGAATGTCGAATATAGCGGTAACAGCAGCAATGATGCTGGGCCCAGTAGGGCTGACATGGAGGCCAGTTCTTCGGGGACTTCTAATGCACGTGCGTATGGCAGTTCTTTTGGTAATAATCATGGTCAACCTTCACTGATTGTCAATTCTCGTGAACCGACAAACCCTGAGAGCTCACTAAGATATTTCGACCAAAGGTCAACCAGTTCAAGTCAACGGTCAACTCCACAACCGCCTTCATTGCATGTTCCTGCCATTCCTAGAAACCTACTTCCTTTTCCATGGATTGGTATCAATTCAAGAAATGGAAGTTCATCAAGTTCGGGATTGAATCAAGATAACCGAAGCTTAGCCACTGGGAGGTCAAACATCAATGGAGTTAATGGTCAGTCTAGTTTAAGGAATGACACCATTATGCTGCCTAATCTCAATTCCACAACAAATGATGAGCAAATATCAAATGATTTACCTCCGTGGACTCTCTTCCCGTACTTAGAGACCGAGTCTGGAGGTCATCGAGGACATGTTCGTAATTCTCCATCTGGCCCTTCTTCCTCCTCAAGCGAAAATGTGCTCTCGTCTGGTAGTAGGAACCACCCACGCCATCATCCATCTTCTTTAAGGTTGGAGGTACCTGATGTTGAGTGGCACGCTCTTGGCGCTGACATTGAGGGAAGACAAAGGCTGGTATCCGAGGTTTGTTACTATATAATTATGCAATTTGGTTAAAAAAATTATGTTGTCTATGTGTTTCTAATTAGGATAGATTCATTTATCAACTTCCACAAATGATGACTCAGACTATCTTACCCATAAAAGTTTTAATGTCAACAATGCACTCATATTAAGAAGTTCTTGTATGCTAGATAATTGCCTGTAATGGCTTTATATGAATATATAAGTTTAATGCAATGATGCTATTTCCTTATCTAGTACGACAGTTTTGCTATTTTCTAAATTTTAATGACAATGATGCCTCCAATCGTAGCGTCAAGTGTGCTATTAAATTTGTAGGAGTATTAATAGTATTAGTTGTAGTTCTTGTATAATTTGTTATTTATCTGCAGCCATGATCTATTGTATCTTGCTAAGTCATTAACCGTTGGCTTTTTACAGATGCGTCAGATTTTGAACGCGTTGAGAAGAGGTGAAAACTTTAGCGCTGAGGTCTGGTGTTTTCTTCTCTGTCTACCTATTATTTTTCACTTTAATATATATTTTATTTGTTATTTCCCGAAGTTTATTCACTTTACTTATGAATTATGATGAACCATTAGGATATCCTTCCAACGAAGATTAGTTTGGGGATAAATTTTAGCATCAAAGTTCTTGGATATTAGCATGGTTTTGATTTGAATATAAGAATAATAAACGAGATTTATTAAATCTTGAAACGCCTTTGTTACATACTTGATGGGGATTAGGATTGAATCTAAAGAACATTGTTTTTTATAAATAAAAGTAATACTTAATTCAAATCTAATCCAATAGTTAACTCTCACCTTACATCTGTTTTTCCCTTGGTCTCTATTTATAGAGTTTTCTTTAAATTGGTAATTAGCCTTGAATAACCCATGTTTATAGAAATACTTGACAATGATTTGTGATATGTCAGGATTACATGTTCGTTGACCCGTTTATAAACAGTGTTGCGGACTTGCATGACAGGCACCGAGATATGAGGCTAGATGTCGATAACATGTCTTATGAAGTACACTTCACGTCTAGTTTCTTACAATCAGTTCTCTCTTAATTTGTTTTATTTATTTGTTAGTTGCTACTTTTGTAAGCAATGTATCTTTATCAGGAGCTGTTAGCACTCGAAGAACGCATAGGGGATGTCAAAACAGGGTTGACAGAGGAAGTCATATTGAAGTCATTAAAACAAAGAAAATACTTCTCTTTCATGGCTATAGCCACCCAAAACTTTGAACCATGCTGCATTTGCCAGGTCAGGTTCATCTCTAAATAAATGTGAACATAAGTACACAATTTTACTAATCGAGAATGTTAATTAAAAACCAATGCTTTTATAACTGGAACGTCTGGTCGTACCATACACGCACACGCCACCGCTTTGGTACATGTGAACCACTCGGTTTTCGGCAATATCTGTTAATTATATTTGAATGATAAATTTTTACTTCAGATTTTGTGTATATATGTAGGAAGGATTATCTTGAGAACTCTAAACACTATGAGAAGTGTGAGAACTCTTTTTTTACATAATGAGAATTTTTTTTTCGGAGAACTTTTTTTACACACATACGCTCATGAGTTACTTATGTATAACTATGAGTTGTGTATTTGTAACTCTTACATCTTCGTTCTGTCGTCATCTTTGTTCCGTCATTAATATATATTTAATGATTTAGACAATTATAATAATGAGGCGAAAAATTACTCAAATACAGTTTAGACAATAAAAAAATAAAAAATTTATAAATTATGTGATTGTCTAGATGTGGTTTTCCTAGTTTTCTCATAAGTTGATAGTTTACTCTTTGATCCCTCCACTACGTATAATTTTGAATTGTTTAAGATGTCATTTGGTTTTTGAGACCGGTCTAACTAGTGAACTGGTAGAACACTCGGTTGAATGGTTTGTCCGGTTTTAAAAACCAATCGGTTTGGAAGCTGGATGTTGATTTTGGTCTTTGTTATTGTATTGCAGGAAGAGTATGCTAATGGAGATGATATTGGGGCTTTGGATTGTGGACATGAATTCCACACATGTTGCATAAAGCAGTGGCTAACAGAGAAGAATTTATGCCCCATTTGCAAGATAACTGGTCTTTCTACTTGAAAACCCTTGGGCTTCATATTTCAGTTTCTGTCTTCTGTTGCCATAACATCATGTTCTATGTTTAACGTTCTTTTTTTTTTATTTTCAGAAGAGATAAGGTAATAATGGTATGTTGTATAAAGATTTGGTGATGATATTTATCGGTAAAATGCATGGAATGATATAAAGACTTGGTTTTTTATACATCTGATCTGAAACAAGATGTTTTTCAGAGCTACTTTGAGAAGGTAGTTTTCTCTAGGCATGATAGTCCTCGTCCGATGATACGATGTTTTGTTGATCGGATATAAACAGCAATCTCTCGATTCACATGTTCACCAGAAAAAAAATAATATGCAGCAACTTTTTGAACTTGATATGGCATGTTGGGTTATTGTTGGTGTATGAAAGTCCTGTTTGGTCACTGCACTTAAATAGAACTAACAATCATATTTAGTAAATTCTACTTATAGTAAAGTTATTGATGTAGACAAATAATTATTAAGAGTAAATAATCAGTGTTAATTTAAGCTGCTAGTGTACATGTTAGGATCTAGATATAATTCCTAAAGATGTCTATTTTATAACTAAAATTTGTTTGGTTGTACGGATATCATTCTCACATTAGCACAAATACGCATATCAAATCAAGAACTAATGCATCAAAATATGTTCCATTTTTGGAGCTGCACGCCGTGACATGAAGCCGCATGACTCATGTCCCAAGTGCCAGTGTCGGAGCTTGGTTGCGCATCGGTTCTTTAGGGCCCACCCTTATAAAAAAGGAATAAATTATGTTTGTGGGAAGAATGAGTATGGTAGTTTTGAAGGTAAAATGAGTTTTATAACGTTTGTTGCTGGTGAAAAAAGTTATCAAGAATACTCAAAATGGAGGGTTCTTATCGATTGATTTATGTGTCATTTTATAAAATCTATGGGCCAGTGCGTTACTCCGAAGACAACTAGAGTGTGGTAAGTTTTTCATATTAATTATAAAGATACTATGAGTATAAATAGCTTGCAGCCATTGAGATAATTAAATTTTATTTTTTTCGAACAACATTTGGAACTACCTCAAATATTCAAGTGAGCATTCATCAGTGATCAGACTGGATAACAGTTCATATTGATTTTGACGTTCCATGTCTAACTCACCTACCATCAAGGAATAAACCCATCGGGTTTAAATCTGAGATCATAAAAATCTCAAGCCCAAACCTTGCCAACATATCAAAAGGACATTGTGACTATCACTGTTCATTTTTCAAAGTACATCTAAAACTGCTAATGAAAACGATTGACTTATAGTTTGCTATACAATTGAAATTTATAAATAAGCTAATTCTCTTTTGTTTTGGCTAATCGTAAAAGGGTCATGCTTAGTTACTTCAGGACGCATATGGGGATACCAAGCCCAGTGCAAGTACCACTATGGACTAGAGGTGCACATCCAACCCGGTTACCCAACCTGATTCCGAACCGGGTTCAACCCTGTAGCTACCCAACCCAATCTAACCAGTAGAATTCAAACTTGTTTGTCCCCTCCACACCCCAACCTAGATTCAACCTGATTTTTTTCCCAACCCGACCTAGTAAAAACACTATTTTATTTTCATTTTGCCCTCTTGAACCGGGTTGGACCAGACCCGGAACCTGGTCAAACCCGGTTTGGATTTCTTTTACCAAAACCAAAAACGGGTTGAACCCGACCCGGTTTTAAGTTTAGCGGTTTGTTCACCTCTACTATGGACTCCCCCGTCCCCTTTCTAAAAACCCATATGACGTATGAATCCAAATCATAGTCCCGGGCGTGATCACAAAATACATACTACTAAGCCACGAGTACTAAAGAAAGCATCATCGTCACACCGTAAATTATTCGCATTTAAGGTTTTGTAGAGTTGACACTTGACACCAAATAAAAATGATAGAAAAATAAAAACGAAACCATTTCTTTTAACTCTATTGCTAGATAACTCCCAACTAAATTAAATGTGCAACCAAACTTTAATTCAGCCCACTTTCTACTCATTCGAAACTCTTTACCCCATTTCATTTTACAATATAGCCCAATGATATCTGAATTTTAAGTTTTACTTTGAAGTCACTTCATTTTCTTTTGTTTACTGCAGGCAGCAGCCCATTTGTGATTTGTCATCCTTAGCACATCTGTTGTTTGCTTGTGAAATCAATGTGGTTTGCGTCAACTAGATTATTAGAAGACTAGAGGTGCACAAATCAGGTTTTTCGGTACCCAGGTCAGGGTACAACACCGAATCTAGGTTGGTCGACTATTGTCGAACCCGAGTATAGGCGTAAGCGGGTCGGGGTTGTACCCGATTTCCAAAGCATAAAACTCTATATGTGTGCCATCAGGTATGGTTTATGATGTTAAGGTTAATGTTTTCGTGTTTTGTTGATTCAACTAAGTAAATTCTAGTCATAAAATTCATTTCTTATTTATTATTTTAAATTAGAAATATACAAATAAAAAACATAAAAACCAAAAAACAATTAAAAGGCCATGAAAATTACAACACTATTTTAGAAGTCATTTTTGTTTATTCATCACTCGAACTATTTCTTTTGGAAGGAAGTTCTTTTCCGGTAAGTGGGTACGTAATTTCTCATGCCACATCTTTATCATGTATTAGTCCTTTCGTAATATTTTCATCTTCAAGACTTGAAATATATTGGATTCTTATGGTCGAGTTCAAATGATCCTTCAAACAAATACACAATTCTATAGCTGGTGGAGTGAGTCTTTTTCTTTTAGTAATATGAACCCCGCCACTAATATAAAAACTAGATTATGAAGCTATCATAGAAACTTTAAGGATTAATTGATCACGAGCCATAATGTAACTAAAATTGAAACTAATTTTCTTTCCACTAAGATATAATATAAAGTTTTCAAAATCTTATTACCTTCCAAGCTTGCTACATAGGGTGTTACTCGAGCCCGTTAATTATTTACATTTCTTAAAATATTATATAAGTTAAGCGGTGAATTTCCACTACAACTACAACTTGACACACCCACATTTGCTATTAACTCGTGTATATTTGTTGTTGGACCATATTTGTAAATAAAAGTCAAAAAATTTTCCAGAACTTTTTTTAAAAGTAGATATTGCTTTTGTGGCAAAATAGATATGTCATCTACCAAATGTAAATCGAGTAATATCTTTTTCTCAATCAAAGTTTTAACCCTGCTAGCCCTTAAGGAAGAAGTTAATGCAACACCACAAATAACAATTGTTGGAATTTCTTCAAATTTTGTTTTTTAATGTTGTTTTCATTGGTTTTGATCATTCATGTAAATATACACCTCAAAATTCATAATCGAATATTTTGTTTGTAATTATCCAAAGTTGGTTAAGTACACAAACCAATGGTAAAAAGTTTATTGTGTTTTAAAAAAACTTCAAGCATGTTGGTTACTTGTTCAAACTAGTGTTATTACCCAGACGCGCGTTGCGCGTCTTGGAAACATCGTAAATCGATACTCTCAGCGTGCGGCTCAGAACTGATGTCAGGTTGAGGCTGCATACCGGAAATGGCTGCCAGGCAAAGACAACCAGTACCAGTTTTCATGTGTCATCACAGCCGCGTAACTACCAAAACCAAAAGCCTCAAATCAACACGTGTCCACCATCATCGGCATCAACAACCAACATCGCCATCGAACAAGATTTGATGACCAACAGAAAATGCTTTAAAAAACATGCATAACATCTTAATCGTCAACGGGTAACAAAGCCTCAACCCTAGCATCATCGGACATTTGTTAAATGGAAAAATAGATCTAGCATCATCGACATGAACAGAAAACCAAAAAAGATTGAAATCAACTATCTAAGACAGCAAGATCACACTGTAGGGACAAAAACAGCCAAGTGGACCACGTTGACCACAAAATGTCGATGATACCACAGTTTGAGACTATTAAAATCAACAACTTTCCATTTTAATGTCGGGCTCAGAATGTGCAAAGTAATGACTCCATCACGGCCGGAGGGCGGGTTGCGGGCAATAACCTACCATCTTACACCCCTTCCACGGCTAGGCAATGTTCTCAATCAATTTTTACTCAAACCCATCAACTCATCATAGCCCATTAGAAACATCAATTTAAGATTAACAAACCAACGTCTAGCACAAGAAGGCATCCAAGGCAACATGAAACCAAGAGCAAATTACCCTATATATGAAAAAAGCAAGTCCATCTACAGTTCATATTATCCTATATATGAACTGATAATCACCACCCTTTGTTCATATTATCCTATATATGAAAAAAAAAAAAAAAAAGCCCATCTGCAGTTGTTTTATATAAGATGATAACCCAAAACTGAGAAAGAGCAACATAGGTGGTCAGACCACCACCATCAGAAGCGCCACCATCGGAACCACCACCACCAAAACCACCAATATTAAGACCCACTCCATCAAGACCACCACCATATTTGTTAGAAATGATCGAACCACCACCATCAAGACCACCACCATCAAAACCCCCATCATCAAAACCCACACCATGAAGACCATCACCATCAACACCAACAAAGACTAAGAAACGGTTGTGCATGTTGTAGATCGGGAAAAAAATAGGTCACGGGAGTGCAAAACCACCCCTGCCATGGCTAACCTTTTAGGGTTTCGCCGGTAGCGATGGTAGGCACCGATGGCGGGTTGCAGCAGCGTTGATGGTTGACAGCGGCAGTGCGACGATCGCGGTGTAGAGATCGTCATGCGATGGCCGCGCGATGTCAGCGCGATGGCTACGGTGCATCCACGGTGGAGTTACAGTGGCAGGGCCTTTGCAGCGGTGGGTGATGGCTGCGCTACAACGAAACAATAGTCGCGAGATCGCGCTGCGATGATGGTGCCGGTGACAGTCATAGGGCCGCAGCAAGACGGTGGTGGCGGGGTAACGGTGATTGTTCCGATTAGAGCAAACCCTTACTTTTCCCCTTTAAACTCAGATGGGAGATGGGGGAGGGGGCAAAATGCAAACTTAATAAACTTGTGTGGTCAAACCACAGACACAACTAAAACAACTGTAGATGAACTTGTTTTTTTCATATATAGGGTAATGATGCTCAACTCGATAAGAGAAATGGAACAACTAATCAACGCATCACAAGGGTCTCATGAGACATTTGTAAAGATTATCTTTGTTTAAGTGTTTTCAAACACATCGTAAGTCAAATTCAATTTTGTAGGTATGTTTCAATCAGTCATAGCAACGGGTATCGTATTTAAGTCGAAGCTCTAAAAAGAACCATCGTTGATCATTGTCATTTGACCTTAAGCCGGTCCTCAATTAAAAAACTTGCATCTAAGACAAGTTGGTGTAAAAAAATCGTGTGGTTAGGAGTAGAGTAACATTTTCCTTTAAAAAAACGAAATACAAAGCATATTTTTTACTTCAACAAAAGGATTTAGTTATATTTATCAATCTTAATTAATTTTATGAGATGCACATCCAACAAGCATTCATCCAAAGTTTAAGTTCCTATCTTTTTCTTTATTCATTCAATGATTTAACTTAATTAGAATCCAACAATGATTATATGTACAAATAGCATAAAATTTAATTCTTATAACCACTAATATAACGTTATCGTTTTTTAGTTTAATTCAACCGTTTTAGTTTCTTTTCACGATGTCTTTTTTTAATTTAATGTTTCCCTAGTTCGTAATTCAACATGATCTCAAAGAGGTTCATCCACGTGAAGGACAAATATACATTCCTCATGAGCAACAAATGTATATCATCATTTGGGAAATGACTATGGTGTTCACACAAGATTATTTGCTAACATGGTCGTGGCAAACGCATGAAAATGTTTTATGGGGGCAAAAGTTGGGCGATTGCATAATTTTAGAGGGGCGTTCGGGATTTTCACATACATATAATACTAAAAGAAATTTTACGGGGGGCGATTGCCCCCCACCATATACACTAGGTCCGCCAATGAACATGGTGTTAGCAAGTGAGAGGCAAAGGTAAATGAGATTGAGTAGTTTATCAAAACATATACCTACTCAAAGAACTTCGAACTCCTCCTAGAAGAGACTAATATTGGTAAATTAACAGAAAAAAGGCTAATTCCTCGCTCATCAGAATAATGTTGACCTTGTATGATCGTAAGCAAATATGTTAGAATGCTTGTGAATTTATCAAAAGCATTCTCATCACGTACGGTTAGATACATTCCAAAAGAGTTGAAGTTTGTACTATTTTTTCTGATCTTTTTGATCTAAGGAATAACTATCTACAAAAAAAATCAAAAGAATCCAACTTAGTTTGATCAGTAGACCCTCTTCTGACCAACTATTAAGAAGACTTCTACAAATTTTCCAAGTCTATATGTTTCTATTTTGAAACCTTTTATGTATCTTTTTCTTTCAATGCTTATGGGGAAATTGTTAGGAATTATTTTTGTAACCCCAAGTATTGAAGAAAAAGATCTTGAAATATGAAAGTTCTATTTTTGAGGTTAAGTTCAGGAGAACTTTCGAAGAGTATTTGAGAATAACACTTAATATATAACTCAAAAGTCTTAGGTCAACTTCTGAATTCCCATGATTTAGCCTTCTCCGACTAAACTAAGAATGAAGGTTCTGAACTACAACTTATCAACCGCTTAACAGCGACTTGAATAATGTCCAATTCAGCTAGATTACTATAGCACAACATCTATGCAACTTGATTGATTGCAACAAAGAATTATTTGATAAGGACTTCACTTCAACAAATAGACTAGTAGGACTAAACCACAACAAATAAAATGACTTATCAAAATTGTTGCTCAAACATGATGTTCTTTATATAGGCCAACCTTACTCAACGATTTCAAAGCAAGTGTGAATCTTGTTGAATGCCCTAGATATAATCTAGAGTATATTGAATTATTCATCATTATATAACATATTTTGATATTTAGTGTAAACTTTATATTATATCTAAATCTATTTTTCTTCTGTTTAATTGATTTGATATATCATTCCACACATATTATTCATCACTTGTTGAGATCATTAGTAATCATCCTAAACTAAATTAACAAAACTATCAATCAAACTTCATACTAACCAATATCAACATATTTTGACTAAAATCTTATATATTTATAATGACATAAAGAATCTAAAAGTATTAAACAAAAATGAAAAAGAAAAACATGTGGCCTCATGGAGTCATGGGATCTTGTTTGTTATCGAAAATTCTTTGTGGTCACATTATTATTCCCCAACGCACACGTACCTTTCTGTCTTTTGTGATGGGCATGCTTCTTCATCACTCACCCACTATCATCAATTTTGGACCCTATTTCGGTCAAAGGTTGTTAACTTTTCATGTCATTCAACATCTTCCACACTCTTCTTTTCCACTTTCGGTACACCAACTATCACTTTATAACTTTTCATGTCATTCAACATCTTCCACACTCTTCTTTTCCACTTTCGGTACACCAACTATCACTTTATAACGACTCTCAAGATTTTTGGGATGAAAACAAAAATACAAAACAAATAATTATATTTATTTTATAAATGTTTGAGGAATCGAAAAAAATTAATTGAGGTTGAATGTTATTACTATCAGTTAATATATTTGATGGACTAGTAAAGATGAATGTGATAAGTTCATGGCTCGGATGTTTACGTTATAAATCTTACTACTCTAATAAAAGAGTAACTAAAGATGTCACGTGTCAACACCACAATTAATCTCATTAAAATTTTCCTGCTTCTCTCCCCTATTAAATAACTACCTTAATTACTAATAATATTATTTATTTTTTAGATCTATAATAGTTTTTTTAATAAATTAAGAAATAAATCTTTTTTATTAATGTTATTTCTATAGAAACAAACTTTTACAAAAGAAATTTTTTTAAAATATCAAACTTTTTCTAAAAATACGAAATACTTTAAAATTAGATTTTTAAGTAGTAAAATTTCTATAAACAAAAAATAATTAGAATTAAGAGTTATAGTAAGGATATTTTTTTTAAAAAATGGTTTGTTTTGAAACAAAATGTTTAATTTATTTTTAAAAAAACAAAAAAAAAAGTTTAAAATTTCATATATTTATTTTATTACTTATAATTATTACTCATACGTAATTTTAATCATATATTATCTTAAAATATTGTTTTTAATTAATAAATTCGTAATATATTTAATATTTTATTTATTCAACCCGTGTAATACACAGGTTTACTAAAGCTAGTAAACTATAAAAGCAGTTTAATATTATTGATAACGAAAACACATATTGTTTTTAGAGTAACTTGTGTGAAGCAAAACGAAAAAAAGAATTAAGAGAATTTCTATGTTTACCTTTATAATTTTGTTTCAAATAAGTCTACAACTTGACTACTTGAGCATATTTATTTATGTAGCTAGCTTTGAAATTTTCCATAGAGAACACTTATCAAGTCACTCTAAGACGTGGCTTCTGTTAAACAAAGTTGGATCTTAATGTTGAATATATGTGATTTTTTTCAACCATAGGAATCGGGGAAATTAATAGGGTAACAACTAACACTTCGTTAACTAATGACAAGGTGAAACATAGTGTGCCCTCAAACGTGTGGTATTTAAGGGGTTAAAGGTATAAACCGATGAAAACTAAGTTTAAAATTGAGATCTCTGCTCCAGGGAATCAAATATTTACTGCCACACCGTCTCTTAAACGGTCTGAATGTTGAACTTGATGCGTGCTTACATGCTAGAAATCTCAATTTCATGCTTACATGCTAAACTCAATTTCTGTATCCTAGCCCAATATTCGATAGGCATAAACAAGAAAGTCTTAAAGTTAAACAAATATATCGTCATCTTTTACTACACTAGTCATTAAGGTTAACTTTATTATATCATATTTACACATAAAAAGAATACCATACCACTAGACTATCTTGATGGTTGCATCTCACATTCCACTCCTTGACATAGTAATAAAATGTTCGAAAAGAAACAAATAGCAATTGTATGAATTTCAATTAATTAATTTCAAGTTCAACCTCTACTACTTTACATTTACAAAAGAAAAACCAAAATACCAAAAAATCTTACATACACCACTCTCCTTCTATGCATCCCTATACACCTTCTACAACCTTAATGTTCTCCCTTTTCTTCAATCTACTTTTTCTTTTTCTTTTTTTCTTTTTCCTATTAACTACAAAGAACAAAAAGAGTGGACCAAAATCGTAAAAACAAAAGCAAATTAATTTTTTTTTAAACGAAAAAGTAAAATCAAAACGGAACGACGTCGCTGCAGGCAACATATTCCGAATTCATGGAGTTTTCCGGCCACGAATTCCGAAGAAGCTTCAACAGCATTTGCGCCTTTCGCTTCGCTCGTTCCGTACAATCGCTTTGTACAAGCAGCAACAACTGCGTCAAAACTCCGGCAGCCACCGCCTGAACTTGCAACCGTTCGCCGGAGGAACACAGCGAAAGCAGAGCTCCGGCAGCGTACTCCGTCGCACGGTCGGAGATCTTCAAAATGACCTTCACTAGCAGCGGCACCGTGAGGGCGTGAGACGCAAACGCCGCGCATCCCGACGGTATTCGACACAACAGCTCCACCGTCGCTAACGCCCTCTCGGCGTCGCATTTCTCGAAATCCGGCAGCCTGTCGATAAGCGCCTCCACCGCTCCGGCCTCCACCGCCTTGTGACGGTGTTGCTTCACGATGCAGAGAGCGAACAACGCCTTGATTCCGACTTTCAACGCTCGCGGATACGGTAACGGATAATCGAGAATTCCGATCACTCCGTCGAAGATCTCGTCGTGTTTACTGACTTCAGCTCGGAGCTCCGGCGAACTCGTTCCGACGATTACGTTCTCCACCAACGCGGCCGTGTTAACTCGGATGTCAATCGACGAATGCGACAACAGAACAATCAAATACGAAATCCGATCCGGAACAGAAGAGACTAACACACACTCCGTCTCTGAAAGCGGCAGAATCGATAGAACCGCAAGCAACTCGTGAATCAACTCAGCCGAGTTCCGACTCGTTTCAGAAAACAACACATCGAGTAAAACCTCACATCCTTTACTCTCCGAGATCACCAATCGGTTCTTCTCCGAGTCACGAGCGAGTCGACCGAGTCGCCGAACAGCCGAAACCCTACCTAGCCGCGAATTCGAATTCGAATTCGAATTCAAATTCATCACCGTCGACGCCTGTTTCAGCAGCGACTGAACCACAACCGGATCAGCAGGTTGCTTAGGCGTCGGAATCCGTTCAACACCGTACGATCTGTTCGCAACGCACCACTCCTGGATCAGACGCCGGAGCGTATGGTTCGGTATGAGCGTGAAATCATCGAGCGGAAGGCGAGTAACCGGACACGTGGTGTTTCCGGTGGCGATCCATGACTCGATGCTTGATCGATCGTACGTCTGGCCGGTGCCGACGATGACCGGATCCGTCATGAGCTCAAGGGAGATCGGACACCGGAAATGGTACGGAATCTGAACTCCGACGTCCACCGGCGGTAAACTTACAGGCATGTTTTCGATCCTTCAATACTTGATTCCAGTTTGTTTGAATTTGTTGTGGTGGAGATGTGTGGCACCTTTTTATTATAGCACTTGTTTTGAAGTTTAAACTTCACACGTGTGTGAGTTAGTTAACTTGAGGGTTAACTAGAGTTGGTTTAAGGGTGGTAGGGTGTGGTCAAAGGTGCTAGTCTGTTCGTACAGTTGGGTGGGACCCGCTTGCTTGCTGGATGCCTTTCTGTTACATCTGAGAATTTATAGTTTGCACTCTACCCCTTATTCTTCTGTGTTATGTTATTTATAAGACCATAGTTTTTAGATGTGAGTTGTGACTGTAAGGAAATTTGATGAAGAGAAAAATAGAGAACCAAAAGAAAGAAAAAGAAACATATTTAGTGATCTTCAACTGGGAAAGTAAAACTAAAAAGTAAGCCTCATTTATGTTGCCTGAATATTTCTAGATGTATGAGTAAATTCTTTTATAAATATTTAACTACTAATGGGTAACTAAAAGAAATGGAATTAAATTGTATGTGTAACTAGGGGTGATAAGAAAAACTAAATAACTAAAATATCAAATAGATTGATATCTTGATAGTTTGGTTATGATATATCTCATGACTGATTTCTATTATTTCAGTTATGGTTATATCATATATGTGTATAAATAGCCATATCGAGCCGACATCAGATTTATTAGTTCTCCTTTTACAAACAATGTATTAGTTATCGATTTTTTTTAGAAGTAAAGAAATTGCTACTGTTTCATTTTACCAAAACTATAATTTGGTTTATTAATTGAAATTAGCTTACATCACCTTACATCCAAAGTCAATGTTAACCGAATTAAACCAACATATTTTTAGTAACAGAATTAGCCAGGACAAATATAACCAAAAGGGCGAAATTTTTTTTTATGATAAAGAAATTAGTTATAAGTTCAGTTTTAACACATAAATGAACCGAACTAACTCATGCCGTAAAACAAAAATAAAACTAAACTATAAACATTAAAATTATAATTTTGAAGCACATCAACTTCAAAAAAAAGTGGGTATGATTTTAATTAATTAGCATTGCAAACTTATGTCCCGTGAAAAAGCGACATGGGCAAGAGTATCGGTTAATGAAGTAGAAGAAGGAGGGGGGTAAAACGTAATTAGGTGGAAATATAGGGGAAAAGAGAGTGAAGCGAAAGAAGAGGAGGATGTCGTATTGAGGTATGAAAAGCACGCGTGGGGGCGGGGGAAGCAGTGACCTGGAGGCATCAAATTTAGAGATGACGGAGCTTGTCGGTGGTCAACCGGCAACAGCTTTTGGACTTGTACAGCTGGACTACATGTTGGGTCAATGTTTTTGGGTTTAAAGTTTAAACAATCACTCCTTTCCCACAAATATACTTATACTTTATCCATTTCTAAGCATCCAACTACAAGTTTAAACTTTTAAATAATAAGATAAATGTAATTTTAAAGGGGTGGATGGTTGGTTTCTGACGGAAGATGGAAGGGTGGGCGCGGCACACCTGTCGTGACGGAACGGTGTCTCGTTGCTTTGCACCGTAACACCGTCGTTGGCTCCCGCCATACCGGATATTTGGTCTCTTTTGTGACCGTTGCAATCTAGCCTTTAACCACCCCCCCCCCCCCCGGCCCAACTACTACTTTTTTAAATTTAAAAACTTAAACATTACGAATACCAAACAATTACCATAAATTTTATGCATCAGTTTCAAACATCTCTTCTAGTTATTTCTAATATTATACATTATGAAATCCAATAAAATATTACACGATCTTTGAAACAATGAACAATCATTATCATTATAGTTTACTAACCATTGATTTGTGGTTTAGATCCACATATTGGGTTAGGTTCACTTCATCCTTTTTCTTCCACTTTGGACACTCCGATATGTAATGCCCGAGTTCATTGCACTTGTAACACCTAATGTGGCTCTTGTCCCGTTGTACTCGACCATCTCCTCGATCTCTCTCGGACCCCCGACCTCTACCTTGATTATTATCGGTTTAATCACTTGTACATCAAGTTTTTTTCTTGTCATGGAACCATCTGTTCTTGACCACCAACCAAAAGAAAATCAAAGCCAACTGCTTCTACTAATTTTTCTTCACCCGCTAAGCCTGACTCGATTCAAAGCCTCTTGCTTGACTAATCACTTCTGTCCGCTTCTTTCGTATTACCGGTTGGAATCTTTTCTGCCACAATAACAAGCCACCTTGCTTTTCCATTCTTATCCAAGGCGAGGAAGAAAAACCCGATCAAAAGTCAAACCCCTTTGATCACCATTAACAGCCACGGAAATGTCGATGTTAATCACCGGTCACCACCGTCATCCCAAACGGTACTCTACCACGGCAACGATTGACCGGAAACACCCCATCATCACCGTCTACCGTTGTTGCTAGTCTCTAGCCCAAATTCCAACCCTTCTTTCATGCTTGCCTTCCACCGACCGACACACCCGCCGGTGGAGGCTGCCTCCGATCTTCAAACCCGCTTCCCACGGTACGAGCCTTAAGCTCTGATACTAATTGATGGCAACCGAGCAATAACAAGAAAGAAAAATAACACACGATATTTGAACTTTTTGTATTTAATAAAACCGGGACAATTTATAAAGACTCCTTGATCCCCTATATATACTAAACAAATACTAATACTAACTAAACTCAAACACTATCTAAATAATAAGATAAACACACAAACTAAAATTCTAATCTAATACAAACTTATTTAGATAAACTAATAATTATCTACTCCTAAATGATAATTACTAATTAGTTAACTAACATAATTATCTACTACCCCTTTAGCTATTGTCTAATTACAAGATTAGTCCAACAAGACCAACGTACGGTAACAAAAATAGTTGAATGAACCGTCACAGTCATCAATCTAGATGAAGTTAACAACGATAATTAATTAGGGTTTTGCATATATATATATATATATCATAATACATATTCAATATCATCATGCTAACACCTGATCTCATATGAACAACTCATCACCATCATCGACCCAAATCAACTCAACAATAGTAGTTTAAAAACTATGATGGCCAAAATTAGAACACAAAATTCACTAATTCTTATTGTTACAAAATCATATAGACCTACAAGAAAAACATCAAATATATTCGGTTTGGAAAAGAACAAGAGATGCATTATTAAAGACCGTATCTTCTGTCAAGATGGGAATCTTTCCATGAATTGGAATTGGTCACGAATACCTGATTCGGAGGTTGAATTACTTGAGCTCGGCTCCTGTCTTGAAATGATTTCGCAGGTACTATTCAAGGGTGAAAGGGACTCATGGAGGTGGCTAGGTGGCAGGAAGGGTATATTCAATGTCAAATCCACCCGGTTATTATGCAATAAAGCTTCAATGCAAGATAAGTCTTTCGTTCTATATTGGAGCAACTGGGTTCCGTTGAAAGTTAATGTGTTTGCATGAAGACTTCAAAGGAAACGTATTCCAACAACAGATGCTCTTGCTAATCGTAACATTGAGATCATCCCTGGTTCATGTTCGTTTTGCAACGAAGGGTTGGAATCAGCTTTACATTTTGCTACTGGTTGCATGTTCTCATCTGGAGTCTGGCAGTTTGTTTCGGGTTAGTGCAATATTCCCTCGATTTTTGCCTTTTCAATCGAGGATCTATTGGAGATACATACACACACTCGTCTGGAATCAAACAAAAGGGAGGCGGTGCATGTTATCATTCTCACAACACTATGGTCTCTATGGAAGCATCGAAACAAGATAATTTTCAATGCAATGATGCCATCCATGCATGGGGTGTTGAAGGAAATTAAATCCTTGAGTTTTTTGTGGATGACGAGTAAAGCAAAGTTTCATGAATTAAGATGGACAGAATGGTGTAATTTTTTTTTGTAAAAAACCAGGTGGCTAGTGCTCTCTATGTTGTATTGATGTGTGGTTAGTGGCTAGTGTCTTGCTAGTCCTAATCGATTTCTTAATAAAAATTGGCCGTTCAAAAAAAAAAGAAAAACATCTATTTTTAACCACGTGTAATTATTATATTTTATAACAGCTATAACTTTTGGCAGATAAAAACAGGCAACTTTAGAATGCATAATTATTAAGCTATATAATAGCTAAATGTTGATTTTACTTTTATAAAGCGCACACTTTTATCATAGTGTACAACTAATGGATTATTAAAAAAGAACTTGGAAAAATTCTTTTACTAGTACATTACTCTTTTAAACAAATAAAAAATATATAAATTGATTTTAGAATATATAAAGTATGTTTTATAGTTTTTAATTAAAATTATAAGAGATCACATGTGACGGTGTAAAGCTAGTGTGTTTGTGGTCAACAAATGGGTGTTTGTGTTTCTTTCTCCGGCATTACAATTTGGAATAATTAAATTTTTGTTATAATATCACAATAATTATCACAAGATTAGTGTTATAACTCCCCCTCAAATTGTCTTCTGTAGATCATCACATTGCTTGTACATGCCGCATGCCAATATCATAAACATGTTTTCTAAAAGTTGTTTTAGGAAGTGCCTTTGTGAAAAGATCAGCTGAATTGTTACTAGATTGAACGTATCTTATTTTGATTTGTTTATCTTTAATAAGATCTTGAGTGTATGAAAAGAATCTTGGTGGTATATGTTTTGTTCTGTCACTTTTGATATACCCTTCTTTCATCTGTGATACACAAGCTGCATTATCTTCATAGATTGGTGTTGCATTTTCATCTTTCTCCAATCCACAAGAAGTTGATATAAGTTGTGTCATAGATCTTAACCATACACATTCTCTTGAAGCTTCATGTAGTGCAATGACTTCAGCATAATTTGAGGATGTCGCAACGAGTGTTTGTTTCTGAGAACGCCATGAAATCGCAGTTCCTCCATTCTTAAATACGTATCCAGTCTGAGATTTTGCTTTATGGGGATCAGATAAATAACCTGCATCTGCATAACCAACCAACCCTTCTTTTGAATTATTAGGATAAAACAATCCTAAATCAATAGTACCTCGAAGATATCAAAAAATATGTTTAATCCCATTCCAGTGCCTTTTAGTAGGGGCTGAACTAAATCTCGCTAACAAATTAACTGCAAAAGAAATATCAGGTCTCGTACAGTTAGTAAGATACATAAGAGCTCCAATTGCACTGAGATATGGTATCTCAGGACCAAGAACCTCTTCATTATCTTCGCAAGGACGAAATGGATCATTATCAACATTGAGTGATCTAACAACCATCGGTGTGCTTAAAGGATTTGTCTTGTCCATATTAAAACGTTTTAAAAGTTTCTCAGTATAAGTTGACTGATGTATAAGTATTCCATTATGCATATGCTCAATCTGCAAACCAAGACAATATTTGGTTTTTCCAAGGTCTTTCATCTCAAATTCTTTCCTTAAAAAAGCAATTGTTTCATTAATTTCCTTTTGCGTCCCAATTATATTTAGATCATCAACATACACAGCTATGATCACATATCATGATGTTGTTTTCTTAATGAAGACGCATGGACAAATAAGGTTATTTGTGTATCCTTTACTTGTCAAATAATCACTTAAACGATTGTACCACATCCTTCCAGATTGTTTGAGTCCATACAAGGATCTTTGTAATTTGATGAAATATATTTCCTTAGGCTTTGAGCTTAATGCTTCAGGGAATTTAAAACCTTCAGGAATTTTCATATAGATGTCACTATCTAGTGATCCATACAAGTAAGCTGTGACAACATCCATAAGACGCATCTCTAAATTTCTAGAGACTGCTAAACTGATTAAGTATCTAAAGGTTATTGCATCCATAACAGGGGAGTATGTTTCCTCATAATCAATCCCTGGCCTTTGTGAAAAACCTTGAGCTACAAGTCTAGCTTTATACCTTGTAACTTCATTTTTCTCATTTCGTTTTCGTACAAAACCCATTTATACCCTACAGGCTTTACAGCCATCGGAGTAATAACAATAGGTCCAAAGACCTTTCGTTTGTTTAGTGAATCTAATTCAGCTTGCATAGCTCCTTTCCATTTATCCCAATCATGTCTATTTTGACAGTCACTAACTGATTTTGGTTCAGGATCATCATCTCCACTCATGATGTCACTTGCTATAGAATAAGAAAATATTTCATCAATACTTTCCATTTCATCTCGATTCCATAAGATATGTGTGCGACCATAGTTAATTGATATTTCTTTGTTATTTTCATCAAAATCCTCCTCATGAGAGGTTTTGGTATTCAGCGTTGCATCAAGATCATTCATTTTATGGTCAACTTTCTTTTCATGAGTTTTTCTTTTTCAAGGATTTTTATCCTTGGAACCGACTGGCCTTCCTCGTTTTAAACGTTTTTGAGATTCATGAGTCGTTGTGTTATCTATTTGCTTATTTGGAATCTCAACTTGAGCTGGAGCATTAGCAGCTGGTATATGAGATTTAGTAACTCTATTTGTGTCAGTAAATGCATAAGGTAATTGATTTGCAATTTCTTGCAGATGTATTATCTTTTGGTCCTCTGTCTCACGTTGTTTAGTTACTGGATCAAGATACAATAATGAAGGAACATACCATGAGACATCATTTTCTTGTTTTTTCTTTTCTCCCCCTAATGCCGGGAAGACTGACTCGTTAAGTGACAATCAGCAAAACGTGCTGTAAATACATCACCCGTTAAAGGTTCAAGATATCTTATGATGGAAGCAGATTCATATCCAACATATATTCCCAACCTTCTTTGAGGACCCATTTTTGTGCGTTGTGGTGGTGCAATAGGGACATACACAGCACACCCAAAAATTCTAAGGTGGGAAATGTTTGGCTCATTGCTAGAAACAAGCTGTAACGGAGAGTATTTAAGATTTGCACTTGGTCTCATACGAATTAGTGATTCAGCATGAAGAATTACATGACCCCAAATAGACACAGGGAGTTTTGTCCTCATTATTAATGGTCTAGCTATTAGCTGTAGACGTTTGATTAATGACTCAGCTAAGCCATTTTATGTGTGTACATGAGCAACAGGGTGTTCAACAATAATTCCTATAGACATGCAATAATCGTTAAAAGCATGTGATGTGAATTCACCAGCATTATCAAGTCTCACCCTTTTAATAGTATAATCAGGAAAATGTGCTCGTAATTTGATAATTTGTGCAAGAAATTTCGCAAACGCTACATTACGAGTTGATAACAAAGAGACATGAGACCATCTGCTTGACGCGTCTATCAAAACCATAAAGTATCTAAATGGTCCACATGATGGATGAATTGGCCCACATATATCTCCTTGAATTCTTTCAAGAAACAAAGATGATTCCTTTTCAATTTTCACAGGCGAAGGCCTTGTAATTAATTTTCCAAGAGAACAAGATGTACATAAAGGAATTTTATTCGATTGTGGGATCTTTTGATATTTCAATGGATGCCCATGAGTGTTTTCAATTATTCTTTTCATCATTGTAGATCCTGGATGGCCTAATCTGTCATGCCATAAGTTAAGTGTTTCAGGATCACAAAATTTTTCTTTAACTATCATATATGCTTGAGGCACATTAATGTTGTATAATGTAAACCAAACTGAAGCATTGGCAGTTTTTCTAATATCTGATCTTTGCTTATGATATGCAAATATTTTTCATTATCAACAGTCCTTGACTGAGTATCATATCCATTATGATATATGTTTTTGAAACTCAACAGATTTCTTGTTGATTTTGGGGAAAATAAAGCATTTTCTATTATAAGCTTTGTACCATTTGGTAATGCTAAATTAGCTTTTCCCACTCCTTCTATCAGGTCTGTAGGGCCTGATATTGTATTAACGATTCCTTATGTTGGTTTAAGTTCATAAAAATATTTCTTAGATCTAAGTATAATGTGCGTGGCTCCACTATCTGCTATACATATATCTGCTTCATTTGTTTGATCTTGCGCTCCGGTGATTTTCATTTTAATCTTGAAAGTATAAAGAAAAATAATAAGTGAATAACGACAACATTGTTATATTTTAACAAGAACTTTATTTAATCGAAAGAAAACATTACATGAAGAAAAATACATAATTGAAGATAGAAAAACACTTAATTGTTGCATATAACTATTATGGTTAAGCAACATGTGTTTCAGAGTTCTATGTCAAAGTCTGCAGTGTTCAACTCAACATTGAGATCATTAAAATTATCAACATGGTTTACTTCCTTCTTTTTTATTTTAATAAAGGCTTGGTATAGTTCACACAAATGTGGAGCTGTGCGACAAGCCTTCGACCAGTGGTTTGTGCTACCACATCTAAAACAGGAAGTACCATTATTTTCGAACCTACCAGCTTCATTCCCTTTGTACTGGTTGGAATTGTTATTTTGTGGGGCGTGGTAATGGACTGTTCTTTGATTTCTACCACGGCCATATCCACGGCCACGACCACGTCCACGACCACGTCCACAGTTATAAAAGTTACCTCGGTAATTATTATTACCCTTAAAAGAATGGTTGCGATTATTAGGGTAACTTTTATCAAAAAAACCACGACCACGACCTCGTCCCCACTTTCTTCCAGAGTTTTTAGTAGCAACATTTATCTCTGTAATTGCTAACGATCCCGTGGGGCGAGCTTAATGATTTTTCATCAAAAGCTCATTATTTTTTTCTGCTACGAGGAGAAATGAATTTAAATCAGAATATCTTTTAAACTTTTGCAACCTATATTGTTGTTGCAAGTTTATATTTGATGCATGAAATGTGGAGAAAGTTTTCTCCAACATATCTTCCTCGGTTACATTTTGCCCGCAGAATTTGAGGGTCGAGCATATTCTGAACAAAGCAGAGGTGTACTCGTTTACCTTTTTAAAATCTTGAAACCTAAGATTGTTCCATTCATCTCTAGCAGTGGGAAGTAGAACTTCCCTTTGGTGATCAAATCTGCTTTGTAAATCTTTCCATAAAATAAACGGATCCTCACAATTTGAGTATTCAAACTGTTACATCTTATCAATATGCTTATGTAAAAAGACATCAGCTTTCGCTTTGTCTTGTTCGGAGCAAGCATTCCCCTCTTGTATAGTTTCTAAGACACCCATGGATTTAAGATGTCTTTTTACATGGGCCGTCCACGGCATATAGTTTTCACCATTGATATTAAGAGCCGGGAATTCTATTTTGGCAATGTTCGACATTTTGTTTCTAAACAAGAATTAAGAAAATAGTAAGATAATTATTAGAATCCATATATATCAATAAACATTGCGATACAATAAAGCGGTAGAGCTATAAACAAATACAGAAATAAGAAAAGTTTAAATTCTTCGGGTGGTAGTTCAGCAATGGGGATAAGAATTAAAATAAGCATTATGGTTACCAGTACTAAAACCGGGTGTATCATCCTTGAAATATTGTCTTGGATAAACTTGAGAAAAGAGATGATTTGTTTATTGTAAACGAAAATAGATTTATAGTGGTCAATTTATAGTTTAAAATTATAACCGTTTGTAACGGTTATGTGATTGTTTACAACGGCTATATAACCGTTTATAACGGCTATATAACTGTCGTGTGTGTATATATCGACAATAATTTTTTTTAAATAAAATATATAAGTGTAAGATTATGTTACAAAAACAGAAATATTAGTTGTATAAATAAGAACGACAATTTAGGATAAGAATAAGACGTTAGTACGAATAAATGTTAGTAAACATAATCAAAAAAATGTTAGTTGTATAAAGTTAGTTGACATAAAAGGAAATGTTAGTTGTATAAATAAAGATTAAGTAAAAGTTAGATGCATAAGTAAATGTTAGTTGCATAAGTAAAAGTTAGTTGACATAAAATAAAATGTTAGTTGCATAATCAAAAGTTAGATGCATAAATAAAAGTTATTTTGTTAGTAGTCCCATGGTTATCAAGTCCATAATAAGATCTCCTTTATGCTTACTTTATTTATATTAGTTACCTTCTCAATATAAGATATTGTATATTATTACTTAATGAAGCCCTTACCTTGATTAATGGATGACTTTGAGCTTTATTGATCTTCTTGTTTAGAGTTTAAGAGCTCTCGTGCGGATAACGTGTTATAATATCACAATAATTATCACAAGATTAGTGTTATAACCTTAAGAACTTTAAAGAGAATTGCAAGAGCAAAAAGAAGAGAAATGTATAACTTATGAAAGTGTATACAAGAGGTGCATCTTCTCCTCTACATTGAGGTGGTATTTATACTACAAAGATCAATCATTTTGGTAGACAAGGTAAACTATTTTGGTAGATAAGTAGCATAGTAAACTTATCTACAAGTTTGACAAAGAGTTCATCCACTTGCTATGGTAATAGTTCATAATAATTTTATACCTTTTATTGGAATCTAATCACCAAATCATTTGCTTTTACGGGAAGAGACATAAGCATAATCATTTAAAAGTACCAAGAAACAAAGGTTTTTTTCAGTTATATAAATTAATATTTCTTTTGACATTTATTTTGTTATAGGAGGAAGCATAGGCACATGTAATTTCTATTATATCCGTAATAGTTTTAAATAACATGGTAAAGAGATATAATTAGTTTTTTTATAAACATGCGACCAAAAATACTAACATCTTATCAAATACTAATCATCTTTTTTCCTTCATGCATATTTAATTGTCTTATCTTTTCTTTTTATATGTTTTCACGTCTCGTGGTGTAACATCCTTAATTTTTTATTCTTAACCTACTTAATTAAATCTTTTAATGACTATGATTTTTTTCATATATAAACAATTATTGAATTCAAGAAGCTATTTGTGGAAACTATCTTATATTTCATACATTGTGATTTATTGTAATACTATTACATGCTAGTGTGATTCTATGATAACACATGTGTAAATACTTGATCTTGCTATAAACAATAACTTGAAAGTGCCCTAACATTAAACAAATTCTATAACAATGCAAAATTACAACATAAGTGAAACATATATAAGTATAAGGGTGAAAATTTACATATGTGTAACTCAGGGTTACATTTGTAACTTTTATTCAAAGAATAAATATTTTATTAAATTAAGTCCTATAATTATCTAGACATAATATTTATATTTATATATATATATATATATGCAATATATATGCATAGATAATTACAAAATTATATATATATTATTTTATTATTTTAATCATTTAAGGGATATATATCACATATATTATTAAAATTTAACTGGTAATTATCCTAAATCTAATAACTAAAAAATTAAACTAATCCTAACCTATAACTTTCTATAAAATTTCGTTCACCCACTTTTATCCCTTAAAAATAATGAATTTTATTAATAAAATATTAAGAAAGCCTATCCAAATTAAAACCCAAAACCCTAATTTTTCAACTATAAATAGGAGGTCTTATTCTTATTATTTTTTTACACCAAACTCTAAATCTAAAACTATCATAGAATCAAATATCAACTCATAGAACCTCTATTAAAGATCCAAGAAATTTTCCCTATCGAGTAAGTTTTAATGTTTTTTGTGTTCATTGTGTTCTTTGTGTTCATACATTTCCAACTTTGTTTTATCAAGATTCAACCATAACTATCTTGGATATATGATTACATAACATGTTTGTGTAGTAATCATAGATCTAAGATGGATCAAACTATTAAATAAACAAGAAATCATCAAAACTTTGCTTAAACATATCAAACTTGAATTTTCGGATTTTGACAGATTCGTAGGGTCAACTTTGCACAGTCATATCTCCCTCAGAATAAATCCTTTTTCGATGATTCTTTTTTTCAAAGTTTAATTCAAAGTCTTATCTTTCTAACCATATAAGGAACGTCTTCTAATTCATTGATTTGACCCTTCAAACTATCCGTGCAAATTCAGTGCACGAATCTATCCAAAGCTGTCAAAATCCTAAATTTTGCAATTTTTCAATATTTTCATAAATATGATGTAAAGCAACGATTTTTATTATAAAATAAATAATATAAACATGGTTCAAACAATAAAAATCCAAACTTTAATAATTTTTATGATTATCTATCAACTTAAATCATGTTTCTAGTAAAATTCTTTATATTTTCAATTGTAACCCTATCCTATATAAATTGTTTATTCCCATCCTTGCTAAACTTATATTTAAACTTGTTTCATATACTTTATAAACATACTAAACACACATTTGACTTGGTCTAGTATACATCTAGAGTTGTTTCACCCGGTATGTAGTTATATGGCAAACAAAAGGTTCTGGCTAAGGAAAGACGGGGTACTTAAGTGATAAAAATCCACCAACTCTTTCCTGGGAATTCTTTTGTTGGATTTACTACTTTAGGATGACACATATCTAATATACGACAACCATTCTTGAACTTTTTACAATAACAACCCCTAACTATCCGCAAAGTACAATAAACTAACTAAATAAACTTACTTAGGGCAATACTCACTCCAAGTTACTACAAGTTACAAGATCAACACACCTACTTTACAAGGTGAGTTCATAGCCCCTTTTTCTTTTATATTTTAGGGTGGAAACATGCTCTCTATATCAAACTGTGAATTCAAATTCTAAAGTCAAAACTAGTCTTTGCAAACTTAATGACAAACTTTATTATACTAGTAAAACTAAACTGATTATACATGCTGCTATATTTTATGATACTTTTTACTACAAAGTCCCTCTACTTTTCTAAAATCTACACAACCATTAATTTCAGGGAAGCCACGGGAGTATGTAGATAGATCTATTGGCCTGACAAGCCCATTCGGTACTCGGGTTGATGCATGGCAATCAATACCGAGCGTCCTTTGAGTCAACGTATTCTTTTTGACTTGAGAGGAGCCAGATGTTCAGAAACTGCATACTAGACAAACATACTATTAGTCTGACCTCTTGTGTCAGGGGGTTAGACGGGAGGGCATTCGATCAATAGGATTGGTTGTGGACTTATGTATAATAGTTTAACTACTTGTATTGGAATATTGTTTATTGGTTTGTACATGTTTGCCTATTATATGTATACTTCTAACCTATGTTCTCGCCAACTTTTTAGTTGACATATTTTAGCATGTTTTCAGGTAATGGAAACTAAGTTCGTTGCTTTGCTCATGCTAGGATTCAAAGATAAGCTTTAGTTGGACCTAGTTAGAATTTGATTAAAATAAAAACTTATTTACTTGTTGGTTTATTTACTTTTAAAATCAGATGTAATCAACTATTTGGTTTTAAATAAGTAATTTCCTTTAGTACTCTTTATCCTTATGCTATGATTCAATTTCATCGAGCCTTGGTGTTTCCGCTTTAGCTGGGGTGTGATACGTGGTGTCTAATTTTGCATTTTGAAATGATATGAGAGATGGTCTACTAGTCGTTTGTACGGTAGCAAGGGTTATCCACATGCACCAATGAACCTAACGAGGTAGTGCCAACTACCATCAACTAGGTGAACGAGTAATAAGCACTCCATCGTTTTCTATGTCATAAGGGTTACCATGCACATAGCCCTCTTTAATGTTGGCTCACAAGTCACAAAAATTCATCGTGCCAAAATGGAGTTCTCACTTCAGAGAACACTTTGAATTACCCTTTCTACTCTCATCTTCATAACACAAGAAAAAAAATCAAAGAATTAGATTTTTTTAACCCTTTTATACTAAATAACTTTCCCACTTAGCTCCCTTTGATCCCTTGACTTCAATCAATGTTAAACAACCTCAAACTCGACGTTTTATTGCAATGAATATTAAAAATGCATATAATGTTAATATATTCAATATTTTGTAAGCATGTATTAAATATTTTACATACAACCAATTAAAGATATAATTTCAAAATGCTACATTAGAGTTTTAGGTCAATTTTTAAATTAATAAAGGCTTTAACTAGTAAGGGTAGGGTTATCTTAATAACCATCTTTTTCATGAGAACTCTAGGAATCTAATGAGCCATATACTTTTGATCACATGCAACTCACATGTCATTTTCATCTTTTTTTTAAAACGTTCATAACTTTTTTTCACGATATTATTTTTTCAAAAAAAATTCATCATAAAATTCAGTATTTTTTTATCTTTCCAACCCCTACCATATTGATATATATTTTTTTAAATCATCTACCTGTTATTTACACACGTGTAAATCCTGTTATAAACGTGTGTAAATCTGGTTTTACACATGTGTAAAACGAATTTCGGAAAAAAAACGAGTTTTTTTTATTTTTTTTATGAAAGAGGGAAACGCGAGAAATATTTTTGTGTATTTATTTTTTTATTTTCATATTATTTTTTGTTTTATAATTTTTTTATTATGTTTATGTTATTTACTATTTTGCCATTAAAAATTAGTGGCTCACATTGGTTTCGAGTGTTCTCACAAAAAAAGTAAGTTCTCATTTGATCCCTCCCCTAACTACTAATATCCTACTCTAATGTTTACATATTGATAAATATTTGTGTAAAATTATTTATGATCTTCCCTCCATAAACAAGTTGTAATCAACCTTATTTTGCATCTCATTTACAAATATTTTAAACATACTTAGAAATTTGGAAACAAAATATATGCACTTCACCTTTCTAATTTCCAAAAACTATATATTTAAAACAAAAAGAAAATAGTTTTGGTACTTTTAAATGATTATGTCTTTTAAGTAAATTACTTTTATGATTGGATTCTTATGTATAGAATAGAATATATATTATAGAGCAAAACTTTAAATTTGAGTATTCTAAATGCTAATGCCGGAAAAAGAAACAACCATTAGGCGTATACAAAAGGTCTTTGACCACTCCCACACAAGCTTCCACTATCAATGGCCATTACACAAGTAAGAGTGGTGCATGAACTTTTTGAAAAGAAAATAAAATAACATAAAAATCGTTAAATTAGCAACTTTTTCCTTTTTCTTTTCATTTATTATTGTAAAATAACTATTAAACTAGTTATTAGCTCGTCTCATGTTGCGGTGACATCGGACGCAGCGTGATAAAGTATAGACTACTATCAACACGACTCGTAGAGTAACTTAAATTTATACCGACTTTAGTGCCGAGGTTATAAAGTATAAACAACAATCGACCCGACTCATTTCCAAACTAAATTTACGCCAAAACATAGAGTAACTCGAATTTACTTCGGCTTTGTGGCCAAAGTTGAAACTAGAGGTATACAATAAAAAACGGGTCTGGTATGAAAAAACCGGTCTGGTATGAAAAAACCGGTTTGAGCCAAATCGGTTCCCAGTCCGATCCCAACCGCCGGTTTGTATACCGGTTTGGTAGCTCGACACCGAAAACCGGTTTCAAAACCGATCCAAATCGGTTTGAGGGGTTCGAGTATTCAGTGAGCCAAACTGGTTTATAACCCGAACCGGTTTGAAAAAAAAAACACTTTGACCACATGACAAAAAAAAACTTGAACCGGTTTGAGGGAAAAACGGTTTGAACACCTCTAGTTGAAACCCAAAAAGTTCAATATTCAAGTAGAAATCTCAAATATATATATATATATATATATATATATATATATATATATATATAACTACAACTCAAACGCTACAATATATATATATATATATATATATTATAATGGGTTGGGGTCAAATGAAAACCAAAAGAAATTGTGTAAACCAATAAATCAAATCTTCACTTTTGATGTATTAAAATCAATGACTCAAATTTTTTTAAATAAAAAAATTAATAAGTTTGTACTTTTATAGGATCATACGTAGAAAAATTCAAATAAATCTAAACCATTGATTTTAAACATCAAATGTGAAGATTTGGTTTATTGGTTTACATAATTTCTCTTGGTTTTCATTTGAACCCAACCCTATATATAATATTGTAACGCCAAAACGTAGAGTAATTCGACACCGGCTTTATTGGCCAAAACTATAAAGTATAGCCTACAATCGTCCCAACTTGTTTTCAAACCAAATTTACGCCAAAACGAGGAGTAACTTGAATTTACACTGGTTTTAGTGGCCCAATTTGATATCCAAAAAGTTCATGACACGTAGATAAAAATAAGAACGTAAGAAATTAGGTTTTTATAATTAAAATATACAAAAGATAAACCGATGCTATAGAAACTCAAGGGGGTTAAAATGACATTTTTCAAAGCTTTTGAAAAAACTTAGGGGTAAAAAATGTCAATAAAAAAGCTTGAGGGGGTTACTTGTGAATTTGGTTGATGTTATTGGAGCACTGATGAGACAACGCTACAAAGACACCATCTTGTGTTTTATTATATAGATAACTAGATTAGAAACCCATGTATTACATGGGTAGAAAAAAATTAATATATTAAAATCATTAGGCTTTAATAATATATTCTATGTTGCATGTCATTAGCCATTAATAAAATAACAAATAATAAAATTTTAAGAAATTATAAATAACAAATAATAAAAATCAAGAATTACAAAATTATATTTTAAGATAAGATATAACTGAAATCTATCAATTTAGCATGATTTAATAATTTATTAGAATAAAAAGATTTATATTTTGGGTATCTAATTATTTAGTTTACTTAATTAAAATATTTTCATTTAATAGGAGAGAGAGGCGGAAAACAATAGTTTAGATTTCACCAGAAGTTGTCACGTGTCCTTAAAAAACCTTCTTTTATTATATAGTATAGATATAGATATAGATGTTTGGGTTGAGTCAGAAACATTCATGACCCAAAATATAAAATTTCGAACACAAATAGGACATAAATTCATTAATTAAAATATAACTCTGCATGTGCATTTGTATTTTTTGTTGTGTGTGACAAATATGAAAATGAAAATAAAAATATTGTGGTAGTTTTTTGCATACAGAGGTTTAGATGTGCCAAGCCATTCGAACTTAATTTTGCACCCTACGTGTGTGTGGGAATGGAGTAAAACCAAAGGAAATGTGCTTACCATACATCTTAGCTCCTTATTTATAGACCCCTTAGAGCATTCACAGTAGGTTCCTTATATTTATGTGAGTGTGTTTCTTATATTTTAACAAAATGGTTGTAAATGATTGTGAGTAGAGGAGAGAGAAAAGTTACTGTTCATTTTGTATATTTGAGGAATCACTGTTCAACCCTTATAAATTTTTTAATATTTTTGAAAGTGGTTGTGAGTAGAAGAGAGAGAAAAGGTAATAATAAAAGTATAAAAAAAATATTATTTAATTGAGAAGAAGAGAGAAGTAGTAGCGTTTTTAGTGTAATTATAAAGATAAAGATATGAAAGCTGATGTGAATGCTCTTACAGTTTTATTCATGGCAGACCTAGGCTTTGGGTTGGGTGTTAGTCACCCCCGTGAAAAATTTCTTTTAGTATTATATGCATGTGAAAATATATTTTGACTTACACTACTTTCAGTATCGATTCGCCCACCTTAGCTCTATTTGAAACACATCTTAACTCATTGTGAAGCTCTCATCACGAAGAATTAAAAGCCATAAATTACTATTTATATATTTCTTATATAATTTACAAATAATTATCCTTTTGTAAAGTTAGTGAAAATCATTTTTCAACTAATTCCAAACAATTCCTTGCATGCACTGATATTGATCGGAAACACATGAAAGTCCTTCATAAATCTTGGCGATTAAATCATGCCCATAAAAGGTAGGTGTCCTCTTAATTTAAACACTCATTCTGAATTCAAATTCAATTTTAGGTTTTTCTTTACGGGTTAGAGACCAATTTGATTTAGAAGTTACTTAGTCAAATTAAGTTATGAAATTGTGAGCTTAAAACTAATGGGTTTGAAGACTTTTGGGCTTAGGCTCAAGTTTGTGACCAGAAAAATAATAGCTCGGGGCCCATATTGTTTTTTCTTTAATTAAAATCATTAACCATATTTTTTTTTATTTATAAATATCAAAATTATAATCTTTGAGTACCTAATAAAGAGAAACCATAGTTGCAACCCGTGAACATAAGATTCACATCGAGTTTGAACCATGTTAAATTGTCTTGTTCTTTTTTTTTTTCTGTTTTTAATTGTTTGTTTGTGCCTTGTGTGTTGCTTATGTTGCACCCATTAATACTAACACAAAATGAACTAAGTTGATCAGTTGTAAACCAAACCAAACCAAACAAATGCAAGTATCTGAATTCAAAAATTTTATATAAATTAATGTTCTGTTTATATCAACCCAAATCGAGTTATGAACGTATTTGTTTCTCATTAAGTGGGTTTGTTCGAATCAACCGGATTCAAATCGGTTTTCTAACTCTAACATGAGAATCCTAATGTGAGGAAACCGATTCAACTAAGAAAAACAGATTCAATGAACACTTACAAGGAATCCCAACCTAATGTATTCATTCAATAGTGATGTACATTATATGAAGTATAGAAGAGAATCAATTGTAAGTAGAAGCATCCCAAACTCCTCAACAAAATTATCATTGGATCATATATGAGACTAGCAGCTTTCTTAACACCAATATTATTTTGGAACCCAATGGTTTAAACTGAGTTTACTTAAGCCAAAATTACGTATGATCTCATAACACTACATTGTGATGCATCGACTTAGTGAGGAAGAAAAGATGATCAAACCTGTCCCCATCAACCATCCAAATCGAAGCTGTTCGCCATCTGAATTGGCAAAACTTTTCTTGAATCCTCGTCCTGCTGCTGCTGCTGTGGTTGATGCAGATGCTTCAATAGTCGGGGCTGGTGCAGGACTGCGCTCTAAAGAGCTGCAGTCTCCAAATGTCATCTTTGGCTGTAAATAAATAAATTCAGAATATAATTTGGTTTTATGTTTTCTTTCTTTGTTGTTCTCAGAGTTTTGTAATGATGATACAAATGAAAATGAAAGCATACCCTGCATGAGTAGACGTTGTTGCAACCGCAAACTAGCTGCCCATTAGCAAAATCTACAGCAGCAGTTGGACCTTCACCATCACTTCTCTAAGAATTTACATGACACATGCGAGTGAGTTTAGTTTTTCCAGTGTTCAATGAAGGTTTTTATTATTGAAGACTATGGGAAGTACCTTGTAAAAGTCAACGGCAATGAAATTAGGCCATCTTTTACCAGCAGCAACATAGCAAGTGTTCATCATGGTTATCAATGGAGCAGAATTGTACGTGCAAGCTTCAGTTAAATCTGGGGTGTCGGGGAAGTGGTTCAACAGAACCAGCGATCTTGATTTAGTGTTCATAGCTGCTGACTCAGCACGGTTGGGGCAAGTCCTGTTTATCATTCCATCAGATCCGTCTGCAGTTTTCAGAGTTCATTAAGAGACATCCAAGCTTTCTATTGAAAGATTTTGAAGTTTTTGACTAAAGTTCGAGAGTAAAACTCACATTGATTCTCAACCAAGTATCTCCATACATAAGCAATGCCTTCGGAAGCTTCTTTAGAAGATTTAGTTGTAAACACTACCAACCGCTGATTGTCCTCGATCATGGAGTCAACTGTGGGCCAGTTACTACCGTTGTTTGGCATTCTAGATACTGGAAACCAAAACTTGCCCAGCCCAGCAGCTTTAAAGATCCTGGTTAGACCACTTTGTGTGGTAACATAGTCTTCAACGATTATGGTGATGATTTCTGTAGGATTTGCTTCTAGAAAAGCTTGAACCTCTTTCAAAACATTGATAGCTGGTTGCTGGTGAAATTAAAAATAGTTTCAGATGTCACAACTTGGTTACGTCAGTGCAATCAATAATATCAAACAACCCCTCATCTCAACAATTATCAAGGATACAAATACAATACATCACAAATGCAGAGAATGAGGCTAGTAATACTTACAAATGCTGTGTAGTTGAAGCACCTCCCATGAAAGGAGTGACACAACCAAATATCATCCTCAAAGTCATACATATCGAGCATTAGACCTCTCACGCCATTCTGCAGAATCAATAAGAAAATCCTTTTAAGGACTTAACTTCAACAATACAAGGTATAAATAGTCAGATAATTAATGCATATACAAAAATCAAACTGCCAGAGTTATACAAGGACAAGTATATAAAGATCTAATTATTAAAACAATTTTGTAGAAGTAAATCTGAGCCTTACTCCATGCAATGTTACCATTTTTGTCATATGAAACTTTAATGTAGATAGAAGATCTAATGTGAACTGGCTGTTCATTCAACCACACAGATAGGAAAGGAATGTGATTGTTTAATTGATTAACCTAAGCCAATCTGCAAGTGAAATAACTTGAAGTTTGCAGAAAGCTATTCAATAATTTTCTCCTTTTGAAAGTTCAAAACTGCTGAAAAGTTGGTGCAAATTTTCATTAAGCAATCTCTGTGCTCCACTAAACTTGCCTAAATCCCAGCACCTGATGAGACACGCTAAAATAGTGAAAACACGGCTAACGCATGGATTATAAAGTTTGTCTCATCAGAGACTTTGCATGGACTAGCTTGGTCAAATTGGTAAGATACCATGGTTCTTCAAGAAAAAATAAGTAGACAACTTTATGACCTACTAACATTTAATATATCATCTTAACTTCAACAAACGTGAGGTTTTGGATTCGTATCTCAATGGGTTCTTCTAATTGTCATAAGAGATAGTAGTTTTCAACGCCATCGTTAAGCCTACAGGAAGTTATACAAGCAATAAACCTAGGTCGACTTTAGAGATTATCAGTTTTGTAGTGTTTTGCATGCTTTAAGAGGCATCATATCCACTCTCTATTGTATTCCAATCTGTTTGTTAATTGCATATTAATCTAAAGTCGATCACACATGGATACTCGAGGTCAAATTGATTCTTAGATTCTCTCCCTTGTACAAGACTATTTTGGTAACACAGATTTCTGCAGCAGAATAGCCTCTGCATGTTAGCTGGAAAAGAGATGCAATTATTTTGAGGTCAAACCGATTCTCAGTTACAAATTGTCATAGATTCCTAAAGTAATTTATGGCCATGTCTTCAATTAATCAATTTTTAGTTGTCGCTGAATAATATTGGAAGTTATACCAGCTTCTAAGCACAATTTTCAAAATTTTTGGTACACAGCGATTATTAAGTTTCCAATCGAAAGACATTTGATCGGTCACAACAGTAATCAATCATGCGTGATGAAAAAGCAATCAACCATACGATGCCAATTTCAATTTGCCGCTAGAAATTTTAACTTTCTGGATACGTGAGTGCGAGTGAGCGTGTTAGATAAGAGACGAAAAGCATACTTCGAGCTGATTGGTAATAGAATCCTGCTGGTTCATCGGAGCTAGAAGAACAGCACCTGTATCCGACTTATGTCCCATTCGAGCGAACGAATTGTGAGTCATCAACCACGAGTACCGATTGAACGGCAATCCTTTCACCTATAACGAGTCACAATCAAAATAGATAAGTAATTCTACTTCTACACTCTCGTTCTCGTAACAAACATTAGGACACAGTATACCTTATGAACAGGATTATGAGGCCGAATGCGAATACATCGAGGAGAAACAGTAACATTTCCTGTGCAAGTTCCACATTGTAATCCAGAGTCACAGCTCTTATCGTTAACGCAAATTTCTCCTTCCTGCTAGGTTCAATTACAAACGGATCCGATTAAATCATCCAACAACAGATCTCCGATGCATAAAACAGGAGAAGACGAGCACATTCATGGATCATTAGGTTGCGAACTGACCTTGAGTGCTGAATAGCATGCGAACAAAAGAGTTGCGGCAGAGAGAGTTGCGAAGAACACATTCAACGAGAGTTTGATCCTCTGCAAACATTCAAGTGCATTTTCAGTTATTTGCAGATGAAAACGAAGCAAAATACAAGAGAGAGAGAGAGAGAGAGAGGAGAGTTATACCGCCATTAAAGGTTTTCTGTAAGGAGATGAAGGAGAGAATAGAGAGAGATATGAAAGTGTATGTATCTCTGCAACGAGTTTGTTTGAATGTCTGTTCAGGGGAGATGAGCTAGAAGTTCAGTCACGCACTCACGCGCCACGCGTAACAACCTCCTCTCTTTTTTTTATTTTTTATTTTTTTATTTTTTTATTTTTTGTTTGGGAGAATAATAAACTTATTAAAAGGGAAAAGACGGAAAATGATCGACCGGATCGTATTATCATCGCTTACAAGTAAAAAAGTTAGTGATGAAAACTATAAATGTATCGTTAGTGTTCACTTCATAACTTAACGCCTGTGAAAAGCTATAAAACAAAATTTTAACACATTCATTTCTACTTTCGATTAACTAATGTATAAGAGTGTTTATTTTTTGAGTTAATTTCAATTTTGCTCTCTAAGGTTTGACAAAAGTACTCATTTTCCTTAAAAAGTTTCAAAACATCAATTTCAATCCAAAAGTTTCATCATTTGTATCAATTTCAGTCCAAAAGTTTCATTTTTTATATTCAAGTTGAAACAACTTATGAAACTTTTGGATTGAATTGAAACAACTTATGAAACCTTTGGAGGTAAATTGATATTTTTAATCTTTTGGAGGAAAATAGTTATTTTTATCAAACCTCAGGGAGCAAAATCGAATTTAACTCTTATTTTTTTTTTAAATTTGATTCCTTTACTTATTTGATGACAAAAGTGTATCTTACCATTTTCTCTTGAAGTCTTGAGACCATTATTTTAATTGCACGACTAAAAAACTACATTTGATATAGATGTATATCTACGGTGTAATTGTTGGATTTGGTTTTAACTTCGAAAAAACCTTTATTTGTACAAAAACTAGTAATTCAGCTTGGGCGTTGTGGCGCGTGTGTCACGAACTAATATCTAGAAGCTGTGGAATTATACAGTGTCCAAAGCACACACACAAAAGTTATTGAGTGTGAAGTCCCTAGAATAAATCAAATGCAACTATCGCAATCGCATCTAGTTGCTGCAGAACATGATCTGCTAGCTAGTAAGATGAAATTTGATGTCGCATGCTCCTAATCACTATTCAAATCTATTCCATATTTGCTTTTAACATTATTACCATTGTTATAGTCGTATTATTTAAGCCATGGTTCAAAAAAAAGCTAAAAGTAATATAAAGTTAGTAACTTTTACGATATGAGATAAGTGACAGAGGGTTTGAGATCACATTATATTTGTGCATTTGTTTATAATTTCTTTTTTAACTATTTTTATCGTTTAATTTCATGAAATCTTATACTTAAAAAGAATTTAAACTCGTATTATTTTCAGAAGCAAACATAATACCAATGAATCACTAAGTCATGAGTGTGTTTTAGTATAATAATATAGTTTAAAAAACTAATGTGTTTGTGACATTTTAATGCATTTTATTGATCCCGTGATCTTTTTTTTTAATATATATTAGAAATAGCTTTTTCTTTAATAAGTATAATTATCTCAAAATGAAACAAATTTAGCACCCTAAACAAATATTACATAAGACGTGAATATGAAAGATGTTGTGTTAACAAGAAATGTCAGACATCAAACATCATTGGCGCATTTTAGATGCATTGGGCGCGGATAAGAGGAAAACTCTACTGTTAAACATGCTAGGTAGGAGCAATGTAACAACTAGTGGCATATTGAGAAGTCCTAACTCAAACAACAAATAAGATTACATTAGCTCTTTATGAGTAACGCAAACAACAATGACTCGTACAAGATGATTGGGCACACCCACTCAAGGATGATGAATCCTCATGCTCGTATTGGGGGGGGGGGGGGGGGGGGGGGCTTTAGGCGATTTCAACATCCTTGATTCAATGGTAGGGCAAACCTAAAGACCATAGAAAAATCTTACATCGACCATAGACATAAGAGATAATGGTTTTATAATAAGGACCTACATCAAATATCGACACATTTGGAATCGGCTATGGATGAGAATGCTATATTTTAAAGTGTTTAGATGGAAGCAATCCAATGACGAGTGAACGTCTATAAAATCTCCAATTGAGGTATCAAAACAAATTTGTAAGCTTTTTGTGAGAAAAACATACAATTTAGATCAATGTGATGGTTAGATATCCTAATTATCCTTTAATTTAATCTAAGGTTATCATGACAATATACAATACTAATGAAAATCAGGTTCATGTATTTATTCTTAAAGGATCAAGATCTATCAAAAGAATTAATATTATATAAAATTTAAATGGATTTAATTGAATTTGCCATTTATCAAATAAATTAAAAAATATATGAGAATCAGAATTTGTGTTACGTCTGGTTGACAAAATAACCATGTTTGTTTTTTGTAATTTTGTTTAAGAATACAGAAAGTGGTGACAGTTTTGATTGTGGGGTTGGTGGAGGTGGCAATAGTGACAAAGACGATGGAGAATAGCATGACAATTGCCATACGGTGAGGAATGAGAAGATTTCAAATAATTTGCTTGAATTCCTTCACTATTTGAATCTTTCCAGAATGCAAAAATGGTTACCGAAAATAAATGAAAAAATAGTTACCAAAATTATGAAGGTAGACCTGAAAGTTGAACCCATGGGCTACAGGTGCGTACAAGACGCACTGACGCAACACCCAAGGGGCCAAAGCCACACCTTTGTTATAGTTTTTAAACATTTGATATATAAAACATAGGTTATTTTGTTAAAAAGAAAAAAAAACAAATAAAACATGGGCCTATGCATTAAAGAATTACACATAATGCATTAAAATAATAATAAGTAGAGAGTAATATTTGCTCACAAACTCAGATTTTTTTTAAAGTTTATATATAGTAATAAATAAACATGCATAACAAATCACCAATATAAACTAAAGATTACAAACTAAAATACGTATATGTGAAGTAGTTCTTTATCATGTTTTTCGTATGTACACTAGAAAAATACATATTAACAGGATGTTTTAATAGAATAATTTAATGTAATATTCGATTAAATAGATACGACTTCAAATCTCTTATTAATATGTATGTGTTTTATGATTATTTTTCGGTTAATATAAAGACTATATTACATATAAGACCCTTTCTGTTTATATCTGGTTTCAGATTTGGGTCTTAATCTATAAAAATTACATCAAACATCCTTTATATTTAATATTTGTAACAATTATGGTCCTTTAAACTAACTTGGGTTAATTTTTTGGTTAAATCCAATCAAATCATGAGGATAATTTTATAAACTCTATCATATCCTCTTCCAACAAATCTAGCTGTGATTTCATAATTTGGTTAACATTATAATATATTTCTTGGAAACCATTTATGTTACTATGTAGTCAATTTTGTTGTTGGTCCAAACAGAATGTCTTGTTTTGACTGTGTATGTAATTTATTTTTTATTTTAGTCCATTTCTACTGTAAAGGTTATTCATTGACTATTCCAACATGAATATAAGCGGTCAAAACAACCATAAAAGCCACGTGGATTTGGTCAATAATATTTCACCTTCATTATATTATATTATATATTAAAAAACAATTTCACTGCTACAGTAAAGTTTGTTTTTTAATATTTTGGCCACACAAATTTACAAAATATATATATAAGTTTGTGTTTTTATATATTGATCATATATTTTTACAAAATGTATTTAAAACCCAAATTCTAATTAGGATTAACAACAAAGTTTTATATTTTTCCTTTTTGACACAAATTTTTTTTTTTTTGTTTTTGGGTTCAAACATTAGTAACGGTATTCGATATTATCGGAACGGTATCGGTATACGCTTTTCTGGTTTCCGATAAGCCGACCCGACAACGAAGTAAGTCACGGTAGCGTAAGACAAAGGAAAACAACCAAACTTCGTTATGCGTAACACAAGTGAAGTTTGCTTTTTGACCACAAACGTTTATTTTTTTGTGTTTTTGACGTCAAACATTAGTATCGGTATTCGGTATTTAATCGAACTGGTATTGGTATACGCTTTTATGGTTTCCAATGAGCCAACCCGACAACGAAGAAAGTCACGGTCGCGTAAGACATGGAAAAACAACCAAACTCCCGTGCGCGTAGCGCGGGTTAAAACACTAGTTTGCTTTAATAGGATAGAATCATGAACATACTCATGTAAACATCAAGAGCATACCCATGCAATGCAAAACCCATTATCATGGCCGTATATGACACCAAATCATGTTGTCAAATACCATGGCCGGTCCTAAAGATTTTAGTGCCCAGGACGAACTCGAAAAAAAAACCTTTTGGCACTAACGAATTGAAATATATAAACTAATTTTTTTAATAAAAACAAGCGTTTTAGAAATAAACATAACAAAATCATAGTATTACAATGACATAGCATAATTGTTCACCGATAACTCATGAGGTCCAGGTATTACAATAAAAATAACAAAATCATTTATTTTTTTGCTGCTCAATTGACCATCTAAATAATTAAACAAGTAATAATAATCCATGACACATGAGATTTAAATATTTTATTTTCTAAAAAGGGGGCTTCAATTGAGTAATTGGGTTAATAAAATGTGCCTAAAAATTTAAATTGAGTTAATTTTTATGATTGAATTATAGTTTATAACTATTTTTTATAAAAAATATATATATAATATAAAAACAATTTAAAAAATTTTGTGCCCCCTGAACGAGTGTGCCCTAGACAGACGTCCATCTCGCACCTCCTCAGGGCCGGTCATGTCAAATACCAACAAAAACACATTTGGCAAGTGTGATGTTGCAAGAGCCAAAAAACATTTGACTTTCTGTATCATGCTCTATGCTTCTGCTAATTGCACTTGCTCACATTTTCCGTACATGGTTTAGCTAAAATATCAATAGTTTAGCTCAAATACCATTTGTGGTCAAATGCCATCTAAATTGGTCGAGATTTAGGTCAAAATAGTAAAATACCATAAACACAATTTAGCTCAAAATGTCATTTCATTATATCTAATCAATGTTTTCATAACCGAATTGGACATTGAAGTGTTCGTCTCATCTGTTGGACCGTATTTAAGAATCGGATAACATTACATACACAAACAATTTTATAGCAACCATCTCATGTAACTTGCACTATGAACATCAACGTTAAACATAAAAAATAACGACATTAAAAATATAAAATTATTGTAAACATAAAAGATTATTATAATAAAACAAAAATCTATATATACATAAAATAAATAGCAACATTGCATATAATGTCATAAATAATTTAGCCCTAATTTGGAGTTTTGTTGGAAGAGGGTAAGATGGAGTTTACAAAATTGTCTTCATGTGATTTGCATGTGACTAAATTTAAGTAAAATTTTAAACCAGGTTAGTTTAAAGGACGATAATCGTTACAAATATTAAAGATAAAGGATGTTTGATGTAATATTTGAAGATTAACGACCAATTCTGAAATGAAGTATAAACATAAAGGACCTTGTTTGTAATTTAGTCTAATATAAATCGACAATAAAAAAAAGATCGTATTATCTAAGATTGTTTATTGAATTATCTAATATCTAACATATAAATAAACCATTTATTTAAAAACAAATACACCTAACAATTTTCAACAAGAATCCAAACACTATTCATCACCATTGAAGGATTCGAACCCTAAACCTACATCTCCATCAACCCCTGCAAACCCCCAAATCCCCCTGAAAACCCCCCAACCGATAATCCACCGTTAATCACCAACGGTTGCATGCTCCGTCAACCTCCGACCACCAATGGATCCGATCATCTACGGAGCACTCGAAGAAATATGCTCACAAGGCGTCAACGGACTAACACTCCGTCTTCTTTGGCCCAAAATTCACTCTCATGTGTCCTCCAATGGCCTCCACCTCTGCACTGACGTCAAAAAGGCCTTATGGTCCAACCTTCTCAACGTTCCAAGCCTCCGATTCGAATGCAAAGGGGTTTCGTACGATGCAGGAAACCCTAAGATCCAATCGGTTGAGGACTCTGAGGCTATGGACTTGAAAATTGTCGCGGCGGAGCATCTGCTTAACAGCTTCGTCGGAATTTATGATATTAAAGCTTCCGATGCCGGTGTTTCTCAGCCTCAGCGCCGTGTGCTTGAGCGTCTTGCGATTGCAAGGTTTCTGCGTGTGAAATTATTAAGTTAATTTAGTTTTACTTTGCTAGTAAACAAATACTTTTTTTTAATGCAAAGAAAGATGATTATGATAGTATGACATTAACACGCGACGGGTATAGAACTAGTTTTGTTTTGTGAATTTGTGGGACAGTGTTGCACAGTTCAACTAAGGGGTTTATGATAAGGTATAACTGGGATTACTTTAAACTATATAGTTCTAACAAGCTTTGTTGAGCTTGTAAGAAAGCCCAACACCGTGATTAAACTTTACTCTGCATGCTATAAACAAGAACCTATGCCACACAACTGAAAAATATGTAAATTTAGGATTTGGGAATTATGCATAGAGGTTATTGAATTTGCTGTATGTTATACTGTTGCAGAACAGATGGAATCACCCAAAATGAACTTGCCAAGGAATTTGGCATTAAAAACAACAACATATATTATATATTAAGGAATCTTGAAACCCGTGGGTTAATTGTGAGGCAATCAACAATAATAAGAAAGAAAGAAGCTGGAAATGACGAGTATAAATATGGTTCAATAGTGAACACCAATATGCTCCATTTGTACCGTTATGCAAAGCATTTGGGTCACTTACAAAGACTTGAGATTACGAAAGAGGACAAAGCTTTCAACGAAAACGAAGATGCAGACAGAGAAGTTGCTTCTGGAGATGGTGTTTGTGAAGAACGCATAAAAGACTATGTACCTGCTTTTAGAGCTATTTGCGACAGACTAGAAAAAGCCGATGGCAAGGTTACTTTTGACATTTCAGCTGTTATTGACTTATTGTGTTACTTTGCCTTCATGTGTGTATCAGGTGCTAAATGTTTGATCTTTTTTTTTTCTTTTCACATTTTGAAGGTTCTTGTGGTTTCAGATATTAAAAAGGAATTAGGCTATCGCAAAACACAAGGTCATAGAGCTTGGAGAAACGTAAGCTAGTGTTTGAGTTTAAAATATAAAAAAGGAATTACATTTGCTTTTCAGGTTAAGTTCTTTCTCACTGACTTAACTTCATTGCTCAAATGTTCTTAGATCTTGCACAAGCTGAAAGATGTTAGTCTAGTCGAGGAGTTCACTGCTACAGTGAACAATAAGGTTATCTGACTTTAGTGTTTTTTTTCTACATCTGTGAATAATGCTATATTTTTCGGTTCTCCCCATCTTATAGTTGTTTTCATATCAGAAAGTTAGCTGCCTACGGCTGCTAAAGAAATTTTCTCCTGAAACTTTTATGCCCAAAAGTCATGGAGGTGCAGATGATGATCTTGTTACAGAACAACAGCTTAAGCTGGTAAAAAGAGGCCAGATCACTGACCAGCTTCTTGAGCTTCCCATTGAGCAACAAATTTATGATATGATTGATGCAGAAGGTCCCAAAGGGTTGACTCTTAACGAGGTATGCCATCTTTATTGGCTATAACATCTTGCTATTGGTCTGTGCAAAATCCTTTTCTATTTTCACATTCTGTATTTCTGTTGTCCTTTCATTTCCCCTCTTTTTTCCCTTTCCAGAACAAAATTTTTTTTATTTGTTCTTACAAAATTTATGGTGGCCTGTTTATTCATTTTTGTATCTCCACACTCTCGGTTATTCGTATTTGTATTAAGGATATCGTCTCTCTAACTTGAAATTTTTTGAAGAGGTTTAGTCATAGCCAAAATCTTGTAAGTTAAGCATGTATGTGTGTGTATGTATATTGACAATGAGATTTTTTTGGCAACAATAATTTTTCTATTTTTTGTATATTCATTGATGTAAGCAGGAATATAAAAGGCTTGGCAAGTGTGTGGGTGTATTTATATTGATAATGAGATTTTTTTGCCAGCAATAATTTTCTAACTTTTTCTATACTCATTGATGTAAGCAGGTATATAAAAGGCTTGGCATTAACAATAAACGCTACTATCCTAGGATTCTTGATATGGTGTCTAGATTCCGGATGCATCTAGATTCAGAAAGCCTTAATAGAGGTGTGGTCTATCGAGTTTGGACTTGTGGGAACTATAATGCTGGAGTTCCTAATACTCCACCTGGTAAATCAAAATATACCATGGATGAGAAACTTCCAACTCATGCACAACCTGGACAGCTGATGCTGACTTACACTATCCAAGGCGCAAATGACCAGACCTCCAACATGGATGCTGAAGCCAGTGACGAGCAGAGAATTAATCCAAATTCACCAGCTAATGACACATGGATTGATTCAAATGATCCGCAATCTGAGGCAAATGATATAGTTCCTGATGCGGAACTTCAAATTGTAACCGTAAAGCCCTCATCAGATTCTGTGCCGTTAGAGATATCTTCATCTGGTTCACCTGCACCGCGAAGGCGCCGCTCGTATACAACCTATCCTTGTATTGGTTTAAGTTCAACCAACTCACTAAGGGAGCAGCGGATACTTGAAAAACTACAGGCCAGTATATACACACGCACACATTTTTCATTGAATATAGAACCAACGCATAATACGGACACGTGGTCTTGCAGTTCTTGCATCTCTATATAAAACTGGTTCTGTATTGAGCACACCCCTATATATATGGAAAGGGACGGGCTTTAACTATGATTCCCAATTTTGAATGTGAAGGTCCTTTAATCCTTTATTTGGTTTTGTATTAAACACGCCCCTATAAAATTGGTTCTATATCCCTAATAAAAACGTCCCCATATAAGACTTGATACACACACAATTTCATCGTTACAAATTGTAACTTCAAATTATGATTTTGTGAATCCATTTTAAATGTAGAATCGAAGTTACAAATTTAGTTAATCAACGTCTTATCATAGCTTCTCACATAATACCGGATTCAATATGTATATGTATAAATGAGAGTTTTTTGAGAACTACAAAAACTTGAAAACAGACAAACAAATCCATGCCCTTAGATAAAAAAAATGAATTGACAAGATTGAACTCATTCACCTGCGAATTTTTGAATTTTTCTTCTCATGTGAATAGTGTCACATGTGGAGAACAATTGACATGTGAATATATTCAATCTTGGCTCTTTATTTTGTGATCGAAGGGTCCAACTTTTGTTTTTAAGTTTTATGCGGTATTCAAGCGACCTGTCCATACACATATATTACTCTGTGTGTGTGTACGTACGTACGCTCATACACCCTTGTTCCTATTAGGGCTTGACCTGATAACTCTTGGTTAGTGGGCCACAATGGTACCTTTAGGTCAAAGGCCTATTAATAACGTAGGTATATTGATCTTTGGCATCTTAGCTCATCTTGTTGTATGCTTATTTACTTGTTAAATGAAGTGGCTTGAATCCTTTGCCTATCTCCTGTGTATGCACCAGATTTGATGTAATTGTCTAAATAGTCATCTCCAACCAAGAAACCAAATTTGGTGTAATTTTTGTTGTAAACAAAATTTGAAGAACTTTCATTATAACAGTTTCAATTTTGCTTTCTTACTTCATATCTGTAACATATGTCAAATATTTATATACCTGTTAACCATTCAACAAAAAAATAAAAAATAGTTCATACAAAATATGTTATTCAAACAATGACAATAAAATAAGAACAATGCTGATATGGAACTCTTCTTTTTTCAGTCGTGTATGTATAGTTATTAGAATGCTATGTAATTAAATTTCTTTTGACATATGTAATTATAGAGTTAAAGGTGACAAAATTAAATTAATTTAAATTATAAATAGTTAAATTAATCTTATTTTATAGTTGATTTAGATTTTCAGCGAAATAAATTTAATGTTCCACTTGCAGGAAGAAAAGATCCTTATAAAACCTGAGCTGCATAGGCTGCTGGAGAGTATTGAGAATCTTGAAAAGAAGCAGAGTACGACAATGGACAGAAAGACTCTTGAACGTAGTTTGAACAAGCTTCAAGAAGATGGACACTGCAAATGCATTTCTTTTGCAGTCCCTTCTGTCACCAATATTGGCCGAAAACGTACAGTTGATGTAATTTTACACCCTTCTGTATACGAAGCAGAAGACCTGTCAGATAGGGTTCATGACAAACTAAGATTGTTTGAAAAACAAATACGTACCCAATGTTCTTCCAAATATAAGCTCGGTAAATGCAACGAAGCAATCCCCATTTTAAATGATGTGGAAAGAATTAAAACAAGTTTGAGAATAGATGGTCAATCTGAGACCTATGAAGTGATGAAAAACAATGGTTTTGTATTGGCAAAAATGGTTCGTGCAAAGTTGCTTCATGTGTTTCTATGGGGTCATGTCACTGGGTTACCCGGTTGGGATGAGGCTGTAAAAGATGGATATGAACAGAAGAACCCACATAGTAGTTGTAAGTTGTTTGAAATTGATGTGGCCATTAAGGCTATGCCACTTGAGTTGTTCTTGCAGGTTGCAGGGTCCAGTTTACAACTTGAGTCTGTGGTTGAGAAATGCAGGAATGGTTTATGCCTTTCTGATCTTCCTGTACACGAGTACAGGTGTCTCATGGATACTAGAGCAACTGGACGTCTTTCATATCTTATTGATATTTTAAGACGTCTCAAGGTATTGATTACTCTGAAATTCAGTTGGGCAAGGTTAAATTGGATTATAACTAGAGATGGAAAAATGGTAGGTTAGGATGGGATGGGTAACCGGTCGAAGTGAGTGATTCAGAGAACTGTTCAAATATCTGGGTTACCTGAAAGTTGTAGAATTTTTTGAAAATTTCTTCATTGTGCAGAATCTTAATTTCCATCCCTGATTGGTTCTTATATTCTTTTGGATCTTTTGGCAGTTGATACGATTGATTGGTGATGACATTCCAGTGGGCCCACATGCTACTCTTAGACATTCACTAGAATTTAAGCCTTACATTGAGGAACCAGTGGGAGTGGTTTTGCCACATACAGGCATCAGTTCTTATGATCTTCGCCCTCATGCCAGACATGATTTTGTTCTTGCAAGCAAGATAAGTGTTGATGAATATTGGAAGACCTTGGAGTATTGTTATGCTGCTTCTGATCCAAAAGCTGCTTTGCATGCGTTTCCAGGATCTACCGTGCATGAGGTCTGGTGATTTTTCATAGGTAGTGTTTGGTATGCATGAGCGAAAAAGATACTTGTTTGTTATCCACCCTAGAATGAAATGTACCATTCCATAAGGAATGAAATTCTTTCCATTATAAGGAATTTCATTCCTTGAAGGAGGATTGTTTTCTTTGCGTCATTCCTTCCTGCCTTGGAATGAAAGTGTAAAAGTAAATCTAATAAAAAAGTTAATAAATATTAGCGTCTCAAGAAAAGTTTAGTTTTAATTATATTTACAATTTTTCAAGATTAACTGAAAAGTATATGAATTTAGTACAATCTTATTTGAGGTTTTCTTAGTCATTTATATGTATGGTATATTTTGTTTTTATAATTGTATATGTAATATAGTAAGCACGTACATACATATATATTTATATATATGTGTGTGTGTATTTATAGGTGAGATATCCCTTGAAAACCATGTTATAAATGAAAACCCGAAAACCAAGGGTTACGTAAATGTAATTACGTGTTTCCAAGTGTACAACTATGGGTTACGTATATGTAACTCGCACAAGTTACGTATATGTAACTTGTTTCGTTATCATCGTCGTTCCTTGGGGTTTAAATTAAAAAATATACGATGACCTCAAAAAATAAGGTTGATACTCAATTACACTTTAAACAATTAAAAAAATAAATAAATTATGTGATTGGGTAGAAGTGGTTTTCATGGTTTCAATTATAAACATTCGTTTGATCCCTCATATATATGTTGGTGAACTAAGTTTTTATACATTAGAATATATAAATAAAAGAAATATATTTTCTTTTTTGAATGTCATGTTTAATGATAAGTAAAATTGGAAAATGGAAAAAAAGCAAAATACCAAAGGGTATATTTTAATGACTCTTCTCCCTTATGCTAACCAAACATGATAATGGAACGTAATGGATCATTCCATTCCGTCTTCGCTCATTTTTACCTATTCCATTTTGCCGTTCCATTCAACCAAACATACCCTTATTGTTTATATTGTTTGATTTCCAGTTTTTCGTATTTATATGGTTTGATGATCTACTGATGCAATCATCATCATTTGCTACTTTTTCATTATATAGTTATTTTTCAATTTGTATTTTCTGAAGCTTGGATTCATCAGGTATTTATTTCTCGTTCATGGGCCTCAGTCCGAGTTATGACGGCTCATCAGCGGGCTGAGCTATTTAAACTTGTGGCAAATGAAGACCTAGATAAAAAGATAACATACAAAAAGTGTGAGAAGATTGCACAGAATCTTAACTTGACCTTAGAGCAGGTTTGTTTTCTCTTTGCATTTAGTAAAAGTAAAACTAGGACCTGATTTGTGATATGAGCTTTGTTAATATCATAAGGTGGCAATTTTGACCTGTATTTTTTTTTTAATTATTTGGTTGATTCGGGGTATGTCTCAGTGCTAACAGGGTAAATTAAAAAGAATAGATTAAAAGCAAACTGGCCAAATGGTTCAAAAGTTTCGTACTGTATATCTTTTTAATAGCTAACATATATATAGGAATGATTTGTAATTGCTAGAGTAAATATAGTAATGATTGAGAGGAGATCTCTTTGTAGCTTGTATATATACTCAATATTATTCTCAATGAAAATCATCTTGAATACCATTCTTACATGGTATCAGCCTACCCTCGATTCCTCTAACCCTACCCATCTCTTCCGCCGCTACCTTTCGGCCGCCTCTTTCTTCCGGCCGCCTTCCTTTTTCTTTTTCTCTTCAACCTTTTGCCATCTTTTGTCATGGATAGCAAGCTACATCCTGCTATGACAGTATCCAACATCAAAAACTTCATTCCTATAATTCTTGAAGTAGAAACCGCTCATTACACGACATGGTCCGAACTCTTTCAGGTCCATTGTCGTGCTTACGAAGTGTTTGATCATCTCAGCCCCAAATCTGCCTCTCCCTCTGCTGCTGTAACAACCGATGATGGAAAGAAAGGTACATCCTCTACTACTGATGCACTCTGGTCCCGTATTGATGCTATTGTACTGCAGTGGATCTATGGAACTATCTCCACCTATCTGTTGCACACCATTATGCAGCCCGGCGCAACAGCTCATCAAGCTTGGACAACATTGGAAGGACTGTTCAAAGACAACAAAAACACCAGGTCTGTCTTTCTTCAGCAGGAGTTTTCCAACATTCGTTTGGAAAATTTTCCAAATATGTCCGCGTACTGTCAACAGGTCAAACTTCTGTCAGATCAGCTCGCTAGTGTGGGGTCCCCTATTGACAATCAGCGTCTTGTACTTCAACTTTTAACTGGTCTTACCGAGCAGTACGATGGGATTTCAACAATCCTCCAAAACAGAGATCCCTTGCCTGATTTTCATGAAGCACGTTCACGTCTCATAATGGAAGAAAGCAAGAAGAAACATCAAGCTGCCCATTCATCCGCCACTGCTCTTGCGGCTGTCACAACCAGCCCCTCCCCTTCTGACAGCAGCAACAATCATCCCTATGACCGTAATCGTGGACGAGGACGCAGCCGTGGACGGGGCAGGGGGCGTGGTCTTCCTGGTCGTGGGGGACGCAGCCCTAATATCCAGCATCCGTATATTGTCTTTCCCCAGACTTGGGCTTCTAATCAGTGGGCAAACCTCATAAACAACCAACCCCAACACTATTCAGCAGCACACCCAAGCCTACCATGCCCTTACCCATCTACGCCCAAGCCCAATACAGGAGCAGGAATACTTGGGCCAGCGCCTGCTCAGGCATACACTGCAGGTCCAGTCCCAACCGACATTGCTCAAGCTCTCTACACGTTATCCATTAATCAATCGGACCCGATAGGCTACATGGATACCGGAGCAACAGGTCATATGGCAAACCAGCAAGGTAACATTTCCCCGTCTGTTTTTAATGATTGCACTTATAAAAATATTATAGTCGGAAATGGCATGACCATTCCTGTTCTTGGACAGGGCAACTCCACTTTACCACCCCCATTCCCACCTCTCAAACTCAATAATGTTCTTTATGCCCCTCAATTAATTAAAAACCTTATTTCTGTCCGACGTCTTACCACTGATAATTTAATATCTATTGAATTTGATCCTTTCGGTTTTCTTGTGAAGGACCTTAAGACCAAGGCTCCCATACTTCGATGCAATAGCTCGGGAGATCTTTATCCTCTCACCATTCCTCTCCAAAGTCTCTCCTCTCCTCCTTCCACCTTTGCTGCCATTACCCAAGACTGTTGGCATCGACGACTTGGACACCCGGGACAAAATTTATTGCATTCTTTAAAATCATCTTCTTGTATTAATTATGGAAAATCTCATCAAACTATCTGTCAATCTTGTGTTTTTGGCAAAAGTGTTCAACTTCCATTTTATGATTCCTTGAATAAAACTTATTTACCGTTTGACATTATTCACAGTGATTTATGGACATCACCGGTTCTTAGCACCGGTGGGCATCGTTATTACATATTGTTTCTTGATGACTTTACTAACTTTCTATGGACATATCCAATAAGTAACAAGTCACAAGTTTTCGAGACTTTTACACGCTTTAATAATTACATACATACTCAATTCGAGCGGAAAATAAAACAGTTCCAATGTGACAATGGAAAAGAATATGCAAACAATAATTTCCAAAAGTTTTGTCATCACAACGGCATGTACTTCCGTTTCTCTTGTCCTCACACTTCCCCCCAAAACGGAAAGGCGGAACGCAAAATCCGCACGATCAATAACATGCTTCGCACTCTTCTTGCTCAATCTTCTCTCCCACCAAACTTCTGGCATCATGCACTTGAAACGGCTACCTACCTTCTCAATATTCTCCCAAGTAAAAACCACAATTTTTATCACCCACCACCCTTCTTTACAAGTGCCAACCCTCCTATGAGCACCTACGTGTTTTCGGCTGCTTGTGTTACCCTATTCTCCCTTCCACCACAATTCACAAATTAGAAAATCGTTCTCACCCTTGTGTCTTCCTTGGTTACCCTACTAACCATCGTGGGTACAAATGCCTCGATCTTCAAACACACAAAATCTTCATTACTCGCCATGTTCATTTCGAGGAATCCATTTTTCCATATCAGATACGTTCACCCACTACATCTCTCTCCTATGATTTTCTTTCTCCTCCCTCAAATCCCTTCCTATGGTCCCAAGTCTCCCAACCACAATCCACCTCTTCACCACCTCAACCATCCGTCTCGGCACCATCCACATCAACACAAAACTCGGCCTAACCCCACTCTCCCCATTCCCCCACCACACCGATCATTCCCCCTTCCAGCCCCGACCCAACCACACCAGACCAACCCGACACAACACCTCAACCTGCCTCAACTGCCCCTGCCCAACCCTCTACCACTGATACTATGTCTCAAACAACCCCAACCCAGTTCACACAACCCACCTCACCTCCCATCATCCACACCTACAGCCGCAGGCAGCCTGGCACCACCCAACCTAGGAGTGCCTTCTTCCCAGGTCATGCTACGGCAGCCCAAACCGCTTCAACCATCCCTCCCCCTACATCCAACCAACCTGCCCCGCCTCAAACTCCTGCCCGCACCATGCGCACACGCGCTATGAATGGCATTTCTAAACAAATTAAACCAAACCTTAACCTTCACACTTCCACCATTGCTCCTATTCCTAAAAACCCACAGGTTGCTCTGTCTTCACCAGAATGGTACAATGCTATGAACGATGAGTTTAGTGCTCTTATTAAAAATAAGACCTGGGAACTTGTTCCTCGAACACCGGATATGAACATTATTCGCAGCATGTGGCTTTTTAAACATAAGTTTAAATCGGATGGAAGCCTTGAACGTTATAAGGCTCGGTTGGTATGTGACGGTAGAAAACAACAGGTGGGCATTGATTGTGGGGAAACGTTTAGTCCAGTGGTAAAACCGGCAACTATCCGGTTGGTATTATCATTAGCCCTATCTCAGTCATGGAAAGTTCACCAACTTGATGTCACCAACGCTTTTCTCCATGGACATTTGGCTGAAACAGTCTACATGTACCAGCCGATGGGATTTCGACATCAGGATTATCCAGATCATGTATGCCGCCTTAAAAAATCCCTGTACGGCCTCAAACAGGCTCCTCGGGCGTGGTATCAACGTTTCACAGACTTTGTTCTACAACTTGGCTTCACCCAAAGCAAGTCTGATAACTCTCTCTTCATATACCACCAGGGATCTCACACGGCTTACTTATTGATCTATGTGGATGACATAATCCTCACCACATCCTCTGACGATCTTCGCAAAAGTCTGATGTCATCCCTTGCCAATGAATTTGCGATGAAAGATTTGGGACCCTTAAGCTACTTCCTTGGTATTTCTGTCACTCGCACCGGTAATCAAATGTTCCTCTCTCAACAAGCTTATGCTAAAGACATTCTGCATCGGGCCGCCATGGATTCGTGCAAGCCAGTCCCCACCCCCGTTGACACTCAATCTAAATTGAGTGATTCATCCGGTCCCATGTTTGATGACCCGAGCACATACAGGAGCATCGCAGGTGCACTACAGTATCTTACTTTCACGCGTCCCGACATTACATATGCAGTTCAACAGATCTGCATACATATGCACTCCCCTCGGATTGCTCATTGGAATGCTCTCAAAAGGATTTTACGATACATTCAGGGCACTCCTGATTTTGGTCTACTCTTAGGACCCTCTCCTCAGTTGTCCTTGCGTGCTTACACAGATGCCGACTGGGCTGGATGTCCGGACACTCGTCGCTCAACTTCAGGCTACTGTGTTTATCTCGGAGACAACCTCATCTCCTGGTCCTCCAAACGCCAGTCCACCATCTCCCGCTCAAGTGCAGAAGCTGAATATCGAGGTGTTGCCAATGTCGTAGCCGAAACTTGTTGGCTCCGAAACCTACTTCTTGAGTTGCACCGTCCCCTATCTCATGCAACCTTAGTCTACTGCGACAATGTCAGTGCCATCTACTTATCTGGCAATCCTATTCACCACCAACGTACCAAACATATCGAAATAGATATTCACTTTGTTCGGGAACATGTTCAACGAGGCAATGTTCGTATCCTACATGTGCCATCTCGCTACCAGATTGCTGACATCTTCACCAAAGGGCTCCCACGGATTTTATTTGAAGACTTTCGGTCCAGTCTTAGCATTCGCTCTCCTCCCGCTTCAACTGCGGGGGTGTAATAGCTAACATATATATAGGAATGATTTGTAATTGCTAGAGTAAATATAGTAATGATTGAGAGGAGATCTCTTTGTAGCTTGTATATATACTCAATATTATTCTCAATGAAAATCATCTTGAATACCATTCTTACACTTTTATGTATGAAACCTCTTAAACTATTTAACTCATAAATTAGATTATTATTTAATTATAATAGTTTTAATAATCTTATTTTTCTCTAGTTATTTGTAAAAAGTTCAAAACTTTGGACAAAGTTTTTTATTTCAGTTAACCCAACCAACCGGGCCGGTGTTAAGGATTTTAGTACCCTGGACGTGCCGGAAAAAAAGGCCCCTAGACCCTAACAAGTTAAATTATATGAAGTAGTTTGTTAAACGAAAACAAATGTTCATCAATAAACATAGCAAAATCAAGTAATACAATGGCATACCGTAATATCTAACCGATAACACATGAAGCCATATTTCCATAAACAACTAACAAAGTCGGCAGTCGCACAAAGACCCTCCTATCCTACACGTCGTAGCCTTCTACCGTTTCACTTGTGAATGCCTCGATTTCTATTTTTTTAAGTGAGCTGCTCAATTTGAGTTAATTCATTCTATAAAGCAATTAAACAAAATAACAAATAATAATGGATAATGGCCTATGAGAATAGATATTCTGTATTTTAAGAAACAGACTTTTAATTAAATAATATGATTAATGAAATGAATACAAAGATATATATTTGACTAAAAACATAATTAGATTAAGTTTTTTTATTGGATTATAACTTATTATTATTTTTTTAGAAAAAAGTTTATATAATATACAATTTTCTAAAAAAATTGTGCCTCCTGAGCGAGTGGGCCTACGGAGGTCCACTTTGCCCCTCCTCAGGGCCGGCTATGCCAACCAATCCAGCATGTTGAGTGGTTAACCGGCTGTATGGTTTCTGGTGAGAAGTTGATCAAACTATTCTGGCCGAACAGCTTTGTAACAGCGGCGGTGGATCTGCTGTGGGTGATGGCTGCTGGTGATTGAAACACAGCAACAAACTGTTTCTGTTGCACCTGTTCTGATCAGCAACTGTTACCTGATGGGCTGCTGATTGTTTTCATACTTCCTATCAATCTCCCACTTGGAGGTTTGATCTCTTCAAACGCTCTCCGTCTTGTAATTCAGTAATTTTCATCTATCTTATTAGTGCAACGCCTTCTCTTCAATTATTCTTGAAGACCAGTTCTACACCCAACTTATCTAGTGTCACGAATTGAGCGAGCATATCTGAGGATTCTTTGAACCAGAAGTACTTTCTAGACTTTCCAGTTGCAAAGTTTCGTCACCGATCAACCCTTTGTGAAGTGAAATCTATGTGTTGTTTTCCCATGCAATACTAGAACTAGATTCTTCGCTAGATGAATGGCACTTTCATTGTCACAATATCCATCTCCTTGCTTCTTGTCCAGTTCTTCAAGAAACTTTCTCAACCAAATAAGCTTTTTTAGGCTTCGGCAACTGCCATGTATTCTGCTTCAGTAGTTGAAAAAGCATTAGTTTTCTAAAGTCTAGACATCCAACTAATAGTCGTACCCTCCCACTGTAAAGACATATCCTGTGGTACTTTTGAATGTTTTGGTCTGCACCTGTATAGCCTATGAGAACATCTTTCACCTTGAAACACAATCCTTTCTTTGTAGTACCTTTCAGGTATTTAAGTAGCCATTTAATTGCCTTTCAATGTTCTTTCCCTTGATTGGACATAAACTGACTAATAACTCCCACTACATGTGTTATATATGTCTCGTGTTTACCATAGCATACATAAGACTACAATTGCAGATGCATAAAGAGCTTCAAGTATATTTGCTTTGTCTTCATCCACTAGGGTGATTGATTTTTGAAAAGTCTAAAGTGACTCTCTAATGGTGTGCTTCAAATCTTTGCATTATTAAGACTAAGCCTCTCTAACACTTTCCTTATGTATTTTTCTTGGGATAGTGTCATAGAACCGTCTTTCTTGTTTTTGATGACACTCAAATTGAGTATCTGTTTTGCAACACTTTAATCTTTCATCACAACCTGTTCAGACATATGTTTCTTTAACTTGATATATTTTTATGTTTGAACTTGCAATTAACATATCATTTACATAGAGAAAAGAATGATATAAGAATTTTAAACTTTTTAAGATAACAACAGTGATTCATCTCACATCTCTTATACTTGTTTCTACCCATAAGGTTATCAAACTTCAAATACGGTGGAGCTTGTTTCAGACTATACAAGCTCTTCGCAAACCATATTTTCCTTCCCGACTATCTGAAATCTTTTGATCGTGTCATGTAAACGTGTTCATCAAGATCACAATGTAGGAATGCTGTCTTGATCGGTAACTACAACACTTAGAACCAATCTGATTACAGTCATCTTCAAAGGGGAGAAGATTTCATTGTAGTCGATCCTTTGTTTTCTGTTGAAACCCATAACCTGTGACCAAGCTTTGTACCTTTTGATACTTGGTTTTAAAATGCGCGCGTAATGCGTGATGTGCTGCTATGAGCGCATCGCAACATCTGATGCGTTGTGTTTCCATGATGCGGCGATGCTCCCCTGATGCGCAAGATGCACCTTGATGCGTGCATTATGCATTGTTATGTTTTTTCTTCCATTTTTGAACATGGGTCGAATAATTTCAACATGAGTATGGGTCTAACTTCTCAACAGTTGGGTGTTTTGTTTCATATTTGTGTTCATGCTATATATTTACATGTGTTTAATTGTTGTTTCAATAGTTTGTGCGTAGTGTAATAGACTTGAATTTCGGTTTTTATGTAAAAGTATGTTGTTAATAAGTAGTTTTTATGCTGAAGTATTAATAATACAAGAAAATGTTTTGTATAATTATTTTTGGTATTTTTTAATAACTAACGCATCGCATACATGATGCGTGCGCATCACGCATCGTGCATCGGGATTTGGGACCAAAATGCATCGGAGCGTATCATGCAATTTAAAACTAAGGTTTGATACCATTATGTTCATCCTTGATTCTGAAGAGTGAAGACCCATTTGTTATGTAGAGATTTCTTCTTTGTTGGAAGCTTTGTTTAGAACCCAAGTCTTGTTCTTCTCATAAAGCCCCTTATTTTCCATTGCTTGATCTAATTGGAGCGAGTCTTTTACACTGATTGCTTGAAAGTAAATACTATCCACATTTTTGTAAATAATATAGTTTTTATTACTCAATTGATAATTAGCAGAAGAACATCTTTTTGGTGGTTATGTGGGTCTTGTGGATCTCCTAACCCACTGTGTAGATTAGAGCGTTTGGAACTGGTTGGATATTAGTTGAGGAAGTTGATTGTTCTTCTTCCTCTGAACTTTCATTGTTGGTTGACTCGTCGACCTCAACCTCAACCTCAACCTCTGAGCTCCCACTATTAGTTTGTCACATGATATCCTCTTTTCTTTAACTTCTTCTAACACAACCTACTTTTTTTTTCCTTCCGCGACTTTTAAATCCGTTGCAGGTTGGTCTTCTTAGATCTCTGTTTCATTGAATATGACAACCCATGTGATCACTTCTCTGTTATGAAAATCCCATAAGTTTGAATCCCATGCTTTCTGAACCATAACCAATGAATGTGCACTTCTTTGGCTTCAGATTTAGTTTGTCTCTGTCAACATCTTTAACACGAATATAAGCATTACAACCAAATACTTTCAGATGTGTAAGATTTACCTCTCGACCTTGTCATTCTTTTTCAGGAATTTTGAGACCAATAGGAATTGAAGGACCATGCTTGATTAAGCTATAGTGTTAACTGCATCCGCCAAGAACATCTTTGGAAGCCCTGCATGAAACTTAATGCTATTTGCTCTTTCATTCAAAGTTCTATTCATCCTTTTTGCAACTCCATTCTGCTTTCATGCTCAACATCTTTTTTAACGAGTGTTGATTTCATTCTTGATTTCATGCTTGATTTCATGAAGTGGTTTGGAACTATCTTCAACATCTTGATTTCATGCTCAACACAATAATTAACGAGTGTTGTTGTACTCCCCACCATTGTTAAACTTCAAGCACTTTTGCTTCAGATTACTTTCAACAACAATTTTTCATTTTTTAAAAGTAAGAAAAACATCAGATTTATTTTTAATGAAATAAACCCACACCTTTCAGATTGAGTCATTAGAATGAAGTGGTTTTATAAACATCAGTATGAACAAGCTCTAGCTTCCTTGCTGTAGGTGTCTTTCCAGATGTTATGAACATAACTCTTCTTTGCTTACAATACACACAACTTGCAGAACCGTTTCTTACTTTCTTTAGGCCTGGAAACTTACCTTTGGCAGCTAGCATCATCGTGCCCTTTTCACTTATATGGCCAAGCCTTTGGTGCCATAGAGCGGACGGATTCGGAGCATTTGTCACTCCATTGACTCCATGTGTTGGTATTTCAACCATATATAACGTACCTCTTTTCTTACCACGAGCAATGAGCCAATGATGAGATTTCCTTTGACTACTTTCCACTGTCCACCCCTAACATGACATCTTATCCTTTGTCCTCCAAATGTTCATCTAAAATTAGCATTCTTCTTAGACTTGGAATAATTTAGACATATTACAAAAGTCCAAAGTGGTTCCCGGGAAGGTCTTTAAGTCAATGTCTCCCATACCAACAATATCAATAGCTTAATCATCAACTAAACAAACCTTACAAAAATTACTTGTTTTTTAGATTCTTCATCATCTCCATGCAAGAGGTAGCATTGAATGACGCTCGAATTCTCCATGCAACAAATCAGAGCATCATCTGCTGCAACTTTGACCTCTTTTTTATTTACAGCTAGGGCCTTACATTGGTTTTTGAAGTGGCGGCTTCTTTGTAATTCCAACAAACTATGTCTTTGTGACTCTTCGATTGCCTGTCTTCCTGAACCTTTTGATCTCCATTAGTCATTTCTCTTTTCAAACTTTCTTCCCTTGCCTTCGGTATGTAACAAAGAATTTGAAGGTTATCTTGCACTTCTTCTTCTTATGCCTTCACTTAGGATGCATTCCTTCAAAGGTATACTTAGCAATTCCAGATGAATTGCTGACTTCCGTGACCTCTCTTGACCAACTCTTAGGCAAAGAAGATCATACAAGTAGTGCTGTATCTCATCATCAAACCTTTTATCAACAGAAATTAAACGTGATAATAGAATTAACCTCATTAATTTGAGTAGTAACTGACGCACCTTCTCTCATTTTTGTATTCACCAATTGTATTATAAGGAATACCTTGTTTGATGTAGACGGTTTTCAATACATATTTGACAAAGCCTCTAGTACTCCAACTGTAGTTTTCCCATTGACAATATTGTAGGCTACATTATTCGTCAAGTAGAGTCTGGTCATACCTAGAGCTTGTCGATCCATAAGCTCCCGGTCTGCATCTGACATCTTCTCAATATCTTCTCCAATAATGATAGGTGTGGCTCCTTCTGATAAAGGTAATCCTCGATCTGCATCTTCCAAAATCCAAGATCCTGCCCATCAAATTTATTGGTCTTAACCTTCCCCTCTTCTGCCATGATAACCAATAACCCAAGAACAAAACGAGCCTAAAGCTCTGATGCCACTTGTTAGAATGGTTAACTGGCTGTCCAAGAAACTTTCTGGTGAGAACTCGATCAAACTGTTATGGCCAAACAGTGTTGTAACAATAGCAGCGGGGGATCTGCTGTAGGTGATGGCTGTTGGTGATCCAAACACAGTAGCAAACTGCTTCTAAACTGTTGATCTGTTTAAATAGTGATGGGCTGCTGATTGTTTTCTCAAGTTTGGAGCAAAACACACACTGAATAAAAAATTAGAAGAAGCAGAAAGTTACAGGAGACACGAGATTTATGTGGTCCAGTCAATGTGACCTATGTCCACAGCTGCATTAGCAAGTCTATGTTGTTTCTATGAGGTGATAATCAATTACAATTACATGGGTTCTATATATAGGATAGAATTAGGGTTAAATCCCCTTAATTATGGTTTCTAATCTTAGGCTACAAGAAAGGATGACAGGCTGTAAATTAACTGTCAAATTGTAATCTGCCAAAAAAATTCAACCTGCCACAATTGGGTAGATGCCTTAGGGCCGGCTGCCCTTGAAGTCGGCAAGACTCCACGCGCGACGCGCCCCAATATGGGACACTTTAATCCATATAAAAATTTCCCATTTGCACATGTTTCCCAACCTGCCCATTTTGCTAGCTTGCTCTACTTATTAAAAGTGATTATAGTGGTATGCCACTATTTTGATATATATTGCATGCTTTTAAAGCTACTTATGGGCTCTCAGTTGTTTGTTCTTCTTTTTTAGTCAATGATGAAATTTTATGTCTTTGTAAATTGATTAATGCTCGCATTGCAGGTGCTTCATGTATTCTATGATAAACGACAAAAGCATAAATTAAAGTTAGCAGCTACGACCAAAGAGCATGAGTTCCTAGCACTAACAGATGCTTCGTCTTCTTCTAAAAGAAAGAGGTCTTCTAAACGAAAATTACCAGTAAGTATTGAAAATTCTCGTGATGAAGAGTCGGACAAACTGAAGCAAGCCAAACATGCAAATGATGCCACAAAAGAACAAAGGTTGATCAATGAAATCGATGAAGCAAATATGTTGATAAATGAAGTCAATGGGCAAAGAGACGTTGTAGATGATGATCTGGCACTAAATCAAGATGAAAATGGTCGTTCTTATTCTGCTATACATGACTGTGCCTTGTCAAAGCTACAGCCTTCACGCCAGAAACGGTTTGCATGGACAGAAAACAAAGATAGGTAAAAACATGGTACATTTTTTGATTTATTAACTTAACATATGGTCAAAGGTTCACTTGACGGTGTAAAAAAAGCTTTTATGGACTGAAATTGCTGGTTTACATCTAGTCTTGGGGCGATTTTTGTAATTTCCTTTCATGCTTTATTTACTTATCCTTATAGAACTATAAGATAAGAATATTGCTTCAGTCCTTTGAGGCTTTGATGGTAATGGCGATAACCGACCCATTTATTATTAACTGGTCAATATGGCTTATATTTTTCTCTAGTGGGTCAATTGAGCAAACAAAATAATTTGTTTATTTTTTGCATAAATTACTAACGTTACTTTCATTTTTGCCCTGGTTTAGCACTTGTACCTTTTTCTTGTACATTTGAGTTCTAAAAGTGGGCTTTTTTGTCTTGTTTGGGTCATTATGCTGACTTTTTGTATCAGTTCATTATGTGAACTTGATGTGAATATGTGATAATTCAAACGGGACAAAAATTTATCCTGTAATGACTCAAAGGTGCATGAAAATACAATTGCTAAAACATGAGAAAAGTGAAAGTATGCTAGTACTGTATGAAAAAAGAAGAAAACAATAAAAATTAGCTTGAAAGGAGGCAAGTCTAATGGCTGGAACGGCTAGGTAGTTTGCATATAACCTCCTAAAGCATTTTATTCAAAAGAGAAGAATATTGTTGATTGTTGATATAAAATAAACTTATGTAATCATATATGACTGTAGTTGTAAATAATCTAGCTTTTTGTATAAAAAGTTGTCACCATACTCTGACCAATATACTGTTTTGACCATTTACCCATACCACCCAGTTGCCACATCTACTATAAAGTATCCCGAGTGAAAGAAAACAATACTCTCCTTGCTTCTATGCATGACTTGATTAATATGCTGTGCATAGATGTTTATGTAAATGTAACTGGGAATCCTAGGGTGAGTTTAGATTTGTGGTTTAGAATGAAGGGGTGGGAATAGGAATCACAAAGGGTGTTTGGTTTAGAGGTTATTATTTTGAAACTAGAATTGGAACCCCTAAATTTGTGTTTTCTCCATACATACAAAGGAGCGTGGTCGCTTGGGGTATGGAAATCTCATATCTAAACCCAAACAACCACCTTATAGTCTTTTTCATGATTTTTCTCAGGCTATTGGTGATTGAATATGTAAAACACCGTGTAGCTCGTGGAGCAAAATTTCACCGTGTAGATTGGTCCTCACTTCCAAATCTACCAGGACCTCCTGATACTTGCAGAAGAAGAATGACGATTCTCAACAGTAACAAGCAGTTTAGAAAAGCTTTAATGAGACTTTGTAACATGCTTAGTGTGAGATATGCAGTACATCTAGATGCTTCCAAGAACAAATCACTCGGTGATAATGGAAGAGTGATTATTGAGGAACATGATCTTATTGATCATACAAATGATTTGAATAGTAGAGAACAATGGGATGATTTTGATAACAAAGATATACAGATGGTCCTTGATGAGGTTCTAAAATACAAGCTGGTTGCTAAATTGGAGGCCACTAAAGGTGCTCAATATACATCTAAGTATGGTCAGCCAGATGTTGGTGGTGAACCAGATGTAAGATTAGCCTAGTCCCTTCATATTGTTAACCTTTTTTTTGCATAGTACAAATTGCATGTAAAGATATCCTACTTTATTTGATTTTGCCTATAAAAAGGTAATATAGCTTGAAAAATTCCTGGCTAAGGTAACCAACTTTCAAAAAACATGTTTTAAGGTATCCGACCCAGATCCAATTTCCAGCCAAAATGATGATCTGGTAGTTGGCGCGTCGGTAACTTTGACCAGGTTGACTTATGTATTCTGTGAGCCACATGAAAGCAAAGTTAATTTCATAGATTACCTGAAATTGAAAATGGTTGAAAACTAAGTTCATTATCTAAAACACTATGCTACCTTTTCATACAACTCTCCACTTTTGCTATCATACCATTAGGCATATAAATTTTCTATATAGCATTCACATTCTTTTCTCGTTTGTTTTTAGGAATTGGATGAAAATAACTTAGTTTCATCATCTACCCCTACCAATGAATTAAAGAAGGACGGCGGAAAAAGACAAGCATCCACTCGAAGATCAAGAAATCGCCTTCCTCAAAGCTATATTATGCTTATGAATAAAGTAAAAGATATTGGTTCGCAAGTATACAAATCATTGGCAGTTTCTAATGCAATAGAGCTCTTCAAGCTTATATTTCTTAGCACCGCAAAAGCTCCCGAGGTCCCAAAATTTCTAGCTGACACATTGCGCCGATATTCGGAACACGATCTTTTTACTGCCTTCAACTACCTCAGAGACAAAAACTTTATGGTAACAAGATTTCTATTATTTTTTAGAGTAAATAACATCTATGTCACTGGTTTCATTGGTGAAGTCCCTAAATACTAACCAATTTTCACAGCTGTTCCATTGTTGTAGAGTTTTTCATAGTGGTTAAACTGAGTGTCTTAAATGAACAAATATGAAATTTGGTTACTATATATGATTGTTCCCTAAACTAGGCCACATATGCAAGTTTAACCTAAAACAACTAGCTTCTAGTAAACACTTTCAAAGAATAAAGTGACACAACTTGGTTATCTTGTAGCAATTCAATCTAACTAGTTACAAAAACTATTGTAGCAATGGAACAATATGAAACTTGCGTGACCTAAATAGAACAGTGATGAATTTCGGTTACTATTTAGTGACTTTTTTTCCTAGTTTGAGTTCCTTTGATTTTGGTCCTATTATAGTTTTTGCTTGTGCCATCAGCTTCATACATTGTTTGACCATTTTTGCTAGTTTTTTGTTAAATTTAATTTTTTGGGATTAAAGATTGTCTTATTTACAAATTAAAGAATAAAGAATTTTTTTAGAATAAAGGGTATTTTTGTTTCTTTTCCCATCTTCAAGCTCAGCTTCTTCATCATGAACCTGAAGATGATAAAGAACAATATTTTTAAAATCCAAAACATTTTACAGCCCATAACAAAAATACTTTAAACCCAAAAACATCAAACCCTGAACTTTATTTTTTTTTCCCCAAAATCAAACGTTCAGACTCTTTGTTTAAGATCAAATACAAAACCGCTAATGTTTTCAACATCAAAATACTTGAATCTTAACAAATCTGACTAGTATTTGTCTTTTTCGCTCTTTTTCTGTTGGCAGGTGAGGGGTAATGACATTGGTCACTTTGTACTCTCTCAGCAGTTTTTACATAATATTTCTTCATCTCCATTTCCTGTTAATACTGGAAAAAGAGTTGTTCAAATGTGTAGATGGCTTCATGATAGAGATAATGATTTATTAGACAATGGAGTTGATCTATCTGCTGACCTGCAGTGTGGAGATGTCCTCCAATTGTGTGTAATGATGTGTACAGGAGAAATATCAATGTTCCCATGTTTGCCTCATGAGGGTATTGGGGAATTTGAGGATTTAAAGAAACGTAAATGTGATGGAAATGAAATTTGCAGTGTTGAAATAACTAAAAAGCCAAAATTATTAGACAATGAAATATTTACCCGTAAAGAAAAAGGTTTCCCAGGCATCCAGTTATCCATAAGCCGGGGTTTAATTTCAAGAGTTGATGAAATCACATTAACCGGTTCAAATTTGGAGTCCACTTCACTGTCATCTGAACATATAGAAGTCTCAAAGTCAATTGGTGCATCTGAGTCAACATGGGAAGCTATGACGTGCCACGCAAGACGCCTGGTATCTTCTGCAGAAGAAATACCTCCCAATCTTTTTAAAACTATCTGTTCAGCAATCCAAAAGTCTGGTGACCAAGGCTTAAGCATGGAAGGACTCTCCCATATCATTGATGTACAGGGTATGTAGTTCATTCCTTAGAATGGGTGGGTAGGTTAGCTGGCCATTTTCCAGCACGAGTTAAAACCGGCTGGGTTGGATTTACCCACTAATAAATTACGTTTTTTTTTTATAAATAATTGATGCATGATGAGAAAAACTTACGAGTATAATTATAATCTAAATATCTGGATAAAGAATTTAGGAGGTTGTATGCAATAATAATAGATGTTGGGCGACATGCCGACATCCAATGATCAATTATCCATTCTCCTATTAGCTATATGTTCTTGTTTTATTCATTTGGCTCATTTGAGATAAAGCACAACCTATATTGCCATTCATAAGTAAACGAGCCAAATCTGCCATCTCTCTACACTTGTATTGCATGCATATAAATCTAATAATACTGCGAGTACTTGTAGGGGAAAAGATGCCAGAACTTATTGTGGAGGTGCTCGAGGCATTTGGGCGTGCTTTAAAGGTTTGCTTTATAATTACAGAACTTATTATGTATAACTATCGCATATATTTAGGTAGATTGAAGTCTATTGGTTTTTTAATACAGGTTAATGCTTTTGATTCTGTTCATGTTGTTGATTCTATGTACCGATCAAAGTACATGTTGACCTCAACAACATCCCACCAACATGATCTTCACCTCAAGGAGCCAGAAAGCTTTAACAATGAAGGTGAGCCACTAAAGTTGCAGCAAGAAAGCAATGAAGATAAACACAAAAAGTTAATGAAAGAAACTTCCACAAACCTTGCTGAGGCGCATACAAGTACCAATGAGGTGCAACATAGAGTAACCATTCTAAACCACCCGGAGGAGTTTTCTCAACCTATGAGTGAAGCTCAGGAAAACAGTGAAAATGAAACCTTAATGTCTCCTAGAAAGGGCCCACATGAAGAAAATTGTGAATTTAGGATGGATGGTTCTTCTGGTTCTTATAAGCCAATATTGCCTTGGGTAAATGGAGATGGTACCATCAACAAGATAGTTTACAAGGGACTTGTACGCCGTATTCTTGGTATCGTGATGCAAAATCCTGGGATATTGGAGGTATTTGTACTTTCTTAGTTATTAAATTATGCTATAAATACGTATTGATAGAGATAGATAATTAGAAATGATATGCATATGTCTGGAAGCAATTTCTTGGTTATTAAGACTGGCAGTATACTTTTTTCTGTAGCGGAGTAAATTTATCGTTTCAAAAAGTTTAGGGCGTTTTCATCATCCTTAATTTTTTTCTTCCCAATATTGGTACAAATCATTAGAGTGTTTCAATATTCGAGGTGTTAGAGTGTTTCAATATTAGAGGTGACTTGTACGTCTTTTTGATCTTTACAACATCTATTTATTGGATGTGAAAATGACCTACTTACACTAGTTTAACTCTTTCCTTTACCTTTACTTCGTGTAAGGGCAAAATAGTAAAAAACCATTAACTTAGTGATGTACATTGTACAAATCATAAGAGGTAGGATCTTGGTTTTAAAAGGCATGAGGTGCTCTGAAGCACTTAGGTCTCAAAAGCCGAGGTGCCATGTATTATACAATATTTATAACTTAATCCCAAATAATATTTACCGCACTTTTAATTTGAATACCAAAACTAGGATAATAAAGGTAATTAAACTTATATTAATAATTCTATTAACACTATCTGGAAGTCTGGAACAATCTTTCAGCCTAGAAAAAAACAAAAAAAGGTTTATTTAAAGATAAAAATCTAAGCAAAACGTCACTTCAGTACAGAAAGTATCATTGAAGCGCTAATTCAATCGCCTCTAGGGCCTCACGCCTTAAGCGCTCCAGAAATGCACTTTTAATCCAAAGGTGGGATACAAATCACCCCCCTTTCAATATATGGGTGACCTTAATGAAAAAACTTGAATACTTGGGTAGCCTCTACATGCATTATCCTTAAAAATACGCAACAGTAAAGTCTAGGGTATTATGTACAGACTCAACCATAGTTCAAAAGGGGTTTTCCCACAATTGCTCTATACTATATAGAAGTTTAGGTTCCGATAGCTTCAAATTATTTCATTGCATCTGTATTCAGTATTTTGATACGTATGGACATAAATACATACAATGGATCTGCATATGTCATGAAAGAAAAGTTATAGTTGCCATGATGTGTTGTGTATGTCTTTCTCTTACAATCTTCAACAAGAATTATTCAACAAGAATTAATTTTTTCATCTTTTAAGTTTTTGTAACTGATTTAAGCCTGCAGTTTAACTTATTATTATGTTGGTGCAGGAGCACATTTTAAGACAAATGAATGTACTAAATCCTCAGGTATGATACTGGAAACTTAAAGTGTATGATAATGCCGATTCTGGATAAACCATAGTCATCACTTGAAATTAAGAAACACAGGGCCTTTGGTCGAAAATAAATTAGAATTTTTAAACTAGAGGTAGCAATTTTGACCCATTTACTTATAAATGAATCATTATGGGTTACATACTATCTCTAATTGGCCAACCAATAAAAAAAAAGCTTTAGTTTAGAAGGAAGCGTGTCAATGTTGTTCAATTAATTCTGGAGAAAGGCGGCTGAACCTAAATAGATCAACAGAGCCTGGTCTTATGCACCCATGTTTTTTGGTTATAGGTGTTTTGATCCTGTTTCCTATTATCGAGTCATTGAATTTATTGTAAATAGATCAATTGGTCCCTTTGTTTAGAGTACAAAAAAAATTATTGAGTGATTAATACAATAATACATACCTTGGTGTTCTTGCTGTTTGTTTTCTGTCAATAGTCGAATGGGTTAAAGTGTATTTTTGATGCATATAACCTCTTAAAATTATTTTGTTGAAAAACAAAAATTCACTTACCTGTTTATAAAAAGTCTGGAATATTTGGACTAAATTGTTTTTGGTCACCCCATCTTGTTCTTTCTCAAACCGTTTAATAGAAACGATTGTCTTGACCTGTCTTCCAACCAGCCCGATTCACACATTTGGCCACATCTAATTTAAACACTGTCCTCATAGCTATATGGTTGGTAGTTTTGGTTATTATAATCAATACTGTCCGGACCTGGGCTAGTTGTGTAATTAGTCGACGGTGGACCCACAAGTGGTTAGCTGATAAAAAAGATGACCTGGCAAACCACATCGTCAGAAAATGGACTAGTTTTGTAATTATACTATTTTGAATCGGGTTAGTTTGGTAATTATACTTTTTCGACCTATGTAATAGTTTGGTAATCTAGCTATAAGCTCATCTTGCATTAGCAAGAAGGTGATCAAATGTCTCAACTAGCCCAATTCAAAAAGTATAATTAAAATAGAACTAACCATCAACTATTCATTCCCAAAACCATTTGCATTTCAAAAGATTGTAATAGACAATTACCTAATATATTATGCATCAATTATACATTCCTATAACCTTTTTTTTTTTATTTTTTATTTGTGGACACTTATTTTTGGAGATTTTAGCAAGTTATATGCTCCTAGAAGGTTTGCTTTTTTACTTGTGAACAATGATTTATCCCTAAAATCAGGACATTTTTATTTGCAGAGCTGTAGAAAATTTTTGGAGTTGATGATTCTGGATGGTCATATCATGGTGAGGAAGATGTATCAGTCTATATCCAATGAACCCCCAGCTATGTTACAGCTTCTTCTTGGCTGCAGCTCGAAGAAACCAAAGTTGATATGCAGAGAGCATTTATTTGCAAACCCGAAGAGTATCGACTGTTTGTAGATGACCTGCAGTTGTAATCACGCCATTTTCAGTTATATTTTATATGATATTGAAAATGTAATGTAATCCTAGTTAATAGTGATCTACTGTTGTTTGCTTTGGGGCTTTAATGATAAAAAATGGACCAATTTAGAAGTCTCACCAAGTAAGCATGTTGTATTTTCATTTCAAGGTATTAGGACTATGTTCGAATAGATGTACTTGATAACAAGTTATTATAGTTATAGAGTTATAAACGCGCCTATCGTGTGTAATAATTTGTCTTGATCATTGATGGTATGTTCAATCATTTTTGAAAATTTTGGTTGTCGAGAACCTTAAGGGTTGAGTCCCTCTAGCAGTGGTCTTAGCGTCGAATTTACTTACGGCAAGTTGTGTTTTACTTAATTTTTTGGTTATTTAAGCATTGACGGTGTCTTGTAAGTTTTCCTGTGACAAGTTTTGACGATAAAAAATTGTTGTAGATGGAATAAAAGAAAGCTACACATACTATAATTATTTCTAAAAATGCTTCAAACATATGTATATGCAATATATTCGTAATCTATTTATACAATTATATTGTACACGCAAATATGGATATGTGCATGTGAAGTAGTCCAGTCAACAGAATGGTTGTTTAAAGTTATAATCCAAACACATTGATATGTGCTAGAGTTTCAATCTTTGATTTTTGGCTCATGCAATAATAAAATTTCCTAAATGTTTCACTAAACTTAACAATTTTCACAAGATGTTTAATTTTGAGAATTTTTTTATAAATGTTATTTAAAAAAAGTAAGATATACGAATGCTTGTTACTATTTACTATTTATTTTTTCCTTAACTTAAACTTAAATCAAAAAATTATAAAACTTAATTATTATTTAGTGATTCCTTTTAATGAAAGTTAATTTAAAGAAAACTATCACTAAATAGTAATTACAAATTAAGATTCATATATGTTTCGTTAAACTCATTGAATTTTAAACTTTTTAATAATTATAATATTTTTCTCAAGATTGGAAAACTTAATGAAAGTTGACTGCTTTGTAAAAACTAAAAATTATACGTGACTTTATTGAAACACTAAAAAAACTTAATTACTATTGTGTGAAGTTGTCATCTTTGTTAATTTATTATAGAGTAAATTATTATTTTGGTCTTCGTAGTTTGGGAACTTTAACTATTTGAGTCCAAAAGGTAATCTTTTAACAAATCAAGTCTCGTGATTTGTATTTCATAACCCTTTCAGTCCAATGTATTAATAGAGTTAGATTGTTTTGTTAGTTTCAAATAAAATAATCAAAATGCCTTTAAACTGAATTGGTAATTTAAAAACTTCAAGGTTCCAAAAGCATAATCTAAAAGAAGTGTTTTTATTTTTATTTTCTAAGTTTCTTAACTATTTTTAAATGTTTTGGTTTTATTAAGTGTCCTTTTATTAAACAATCAATTTGAAACGTCCTCTTAAACCGTTTGATTTTTTAAGTATTTTTTTTAATATTTCATCTTATTTAAGGAACTTTTTAAGTAGTTCGTCTTATTAAACTTATCTATTAAACCTTTAGGCTTACTTAAACGCCTTTTAACCGATTGTTTGATTTAAATGGTTCAACTTATTTAAAGTATTTTGTAACCGTTCAATTTCTTTTAAACGCCTTTTAACCATTTTTTAATTTAAATATGTTTTTTTCAACCATTCTACTTACTTAAGCGTCTTATATAAGCCAAACAGTTTAGAAAAATCCCAAAATCAAACGGTTTGAAAGCCTACGTTTGAATTAAAAAAAAAGGTTAAAAAGTGTTTAAAAAAACCTAGCAATTAAACAAAAGACTTTAAAATAAGCTAAACATTTAAAAAACACACAAAATTAAAAAAAAAGATATTTAAATAAGCCTAAAGGTTTAAAAAATAAGTTTAATAAGTCGAACGGATTAAAAAAGTCTTCTAAATAAGATAAACAGTTAAAATATATATTATAAAAACTAAAGGTTTAAGAAAGTCGTTTAAAAACCGAGTGTTTAAATAAAGGACATTTAATAAAACAAACCGATTTCAAGATACGTTTAAGAAACCTTTGAGAAATAAAAATAAAAGCATTTCTTTAATATATACAAGAGTAAATTTCGCTTTTGGTCAACTATGTTTTTAATTTATGAATAATTGCATATATCCCCTTATAAAACAACTTAATTGCATATTTACCCAATTCAAAATTAAAATTGTATATATCCCCTCCTTTAATCTTTTTAATTACATATTTACCCAATTCACAACAAAAATTGCATATATCACCTCTCTTAATGAAAAAATTTACAAATTTACCCATTGATTTATTTTATTAAAATAAATTATAAATTGACAATGTTACCTTTGTCTTTACCAAAACTATATTCTTTTAAAATTTTTCATATACACCTATTTTTAGTAGCTATTTTTATTTTATATTATTTTTTTTTTGGTTTTTAATCATGTTTCGCTAATGAGTGTTTTTAGTTTCTTAAACTTTTTTTTTTCTTTTCCTTGTGTTTTTTTTAATAATTTTATTAATCTATGTTAAATTTATTTTTTTATCAAGCTTTTGGAGTAACAATAATAAAATGCAACACAAAAACCGAACGTTTAATTCATTAAAGAACTAAGAAATTAATGACAAATAACAATCACAAACAACCATGAATAAAATAGTCATTCTATTATCTATATTAATAAAAAGTCAAAATGGGTAAATTTGATATTTTTTTCATTAAAGGAGGGATTATATATAATTTTAGTTTTAAATTGGGTAAATATGCAATAAAATAGATTAAGGAAGGGGATATATGCAATTTTGGTTTTGAATTGGGTAAATATGTAATTAACAAGATTTATAAGGTGATATATGCAATTGCCCCTTTAAATTATTATTTCAATACAAGTGTATTTTGATTATTTGATTAAACACTAACAGAAGAGTCTAACTGGGTTAGTGAATTGGACTGAAAGAGTTATAAAATATAAACCACGGAGCTTGAATTGTTAAAAGATTCATTTTGAATTCAAATGGTTAAAATGCTTAAATAACAGGGAAAAATTTTTTACTCTTTATTATATATCTCTTATACGCCTTTTAATATTGTGCTCCACGAAATTAAATATAAAGGTATTTATTATATACTCGTGGAATACAGTAAAACATTGGTAAAAATAGGCTTCTGACTTATAAAAATAGGTGAGATGATTGTAGCTTTTGTAGTGATCTTTTTGCAAAAACAAAAACATAATCTAAACATTAGAAGTTATTATTATTATTTTTATCCGGTCTTAGTGTAAAAAAACACTAATATAAAAGTTATGTGATTTTTTTTCCTTTTTATAGTTGGTAAATTGCATGAAACTGCAACAAAATTTACAAAAATTGTTTATTTTATGTAATAATATAAAACTCACATATGATAAGATGAACTTACAACATCCTCATAAGAAGACATAAAAAAAACTAAAACCTCACCAATTAAGAAAAAAACAAAAGTACTAAAAAACATCATCGCATCATCATTAATTATTTTTTTTCTTAATTTTTCAATAGATTTCTCTCTCAAGTAGCTATCGAACGGCTAAACTCGTTTGCACCCATACTAACTAATATACTCTCTCTAACATTGTCAAGGTTACTAACAACGTATAATTGTACAAAAGTTCATTTCATCAAAGTGTAAATTGAAACAATATATGTAAAGCTCATTTAGTTATGTACATAATGTTTGAGGTTTATTTTGAAGTTTTGGTTGCTTTATTTTTTATAGTTCTTGTATCATAACCACAAAGTCACAATCACCCTACTGTTGATAATGTTGTAACTAGCGACTTTTGTCCACTCATACCCTCCATTTGTGAAGCTCTAGACAATATATGGGTTCTTTGATAGATAGATGGTGGTGTGCGATTGGGGGAGTATCATGTTCATTATTGTCATATGGAATTTCACACATTTGGGAACATATTTCTTAATTGACACATTAAAATTAACATGCGTGCAATCATTATGCTCATTCTCAAATCTATTTCAAGATTAAAAAAAAAAAAAAAAGGTTGTTTATATGATTGCATGTAAGGGAGAATTTGGAGAATTGGGAATCATTATTAAGGAGACGGAGGAATGTTTGCAAAGCTAGTGGAATTGTTAAAATAGCTCGTGCCTCGAAGGTCGTTTGGAAAAACCTTAAACAAAATGCCTGCTCAAATTGGATTGTTTGTCTACGAGCCAAGCCGAGCTGGTTTGGTTTTTTAAAAGTGTGGCTTGCTTGCTATCTCACTCATTGGCTTATTCGATTAAATTAATTTTAACATTTAACATTTTATACAATTAAAATAATTTCAATCTTTTGAGCTCAAGTCTCTATACTTTTCTAAGATTATCATGAATTTTATAAAATAACAAAGGTTTTAAAACAAAGTTTTTATCTGATTTATGGTAACCAGTCACAACAACTTTAATCTGAAGGACAATTGACTCTACATATACAAAAGTAAATACGTTGATAAAAAATCCTTTGTTAAGTATAATGCTATCTAATTCATGTCAAGTATCGGTATAGAACCGAAAAGCTTTTAGTCTAATGGTATCCAAATGCCTACTATTGATTTTCATTCTATTAAAATTGAGGGTATAAATCTTGTGATTAATATTACTATATATTCAAAAGCAAATTTTGTTGAATTTATGTGTTTGTTGTTGTAATAAAGTATGACCTCAGAATCATTAACTCCAACTCCCACCACTAGGCATGTGAGAGCACAAGAAATTGGATTCTATAGGGATAGTGTGCACGACATATAAATTAGTCTGCATACAATAATTCTGCAACATATGATGGTGGTGTAATGTGCACAAAAGTAATTTTTGTTGTGAACCACTTAACTAGTCAATGTATGTACTAATCGCTTCCCATAACATAAGCTAGGGCTTTGGTTTATAATAAGTATTCTTGTTTCACACGCCACTAAGTAAGTGGTTTACAGCAAGGACTGTTTGCTGCATGAAGTACAAACGCTAGTTTATAAATACATGAACTACAGTTTAGTTTTCAAAAATTCAATTGCTTACACCAAATGCTACTTAGAATGAACCAACTAATGAAATAAATACATCTCATATTTTCACCTGGGATTAACGTTTACTCAACTATTATCTTAGTTTTTTTTTTTCATATATTTAACTTTTTTTATTTAACTATATAAACTAAATATTGTACTCTAGAAACAATAAAATAAATAAATATATAATGTTTATAAATGCAAACACTAAAGAATACAAATGTGACTAATCTAGATTGAAATGACTTTCAATTTTTTTCAAGTAGGAATTGATGAAATCTTTAAATTTTCTTCTCGTATTTTCAAGTAGGGGAAGATTTTACTGAGATAAACTCGTAACTATAAAAACTTAAGCGGGTCAATGTGACACGTTAAAATTGACCTATCGGATTTGAATTCAATAAACAAATATTATTATTATTTAACTATTATTATTATTATTATATAATTTCATAAATAAATATATTATTATTATTTAAATATTATTATTTTAACTGTTCAATTACACTTGCATTAATATAGGAGTAACGAGGCATCGTCATTCTAAACTCTCTGACATCTTGTAATGCATTCTAGCAAATTGTACGTGAAGGCTTAAACCCCTTTTTTATTAATTTTTTTACTTCTTCCCATTTTTTCAAACTAGGTCAAAACTGAAGCCAAATGTTGAACGTGACACCCTAAGCAAACCCAAATTAGCAGTGGATAGAAGAGATACTTGATTCATAAATAATATCTTGCCTCTAATATCACTAACGTATTTTAAGAGCATTTTTTGTGGATGAGAGGAGAACTTCACACTTAAGCATGTTCAGGTAACAACAATTCCAGGATGGGTGACCCCCTGGAATGTTTTCACCCGAACAATCAAAAGGAAATCGTGAGCTTCTTGTTTGTAAAATGGACAATATTGATGATACGAGGGGCCAGATATTACAATTGAATTACCAAAAGACATCACCGGAAGAGCCATTATCTGAAATAAATAAAAAGCATTCATCACTAAAATATAACATTAACTAACAAATTAACGAACTTTAATAATTAAAAATAACCTCGCTGATATAAAATATTAACTATAAATATAACTTTAACGCTTAAAAAATACTAAAATTTTACCTTACTTGGAGAAGAAATGTCTAAGAGATGGGCATTCAAAAGTTTTAGTATGGTAAGAGGGTAAAAGAGGTTGCGGGTTGATATAAGGGTGTTAAAGGGGTAGATGACCGTTAAAAGAAGTCATTAAATGTCGATGGTGGAAGCAAAAGTTGTTTCATGTTGCTGTGTATTGTCTTGAGAATTGCAGGCTAGCAAACGACCGTAAACTGTTATTTAGTAGATTTTCTAGACATACTGTTTATGGTCAAATCATGATCCTTTAAAGCATTCACAGTGGATTTCTTATCTTTATCCATATAATTACACTAAAAATCATTATATTTTCTCTCTTCTTTTCATTTAAATAATACTTTTTATACCCTTATCATTACTTTTTTCTCTCTCCTCCACTCACAACCACTTTCAAAAATATTAAAAAAATTATAAGAATTGAACAGTGATTCTTCAAATATACCAATCCACAATAACATTTTCTCTCTTCTTCACTCACAACCACTCAAAACCATTCCATATAATATACCAAACATACTCACATAATTTTAGGGATTTCACTGTGAATACATGTGTAATTTATCATGTCACATACTAAACTGCCGCAACGTGTTGTTACATTTGCGTAATATTTGGGATCATGGTGGAACTTCCCGCACGACTCGCGGGTTAGGAATAGCTAGTTAATCAAATTTAAAAACTGAAGCTTTCAATTATAACAGATTAAAATAAAATAGAAAGACAATTGAGGAAGAAAAGCATGAATAGTGAATACCAATCAACTAGCCCTCCTTTTGTCGTTACAAAACCTTTCGTTGGCCAAAAGCCAAAAAAAAGGGAAATAAAACATGATACTTGTTAGGTATACGTAGTTGGACACTATCACACACACAAAAAACAATAAAAGCAACGAGAGTATTTAATGTGGTTTGATCAGTGTCACATACGTGTACGGATTGCAACTAAGGTTTCTCTTTAATTAGCTCAATACAAAATATCAAAATACATGATACGAGTACATATAGAGATACATTAGGGTTAACAAGTTACTAAACAAGAACCTAAACATCGCCCAGGCTCAAAGCCTTTACAAACGCAGTACTACCAAACAAAGGAGCAATCAGTCGCAAAACTAGATTACTCGCGTTTGTTTTTCGGATGGCTCGCATCTGTTGGATTTCTGTCACTAAATCATATTACCAAAGGTTTGTTGAAATAATTGACAATCGGTTTTCTTTGTTTAGTAGTGTACATAATAAATCTATCCAGTGGACTAGACATTGAACCGTATAAATTTCTTGTATTTTTTTTTTTTTTATCATGTTTGTTATCGGTTGATGAAATTTTGTTTCATCCCAACATGACTAATCACTTATATGGGTTTTGGTCAAACAATTCATTTGATCACAACATACAAAGGAAATACAAAACATTAGTCATACAATACTTTACAATTCCATCAAAAATTAAAATATATGAAATAACTACAGATACAAAACACATTGGAAGAATTTAGTCCCACATGTGTGCTTGTAACTAATTTTCTAATTTGGTGTACTTTCTTTCAAACCCACATGCTTTAACCCCAAAAATTCCTAACATAAAACAGAGAGGGTGGTTGGTTCGTATCCACGGACCGTCTATGAGGGAAGAAAGTGAGGGTTGTGAGGGGAGAGGCGATAAAGAGGGTGGCCCGATCCGTGAGTATTTTTTGTTTGTCGGATTTTTTGCCTGAAGATTGCCAAGGCAGAGGTCCGTGGCCTTTGATTGACTACGGATGCTACTAGGTTGGAGAGAGAGGAACTCAAAGAACCTGAAAGAACCTAAACCACACCCCCAATAATAAGTTATCAAATTATTTGAATCTAAAACTATCTAAAGGGAGGGGGCCGAACTCAAAAAACCCAACGCTACCATAAGATCATATTATGTAATATAATATATGAATACATATCAATTCTTAGATTTTCACGCTTCATCGTTCGTGTTGATCGTTGAATTATAGCCCATTTAGATTTTTAAAACACCAAAAACTCGTTCAACATCTTTTTATGTTGACTCTTGCACGTTCTTGAATTTTTTTTCTCTTGTGGTTGATTGGCTAAGCAAAAGATTTCACAAAAGAAGAACAAATAGAGTATATCCAACTATCAAGTTAGAGCACTCACAATCCGTTCTTTATAAATCTTTGAGTGCGTTCTCTATATTATAAAGAATGGTTATTAGTGATTGTGAGTTGATGATAGAGAACATGTTACTTTCATCTCTATATTTGGTAAAACATTGTTCATCTCTATTAATTTTTTAATATTTGTTGAAAGTGGTTGTAAGTGGAGGAGAGAAAATGTAATGATAAAAGTACAAAAAAATATTATTTTATTGAAAATAAGAGAGAAAAAGTAGTGATTTTTAGTGTAATTATAGAGATGGAGATAGATAGTGGGTTGTGAATGCTCTTAGTACACATGCTTTTATTGTCACTCATTAACATGAAATAAACACCTTAGAGAGATTCCATGAGTCTCGTTTGTAAATATTGAAGATTACTTGATAACACTTAGATCGTCATTTAAACCGACAACATCAAAGTACACATGCCAAATATGTCATGTGACGACATCGCTTCGGGCATGATCGTTAGGTATTGGTGACTACCTTGGTGTATAGTCAACACTATCGAACATCCCTTGAATGTCATGTCTATTTTCATGTGTATCATATAAAATTGCAATGTCGTGACTAGTTAAAGCACATAAAAATTATTTACCGTTTATAATAATAATAGGATGGCAAAAAGATTTTAAAGATTTTCGTGATATCCTAGCAGACATAGTTAAATATTTATTATATCTTTGAGAACATTACCGGTTGTGAGTTGTTTAATCGGCGATGTGCACTTCTATAAATATGTGAAACTATTTTGCACCCTCACGTAACGTCCTTCTTGAAACCATTCAAAATTAGCTTTTATATCCGCAACAATTTTTAGAAATAAATCCTCAGACATCCAAATTCTTGTCCTAAACATATCTTTGTCGTATTTTTTCTCATCAGCAAAATAATCTTTCATTAGAACCCTATGACCCTTTACACGATCAGCAATATAATTTCATTAGAACCCCATGACCCTAATCAGGATTCATACATGTTTTTGTAAGTGTGCCGTATTTTCAAGTTTGGATGTGGTGTCGATAATGTTGACTATAAACCAAATGCCATCAGATTTGGATGAGTCAGAACTGATTGATGATGACGTGGAAGAATAATTGCATCTTATTTTATTAAGTAGATGAATTTTTATAATAGTACTAAAGAGCAGAGTGAACATGGTTGAAAAATTGATTAAATAATCATTAATTTATAGTGTAAAAATAAATAATTTTTTTTACATCCTAACATTCAAAAGTAATTGTAATACTCCCGTCGTGAGATTTGAGTTCACCATGTTCATCAACCCGAAGCCACTATCCGTGGGGGTTGCAGTAGTGTTCCCTTGAACAAAAAAGTACCCAAAGCCGAAGCCAAATTAATTTCCACCCTTAGGGGGCGTTTGGTTGGAATGAATGGAATGGAACGGAATGGAATTGAGAAACTAGTATAATTTTTAAGTAAAATTGTGTTTGAGTGAGCAATTAAAAGTAAACCCAAGGGAATGTTTCACCTAAAATTCCCTTGGTTGTGGGATTTCAAAATCCTTCCATCTTAGTGTATTTGAAGGTAAAAAAATGCATCAACCCTCACACACGTTAGCATCATAATCCTCGTTCATTCGTTACTTTAACTACTTTTTTTACATGAAGTAAACCAAGGAAGTTGGAAAAAAGAAGAAGTACAATAAACCAAAACAAACTAAAATAAATGGGCAACTAATTTGAAAAGGGCAGATTTGGCAGGACGAAAGGGAATGATAATAATATTATCCAATCAACAAGTCTCAAAATAGACGACTCATGAAACCAAAGGTCCCCAACACACAATAGTGCTTGTTGTACAACAACATTATATGGTGGCTAATTGACATGACAACACCGGCCACTACTCGTTGATCAACCATAGTTGGAGACTCGTGGTCCCCTCCACACGACCACGTGAATTGTCGTGCACGTTGCACCCCGATGTCACGACTCGCTATCTTTGAAAACCACTTTGGGCCTCAATCATTCTACTTGGGTGGTTATTGACGACCTAGTTGGTAGATCATCGTTGGTTATTAAGGTGTGGTCGTCACAGGACCAAGATTTTTAGAAAACTATCTTGGTGTAACTGATTGCAAGACCACTTGTTGTGGTTTGGTTGCTCGGTTTTGTGGATTGCTACTGACTTTGGTCGATCCTAGGTTAGATGTATGTAAATCAAATAAGGTTTAGCATAGTTACGTTGTGAAACGATTAGTTTCATTTTCATTTGTGTTTGGTTTTTACACAGGAATGTAAGAGTTGATCGTAGAAGTGTTCATCAAATTGAATTGAATTCGTATTATATGTTAAATTAGCTTAAAAACACGTGTGTTACACATGTTGAATCAAAATATTAAATTAAATAGTTAGTACAAAAATATAATTATAAAATAATAATCGACTTTAGTAGAGATATTTTAAAAATTTATAAATATACGATTTAACAATTTTTATAATGATAAAAGTTTTAAATAAAAATATATGTAGATAAAAATTTAAAACAAATTATTAATTTAGTTACTTAGAATAATTAAGTTGACTAAATTGAAAATTCAATTTAGTTTTTTAAAATAAAATAAAAAATAATAAAACTATTAATTTATTACCAAAAGTTAGGTAATTAGTTTCGAAAAAAAAATAATGATGATGATGCAGCACATGACACTGTTTTATTCTTTTATTGTGTGTGTATATATATTGATATAGTTTTCAAATTTAATTAAAGTATCTAGCTTCTTTCTTTTAAAAATCTCATATATTAGTGAGCGTAGTACTTTTAGAAAATTAATCAACAAACATACACGTGTTGTGTACACCAAAGTCCTACGAACACGTGTCAATAGTGAGTCGTTGCAATGGTGAAGTGGTTCACGTGTCAATAATGAGTCGTTGCAATGGTGAAGTGGTTATCTGGTCCTTCGGAGTGGCCTACAATACAAAGTAATTGTTAAATCTAATTCTTTTTAACAATTCTTTATAGTCCTGAATAAAACTAGTCATACACAAGTCAAACTTGAACTCACACTAATTATATGTGAGACAATTATATTAGATTAAAAGATTATGGTACGTTTAGATTATAGTTTTAACTCTCAAATTTGAAAAAACATCATTATTTTACACTAATAGTTTGTTAAAGTATAACACAAATGATCTTTAACGGGTGAGGGTGGTGTTGACAGTGGTTAGAAGGGCGGGTCTGAATCTAGCGCAACGAAAAATGAGTGGGGGGAGGAGGTAGGAACTTGGAAGGTAAGGATTTGAAAACCAAACAAAAATCGATTCTTATTTTTAAGTGAAAAACCTAAGCGAATTGTGAATTTGGTTTTCTGTTCAGCTCCTAATCATATCCGTATTGTGAATTCGGTTGTTGGTAGGCTATTGGTTCTATAAAATCTTGTATATTCAGTTTGGTTCTCCGAAATCATATGAACCCAAATCGTGAATTCAGTTTAATCGGTTGAATTCAGTTCGGTTAGACATGTTTTTAATTTAGTTTGGTTGGGTTAATGATAGACTCAAACCAATATAGTTAGTAATCAAATAAATCATTAACCGTACCATTGAACACACCTAAACGGGCCCACAAACATATTATGCATACATACGTACATACATACATATAAATTTTAAAATCCAAAGAGCATTTTTCGTACAAATTAAGTACGAAAAATTTTGAGCCATTGATCTAAGAAATCAACGATTTAGATCTGATAATGGAATTTTCACGTATGAAAGAAACATAAAGAAGTTTGGAGTGGTAAAGTTGGAGCAGAACATTTTTCAAATCCCTCTGTTCTCTAAATGCATATAATTCTAATCATATGACATTATTTAAAAAAATCACGATACAAAAAGCATTCAAATTTTTTAATTTCAGTATAGTCTTCCTTTATTTTTTTTCAAATTAACCTTTTTCAAAGAACATCTATCTATTGTGCATATAACTTACATAACTATTATTGTGCATAATTATAAACATAAGTTGCGTAATTATAAACATAGGCTGAGTGATAGTAGTATAATTTGCGTAATTATCAATATAAGTTGTATTTTTATGTCAAATGAGAGGTTTTGATGTTTAGGAGAATAAAGCTAAGAGTAGAGAGCAAAAAATGTCATTTGTATCATTACCCTCTCGTAAGTATAACTTTCGGCAGATTCATTAATGATGATTACTGTAGTAATTAAGTACAAGAATCATTCTGATTGTGTCGAATCTATAACAAAGATATCAAAGGATGTATTGTAGCAAACACATTGTCCAAACATGACATGCAGCATAGCTAATGCTTATGTGCGTTTTGATTGATCACTTGGGCAGTTGATGTTCGACTAGACGCTTGGCCAGGACAATTGAGGTCTGGCCGGACGTTTCGTTAGGAAAAAGGTTGAGGTTTGGTTAGACACTCTAATTACGAGATTTATTTTAACAGTAAAACTTCGTTAAGATAAAACCCTGACTAGCAAGAAACGAATTAAAATACAACAAAGAAAACAACTGCAACCCAAAACAAAGGAGGGTGAGGTTTGATTTAATGCATGTGGGTGGTTTTTTATCAACTATTCAAGTCCCACATTAAATTCTAGCGTGACACAATCACGTTGTGGTACGGTAGACTATATATGTGTGTTTTTTGTTAGATTATTCTAAGCTAATCTTAGTTACTTCTGTCTTCATTGCTTTATACCACTGCTTTTTAACATGAAACTACAAGTACTACGTAAAATTAATAATAAACATATTTAAATAATAAATGAGTCGAGCCCTACCCGAGCTCGAGCATGAAAAATTTCTCACGAGCTGAGCTTAAACTTAAAAAACTATACCCGGTAATTTTAACCCAATGGTGTAAATTTGGGTTGATTTGGACATTTTATATAGAATGATGTGTTGAATTGGGTTAAGGTATTTTTGTAAGGGGGTCAAGATGGGCAACATAAAAAAAAAAAATGTTTCAATGGGTCAAGTTGGGCTCCTACATAGAGGTGGGCATAAAAACAGGGTTCGAACCCGACCCGGACCCGGGTACGGGTAGTACCCGATGGGAGGTGTACCCGGGTTGGATCCGTTTAAACCCGTAGGGTTGAAACCGGTTTTAGATTTCGAGTTTTTTAGCGAACCCGACCCGAACCCGGGTTTGGACCCGGCCCGGTTGAACCCGATTTGTACCCGGGTTTTAGATTTCGAGGATTTTTTTTTGTAGCAATCAAAGAATCATTCAAAGGTATAACGTTCACCTCGATGATTTTTTATTTAGATTTTGATGAAATGCCCTCTAGTGATTTTGTGTAGCAACAAATGCGTGGAACATTACTGGGTTTACGTTGCCAATATTCTAACTTATCTCCAATATTCAGCTCTTGTTTAATATTGTAACTTATGTTGTCAATTTTGTAGCTTCTACGGAAAGAAAAAAGAGGTTTATTTTATAACTTCTATCAGCAAATTTAATATGAACCTATTTTGACCCGCATCCATCCTGACCCATACCCATCCTGACCCGTATCCATCCTAACCTGTTTTTTAAATTGGCACATCCTGACCCGAGTCCATACTGACCCGAACCCGTTCTAACCCGACACCCTGCCCAACTCAACCCGCCCATTTTGCCAGGTGTATAAAAAAAAAAATAGTACTTGTGGTTTTTGAATTCATCTTTTTAGTTAAACACAATAGTATTCACAAAAACATTATAACAAACAAAAAGACATAAAATATTACACTAAAAACACAATGACAAGTATATATCATACGAGCTGAAAAACATAAATTTTCTTTTTGTCTTATTATATAATGATATTATACTCGTTTTAAAAATTAAACTTTTGTTTTTATGATGTAGTTTTTATAAAAAAGTTTTATTGTTTATACAATTTATGAGCGTTTATAAAAAGTGGACGAATTTGAAAAAAAATATAAAAAATGGTTATGTCTAAAATGTCACTCTAACAAACTTTTTCACTACGATTTGATCCCAATATTGATTAAAAAAATTGATGTTTAAAATTATATCTTATATCTTTTAAATTTAAAATCTCTTTTATTTAAACCCTTACCTAAATATAATCCAAATAAATTGTACATCAAAATTTTTGAGAGGTTAGGAAACGAAAGCACATGTTGTTATATTTTAGATCAGTCATATTAACTTAAAAATGAGTTTGACTTGAAAATTGGTCTCATTATTTAGGGGTTTCAAAATCTTTTAGATTTTTTTGTTCATTTTAGTTTTTAATCTTCAAATCTGATTTCGGTCAAAACTTGGTAGACACACCAATTTCTGGTTCATTTTATAATGGCTTTAATAATGGTGCAAGATGGGTGGTGTGGGTAGAATGTTATATTTTAGGATGGATGATAGTATTTAGGATGGTGATGCTTATGAAAGTGATAAAAAAACAATAATAATATTTGAAAATAAAAAATAATTTTAAAGAAATTCAAATCCTACTACTTTAATAAAATAATTACTTAAGATGACACGTGTCACAATTTAAGTCTATCAATAAAATATGTTTTTCGTTCAAACTACTTTTACTTTTTTATTATAATTAGTAATTAAGAGAGTAATTTACTCACTCTTTTATAACGATCGTTTCAAAAATTTTATTTAAAGAAATAATTCAATGTTTTCTAATTTTTTTCTCATTTACAAATGGAAAGACATCATATATATCATATAGTTTAAATTTTTTTATATATAATAAGTTATTTCAGTAATTAAAAGTATACACAGATTTATATTTATATTTCTTTATTATCCAACCCATGTAATGTATGCACCTTTAAGGCTAGTATTTCATATTCCCTCTTCATCTAAGAGCATTCACAACCCATTTCTCATCTTTATTCATATAATTACACTAAAAACACTACTTTTTCTCTCTTTTCTTTTCAACTTTATCATTACTTTTTCTCCCTTCTCTACTCACAACCACTTAAAATATATTAAAAACATTATAAGGTTTTAAACAGTGTTTTCCAAAAATACAGATTGAACAGTAAATTTCTCATATCCTTCACTCACAACCACTTATAACCATACCATATAATATAAGGAATACACTAATATAATTATAGGGAACGGGTTGCGAATGCTCTAATAAATGTAAATATATAAAATAAAAACAAATAAAGTAATCATCGTCTTTTGGGTGTATATATGTTTGAAGATTTTGCCCTTAAACTAAACTAAATACATAAGTCATCATTTGTGTTAAGTTTTTTAACATATTATGTTCTTTCCGTTAACAGTAGTTAGCTTTTCTGCAAATAACCATATTGAAGTTATGGAAAATTAACGTACTATAATGTTGTGAACATGAGCGTTTAAATATAATGTACACATATACAACCCACTATTTTTTCTTATAATTTGATTTTAGCTATATATTTTAGCTATTGATTAATTAGAGGAATAGTGTTTTAAGATTACTTCTTAACCTACTTACGCATTACTTCTTAACCTACTTTCGCTAAAAGACCATTTTTCCTTAAGAAGAAGGCTAGGTGAAGACACATGCCTCATAAAACCATGACGAAATACTAACGTCTTGTTGAAATTGACCCCTAGTGTAAAATACCACGGCCAAATTCAAACATCACTTTAAGCCCAAATGTAAATCAGTATGACCATCTAATACACCATGTTGAAATTTGATCGCAAAGGTAAAATTTCATGACCAAAAAGCTATACCAGAAAGCTAAAATACCATGTGCTTATGGCCCCAAACCTAAAATGTCATGTTCAAAAATACCTACTTTAATTTTATTAAAGGAAAAACTTTACAGAATATTAAGTAAATTTTAGGATCGTTCCAATTAAGTCATTTATATTTTAACTTGTTTTAATCAAGTGACTAAAGTTTTTGATGTGTTTCAATTAGGCCACTCATATTTTTTGTAACTTTTTTTTAAATAATTCATAATTTTTTTTAAATGTTTTGGTTTTTTATAAATATTGTTACTTTTTTTTAAATATTTTAAGTTTTAAAAAATATTTTGCAATTTATGAATGAGTTAAAGAGATGACAAACCTGCTATTTAAGTCAAATATATACGATTGAAAAATCAAAGTAAACTTTAGTGACCTTATTATGATGAAACAAATTAATAAATGATCTAATTATTTAATTTAATTAGAACAATTCTGAAACTTTATTACTATTTAATGAAATCGTCCCTTTTTTTTAAATAAACACATTTTAAGAAAATAGTAATATCATAAGCATATTAAACATAAAAAAGCTTGACGTATGCTTGTATGCATGTATATATTCATGTATGTACATGGGTTGGTATGTGTGAATGTATGTAGCTATGTATGCATGTAGACATATATGATTTGGATTTCACAAGGATTCTTTTGGAAGATTCTGAAAATCCATTTACTTGACTAAAAAATCGTTTAATCACATAAACATATTATAAATAATTTTAGTAAAATCACAAATATTAAACCTGTAGATAAACATTTATTAACTTAAATAAAAAAACATCTCTATTAAAACATCCTATTGGTTAAATGATCTGATTTACAACTAAAATTTTAAAAGTTCAATCATAAAAGATAACCGCTGTAACTATTGAAACCAAAGAATACACCTACAAGTTGATAAATTTTAGAAGACATAATTTGTAATTTATTCTTTTTTAACAGCAAAATACTATCATTTAAGTATTATCACTAGCAAGATGCTAAGACAATCAAAAATATTTACATCATTAGACTATCAAAAAAAAAAAAAAAAATTCCACCAGCATTGACATGAAAAACCACTCATACCACCCCTATTTGTAATTTACTTGTTTTTCAAATTTCAAATGTTGGTAACCAAAGGACAACCGATGTGTGAGCTGTTTCCAAGGATTTCTCTTTAGTTGATTGAATGAACTTTCGAATTTTTTTTGCACATAGATCATAGATCTCATTAAAAACCGAAATCAAATAAATATAAGTTAATATATAAGATTATAATTGCCACAGTCTAGCTAAAATGTTTGTATATGAGGCGTGGTAAAAAAAAAAAAAAAAATTAACAGTATTTCTGTCACGTATGTACCCTTTGTGCCACTTCGGCATGGACGATGACATAGATGTTATTAAAACTGTTTAATTTTTTTATTTTTTAATTTTAAGTTTTATTGTTACCAAATGCTTATTATTATTTACTGTCTTGAATTGAATTTTTTTTCAAAATAGAGCAGAATAATATATACCTTTTTTGAATTTTTTTTTTCTTCGTATTCGATTTGGTGTTATTACCACTCATTTTCTCTTTACTTTTATCTACACTAAACTAAACCACCACAAGACGTTGACATATCTCCAATATTTTCAGAACCGGATCGGACGATGAACCGATCACCTTACTGGTCAACTAGTCGGACAGGATCTAAAAACCGGATGACGTCATAATTATATATATGTGTTATATTATTATTATTATATATATAATTCAATATGAGTATTTTATAGCTATAATTTATAGTTATATATAAAACTCAACAATAATTATTCATCCAACACTAAAATTCATTATCCGATCATCCGTTGAACCCATTAAAATTAAAAAAAAATTAAAAATTAAAAATCCAGTCCGAACCAGTTCCTAGTCCAACCACTGAACCAGTTCGAACCGGCCGATTCTTGAAGAAGGAAACAAGTTGGGGTGGATCAAATTGGTGGCCCAACCAAATTTCGGTCCGATCTGTCGGACCAGCCAGTGTGATCCGAGCTTAACAACATTGCATACCTTATTAGTTTGTCTTTAAGTGAATTAAATTTTCATTTTAGAAAAGTGAATTGAAACACTAAGTCTAAAGCCTAAACAACAATAAATATAATAGAAGACACCCGTATTCATGAGAGACCCAATTTGTCTGTGTTATAATTACGCTCAGAAGATACATAATTCTCACCTAATATTATAATTACACACCTAATGTTTATAATCACGCACAATTATAACTACTTAACTTGTAAAAAAATAATTACACAATTTATATGTTAATTAGACAAGTTATGTTTATAATTACACAAGTTATTTCAATAGTTACGTGCAATAAGAATTACTCAACTTATAACACATAATAAAACACTAATTATTTTTATAATAACGCACAAAAATAATCAAACAAGTTATACCTACACGATATATGTTTAATCAAAACATATATTTTTTTAACTAATTAAAAGGATAGCAAGACCATACACAAGTTAAAAATAACAAAATGCTTGATTTATAGTGTAAATTTAAAAAAATATAATACCATATAAACAAATTATGCATTTAAAAAAAATAAGAAAATCTGCGGAAAAAAAATAACAATTATAAGATATATTTAATTCGAACCCAGTGTGTGAAAATGTTTCCTTCTTACGTGAAAATTTCATTCTTACATCTCAGCAGTTGCTTCATCGTATCAATTGCTCACAATGCTTCTTACGTTTTGTACAATTTTAGACATTTGTATTTTAACTTTACCAAATATCACATATGCCTAACTACATATGTAATTTCCAACACTTGGAACATTTTTCCAACACAAAGAACATTTCCCTTTTCATATGAACTTTAGAGTTGCATCAAGGATAAAGTTTGGTACCAAGATAAAGTACCATATCAAAAATACGATACTGTTCTAGATACTTATCTAGATACTTATGCTCTTCAAAAATCAAGATCATATTCGTCATGATAACACCACCCTAATACCTAACTTCATGCACCACGTTACACAATATTAGTGAGCACCAGGTTTTGCTAAACAGGTTGGTATGGGTCAGCATGATGAGTTCACGATTTGACTCGTTTATTTCTATAAATTTTAAATAGTATTTTATGTCGAAACTTAAAATGGATGTGTACTTGTGCCAAAAGTTAAAAGATTAACCATTTTCGGTTTTGTCATGTTCAACCTGCCAACTCGTGAACATGATTTGTTTAACACCTGATAATGGGTCGCACTAACATGGTTGATTCAAAGGAGGTTATATAAAAAGGTGCATTTTCAATGGGTAGTTTTTATTTGAAATCTATCATAACCATCCATGGTGTGACAAGTGACCAGCATTCCCAGTTAGAAAAAGGCCATGCAATTTTGTGGTGGAAAGTAAATGCTAAACTGGTCCTAACTTACCCTGAATAATATGGCACTATGGCTCATATTCATGTGTCATACTGACTGATACTGATATCACAAAAGGGCTGGCTGAAAAGCATGTGATCGATATAAACGGGTCGGTTTATGTACCAAACTGATTTATGAAGTCGGCACATATGCGTACAACCTTCTAGCAGATCCTAGAATTTAACCAACATCGATCAAGACTCCAATCGATGTTTCGGGTCAAAATCTTTTTCGCCAAATTTTTAAAAACTAAACATCGTCGAAGGGGCTCAAATATGCATATGAGATTGTACAATGTAGCTCTCGATGCATTTACGAGCCCCTTCTAGGCGATGTTAATGGACTCATTGAGAGAAATATCAAGAACTTGAGCATATAACTTTCTCACAATTATTCTTAGAAGGGCCTACATGAGTAGCATGCCTTTGATGCAATTAGCTTGAAACCACACATTCATCTTTTCTGTTGTATTCCATATTTTTGTTTCCAAAAGTTGATGTTTTTCCTAATTGAGGCCACCTTAGATTCTCAAGTCAATTTACATGCCGAAAGAAGGTTGCCATTACAGTATAGAAATCAGTATAAAATAATCAACTCGGGAAGATAAGGATATGTGTTATCTACTTTAAGATAGCATAACATAAAAAGTTTGTGTTTTGGTATACCTGGCATGTTATATTATTGTTTGTCCTTAAAGGACCTTCACTAGGTTCTGTTTTCTCCTGAATCTAGGTTCATCCAAAACTTGTGTGATGAAATTGATGGAAGTTGTTTCTTATATTTTTAAATTTTGTAATTTAACTAGTTATGAGTAGATTTTAGGATTGTATAGGAAAGGTTTAGCTTAGAATGGAGTGGTTTAAAATTGGGTGGCAATTCCTGACACATGACATAATAATAATAATCAGGATTTAGGTTGTCACATCTAGTCTGTTTATTAAAGAAACCGTTTTTGGGTGGTCAGTTTAATCAAATGGCAGGTCGTGTTCAAAAGGTCGACTCGGCATCCCGTTAATTAAACAAGCTAATTTGTCAATCTGTTTATCACATTTACAACTTAATTACAACCCATCAAATTGTGTTGACTCATTTCGATAGATGAATTTAATGAGTTGTGTTCAGTTTATGTGTTTAGATTAGGGTTGATTTGTATGGGTCATTGGGACGTGTTCGGGTTCAACAATGCAACCCATCAACCCACTAACCCGCCAACCCAAAACGATTGACTACCCTATGGTTTAAATCACTAACCTGAGTTCAGTCGCTTTACGTCATAAATCTTAGGCACATCATTCTTAATTCTAGTACCTGAATCAATAGTAGCAAAAGAAATGAAGAAAACAAAGACAGAAAACTACAAGTAAAAACAGTATTCAATTTCATCATTCATTTACCTGAATACTTCATATTCCATTGTGTCTGTAATCCGTGATGTTTAATATATAGATTATGTTCAAGAGAATATATGTTACAGACTCACTACTGCAAGTTCTATTTTAACATGAAAACAAAAGAATGAAAATAGAGTCTGGTTCTGAGTTGTGATAGTCAAATGAACTACTTTTAACTTCAATAATTATATTAGTTATGATAAAAGAATTGATAGAGACATCAACATATAAAAACATATTAATGGAATAAATATTTTAGGTGAAAAACAAAAGAAAGTCAGCGTACGAAAGGGTGGTTGACCTTACTATTGGATACGTATAGAAATGCTAATGCGTATATATACATTTAAATATAGTCATATAGCATTACGGAATTGGAAATGTGTAGCAAATACGTAAGATGTACCTAGAATTTACCTCTTCGAGTAATAATGAACCATATATTCTGTCTGATGTGTCTCTATATAAACCCCATGACCCCTTTGCCCTCACATTAAAGGATCCTCCCAGCAAACACCCTGTACAAGATTCAACTGTTCTCAGCTGAATCAAACCAAAAATTCATGAAGCTTTTTGCAACTATTTTTAATTCAATAATATTTTTATCTTCTCTTTTCTCATATTATTTTTTCAAAAAAGAAAAGAGACATAAAAATAGAGCTAAGCTTCCCCCGGGTTCAATGGGATGGCCTTGCATTGGAGAAACTCTCCAAATGTACACACAAGATCCGAATGTGTTTTTTGCTTCAAAACAGAAAAGGTTGTATATCAAAGCCAAACAATAAAGTTTAGGTAAATGAGTTACATGCATAAAATATAAAAGTATAAAGCTATTAATTTTTATTGTTTTTGTATCATGATCAGATATGGAGATATATTTAAAACTCAAATACTTGGATACCCTTGTATTATGCTAGCAAGCCCTGAGGCTGCTCGCTTTGTGCTGGTGGCTCAACCTCATTTGTTTAAACCTACCTACCCAAAATGTAAAGAGAATTTGATTGGGCCATCAGCCCTGTTTTTTCACACGGGAAATTACCATGCCCGCATGAGGAAATTAGTTCAAAGCTCATTTTCTCCAGAAGTAACACGGAAACTGATTCCTGATATTGAAAAACTAGCCTTGTCTAGCTTGGAATCATGGGCCAATGGTCAAGTCATTAACACCTTCCATGAGATGAAGAAGGTATGTATTCAACATTATTTTACCAATGAGTTTTAACTTTCGTCGAGTAATAATATTAACATTTATGGATTTTCGACAGTTTGCTTTTGAGGTAGGCGTTTTGTCTATCTTCGGTCAGTTAAACAAGACATATACAGAAAAGCTAAAGGAGAACTATAGCATTTTAGAAAAAGGTTACAATTGTTTCCCAACAAAGCTACCTGGAAGTGCATATCATAAATCTTTAATGGTAAATAAGATTAAACTTCTGCTATTTTTCATGTATTATATCCCAATCTTGTAGTTAAAATTTTCATTGGTATGATTATATGAACATCTGAAGGCAAGGAGAAGGCTTAATCAGATTCTTGGTGAGATTGTGAAAGAAAGGAAGGAGAAAAAACTGTTAACAAACAATCTCTTAGGTCATCTGCTGAACTTCAGGGACGAAAAAGGAAACATGTTAAGTGAAGAACAAATAGCAGATAACATCATTGGTGTACTGTTTGCAGCTCAAGATACAACAGCTAGTGTCCTAACATGGATACTGAAATATCTTAATGATGATCCTAAACTTCTAGATGTTGTTAAGGTAAGATCCTAAAAGTAATTCCAGCTGTGATTTGGATGTAAGAATTTACCTTTTCTACAACATATATAGTTATATGTAAGGGCCCAAGTGCCTGGTGACTCTTTGTAGAATGATCATAATGAAGAACTTCTACTGCTGATGGCAGGGAGAGCAAAAGGCAATTTGTGAATCTGAATATGGAGAGAATGGGTCTTTGACCTGGTCAATGACGAGAAAAATGCCACTAACATATAGAGTATGTACTTATAAAACAAGAAATGAACTTTAATAATAATCCTTTTGGTATAGCATAAGCTACATGTTAAACGCTAATCATATGCATATTGATTTCAGGTAATATTAGAGACCCTGAGGAAGGCAAGTATTATATCTTTTACTTTTAGGGAAGCAGCAGTTGATATTGAATATGAGGGTGAGTCAAGTAGATGTTTTTTAGGCTTAAACGCAATTACTAAGTGATTTAAGTGACTAATGATGTAAATTAACAAACAGGATACCTAATACCGAAAGGATGGAAAGTGATGCCATTGTTCAGGAACATTCACCATAATCCAGAATTCTTTGCACACCCTGAAAACTTTGATCCCTTCAGATTTGAGGTATGGAATGCAATGCCTGCCAAATTTCAAGTCTAAATCATACAAAAGTGCAGACATTTAAGGAGTTTTTTGTTCATTAATCATTATCCTTTTCTTTTGCAGAATCCCCCAAAACCTAACACATACATGCCGTTTGGCAACGGAATACATGCTTGTCCAGGAAATGAACTTGCAAAGTTAGAGATGCTTGTTCTACTCCACCATATGCTTACAAAGTATAGGTATTATGTTAACAAGTAAACAATCAAATAATTTAGGAACTAACAGACATTCTTGATACAAAAATAGTGGTCACAAATCATAATTAGACCATGCTGATTTTATTCTTGTTGGTCATTTTGGACGACAGGTGGGAATTGGTGGATCCATCAAACTTAATACAGTATAGTCCATTCCCAATTCCAGAGCATGGACTCAGAGCTACTTTTAAGAAAGAATATTGACAGCAAACAAGTGTTCTTTCTAGAAAGAAATCGTGTTGATTCCGTTAATAGTTACCAGTGTGTGCTGCATACCCTATGTATTTTTTCCAGGGTCTAGCTTACAGCTACAGCTACCTAATCATTGATGTATAGCCCATTTGTAGTGTATTCATGATGTCACTTACAAGTTGCATTGTAGCTTATTATCAATCTGCCCTTACGGGGCCATATGTAAGCAACAATAAAGAAGGCTTTTGTTGTGAGAATAGTTATTTGCTTCATATTCATATGTCCTTTACTTTTCTTGTATTTTCTTTTAAATTATGCTTTTGGCAAGGGAACTTCTTTTTATAAAAAACAGTTCAATATTTTTTGAACATAACAATTTACACATCACCATCGATGAAAATACATCATACATGTGCTTAGAGACCCCGAAACTGTATATCATGTTCGATGATCCATTTGCATTAGATAAGATTAGAAAGCTGACCTCGTTAGAAAGAATAGTGCATTATATTAATGCTATCACATGGCCCTTCTCTCTGGATTGTTCTACAAGCATGGAGGCATAATTGTTAACATTTAGCTTCACATGTGATTTTGCTATAACTGTGTTAATTGTAATATTATTCATATATCCCACAAAGATGAAGGATGCGGAATTACAATGGCGTATCGCTAATAAATGACTTCAACACAACTGATCATTATTATCGGTCAAAGGGTAAAATGGTCCAAAAGTCACCCATGACATAATTAACTGTCCACAACCTACTAAATTATTTTACTAGAAAAATAGGATCTATATATATATAATAGTGTTTGAAATGGTATGTAATGCGTTAATTATTTATGAAGTTCAAAAAAATGACGCAGAAAAAAAAAGTGGGAGGTTCTACCATATTGGTGGTTACCATTTTCTAAACTTTTATTTGTAAGTGAGCTACAAAAAGGCAAAAGAAACATTTGAAAATATATTTACAGGCTTTCTAAAGAAATTACAAGAATTAGATATCAGGGGGCTTGTTTTCCAAATCACTGAACCCCATCAATATTACCTTTTACCAATAATTGAAATATGTCAGCATGTTCAAAGGTCCTTCACAGGTGCATATAATGTTATCAATACTGGCCTACCTATCATGAGTTTCATGTTAAAGTACTTATAAGGACATTGTACAGTGCTCCCCTGGACAACAACTATAATAGGGGGAAAGAATTAGTAAATTGATGTTCAAAACATACATGTTTCAAACTTTGAGATGTGAATCATTTTACGAGTTGTCAAGTTAAAAAGGTCAAATCAACCTATTTCTATTTCAAATAAACCGACAAGCAATTACATTAATATGGTTTTAATTTAAAAGTGCATACTATTGACCACACGATACTAGGCAATGACTAAACGGCAGACATTAGCCGTCACATTATTTTAGCTAGAAAAGCACGGTTCATACACCTACCAGATAACCTGTTCGTGTGGAGGAAGGCATCGAAAAATCAAATCAAAATGATTTCCTCCCTGAAATGGAGGTTAGCCTCCTTGATCATATAAGGCCAACAAAAGAGTACATTAATCAACCTCATTAGTCATTTCTCAAGGACCCATAGTTTTCAAGAATTCATTTAACCATGTAAATTATCACATATTCAAGGCTAATCTGTCTAATCAAGATAAATAGATAGTATTTCGTGCCTAACCTTAATTCCCTCGAAGGACCACAGATAGAACACTCTAAGATAAATAGATAGTATTTCGTGCCTAACCTTAACTCCCTCAAAGGACCACAGATAGAACATTCTTGATTCATCAGGTGCATCTAAACAAAACCAGAATTTTCTAATGATTCAGATTACCAAATAGAATAAGAATTGTCTAAATAAGTCACTGATAACCATGAACTCATTTATTTGCCTCAATATCAAAAGAAATACAAGAAAAGATACAAGCTATTTCAGCATTGACATTGACACAGCAAAGACTAAGCAACAAATTATATCAGCTACATGCCTTTGTAACAAATATAAAAACAATAAGCACAGGCGAATCAGGACTTATAGAGCATCTAGTACTTACCCGAACCATTAATAACATGTTATCCCAAAGAAAGAGGCAAATTTTGCAACATTCGACCACGAGGAGCTCATGGATTTGATCACTCAGCTTGAAACTTCACATGATGTCACTCATCCTGCATTGCTCCCACCCAAGCTTCCTTATGTACTGGTATCTCTCGTTTGGACCGAACGATGTGTGATTCAGACATTAGATATTCAAGCCTACCAATATTGTGCTACTAAATGAAAACAAACATGACTGAGCTATCAAGTGTTCAAAATCTTCAGAAAACTGAGTCCACTTCTGATTAGGTTATGTTATAGCTTCATGTAGATTCGAAGGAAAAATTCAACAAAACAACGTAGTTTTAGCAGGTTTTGATTCGTCAAAAATTACTAACTTCAAACTTGCAGATCAAGAGCCAAAATTGTAATCTGTTAATTGAAATTTTCATCGAAACTCATGCGATAAGTCGTTTCAGATGTCAAATCAGATCATTTGAAAGCAAACATACAGTAGAAAATGAAATTAATGTTAACCTAATGACTACTGATTCAACTAACCATAAACATGCGACACCGATTTCTGCATCATTTAGCGATTATATCAAAATCTCCATAAACAAAACCTAATTTACCGTTTTTCAAAATTAAAAGTAAAATTGAAATCTGAGGGGAAAATTGAACTGATTTTACTTGATGAATCTCTAGAGCTTCAGATATCAAAAGCATTTGTTATTCTGTTGGCGCCAAACCCTCTGACCTGCGATTCACCACTAATGTCTACATTTGTTCTAATATAAATGTTGTGTACAAACACTAATTAAGTGATTTGTTAAAAGTTTATTTTAATCGATTTCATCGCTACAATGGTGGAAGGGGCGTATGCGGGTAAGCCTCGGGTCGGATGGGTACACCCCCGCGACTTGGTCGGGTAGGGTGGGCGGTTTGGATTTTGGGTTCATGACGTCATGATGGAAGTCGTGGTTATAAACGTTTTGCAACCAGGTCCGGCTCCCTATAACAAAATTTTAGGTTTTTGCCTTAGTCCTCCAATGTATTTAGGGGCCGAATATATAACTCATCTCAAATTTCTTGCTTATGTGTTTTTCTAAGGGTTACAATCGATTGTTATGAACTTATGGCTGGTTACAATCTAATGAATTAATAAAAGGTTGCAATCGATTAATACTCATTTGCGTTATTATTACAATATTACAATATTTTATATAATTTTGTTTTGTTTTTGTTATAATTACATATTAGTATATTCTTGTTTCTAAATTATTTGATATTGTCCTACAGTTGTAATCACAAAAGTAATATTCAAAACAATCTAAATGAACAACCAGATGTTGATGATCAACAACCAAACAATGGACAAACAAATGATGATCAACCAAGTGATTAAAGGAAGGTTTATAAAATTATATGCATTTGAAAAAAAAAAAACCTGACTTTTTACGTCACCTACGGCCTCTAAAATGGTGTAGGCACCCATGTGAGCAACGATAATAAGACCATTTCTAGCATAGGGTACTTTTGGGTTTAAAAATACTTGCCTACTGCTTTAGGATTTTAGGATACTTTAGGTAATTTTAAGTACGATGTTACAAGTTTTAATTGGGTGGCGTTTACGGTATTTTTGGGTAAAAAAATGTGCACTCTCCACCTTAACTATATTTGGACCTTGCTTTCATCCGTAATCTTATAAAAACTCATACATGCTTGTTTGCGCTTGTATACACTTGTATACGTCCTTGTATTGCCTAAATTCCACTCAGACATGTTCATATAATAGGATATATCTATACTACTATATAATACATATTAGAAGGACAAAATAATAATTTTACTCAAATTGTAAGACGCCTAATACAATATTTTAAGTAAAAAGTACAAGTGTTCTATGCCATAATTCCATTTTTACCCCTATTTAATAAACTATTTTAATTAATACACTATTAATACACATTATTAATACATTATTTAATAATATGATATTAGTTAATTCAATACATTTAATATTATATTATTTTAATACTTGAAAAGGATATTTAAATTTATTAAATACTATTTAAATAATTAAGTATACAACTAATATTTATAATAACTAATAATTATATTTTCTAGGGGTATTTTGGGTAGTCGATAACTTTAGTATTTTTGATTAAATTTGTTAGTAAATGACATATTATTAATACGTCTAAAAATATAATTATAATAAATATAATAAGTACAACATAGTAATTTTACTCAAATTGTAAGACACCTAATACAATATTTTAAGTATAGAGTACAATTGTCCTATGCCATAGTTCCATTTTTACCCCTATTTAATAAACTATTTTAATTAATACACTATTAATACACATTATTAATACATTATTTAATAATATGATATTAGTTAATTCAATACATTTAATATTATATTATTTTAATACTTGAAAAGGATATTTAAATTTATTAAATACTATTTAAATAATTAAGTACACAACTAATATTTATAATAACTAATAATTATATTTTCTAGGGGTATTTTGGGTAGTCGATAATTTTAGTATTTTTGATTAAATTTATTAGTAAATGACATATTATTAATACGTCTAAAACTATAATAATAATAAATATAATAATATTAATAGTAATGATTATTTTTATTAAAAGGTTAACAACAATATTGTGTTAAAATTTAATAATATGTTTTTTTATCATGTTATTGTATATGTAACAATATAATAATAACATATCATTAATCATGATACAATGTTTTTCATTTTATGATAGTTTTTATTCAAATACTTTTAACATATTTATTTTACTTGATATCCACGATTTATTAAATATCATATGTTCAATAATAGTAGCATGACGATATGATAACGAATCACTAAAGCATGTGTAGATATACATGAGAATCCGAGCATTTATATCATTGAACTAACTAAAATCATAATAATCCTAAAAATTATCATTGCGACGTTCACATATACATTTAAAATCAAACCGCGACGAAGCGCGGGTGTCCACTATATTACTATATAAAGCAAAACTTAGGATAAAAATGTAATTTTATAAAAAAATTAAAACACCTAATACAACTTTTTAAGCATTAGGTACAATTGTTCAATGCAATCATTCTTATTTTACCCCTTATTAATAAACTTCTTGTAATTAATACATTAATTAATACATTATTTAATATTGTAAGATTATTTAATTCACTACATTAAATATTATATAATTTTTAATATTTTAAATTAACATATAAATTTATAAATAAGTATTACCTTATTTAAATACTTAACAAAATACTTTTATAACAATAATAATAATAATAATAATAATAATAATAATAATAATAATAAAATTTATAAATAAGCATTATTCTATTTGAATACTTAACTATATAATTACAAAAACTTTTATAATATGATGATAATAATAATCTATATTTATATCGTCTATTGTTTATTACTATCTATAAAACATCTCTTTAAGACAAAATTGTAATTTTACAATAATTTTAAGATAACATATAAAGGATTGCAAGATTTAATCTTTGTTTATTATAAGAAATTTCCTATTATACTCTTATTCTGCTTTAAAGAAATGAACCACATGGTTTCCTATTAATATATCTATATTTAATATATAATGGTATCACAAATCTTTGCATTGTTGTATTAAAGCAATTCAACCTATACTATGTCAAATGTGAATTTTCTTGAAAATATTCGTTAAACTTTAATCATGTTCAACACTTATGTTTACTTAAAAGTTGAGTCATTCAACTATTCTTGTTAATGCTAATTAGTTCTGTAATAATGTGTTAGCTCTAGCATATGATAATAATCATAAGCCGTATAAGAGATTTAAACCATAAAACAAAACAATTGATAAATTAAGTGAAATATAACAAGTATAAACTTGTAAATTGATGGTCTTGAATCATTGATTCTAACTACATATTTTTAGAGTGAGTAATTTTATTATGGTGTTTAAAAATTATTCCTTTATCGTAACACATATTAAAAGCACCATAGATTCGTGAAGTAAAAAAATACCATAAAATCACTCAGTTCATTAAACATCATAAAATCACCCTATTCTTAAACACAATAAATCCCACTCAGTTCATTAAACATCATAAAATCACCCTATTCTTAAACACAATAAATCACTCAGTTTTAAAACACCATAAAATGCATAGTTCTGAAATCCTAAGATGTCCCACCCAAATGAATTAGGTAATTTTTTTTAAAAAAATACAACAATAATATACTCGTTTAAAAGATATAAAAACACTTGATAGTATGGTTTTTTTTTTAAATTGATGTATAAGAAAGTTATGGATGTTTAAATATTTGAGGGGAAATTACATGTGACTTGCATGTGTAGCAATCTTTTGTAAATTGACGCATTTGCATATTCCTTCTTTGGACACGTGACGGTTTCTTATGACTTCCTACACTTTTTAAGCTTTTGTCTTTTTACAATAGTCATCCCCTATAAAATAACAAAATGATTCTTATTAGTAAGAAATCACCATACTTTCTAACCTTTTTAACATAATAAAACAAAATGGCTAGTGCCACATGATCATTTTCTTGTTTGTCCATGTAATCTTAACCTAGGTTCCACGTACGATTGTTCACATGTACTCATCATAATAAACTTACAAATTTTGGTAAACAAGTTTTTTTTTTTTATTTCAAATGAGTTTTCTTAATAAATGATCATTTACTACTCTATTAATTAATCAAATTCTTTAGATAAATAAATAAATCATTTATTAAAAATACTTTAATAAAATTTATTTTTTTTTAGAATGAAGCTTAATTTCTAGATAATTATTTTTAAAACTAAAGTAATTTTAAAAGTTATACAAAAAGGTTTAGGGATATGTATGAATTATATATATATATATATATATATATATACTAGTTTTAGTAAACCCATATAATACACGGGTTGAAAATATGAAAACAACATAATTCATAAATGTATAAATATTTCGTATGATTAAGTTACGTATTACTATAACAATAAAAAATAAAAAGTTATATTTATAAATTATAAAAATTTGAATACTTTTTTGAATAATATAATATACAATTAACCCATGTAAAATTAAAAATCAGTTGTCTTAAAATCACGCTAACATAAATATTTAAATATATCAATAAATATTTTTTAGTTTTTTTAAATTGAAACTTATTTGACTATAAAAATATGTATAGTTCAAAACAATATGATTACACAATGAAGTTGATAATATAAAAAAATATATTCAAAACAAAATGAATTATTACTATTTATAGAGTTTCTTAAAATAAAAACTTGACTAAAATAGTATATTAATTTAGGCGGAAATTTTTTTTTAAGGAGTAACATGAGAGTGCCATGTGGCATCCTAGTTACTCTTTTATTATATACTATAGATATAAGGGAGGGATCAAATGAAAACAATGTTTATAATTAAAAACCGTTAAAACCAAGGGTTACATATATGTAAGTACGTGTTGCAAAGTGTACAAGTAAGAGTTACGTACATGTATGGGTTATGTATATGTAAATACGTGCTAACAAGTGTACAACTAAGAGTTACGTACATATAGCTGCTACAAGTTACGCATATGTAATTATTTCGTCATTATCAACGTTCTTTCAAGTTTATATTAAAAAACATATAATGACCTTGAAACATAAGGTTGAAGTCTACTCAAATATACTTTAAACAATTTAAAAATTAAATCAATTATAAATTATGTAATTGGGTAGTGGTGGTTTTTACGGTTTTTAATTTTAAATATGGTTTTAAAAGTAATTTTAAAAGTTATATAAAAGGTTTAGGGATATGTATGAATAATATATATATATATATATATATATATATATATATATATATATATATATATATATATCTTAATCTTAATATATAATAAAATAAAATAGGTTTTGACACATGGCAATATTTTAGCCAATGCATTGCCACATGACATCTTTACAACATACAAATACCATGTGTCATTTTATTAGCCATATGATTTTAAAAGAAAATGCTTAAATAATATTTAATGTCTAATTAAGCAACATTCCAAAATTAGATTTTAAAATTTAATAATTAAAACAAGAAATTTAAAAACTTTAAATTTTTAAATTTCAAATTCAATCTGCAATTAAATCTAAGATTTTATTTAAAAATAACTAACTAAATTTGTTAAAATTTTAAAATTTAACACTAGCAATTTGAGTATTTAAATGGAGCATATGTATCTCACAAATTTTAAGTTATATTGGTAACAATAAATCTGAGTATTTTGGATTATTAATTTCAAATTTTGAAATATTCTATATTTTAATAATATCGTATAATAATTGTCTATATTATATAACATAATACCATTATTTTATTATATATATATACAACAATTTTTTCTATTTATTATTCTTTTATTATCAAAAATATTTCAAAAATATACGAATTAACTTCTCCTATGATCAAAGAGTCCATGTATTGTATATGAAAATTTTCTCTTACTTCTTTATTATTCACACAATCATTATCTTTAACTTATTTTGTATTACATTCAATTACAAGATTATATACACTTGGAATTAAAAAATATGTTTTTAATGATAAACCTTAATATTGATATTTTTTTCTCTTATTACCATAACTTTCACTTCGTTTATTTTTTATTTATGTATACTGTTTTATACATTATTGATAAACCATCAAGTTACCTTGCTCAACAGGACATCATCTGTATTATAATTAACTTTCTAAAATGATCTTAACATATCACATCGTGATTTGTGTATGGAGGCAAGTAATGTATAATAATCCGATAGAAAATTACTCTATTAAGTTTATTGTGGTTGAGGATAAGGTATTGTTCAAATAATCGAATTGTTATCTTCTTTTAATATTTATTTTATAAAACATATTTTCTATATATCCTTAATGTTTTACATTTTTAATTATAGAAAACTACAATACATAAGAATATTAAAAAAACTAATTTCTTAAGTTTCAGAAGTTATTTAATCAATCTGGTTAAAGATTTATATATGAAAATGTTTTTAGATACTTATAAACATTAATATTGTTTTATATGTATTTAATTATTTCATTTAATTTACATGTATACACATTTATTTAATCGACATTCGCATGTGTATATATTTAAGACTTATTAATAGTAACCGATAGTTTATGTTTCTATTTATTTTAAAGAGTATATTACATGAATGGTTCTTGTAGTTTAGTAAAAAAATTGAATTTGATTCTTAAACTTTTAAAATTTCAAATATAGTCTCAAATATTATATTTATCTACCATTGTTTATTATTCTGTAAGTTTAGTTACTAATGTTAAATTTTTTAAAATGACTATTTTATATTTTACCTACAAAGATCATCAAGGTAAATTACTTTTTATTTAAATAAAAATTATTTTTAAAAATATCATTTTTAGATTGTTCAGATTTTTAAATGTTTCTCTAAAGATTTTGAATTTTTAAATGTAAGTTAGCACAACTTTAAAATTAATATTAACTTAAAAACACTAAAAATCACATATACCTCACCGTATAAGATCTAAATAAATCGAAGAGTTGTAATTGTTTAATTGGTAGAATTTAATATAATATAATCTTTCCTTTTTGTCCATTTAATGTATTACTCGTTAATGCATTTTTTCTTAGATATGTGCATTTGTTTTGTTTTCTTTTATAACACGTGTGTAATCGACGTGAGAGGAAGAGTAAGTGAGAGAAATAGAGTTAAAAGGGAAAGAAAGAAAATACTCTTGAAAGAAAAACAAAGTGAGGTGAAGTTAAGTAAGAACGACATCAAAATAAAAGATGCAAATAGAGTAGAAAGTGAAAGGTTAAGGGGCAAAACAAGGTTTTGAAACTGTAGGCATGCAAACGGTTAAATTGGGAAAACTTCGAAGATGCAAATAATAATTTACTCTAAATTTTATCTATAGGAACCTAATTGGCAACTTCAATAGTAAATTAAATCTTTTAAACTTATAGCTGTTGAAAAATCATATGATAATAGTCAAATAAAAAAAATAAATAAAAGGAACACTTATAATCAGATGATAATGGGAATCTAAAAAAACTCATCTCCTTACTTGAAATTAATAAACTAGTTTTTTGAAAAAGCCCATTATCAATGAACTAACGATCGAACAAGTTGAGTATGTGGAGAAATCAACACAATGAACCAACGAGGGCGACGTAAAGATATTGCTCTATAGAATAGATGTGGCTGATGAATGCAAGCGAATAGGTGAATCTAAATAAATGGGTCTAAAAAATTGAGGGGTCTTTAATTTTGGGACCCTCAGCAGACCTTAATAAATAAAACGTGACAACAGCAGACTTTAATCGAACAACGACACATGTTCGAACAAAACGTGAAAATTGATTAAAATCATACAACAGACCTCAATCGAACAACATGAGTTAGAGTTAATCGAATGTTTTAAATCGAAGCGCACGATCTTACTAGTCGCTTCATTTGTTTTTAGTTTTAATTGAACATTAATTGATTAATTTGTTTTAGTTGGATAATCAAGATGTTGAAAAAAGACTAAAATATCCTCATACTTAACGGAGGTTTTAACGGAGTTAGTGGAGTGAATAAAAATAAGAACATTTGGTAAACTATAGTGACTAAAATAAAAAGAAAAGTTTTTTAATTGAAATGATAAATTCAACGAAACGTCAGAGACGAAAGTAACATTTTACTCTAATATTTATATAAACACATATTTAACATCTAAGTATAACTTATATAAACAAAAAGTTCATTTAGACCGACGAGCTAAACGGGTTCAAGCTCATTTAAGCTTGGCTTAAATCAAGCTTTTTCAAACGGTTCCCAAATACCCATGAGTCGGCTTGAATTGTTTATACCCTTGTCCACAAGTCCACAAACCCTTTCTCTCAAGCTTTTTATTAATTAAACGACCATATTTGCAACTATTAGAAATAGAAGGGATGAAAGCTGTACAAATTACATTTCATGGAGACCACTATGCAATAAATATTAATATATATCTCAGATCACCTCTGAAATTTTCAACATGGATGCCCTGATATCCTTACGCCGCTTTTGCCAATGTTTCTGATACTTATGGCTTTTTCTACACCATCTTCTTCAATGGGTTCTTATGAGCCAGATCACACCACACATGACGTTTTTCTAAGCTTCAAAAGTGAAATATTCACAATCCTTTCACAGATCAATGAATCATGTCATTCATCTAGGTATGTTTCTTTATTATACCCTTTTAATCCATCAATTCGATTCTAGCTTACTTGCTTACTGTCTGCTAATCTTATATCTGATAAGGAAGTGTTTTTCATGCCTTAGGATCAAATCCTTTCTTTGTTTTAAAATTTTTTCTTTTGAATTCGATTGGTTTGTCATGGGTTTTCTGTATCTTTAATTATAGATCTGCCGGTAGTTTATTGTGTTTGATCTAGTTATAGATGGATATTGGTTTAATTTGTTTGTGTTCTATACCATTAGTATAATTTTATTTTTCAAAGGTAAAAAAGAAACAATAATAGACGATTATAGAGTTGGGATTTAATCAGATTCTATATGTAATTTGTGAACAATAATCACACCAGAATAGAACACAATTCGATTTACAAAGAGTAGAAGACGATTATTGTACTAAGTATTACAACGAACTCAACGGAATCTGTGATTACAGAAACTATACATCTTCATTGGCTATATTTAATGGTTTAACTAGGTTTGCTAGAATAATATGACATTATCGAAAACATTTTAACTCAGGGCCTATGACTTTGAACCTTTCAGTGTAATGTTCTAAGTGTGTTTATTTTTTGTATAGGTTAAAAACCAATATTGTTTGGTATTTTTAAGCGCATGAGTAAGGTTAAGAAGGTCTTGCAAATGAAACGGGTGCTTATTGTTCTTGATGACATCGATGAACATGATGATTTAGTTGTTATACTTTCAACAATTGCATCCTTACACAAAGCAAGATCATAATAACAACTATATATGCGTTATCTAGGTCATTTTTTTTGTATTTTGCAAGCTCGAATTGTTGAATGATCATGAATCGTTGGAGCTTTTAAGTTGTGATGCTTTAAATAGAGTTAGCACAATATTGTGAAGGAAATCCACTAGCTCTTGAAGAGTTTGGTTTTTTCTATCTGTTAGTGTTGAAGATTTATTAAATGTCAGTTTATTACAAAGACTGAAAGAAGATCTTAATCATAAAACTCAAGATGTACTACAAAAGAGTTTTGACAATTTGTCAACCTTGCATTTATAAGAAGCTATTTGTATATTGTGACATTCATGTAGAGTTGTTTTTGCATATTTTTTATCGTTTCACGAGTAACAAGATGATGATATGCATCAACTGGTTCACGAGATTCTAAGGTATTAGATTATGATAGTTGTGACGTTTTTCTAAGCTTCCCTTTGTAATTTATTTACAGATTATGAAATTAGTAGCTTTTGTAATGTAAATTAGTAGAACAATTGCAAGGCCAAACATTTCATGTAATAGTTGAATTTATTACAAGTATGTTTTCTATCTTGTGTAATATTAACATTGTTCGACACTAATTTATTTTGAATTGTTCACTATCGTTATTGTCCTAACTTAGGACCTTATGATTTTGGATCTTTATTAATAGTTAATTGTCTTCTGTTAGTATCATTAGTTTCATAGCTGCATCAACTTATTTTAACATGTATTAGTTATATAAAAGGTCTAACTGTCTCACACTGTATTAGGTTGGTTTGTAAGTTGATGTCCAATTATGTTTATTGCTTAAAACTTTATTGTTGATTATTGAAAAAAAAATCAAACCGCAAATACTGAATTGAAAAGGAAAAAAAATCAAATGGTCTTTATACGATAACCTTACATGTTGCTACAAGGTCCGCCCTCAAATCCAAAATAACAAAACACATTAGTTATACATTTTTTATGTGTATGTAAAACGAATAAACTAAAATCTAATGTGCGAACCCCGTTGGTTAAACATTTTCAGTAACCAAAATTTCTGGTTATGAGGTGAAATGATTGAAATTGAAATTTACATGCTCCTATTCTTATGTAGTTACTAAATTAAGGGGTGTCTTGTGTTTGTTTCAAAATTAATTATCTGATATGAGGAATACATATAGATAATGAATAACGAGACCTTAAATTTAGAGAATAGAAAGTGAGTTCCTAAACTATCCTTGTTTTGGGAAATGAGATGTAGTAGATTCAGCTAAAACCTTAAAAAAAATTTAAAATTATAGGGATGCGAATGATATAGAAAATCAGATGCGGATGCTTTAAACAACATGTCCATATTGACATGTTATTTGACCGGACTCATTGTGATGTATATATTTAAGTTCCATGGACCATTGTTTGTGTTTTAGTTATGCTTGGTTGGAGAATATTGCATTTCCTAAAACATTTGCGGTAGTTTGTTTTGACTTATGTAATTAATTTCTTAAAACCTTCAAAGTTATGTTCTGAATTTACTTGTTATTTTTTTAATTTCAACTTAATACCAAGTTTATCTAGTGTTTTTGAGGGTACAAGTAAGATTAAAAAGGGCTTACAAATGAAAAGTATGTTTATTTTTCTTAAGACATCGATGAACATAGAGAGTTAGGAGCGTTATTAGGAACAAAAGTGTCTTTACACAAAGCAAGACTATAGTAACAACTATATTCATAATTTATAAACTCGAATTGTTGATGACCGTTAGAGCTTTTAAGTTGGCATGCCTTTATAGTTAATATTCCTATGGAGGGTTTCAATGATCTCTTAGTAGTTGGTTTAATGTTGTGAAAGAAACCCCACTTGCTTAAAGTATTAGGTTCTTTTCTTTTTATTAGTGTTGATAAATACATTAAACACACCGAATTAATTAAAAGGAGAACTTGACCGTAAAATTTTAGGCACATGTCAAACAAAGCTTCGGCTCTTTGTCTGTGTGACAATTGTTTTTCATACTAATTGTTTGTTTGTTATTATGCACATGTTTTGATCATGAACCTCATTACCAAATGTTTTTTTAGGGGCTGTTTGATTGCACTGACCCAGTAAGATCTGACTGGGTCAGAAGTTGACCAAGTTAGAAGTTCTGACTGGGTATGCATCTGACTGAAACTTGACTGTTTGATTCAGTATCTGACTAGAACCAAAGTATTTAAGTAACAAAACCCACCGGAGTCATACCACCGGTCGTAACCACCACACCACCACCACAACCACCACTGTCACCGTACACATTCCGACCACCACCGCAATCCACCGCCCTTTGCCACCGTCGTTCGCCGCTTCCCACACCACACCACACCCTTCGCCACCGTTCGCCACAGTCGGAACCACCACACCACACCACCACCACAACCACCCTCCGCCGCTTTCAATTCAATCACCTTCAATTCACCCACCACACCACCGTAGCTGATCGTAGCTGACCACCACACCACCGCCACCGCCACCAAGGGGAGCCACGGCCGGAGAGGGGGTCGCGCAGGAGAAGGGGCGACCACCGTAGCTGACCACCACACCACCGCCACCGACGACCACCGTAGCTGACCACCGCACCACCAACGCAGGAGAAGGGGAGACGCCCGAACGCAGGCGACGGCCGAACACCGGCGAGGGGGGGTCGGCCGAACTTGGGTCGCGCAGGGGAGGGGGGATCGGCGCAGGGGTGGGGTGGGTCAGCACGTCAGCATTATGAAAATTCAGGTCGGGGTCAGATGTTTTGACCCGGTCAACTCGGGTTTTACGCACATCAAACAAGCTGACCGGCTTCGGTCAGTCAGCCGGGTCAGCCGAAATCAAACAGCCCTTTAGTCTCATCCAGCAACAAATCGATAATGCATTAACTATTTCAAGACATGGAAAGAAACATAGTTAATGAAGCGTCCCAAAAAAGTTTTTGTATGTTTTACTTACGTATACTTTAAACCTACTTTCCCTTTCACAACGTCCAATGTCAGTAAGTTTTTTTTTTCTTTTCTCATTTCGTGTCTCTTTCATATGGGTTAAAAAACGATTGAAGGTTTAACACTTTTGCACTTGATCCGCTTATCCTTAAAAATGAGACCAAAACTAAGGTAGTGTTTGTTTTTTATAAAAAACTCTTCTCCACCTCTTCATCTGCGCGCACGCAGACGCGGGAAGAGGTTTTGAGTGCGCAGACTGTTTGATTTTGGGAAGACGTTTCATTAAAAAACGTCTTCCTGACATCTGTGTGGAGAAGATGTGGACGTACCACTTCTCAACCTCTTCTCACCACTTCTCATTAACTCCCCCAACCTGAAACCCACCTTCATTTTTCAAGAACTCTCCCCACCTCTCCTCTCACCACCGGCTGACCTCCACCCAACCGCCGCCCGCCGCCGGTCTGTGAGCCCTCCCCCTCCGATGCGAGCCCTCCCCCTCCGCCGCGCTGCCCTCCCCTCTCCGCTGCGCGCCGCCCGCCCTACGCCCGCCCCCCCGCGCTGCCCTCCCTCCCCTCTCCGCTGCGTCCGCTCGCTCGCCCGCCCTGCGCCGCCGCCAGCCTTGCGCCCTCCCGCCCTGCGCCGCCCGCCCTCCGCTGCGGCCCCAGCGGCTGCCCCGGTGAAGACGTCCTCAGCGAGCTTCAAGGAGTGAGTGTTTTCATCCGATTGTGTGTTGTGTAGATCTAGGTTTGCCGTTTACGAGGTTTTGATTTGAGTCGGTGGCTTGTGTTTGTGGACTGTTTTTGTGGTTTTTGTTAGTTGTGGGAGCTGAAGATGATGCAGGCAGGGGCTATGTTTTTGTGGACTGTTTTTGTGGTTTTTGTTAGTTGTGTAGATCTAGTTATGTTTTGTGATTTGGTTTAGTATTTTTTGATTTAGTTTAGCGATCTGCAGATGTTAAAAAAACAGTTTTTTTCTTGCAGACTGCAGACGTTTGGTCCACCTCTTCTGCTGCAGATGTTTGCAGATGTGGTCCGCAGACTGCAGACATTTTACCTCTTCAAAAACAAACAGCACCTAAGTATCTTGTTATATCTTTTTCTCATTCCATTAACTATGTATATCAATTTTATTGTGCTTTCTATAAATTTTAATAGGTAACAAAGTTTTCTGTTATTAACTATTACAAACTTTTGAATTTGAAAAATTTGGGATACCAATGCTTCCTAACTTAATTAAAGAGAAACCCGATCCTTGACTTAGCTCCCATTTTACGCAATGTCTGAAGAGACAGATCGCTTTGTGATATGATATACTTAGCTTAATATACCTAACCCTTCGCAATAGACCATTTCGCACGGTTTGAATCTATAACCTAAAGGTTACAAAATACAACATTACCAACAATCTTTTACCTTAAAAGGTAATTTTTGTGACTTATATATTATATTTAAATTTTTTGTGGTTTTAATACAAGAATAAAGTGGTAATCTACATGAAAATTACTTTATTCTTTAAAGAAATATTCTCCTTTTGTCAATAAAAAGGTAATTAATCCACTCTAAAAAAATGTAATAAATTTAAGAACCAAGCATTTGTGAATTGATAGTGTACGCAGACGCATCATAGGACATAGGAGGTCACAGGAAAACCACGTATAATCAAAAGGCTAAAGCTAAAAGTACAAAATTTATAACACGACATCAACCTAACACGTTATTCATAGATTTGGGTTTAGTCTAAACCAGGTTCGGTCAGTTTTGGATTAATCCCGTAAATATGTTTAGCTAAATGGGTCGTGTTCATGTTAATTTGACAAGTTTAGATTGACCCTTTTAACCCACTTATTATTTTTGTTTTTCCAATTGTGTTTTATGTCATGATTATGTATATCGATGTTAAACTTTAAAAACTAAAAGAGAAATTGACATTAAGTTTATAATTTAAACATAATTAGATGAAAAATAAACGACCTACATTTACAAAAATAATATTTTTTTCGTTTTGTGTTTAACACAAGTACAAATGTTTTATACACTAGCTATAAATCTATAATTTTAGGCTATCAAATTGAAAAAAATAATAATAATAGTTGGTGTTTAATGGGTCATATTCTTGTCAACTCGTGAATATTTATGTTGTGTTTGGTTTCATATGTCTAATAAAATCGAGAGGTTTGTGATGTGTTGACATTCATGTGTCTGAAATACTTTTCGAGTTCATGTTGTATTGTAGGGTAGTTGGGGTTTGTGTCAAATTTGCAAGTGTGTGTTAGGTGGGACCCACCAACCTATAAACATGACCTATTTAACACCACTACCTAAATCCCTAGAAAGCAACTTAACGCAATGAATTTGCGTAAACATTGTTTCACTATGTCTTAATTTTTACTTAACTGCTCAATTATGTAGTTCTGCACGTAGATAATGATGCACCTATATAACTCCAACATATAAAAAATCTAATTTTGATGCGTTTATAATTGAAAGATTTAATTGGACAATATAAAAGAGGTTAAGGAGTAAAACCAAAAGTTTGATTTAATTAACTAGTAATTATCGATGATTCTTAGCCTAGCTGGATAAAGTGAAATACCCATGACATGTAAGTTTGGGAGATCATGGGTTAAGTCTCACTCTGGGTAAAATTTTTAGAGTTGAGTCAGGAGGTTTTCCAGCAATGGATTTCCTCTTGAGGGGGTTGGGGGTACGGTCTCAGCTGGAAAACAGATAGGTGAACCCGATTAAAATAACACATGTTCTCTAAAATAGTGTTACACATTTGCCGTTTAGAAAAAAATTAACTATTAATTATTAGTATATTAGGAATAGATAATTATTAGTTTATTTATTTGATTATTTCAATAGTATTTGAGTTGGATTAAAATAGTCTAGTACAAATATAAAGTTATGTATTCAGTTTTATTTATCAAGTTTAATAATAAAAAATAATGAATTATGTTACTTCAATTCTACGTGTTTACATATATTTTTAAGTTGATTCAGATTATTCTTCCCAACAAAGATGTCGTAGCTAAAGAGCGTTGAACAGAATTTAAAAGTGGAGAGGAACAAGTATGATCATCAAGGAGAGATCAGAACTCGACCATGAGAGACAAATATGAAGAGAACATCGACAAGTAACTTTTTGAATTATTAATGATATTTGATTATAATAGCCGGAAAAAAAGGGATAAAAAGAGAAAAAGTTAAAGAAGATGGGGACGACATATTTAAAAATACTAAATCAAAGATTTGAGAGAGAAAAAACATGAAAGATAATAGGATGATTATTGCGATAGATAATTTTGCGACACCTTCTTGTTTATTCGTTGCTATAGTAGGTAACCCAAGTAAATAGAAAAAGGAAACTAAGAGTTTGGTTTTTTATGAACAGTAGCCTACGAACAAAAAAAAAAGGGGCAAAAAATTTGAATGGTGGCCAACTGGCCATCATGGTAGCAAGATGAAAAAAAGTAATAATGACCTTTTGCTTTGCACGTAATGGAGCCTTAACATCCTCGAGTTGGAAGCAAGCAAGTGATTAAAGGTTGTTTTTTGGTAGATGACAAAAGCAGACTTTTATGATTAGGAGAGCTTAAACAACAAGTTAGTAAAGGAGTCGGATTGGATCATTAGCAAGTTAGCAGGTGTGATCGATTAACAGCGTCAACCAGGTTCATTCGTAATCAACATTTAAAATAAGATCAACAATGGACTTTTCTTCCTTGTCAAGAAAAACAAATGATTCTCTTTTGACAAAAGTAATTTATCAGGAGTCGTGAAAAACAAAACAACATGGTAGTAGGCTTTTGTTTAGCAGTCGAGTAAAACAAGAAAACAAAAGGCTAGTTTTTTTAGTCGAAGGTTGATTAGCAAGTACCTTTAACGATGCGGAAAGAAGTACCAGCCAAAAAAGCAGGTTTTTATCCAAAGAAAGTGTTGTCGAAGTAGGGGTTTAGACCAAGAAGATCTAGGACGTGGCTAAGGTCGAGGTCGAGGTCCATGAGAGAACGAGCAGATTAACAGTTTTAAACACAGATGAGAAGTGAAGGTAAATATCAAGATTATGGGGATGAATGAATGATCTAATCTTGATATATTTTAATTGAAGGGTTTAATTTGGACAAAATAAAAAAGGTCAAGGAGTGAAATCAAAAGTTTAATTTAATTAATTAGTAATTATCAGTTTTTTTGAAACAAATAATTATTAATTTATTTATATGATTATTTAAATAGTATTTTAGTTGGGCTATGATTAATTTTTGTCTACTATAATTATAAAATTATGTATTCAGTTTTATTTATCAAGTTTAATAATAAGAACAATGTTGAATTATGATACTTCAATTCTACGTATTGACATTTTATTGTATCGATCCAATTAGTTATTCCACCAAATCTGAAACCACATTGTCTTATTAATGAACGCATCCATACAAGACCTTAGATCTTGGTTTGGATTCAAGTTATCTTATGATTCCAACAGCAAAGTTTGATTTCTTATATTATCATGTTTTTGTCTTGTTCTATATCTTGTCTTGTTCTATGATCTTTATGGACCACCATGATCTTGAACCTAAGAGGCAACGCTTGACACCGGTTACTTATTGCTTTCATTCTCACAAACTTAATAGACAACGTGTTTAACATTCGAAAATAATTACTTTTACTTGCTATGAAACTCTAAACTTCTAGCAAGATTCATCAAGAATGACCATTTTTCTTCGAAGTGCGTTGTACAGATTTTTACCCTCACCGTGTGATTAGACATATTTACAAAAAGTTAAAGTACTAGATCGCTTGAAATTTTTTATGGAAGAAAATGCAGGGATCAAAAGGCGCTGGTTAGTGGCTGTATAAATAGTTTTTAGGTGAGTGGCTGCCTTCAAGGGTGGTTAAAAGATTAAAAAAAAAAACAATAGAAGTTGGTTTTGAACACAAAACCTCTTCAAGAGACAGTAACGAAACCAAAATTTTTTTCATGGGTGTCAGAAAACTTCTGAGGATCAGTTATCTATCACTAAATATTTAAAAAAAATGCTTTAGTTCAGTTTGGTTTACATAACAAAAAGATAAAATCAAATTAAAATTAAATTAAACTATATAATAAATACAAATATCACCCAATTTCTCATTCCCAGTCTATTTAAATCATCTAGATAAAGACTTTAAAGTAGACTAAAATATTAAATAGTCAAGCTATTATTAACAAAACATTCAACCAACAAGTTTCAAGCTAACAACCAATCAAATAATCAAATTATTAGACAATTTAAAACAAAAATTTAAAAAGAAATACCTAAATTAAAGATTTGTGATAAAGGGGCAGCTAGCAGTAGCCAGATCTAGTATTAAGGATTCATTCGAAAAGTATGCAGTTGAAGGCTTATGCGATAGCAACAATCAAACTGTTTTGAATTTGATATGTGATCGATCTAATTGTTACTTCAATTGATGCTAATATTATAACTTTATAAAAATTGAACTTTTACTAATATTAGTTTAGTTGTTTATGGTTAATGAGTTTAACTTTTAAAGTAGTTAAAGTAGTTATTGGATATATGTGTAATTGGGGGAATAAGAGTTAAAGAAGTATTGAATTTAACTGGTTAGATAGTTATTAATTTATATAATTTATTTTTTATATGTGCTAATTAGTTTCTAAAGGTTTATATATTATATTTTAAAATCTTAAATTGATTTTTGTTCGGTCGCTTTAAAATTTTATGAGGTTGTCAAATTTTATGGGGATCGGAGTTAAAATTTTCTTTAGGTTTGATAAGAATTAGGTTGTATGTATGCTAGAAAAGAATAAAAATTTATGGGGTGTTGCTTACCACTGCAACGATCCCTAGTAAAGAGTTCTATTTGATAAGGTGACATATTTGACAACGGTCTTGTCAATGTAGTGACAAAAGTTAAATGGAATTGAAGACACGAGCATGCATCATAAACATGTGGGTTAGTATGCAAAAGAAAACAAAAAACTTTTTAACAAAGATGGCCCAAATCATTAATGGTGCATTAAGCTCACCTTATTTAGTTGATGTAATAAGTTTCATATGAAATCCAACTCAACTTATTGTGTTAAACAAACATTAACTAAAAATAATGTCCCACTAAACTGGCTTAGTAGTATGACCCTCGCTTATTATCTTTTTAACATGGGTCTTTCTTCTTTTGTAACCAAGTCTAATGAAATATAATAAATTTTTATTTATTCGAAAGCTTATTGTAGCGGATGTTGGAAAAATATAGTTGCTTGAGAGGTGGACACAACGATCATAAAAGATTAAACATACTAGGTGTTTTTATACACAAGTTTGTGAGTATAAATGTATGAATATACCAAACACAAGATAAATCTTTTAAAGCACAAGAGGAATTAAGCCTTACTTTTATATGTTCACCATAAGGGTGTATATTATGGTGAAAAGGCGTTTGGTCACTATGATCTATGGGTAGGAGATTGAGTTTCTTAACAAGATGGAACGAAAAGCCCCATTTATATTGCATTTCCTTGGTTTCTCTTTTCACTTTCTCGATAAACATACTCGAACACTACCAAATCTACTTTTATACTCTCATTTTCTTCAAAACTAGCAAAGCATCCCATATATCATCCTTAATTCGTGGTCAAGTTAATATTATTATACTACTATAAATAGTTGATAAATAGTACTCAATACATTATTCATAAATCTAATTTCTTACATCATATAATTAATGCATCATTTTCTTGATCTTAAGTAGATTTTTTTCTTTATACTCACCATCAATGGTTTCTAGCTAGTCTGCTAGTCTAACTAACGGATGTAGTCTACGTATCATGCGTTTTCAAAAAGAAATTAACCATTTTGTTTCAAAACAAACCTTTTAAAAAATATCAATTTTATAAACTTTCTTATTATAACTCTCAATTGTAATTGTTTTTTTGTTTTTAAAAATTTTACTTTTTAAAGACACTAATTTTAAATTATTTCGTATATTTAAAAAAGATTGATGTTTTAGAGAAATTTTTTGTTTTAATAATCTATTTCTTTAGAAATAATATAATAAAAAGATATTTTTCTTAATTTATTAAAAGTCTATTTTTATCTAAAAAATAAAATAATATTATTAGTATTAATGTGATTATTTAATAGGAAAGAAAAACGGAATAATTTTGACGAGAAGAAATATGATGCTGACACGTGTCTTCCTAAAAACCTTTTTATTAGATGAGAAAGATTTTTTTTAAAATCCAAATACACTGTTTTGTTTAAATTTTTACTTACATCATAAATTTTATTAGAAATCAAGTTCGTTTTATACAATGTATTCCCTATATTAAAATCATACAATTTCTTGAACGAACTCGATTTTTAATAAAATTTATGTGGTTGTTCGCAAAACAAGTAAACAAACCGGTACATTTGTGATTTTTAAAGATATTGTATATAAAAATTTTAAAAGAAAAACAAATTACTCTATGATTAAATATGATGGAAATGAATAGTAATTTACAAGTAATTTAAGCATAAAAGTACAATTGTTTATTGATAAAATAATGTTAAAAGACTTTGAGTGCAAGCCTTTAAACATAAAAATACAATCAGTTTTTGTTTCGGGTAATATTAGAATTTGATGACTTCTATTGTTATTTTTAAAATTTTATTTTCACCTATTTTACTATATGTAGTATAAGCCTTGAATCTGTTTAGCTTTCTATTAGTTTTCTTTTTTTAAGTTTCGTTTAGTAAATCTTATTAAAAAAAACTGAGTGTGTGGGGAGTTAATTTTAGCTATATTCAAAGTAAAGTGTTTTTTCATAGGCTATAGCGAGGGACGTTGGCATTGTGCTATTGTAACAGATCCAACGGTTTATAAACGAGCACCATCATTTCCATTATTTTATTATCGAAAGTGGTATTGGTCTTTGTTTTTATGGTCTTGACGAGCTGAATTGATGATGACCAAATTCCTGATTATAGCACGGGGAAACAACCACATCCCGCTGCGAAGTGAGATAGAAAAAACTAGTTATAATCAAAATGAAATATCCAGATAAAATAATAATAAAACCAAAATATTAGAATTTTCATGCATTTGCATACTTCCGCTACTTACACCCACAAATCACTACAACCTCATCCACATCCGCTAGTTACACTAGCTAGCAGAGCACCCAAAGACCATAAAACTTTTAAAATTCACCCATAAACAATTGATAATCGCAAAATTCACTCATTAAAAAAATTCAATCATAAGCCACCTCTACTTATGTCACGAGACAATGTATAAAACGCCTACCAATTGCAAGTCATGGGTACTGTCTACAACTAGATACTTGGAGCATACTTTAGCGTGTTTTTTCTGCCTTAACACATGAGGCTTGTTTAAATTATATATCTTGTATTAATTAAATGTATAATTATAAGTTTAGATCTTTGAGCCAGTTTTTTTGCCTGTACTTACTCTAAGGAAACTCCCTCGAACATGGGTGCCATATGGGCAGATGGCATATATATTTTATCATATAATTATACATACACATATATGTATATACATACACTATGTGTGTATTGACAACTATAAAGAAACATGCAATGAACCAAACAATGGAGACTTTGTTATCTCCTGATCTGACATAGCTAAATGTGCCTCTGCATGTGTGTACACAAATAAAATAAAATATAAAACACCTCCTTTAAACTAACACAAATAAAACAAAACTTGTACACTGTTGAGCAGACCAGCAAAGGAACAAATGCCATTAGACCAAAGCTTTATTTTCAACACAAGATCCATAGCCCCTTGTTAGTTTATATTTAAGTTTATTATATATGTATATACATATACATGTGTTTGTGTGTGTGGTGTGCGGGAATCAGCTACTTGTAGACATTTCATTCAAAATTCCTACAGAAAAAGTGGATAACCATGTGAGGCTGATTAGTACTTTGTTACTGATTAAAGGACAAACAATGAATCATTTTTTTAGACCACATGTTAGTCAATGCCAATCTTGTAAGATTCCAATTAGATAACTAGATTTTTGTGTTTTATTGACATCTTTGATCACAATAGTATAATACTTACTTGAAAGTGAGGTTTTGGGTTTGATTTTGCGGCAAAATGTTCATAGTTTGAGTTAATAAAGTGATCTTAGACGTGAATAAGTTAATTACGCTACTACAAAATGAGTAATTGTGAGGGATGAATTTCGTAGCAAACATATTTGCGCATCTTTTCCTCACAAATCAATTTGGTGACGGCTTTAATGTTAGCAAATTAGGTGTGCTTTTAATCTTAGGTGTGTCTTTAGTCCTAGCTATCTTAGTTATTTTAGGGATTTTTATAGCCAGTTGTTATTTTATCTTTTAGTTATGTTATAATATTTGTTTGTTTTCTAGTGGTATGCTTTCAGCTTTTCTCTTCCCTTTCAAAAATAAAATGAAAGGGAGGTTTCCTAATCTGCCGATCTCTCTGAAAGCTGTCATTTAATCTCATATGATGGAGGTAAAGTTTGTAATCCCCTAGCTCCCTTGTCTCTTTAGATTTTAATAGAGTAAGATTTTACTAGGTATGTTTATTTATTTATTTTTATGAAGCTAGAGTTGTTGTGTAGTAGTGTTAATGTTCATATATATTAACTCAAACCACATTTAATTTGTTGGTTGTACTATATGGTTAAGATGACATGATATTATTGTCTTATTGAATGTGTTAGTATCTTTGACTAATTGGGTGTGAATTCAAAGTGACTGTAAGTTTTGCTCTCACCAATTGTGTCTTTTAGCTGCATTTGTTTTATGCAAACAAAAAGCAAAACAAGGGTTTCTTTAGAAACAAAATATTTCATCTTTTATTGAAAGATTTGATGCATGTGTGTGTTTTTTTAACCTTTTCCCCTTACCAATTTCACACAGCAGAAGTGTGGCCAACTATGGTAACAATGGGCCTGAATGCATTATTGATTTTTATGCTTACTTTTTGTGTGTTAAAGTTAAATTGGATTGAAAGATAAAACAGTAGAAAGAAATGGGTAGATGACAAAGTGAGTGAACAAGATTTGGTTTGACCTTTGACCCACTAATTGCTTGGTCAAACTTCAAAGAGGCGGGGAGCATCTTCTACAGCTCATTTTACTGCCATATTCAATTTGAGATCTAACATTTGGAAATTTGCATAATGCATTGCTTTTTAGTTTTGTCTATTCGTCATGTCAAATGGCCAAAAGGAAAAGCTGGAGTAAGGGCTTAAAGTATGTGGAAAATGAACGGGTTGGATTCGCGCTAACCATTCAGTATTAAGGTTACCTTTTAACCATTAAAAGATTATAAACTATTAAAAGATAACCTTTTAATAACCATTAATAAGCTATTAAACAACCCCTAGGTACTAAAAGGGGCAAATTTGGGATGTTAAATGCACCTTTTAGTTATATATTTTCATCTGAACTTTAAGTTCAACAATCAAATTACTTGAAAAAAACATCAATCCCTTTCAATATGGTGTAATTAACCTTGATTCAGATGTCATATAATTTAAAATATTTTTTTATTTACTTTTACTGACATCTTTTTATATCTATTGTTGTTATAGTTATAATTATTATTTATTAATTATTTTTATTATTACTATTTTTGCTGCTATTGTTACTGGTATAGTATTTTAAGTTTTAGATTTATATATGAGTATATTATTAATGAAAAAAAAAGAGATATAGAATATCAACTTTATTATTGTTGTTGTTGTTGTGTTTAGAACTTTATAAAGAAATACAAGGAAAAAATATTTTAAATTTGTTTTTATGTATTGCTTAGAAGTATTTTCACAATACCTTTGTGTTAAAAGTATATATTATGACTAAGTATAACTTCATTTTTTCTTTCTCATATGTAAATAAGAGTACACCTAAAATTTAGCGGGTGTCCTACGGTGCATTTAAAGTATTAGATTTAATTTTCAAAACTATTATATTAGAATAAAATAAAAATAACTATTTTATAAATATTATATCGACAGTGGATTCATTAGATTTGTTTCTTATGTAGTTAAATTATTGGATAATATTTAAAATTGGGATACTTGAATCGTAGGTTGCCTTTTCAACGTACGATTCGACCTCTTTCAACCAATATTCGTAAAGTATGATTTGTGTATCATGTTATCTTAATCAATTACGATTTAATACATATTTATTAACGAGTTTAATGCTTAATGACTAGCTACTTTAATGCATAATAAGATCTACTCAACCTTTCTAGCTTTCAATTTTGTCTTTTCAGTATGTCTAATGGTCATCACCAAATTAAAACTACTCTTTTTTTATTAAGTTATTAATCGTGTTTTAAAAATTTTGAAGTAATTAATATAAGTTCTTTAATCATAGTGGTTATTGATTGTTTGAAAAATTGATGCAATATTTCTTCATTTATTTTTCTTATTGTATATGTCATGGTTATGTACAATAACGTGAATGCAACAAGTTTTCTAAATCGTTACGATGATTTTAACACATTTAATTTATTTATCGTATGAATTAACTTGACTAAAATAAATTTTACTTTCATTAATTACGAAAATCTTGAAACATTACAGTTATACTTTTCTTATTAGATAATATAACTCGGTGTATATTTGAGACCTTTTAATTTAAATTAACATGCAAGTTTAATGCGTATAAGATCTACTAAAATTTTATTACTATGTATCATTAGGAAAAGTTAATTACAATACAAATTGATATTTTCTTGCGAAGTGTATGAAGTTATCACGCAAGAAGAAACGTTACGGGTGAAATTATAACGTAAATGTTAAAATTAATCAGGCATAGATTGAATTATCACTTAAACGTGGAATTATCACGCAAGTGTAAGTGTAATTCTTCTTGCATAATTATTACATGTTCTTGCGTGATAATTTCACCTAAACTTTGTACATTTTGCACGAAAAAAACAATTTGTATAGTAACTTTTCCCTTTATCATTATATGTTTTGGAAAGAGGCATCCAAAATAATGTTGTGGACGTTTGCATTTGATAAAAATGGAGAGCTTGTGTCTATAGGTCCATATTCTTTTACCATTTTATCTATAGGAAAAGTTTAGGGGCAATTATTGATGCTGAATTGGTTCCCATGCTGAATTGTTTCTTTTGAAACACTCGTAAGAACGGACAAGCATATAAAAAACATTGTTAGAATAATGTTGTTTCGTATATAAGGCGTAAAATGCTCTGTGTAGTTGTGTATTTGTACTTTATAGATTCCTTTATATAGTTGTGTATTTGTACTTTACTGATTCCTTTATAGTGGTCACCTTCTGGGAAAATAAAGTTAAACACCCAACTCTTGTTATATTTATATTTTATTAACATTCTTAAGTTTGCTTATCATACTTGGCTCTATCATCTTTCATGTTATGCTATATACATGATAATAAAACACTTATATTAGCATACTAGTTTTAGTAAATTTATGTATTACATGGATTGATCAAATAACATATTTAACAGAATAAAAAGTATATGATTAAGGATTATAGGTAATAAAAAATTATATTAACTTCTTAAACTTTTATTTTAAAACTTTTCTTTGTTTTTTCCCAAAAATAAATTAGACATTTTGTTTCAAAACAAACCGTTATAAAAAATATATTTAATAAAATTTGATGTTGTTGAAAAGTTTCTTATATTATAAAATTTATTTATTTAAAAATAACACTAATAAAAAGATTTCTTCTTAATTTACTTATAAAACTATTTTAGATCTAAAATAATTAAATAATATTATTGGTAATTAATGTAAATATTTAATAGGAGAGAGAGAATTAATGTGATGATGACACTTGTACCCCATAGATACCTTTTTATTATAGTACAAAGATATACTTTTGAAATGCAAATTGGATTGTATTCGGGAGAGACCGAAATATATACTTAAAATATATAAAATTGTTATTTTTAATCTTTTAGGTTAGATCATGGTGATAAAAACAACTATATTTAGAAACTTTATAAGTTCTTTCACTCATGTTTTGGCACTATATGTATCAAGAAGTTACTTATTCCAAATATACATATTTCATGAGATAACTTTGCAAAATATTAATCAAGTTTCATAATTATTCTAATTAGATCACTCATATATTTTTTTTTCCAATCAGGTCAGTCATAAGTTTTTTTTGTCTCAATTAGATCAGTAAAGTTTCAGGATTGTTTTAACTAGGTTACTCAAAAGTTTTTTTGTATTATACAGGGACACTTGGCACATTCCTAGGCTCTAAGTTTGTTTTTCACGCGTCTCTCTACTCTTAAATAATTACCTAACTTAAGAAATATTAAATAATTTTAACTCTTTTTTAGATTACAAATAATTTTTTTAATACATTAAGAAGATGTATTTTTTATTAATGTTATTTCTAGAAATTAAATTTAATAAAATAAGATTTTTTTCTAAAACATTAAAAATTTTTTAAAATATGAAATATTTTAAAATTGGTGTATATAAAAAGTAATTTTTTTATAAACTAAAAATAATTAAAAATAGGAGTTATAATAAGAATTTTTAAAATGACATATTATATACTAATGATTCTTGTAATGAATTAATAATTTGTTAAGTTTTCATGAATTCACAATAGACATAACAAGTTATTATAGTGTTGAAAGACATTCTTTTGATGTTAGAGTTATACGCTTATGATATGTAGTATATTAATGGACTTAATGAGCCTTGTAATGTGTTAGTGAGTTATTTAGGTTGCACAAAGACTTGATAGGTCATAACGAAGTGTTTTGATGTTAGAAACAAATGCATATGGTAACTAGTACAATAATAGGTCTTGCGATATGTTAGTGAGTTTTTTAGGATGCATGAAGCCATAACAGGTCATAAAAAGTTGTTTTGGTATTAGCCACATTCTTAGGCTACTTATTACAATAATGAGCCTTAGTGAGCCTTATAACGTGTTAGTTAGTGGTTTAGGTTGCAAGAAGCCGTAATACATCATAACAAGTTGTCTGGGTGCTAGAGATATATGATTATGATAACTAGCAAATTAATAGGTCTTGTAATGTGTTAGTGGGGTATTTGAGGTATATGAACATGTAGTAAGCCATCGTTAAGTTGCATTGGCGTTAAAGACGCATTGTACTAACTAATAGTCTTAATGAGCCTTGTAGTTTGTTATATCCATTTACATATATTTATCATAACTAGTACATTAGTAGGTCCTGTAATGTGTTAATAGGCTATTTAAGTTATATGAATCTACTAAGTCATAACAAGTTATTTTAGTGTTAAAGACACATTGTGCTAACTATTAGTGGGCCTTAATGAGCCTTTTAATGTGTTCTAGTCATTTTTACAACTTAAACTATAGAATAAATTACAAATTGTGTCATTTATTAACATACAAAATTGCATAGTATGCCGTTTACTTTTAATATTTACATACGATGTCCTTTTATTAAAACATTTGCACAAATATTGTCATTTACACTAACTCATCCAAATATACAGTTAACTCGGTTATGTGCCTCTCACATGAGGGGTATTCTTGTCATTTGCTTTTCTCGTCTAATAGATTAAAATTTTTCATATCTTAGAAATAAACTATATTTACATATTTGCCTACAAGACTCGATGTTTTACCATAAGGAACCTAACAAATAAAAAATCTTAATTATATAAATACACTCATGAGTCATATTGGCTCGGTGTAGGGAACACATATAACTTCTTTTAGGTTTAGGCAATTTTTAATTACATAAATCTAACACATAAAAGTAAGATCTTTAATAAAAATAAACTAAGCAAGAAAAAAAAATATTAATAAAGAAGAGACATTTGTATATAAATACTAGGGCATCCACACAAGCTCTAAACCACTTGAAACTTTCAAACATCAACCAAGATCAATGGCATGCTTAAACATGCAAGTGAAGAATGAAACACAAGGAGGCTTCATGGGCCCAAGAATCTCTTTCTCAAATGACTTCATTGATTCAAATCACCATGAGATTATTAACACTTACACTGAAGCCCCTGTGTCTTCTGATTTCGAGTTTTCGGTTCCCACTTTCTCTGCAAATTCTGCAGATGAAGTCTTCTTCAAAGGTGGTAAACTTCCACCATTGAAGGAGAAGGTGGTGACACTCAGAGATGAGCTTCTTGCAGGTGATGATGATGATGGTGTGTTCTTTAACAATTATAAGAACTCAACAGGATGGTGGAGAGAGAAGTTTGGACTTAGAAAATGTCAAAATGGTAAAAGTGAGCATAAGAATGTTGGAGGGTTGGAAACCATTGATGAAACAAAGATCAAACCTACTTTTTATAGTCCCAATTTTGCAGGTTAGCATTTATTCGCACACTCATTTAACATACTTTTAATTCCACACGGATCACACATTGACTAATTTACACGTTTGTCGTAAATGAGTTTCATTACTTTAACTCCAAATGACTTTAGGTTAAGAATTCGAGTTTTGCTTATGGACAGATTGATTTAATTTGTTATGGTATAGATTAAAGGTAGATTATATGTTAATGTGAATTTGAGATTAAGAAAAGCTATTAACAATAAATAAAAGAGAGTTGTGCAGACTCTACTCAAGACTATCATTAATTTAGAACGGTACCATTAGTTTTTTTAACAAGAATTGTTTTTTCTTTTAATTTCATTTAAATCATACTTATAAGTACTTAAACACAAATCATATGTGCAGAGCATTTTTAGTTCTGTGTTTACTTAAGAATGTACTTCACAATAAATTTTAAAAAAAAAGTTATTCAGAAAGTTACAGTTGTCCTTATGTTTAATAATCTTTTTTTCATGTGCAGGAAGCAAACGATATAAGTGAATTGACCAAGGAGAAATAAATGAATTGAAGCAGTTTATTCTTAATTGAGGGTGAAGGGTTTTTATTTTATTTTAGCTTTTTGTATTTTGCAAGCTAATTTATTAATATTTTTGAGAATTATGAGTTTAATTCAGAAGTTGATGTGTGTAGAGAAGTCATTTAACTGTTAGTGTATTCTGTACAAATATTTGCAGTTGAAGGAAATTCAGTCCCTTTTGTATCTCAGTTATTGCATAATATATGGTTGTATGCATGATAACTAAGATATGCACATACTTTCTATACTACCTCTTATGTTTATTTTAAACCATGTATGTTACGTTTATTTCAGAACCTATAATATGTTATAAACCATGAGAACCGTATAATATACTTGCAAGTAAATCATAATCATAATATAAAATGAGGTTATATACCATCTTTTATATCATATTTCATACACTTTTTTAATGTATTATTGGTTTTGAAATTAACACCCATCTATATATACAGAGTGAAGCTTATTTTAAAACATTATATTTTTACAAACACAAAAATATCTATCTAAACCGTTTAAATTTTCTGGTTCATAATCATCAAAGCTTTTACCATTTATATACAAATGTGTATGTTACATAAAAAGATATTAAATTAACTTAGTTCACATTTTTTTAACTTTTATATGTTTACATACGCATATGTAGGTTATGTATAGATAATAGGACCTGTACATGACTTGCATGTGTGGATTTTAAAAATAAACATAATTTGTTTATATTCTTTTTGAGAATTTTCCAGACTAATGATATTACGTGCCAATAATTTTCTTATAATATAAAAATATTCTTATATTTCGTGTGTATGTATTTTATTTAAAATGGGGCAATAAAAACTGGATCTTGCTCAGATCTCAAAGACATATAACATTAAAATATATAATGATTCATGCTTTTTGGGGTTGTTCCCTCGGATTATATGGGAAATTGTAGGAGCAATCCATGGAACAATCATGTTTTCTTTCCCTTACCAAAATAAGTAGAAAATAAGATTCATGTTTCCACTTGTAATGAATTTAAATCTGGAAAATTTAGCAATAGTAAACAAGTTTTTTAAATCAAAAACCACTTGGCTTTCTATCGTTTTGTGTTTCAATGTTATAGATCTAGGGGTTTGTTACTATGGACATGTGAAATTGATTTTTATTTTTTAAATTTAAATCACAACACCAATGATGTCTTTGGTTACCAATAATTTTCAAATCATAAAAATTAAGTGACCATTTTTTTTCAAAATGTTCGAGTGATTTTAATAGAACCTTTATAAAATTTGTCAGCTAGAAAGCAACAAGGTGACATGCGATGGCCATAGGCCACTACTAGAGAAAGAAGAGAAAATGATCCCTCTTTTAGGAAAGAGTGAGGTTTTTTATTTTTAGTTTTTTTTTTTTTTGTTTTGTAATACTTTTATTATTGCATAATTCCACTTCATCTATTCTACATGTATAAGCAACATTTTTGACCTGATGTTTCTAAATGGGTACTTCTAAATCTAACAATTTGATATTTTGAGTTACCTTTTAGAAAACACAGGACTGGAAATTAATTAATTGAAAACAAAAACACAAATATCTTGTCACCAAATACCATGTTTTCAAAACCAAACCTATTAAAAAAACATTACAACCCGTTTTAACAACTAGATGATGTCATAAATAACTTTAAAAATCAAAATCAAAATCAAAATTATATATATATGAAACTTAAGTAAAACAAGTACAAAAGTAACTTATCATTTGGAGTTTGTAATTTTAATAATACAAGACCTTAAATAAACAAAATATGAAGCCCGAAAGCGTAATAATAAATGTGATTTAGAAAGAATAATAAAAGAAAATAAAATATCGAAACCTTACGACCACCTGGTTCCGGTTCCCCTATATAGCCGTTCAACTTGTTCATATGCGGACGGGTTAAATACATTCAACTGGGCAGGTTCTATTGTTGGTTCCCAGTCCAGTTCGATTCTGAAAACGTAAACCAAATAAACAAAATGTGGTTTATTCATAATATTTTTTATATGTCACTTTTATATTGACTCCAAGTGTCATCTTCTTCTATATCATTAGACTTTGTAGGACTCTCAGCAGCAGCAGCAGGAACATCATGTTCCATATCTTTATCTTCTTTCTGTAACTCTACATCGCCACCCTCCTGAAAGTATCATAAAACTCATGCACTTTTTATTATTATTATCAAACTCCATGTAGATAATTTCTATAAAAATATTAAGAAAATTAAGAGCCCATACATTAATGTCAGCAGCCATCACCTCATCATCTTCGCCTGTCAAATTAGCCGGGTCATCGTACTCAGAATCTTCTGTGCGAGCTTGTTTTAGCCGCTCAATTACAAATTCAAAATGGGAAAGACCTGCAGAATAGGGAATAATATAGTTAGGTAAAACAGATTATATAATATAATGAAAAAAACATAAGAATTCTCATCATATTTCATTTAATTAAAACCATATGTTCAGATTATGTCCCTATAAATGATGCATCATATGTGTAGATGTTACCTTTGGCGCGAGTGTTTAGAGCACTTTCTATCCTTAAACGATTTTGTTTATACTCTTTTTTAAACTTTGATCTTATCTGTTCGCGAGTCCGCCCAGGAAAACATTCTTTTATTATCGATAGATCTGTCCCAAATTGCTGAATAGCCTGCAATTTGAATAATGAAATTAGTAATTCATTAACTGCAATAGTTAGCAATGAATTATAATTTATACATTTATCTTTAGTGTTACCTCATAGAACAGTTCTGTATCTAGTTTTGTCCATTTCATTCTCGGTGTTATTTTCATGTGAGTTCGATAATTGTAGTAGGTGGTATTTTCTGCATGATCACTACAGAACCATATGATTAGTATTCGCGAACCCGATAGGTAAGATATCTCAAATTAATAATGCTAAACTTCGGTACCATTGATCCGTTGTATCCGTTTCCAGTAAAAATGCTTCCTTTTTCTGCAAGGAAGAGAGAGAATAAAAACCATTGATAGTTTGACACCGTAGGTAAATCACACTGTCCACTAAAGGGATACCAAGTCATAAGGAATGCCCAGTTAAACCTTGTAATTGTAATTGTATTGAGTAATTGTGTGTTTAGGGTTACAATAGAGGGTCCTTTATATAGAGGACAATATTACATAATTAACCCTAAACTATTCACTAATAATAACCTAGTCTAATATGCCCAACCTCAAAGACTATCAATGCGTTTTTGACAAATACGCGTGGATGGGAAAACTTCACACTTACGCAAGCATACTTAAGTGGGTTTAAATATAGGACAGGGTGACTTCTGGGGAAGTCTCCAATTGGATAACCAAAAATAAAGCCGTGAGCTTCTTGTGAGCAAAGTGGACAGTATTGATTGGTAGAAGAGATGGAATGCTATATCCAAGAAACTTAATTTCCCCAATTAGGGAAGAAACACTCAACTAAAACATGACAAGTACCTCAATCTTTTCCTTATGCTCCCTTAGCCTGATTAAATCTTTCAAGGGGATATTATGCATATGCATTTCAAACTCTTCCTCGGGGATTTTAAGCAATTCGGGGTTTACTACAAAAGAACGAGATAATTAATACTAATCATAGTTGAACACCAAAAATATAACAATCAAAACTAATATTACCTTGTCTTTTATTCCGCCGGGTGCTGTGTGAGAATTTCTTTTTGGGTGCTTCAATTAACTCATCTGCTCCCTCTTTGACCTTTTTACGCTTCCTAACAACCTTTTTGTTCTCATTAAGAGGTTTCTTCGAGTTTGGCTTTGACTTACTTCCCTTTTTTTCAATTAAAGAATCATTTTCTGGTACATAATCATCATTATTATTATCATCATTAATAATTTCATTCTCAGGTTCATCTATAAGTCGAAGTGCTTTATTTTCTAGCCTTGCTAATCTCTCTGAAGACCTACCAGTTACTGAATTCACTTGAGAAGTTTCGGTTAAATTACTTGGTTCTTCATTAACATGGTAATCAGAGATTGTCACTGTTGCAACTGAATCAGTGATTCTTCTAGATGATGTGCCAAGAATTTCATCTGTTGTAAATGAAGGACCGGGCTCATGTTCCATGAAGTCGTTTTGAGAAGGAACTGGGCAATTATTTCCACCATGTTGAACAGGCCCTGCATCCTGATCAGGGTTATTAGCCATCTGTTCCATTTTACGGCTTTGAGCTTTGGGCTTTGGTTTGAATTTGCTAACCCTTGGTCCTATATCGAAAATTACCAACACAAAAAATTTAATTATTAGAAAGCGGAAATTGGATAGGACGAGTGGGTTCAGAAACAGTCAAAACGGATTCTCATCAAATCACGTAATCTTTGAAGAGTATCGAGACGGATCAGATTGACCCAAAACAATCTTGGTTAGAGAAAATTTTGAAGTTTAATATAAAATTAGCATGTCAAATATGTTAACAAAAATAGTGTTAGTTCAGTAAACTTACTTGTTTAATAAAATGATTTAGGAAGGTTTAGGCATTAATGCATTGTAAATAACCTTTGGATAATTTTTGACCCGTTTGACGTATTTCCATTCAAGCTATTTTTCCCTTACCATTAGACTTATTGGTTATTAGAGAAAACATAACAAGAATCAACCCATTTATAAGTAAATGAGTCAATTTTTCCCCTTCGACGTGAATATAACAAGTGGATTTACCTGGGCCAGTAATGTTAAGAGGTTCCCATAAAAGGGAGTTTTCTGCTTCCTAAATTTGAAAAGATTCCAAAAGTTATCAGTTTGTAGCGAAGTTTATTATGTGGTACTTTTAGGTAAAACTAAAAAAACAAAAGAAACTCATGTATTCACCTTTGATCCTGGTGATAAATTTCCTATCGGAAAATCTTCATAATTATTTAAGATAGAAGCTTCCTCCCCTGTTAAAGGATCTAGCTCTGCAATACTTTCTAAGTTTACAGAAGCATCAATATTGTTGATCAATTCAGGTTCTGTGGGTCCCGCCTCTAGATTCCCATCCACGGAAACATCAACACTTGGTGTATCTGAGCATGGTGGCAAGTTCATAAAATCATAATTAGCATTGAGGAACAAGTGTTCACATGTAACAACTGTTGCAGTTTGCTATGTTCAAGCCCTTAAGGTATCAGTCACAGGTTTGATAAAAGAACTGTACTTATGAAATATTAAATGTGATTTAGAGAGTATATTAGTAAGATAAATTTAAAAATAATAATAGGATGTTATTGAAAAACAAAGAGTGCTTCATATAGAATGATAAGAAAGATAGATTATATATGTGTTTGTTTTGCTATATTCATCAGAACATTTGTTACTCGCCATGCCCTTAACTGACCTGTTGTTGTAGATTCAGGAAGAAAGTCATTAGGTGAATCCAATTCAGCATTCTGAGTTCAACCCTAGATAAAATTAGCCAAATGTGGTAGTAAAAAACAATAAAGCTTAACATTAGATATTTAGATTTACCCACCTCTATCCCTGATCTTTCAGAAGAAGACTGCAAACGATTAAGGTCATTTCCGATAATTTGATTGGCACCTCTATCCCTGATCTTTCAGAAGAAGACTGCAAACGATTAAGGTCATTTCCGATAATTTGATTGGCATCATTTCCAGCCTGTTCCTCTGTACTAGGAGGGGTTGGTGTGGACTTTGGTTCTGGTTGGGCATTAGGATTGGGTCTGGGCTTGGGTTTGGGTTTTCCTTTGGGTTGAAACTTTATACCGGCTTTTGCTGCAACAGAAAATCAATAATAACCACCAGTGAAGTATCAAAAAGCCAAGGTGTATTAAAAAAACATTGATAGAGCGGGAAGGAAGGGAGTGATAACATATTTATATACCAGTATTTGCAGCATCAGTCGAAATCAGATCATCCAAATCAATATCCATGTCAAATTAGTAAAAGAATATCTGAAACTAGACAAATAATATATTACTAACCATGTTTAACATTCCAGTGTGTTGAAAAGCAAGAACACATCAAACTTCTAATGGGGGTAAAATTTGAGAAACTCCTCAATTCATATCCAATATCAAACTTGCATTCAACATACTGGTTATAGTTGGCATAATCAATCTATAATTTCATGTAGCAAAATTTGATTAAGGTTTTATCAAATTTCATTACACCTATATATGAACCATTGTCTTAGAGAAAGCGCATACATTAATTGCTTTCCATGGAATATGCAAGATTTTCGCGTTTAAAATAAACAGTATAGATGACAACATACTATGGTATTACCTACTAAGTGCTAACTAGACTTTTTATATGCTAAAATTAATAGGGAACAGCTAACAAAAATATTAATGGCTTGTTTAAAACTTAACATAAATATACCTTGCTGGATCCAACTCAAAGAAGGGCTACTGTGATCCGCATATGATTATATGATAGCTAAATCAAGGGGGTGTCACAAGTCATGGGTGCTATATTAAACGAATTGTCTTAAAAATAAAGACATTAAATAACCAAGGGCATGCCAACAATTCAACCTGCTTTGTAGCTCAAGTTCAAAAACTCAATGATTCCTTGTCAACAGAAATCTCTAAAAAATAGATCCATAGTAATGTCACAATCTCTAACTTGCTATTTACGATCAATATTTATGCGATTTCCAAGGTAGGAAAGAAAATAACACAATCTAATAGAGCTAAATGAAGAGCAATACTGTTCAACATTCACTCAAGTAAAGGAAGATAAATCAGGTTTAAAATGATCCAATCTTTATTGGTATGTAGAGTGGCAAACAGGCAGGTTGGATAACGGGTCATACCGAATTTGAGTTGAAACATCTTGTTTTAAAATATATCTATTTGGTTCATGTCAAAAAAATTGGTTTGGGCTGAAATGTGTCGTTTCATAAAATAATAATAAAAAAGCATCGAATGACTAAAAGATTAATTATAGCAACTAAAAGAATCCAAATCAACTTAGCTGTTGACAAAATCACTGTGTGTACATAGCTATCCAAGAAATTAAAAGAATCATCATGTACATTTGCAAGTTCATTAATTGCTTACAAGTCAAGAGAGTTTGAGTGTATAAATATTGCTTGCAGAATTGTAGGTAGTAAAATGATTCATGACTCACAATTTTAGTGCACATCAGCACATGTGAGATGATATGATCCATAAAGTAATATTAGATTTATATTGAAGACAATATAGCATATTGAAAATAGAAGGATAACATGAACATACTTTGAATGTATACAAGATTCAGAATTCAATTTGGACAGAGCACTAAGCTAACGATAAACCTTCAATTATTTAATACTTAGACAAAGTGACAAACCAATGTTGACAATAAACTAATGTCCAACTGAAACCTAGGAGTTGCAAATAGCTGAGTAGCCTGATTGCAGATAAAGAAACAAGAAAAGATTGAACTATTTGTGTCGATTTTCAGCGCAACCAAAAGAAAATCTATGATAAGTGGATAATTGGAGTGAGCTTTGATGGGATCTTTACCAAAGCAGAAAATTTAACTCAATACTAGATAATGACTTCTTTCATGGAATAAATTCTTTATCATGGTTCTGAATAAATTTTTGAATTTCAGCATATGTAAAAATTGGACTTAGGTTGAACAAAGAGACACTACCAGTAAGAAGATTTGGGAATATTTTAATAGCGAACAAGAAGGCATTAGCATGAAAGCTAGCACCTATTTCATGGTCCATGGCCTAGCATTGAAGCAACATAAGTAAAATTTTAAACTAATTGTGCTTCAATTCGATTTCTTAAATTGATGTTCAAAGAAAAAACCAGCAAATCATTCAAATGACCCCCAAATTCATGAGCTTTTAAACTAAAAAGCTCTAGGGGCTGTTTGGGATTCCATATTTCCACTAGAAGATCAGGTTTTACTCTTCAATTGATAAAAGGTGATGCTACAGTAGTACAGCATAACAAAGGATCTTGTATTCTTGTTCGTGCATTTCATCAAACACCCCATACGCACACGCCTAACATGAATCCAACTAGGTCAATTCATCAAACAATCAAGCAGAAGCAATAACAACATACAAAAAGGGTATTGGTGTTCATATTAATATTCTACTTCCGTACTATACAACCATCACAACTTCTAACAATCAATCTAGTTTTATCACTTCATAATCGTAAAATAGATGTAAGAATACTTACATAAACTCTGAAAGAAAAAGAGAACGATAAGTTGAAGACTGTGAGGATGCAAAGAGGATAAAGCAAGTAGCAGTAGAGTGGTGTATGTAATAGATTCGATTGGTACCTTATTCATGAATCATTTAAACTCTAATGGATCGGTACCTTATTAGGTGTTCTTGATGGTTTTACAACGGTTTCCAGAGCGACAGAGAGATAAATAGATAAGAGGTTTGTGAGGCTTATCGATTAGGGTTTCGAACTAGTGATCAAATGTTAGGTAAGACACGCGTTTACCACTAAGCCATTTAGAAATTTTGTTTATACTTCCATTCTGTTATGGTCATTTTTCAAAACATCATAGGGTTTAAGCGTAACACATGTTTATGAACTTTTCGACGGGAAGTTGATTTATGTTCGTTTATTTAATTGTTCGACGGGAAGTTGATTTATGTTCGTTAATTTAATTAAATAAACGAATATGAATTGTGAATTTTATTCATTTGATTACACAAACGAACATGAGCACATGTTTTGTTTGTTCATAAACGTTTGTTTATGTTCGTTTGTATTCGTTTGTATATATTTTGTAGGGATCGAACCAAAAGGTTCGAGAAATCAAAATCAAGTTTTGAAGATTTGAAGACTCAAGTTGCGTGAGATCTACTTCTTGCACGAGAACATCTGTTATATATAGATGTTTAGTTTTTGTAATTGTTAACACTTGATGTTATTTCTTCTTTTGTATTGTGAATTCTCTTTGTAATATATAATGCAAAGCTTATATTTACATTTTGTGTTCATCTTGATTTCATATTGTTTAATCAATCCAATTATCATTCATTTCATGTTTAATGGACTGAGATTGATCTATTTGTGATTTCCTGGATCTTACATATTCATTTGTTTACATCGTTTTGTATGCTTATGTTTATTCGTTTATATATTGAAACAAAATTTCATATATATATATTTTATTGTTTATTGGATGAACCATTATGGATGAATTATATTCACGGTTCTAGACGGTTCGGTGCGGGTATTTTTGCCGGTTCTAGCGGGTAACAACCGTTTATGCTCACCCCTATATTTGAACCATTAATTTACATGTGCGCTTTGGATGAATTATTATGTGTTAAACTTGTTCGTTTGTTTTCATTAATATTTGCTTGTGTTCATTTAAGTTTGTTTATTTTTATCGTTTACATTCGTGAACTGTTCGTTTAGTTTTTTAATAAAAGAATATGAACAAACACAAATATTTTTTATTTTATTAATGAACAAACATAAACAAAAAATTGTTAATAATTGTGTGCTCGTGTTTGGCTAAAGTTAAATGAATGAATATAAACATATGTTCGTGTTCGTTCTATTCATTTACATATCTAATAGGGTTACCAAATTTTTGGTTTGGCCTGTAGTTGCCTAGGTGAGTGTAGTTATATACTTCCACATGTTACACCCTAACTTTACAAACATTGAAACTCAAGTAATGTTTGTGAAAAAGATTAAATTAAAGTACCTTCTTTTATATTATACTATATATAAAAACCTTATGTCGGTGACTACAATGCCACCAGCAAGGTTATTTTAAGGATTTTATAATTAACCACTCGTCATATCATCCATCCACACGTCCTCTCTTCCTTTTGATTTCTATCGCAAAACGCTGGTTATTCCAACTTCTTCCTCCTCACGCCATCATCATCTGATTATAGTTAATCAATCACTATTTCCAACTCTTCACAACAAAGTGAGCGGTTACACACCATTCAAATATTTAAAAGTTTTATTCACGTCACTTAAATATTAAAACAATTCAAGAGCGATAAAAATAATAATTTGATTACGTTACGTGATTCAACAAATAAATTTTGTGTGAACTACAAATCTCAACATAAACATTTACATATATTCAACCAACACATATAACGAAACACAATTTAAATAAACAAAATAGTCATCAAGGCTAAACGAATTTTCAGAATTCCTTTTGTGAGATTGATCAAAACTAACGTTCTCCTGAATGAAAGATCAACCGGTAGGAAGGATTACATATAATCTAACAAAAGTGTGCCCATTGATCTTTGATCTAACACATGCCCCCATTAACTTACAACTGCTGCAAGTGATAAACCTTTGCTGTTTCTTCCAATATGACAGGTTTCATCCCCATGAGTACTTGCAGTTAGTTAAATTTCCAAACACTCAGGAAGACGAACGTGCTTATGCCAATACGGTCAACCTAACTATGCACCAGATTACCATCTGAAACAATCATGCAGAAGAACAAAAGATATCAACTATTAGGTAGATGGTTTAGGATATATGTTTCAGTTATTCCAGTTCTAGTAGGACTACTAGTTCATGAAATTCACCTGCTGTTGCTTCTCAAGCTTCCTCACTATCTTCAGCTTGATTCACTCTTATAATGTAAACCTAAATTAAAATGCAGAATGTTTTATTAGTTTATAAAATAGATGATGAATGAAAAAGAGGGCAACCCTCAAAGTGATCAAGATTCAAGAATATAACCTTAAAGACTGTTGCTTTGATGAGTTGGAAAACTAGTGCATCTCCATCAGCTAGTTTATGATCTTCAGCAAATCCTTTCCATCCGCCGCTAAGTCCTGATTTTCTCGGGAGGTACTTTGTTTTCCATTCCGCCTCATCTTCATCAACTAGTGTCATTATTTCATCGCGTTTAGGAAGGTAGCTCTTGCAGAACTGGACAGGAAGACCCTGCAGATTTAGCATTTTCAAGATTCTTTATTAGTATACTAACTTCTTATCATAATATGGTTTGTTTGGGTTAAAAGTTTCCACAGGGGTTCATCCGGGTCAATTCAAATATACAACGGGTCAGTTTGGGTTGACTCAAATTACAATAGGTAAACTCATTTTGATTTTTTTTTCCCTAGAACCACTCATTTTAGTCCCAACTCATTTTGACTCGCACCAAACTGATACTTTTTTTAACAGACGACCGAACCCATTTTGGTCAGAACCTAGTTTGACCTGTCACAACGTACCCAAGTCCCAAGCCGCCCCTATCGCAAAACTATAATATCATATCAATGTTGGTCTAATCCCTTTTGATCTCACCAGCCAAAATCCACCTGAAACATGGGATTGAAGCATTGGCTTTACAAAGCTAGGGAAATCAGATTGCAAACTGGAGTGTAGTTCATCAGCTCTTCCTGCAGCATACTCTCTATCCTCATCGGAGGCGTATACTCGATTCGATAAATCCCTTACACTTTTGCCATAACTGGTGAATATCATCATCAACACATATCAGAATTAAAAGTTAATTCAGATTCAAAAAGTATATATATATATATATATATATATATATATATATATATATATATATATATATATATATATATATAATAGGTCAACATATTTTTACCTCCTCCGGATTCCCAACGGCTCAACTGGGACCTGTCATGGCATTTCAATGAATATCAGTCAAAGATTGAGGTTTATGAATGGAAGAAACTCTGAAGAGCAAAACTATGATGTACTGAAACAAGACTAATATACAACATGTTAAACCAGAAGAACCTTTAACCGTAATGAACATATATCAAGAACTAACATACGAACAATATTCACAATTCATATATCAAGCTTCATGTTAAGGATTTACAGTAAACATTAACCCATGAAACAAACAGAACAACCCAACAAAATCATCAGACAAAATACAAAAATCAGTGAGAAATCAGTACTTCTTTGTAACAAGCAGGAGGCTTTTCAGCCACACGATTAGACCTCCGCACAGCAGACATATCAAGAGGCTTCCGAGGGGTGCGATTCACCTTCTTCATCTGCAATCATCAAGCACACAAATTCTTAATCAATACTCAATCGACCATAAATTGAACTAATAATCTGTTGTGAATGATTTGATTAGGGACCAATGGGGAGTATGATCATATAGAAAGGGGTTCGAACGTACAGGAGAGGGTTTAGGGTTGGAAATTGTGCGAATAGATTGGGCTAAAGCAGTGAGCTTTAGTTCTTCCATTCGTTTCTTGTTTTCTTCTAATCTTTTCAGTCGACAATCTTCATAGTTTGGCTTCTTTGGGGCCACCATTTTTGTGAAATTGAAGGTGGATTTGCAGGAAGAAGAAGAAGAATAAGAAGAAGAAGAAGAGATTACAGAGTGAGTGTTGTGGATCTGTGGTTGAGCGCTAGAGTAAAGGTTTGAATTTCAAATGGGTATCTTGATATTCGAGTAAAAGCCACTCAGGAAAAATATGAAAAACAATGTAACTATAATTTAATTATTACCTGCATTTGTTTTTATTGTGTTTTATCTATACTATATTATAATGCACGAACGAAGGATTCCGGATTTGTAACTTTTAAGCATAAGGTATAACCCGAAAATTCAATGTTATAAGGCTAATTGTGTCATTTGAACACTACTAGAATTATGGAATTTAAAATGTATTTACACATTAGTCCCTTAATTTGTATCAAATTGTGAGTTTTTTATTGATTGTTATTAGTTTTTATCTAAAACAAAAAAACATTTTCTTTTTTATTTATATTTTTGGTTATATTTTTTAACTTATACGTTGTTATAATATTTCAAAAGTAGCAGTTCAACCGGTTCATTTTTCTAAACGTTTCAGTGTGAACAAAAGTTAGAACCGACATCTAGATTATATTGTATAATTACTCAATGCTACATAATACAACTAAATAACCGATATTTAGAATCTAACCTGCAACAACCTCAACAATTTCACTAAAGTTTAAAATTCAAATATTATTATTTAAATATATTTAAATGTATAGTCGTTTGTAACTAAGTCAACATAAATACTCTAATCTCCCGTATTATCTCATGTGTTAGTTGTTTTGAAAACCTTCTATGTCAAGTTCTCAACTATATATCTATACTATCAAAGCATCAAAGCCTTCCCTCTTCACATTTCAAACGCAGATCAACCTTTTGCTGCATTCCTCTCCACTGATGCTTTCCCAAAACCCTAACCACCAAAATCATTTGATTTTACACCCTTCGATTTAAGCATTGGAGATCCGGTGCTTCTGCTCACGCTCACCACCAACCCTCCTTCAATTGACTCCTTCAATAACAGGTAACGAAGTCACTTTTGTTTTGATTCAAATGATTTATGGTTCATTATTTGTGGGTTTTGGTTCAATCTCTATTGATTCAGATGAAACCCCTAACGACTCTTTGTCGAATTTGAAGCCTTCAAAGGTGCGTATCTCTCTGTAATTTGAAATTGTGTCGTTGGATGCTATAACTTGTGACACGTGTTGAAATTATGGTCGAATATATATAAACCCATTTAAATATGGTATTATGAAGTTTAGTTTCACTCGATGTCGTTTATGGTTTTTGCATTTGGTTTTGCAGATCTAGAACTTGAAAAGCACTTCTTAATGTTTATTTTCAAATTCAGTGTATAGTTTGATACCTTAAATGCTTTGTTATATGTTAAAATTCTCAATTGAGTTGTTATTATGCTGGTCGATCACTATTTTCAATCCTTGATTGTTTCAATTTTCCAATGTAAGAGAGCGGGTGGTGGTCGTTACAGACTTACAAGGGTGGTTCAGGGTGAAGGTCAGGTTATCAAATATGCATACAACCTGCAAGGATTGTGAAATATAATTTTTATGATACATCAACAGAGGTGTCATCTAATAACACCAACCAATATATGATTATCAAATATACATATAGCCTGCAAGAATTTTAAATTAATTGAATACATGAAACTTATATTCGGTTATAGTTATAATATTAGGTAAAATTAGAGAATATGGAGTACGATCAGATTTGAATATGTGGTTAATTAATGTAGGTTCCCTAGCTATTGAACAAGTTGGGCTGACTATTGCCATGGATTGCAATGGCGGAGGCTGTGATAGAATAGCACTCAGCACTCTATCTTAGTGAACCTGTTCATGTGTTAAAAGGAGATTATGTTATTGAGGCATTCCCTTCTAATGACACTATCAATTATGGAATCAATTTTTCACAAGTGATTGTGTTGCTCATATCGTTACTTCTGCTCTCGAGTATCGATTGTTTTCCTTTAAAGTTAAAAGGGTTCTAAGTATGTCGAGACCGCGGGTGAAAAAGGCCCCTATGGTTACTATGATTGTAGGACTTTGGTTAATATGATGGTGGTGGTGATGGAGGTCAACTAATGCATTATATTGATAATGGTTCAGTTCGTAATCATCAGTGCTTCATTCCTACAATTTTTTTCTTTTTTGTGCACTCATACACTTTTTCTTTCTGGAATAATACCATATCTGTATATCTTAGTTTTGTATCCAGATATATTTCTTTCAAGTGATTCCTTTCATTGTGAGTTACCTCCTTGTTTTTTATATATATATCTTGAATTTTTATGGATCAAGGTTTTGATTTTTCATCATTATTATTTATCATATGTTCTAAGTTACTTTTCTAAGAGTGTAGATCTGGGCCAGTTGATCTCTGTGCTTATGTATGTTTGTACATTTTCTCAATTTGATAGTTTGACGTTTGATTTCTTCGTTTCTTTACCTTATTATAATATATATTAACGTTTACAGGTGGAGTGTTGTTAATGTTGGGAGAAGTGCAGGTTGAAATCTAGCATTTAGTTGATAACTATGTGAGTTATTACAAATCATTTTATAATCTCTCAAATTTCATTACTATTTTATGAAATTTGTACCTTTGTTCTTCAATGATCGAATATTTTACTTTATTTATTTTCATAATGAAGTCATTAAAAAAGGTAGTCATGAAGCCTTTTAACATAGGTTGCTTCCCAACATGATGTTCAGGTTGGTTTATCTAAATTACTAATCCTATTTTATATCATCAGAAAAATGTGTCTTACTCACATAGTTCACATGTTTGTTTACCAATACAGGTGTGCCATATGTTTAGTTAGTAACATAATAAAAGCACATTATTATTAAATCAGTGGGCTTGAAGATGATGTCAGTGATTCAGTTTATAAAATTTAGAATCTAGAGGATGCAAGTTTCATAATATCTTATACATGATGATTCTTTATATTTAGAATTTGGCAGGTAAGCATAGGTGAGTTATATAAGTTATATTTTTTAATTTCGCTTATGATACTCATGGTGAATGGATGTAATTTCATCAAATGAAGATGGTAATATTGGGTCATCAAATTATCTTTAATCTTGCAGGTGATCTTCCTGTTGTATTCTCATGTGCCAGTCTTGCTTTGTAGATGCAAGTATTGTGATGTATGATTTGATTGCTACAATTTATGTGGTATATTCACAAGGTTTATTAGATATTTAACCATTGAAGATAAAATTTAACCTGAATCGACTATCATTGTCAATATTACAACCTCTTAGTATAAACTTTTTATTATTATTTATTTAATTATTTGTGTAATATAATCTTACTTGTGAAACATTTTTACATATTACTTGGTTTTTTGTTCTAATTCTATGATTTTATTGCATTTATGATTGATTTATTCGTCTTCACAGGAGTAGAAGTTCACTGTAAAGATGAAGTTGTCAATTTGGTATGTATCCCATATGCCCTATAATGATGATGTTCACTATGAATATAATTATAATAATTAGGGTTTGCTTATAATTGATTGCTGAAGTTTTTGTTTACCATGTTCATATTTCGATCACGTTTATTCAACAAAAGTCATTGTTGGTGATTAATTTGAAATTCATATTTGTATTCAAAAACTACTTCATTGACTGAACTTTTAAAGTTATATGTGAGATAGTTGTGTCCTATCTTATTGTTTGCAACTCACTTTTGATGTTTATAGATTCTCATCTAATGGTTGATGTTAAGCTAAATGTTGTTTACAGATTCTCATCTAGGCATGATTTGGGTCAACTCTCCTTTGACCTGTTTGATAATATGTATTTATGCTTTATTCTTGGGTCACTCATATTGGTTTTTGTTTGTGCCTTGGGGTTTTTGCAGGTCACAATGTGTTCCTTGATTTGCTTGCAGCTAAAGGTCTAATAGATCCAACACATGTGTTCGGTATAATAGATCCAACACATGTGTTCGGTATAATAGATCCAACATATGCGTTCTGCATTTGACATCCTATTTTGTGACTGTAATGGAGTAAGAATTTATGCTTTTTTTTATTTTGATATCTTTTAAGTGTTTGGTAGATTTTTTAAAGACACTTTTTTATCAAAGAATCAATAAAGTAAATTAGGTTACTTGCTACTATGTTGCATACATAGATGTGAAAACAAATTCTAATCACTTGTTGAAAATGATTATTTTGATCACTTTGTTTACTTAACCTATTTTTCTCATCAAAACTGACCCATGCACACACCTAACATGTATGATAATATGTAATCCCTTGAACTGTTGTTGATGTCAAAGTTCCTAGAACTATTGGTCTGTTTTCTTAAAATTAGAATTTTAAGAACTGTTGATGTCAAAGTGCTTATATATTAGGTTTAATCCCTTGGTATTTTTATTTTCAATTCCTATTTTTAAATGTCAAAGTTTATCATGTACTTAACGTTTAAGTATAATAGAAATGAGTTATTAAAATACTTAAATACCCTTTTTGAGTTGTTAGCTATAATGTTATAATGCATTTAATTAATGCCTGTAGATAGTTTTTGGATGATAGGGCAAAAGGAAAATCAAGTTTGGGAATGAAATCCATAACTTATAAAGATTAACGATCAAATATAAAATCTAAACAAACCTTGACAACTATGCATGTAACACAATGATTAAATACTAGACATGTGTAATAGTTATAATGTGTATCCAACACAATGATGTTACTAAACTTAAACGATTTTACAAGTAAAAAATTTATTTAGCAGTTGTAAACAATATTATATGAATACGAAGTTTATCGGAGATAAGTACTACAATTAGAAGTGTCGCACCCGCTGCATCGCGCGGGCACGCTACTAGTATTTTATATATAAGTGATCTTCTATTTGTCTAAGGTAAATTATTAATATATTATTTTGTATATCAAGCTCAAAGAGGGAAAATATTGTTTGATTATGAGTTAGTTTTTTTTATGTTATTTATAATCAACATGACTTGTAGATTGCAATCAATTATGTAATTCATATTATTATGTTTATGGAAATGATTAATGATGATAATTTAGGTAGTTTGTTACTCAATTCCCACATATTTTTCCAAGAGATCAAGTTGGAAGCTATAATTACTCAATCTATCTCCTCCTCTTACACTTAAAAAAAGAACAAAAAACAAAAAAACAACCATGAAAGTAGCATAGAGACTTGAGAAAACGGTTCAAATGAGAAGACTCTTCCTGCTTGAAGTCAACTCGATGGTGGTGGTGTTGTGTCGTATCTTGTCTTTTCAAAACGTTTTGGAGTTGGGGGCATCATAAAGAAACTGTTAGAATATCCACAAGGCGAAAGCCCCATGAACACTTGACGACCAAGTCGATATGAATGATAGTATGTGAGCCAAAGGTGAGTTAGAGGACACTCCCGAATCCCTAATCTAGTGATTGGTGCGCTTAACTCCTTATACGAAGGAGAACTTGGTCAAAGCCTTAGTGGTGTCAATGCTCAATAGACCAGACCTAGAACAAGGTACCGTCTATATATATAAAAGCATGGTAGCTTGTATTACCATGCACATTTCATGGTAGCTTGTATTACCATGCACAAGAACTTTATACATTGATACTAGTTCAAATGAAAACCAATGGAAAATTAAAAATTATACTATCTTTTAGCATTTGATCACACACTAAAAATACGAGGAACCAATAAACGATCTAGTGGGGCGAACAGACTCAACCATCGATTGAAAAATCATGTTCAAACCTAAAGAAATATGTTGTAAAAGTTACTATACCTTCAAATCCATACTTTTGTAACGCGTTCTTTTTTGTTTTACATTTTTGTTTAAAAAATTAAAGAATTCTATTCCAGGCTTCTAGCATGCAAAATTTCTAAAGTTGATGTAGCTTTGTTTTCAGTTTGCAGCAGGACATATATCCTTTGGGCGCCGACCCACAGTTGATTCCGTTATCATAGTACAAACTTGAGGCACATCATACACGCTGGTCGGGTTGTGTCTCATTGCTCATCGACCCTACAAGTAGATCACATTTGATCCGTTAACCAGTGTTGGTAAAGCAATTTATGACATTGAATAAGTTACTATCGACCCATTTGACCCATTCTTCAACAACATTCGAGTTGGCCACGTTGCTACTAGTATCACATCAGCCACCATCTTCATCAGTATCCACATGGGTGAAACGCCAATTTGGTGGTCCCGCTATATGCTTCTTCGGGCATCTCTTCGCCCTCTTACCTGTCTTTATGTTTTCATGCTTCGGTTGATCTAAAAACAATAAACCACGGAAGTTATTGGCAAAATCAAGTAGGGAAAACCGAAAGTGTTAATATAGTTAGTTACCAGAGGTCAATGCCCGTGTTTTCTTAACCCGAGGGTGCATTTCCATTAGACAAATAGCTGCTTCTACCGCCTCTAAACCATATCTTCTTACTATATGCACCTACAACATATGCAGTATTGCAGTTCATAAGCACCAACTCCAACAGCATGTTTTATTAATTTATTACAAGTTACTGATTATTATTTTTTAATATAACATATTCACAATCAATCACACATCCAAATAGTCCAATATTTACCTGTAGCTTGCAGCTTCCAACCAAATGAAAAACAAGAATATCACCCTGTTGTAATTTTTGAGCAATCGAAAATCCCCTCCAACCGCCACTTAAGCCTTGCCTCACCTTCAAATACTTTGTCTCGAACTCCTTTCCAAACTCATCCACTAGAGTAACTGTCGTATCATGCTCGGGCAAGTGCATAATACAAAATTTCCTTGGAAGAAACTGTGTGCATAAAAGTTAATAAATATCGCAAATAGAAAATGAACTTGTTATACTGTTGAGGGTATAGAGGTAATAACTTTTGACCCACTCGTTTATAAGATAGGCGATTTAGGTAATATTATATCTTTAACAAGTCAAACGGGTGAAATAAAAAGTAGCTTAAAAGGAAGCAGGTCCAAACGGATCAAATGGATGGAAAATGTTAATGTCTTAATGCATACAACCTCTTTAACCAACTTTTTTCAAGAAATTCGTTCACCATACTGATTTTTTGAAAATTTTTAGGGTCAACACAACCCATTTCAACCCATTTACCCATTTCGACCGATTACCCAACTGGCCCGTTTTACCACCTCTAGTATCTATAGAGGTTGCAACTTTGACCCATTTATTTATAAAATAGGCGATTTGGGTAAATATTTTATCTTTAACAAGTCAAACAAGTAAAATAAAAGATATGCTAAAAAGAAAACAGGTCAAAATGGATCAAATTGGTGAAATTTGTTGATGGGTACAGCCCTTTAATCAATTCTTTTCAAGAAACACATTAATCATACAAATTTCTTTTGACAGAAAACCTGTTTCGAGTCAACCTGACCCGTTTCAACCCATACAAGACTATCCGTTTTGATTTGTTACCCAACTGGCCCATCACCTAGTATCTATGGTTTAAGTACTCTATGCTTACCAACCAAAAACTATAGAGAACATTGGACGCGAGCATACACTTGGCAAACTTCGGTAACTCAGTATCTAATCGTTCCAACAACATTCCTGCTCTCTCCAAACACATATACTGATCTTCAGCATTATTGTAAATATCACAGACCCGCGTTCTTTTTCCTCCGCTATATTAATATGCATAAAATAACTCAAGTCATTAAGCATTCTAGAGAGTGTAATTGAATGATCAATACTGATAATGCCACTAACCCTGAAGATTTCTGGGGCTTGTCTGACATAATCTGCACAAAACAATCAAATTAGCGTTTCAAAACTCAGAAAAATAAAAGAATTCAAATCCATCCCAATGTTGCAAATACATTTAAGATCCAAACAGTAGCAATCGAACATTCATAAATGTAAAAAGTTATAACAAAAAGTTCAATTCTTTAACATAAACCACAAATTCACAGATATGAACTCTAAACAGAGCAAACAATCAAATTAGGGTTTCAAAACTCATAATTGAAGAATTCAAGTTCGTCCCAATGCTGCAACAACAGTTAAGATCCAAACAGTAGTAATCAAACATCCATAAGACTAAAAATTAAAACAAACTGAGATTCTTTAACATAAACCATGAACTCACAGAAAACCCTAAACAGAGCATCAGTTTCTCAACAGATCGAAATCAAACATCAAGAATCTGAAGTGGGTACAATCACACATAGTTTGAACTTTAAATTGCACCTGTTTATCGTCGGATTTAGGTTCCCTCGACTGTTTATGAGTAGTCTTGATCTTCCTCTTCTTCTGTAAAGATATGTTTTGGTTCATCTGTAAGTTAAAAAAGAATCTTTAAAAAAAAACAGAGGATGAGAGTATTTTGAATATAAAAAAGTTAAGGCGCGTTGTATGTTGAAGTTGAAATTGTTGATTGATTGATGTGTTGTGTTGTGTGATTATTGTTGTTAACTTAAGCAGGAAGACAAAAGCCAGTTAAGGTTGAACAGGAGACCAACCAACAAGTGGGGTATCTATTTGATTATATCCAACATGACCAACAATAAGAGAGAGGAGAAAAAAAAAAAAAAAAAACGGGTTTGTCGTGACGAGAAGAGAGAGAATGAAATATGTTTGAAAGGGCGTTTTGATACGGGGATTGTGAGACGGGAGGAGAGAGCGGGGTGTGGTTCGTGAGAAGTCGGTCAAGCGGATGTTAATGCGGGCACACACTAGTGAATATGATAGTGATGACGGTGATTAGAATTTAGTGTAACCAACGAAGATTGGACTGGCAGGTTTACTTTAATGTTTGAATCTTTTTTTATAATGCCAACTTTTTGTTGGTTTGTTTATGTTAATAAAAAAAAATTTTGTGACTACAGACCATACATACTTGTATTTTATGGATGAAATTTATATTTAACTAGTTTTAAGTCCTTCACGTTGCGGTGGAGGCGTAAAACCATATCAAATAGCACCAATGTCACATTACCGTCAGTGAGCACCAACATTGAAAAAGCTCTCGTATTAAAAAAAGAAATAAAAGCAAAAAAAAAATAAAACCAAACGGAAAGTAGACGTAAAAACATTGAATCACGCACGTGAAACGTAAAACATTAAAAACAAAAACAAAGTCGATCTAGGACTCGCACGTTACGACGAGGCCGTTAAACGGGAAAAAATAGGCGTAACATTGAATCACACACGCACGTTACTGCGTATTAACTCTCAAAATTTAGATCGAAATGTAAAACGATAAATTTGTAAAATATGAATAGTATAGAGGACTAAAGTTGAAAGCAGAAAATTACTGGGGTTAAATAATAAAAGATATAAATGTATTGAGTTTAAAATAAAGATTTAAAAGAAAGAAAAATAAAACTGTTATGATATCACAATAATTTTCACAAGATTAGTGTTATAACCTTAAGAACTTTAAAGAGAATTGAAAGAGCAAGAAGAAGAGAAATGTATAACTTATGAAAGTGTATACAAGAGGTGCATCTTCTCCTCTACATTGAGGTGGTATTTATACTACAAAGATCAATCATTTTGGTAGACAAGGTAAACTATTTTGGTAGATAAGTAGCATAGTAAACTTATCTACAAGTTTGACAAAGAGTTCATCCACTTGCTATGGTAATAATTCATAATACTCCCCCTTGGATGAAACTTTTCAAACTTCAAGAGTTTAAGTACTGCCTCGTTAAAAACCTTGCTAAAGAAAAACCCAGTGGGAAAAAAACCTTAGCTAAGGAAAAAAGAGTGCAGCTTATAACTCCCCCTCAAATTGTCTTCTGTAGATCATCACATTGCTTGTACATGCCGCATGCCAATATCATAAACATGTTTTCTAAAAGTTGTTTTAGGAAGTGCCTTTGTGAAAAGATCAGCTGAATTGTTACTAGATTGAACGTATCTCATTTCGACTTGTTTATCTTTAATAAGATCTTGAGTGTATGAAAAGAATCTTGGTGGTATATGTTTTGTTCTGTCACTTTTGATATACCCTTCTTTCATCTGTGAGACACAAGCTGCATTATCTTCATAGATTGGTGTTGCATTTTCATCTTTCTCCAATCCACAAGAAGTTGATATAAGTTGTGTCATAGATCTTAACCATACACATTCTCTTGAAGCTTCATGTAGTGCAATGACTTCAGCATAATTTGAGGATGTCGCAACGAGTGTTTGTTTCTGAGAACGCCATGAAATCGCAGTTCCTCCATTCTTAAATACGTATCCAGTTTGAGATTTTGCTTTATGGGGATCAGATAAATAACCTGCATCTGCATAACCAACCAACCCTTCTTTTGAATTATTAGGATAAAACAATCCTAAATCAATAGTACCTCGAAGGTATCGAAAAATATGTTTAATCCCATTCCAGTGCCTTTTAGTAGGGGATGAACTAAATCTCGCTAACAAATTAACTGCAAAAGAAATGTCAGGTCTCGTACAGTTAGTAAGATACATAAGAGCTCCAATTGCACTGAGATATGGTATCTCTGGACCAAGAACCTCTTCATTATCTTCGCAAGGACGAAATGGATCATTATCAACATTGAGTGATCTAACAACCATCGGTGTGCTTAAAGGATTTGCCTTGTCCATATTGAAACGTTTTAAAAGTTTCTCAGTATAAGTTGACTGATATATAAGTATTCCATTATGCATATGCTCAATCTGCAAACCAAGACAATATTTGGTTTTTCCAAGGTCTTTCATCTCAAATTCTTTCTTTAAAAGAGCAATTGTTTCATTAATTTCCTTTTGCGTCCCAATTATATTTAGATCATCAACATACACAGCTATGATCACATATCCTGATGTTGTTTTCTTAATGAAGACGCATGGACAAATAAGGTTATTTGTGTATCCTTTACTTGTCAAATAATCACTCAAACGATTGTACCACATCCTTCCAGATTGTTTGAGTCCATACAAGGATCTTTGTAATTTGATGGAGTACATTTCCTTAGGCTTTGAGCTTAATGCTTCAGGGAATTTAAAACCTTCAGGAATTTTCATATAGATGTCACTATCTAGTGATCCATACAAGTAAGCTGTGACAACATCCATAAGACGCATCTCTAAATTTCTAGAGACTGCTAAACTGATTAAGTATCTAAAGGTTATTGCATCCATAACAGGGGAGTATGTTTCCTCATAATCAATCCCTGGCCTTTGTGAAAAACCTTGAGCTACAAGTCTAGCTTTATACCTTGTAACTTCATTTTTCTCATTTCGTTTTCGTACAAAAACCCATTTATACCCTACAGGCTTTACAGCCATCGGAGTAATAACAATAGGTCCAAAGACCTTTCGTTTGTTTAGTGAATCTAATTCAGCTTGCATAGCTCCTTTCCATTTATCCCAATCATGTCTATTTTGACAGTCACTAACTGATTTTGGTTCAGGATCATCATCTCCACTCATGATGTCACTTGCTATGGAATAAGAAAATATTTCATCAATACTTTCCATTTCATCTCGATTCCATAAGATATGTGTGCGACCATAGTTAATTGATATTTCTTTGTTATTTTCATCCAAATCCTCCTCATGAGAGGTTTTGGTATTCAGCGTTGCATCAAGATCATTCATTTTATGATCAACTTCCTTTTCATGAGTTTTTCTTTTTCGAGGATTTTTATCCTTGGAACCGACTGGCCTTCCTCGTTTCAAACGTTTTTGAGATTCATGAGTCGTTGTGTTATCTATTCGCTTATTTGGAATCTCAACTCGAGCTGGAGCATTAGCAGCTGGTATATGAGATTTAGTAACTCTATTTGTGTCAGTAAATGCATCAGGTAATTGATTTGCAATTTCTTGCAGATGTATTATCTTTTGGACCTCTGTCTCACGTTGTTTAGTTATTGGATCAAGATACAATAATGAAGGAACATACCATGAGACATCATTTTCTTGTTTTTTCTTTTCTCCCCCTAATGCCGGGAAGACTGACTCGTTAAAGTGACAATCAGCAAACCGTTAAAGGTTCAAGATATCTTATGATGGAAGCAGATTCATATCCAACATATATTCCCAACCTTCTTTGAGGACCCATTTTTGTGCGTTGTGGTGGTGCAATAGGGACATACACAGCACACCCAAAAATTCTAAGGTGGGAAATGTTTGGCTCATTGCCAGAAACAAGCTGTAACGGAGAGTATTTAAGATTTGCACTTGGTCTCATACGAATTAATGATTCAGCATGAAGAATTGCATGACCCCAAATAGACACAGGGAGTTTTGTCCTCATTATTAATGGTCTAGTTATTAGCTGTAGACGTTTGATTAATGACTCAGCTAAGCCATTTTGTGTGTGTACATGAGCAACAGGGTGTTCAACAATAATTCCTACAGACATGCAATAATCATTAAAAGCATGTGATGTGAATTCACCAGCATTATCAAGTCTCACCCTTTTAATAGTATAATCAGGAAAATGTGCTCGTAATTTGATAATTTGTGCAAGAAATTTCGCAAATGCTACATTACGAGTTGATAACAAAGAGACATGAGACCATCTGCTTGACGCGTCTATCAAAACCAGAAAATATCTAAATGGTCCACATGGTGGATGAATTGGCCCACATATATCTCCTTGAATTCTTTCAAGAAACAAAGATGATTCCTTTTCAATTTTCACAGGCGAAGGCTTTGTAATTAATTTTCCAAGAGAACAAGATGTACATAAAGGAATTTTATTCGATTGTGGGATCTTTTGATATTTCAATGGATGCCCATGAGTGTTTTCAATTATTCTTTTCATCATTGTAGATCCTGGATGGCCTAATCTGTCATGCCATAAGTTAAGTGTTTCAGGATCACAAAATTTTTCTTTAACTGCCATATATGCCTGAGGCACATTAATGTGTGTATAATGTAAACCAGACTGAAGCATTGGCAGTTTTTCTAATATCTGATCTTTGCTTATGATATGCAAATATTTTTCATTATCAACAGTCCTTGACTGAGTATCATATCCGTTATGATATATGTTTTTGAAACTCAACAGATTTCTTGTTGATTTTGGGGAAAATAAAGCATTTTCTATTATAAGCTTTGTACCATTTGGTAATGCTAAATTAGCTTTTCCCACTCCTTCTATCAGGTCTGTAGGGCCTGATATTGTATTAACGATTCCTTTTGTTGGTTTAAGTTCATAAAAATATTTCTTAGATCTAAGTATAGTGTGCGTGGCTCCACTATCTGCTATACATATATCTGCTTCATTTGTTTGATCTTGCGCTCCGGTGATTTTCATTTTAATCTTGAAAGTATAAAAAAAAATAATAAGTGAATAACGACAATATTGTTATATTTTAACAAGAACTTTATTTAATCGAAAGAAAACATTACATGAAGAAAAATACATAATTGAAGATAGAAAAACACTTAATTGTTGCATATAACTATTATGGTTAAGCAACATGTGTTTCAGAGTTCTATGTCAAAGTCTGTAGTGTTCAACTCAACATTGAGATCATTAAAATTATCAACATGGTTCACTTCCTTCTCTTTTCTTTTAATAGAGGCTTGGTATAGTTCACACAAATGTGGAGCTGTGCGACAAGCCTTCGACCAGTGGTTTGTGCTACCACATCTAAAACAGGAAGTGCCATTATTTTCGGACCTACCAGCTTCATTCCCTTTGTACTGGTTGGAATTGTTATTTTGTGGGGCGTGGTAATGGACTGTTCTTTGATTTCTACCACGGCCATATCCACGGCCACGACCACGTCCACGGTTATAAAAGTTACCTCGGTAATTATTATTACCCTTAAAAGAATGGTTGCGATTATTAGGGTAACTTTTATCAAAAGAACCACGACCACGACCTCGTCCCCACTTTCTTCCAGAGTTTTTAGTAGCAACATTTATCTCTGGAATTGCTAACGATCCCGTGGGGCAAGCTTGATGATTTTTCATCAAAAGCTCATTATTTTTTTCTGCTACGAGGAGAAATGAATTTAAATCAGAATATCTTTTAAACTTTTGCAACCTATATTGTTGTTGCAAGTTTATATTTGATGCATGAAATGTGGAGAAAGTTTTCTCCAACATATCTTCCTCGGTTACATTTTGCCCGCAGAATCTGAGGGTCGAGCATATTCTGAACAAAGCAGAGGTGTACTCGTTTACTTTTTTAAAATCTTGGAACCTAAGATTGTTCCATTCATCTCTAGCAGTGGGAAGTAGAACTTCCCTTTGGTGATCAAATCTGCTTTGTAAATCTTTCCATAAAATATACGGATCTTCACAATTTGAGTATTCAAACTGTAACATCTCATCAATATGCTTATGTAAAAAGACATCAGCTTTCGCTTTGTCTTGTTCGGAGCAAGCATTCCCCTCTTGTATAGTTTCTAAGACACCCATGGATTTAAGATGTCTTTTTACATGGGCCGTCCACGGCATATAGTTTTCACCATTGATATTAAGAGCCGGGAATTCTATTTTGGCAATGTTCGACATTTTGTTTCTAAACAAGAATTAAAAAAATAGTAAGATAATTATTAGAATCCATATATATCAATAATCATTGCGATACAATAAAGCGGTAGAGCTATAAACAAATACAGAAATAAGAAAAGTTTAAATTCTTCGGGTGGTAGTTCAACAATGGGAATAAGAATTAAAATAAGCATTATGGTTGCCAGTACTAAAACCGGGTGTATCATCTTTGAAATATTGTCTTGGATAAACTTGAGAAAAGAGATGATCTGTTTATTGTAAACGAAAATAGATTGATAGTGGTCAATTTATAGTTTAAAATTATAACCGTTTGTAACGGTTATGTGATTGTTTACAACGGCTATATAACCGTTTATAACGGCTATATAACTCTCGTGTGTGTATATATCGACAATAATTTTTTTTTTAAATAAAATATATAAGTGTAAGATTATGTTACAAAAACGGAAATATTAGTTGTATAAATAAGAACGACAATTTAGAATAAGACGTTAGTACGAATAAATGTTAGTAAACATAAAAAAAATGTTAGTTGTATAAAGTTAGTTGACATAAAAGGAAATGTTAGTTGTATAAATAAAGATTAAGTAAAAGTTAGATGCATAAGTAAATGTTAGTTGCATAAGTAAAAGTTAGTTGACATAAAATAAAATGTTAGTTGCATAATCAAAAGTTAGATGCATAAATAAAAGTTATTTTGTTAGTAGTCCCATGGTTATCAAGTCCATAATAAGATCTCCTTTATGCTTACTTTATTTATATTAGTTATCTTCTCAATATAAGATATTGTATATTATTACTTAATGAAGCCCTTACCTTGATTATTGGATGACTTTGAGCTTTATTGATCTTCTTGTTTAGAGTTTAAGAGCTCTAGTGCTGATAACGTGTTATGATATCACAATAATTTTCACAAGATTAGTGTTATAACCTTAAGAACTTTAAAGAGAATTGAAAGAGCAAGAAGAAGAGAAATGTATAACTTATGAAAGTGTATACAAGAGATGCATCTTCTCCTCTACATTGAGGTGGTATTTATACTACAAAGATCAATCATTTTGGTAGACAAGGTAAACTATTTTGGTAGATAAGTAGCATAGTAAACTTATCTACAAGTTTGACAAAAAGTTCATCCACTTGCTATGATAATAATTCATAATAAAAACCAAAATGTACTACCTTTAATGTTTATTGTACAACCATTATGCTTCTTTAAGTTGATAATTATTAATAAGTAGTGCATGATATCTATTGAAATAATTATATAACGAATTGTTTTTGTTGTTCTCTAGCGAGGAGTAGAATGTGGTAGAGAATAGAAAAAATCGTAAAAATCGATGTGAAAATTTTGTACAATGAAATGTATTTTTTTGAAGTAAAATAGTTTTTTTTTAATCTTAATTATCCTATCTATTTTAAAAAAAAGTAAATGAATAGTAATTTACTACCTTTTAAAGCGACTGGTACAACTTTTCCTTTCCCTTTGTATGTCTCCTTTTTCTTTACCGTATGCTATCCACTTAATTATCCTATCTTAATTATCCTATCCACTTACTTTAGAAAGTAAGTGGAATCGAGGATCTGCCTTGAATGATAAGGGAAGTCCATTTAGTTAGCCCACTAACTTGATAAGCTCACTGGATCTGCTATGTTTGTGCCCATTAAGCCCACTGGATCTGCTACACTATATTTGTAACTTGATTAAACTTGAAATAAATTAACTAACTTTAAAGTTGGGGCAAGAAAAAATTAAAAAAAGGACTTTAAAAGATAATGTTATGTATATTAACCGTTATTAATAACTTATGTTAAATGGTGTAATTAAGAAAGAATAACCATGTATTGGGATTTTTATTTTTCATTGTATGTATGTATAGTGTTACTATAAAGTTCATTCGTTTGAAAATGTAAGAAGTATTCTGGTTGCAACACAAGTAAAAGAGGAAAAGGCGTATTCACGTCCAAATAATTCAAGTAGGATTTGTGAGGAAAGGCGTATCAGGTAATATATTATAAGCAAGTTGTATAAATCGATAAAAGATACTTGCATATAAAGATTGGACGCTTAGATCTACAATGTACATGTTACACAACAAAATGAAAATGGTAATAAACACACCTTAAAATTGAGTATAAATGCACCTTTTTTTCCTCAATACAACTGAACCTTTTAAAAAATATCATTTTAAAACATGTGGTAATCATTCACTAAAAATAAAAGGAATAAAACTCTTAATTTTATGAAATAAGTTTAAACATTTAAAACATCGTGTTAAATTGGGAGTGTTCAACAACGGGTCAGGATTTTTATAATGATGTTCCTAACTTAAGCAAGCACCATAACTAAGGATGTGAATTTCTGACACACAAATAACAAACCTAACACGAAATTCAATTTAATATAAATCTATAAACAAGTTATGATTTCAGGTCAAACATACAAACCCATTTAGCTACAGGGGTTGTGTTTCGGTTCAACCATGCGAGTTCACAGGTTTTACCATTTAACCTGTTTTTCATTTAATTATTTTTTATTTATGTTTTACATAAGATTTCACAATTAAGAAATAATTGTTTTATATTTATTCAAGTTAAACAGATTGTGTATGTGTCAACCCGTAATTTTTCGTATTGTGTTCAGGTTCAACTGTCTAACATGATTTTCGAGATCAGTTCGTGTTCGTGTCGGGTGGACTCTCCAACCCATAACATAATGTGTTTATCCCATATGATAGTGCGTCACGATTTCTTATATCTGCTTTCCAACTTCTTACTTTTTTGAAGATGAACATGAATGCTTTTACTCATAACCCTTACCATATGTGATGCCTCTTTGTTGCTTCTCATACTTTTTAAGAATTTATCCATTTTAGCATAATCAGCCCATAAATATATATGCATACACAGTAGGGAATCAATAGCACAAACACTAGGATCCCATGTGGATCGCAAATTAACCTCACATGCAAAACCTTGATGTACAAACTTAATATTCATTTAAAGTTATTGCCGTCATTTTGAAGATAGGAGTGCCTAGAGTGCAGACCACATGGTGAGTTTCTTAGGCCCAAAAAGATAGTATTTAATGTTCTTAGAAAATATGCCATAGAACTTGGTTAACGAGTCAATATCATAAATCATAATGGTTCCATAAGCTTGAACACATGGAAGAATTGCGCATAAATTACGCATAACGCACAGTCTTTCGTCACCAGCCGCATACAAAGATTTTGCAAATGTGCGGCTGAACTCACATAGTTGGAAGCTCTTTTTTGTGAACTACATGTAGGTGCTAGGTAGAACTTCAAAGCCAAGCTTAGGTATGATAATCTCGAGGCAACCTATCTATCAGCTAATCATATCTTTTATGTCCTGAGAAAATATGACTTAAAAAAATCTTTATGCCTATTTATTTCAACTAAACTTGTTGTTGTTCATGTACGTAGCCTTTTTTTTTTTTTTTTTTTGAGAGTATGTCCTTATTTGTGATAATCAAAGTGTAGACAATATTTATGTGTAGCATCGGGAAGTATCTTTGTGTAACATCTAACTCTATATATAGAGACCTGGATAACCCTATTATGATCAGAACCAATATAAAATTACTATTCTTGATTTAAATCTAAACACAATTAATACATATTTACTGCTAGTTAGGGTTTATTGTAATAGCCTCTAACACTAAATTCGCATCACTTTGTATACAAGCACTTTAATTTAATATGTAACTCTCATCCTCTAACCATCACAAAAACCAAAGAAAATAAAACTAATAGACTTTTTACACAGGATCTGCTGCATATTTTCTCGTGTACATATGTAGTAGCCTCATCTAAGGGACATCATCATGACATCATCACTTGTTTAATTACTTTGATTTCACAACATATATTGCTAACATTCATGACATGGTCTTCCTTCATCGGGACCTTTGTCATAAACTCATCCGGTTATCACTTTCAAGTTTTCACTCTTATGCAAGAAAATGATGCTATATACCACCCTTCTAATTAAACATTGCCATAAATGTATTTCTTTTGTAAACTAGTTAACTATTTTGTTCAAATCATACCAAGAATCAGTTGTAATAAAAGTATAAGTTTGTAAAAAATAATTAATAAAGTATAGCGACATTCTCACTTTTTGGCTGCCGAGATCTCGATTTTGTTATGATTATAAAAAATGGCATCAGATCCAAAGCATTACGATCTCAAAACACCACACACCACGTGCATTCACCTCTTCTCTTTGTCCCCCTTTTCCCTTTACATCTTTCTCTTTATTTATCAAATTTATGCTTTCCATATTTCATATTTTGAAAAATGGTATTAATCTAAATCCATAAATTAATAATATGGTATTTCTTATAAATTTTGTATTATTAATGATATATAATTAGGTTACATAATTTGTTTACCGGTGTCATTATGTTTTGGCATTGAATGGCACCTAAATTAATCAAAGCTTATCTGAATTCCATTAATAATTTAGAGCTTAATTATGATCTATGATACACAAATTGGTTATTGGTTAGTATATATATAATATTTAAATTTAAATACGCTTCATGTGAAAAGGCTAAGAGAACTTTAAAATCCCATTTACTTTTTCTTTTAGGCTTACTTTGTAATCAACTAACAATATAAAGTGTCATTTAATATCAAATACATGTTCTCTTGGGTTGGTTGCTAGCCAAGTAATTAGAGCTAAAGATTTCTTGAAAAAGACGAGATTATAATCTTAACATGAGATAAATTAGGAATTAAGCTAGGGCGAAGGTTAATATGGGCCACGTAGTGTTAGTTTTTGACTTGATAGTTTAAATTTTTTATGTATATTGAATTCGCCCCTTAAAAAGAATATACTTTTTTGTATAAGAATAAAAGCAGAGACGTGCGTAAGTTGTTATAATGCATGCAACTTATAAAAAATTTATGTGTCACTAACTGATACCCACCACGTAGATGTGCTTCTTTTAGGTTGACTTATCAACCTTTCTCTAGTTTGCAGTTCAGAATCCTATGCATTGTGTATAATTTACAAATACATAAAAAAATATGGTTAACTACTATTATATAAGTTATGCACCACTTTTTCTTGTATAAAATCGCCCCTTTATTATTCATGCACAAATAGAGTAAAAGGTTATAAGTATCTAAAATATATTTTAGACAACCAACTTGATTTTTTTTACCTTAAATGATTTAAATATCATGTATACATGTATATCGCAACACTTATATAATACATAGACTAAGATTAAAAATACTAACATGATTATAACATTTTAACATGTGTGGTTTCTGGTTTTCGATTTTAAGATTAAGAATACTTTTAAGTTGATATGAAACTAGTGAGTGGGACGCGCGCTATGCAGCGGATGATATAAAAGTTAAAAGGTTTAATTCTGATGATTTATATGTTAGTACCACTCGAAAAAAATTATGTACAAAACATTTTTAAAAAAGTGTAATAAAAAATACTATATGAAAGTAAAAACATCATATAGAGAAGAAAAATAATGAATGCGTAAATGTTGACTTTATTATAATTAACAAGCTCTATTATAAATTGGTTAAAAGAAAGTTTGACATAACTCGAGAGCTTAAATATAAAACTTAAAAAAAAATTTCAGGTGATTAAATGTAAATTTGACGTAACTTGCAGGCTTAAGTATAAAATTTTAAAAAAAGTTCAGGTAATTATCGAGTCTCTTTTCCGACCAGCTTTAAACACTGATATATTTGAGTATTATTATTATTACTATAACTATGTAAATATTTAGTGATTGTATACTTAAGTTTTTAAATAAAATAATACTTAAATCAAATAGTATTAAGTTATAAAAATATAAATAATAAATGTATATACTTTAATATTAATTTAAAGTATTATAAATAAGATAATACTTGAAATAAATATATATTAAGTATAAAGTAGGATAAAATTATTAAACAGGGAAAAATTAAGATCTATTATATGTAGCATTTGTACCTTATGTTTAAAAAAATATATTACGTGTCTTAAATATTGAGTAATATTACATGTATGTCCTTCTCAAATGCTTTATATAATAGTATAAATAATATAGATGTAGATTATTGTTATCATTATTATTATAAAATATTTAGTAATTATATAATTAAGTATTCAAATAAGATACTACTTTTTTTATAAATTTTATTATTATTTTTATTATTATTATTATTATTATTATTATTATTATTATTATTATTATTATTATTATTATAAAGTATTTAGTACTTATATAGTTAATTATTTAAATAAAATAATAATTATTAATAATTTTAAATGTTAATTTAAAGTATTATAAATAATAAAATATATAATATAGGGAATTAAATAATCTCGTATTATTAAATAATATGTTAATAATATGAATTAATTAATGTATTCATTAGAAGATATTTATTAAATGAGGTGCAAAAAAAGAATGATTGCATAAAACACTTGTACCTAATGTTTAAAAAGTTGTAATAGGTGTCTTAATTTTTTTGTAAATTACACTTGTGTCTCAAAGTTATGCTTAATATATAATAGTACTAGGTTAGAGCCCATGTAATACATGGGTGGAAAAAATAAAACATGTTAAAACCATTAGTTTTATAAATATTTTATTTTTTAGATGTTATTAGCTATTGGTAAAATAAAAATATAATAAATATCTAAAAATTATAACAAATAATAAAATAAAAAATTATTACGCTATATTTAAAGATAAAATATGTCTGAAATCATATAATTTAATATGTATTAATAAGTTATTGTAATAAGAATATATATATTTTAAATGTTTGATAGTTTAATTTACTTATTTAAAATAATTATCGAGATAAGAAACATAAATATAGATATGTTTGTTTTGACATATTTTAGTAAAAAAGAAAAGTCAAATTAATTGTTATTATAATTTTTATATTTATTATGAGAGAGAGGCGAGAAATAAATTTTTTGATATCCTAGAATGATGACACGTGTCATTTGACATGCTAGAATGATGACACGTGTCTTAAAAAAACCTTCTTTTATTATAAGTTATAGATATGTAATTATTTTATCATTTATATGAAACAACAAAATTAAAACTTTATTAAAAAAAACTGCCTCCGCCCTCCTCTTTTCAATTCTTCATAGATGATTGTTCCTCCTTCCAAATCAACCACCCAAACAATCTTCTCTTCTCATCTTCTCTTCAATGTGCTTGAAAAGACTGCCACTCTTCCTATTTTTCTATTTCTTTTCCTCATGACAACTACACAATCCCTCTCTATCATCACTACAAGCGTGCTCCATCACCACTGAGCAAAGTCCTAATTAAAACCTAAATCAAACTAACACCAATGCAACAAGAAGTCTAACAAAGCCATATTGAAATCCTTGTATGTACGAAGCATAATGAGTTGCACCTATTATTTTAGACGAGCCAACATTAGGGGTAAGACTAGAGGAGGGAGGATTGTGTTCAACAAAATCCATCATTCATCAAGTATGTTATGTTGACTGACTATTCTTGACTAGGAACGACGTCAAGAGTGGATTGCGTTCTAAGTTCAATCAATTTGTCATAATCTGACACCAAAACAATTAAACCTTGTAGGAATCTAGATCTTTGATGATGCCGTGTCATTTTGATTCATTCCTGTTATGATGTCATGTGATCGATGGATGATCTTAGAAAGAATTGAAATGTTTATTTCTATGTCGTTCTCTATTTTTGTAACATTTAAGAGGAAACCTTATTTATAATTATGAGGTATTTTCATCAAACAATCTCCTCATAACTTAAGGGACCAATTTATATGTCATTTAGGCAAACTTAATTAATTGATCCGCAAACCACATCCATTTGATCGAGTGATCATCTATAATGAGTATATGTACGTTTGGCCAAGTTAAATAGTCATCAAGTTTTATGTTGAAACTATGACAAAATGTTGCAATCATTGAGATTGAAAAAAATTCGAGACCCTCAACAATTATACTAAAGTTTTAATATAAAACACCTAAACCTAAGACCAAAAGAATCGAAATAAGTCATCAACGTATAACATTAATTTGTACAAATTTGTCTATGTATAGTCAAGTACACATTTACTTTATTATAGATAAAACAAATATTCTAGTGCATTTACATTAATCATTCACACATGTGATATACTATTACATAAGGTTTTTGATAAAACATTGTTACAAGTTTTTTATTGGATATTTTTGGGTGGTAAACCCGATAAACATTTAATCATCAGATCCACAACATATCTTTTATGCTAATTTACTTGATACAAAAATTATTTTCCTCTACCCCTTCTCATCTGATGAACAAATAATTTATAAAAGTAGTATGCGTTTAAATATTTACAAGTAGAAATTTATAAAATGATTATAAAGGAAAAAAAAAAACTGTTAACCAAAAACGGTAAGTGAGAAGAAGCTTTTCGAGCGCAGGAGAGTGTTAATTCTTTCTCAAAAGGAAAAGGTAACTAAATTTTGATAACTAAAGTTATAAATCCGTAATTTAATTTTGTTATTAGCAATGTAAATACACACCTAAATTATGAATTAAAGATCGGTTATTAACTTTTTATTTTGTAATAGGGAAGAAATTTCTTTACATAAAACTTGCGTTTTTACAACAAATGTAATTTATGCAAGGAGTTTATAAGATAATTTTAACAAACCTTATCGTATTAGATCAACTATATATATTGTATTTATTTTCATTACATTATTATTTATAGCTTCCATCTTAAGATATTTTAGGCCATTCTACTATATTTCTTTTTTTTTTCTATTATAAATAAACGTTTTTGCAAAAGTTAATACACAGTTCAGGACTAACGTGTAAACGTTTTTTCCATAATGAGCGGCTTTCACAACAAGAGTTTCTAGATATCCTAGACAATGATGTTTAAACACCATCAAAACCTACCAAATCCCATAATTGAGGCAACTTTGAGATCTATATACCAGTTCACCTTTCGTTTTTAACGATTTAACATTTTAATATTTGGTATGGTGTAAAATAACCCAGCTCTTCGATCTTTGTTATTCATGTATTTCTTTTTGTTTTTACATGCTTTAACAAATGTAGTTATTTATTTACATTATAATAATGATTCATTTCTATTATTTTAAATTTTTAATACAAACTAATAATTTGAAAAACAAAATTAGAAAATTGGCTCAAAGATACGAACCGAACTGTTAAACCGCTACATTGGTAAAGCTGATCTTGTGCATCGGCTTTAGTTCGTGGTGAGAAATTCTACTCAACCTTTTCTTTTTTCTTTTTCTTTTTTTTACATTTTTATACCCAAGTCAACCTAAGAAAATAAAAATAAAATAAAAAGAACAATAAAACCTTTGGAGTCTATCACAAAGCCATTTGTACTTTTACAAAAGGAAAAACCAACTCAAAAATGCAAAAAAGTGTGGTCCTGAAATTACAAAAAAGCCCCTTTCCCCGTTGATCACACAAAAATGACCAACTTACTTTGCACTCGTACACCTTTGAACACAATATACATTGATCTAATTCAACTTTTGAGGGTGGAAGAAAAGAAATGAGTACAAGAGCATGCCCAATGTATGATCAAGATCTAGATCCAACGGCTAAATGCATGGACCCTACCTCCCCACAATGGAATAATCAATAGTATATGACTATGATTTTCCATGTACACCCACAGCTCTAATGGATGGATCAAATTATCAACTAATTGCTTTTGGCGTGCAAACGCCATGCTGTTTATGAAAAAAGAGGTTGATATATGCATCTCTAAATCCCTACTAGAAAAGAGCAATTAGGAGAATAAACATTTGATCAATTGTGCTTACAAAGTATCATTGATTGCATTTCTAAACTACCTCTTTGAATGTTGTAGATATTACAATGACTAAAGGAAAATAAGAAAACCAATTATAACAAGACATGTGGTAAAATTTAAGCTAAAAAATTTACATCAATTATCGTTAAAGTAAGTTTTTATGTTAAATTGGCGAACTATTTTGATAATATACTTAGTCTGCATGCTATTCTCTTGATTTTTCATGAGGATAAATGTGATGGAGAGAAAGAAAGAAGAAAAATTTGTTCACGACCAAAGTCCTTTACACGAACCATCCTTGATGAAAAAAGAGGTTGATTGTGAAAGAGGGAGAGAGAGAGGAGGCGAAGAGCCCGTATATAATCCGTTTTACCAAACACGTCAGATGGAAAGATCTTTCCTCAACCGTCGACTGATCCAACTAAGATGCTCTAAACACAAACATAGGTGTGGTAATTAACAAAATGCCTAGACAAGAGTTGTTTCTTAGATATTGACTAATTAATCAACAACAAACAAGAATAATGTGTCCTGCCATCCATGACAGAATGAGGTGAAATGTTTTGGGTAAAACACTAATTAATTTGAAACAAATAGTTGATAAAGAGAAAAAAGGACAAACTAATGCAAATATTAATCTGAAATTTTTGTATTTTCTGACACTACATTTAATATTGTGGGTTCAAATCCCTATGTTTAGCTTAGCATATGGATAGAATACACATACCCCACCAAAATTACTGACACTGTGATGCATCAGTGGTGCAGGCCAGAGGAGGGATGAACACTCAACAGTGATAGTTGCAACAGAAGCTTCTAAAATGGTGTAGGACACAAATCAAGAAAATGAAAGCTCTTTTACACATAGTTAAAAATTGATGTGCCTATACATAACAGGATTTCCTTCAATTGTCATAACCCAATGAAACTGAAATTGGAAATTAGTGACAGCAAAGAAATGATTGCAGTAATTATTAAGAGTCAAGTAGAAGAAGAAGAAGATGTAAAAGCATTGATCGTCTTGTCGATTTAGCTTAACTAGTGTTCACCTGCTTCAGTCTTCATCGGATGATTATGGCTTCAATCGCACCCACTGGTACCTACCTTCCATTGGTACATCATTCACGATATCATAGTTGTATCTGATCAAATCAACAGCATAATTATCAGTTACTGTTACTGTTAGTGTGTGTTTTTGAGGCTTTGAGCTGTTTAAGGTACTTACTTATCAGCGAATCGTTTTTGTTCTTTCTTCTCCATGACGGAGAAGAACTCATCGATCTCCGCCGGTGACGGAATATTCGCCGCCGGCGACGGTTGACGACGGGAAGAGGTGGCCGTCGGTAGCGGTGTTATCTTCTTCTTCAACGTTGACGATGACTCCATTTCGTCTGAATCTAAGCAAATCTCGCTCGATGAACTCGCTTCTCTGCTGTAAGTCACAGAAACATGATATTATATTAATAATTTGTGGAGAAGACAAACTGATGAAGACGAAATTACGAATTGTTTGTTCAGATTTCACTTTTTCAGTTTCGGAAACGAAAGAGATCACTTCAATTACTTCAATTACTTGAAATTCAAATCGATCGAGATCAATAAAGCTAATTAAAGCCGATTTAACGAGAAATTCATAAATTCACCTGAAACCGCCATTGCCGCACACAGATGCTTCCGTTTCAAAAGGAATCTCCACCTGCAATCAAACGTTCATACAATTATTCAATTAACTCAACACGAATCACCTAATCACCTAAATTCAAACCGAAACTCTCGAGCCTCGTAACCACACACACGAACATAATAACACAATTTCGAATTCGAATTTTACTATTTCACCTTCAGATCTGAGCTCAAATCATTCTGCACACACGACGACGACGACACACGATCACCGGACTCCAGCGAAGACGCAACATCCTCTGGCGAATCACCGTCGACTCCACTCCGGCACCGGTTCTCTAACCGAACAACAGCAGCAGCATTCTCCGGCTCCGGAGGATTAAATTTCGCTCTCTTGGCGGAATCAGCGGTTGTGACCTCCGCCGCTCTGCTCCGCCGTACGCCGCCGTGGTGTTTAGCACCGTCCATCACTGCAACTTCAAAAGCATCAATGGTGGTGTTGCATCTGTTGATATACATCTCACACACTTAGTTCTCTCTCTAGGGACCAAAAGAGTAGCCCGTTGAGGAGAGAGATGGATATATAAATCCAACGGTGGGAAATTGTTGAGTTTGTTATTTTGTTCGAAAATTCTGCTGCTATATAAAAGAATAATAAATCAGCATGTTCAGTTTTTTTTTTAATATATATAAATTAATGATTGTTTTTGTTTAGATGTTTTGAATATTTATAAATGGGGAATTGAATAAATGAAACTTTTGTACGAAGGTAAGTTTACTGGTTGTAATGAGTAGATTATTTTAAAAGAAACAAATTTTGAAAGTTGAAATGAAAACTTGTTTTAAAATAAAGTTGGAAAAAACTACTAAAAGAATATCAATGAAGAACTAAATTTGGATATGAATTTATTAAGGAATAAAAACTTTTGGGTGTTTAAAATGACTTTTTGTTTGAAAAATGTTATGTTACTTTTGGAGAAAAGAATTTATATACTATTTTTATATATTATTATGCTAATATCATTATTTTAAAATATATAATATTATATAAGTTATTTGATATGGCCCAAATCCATTCACGTCTAATCTCACACTACATTTATGGTCACATTCATACGGTCGTTTGAGTGTAGACTAAAATGACTGTTTAGTCATTCTGGTGGCTATGACATAACTAGGCGACCACCACTTCGACATACATGATACGAAAAGATGGTCTGTAATTACGACATTGATATATGTTTCGAAAATCAATCCATGATGAACATGGATTACTCAATCACAGATGTAGAATCCATATTAATGTATGGATTCAAGGAATGTTGTTAAAAACTTTAATAATAATCCATTCTTCTTATTGCATGTGAATGAAAAATTAGTGATAGTTACACATGGTGGAAGAATGAAACACCCAAAGGTTGTAGATATAGTAGAATCGGTGGTATGTTGATTGTGGGTTTAAATTGCACATGTTGTGGATGGCGAGTTCCTTTGCGCCTAGATATTGTTATTCAACTTATTTTAGATATTGTATGAAACTAAAGGGTTGCTTATTAATGATTATTAAGAAGTATCTCTTAATGGTTTTGTTCATAGCTTTTTAATGATTAAAAGAAAACATTAATGCTGAATGTAAGACCATTAATATTCTACCAAACAGCCCCTAAAAGAATGAAAGTTGTTAATACGATCCTTTTAGGCATTCAAAGGCCCACTTGAATCATTAGTAACGCACAATATCATTTTGATTAAGTCACAACCTATTTCAATGTTATATGAGGCATGTTAGCAGTTTCATACACAACTCTGCTACCTGAAGGTGATTTCAAATTCCTTGACGACTAAGACGTCATTTGTACTTGATGAAATGAAAATAATTTAGAAATAAGACGAGAGGAGGTGGTATAAGCTTGCCAGATAGATTTATACTGTGTATAAAATTAATTAGAAAAAATACTTAAACTGCCATTTACTTCAACTATAACAATCATTGTGATTGTAAGAAAATTAACAGCGCCCTCGTCCTTGAAATTAAAATTTTTAAACGACCGTTTGAAAGTAGTGTGAGACTAGATTGGGGTGCTGCGAGATAGCACCATGTATGATGCAAATCAAGAATGTTTTTTTTTTTTTGTTTTTGGTTTCTTTAATGTGAAAAGTAAATAATAATTGATGTGAATAAGTTGAAAGAATAAAAGCGCAACAAGTAAAAATAAAATAATAGGATACGTATACAATGATCCTAAGGATGTGTAAATAAACAACCACAATCACCATCTATGCATAACAAAATATTAAAATAACACCCTTCAAATTTATGCCTCTCTATTCACGTATGTTTCTAAAGTATAAATCTCAAAACGATCAAAACCATGCTTTTGAATGCAACATGATCAACCAAATAAGAGTATATATTAACAATTCTTTTTAATTTCATATCAAGTATCAAATCACTCATTTAAGTGGAATTCCACAAGATGTCATATCGTTTAACTGTATTTCAATATGAAAAAGAATAACGACTTTGTTTGCAAATGCATGATTCGATAGGTTCTAAACAACGATGATTGAAATATGGTCACTAACGTCTATATCTTTATGATGTGTTTGTTGCTTAAAGTCTACCTAGAGTCTTACAAGTTGATAATAACCCATATTTCAAAAACAAGTCATAAATCATGATAGGACCATTAGTCTTTTGTTCGATTAAGAAAAAACAATCCTTAGTACTTTCATACCACGACATATGAACAACCCATTATTGAGGGGCCTCCATTAAAATGCTTTATGGTTGTGAGATCGATTGAAAAATGAAAACACCTAAAATTATTTAAAACTATACTTTCTATTTTTGTAAAGCATAACATTTGTTGATAATAAGTATGAATTAGTAAGTTTTTGGATTGTATTTATTTTTGTGTGATTTTGACATATGATAGAATTTTTTCATTTAAATGCTTCTTTCTAAAAGTTCTGTTTCAATTATGTAATTCAAAAATATTTATATATTTTCCTCTAAATCTATACTAATAAATGATTACATGTGATGACACATGTAATCACCTGATCTCACCTCACAAAAACTTTCCTGCCTAAATTTTTTTTAACAAAATTTTCACAAATCATACTATATTTCTTACTTGAATTTTTTACTTTATTTTAATCATTTTGAACGACAAGTGTGAAGTTTTTATTTTTTAACTACATCAATCACAACAACCACTTCTAGAAATTTTAAATCTATGATATCAATCATCTCAAACTTTATTTAACCATTTAAACCTTATGATCATAAATTCTTATTTTTATATAATCGATTTAAAATGAAAACAATAGAGTTTAAATATCTTTGTTTACATATTTGAATTATATATATATAACTTTAACCCGTGTGATACACGGGCTAATAACCTAGTTTGTAAAATAAAGTAATTAAGTTCTTTTTATGTGTAATATATGATTATGTTAGGATGTGATTTAAAAAAGAATTATATAAAAATATTCTATATATCTTTTTCAAATATTACACTGTTTGCTACTGCAGCTTTATAGAATGATCTTTGTATGTCACTTTCTCATGTTCATTCATAACATGCATGTATTTACATGTGGAGAAGCTTGGACTGACAACCATTACATATATTTATTTATGTTTAAATACCTATATGATCTTTTTTCAATAAATAAATTAATCATATTATAGTGTCTTTGTATAACCAAAAAAAAAACATTATGCTAGTTGTATCAAAGTTCTTGGTGTTTATTTTAAGACAAAAATTTTCTAACCCGTATTTTTTTTCACTTTTTATGCGATTTATAGCAAGTCAAATTTACATTTTATATGAATAGATGTTCGATATAGTATTTCTAAAACAGAACTTTTTATATGTAACAATTATTTGATATGTCACAATTTATTAAAAGTTGTATACAAACAATAAAAAGTATGTTTTTTAGAGGGTTGAGAGAGTGGACCTAAGTAGATGAGAATCGACCATTCTCTTTACAAAAAGGCATAGTGTTTTCAAGTACCTTTTGCTTACAAGATTCTTTCTCTTCACTTATGGTTCTTGTTCGTTCACAAAAAGAGAAAATAAAGTTTAGCCTTAGCTAAGAAAAAACAATTAAAAAGTATGTGATGGGTCAATTAACAATTTATCCTTGATAAAAATTTGTTTTGAATCACTCTTTTTTCACCCATGACCCGTTTTATCTCTTTTTCACTACTATATAACCATGATATATCCTTTTAAATGTAACTTGTATTGAAAAGAGACCAGTTCTAATGTCAAATTAAACACACCAACAAAAAGGTGGAACGTTTTTTTAGATAAACAACCGTGATTTATTGAGGAGCAAAACATAATCCTGATTTTTGGAATCTTTTGAAGCTTATAGATTATAGCTTTTTGTTAGCAACCGAGTGCATAAATTATAACATGTTTTCTTGTTAGCAATTGGGTTTCATTATTCAATTCAAAGCCCTACAATCAACTTTATGATCATATCTTTCTCTGGATATGCTTTCTTTGATCTTTCTACTTTCTACTATTTTCTTCACTAATAAAATTATGAGGTTTCTTTTTTTTTTTTCTTTCTAACTTCTTTTTTTTTTTTGGCAAAATCATACATGAAATGTAATATACATGAAATGTAATATGGTAGGTTCTCTAAATTTTTTTTTCAAAATAATTTAATGAGGATTTGGATTGTACAAGGTTGTTTCTATGTTTGCTAAGCATGTTCTTCAAGGTTTTTATAATATATTCATAAACAACTAGTAATTATGATTTAAACAATTAATTAAAATCTACAAATTCAAGCTTGACTTTATATATTTGCCCAAAGTAATGTTATATGTTTATAATTGATTGATTAGTACAAATATAGTATTTGCACTTCAATGAGTTTGATTGATTAGTACAAATGAAGCTCATTTAGTTTGCTAGATTAGTACAAATATAGTATTTGCACAACATGCTAGTTCAAAAAGTTTGCTTGATACGAATGGTAGTTTATTTTCAAAATTTCATCCCACATAATCTCTTTGTAATAATAAGAAACCTCATTCAATTTAAAGGATATCATTCACCACATTATCTTCTATTTTTTCTAACAACACATCATCTTCATCTCTAACCCTCTTGAAACGTTATATTCTTCTACTTATATAGGAAGACACCGAGAGATAAAACGGTCCTTATGAAAATTAAACCTACTTAAACTACCGTTACAATTTGGTCGTTAATTATTCTCCTTCCTAAATTTTTTACCATTGGCTTCTTTTTAAAATAACCAACTTGTGTTATATAGAGTGTATCAATACCTTTTCACAATTTTATTTTTATTAACAAAAACATATATTATAAACAAAATTACAGAAAACATCCTTTAAGTTTATATAAATTTGCAGGTTTCATCCTTTATCTTTAAAAAATACTCTAAACATCCTTTATGTTAACATTTTATAACAGATATCGTCCTTTAGACTAACTGTAGTTAACTTTTTCTGTTAAGTCAAGGGTAATTTGGTCTTTTTACCTCTAAAGGACTATTAATGTAAATTTTTCTAAACATAAAAGATGTTTTCTGCAACCTTTTTATTTCTTACTTAATTTATGTCTTTTTAGAATAATACATATAAATATGATTTTTTTTATAACATAATATATATTATTTAATTATTTTCATCCATGCATTATATATAAATATTAATTATATTAATTATATTTTTATATTATTTAATTATTTATATAATCTATATAGTTTAAATACGTGGATGAGAAAAATAATATATGTATTTATATAATATATATATATATAATACGTGATTGAAAATAATTAATTAATTATAAATGGATGAACCTATTTAGTTAGTTGTACGTGCATGAAAATAATTATATATTTAGTTATTTATATAATATATATTTATTTTCATCGACGTATTCTATATAAATAAAGTTATATAATTTATTTAACTCTAAACCGTTTGTATTATTTAATTATTTATGTAATTTATTTATATATAATACATAGATGAAAATAAATAAATAATGTATAATTATGTTATAAAAAAATCATATTTATATGTATTATTCTAAAAATACATAAATTAAGTAAGAAATAAAAAGGTTGCAGAAAACGTCCTTTATGTTTAGAAAAAATTACATTAATAGTCATTTAGAGGTAAAAAGACCAAATTACCCTTGATTTAACAGAAAAAGTTAACGACAGTTAGTATAAATGACGATATCTGTTACAAAATATTAACATAAAGGATGTTTAGAGTACTTTTTAAAGATAAAGGATAAAAACTGTAACTTTTTATAAACTTAAAGGACGTTTTCTGAAATTATATCTAATATTAATTATATTTTTATATTATTTAATTATTTATATAATCTATATAGTTTAAATACGTGGATGAGAAAAATAATATATGCATTTATATAATATATATATATATATATATATATATATATATATATATATATATATAATACGGGATTGAAAATAATTAATTAATTATAAATAGATGAACCTATTTAGTTAGTTGTACGTGCATGAAAATAATTATATATTTAGTTATTTATATAATATATATTTATTTTCATCGACCTATTCTATATAAATAAAGTTATATAATTTATTTAACTCTAAACCGTTTGTATTATTTAATTATTTATGTAATTTATATTTATATATAATACATAGATGAAAATAAATAAATAATGTATAATTATGTTATAAAAAAAATCATATTTATATGTATTATTCTAAAAATACATAAATTAAGTAAGAAATAAAAAGGTTGCAGAAAACGTCCTTTATATTTAGAAAAAATTACATTAATAGTCCTTTAGAGGTAAAAAGACCAAATTACCCTTGATTTAACAGAAAAAGTTAACGACAGTTAGTATAAAGGACGATATCTGTTATAAAATATGAACATAAAGGATATTTAGAGTACTTTTTAAAGATAAATGATGAAAACTGCAACTTTATATAAACTTAAAGGACGTTTTCTGTAATTTTATCTATATTATCCTATGATTATCATCGTTCAATAATTTTTGACGTTATCCATATAATGTCTTATACATTCTCAAATCTCAAGTATTGTTCGAACTAAATTCAAAACATCCAGTCTCGTCCTTAAGACTCTTTTAGAATGATTCTAGCTGCGAGAGAAGATTGGTTTCTATGTATCATCAATTTTTTAATTTAACAAAAATAAACTCACATTTAACTGTAATTCTGTAAACCAAGTGCAGCTTACATGAAAACAAAAGCTGTCTATTTTACACAAGAGGCGTTCTAAATTATTTGTAGTTTTGTTATAGATCTTACCTCGTATCTAAATACTCATCTTAAATTAGGGGTGTTAATTGTGTTAGGTCAACGGTTTGATAGGTTAATGGGGTTGGTGGTTGATAGGTTGGATTAATCAACCCATGTTTTTTCGTGTCATAAACATCAAACTCTAACCAGGACACACTTATCTATACGTATCAACGGGTTGGTGTGGTAAAAATTAAATTGTAAACGTGTTAACTGAGTTGGTGGGTTTCCAAAATGAGTTAAACAGGTCACAAAACAAGTTAATAGGTTGATTTTTTTCATTAACAAAGCGACCATATTAGCTAAAGAGATTAAACATGTCATCCCAAACACAACCTGTTTTTTATAATAAGTTAGATATACAACCCAAAACCTGTTTCTTTTAGTATGCTGTAGGAAATTTGTCACCCCTATCCTAAATGTTTTAGGTTAGAAAGTGAGAATGGGAAGTTTGTTGGAAGGAATCTTGCATGTGGATGTGCATGATTACCACATATATTTTTGGAAATAAAGTAATGGGACTACATGAGTTATAAGTGCATAGGATTCCTCACAAGAGTGGGGTTCATGATGATGACGACTTTTAAGCTTAATTATAACCCTTTTTTAACACCAAACTACCCGCTTTTTGTTTTGTTTTTCACTGATTCAGTAAATAAATAAAATCACCACTAAAATCAAGGGCACCTTACCTATCATACTACTGCTAAACAATGTCCATATAATATATTTTCTACAAAATTTTCACTTGTACGGTACAACTACAACAAGCGGATAGTAGTGATGTAGGCTGTGCCTAACTCAAGGGCAATTGTACTTGTGGATGTTCAGTTATCCAATCTCATGCACAAGCCATTAATGAGACTGTAGCTAATTATAGACGCCCTTAAAAGAACAAACCACCCCATACTTTATCAAAAAGATGATTCAATAGAACAAAGCTATCATACATTCAGTTAAAAACTAAGATTATACTTAATGTAATAACTTATTTTTTTTAACTAACATTTTTTTACTATTAAATACCACCTTATCAACTTACACTAGTAAGAATTTACACTACATCACTTTTTGAAGGACAATCATTAAATACCAGCAGACTATTAGGTTATGAAATGGGCGCACAATTCTCCTAATGGGAGGATGACACGTGGCAAGGCAAGTAAAGATTTTTAAAGGATGTTAAGCCTAACAGGATGACGCTTCAACCAATGAAGAGATGACACGTCACAACATCAATGGGGGTAATGTGCACGTGACGTCATTCAGTTGAGTTATACTTCTATATAATCATTGGTAAAGGTTTAATGGTGATTTTTCCTTAATGGTGATATTCCTTGCTAAAAATGAAGGGAATCCTAGTGTTTTTCTTGCTCAGCAGTGTCAGATTAAAATGATTTTAAATTTGCCACTACAAGCTTTATGTACTTATACAGTACAATCACAAGATGCAGATGGAAAGTGATGTAGCAAACTTAAAGTGTAAATGTACTTGTGGGTATTCAGTTCTGCAATAAGATACACAAGTAACTTATAAACTGCCAATGGAAAAGAAGGTATAATAACAAGATAAGGGATGGACCAGAAAGTACAAATGCAATTGAGAATAACCAATCAGAGACAAGAGGACTGCCAGTGTTGACCCAATTAAGGAATTGGAAAACAAGGTATATAATAGGACAGCTACATATGCCTCATGTTTGTTCATTATCACCTCCCCCACACTCTAGCCTACCCACAACTAAAGAATATGTCATGTTATGAAAATAAATCATTTTTTTATATTGAAATTGAAATCAAAACTAAATTATGCAGATTTGACATGTAAAGGTTTATTCTAATGTAAAAAATTATAATTCATATGAAAAACGATACCGCCAGTTTGTCCTCTTTAAAGGACTTTCTTGACTTGAAAGAAGTCGGATCGTTCCTTGTTTGCAGCCTCAACGTCATCAGGGGATGCAACGGCTACCACTAAACCTTTATCTTTGATGGCATCAATCGCATTTGCAAATTCCTTGAAGTCATTTAAGCTTTAAAATAAAAAAGATCAGTATGGCCCACAACATGCAACCATCTAAAGTTTAGACAAACGTTTTTATCAAGGGTACCTTGTTGATAGAATCTCCTCTCGTCTTATTTGTCTTTCTTCTTCTGTAATTTCCAGTAAGTACCGTAGTAAGCTGCAAAAATCATTTAATTGAAAGATTAGATAATCATAGTAATATTCTAGTTTTTTAATCAAATTCGACAAGATAATTATTTATTTTTTTAAAGCACTCCTAATCTAATCCAATTTACCACCTACGCCTACACAACCTCCACCTCTAGGATAGAGAGGAGACACCTCATCTACTCCAATTTACCATCTATACCTGCACCTTGCAGGACAAGATAATAATTAATATACATAAATAAAAAACCAGTTACTTACCTACTATATCCTTTGGCATCGGGTAATTGGTATGAATCTACATCACCAATTGTACCAATAATTGCTTTTGTAAGAGTATCATTATCCATTTCCATTTGACGCAGGAAATCACCGGTTCCATCATATATATCCAATGTCTTCAGCAAGTTGGGATCCCGATAGGATAAGAAAGAAAATACTCCTGTTTACGAAGTTGGTTAAAAAAATTTGAGAAACAATGCATAAACATAATGGAATTCTAATTGAACTTTTACCTGAATGTGTGTCAAAATCACAGAAGCCTCCATAAGCCCCGCCACTAACTCGGACACGGTCCCACAACCAAGTATTACTTATGTGTTTAGATATAACATATGCGCTCCCCTTAAGTTGATAACCAATGTCATACAGATTTGCAGCTTTTCCTACATAATTGACCTGTAATCAAGATAAATTAATTTAATAATGAAAAGAAGGTGTAGAGAAATAAATTATTTAAGAATGTATGGAAGCATAAATTAACCTGAGTTGGTATCACGATTGCTTCATTTATTGACGGAATTCGTGCACTCCAAGAAGCTGATGTAACTGGAGAAGTACTTGGAAGCAGATCAAGAAATTTGCCGACAATTTTTTCTGATTTTCTAAGGTTTTCCCCATCAGATGTTAGATTCACAAGGCAGCCTTGCTTTGAGAGAAGGGTTTTGCGGATCTCTTCAAGGGACATGGAAATTCCACTCCAGTCTTGTTCAACTTTCTCTTCAAGATTTTTCAAGAATTCCAGATAACTGCAAGTGTATTGAATGTTAATCCCATGGCATGTTTACAGCTGTAAAACAAGATAGTAATGTACACAAGATATAAAATAGATTTAATTCAAATGCCTCCAAAAATGTCTCTAGACGGAACAAGAAGGTCCAGATTTAAGAGAAAAGCTAGAGGTGGCAAGATGGACAGGTCAGGCAGATTCAGTATGGGGTCAAAATAGGTTTGTGTTGAAATGGGCCTTCTTGTCTCTGTCAGCATGGATTGACCAGCAAATACTTTTTAATTCACTCTTTAATGGTATAAATTAAACATGACTTTCAGCGACTTTCAACCAGTTAGACCCATTCCCCGTTTAAGCTATATTATAGTGGAACAAATAGGCCTTCTTCACAATTGATTTCCTTTGTTTTGTCCTATACTTTTCTCGTCAAGGAGTGCTTTCTCGAGTATAATAACTTTATTCAAGGTTAATTGTTTTAACTAAGATCAGATAAATAAAGTGATGCATAAAAAAACTGAGACTATTAAAGTCCAACCTGATACCACCCATTTGTTCACTGATCCACCCTGCACTGTTTAACTTTGCATCCATCCTTGCAGCTGCAACACCGTGACCACTGCCCCTTAACCGGTTCTACATAGATAAAATTTAACAATATTAGACCACATTGTAGGAATAGCGTTTGTGATAATCGAAACATCCAGACGCCAACCAGTACCTCCATTCTAGCTTTGCTTTGGGAGACAAACTGCTTGAAGCGCTTTTGATCTGCAAACTGGACATCTTGGAGAATACAGTTGACCTAAAAGAGTAGAGTAATAAGAGTATTTGAGTGAATCTTTATAATCAAATAAAGAGCGCACACCATTAAAGTGTGAAACTATGGATTTAGGTATATCTAATATTTTATTTTCAACCCATGTGTAGGATGCATGTACCAGGTTAAAAAGATCATCAGTGCGTGATGACATCGCTTTGCCTCGAACAATAATATGACTGATAGGAGCATCTGACCCTCGCTTTGATGAAGTGAAAGGGAATACTGATATTCCACCTGTCTTCCTTCCAATTAACTGATTTAGCTGCACAAAGTCTAAGTCTTTTGTACCCATCTCCAGCAATGATTGACTGTTGACAAATATGTTGTAAACCATGATTAGAAATGTAGAAAAGAGAAAAACAAAGATACATATGTTCTTTATTTTATTATAAATTTATAACCATCTAAGTGCACTTGTTTTCATCTAAGTGCACTTGGGCTGCTGCCTGTCATTTCTATTTTTGTGCATAGCTATCACATAACTTGAACCCAAAGTGACTGCTTTCTTTGGCCTATCATTGTCTGAAATCATCCTCACCGTGTTTTGGGTGAAGAAAATGAGAACATACAAAGTTACTAGGTAACTAATTCACCACCATGGCAAACAATGAAATTATCCACAATGTCTGGGCACTAAATTAGGATTCTGATGTCATTCTATATTTTCAGCAATGCCCTTGAAATCAATAAGAAAATGGAAAGAACATAGAACTGTCTCAACAGTGTTGGACGTTCATACTTTAAGGCCCTACGAGTATACGAAGTTCTAATGAATTTACAATCTATGCTAACTCTTGTGTAAGGGGATCCTTGTAAGAAAGAAAGGGTTAACTATAAATAAACAGATCCTGCTTTTGTTCTGTTTTGGTTCACAATGTTTTCCATCATTGATTCATTGGGTTTGTTTCGATCTTCTCATTTCAATTAGGGACAGCCCGTGGTAGTAATGATGAGTGTTTCTAGAGGTGGTAGCAGATAAGTGGTGGGTGGAGACAAAGAAACTAAGTTCTGGTTTAAAAAAATTTGTCTTATGATCTGTTTTCAGATTTAACATAATTTATTTTTTGGTTTCTCTTTTGTAGTTTTTTGGGGGTCTTGTGGTGGTGCCGTGGTGATGGTGGCAATTAGGTGGTGGATAGTGATAGTTAATGGGAGAAGATGAAGACGACAGAAAAACATGATCTTGATGAAAGAAATTAAAATAAACAATACCCAATTACCCTTCACAAGAAATTCAAAGTAATGCTACGGACCAACTTAATGTAGGAAATCAAACAGTGTTAGGGTTAGGAATGCTTTTGTGGTAAAACTGTAAAGTTCAAGCCATAACTAGTTACTTCTTTTCTGTCAATACGCACATCCATGTAAGCGTGCTCACATCCCAAAGGCTATTTGTTATAGCAAAAATGGCAGGTTCAGCCATAATTGTAAGTTTTTATCAATAGATTAGGTTATACCCGGGGAGGATCTTCAAGTAACAGCTCTTAGCATTAATAATGGTGAAAAGAAAATTAAGTTATGAATCCTTGTCTTGTAGGCTTATAGCAGCATCTTACCAAAAGAGTGGAACCAGAGGAAGAAGTTCTTGCTTTAGTAAACTCATATCAAAATGACAGGTTCAGCCATAATAGTAAGTTTTTGTCAATAGATTAGGTTATACCCGGGGAGGATCTTTAAGTAACAGCTCTTAGCGTTAATAATGGTGAAAAGAAAATTAAGTTATGAATCCTTGTCTTGTAGGCTTATTGCAGCATCTTACCAAAAGAGTGGAACCAGAGGAAGAAGTTCTTGCTTCAGTGAACTCATATCAAATACTATTTCAGTGTAAAGGACATCATTTGTGAACAGATCATGTTGCAAGACTTTTACTCCATTGATATCTCCAACCTAAAATTGTCAAAAAATTGGGCTTCTCAATATCAAGTCATAAGGTCTGTACTCTGGGAAGGAAAAATTGCATAGAAAGGTTACCCAACTTTGGTCAAATTTCTCTTTTACATAATCAATAATTTCTAGAACAGAAAAAACCATCCAAGTTTCGAAACTTCATTTACGTTGATCTTTTAGGTTAACCAGCTTCCAGGTGCCACGTCAAAAGAAATTCAACTTTGCATGTAATCATTTTTTACCAGGTAACTTATATGAGTACATCAATGGCCTTAAATCATTTTTTAGTTTTAAGGTTCTAATTAATTTGTTAAAAGTTCTAATTTTCTGGGAAAGAGATAATTGGTTACACGAGAGAGAAGTCGAACCAAAGCTAAGTGCCTTGTATGAAATTAGGGCGACCTCAAGACATAAAAGGAACAGGGATTCAATATACAAAAGTATGTATACCGTAGGGGACAATGAATCACAAGATAAAGTTACCTCAATAGGTATTTGAGTAGGTTTTTTGGGAATGTCTTGCAGGGAGAGGCTTGGTACAGTTTTCAGAGCTTCTGGTGGGTCAGGAGTTTCTTGCTTCAGTTTTAGCTCATGTGTCATACGTGCCAACTCAGCAAGATCTTCCTCAGTCATACTTCTTTTAAGTTTCTCTAAATTTTCTCTCTCTACTGCTTCATCTTGAGAAGCTTTCTCTGGATCAGGCTATTGAACAGTATATAAAGTTATAAATCATACTCCTAAAAAGGAAGGGTCGTAAAAACAAAATAAAAAACAATACCTGCATTTCAATCGTTACACGGTGAGGATTATTTAATATATATTTCTCTATCAGTGGAGCAAATACTGCTTTTGATCCTTCCTTTTCAATTCTAGCTTTCAATGCCGCTAGAGGTTCCTGGTATTTCAATGGTTCAAATGGATCCATGTCATAAATCCACTTCCCCTGTAAGCACAAGATTAAACAAAATAAAATTACAGATAAGATTCGAGTTCCATAAACAACAGAAAGTACTCCTGTTAAGTGCTACTTACAACAGCACGAAGCATCAAGGCAAGGCCACGAGGAAAAGATCCGGTGTTATTTTCTCTAAGAGAAAACTCAATTGTGTTCATGGACGCTTCCACAGCCTCCATGTTGAAACCTTCATTTGCCAGATTTTCAAGTGTGTTCATGATCAAAGTCTCAACTTTTTGAATGTTTTCTTCAGAAACACCCTTTAATCCAATGCTGAACTGAGGCTGAAGAAGCTCATCTTCCATTCCACCACCAACAATGGCATCTCCCAGACCACTTTCAAGCAAAATTTTCCTTAGTGGAGATGCAGGGGTTCCCAACAATAAATGATCAAGAAATCCAAGTGCAAGCTCGGTTTCTGAATCCAGAGGCTCATCAGAAAGCAACCAATTAAGGCATACCATGTGATTTTTCTTCAAATCACCACCATCAGCAGCTGGATATTTCTCAACAACTCTAACTGGCTTTGAAAACAGTTTTTGCGTTTCAATTTTTGATTCATTGCGAGCTGGACTTGCATCAAACATATCCAGATATTCTGTTTGGGGACAGTGTTATTAGTAAGCCAGAATGAGGATCCATACTTTTGTTTTCTCATAAATTAAGTGAAAACTTGATTAATTCATAAGTTTTACCACTTAAAATACGCAGGCGCTCATTTGGATCATCATCTCCATAAAACCATATCCTGGCATTGCTTGGATGGTAATATTTGCGGTGAAATTCCTGTGTGTTTTATATTTAGGAAAAAGGAAGTGCTCAATAATGGTAATTAACAGATATACTATCAACAACAGGACGTTAGAGAAAAAGCCCTTCAAAAAAGGAATAAAATAGTTCACAGAAAACACCCGGAATGAAAACAAACCTTGAACTCTTCAAATGTGAGTTTGGGAATAACTTGGGGATCACCTCCACTGTCAACACCATAAGCGTTGTCTGGAAAAACAGCCTGCGTAAATTTTAATGTAACATCAGCCATAATGTTTGAGATGTAAATGTTTTAGAAAAATGAAACAACTGCTTAGAGAGAAAACGCAAATCATAAAGGTTCGACAACATATTCAGGTGGCACAAAGTTTATACTTTATAGACAAGATCATGGATTAAGCACCAATTTTAGGTAGCACAAAGTTCTATAGACAAAATCATAGACTCACCAAAGCTCCTTGGTTTTGCACAGGTTGGAGATTGAAAACACTATATAGTTTATAAATATATTCTATTTGATTAGCACAGAGAATTTTCCCATGACTCATAACCTTTTAAATACTTGGGTGGCCTATTATTCATTATCCCTAAAAATGTCACTCTTGCTACTAACGTGAAGAAGCACTCACAAGTACAAATTTTTTGTAAGTATATTTTAATACAAACCAAACATTAAAAAACATATGATTTACACAAATTTTGTGTGAATCATTGAACATAAACATGTATTTTATCATGAGTTATAACCCGTCTACAACAAAAACTCGTCTTTGTTTCAATTCTATGACCATTCTTACAGAACACAGAAATGCAAAGCAAAATTCAGAACAGAATTGGAGATACATGGCGAATTGTAGAGAGAGCGTGTCAGTAGTCCTTGATTTTATGTATTCTACTATACTGGAAGACAGCAAATACAAGCCTACATCAATACATCCTATCCAAGAAACAAAACTGGTGCAGTTTCAATACAAAAAAGGATAAACATGGATGTGTTTTCATGAGTTATGACTAAGGCCTATAGCAGAAAACATGGCTTCCATTAATGATCAGATTTACCTGCTGAGATGTTCGGCCTAATATGTTATCAGGCTGGGAGTAGACACCTTTCATCTCATTGAATACAACACCTGAAAATAGCATTATAAAAGATTAAGACCACACATGCATGCCATTTTCATTTTCTTAAGATATCATAACATGCTCAAGATAGTAACATACAAATTAATGCAATACTACGAATATAGCACTACAACTATATAGTAGGAAGTAGGAACCATGAACAATCTGTACAGTTAGAAGACTTCTTAACATAGTAAAAGAATACTCATATTGACCTTTATAAGTTATTTCTTCTGAAGGGTCGTTAAGCTCGTAATGCCAACCCTCTTGTTGGAAAGTTTGGATATCCTCCACGCATTTGGGAAAGAACACAGCATCCAGGTATACATCAACCAAATTATAGAAATCCTACACGGTAAATAAAGAACACTTCAAAAAATAGATCTAGGAAAGCCATAAACTATGTCTATTTCCAATAACTTGCCACATTATTGTAACCTTTGTGTTTGTAGATGCAACAGGATAGCATGTCCTATCAGGATATGTGAATGCATTAAGAAAAGTATGCAAACTCCCCTTCAGCAGTTCAACAAATGGTTCTTTCAAAGGGTACTTTCTTGAACCACATAGGACACTATGTTCCAATATGTGAGGAATTCCAGTCGAATCTTTCCTGCATTAAAAGTTGGATGAAGTGACAGTTACTATGACATAGTAATACCATAAATAATTTTGTAATCATCTATACTGAGTATTAAATAAATGTTCCTGCGTCACATGATTAGATTATAGTTTGCCAAATTATATGTTCCAGAAAGAATGCAATTTATTGGTGATGCAGTGTCCTCAAATTTAAAAATCATACATTGCAACAACACATGTACTTATTATTACTAAAATATGCATATTGTACTCCAATTCTAAAACTTATCGAGTATACTGCACAATTGCTTTATGTTGCCACTCTTAGATCCTATACAACGCCATATATGTTGCAACATTCCACCCAAGCCTAACGTATGGTGGTAAGATACATTTGACGGTGGGGTGCTCAGTTGGTTTAAGGGCGGGGTGCTTTGCAGCCTTAACAAAAGATACGTTTGATGAAGTTCATCTTCAATCACATTATTTCCTGCCATGCTCAAGAACAAGAAAGTTACCCACCCCACCAAATCAAATCACTATTTTTCCTCATATTTTGGTATAAGAATTAACAGTAGGAAAGGGTGAAATGCTTTGGCTTCCACCTATACACTTTATCAAATTTCATATAATCTAATACAAAACACATAACACACTAACGGTCACTAATAAATTGCTTCAATTAGCAATGCATGAACAAATAGACAACATTTCGGATTCTGAGAAAGAAACTTACGGAGGAGTTCTGAAAACTACACCAAAGACCTTGTTCTCGTCGTCATTCAACACAGACATCACTTCACAACCGGTCTTCTTATGTCTATACAATATAGCAGTCGACTTACACTCCGCAATAAACTGCTCCGATACCTTCTCAAACCCAAGCTTCTCAGCAACATCTTCGCTAGAACCGATAGCATCTGCAACCAAACAATAAACCCTAGCATCCACATCAACAGCAAAAAAACTACCAAAACAACCTAATCCAGCAAATTAATAAATGAATAACATCACACTCCCTCCAAAACAATAAGCACACACCTAAAACCTCATTTCCAAATCCAAACGCCATAAACTTCAACTAATAAAACATTTCACGGAAACAAAAAACCGAAAATCCACTACATCTTCAACAATTAACAAAATAAAAATAAAAAATAAAAAACTAATGCAGGTATAAGATACGCAACAATCTCAACATCTATTCTCCATTACAAACTGTTAAACAACCGTTAAAACCTCAAGCACTTCGTCAGCGTAACGAAAGGAACGTGAATTAGTAGTCTTACCGGGGGAGAACTGCGGAGATGAAGTTGCGATGGCTCTAGGAGTTATATGTGAGAATCGAGTACTGAACTGGAGGAGAGAAGGTACGGCGGTGGATATGTGGCGGAAGCGGTGGCGGAGGGGAGGACGGCGATGGAAATTGGGGATAAGACGGTGGCGATTGGCGGAGAGACGGTGGGAGGAACGAGAGAAGGTGCGAATACAGGCAATTGAAGTGGAAGATGAGATGGAACGAAGAAGAACAGCTCTTTCCATCGTCGTCAATGGAGGTGAGGGTGAAAGAGAGGTGATTGCAGAGGGTGAAATGGTGAAGCTCATATGTGTGTGTGGTGGCTTGGGGAAAACGTTGCAGGTTTTGTATTGTTTATTTATTTTATTTTTTTCTGGTATTGATTTTATTTTTTATGGTTTTGGTGAAGTCCGTTTGGGCTAAGAAATCAAAATATCATTCTATTGTGTGTTTTGATTTTTGTTTTGAATCGTCGCTGATGATTAATATAGGTTTCATAATATCTTAAGGGTATGTAGACTGTAGTTAGTAGTTACAATTTGTGCTTTAGTTATCGTGTATATATGTTTGTGTAATACATGTAGGGTTAGATGAAGGCGGTTCGATGAAGATGAAAAGAAATAATAAAGTCTGTAAGACACCTGTTTCATCAGAAAGGTTCCCCCTCTATTACATAAGGGAGGGTTTGGGTCAAGCCCTGATGGATTGAATTTGCGTGGGTCAATTGATCCTAACCTTGGGATATTTTTTATAGATATGTTAAGCTAGACCCGTAGCGTTGTTACTCGTATAACTGTTTATTGTTGTAATTGGTTGTTACACTTTCTAACAGATTAAAGAATTATGTGGTGTTGGCCTTGAAGTACCTTTAGAATCATGTTTGTTGTAGAAATTTAAAGACTGTTTGTTTCAGTCTCTTAATGTTTCGGATGTTTGAATGGTTCAGCACTTAATGTTTTAAAGTGTTTGTTTCGTGAGCAGATGTTTGACTGGTTAAGCATTTTGCCTCTGAATGGTTAAGTATTATACTGAGTTTGAATGGTTAGGAGCTTTTATCTGAATTGGTAAGATTTTTGCCTCTGCATAGTTAAACAATATACTAGATTTTAATGATTCAGACCTTTTAGTAATTAAACACTTAATGGTTCAGACGTTTTAATAAGTCAGCACTTACCCATTCAAAAGTTGCCAAACAACCAGTTTGTTGATTTGATTCAGAGTATATTGGGGGTAATGTTTATCCTAATACAAGCCTTAAAGTTCACTCCGTATGAGAAGTTAATTAGTTATAAATACTTCTTTGCAATAATATGTTTTATTTAACAAGAAGCAATTATAAGGTGGTTTGATAGGATCACAACTAGCAGTAAAGTTGCATGTTATGAAGCGTGATATGGTGACTCAACCAAAGTCATGCCTCGAAACATCACCGAATATCATGTAATGAATTATATTGTAGCTTTTTCAGACGTTCAGCGTCATGTCATAAAAAAACATGTCTTGTGTTGTTAATTATCATAGTAGGAATAAGAGGTATATTTAGAATAAGATACAATTATACATCACCATATGGACATAGTTCATAGGAAAATCGAATAATCCAAACACGTGGTTAGAGGTCATGGCGAACTAGAGTGGAATGATATTTGCAATAAAATAATAAGTTTGGTCTTCACCAATAATCAACATGATACAAAAAGGATGAAATTACGTTTCTACATAGGTGATAAAGGTGGTTCGAAACAAAATGATGTTTATGAAAAGATTTTCACTCATCCTTTACGATAAGTTCTTTGGTAGTTGGTAAATTGAGACATGGGAAGGAACAATTGTTAACTCATCTTTATTGCGATAACTCGTTAACAGTAATGTAACAAACACTTACGCTATGATTTTGTGGTGTAACTAACTTTTACACCGCATTACACCACTAATTTAACAATTTTCTCTTCATTTTTTAAGAAATTTTTCACTTTTTTAAAACCGTCTTCACTTTTTTTGTATTATATTATTTTTTTACACAAATTACATCATTAAATAGATCATTTTAATATCTTTAATTTGAGCATAGTCTTGCTATATTTAAAAAAAAATTAATGTTGATTGTGCATCATTAGTTTACCACTGTAATTTTAACTTACAGTGATGACGTGGCGTATTGTGGACCACTAGTTTGGTTAACGGATTATCGTAATAAACAAGGGTTAACATTCGTTCTCTATTCTATTGAGACATTTGTCTCGATGTATTATCTTAAAAGCATTGACCAAATACGTGTAAAAAGGTTAAACGTGATGCTACAATCAAGATTCCACGTATCATTATTTGGTCGGGAGTCATGGCAAACTAGAGGGTCAAATAGACTAATATATATTAACTAGCTTTAGTATACCCGTGTATTATACGGGTTGAATAAAAAAATATTAATTTAAAAAAAAATAATAAATTTTTTGTTTCAAAACAAACAGTATTAAAAATATTATTTTTAATTTTTTTATTATAAATTTTAATTTTAATTATATTTTGTTTATAAAAAATTAACTTTATAAAAACACTAATTTTAAAAAAGTTTAATGTTTTATAAAAATTTCTTTATTCTATAAAAATTATTTTTAAAAATAACATAGATCTTTTTTTAAATTTACTAAAAAAACTATTTTTGTTTTAAAAAAATTAAATAATATTATTGATAATTAAGGTAACTATTTAATAGGAGAGAGAAGCGGAAAAATTTTGGTTAGAATGAATGTGGTGCCGCAGCGTGTCACCCCAAGTTACTCTTTTATTAGAGTAGAATGATACTTACCTATAGAGTCAATCGTATAAAAAAAAAAAAAAAAAATTCTTTAAAATTTTGGACCCCACAAAACAAATTTTAAAAACTGATTAACATGAAAAGAGTTTTCCTTAAATAAAACATATGAATGAATGTGGTGTTGATCAGGTAAATCAATCATAAAGATTTTTCTACAACATGATTATAAAAGGAAGTTAAAATATACATGGAAAGCAAAGCAAAAGAGCAAAACATAGGAACACAAGGCCATTTCAAATCTAAACCAAATACAATTTTCAACTGAATATTTTAATTTTAAGTTTCTCTAATATACTTCACGCTTTTAAATGTATATTATACCAACTAATCACGAATTTTAAACTCTTTAATTTGATATAGGTTTTGTATGACTTCTGAGTTACGATTTATTGTTGTAATTATATTTGACATGTAAGTGTAAAATGATGCATCCACCTCGATACAATGACAAACGAATTTTCTTGTTACAAGTTTTGAGGTTTGGTTCAATGTTTTAACTATTTTTTCACTCAAAAGCATGTATCGGTGCATTTAACTCATTATAACGATACATTTATATATTGTAATAGTTCCGCGATTGTTGAAGTTTGATTCACAATTGTAATAAATTTCTACACACAGTTATATAATGATCCGTCTAACTATTACAACAGTGTGTCTAACTTAATGAAACACTGCATTTGGCTCATTGCAGCAATGTGTTTGCCTATGTATGATTTAGTGATGTAGTTAGTCTCGAAGTTTGTATGTAATCCATTACAATAATGCATCAAACTTTAGAAGTCTTAAACACATATTCAAAGTCCTTTTATCATTACTTATCACTTGATTTTCACTTATGTCCATCCAAAAAAACAAAAAAATACTTCACAAAACTGTAAAATATCAACAAAACAATCATCACAAGATATGACAGACAATTTCTCACAAACAACAACAAAAACACCTTATACATAGACATCAATAATATAGCAAAATATGTCATTTTCATCGTTTATGATAGAAAACATTTAGAAAATACAAATTTTACAACCTAGAGAATCATACATTACATATCAGGAATAAAAAAAACCAACCCTAGATCATTGTTAAAATGTGCAACAAATTTGACTACAAACTTACTTCTTGTTTCGATTGAAAAAAGAAGCCAACAAAGTAACGAGTCTATATGATTCCTCACAATTAGGCTCCGTTAAATGAAACACATGACCTTTTCCTTTCGTCTCAATAATATCCACGTCACCATTCCACATACTTTTCTTTAACGTCTCGTAATATCTCCACGCCCTCTCTCTATACTTATCTTCCTCGGCAACACACACTAGCACCTTTTCACACGCTATCTTCTCCAACAACCACGGGTCCGCCGAGGGGTTGATCCTGGAGTCATTAACTACACTTGACCCCGGACAGATATACTTCCACAGTATACTCGTCTGGTCAAACTCAAAATACGGTTGCACTAGCGCCGTGCCCACAATATTCAGACTCGGGCCGATCTGTTCCAGGCCGGCCCGGATCACTATATTGTGGGCGATGTTAGCGCCCGCGCTATCACCCGCTAAGAAAACGCGAGTGAGATCAGCGTGGTTGCTTATCCATGGGTCGGACATTTTCCCGACCCATTTAAGGGATTCCCAGCAATCGTCATAACAGCTGGGAATCAAGTGCTCCGGGGCGAGGCGGTACTCAACAGAGACCGCCAGTACGCCCGCGACGGATGTGAGGGTGGTGAGGTGGGTGTGGTAGAGAGTGGAGAAGGCGGACTCGATCGAAAAAGCGCCGCCGTGGAAGTAGAGGAGGAGTGGTAGTTTAGCGGTGGCGGTGGTGGTGGTGGGGAGGTAGAGACGGGCAGAGATTTTGGGGTCCGGTGATATGATGACGTCTTTAGAGATAACGCCGGTGGTGGGGTCGTCGGACGGAGGGACGATGGGGGTGCCGATAGGTCGTTGGATCTTACCGTTTTTGTAAAAACGTAAGAAAGGGTTATTGGGGTGGTCGTGAGTTAACTCGTTTTTTGTGGAATCCATTGTTGTAGTTGAAGGGTGTTTGATGAGTTAACTCATAATTGATTTATAATGTTCTTACGTTAGTATTTTATTGTTTGAAAATTTTAAGTAATTAAGTATTTTCACATGGTGTATTTTATATTTATATGTTTGTGACAATATTAGAATAATTTGACACGGATATATATAAGACAAAGGGCGGAATATTTATATGACACGAGCGGATGAAATGAAAGACAAATAAACAAAAGCCTAGCTTTGGGCTCTCGCTTTTCTAAGCGTCTCATTTTTTAAAAAACAAATTTACGCACAAGTATATATTAACTAGCTATAGTAAACCCGTGTATTACACGGGTTTAACAAATAAAATATTAAACATAATAAAACTTTATTAAGTATAAAATGATATTTTAAGATAAAATATGATTGAAATTACGTATGAGTAATAACTATAATTAATTAAAAATTTATATCAACTTTTTAAACTTTTGTTTTAAACTTTTTTCTAAAAAAATAAACATTTTATTTCAAAACAAATCATATTCAAAAATATCTTTTAAAAAATTTCTTATTATAATATTTAATTTTAATTATTTTTGGTTTATAAAAAATTTACTTTTTAAAAACACTAATTTTAAAAAAGTTTGAAGTTTTATAAAAAATTATTTTTAGAAATAACATCAATAAAAAGATTTTTTTTTCTTAGTTTATTAAAAAAACTATTTTTATTCTAAAAAGGGTTAAATAATATTATTGTTAATTAAGGTAATTATTTAATAGCAGAGAGAAGCGGGAAAATTTTGATGAGATGAAATGTGGTGCTGACACGTGTCACCTCAAGTTACTCTTTTATTAGAGTAGAAAGATTGGAGGTCCATGCTTTTATTTCCTCCACATTGAACGGACTGCTGGTGTCTAGTTTGAGACTAGGTCGAGTGTTGACCTAGAAAGGGCAAAAATCAAGTCTTGAAGCAAGCGCTCGATGAAATTTGATTGAATTGAAGCTTGGTTTTTAAAGACTTGTACAACGAAAAACTTAACTAAACGATCAAACTTCCAAAGACTTTCTTGGTCATTTTCTCTTTACAATTGATTCTTGGCATTTATTTCTACTAAAAGTAATGGTGGTTGCTGTTAGTAGGTGGTACGAGGTGAACCGTGACAAGGTTTGAGTTCTCTAAGCAACACGAGCTCATTTTCTATAACGGTTGTATACGGTTTGATATCCCTAATAGTTGTATACGATGGTAATCGAAGTATTACACCCGTCTTTTCATATCATTTATTTAAAGAAGTGGAGACATTAACTATACTATGATGTAACTCATCATCTGCAAGCAGGCTGATGCAAGTGGAGAATAGTCTCAACTGTGATGTGTGATAGAAATTATCGAAAAGATCAAAAGAGAAATTCTATAAGGTTGCAGTCTGACTAGTGATGTTGTATTGGCCACATAAGAAGGCACAAGCTAGAAGTAGTAGAGATGAGGATGTTAGGGTGGATGTGCAGGCACACAAGAATGGACCGAATTAGTAAAGTCCTTAGACCTAGATTAGGTGTGCCGTGTATTTCAGATAAAGTAAGTGAAAGGAGATTACGATGGTTGGAATATGTGTGCAGAAGACAAATGATAGAACCAGTACAATGTGAAAAACATAATAGTATAAAGGAGGAGAAGGAGAGGCAAACCGAGATTGACATGGGTTGGGCAGATTGGACTGGATTTACTGGACCTGCACATCTCTGAAGACATGATTAGTGATAGGTCATCCAATAGATGTAGGATAAAGGCGAGTAGTTTTTAGAGGAATTCATACACATATCCTTTCCTTAGGATCTACTAGCTCAGGTGTTGAGTGCACAAGATTTCTTTAGAAGATAGGTGTAAACGTGTTTTTAGCAATAGAACATGCCTTTGTTACTACTTACAACTTTAGTTAGACGTCCGTAGTTTTATCTGTATTTAGCTTACTTATCTGAGGACATGATTAGTGATAGGTTATCCATGAGATGTAGGATAAGGGCAAGTAATTTTTAGAGGAATGCATACATCTGTCCTTTCCTTAGGATCTACTATCTCAAGTGTAGGGTGCATAAGATTTCTTTAGCAGATGGTTGTAAACGTGCTTTTAGTAATAAAATGTGCCTTTGTTATTACTTACACCTTTAGTTAGGCGCTCGTAGTTTTATCTATATTTAGCTTACTTATCTTAAGGAACTTTTTATCGTGCTTATGCTTATGTTGTCCTAAGTTTAACTGTCTTTTTTTGTCTTTTGCTACTATTGATTTAATATGTTATGTGTTTTTTTCTAAATAATGGATGCTTTATGTTTCTAGTATGTCCTTTTTACGAGCTAAGAGTCTTTTTGTGTGTAGTTTCTCTATCTTTCGGATAAAAGTAAGACAACCCTTATTTTACTTTTTTTTAGACCTTACTATTTAATTGGAAATTTACTAAGTATGTTTATTTGTTTGTTTTTGTCAAGTTTGATTATGCATAATTTTGTTTTTCCCTTAATCTATTTATCCTGACTAGTAATTTGTTTACACTTAATCTCATAAATGGTGAAATTTAGGTCTTTATTTCATATTGATTTGTTCTCTTCTATGTCATGATACAACAAAACGAAACACCTAAAGGAAAAAATATATATATGATGTTTTGAATTTATGTAGTGTCCCAAAATATATGAACCTAAATACATCATTTACTACCGTAACATAAACTTGTCACCAATAAGACATGTGCTAAAGAAATAGTTAATCTATAGCATCTAATAAAACAAGTTTTTTTTTTGCCACTTGTGCTTCTCTTATCCTATTTTTTTGTCACATGTCATTCTTCTAGACATTCACACATTAATTTTCCCCCAAAAAGGGTATTATAGTAATTTAAATACTCATACAAATTTCTCTCTCTTATGAAAAATGAATGTTATTAATTGTTATATTTCTCTCTATTATCTAAATTTTTTTAAAATCAAACTATTTTTTTTAAAATAGATTTTATTAAAGAAATTAGAAATCAAATCTTTTAATTAAAATCTAAATAATAAAAAAACTAAAATTTTATATAATATGGAATTTTCTAAAACACTAAACATTTTTAAATAAAATATTTTAAATCATTTTGTTTTTAAAAAGCATTAAAAGCTGTTAAAAACTGTTTAAAAATAAATGTTATTAATTGCTATATTTCTGTCTCTTATCTAAATTTTTTCAAAATCAAACTATTTTTTTTAAAATAGATTTTATTAAAGAAATTAGGAATCGTTTTGTTAAAAACTGTCTTATTAAAACAACCAGAATCATTACAAACAAGCTTTTTTTAAAAACAATATTTTTATAAAAAAATATTTATAAAAAAAATCATAAAACGAATGTTAAAAAGTGAAACTATTTAGATAAGAGAGTTAAAAATAGTATAATTGTTTTATTTCTTGAACTATTATGTATATATAACTTTAATTATATTTTATATTAAAATATTATACTGTAACTTTTTGTGTTTATGATTAACTATAATACGTTTAATTAATAGTTTTTAGACTATCCATCTATCTATAAAAAAACTAAAATAAGCGTGAAACAATTGTAAGACTTATTATACGTACTTTCTCATTTCTCTATATTGTTAATAATAATATTGAATACTAATAATATTACTCGTAGCATATTCAAATTAAAAATGTATAATTTAATAAATTAAAAACCTATATTTATTAAAAACACAATTTTTAAAAACAAAATTTTATAAAATACAAAATATGATGAACTTTTTTTTATCATTTTTCTTAAAATAAAATATTTAGAAATCATAATTTTTGTTAAAACAAAAGTTTAAGAAAAATACATAATTATTTATTTACTTAAAGTAGCTATTTGTACGCAACTATAATTATATTTTATCTTCAAGCATGATTTTATAATGCATAAATTTTTAATACTAATTATTTGATATTTTATTTAGCCAAACCGTGTAATACACGGGGACTAACCTAGTATTACATAAACCGCAATGAACATATACCATAAAATCTCCATACCTTTTAAGCCAAACAACATGAGTGAATAGAAGCTTGTAATAAAGAAGTTGAAATCGGTGCCAAAAAACATTTTCTGAGAATATTCGCAACTTAATGTGTAGTCAAAACAAAGCAAATTAATAGGAGGGTTTTGTAACAATGAAATTTGGAAAAGGTCATCGGACTTTTTTTCTTCGTTTCAAGCTCACAAATTGATTCAGCTCCATTGATACGAGATATATTATTTTATAGTTTCGTACCATCTTTAGTCTAACAAAAATGATAAAATCATGAATTACGCGAGTTAAAAAACAGATACTTAAATCCGATGTATTATCCTCTAGGTGAATTTGATTTCCATATCATTTATACAGAGTTGATGATAAAGAACCTCCAATTTGATGCGTATAACCTTTATTTTAGTGTATGTTCTTTTTGTATCACGTAAAGACTGATAGGCGATCAAAATTTATGCGATGTAAATTTGTTTTGATAGAAGAGTATGATAGTCACGTAATTACTACTTTTTTATTTTTATCATATTCTTTGCATTTTACAATAAAAATAACTAATAATAACAAGGTGTGTTTTCCCATGCAAGGCAACAAGAACCTTATATTACAAAATAAAAGGTTTATTTACAACAGTGTTATGTTTAATTATAAATATTTGTGTAAGGTAACAGGAAGGTGACGGTTTTTTGGTGTGGTCTTCGACCCCAAGTGACCAAGTCTGAGTACGATTTTTTATTTTATTTTTTAATTTAGTTACTATATATAGATGAATTTGGAAAAAGAATATATAACATGTATATCAACACCAGTTCATTTAATTAAACTACTCATTTATAGATGAAATTATTTTAATCAAAACCTGTCTTAAGCGAAGCTAAATTGATACTTGCATTAAAACAATTCATTTTGATCGAATCATTTTGACCAGAACATGTAATGACTCGTTATCTAACCTAATTGATATATCCGTTTTATCAAGTGTGAAAAGAACTCTAAAATTAAAATTAGTTAAACTATATATTTTTTAAGGGTTCGAATCATTTGATAACTCAAAAATATCTTAAGAACTATGAAAACTAATATCATAGTTCATATTCTTTAAATTATATACTTTTACACACATGTGTATATGTTTACATACTTTAAAAACCATCAAAATAACATAAAAACCTATCAAACTAATGTTTGTATATGTTTTTAAAATTTTTAATTTTTTAGCTACACATGTGTAAAGCTATAACTTACATAGGCGTAGAATACAAATTCATAAATTGTTTTTATTTTAAACTTCAAGAGAAACAATTAAATATTATATTTCAATTATTTTCATATGAAACATAAAAGAAGTTGTGTGCTGATAGTGCACTTGTAATTCTATAAGTATTTATAAGTTCTCAAATAATCATAAACTAGAAATGTCCCCCGCTCGTTGCGCGAGAACTTTGTAATGCACCCGAATTTCAAAGCACGAATTCAAAAACATACCGTAATGACTATAAAAAAATAAACTTACCAAAAGCGTTACACCTAAATGAGGAAACCATTTTGTGATATTGATCTTACAGGGGTTACGAAATCAAAGAATATAGACCGACTGTAGAGACTTTCTATGCGGTTGTCTATCTACATCTTTCCCGTCCCTTTATAAGCAAAAGGGTTAAGATTTCCACTTTTAACAAATACCAAAGAAAAACTATAACCTATGACTTTGATGAAGTAGCAAATCCTCCACAAAGACTATTAATTTTAGGCAAATTAGGTGCCTACAAGGTATTGATTGCAAAAATTAATGAACTTCGTAAAAGTTAATAATCTAACTAAAAATCAAGAAAAAATACATAAAATGATTCATGTGTTAATTGGTCTTGGGTATATGAACACTTTAGATGGCTTTCATACCATATCCGTTTTAAATAAAACAATAAAAAATCCTATATTGGCCCGTTTATAGGTAAACAGATTCAAACCATTATACTTTGCACACTCTTTAGCAACTTCTAAATAATGTAACTCCTAAATAACAAATCACCTCAAGAAACATAACAATTTACAACCAGTATAACTACTAAACAACAAATAGTATTATGTTATTAACAACAAATTGATATCAGAATGTAAAACGCAGAACGCACATTTTTTATCATTCACTTAGGGACCCCAACGAACATGGAAACTAAAGAAGATGATGGAGCCAATATATATCTCCCATGTTTAGTCCTTAGTGATTTATCATATGTCAAGCCATAACTTTTTTAGTATTCTTTAATTATATAAATAACTTAGTGTCACTGAATAACATCGTCGTCTCAAATCCTACTTTATAACGTTATCTACTTCTATAAGATAGCTATTAGAAACTGACGTAAAGAAACATCAGCCATAACAGTAAACAAATAATACCCACAATACCTACATATGGTGCAAGCAGACCAACGAAGCAATAGGAAAGAAGGACGTTGTAAGATGCCTCTGTAAAACCAAACCACAAAAGTATTTTTAGTCAAGCCAATATATTAAATCATTAGTAAGTGTAAATCATAAGCAAAACAGAAAAGGTTAAGGAACATGTGAATCATCCTACAACTGGTGTAACAACAAACTAATAACAGAATATAAAAAGCAGAACCTAACACCAATTGATAACGTAGTCTAAAAGCAAACAAACTATAGTTGATGTTCTAACACAATTTTTTAAATATAAGAAAAACAACAAAAGATGTGTTTCAAAAATCGAACTCTTCTGATAGCCAAAGAAAACAATCAATAAAGTTTAATAAGTATAAAAACAACATATTAAAGACAACACAATTAAAATATATAAAAACTTTCAAACATTTCAGGGTTAGAAATAATATAACCACTAAATCCAAATTTTGTTAAAAAAAACTTAGGTGCTTTTTCTTATAACAGAAGGTCGATAAATATGACAATAGTTACCTCAATGAGCTAGTCATGGCTCTCATCCTCTCATTGATAATAGATTGTCGTGTTAACATATAGTTTTGTGGAACCATACTCTAACTATGCTATTTTAATGAACATAATTTAATTTTTATCCCGCACATCACTTTAGTTAGGTCAAAACATACATAAGAAGTTTCCATTGTAAATTCAAAACTATTACCTCCATCTTTCTGTAAATAGCATAAGGATCATCAACATATTCCACAACAACATGCATAATTTTGGTGTCCGAAATGTCGATAACAACAATAGATTCATCTGAATGTGTCCTCCATTCCAACATCCTACAATGGAATTTACCAAATCCAAATTAACACAATCTAAATTACTTTTATGCGTTATGCAAAAAAACATGAAGAGCACTACCATAAGCTCTTTTTTAGGTTTTTTCGCTTCTAGTGCCATGTACATAGGTTTATCCTCATCTTCAAATATCTCAATACAGAATTTAAACATAATCCATTAAGCTCTCTGGACACAATGCTCCATGTAAGAGTTGAATTCGGTATCATTTAAGAAAAATTAATCCTCCTCCATTTAATTAATATGCTATTGTTAACCTCTTCTATCATAACACATCATGAGATAGCAACCGTTACCATTACAATCTAAAATCTATCAAAATGAACCCAAAGTATAACATAAGGTGTTTTCAGCAACCTATAATGATGCAACAGTTGCTGACCATAAACCTAAAAGTTGATAGTCAGAAGACATTATATACAACATAAATTAAACTGCATTCATAGCAACAACATTGCATGCTTGTTAAAAAATGATATTGAAGATCGATCTCAAGTAAACGAATTAGATTTATTGTTCCAAATAGAGTAAAAAGAAGATGCTCATGTACTCAAATCTCACAGATCTTCAAGTGTGCAACCAAAATCTACCCTCCAATTGATCATGATCTTCAGACACAAAATCATTACAGTCTCACCAATAATTCAAGTTTATGAAACCAACCCAAAAGAGAAACAATATAAATTTGGTGGCCTTACTCATTATTATAGCAATGTTGCTAATGATGGTGTCGCCAATACTCTCGGCATTGCTACCTCCGTTGATGTTGATTTTGGTGGGGATTATAGCAGCACTTACATTGAATAACAAAACATCAACATTCTTCACCGTCATGATCAACATAAAAAGACCCTAGAAACACAGATAATATATGAACAAAATAACAATCAGTCACCGTCGCAATCATTCCGGTAAAGCCCACATACCTTCCGTTGACAAATAGTAGATGATCTTAATTTAGGGAATAATATCGGACACAGAATAATCTAACCGGTCTGAAAACAACGTTTATTACGACGATCGACATTGATGATGTCTTGTTTCCTCTCCATCCTTGCGTCCTAGACAGCACGGTCGGTCGGTCACCGGCTCACCGCCATCGTGTTTACAGCAGCCTTCATCTTCTTCTCGAACAAAAAAATCAGCCTCGATCTGTCGGTGCATGCGACGGTTTGATGGATTTGCAATTAACGTTGTAGATGACAATACATAGAGTGAGAGTAGAAGGATGGAGCAATAAGCCACGTATACACACGTGTCTCACCTAATATTGACTTGTATCCTTATGTTTTAATAGTAGTACTATATTTAACTTTAAAGCAAGCATTATATGCTTGTACGATGGTGCATAATATATGGGTATTTTACTATTCATTTTGTCATCTTTAATTATAGATTATTTTATATTTTGTATGATATCATTTACCGCATATGATGCTTAAAAATTATTTAGAGGATTTATTTTATTTAAAAGACAAAAAACTGAAAAAGACAAAAGCACAAAAAGTACAACAAAACCCGCTAGGAACCAGGCCTTTGGGTAGGGCATTGCAACGACAACTATGAGCTGACCTCTGATTTTCATTAAATTTGTTTCTTAACTTAATTAATCTCCCCATAATTAACGAGAAATTAGATATATTACAAAATAAAATTTTTATTTGTCTCAATAATAGGTTTAGTTGTACAAAAGATGGTCTCGTGTGATCAAAATACAAAGTTGTAAAATGCCCAAAAATATTTTTGCATATATTTTACATATCTAAGGTAGCTATGCAATTATAATGAAAATGAGTATTGAACCTGTTATTCCATTGATTTGTGGAAATAACATGGTTTTTCATATTATGCATTTGAAAGTGTTTTAATTATGTTATTCAATTTTTATGTATTATTTAAATTTAAGGTTTTAACATGTTTTTCTTTTTTGTTTCAATTAGAAAATATTTTTTAATGCATATGTGGTGTGATGATGTGGGTTTGATGTACTTTTTTCTAATTTTTTAATACAATTACTATTTTTTAAATTTTAAATATAATTACATATATTGTAAAGTCTGACCGCCGCCTCTTCTTCTCCATTTCTTTAGTGACAGAAAAAAATTTTGATAATGACTCGATTTAATGGTTTAATAATTCAATTGGGCCAAGATATGCATTAATAACTTAATTAAAATATTTTTAAAACTTTGTTACTATTCTGTGATATTTTTATATAATAATAATGAAAGTAATAGTAGTAATAGTAAATAAACATACATATCAAGAAACAAAGAAATGTTATTGAGGTTGAAAACGGTTGTAATAAGAAAATTTTAAATATAAGTTTTAATAAAATATCCTCTTTCTAAGGAGTTGGTGTCCAATTATACTTAACTGTCGTTTGTATATTTTCTCAAACCATATTTTCTAAACGAATCAAGTTCAATCCTTATCGCACTTGTAAAAGATCTTTTGTTGCATAGGTAAGTTTATTATGCAAATAATTAATATCGTCAAGTGTACCTACACCAAATTTATTCGTATCAACGATCCACAACAAATGTTGTATAATTCACAAACGGTTGCACTAAAAAATTCCAAAATATCTTAAACATTAGAATATTTATATTTATGTATATATAGTAGTATTTGTATTGTTTAGTAAGTTATAAAAACTTAATAGTCGATATATTTGGAAAAAGTAATCAAATCAAGAAAAGAAAATACAAGAAATATATGTCTACAAAGAAAACATTATGTACGTATACAACAATTGGATGTCGGTATCTACAATATCGATATCTGGTAGGCTACTTTTCCTTTTTATTTTTTCGCTCAGCATTTTATGTTGTATATTTGTTTTATTTTGAAAGAGACACAAAGACTTGCTAGTTAAGTTAAAAAAGAAAGAAAAAAAAATGAAAAAAAATGCATAAAATCGTCAAAAGCGCCACCAACCTGATGAATTTTTTTTAACCCCGAAAGAAAAATATTTAAGTTATAACACACGCAAATGTCAATTCATATACAAAAAACATTTCCAGTTATTGGAACGGACTAATTAACTCCTTTTTAACCATATGAAAATACATAGGAAACCTTATGGCTTGCTGCTAACCAAGCCACCCTGATGTCGTTTTGACGTTCTAGAAACCGGACCCAATCAATTGACCCCAATGAAAAACAAATTAACCAATCGGGTTAGGCATGACTGATATGAAAACCAATGACGACTAGAGGGAATGGAAATTAGGGAAATGAAACAAGAGGCATCCACAAAACCATTACCAAGAGAAACGAGTTTGATAGATTTATAATTTTATATGTCATAAACTATATACAACAATTTTGATTTAACAATGGACGGGTTAAATTGAGAAAAATGTTCTTAATTGTATGAACAATAACTAAAAAGTTTATACTATTATTAGAAAATACCACTTTCGATCATATTTTACTTGATAGTTATATGATTCATTTTAGAAAGGGTTATTGGATTTTAATAATCTCAACTTTTATTTATTGGCAATGATTAATCCTAACTCAGGAAATTTTTACAGACACTCCCAACTTTAAACTTATTTTCCTTTAACGATCCCTTATTAACTGAGAGTTAACACAGTTAGTTTTTCGATGACGTGACTGTTTATATGGCCAAAATACTAAGTCGAAAGTTGAAATCAACCATTTGCTCCGCCAATCTGAAACTTCTGCACCTTTAAACTCGTCAATCTGTACTTTTTGATTTGAACCACTTGACTCATTTGAGGTCGATTTCAAGTGACGTTGGATGCTAGACACCGAAAAATGAATTTGATGGAGGCTGGGCGGCGACAAAGTTGAAAAATGGCTCATTGTTGGCCCCATTTCATCAAAAAAATAAACGGATGTTAACTATCAGTTAGTAAGGGATCGTTACAGTAAAATAAGTTCAAACTTAAGAGTGTCTGCAAATATTTCCTGAGTTGTGATTAATCCCGACCAATAAATGAAACTTGGGTTTATTAAAATCCAATAAAATTTTTAGAAATGATTCGGCAGACTTGATACATGTTTAAACCAATTTCCTAACAAAACCTATCATTTCATTTTACCACCTATAGTAAAAAAATTTGGATTTGTGGTAATAGGAAAGTATGGCACTAAAATGCAATTTGGAATGGCATTATTAAAGTTATTTCAGTTTAGACCGAAATATTTATTGGGGTCAATTTAACCGTTTTCCTTAGCTTTTAATACACATATTTTGGTCTTTGTATTTCTCTTTGAGACGAATTCTCATGTTTTCAAAAAAAGAAAAATCGAACATAAAATGTTTGTTATTCGTGTGAGATTTAACCTCAACACTTTCAAACAATCAAACATAGATGATTAAAAAGGTCTCAAGAGGAACGATTTCTCATGTTTTCACATAATTCCAACTGCATAATATGCAAACAAATTATTTCGTTTGAATCTAATGACTAGTGTAACGAGAAGAGGGTGTTCATTGAGATATATGTAAATGAAAATAACCGGGTCCAAACACGACTCGTCTAATTTAAAAGAGCACGTATTTTACTAATTTCGACCTCTATATTTGATGCTAGAACTCAAATTCTGAATAATTTTATATGTAAGATTGTTTCGGCTAGTTTTCTTATTTATTAATTATTCGATTACTCCTTACATATTTATTTAATTACTTTGATTGATACTTATGATTATATATGTGGAGTAAGTTAGGGTACAAAGTGATTTTTTTCGTGCGAATCGTACGAAGTTATCACGCAAGAATTCAGTACGGGTGAAATTATAACGCAAGTGTAAAAATTAATCACGCAGAGATGGAATTATCACGTAAATATGAAATTATCACGCAAGAATGTGATAATTCCATCCCAAAATTCGTACACTTCGCACAAAAAATATTTTGTATAGCAACTTTTCCCCATATATGTGTATTAATTATTCAATTACTTTTTATATATTTATTTAATTTCGTTAATTAATACGTACGATTATATATGTGTGTACATGCATATGTATATTATAATATACTATTTAGTTTTTTTTTGTCATCAATATGTATAATAACATTTATTATGAAGATATAATATGATACAATATGATATGATATAATATTATGTTATGTTTTGTTATATTCTCTTATAGCATGTTATGTTAGATATTAAATAAAATAAAAAAAATAAGAAGAAATATATTTTAAATGAAAATTGAAGATGTAATTATGAAATTTATTCCACTAACGTGTTTACAAACCATTGAACTTGTGTACAACTTTATTACGACTTGCTAACTAGCTTGTTTATGAGATGATTGCAATCAATCAAACCGTTTGACGTTTATAGATAAACGGATGACGTTTGGTTTGCGTGCTCGTTTACATGGTTTTAAGTCTGTTAGGGTGTGTTCTTGTTATGAAACATATAGATCATGTTCAGATCTTAAGTTTCAACCTGATAATCTGAAGACGCTCACCTGCCATGATAACCACCTCTGGTTTCAACCAGCCACATATACAACAAGTTAAAGCTACATTTCAAATAATTAACTCTATTTATTTCAAAACAATTTAACATAAAAGTTATTTACCTATAACGCTACATGTCTAAAAACTAAAACTCTTGCTATATTTGAATTGTTGAAATCACTAGAGAATATTTCAACATAATGATATCACCAAATATATAGATGGGAACAAAAGGACATGTAGTATCATTAACATAATGAAATTACCAAATATATAGAATATCACCAAAATTAAACATGGCAACAACATCCAGAATCTTCTTCAAAATAAATTTAAGTCACTTTCAACTACAGTTTATAAGTATTTTCAATCAATCCTAAAAAATCCAACTGATTATATATGAAGATCGCTTTGGTGTTTTCGATTCAACTCGCTCTCTTGATCTTGGTTCAAGGTGTTAGGAATCAATTTGACCCCTTTTCAAAATTCCTAAAGGTTCAAACTCTTAAAAAAACGTACGACAGTCCAAGTTTGACGACCGAGGATTTTGTTGTTCACGTAGGCCCACAAGATGGGCTGAAGGCGGCTGACAAGATTTCAAGGTTGCCAGGACAACCAAAAATAGAGTTTAATCAATATTCTGGTTACATAACAGTCGATCCACATCATGGTAGAGCTCTCTTCTATTATTTTGCTGAGTCAACAAACAATCCTTCTACGAAACCTCTCGTGTTATGGCTTAACGGAGGTACAAAAATCTCCAACTTAAAATCTTTTTGTCTACGGATTTTTACTTTCCATCTCTTTTCATAATTAACTACTAGAATTATCATAGGGCCCGGATGTTCTTCGCTCGGAGGTGGAACAATGATGGAAGTCGGACCGTTTCGAGTCAATAAAGATGGTAAAACTTTGTCAGTAAACAAATACGCTTGGAATGAAGGTACAACGCTTCCTAGCATCTTCAAAATTTGATCGTATATTTGTTTTTAAATAAGAAAATTATATTTTAGTTCTTTCTTTATGTTTTTCTCTGGAGAATACATTAACACATTAATGCTTTATAAAACTTACACTTTTACTATTTTGATTTCTCATCGACAACAACACTAATTTGCGTCTAAAGTCACCAAAAGTATGAATGTGACAAGCTAAAAAATAAATTCAAAATTAATGCTTCAATATCATTATTGCAAAATTCAATTATTATCTCATAAACTTACAATCTGTAATTAAATTACTGCAGTGGCTAATATGTTATTTTTAGAATCTCCGACTGGTGTCGGATTTTCATACTCCAATAAATCTTCCGACTATAAAACCACCGGAGATACACAGACAGCAAAAGATTCATATACATTTTTAATCAACTGGCTCAAGAGGTTCCCAGAGTACAAAACCAGAGATTTTTACATCACCGGAGAAAGCTACGCAGGCCATTACATACCTCAACTCGCACAGCTAATCCTTCAAAGCAACCCGAACAATAATAATACTGCTATCAACCTCAAAGGGATTGCGGTATGCACGATAACATAAAGATTTAGAAAAGAAAAGGAAGTTTTTAAACATTTTTGCTAACTTTATGGTCATGAACTTGATGTTTTTATAGATTGGAAATGCATATATAGATGAGGAAACTCAAAACAAGGGAAGTCATGATTTCTGGTGGTACAGATCGATGGTTTCTGATGAAATACATGATGGGATCGTTAAGAACTGTAATTTTTCGTGGAAATCAGTTTTATCTGAGGCTTGTAAAGCTTATATTAATGAAGAGACTAAAGTCGTCGAGGGTGTTTTTGCTTATAATATCTATGCTCCCTTATGTTTGAATGGAACATCCGCCAAGGTAACGTTTTTATGTTACATTGTTTCGTTATTGATAATTTAATACCAAACACCAATACAACTTATAGTCTAATGGTATCTGGTTAATATACTGGTGTCTAGTTAAGAGACAAACTCTTGTGATACACAATGATGTATATATTAAAGTAGGACTAAATGAGTGTCTGTTTGATGTTGTAGAAGAAAATTAATACCAAATAAATTAATTTTTTTTACATATAGAAATAAACAATATTTGCTTGTGTATTTGATCATAAGCAGTCAACTGGGTTTGATCCTTGCACCCAAGACTATATTGAAAGTTACTTGAATATCCCTCAAGTCCAAAAGTCTCTTCATGCGAATCTCACTAGCCTTCCAGGACCCTGGAAAGATTGTAGGTAAGAACGTTTTCTCAAATCTCAAGTTCATACGAGGTTTTAAAAGTTGTTTCTAAATAATTAAAAAAGGTTCTTACGATTGTTTTATTGCTTGCAGTGATGATGTATTTGATAACTGGACTGATCAACCGTTTACTATGTTACCAACCATCCAAAGACTCATGGGGAGTGGCATTCGCTTTTGGTTTTACAGGTAACTATCATATAATAAGGTTTTCGTATCAATAAATATTTTTCTATTGATATGACATCACCTGTGAACATGACATGAAAATAAATTACATGTTTCAATGTGAAGAACAATAATATTATTAGTTATTAGAAAACAAAAAGTAGATTATTTTAGATTGCATTTTTCCTTTAATATATATAACCATTCTAAAAAATGCAGTGGAGATACTGATAGTAGCGTGCCAGTGACAACAACAACATACGCAATAAAGAAACTTAATACAACGATCAAGAGACCATGGTACCCATGGTACTTGAAAGGCGAGGTTAGAAACTAATAATTACGAAGTTCATATAACATTGCTATTGTATTTGAATATTAAAATGCTTATAAATTATTGCTTGTCTATGATTAGGTCGGCGGGTATGTGGTTGTGTATGAAAACTTAACATTTGTAACCATTAGAGGATCTGGACACTTCGTACCAAGCTATCAGCCTGATCGTGCTCTCGCACTTTTCTCATCTTTTTTGGATGGAAAGCCTCCTGTTTTTATGTAGTTGTGCTTTTAGTTTTTGCGCTTACATATAGAATCACAAGCGTGTTTTTATAGGTAGTCTTTTAGTGTGAAGTTAAATTTAATTACCGGGAAGAAATTACAATATACTAGCATGTTTACGTGCTTATGTCACCTAATACATGAGTTTATTTTTCTAAAGTAGTAATGATACTCTCTATATTAGTAACTTGTAAAGTTAATCAATGAAAGACGTATCTCATTTATCAAGTAAATAAGAAATAATATAACTAAATAAATGAGTGAAAGCATGAGGCCCAGTCAAAATCTCACCAGTCACCTTGGAGGATGAGTACAACCTAAAATCATATCTACTTCTACGCTATATATATTACATCTTTTTAGACATAATTGTTTTTATTTAAAATTTAAAACATATAATATAATTTTTTAAACATAAGATACAAATATTCTGCATAATAGTTGTTATTTTGCTCTCACTAAACAAATTTCTTCTAAATAATACATTATTTAATCCATATTATTAATACATTATTTAGTAATATGTGATTTTTTAGTTCGTAACATTAAATATTACCTTATTCATAGTACTTTAAATTAATATTTGTATTTATATTTACAATTTATATTTTTATAAATAATACTATTTAAATTAAGTATTATCTTATTTAAATAATTAAGTATATATAACTACTAAATTATTCATAATAATAATAATAATAATAATAATAATAATAATAGCAACAGCTACAGTATTTGAAAACATGTTAACCGATCAACTACTATCTTTTTTTTACCTTTAATTAGTCGTTGGGAACAACTATATGCCTTTTTTTTTCCAGTATTTTGTTGTTTTGTTGGCATATATACCCCCATATGTTAGTATAAATACCTAGTAACCGACATTCAAAAACACTTTTTCTCTTTAATATCGTCATGAATGTTCAAGTTGGGGTAAGTTTAAATATATGTCATAGGTGTCGATCTCAATCGAGCATTGATTACGATATGTACACGATCTTATGTTCTATTTAACCATATTCTCATAAAAAACAACAACGACTACTTGACAATAAACGTTATTTATAAAATATATAAATGGATTTCTAACTTTATATCTTTTTTTTGGAACAAACCAATATGCAGTAATTTCTAAGTTTTAAAAAGCTAATAAATAATAAAGTTTAGTGAGCTTATAATATATAACTAGCGTTAATTTAATTTTTTAGTAAAAAGTATTTAAAATACGGTTTTTTTTTACCACTATCGGTTTGGTTAATAACCTAACCAGTAAGGTCGGTTACGTTTTTCAATATCCAATAACCCGTTATTTTAAAACCGTTTTTCCCTCAAAATAGCTCGTTTGGTTATTAACATAAACCGATTTTTTATATTAACCAATCTATGCAACTCTAGAATCTCTTATGCCTAAGATTATAAAATTTTACTGTGTTGCATATGAACTACAAACTTTGTACGAACTACGAAGTATGTGTTGAAGCCTTGAGCCCCAACAATAACACTCACAATTCTATACAAGAACTTGTCTAATCAAGCGCTCAAGAATGCTCTGAGCCAAAGTTTCTATGAGATACCCAAGACATGTAAAAATGAGAAGGTATTCGGTTCAAGTCTCACTCTGAACAAAAATACTCAAGATTGAGCCATGAGGTTTTTCTAGTTGTGAGTTTTTTTATGAGTGGGTTAGAGGTGGGGTCCTGATTGAGAAACGAATAGATCAACCCTATTAAAATAACATCTATCATCTGAAATATAGTTATACATTTTTCGTTAAAAAAAAGTACCCAACAATTATAGTAGATGCCAAAATAAATTTTCTTTGATATAAATTCTAACATGCAACATGAATTGTTAAAGCCCAAAATTGTTACAGGCCTACATATGCATTGAAGACCCAAAAGAGAAAACAATTCTAGCCCAAACCGGATGTTCAACGGCCGACATAAATGTTATCAAACCACACTGACCGCATTACTGCAATACATAACGGTCCGGGCTCCCGAACCCGGGTCAGAGCATTCACGTCAGGTTTTTTATCTTTATTTTTATAATAACATTAAAAAACATTACTTTTCTCTCATTCTCAATTCAATAATATTTTTTTATATTTTTATCATTACTTTTTCTCTCTGTTCTACTCACAACCACTTTTAATAATATTAAAAAATTTATAAGGTTTGAATAGTGATCCCCAAATATAAAAATTGAACAATAATTTTTCTCACTACTCCACTAACAACCATTTACAATAATTCCTTAAAATATGAAAAACACACTCACATAAATATAAGAAACTTATTGTAAATGCTCTTATGACCCGTAAACAACCTTATACGTGTCTTTGGGTTCATATGATAACACTAGATACTTAAGAACCATTATGATTATATTTCGTCCATTCAATATTCGGTTTATTCGATTTTAAAAATTTAGAGTCTCAATTCGAGTGCAGGTTGATTCAAATGTTCTGAATAATAGGAAAAACAGGTAAATAAAAAATAATAATATGTATCTTTGAAATTGGTTGACTAATTATGATCACTAATTTGCACGGCTCGCGTGAAATTTGAGCTTTTAGGTTATACATCACACGAGAAAGGTATCGTACATACTAGGTTTTATGTGCTTACAAAGTACTTACTTAATTATTCAATCATTCTCGTGTAATAATTCTGCTCATCCTACGTGATAATTCTACCCCTCCTATATGATAATTTCATTTATGCGGTGATGATTATCACGCATGTGTAAATCTTTCTTGCGTGATAATTTCACCCCACTTTATATGACAAAATTCCAAAAACACTTTGTATTTCAACATTTTGTATATATTATAACTTGTGACAATAAGTTAAGTTACATACGTTTTGATCTGCTTAAGAATTTATAAGTTCTGGGTTTAAATTGTTTAATAAGTGTGTCGTGTTTAAGTTGTATAATAATTACATTAACCAGTTATAATTAGAAATAAAAAGGTATATACTTTTAGAAGTTCAATATGCTAGTTCGCAAATGACTAGTTTAACTTATCTACAATTTTACGATAACTCATTTACAACTTGATTGTAGTTCATTTACGCGTAACAACTAGTTTTGATTTGCCAATCATTTTGACCATTAAGATAATAAAAAATGTTATACAGATTATGTTTCAAGTTTCATGCTAGTATCACCAATTTGACCCATCAGCCTAGAACTAACCATTCAATCCTGAACGACGACGAAAATTCAAATAATATTTAACTTTTCTTTTCCAAAGCAATTTAATATACAATATGTTAGATATTTTAGTGTAATTGGATTGATTAACGATCAATTTGATCATAATATCCATCAAACAAGTCAGGAGGTGCGGGGAGTGTACACTTGTTTGAGTTTATTGTGATCTTTGAAATTGAAAACTTTATTAGAGGCGAAGCCCTAAGTGATAGGGGTTCCAAGGGTGCAACGCCCTCTTGGCGGGGGTCCGGGGGCAGCGCCCCTGATAGTGGGGTCCAAGGGGCGGCAGCCCCTGGCGGGGTCCAAGGGACAGAGCCCCTGGCTGGGATCGAAAACACACGAAAATTTTGGTAAATATTGCTTTATCAAAAACACACGAATATTTGATTTTACCAACATTTCACATATGAAACTAGAGGGTACAAAATGTAAATTTTCATGAGAAAAACTGTCGAAGACAGTTTCCCCATCCCTGAAATAATTCGAATTTGTACAAGATTGGTCTCTCTCTCTCTTCTTCTTCTTCTCTTCTGGTTCACGTTCTTGAAACACACACGAATTCATACTTCTAGTTCTGAACTTGAGTTTTATCCGATTGAATATTTGGTGTGAACCCAAATAGTTTCAATCTGAAAGCGAACTTATAACTCTCAAGTTTTCCAAGTTATTGATCATTTTATTACAATTCCTCTACACAATATGTATTCATAACGTTTTAGACATATTTTATTTACTTGAATTGTATAAATCACTAGATAATATCTTGTCACATGATACATAGTGGGTCAAATATGGTCATGCGTTTTCCCATGTAGACGAATGTTGATGATATCATCAAATATATAGACCAAAACAAAATAAGCATGAAAAATAACAACTAGAATCTTCTATAACTTGAATTTTATCACTTTTTATTGACGATCACTTACGAGTGCTTTAACTCAAGTGTAAACTCTAAACAATCCAACATCACTATGAAGACAGCTTTAGTGTTTTCAATTCAATTTGGTCTTTTGATCTTGGTTCATTGTGTTAGGAATCATCAATTTGACCTCCTTTCGAGATTTCAAGAGGTTAAACATCTTAAAAAGACGTATGATAGTGCAGATTTGACAACCGAGGATTTTGTTGTTCATGTGGGCTCACAACAGGGGTTGAAGGCGACTGACAAGATTTTAAGATTACCGGGACAACCAAGAAGGTTTAAGTTTAATCACTATTCAGGTTATGTAACGGTTGATCCACATCATGGTAGAGCTTTGTTCTACTATTTTGCAGAGTCAACACACAAATCTTCTAAGAAACCTCTCGTGTTATGGCTTAATGGAGGTAAAAAACATACAACTTATAAAAACTTTTATTAAATTTAATTTTATGTTTTTTTATTCCTTATGAACTAGCAAATTTATCATAGGACCCGGTTGTTCTTCAATCGGAGGGGGAACAATGATGGAGCTTGGCCCGTTTCGAGTCAAGAAAGATGGTAAAACTCTATCAATAAACAAGTATGCTTGGAATAAAGGTAAATTGCTTCCCGTCAAAATTTGATTGTATATTTTTGTATAAAAAATACTATAGTAGAATATTATATGTTTTTTTTTTTAGTTTTCAATGAGAATACATTATTATAAATTTTACATTTTTATTATATAAATTGTATGAATATTGTCGTATTTGATTCGTCATGTAAAAGTGACTAATTTGCAGACATGGTCACAACTTGTATGAATAGTAACAACAAATTAGAAAAAAAAATCAAAATTAATGTTAGTATATTACTAGAAAAAGAAATTATCAGTGGTAAATACCAGAAACTTACAATCTGTAATTAAATTTTTTACAGCGGCTAACATGTTATTTTTGGAATCTCCTGCCGGTGTCGGATTTTCATACTCTAACAAATCCTCTGACTATAAAATCATTGGAGATACACAAACTGCAAAAGATTCATATACATTTTTAATCAACTGGCTCAAGAGGTTTCCGGAGTACAAAGCCAGAGACTTTTACATTACTGGAGAAAGTTACGCTGGGCATTACATACCTCAACTCGCACAATTAATCCTTCGAGGCAACCAGAACAATAACAATACCGCTATCAACCTCAAAGGGATCGCAGTAAGCATGATAACATAAATATTTAAAAAAATGGCATGTAGTTTTTAAATATTTTTGTTAGCTTTATGGTCTTACAGGGGTTTTCATTATTTTATAACAAATTGATTGTCTTTTAGATCGGAAATGCGTATATTGATGATGAAACTCAAGGAAAAGGAAGGCATGATTTTTTGTGGTCTCGTTCGATGGTTTCTGATGAGATCCATGAGGGAATCGTTACGAATTGTGATTTTTCGTGGAATTCAGTTTTATCAGATGTGTGTAAAGCTTATATTAACGAAGAGAATAACATCATTGGGAATGTTTTTGCCTACGAGATTTATGCTCCCTTATGTTTGAATGGAAAATCTGCGAAGGTAACTTTAATTGTGTGATATTATTTCATAATTAAGTATTTATTTTTATTTTATGAAGATAAAATTTAACTTAACGAGTAAAATCTTTGTAGACAGCAGGGTTTGACCCAAGCACCCAAGACTATATAGAAAAATACTTGAACATCCCTCAAGTCCAAAAATCGCTTCATGCGAATCTCACAGGCCTTCCAGGTCACTGGCAAGATTGCAAGTAACAATATTTTCTAAAATCTCGAGTTCATAAGACATATTTTTAAAAATTGTTTTGCATCGAGAAGGGTACTTAGGGTTGTTTCTTGTTTGTAGTGACGAGTTATTTGATAACTGGACCGATCAACCGTTCACTATGTTACCAACCATCCAACGACTCATGGGGAGTGGAATCCGCTTCTGGATTTACTGGTAACTATTATATAAAAAGATTTTTTAATCGAAATGTTGTTATATAATCGTTTTATGTGTCTTTTTGTTTATTAAATGATAGGAAAATAAGAACATATGATGTCATGTGAAACATGTGACAAATTACAAAGTTAACAAGCAATAATGTATAATTTGATAGAAAACAAAAGATATGTCTTTAATATACTTTATCATCCTACAAACTGCAGCGGGGACATCGATAGCAGAGTGCCGGTGACAACAACCAAATACGCGATACAGAAACTTAATACAACGATCAAGACACCATGGTACCCTTGGTATTTGAATGGCGAGGTTAGAAACTAATAATTACAACTTCGAGGAGTATTGATACTATGTTTGATCTGAGTCAACGCTAATTTTTATTCTTTTGTTTATGATTAGGTTGGTGGGTATGTGGTTGAATATGAAAACTTGACATTCCTGACTGTTAGAGGAGCTGGACACTTTGTACCGAGCTATCAACCTGATCGTGCTCTCGCCCTTTTCTCATCTTTTTTGGATGGAAAGCCTCCGGTTTCAATGTAGTCATGCTTCTAGTTTTGTGCTCAAATAGAATCCTAAATATGCTTTGATGGTAATCTTTTGATGTGTTGTTGAACTTTATTTGCGTATCTGAAGTAAGTTGTAACATTTTAGTAGTTGATGTCGCACCTAATATATGGTTTTATTTCTAAACCAAAATGCCTAGTTTAATTAGACTACTAAGCATACAAATATATTATTAACTTGTAAACTTAATCAAGCAATTAAAGATCTAATAATAGATTTATGAAGTCAAAAGAAATCATATAAGTAAAAAAGTGTGTGAAAGCATGAGGACCAACTATAATTACAAAGGAGAATGAGTCCATTCATGAGTAAAGGTGTAAAGCCATTTCAAAAGTAGTACTTGTAACCATGTCTTATGGATCTTGTTTCAAAGAGCCCTAATGACACTTAAGTGAATCCAATGATACAACTCATAAATCATATACATCATATAGAAAACTATAACGTACTTCTTTGTTAAAAATTAAAAAAAAATAAAGTTTGATATAAAGTATAATAAGTTATTAGACAATATATTGAAAACTTTTTTAATATCTAAGACATATCTTGATCATTTTGTAGTACGTCTAAAATATAAACTTCGTCTAATAGTAAATAAATTTTACATATGTTTTACTTAAAGTCTTTTGTCCATCTAAAATCACTTAAATAAAATAGCCATGGGTAAGTTAATGACCAAAAATTTCTGTCACCAAACTTGTATCAAGTTAGTTAGTTAACAAAACACATCAACTTATATATGGAGACAATATGATACGTGTCAAAGTTAAATCATATCAATACTTTAGACACTCGAATTGTATAATTTTTTCTAAAAGAATCAAAATCGCATGAATGAAGAGAACATGAAAACCATACAACTCTAAAAATTAAGTCGTGACAGGTATGATTTTAATAATGTGTCAGCCTGAAGCTATTTATTTTTAGACTAGTTAAATTTGTATTTATTCTAAAATCAAAAACCTATTTCTTATTAAACTAATAATAATAATAATACAAAAAAGAATTCCATTTTACACATAATTGAAAATGTGGTTGGGTTGGCTCGGCCCAGATAGCTAGACTCTATCACTTTTTTAGGAAAATCCCCAAAATGAACATATAAAACGTCAAAGTTCACAACATAAACATTTGTTTTTCAACTTACGCAAAATAAGCATGTCAAATTCGCTGAAACATGTATTCAATGGGCCAATTTTCCAACAAAATGAATAACTCATGGACAATTCACCAGCTTTCCGCCCGTATTTTCACTAGCAAAAAACGTATCATGTCCCTAAGTTATCCACACATCCGATTTTTTCACACTCTCCTACACTATATTCATTTTAAAAATAAAATATAAAAATAATAAATGTTTTAGAGTGAATTTACACTTTTAACACAAACATATACTTAAACAAGTAAAACATGTACCATAAAACACTAAATCAATCCAAAAATACGATTATAAATTCATGAAAACACTAATTTCAACCTATTTAAAATGCCATTCCGTATAATTTAAAACTCAAAATTATAAAATATTAATTTTAACAAATTACTTTCCATAATTCATACATTCATTTTACAAATTTTCCCCCACCTCTTTCCACCCAACTCTTCCACATATATACCACTTAATAAACATAAAAACCTTTCTCCAAACATACAATCATCCACCATCTTCTTCCCACATGGAGGTACACCTGCTACCACCGTCGCCGTCGCCGTCGCCGGCCGTCGACTTCACCACCACCACCACCTCCACCTCCACCACCCCTTACGCCACCGCACCTTCAAGCCCTCAGTCCACCATCCCCTTCACCTGGGAACAAACACCAGGTATCCCCAAACAAAACCACACCTCCGACGACACCGATTTCGCCTTCGGATACCTCGAACGCCACTCCATCTCCGCCGCCGACGACCTCTTCGACTCCGGCAAGATCAAGCCTTTAAAGCCACCACCATGCTTACACCTCAATAACGACTCACCCAAATCCCCTAAATCCCCAAAATCAAGGTTCAAAGACTCATTATCTTTATCTTTATCACTGCCATTATCGCTATCTCCCAGGAGTAAGAAGCACGATTTCGACCCTTTCTCAGAGGCATTAAAGCAAACATCTTGTGAGCAATCGGAGACCCACGAGGATGCTCCGTTTAGAGTCTCCGATGAGGCTACCGACCGGAGAAACTGTAAAGATCGATCGTCTCCGGTGGGTTTGAATTGGTACAACAAGTGGAATTTGAAGAATTTGCTGCTGTTTCGGAGTGCGTCTGAGGGGAGTGTGATCACGAGGAAGGAGTTGTCGAAGAGATCATACAGGAAGAAGAATCAGTCCTTGAGCTTCAGAAGCACCGACGGTGGTGGTGCGACGGTGGATGACGGTGGTTTCACGGCGGCGGAGGAGGTGAGGAAGAAGATTGATTTGCAGTGTAGATCGGGGTTCATGGGGTGCTTGAGGTTTCATCAGAATGGTGGTGGTGTTCGTGAGATTTCTCGAGGTTTTGATTCTGTTATGAAACGATGAATCTGATGAAGATTTGATGAAGATTGATGAAGATTCAATGGTGGTATGATCGAATTCAAGCTCATATCTTTGTTGTTCATCAAGCATCACATACATATGGAGTGACAGTATGATTATGTTTGTACAATGTGTATCTTATGGCCGTTGGATTAATTTAAATTCAAAGATAAAGATTTGTGAAACAATAAATTTTAAGTTTATAGTTTTTCTTGGGTTCTGTTTGTTTCAAGAAATGTTGTTTTGGCTTTCTTGTTAGTAATTTATTTTTGTAAATTTTGATTTTCTGAGCAAACATGATGTTTCGCTGCTTTATGTGACTTAAGTTGACAATTAAGAAATAAATAAATATTCTAAAACAAACCGATAATTAGACTCCTCTATTTTAGTCGACTAGATTGGATTATCATTTCATCAACTACTCTATTTTAGTCGACTTCCAAATTTTATTTATCTATCATATACTTTAATTATTCTTCTGGTTCTTTTTTTATTATATGAAATAGAGTAAATTATATTTTTCGTCTTTTATCTATATAGTAAATTTCAGATATTGTCCTTAAACTAAGGAAATTACAGTGATTGTCCTTTACGTTTAAAAATGATTACAGATTTTATCCTTTCCACTAACGGGCGTTAAAATTTTCTGTTAAGTTTAATCACATGCTTTACATATGAGGGCAATTTTATCATTTAACCTTATTATCTTACAAATTAAATAAACAAATTGAAAGAAAACATAAAATATTAAAAAAAACCCATCACTATCTCTCTACCCTCTCTCTCTCTCTATATATATATATATATATATCACTATATCTATCTATCCGTCTTTTTTCAATAAAAACATAATCACAGTGTAATGAAATATAAAAACCTAAAAGAAAACATAAAAAGACAAGCATAAAGGAAACTTTTATTTAGAAGATGTCTCTTCAATAAAAAAAACTTTTAATGTGGACCTAAGAAGTTAATAGTAGAGTAGATTAGAAGGTTAAAAAGGAATTAAGTTATTCTTGTGTGAACACTTAGGAAAACTACGTCTTGTTGTGTGTAAACAGAAGGCAACAAGTCACACTCTTTTGTTTTGTGTTCTTTTCATTGGATGGTCAATGTTTTTTTAAGTGGGACCATACCATGAAATACAAGTCAAATGTATATTCCATGTCTTTGGTTTTATCTTCACGATAAAGGATATATTATTATTGAGTAGATTACACGATGTTTAGCTAAAAATAAACGAACATAACCGAATAAACTATTGATGAATTTCATCTCTACTTTTATTGTTTGTTTTTATCAATTATTTATTTAGCATACTAAGCCGTAAAGTTTTACTCTATATTTAAAAAGTTATATATTTCATATAAGTGCTAATATAAAGTTAAACCTAACAATAGTTGATTTAAGAATTCGAAGATACGAAGATATAGTCCGGACAAGCGAACCATAACGATAAATATGTACGAGTTATTACGGGTTATTATCATAAAAAAATGTCATATAATATACGATTATTTCAAACGTCCAAAACAACGTCACGTTAGTTCTCGCATCATAATTTTCTCGTTATTTAAATCATTTATTTTCTCCCCTATGATGCATCATATTTCAAAGAATCTTTATAAAAAAAGTTTAAATAATGTTTGTGTGTAATAAGAGTTGTGGTTGTGTACTTGTGTTAGAGAGGCCAAACCACCATCCATTCGGCTCCGTCTAGGAATCCAAGTGAAAATAAACGAACACCCTAAAAGACGTCTCCTCCAATAGTAAACAAACATTGAGGTGGAGTGAAAACCTCATAGCTGGAGGTGCGCATTTGTTTCCGGTTCTATTATTTGTATTTTTTTAAAACGATGAGTCGCACACCCATCCAGTCATACTCTTGAATTACATTAATTTTTAACTGACTCTATGTGTAAACCCTGATCTTTTATAAAATGTCATTAAATAAATGTGTCAGCCTAAATGTGTAACTTTATTTGTATTTAATTGTTTATTTCCTAGATGTGGAGGGGTCCTCACCCGTCAACTTCAACTCACATCTATTCACTTCACCATGGCTCTATACTTTCGGTCATCACCACCGACGCACCATGGTCATTTGATTAGTCAACCAATTGCCTATTGAACAATTATTATTAATTCATCTAATTGGTTATAAACTTTAAACTCGGAGTCACAAAATAAATAGTTTTTAACAATAACTTCAACTATTTTACTGTCTATAAATTTAAGAGTTAAACTAAAAAAAACACGATAAAATTTAGATTAAGATTTTGCTGGTCGAATGGTTAACGCATCCTCTCTCTAGTTCCGTTTTGCTTCTCGTCATGACTTCGCGAGACGTTTGCTTTTTTACTCTCACTTGTACAAATTTTAAAGTACTATTAATTTAACTTTATTTTTAATAAAAAAGGTTGAAAAACAGCTAAGGAAAAGAAAGAAAAACACTTTTTTAAATGGGACCGTGAAATTATTGTAGAGAAATGCTACAGAACCATCCTTCATGTCCATAGCTTTTTGCATAACTTTTGCATATATTTTAATAAAAATATCTTTTGTGATATACAAACTTTTGATACATACAATTACAACCTTCTAACGTGATTAGGTCTGCTTATCAAAAAATAATTTATCTTTTCATGTAAGGAGTTTACGTTTTTAGGTTCGAACAATAGTTAACGCTTACACTAAGATAGTATTTGGAGTTGGTCAACATAGATGGAATAAGAGTTGAAATCCTAAAACGACTTCACAAAGCTAGCAATTTTTATTTTTAACGGCGAACACACGCTCTCAAATCCACATATTCTTCATTTTGTGGGACTCGAATTTGCATCAATTTAATGAGGATAAATACATGTGTCACTATAATAAAAGATTCAGATGTCACTAGTTATCTAACGCCTATGTTCTAAAGCTGACTCACACTTTTAATCCAAAGCTAACAACAATAGTTGACAAGATGATGAGTTCTAATTGATAATAAAAATTAAGTCCAAGTGATGTGGCGTGTTTGAAAATGTTGTTACGTGCGTTGTTAAGTAAATAAACGAAACATATGAAAGTTTGTTATTGTGAGTCGATATAACAACGTATGAATACAATTCCATTTTTAATAAAATTCATATGAGGACCTAAAGAAAAAAATTAATCATAGCCACAAAATAGTTTTTCAGAAAAAAGTAAACGAACAAAAGTTATTACATAAATCGAATTAGTAAAAAAATTAAAATTTTAGAATAAGGATTAAAAAAGTAAATTATATATGCTATATGGAGTAAACTTAGAACTTTAAAAAATTAAAGGTTAAAATTAAAACTTGTGTTAAAGTTTGAGGGTTAAAGTTGATAGTGGCGTGATGATCGGTGGCATGTCTCATTGACGTTACTAATCGATTGATTTATAGTTAAATTTTTTGCAAGCTTAGACCAACTAAGGTCACTACAAAATCAAGACGGCACATATCCAAAAGTTGGAGGTAGCTGAGATGCGAGTGCTAAGATGGATGTATGGATGAATTTTTTAAATAAATACAGAGCGAGATTAAGATGGTTCGTGCATGTGCGTGGGAACAGCTAACGACACCCATAAGGAGTATCGGGGCCCTCACGATGGAGGGGAAGAGAAGCAGAGTCAGACCTAGGTTGGCATGAGAGGAAAAGATTAGAAATAATCTCCTAGACTTGCACCTCCCCTAACATATGATTGATGATAGGACCTGGAGACGTTGAATACATATTAGAGATTTATAGGGTACATGTAGACTGTTGAATAGGATTAAGCTTGGGTGATCTTTATGTTCACTATAGTTGTAAGGTCTAGAATAGTCATGTTTTAGGTTTATCTTTAACAATTATTTTACTTTTAAAGGTGGCTTTAGACCTATAGAGTTTTAGCCTTAGCCAAAATGTGCATTTAGACAAATTTAACCTTGGCCTTTCTTTTACTTTCTAGTATCAGAGATTATTATGTCTAACATGATTGTTGCTTAGTGTTGCATTCACTTCTATCTTAGTACTTTCTATCACTAATTATTTATGTTATCATACTTATTGTTCTGGGCACATTACCTAGGAAAAGAAATGAGGTTTTATTGAGTCTAGAATGCCTCTATGATTAAATTCTTCATCCCATGATAAAAGTAAAGATTATCATCATCTCATTCTCTTTAAAGCTTACTATTAGAGTTAGACTCACGAGATATGTTTGTTTGATTCTTACTATTAGGGCGAGCCGGTTCGAGTGGCTCGGGAGGGCAGGAACGCCACTCTCTCTTCCGGCGCCGTAGTGGGTTGGCCGGCTGACAGGACGCACTTCCTCCAGCCTTAGTAGGGTTTGAAATTTATATACTTTGGTACTATTTTCTAACCAGTTTTAATTAGAAAGTATCAAAACCACATAAGCACTTAGTGCATCATACATATCATACATAGTGAATAAGAGAAGTAGAAACGATTACAAACAGTTTTACATATATCATATGGAACACAATTAGCTTAGTAAATCCATTTATTACACGGGTTCAACAAATAAAATATTAAAGATAATAAATATTTATTAATTATAAAACAATATTTTAAGATAATATTTGATTTAAATCTTCATTGTTATAAACATAATGAAAATTTTATTTAAAAGCGAAAGCTTTAAAAAGTGTTAATTTAAAAACTTTTTTACTATAGTTCTCAATTTTAATTAGTTTTTATTTATAAAAATTTTACTTTTGAAAATGTGATTTTAAAATATTTCATACTTTTATAAAAGTTTGATGTTTTAGAAAAAAAAATCTTATTTCATAAAAATTTGTATCTTTAGAAATAGCATTAGTAAAAAATCTGTATTTTAATTTAAAAACTATTTTAATCTAAAAAGAATTAAATAATATTTCTAATAATTAATGTAATTATTTAATAGAAGAAAAAAACAAGAAAATTTTGTGAGGAGTAATATAATGCTAACATGTGTCCTTCTTGTTACCCTTTTATTAGAGTCAGAAAGATACGTGTAAATGTCTATACAATTTTCTCAATTCTTGAACATAAAATGAGTTTTGTATATCCTCTTAGTTAAATATATAATTTCATGAAATGATACAGTTCTTTTGTTTTGTGTAGAAATTATATAACAAAATTAGTAGCATCTGTCGGCAACTGGAAGAAAAAGTGCGGAGGATGCTTGGACTGAGGGGGACCGAGGGAATTTAATATGTATGGCCACTGGTCAGTAGCCGATTTATATGACCAAACAAGTCCAAACAAGTAAACAGTCAAACAACTGGACTTCAAAGTTCAAACCACCAAACCCAGGCCCCTACTGTCCACCTTTCGAGTCGCTGCCAGTTACTACATGATCCGGATGTAAATGCACGCGACACAAGTTTGTAATTTATCGGTTTTTTTTGTAAGACCATTAATATATAACAAAATATATGATCTGTAAGAAGCAGAAACTATGTGAAACAATGAAATGAATCCGTTAAACAAATCTGGGCTGCATTTTTAGTTTCAATATTCAGAACATGGATTGATCACAGAGAATTATAGCTTACAGCATCACTTGCAAAGTCGCTCATATCCTGAATCGCCAGTTTCCAAATCATCAGCTTCTGAGATAAAAAGATATTGTGAACTTATTAGCATTAATTGGATATAATAAAGGTAAGCCAGTGGTATGTAAACACCAAAAGAGGTGGCAATTGTGGCCTGTATATAGATATACGGGTTGATTGGGAATGCTATATTCCAACGGGTCAAATGTGACACTAAAAAATTAGCTTAATGCTGTTTTTTAAAGTTTAATAAATAAAGAAAAGAATGGAAATGGAATTAAGGAGAGAAAAGAAAGGGAGAATAAAGGAAAAATATGATGTAAATTTCGTGTTTTAAAGTTCAAAAAAAAGAAAATTAAAATTAATATTTTAATGTGTATTTGATTACTTTCTCTCCAAATCCGTCCAATTTGGGAGGAAAGTCTTTTCAGAAAGGACTTGAGAACACAAAGTGAAGAAAATAAGTCAAACAGGTCAAAGTCTCCCAAAGTGTATGGTTAATGTGTAAAATCTCATAAATCATTCTATTAAAAAGTTAGAAGCTTACGGAAACAATATAAGCATATTTAGCATACTAAGAAAGTAAGAAGTTAGAAAAAATGTTTATGGTCAACTATAATCAGTTACAAACCCACCCGTTTTACCACCTCTACCGAATTCATGGATACTATTTATTTTACGATAAAAAGCATTACTGACGTACCAATGCTTATAAAGACCAAGCGAAGATTTTTCTCTCTCCTCAACTCTCTTCCTTGCAGCCTCCCTTGCTTTCAATGCAGCTGCTTCCTCCTCGGATACAACTTTAGGTTTGTTATCTGCTCGTTTTCTCTTGTTTATAGCAAGAGACGATGGCTTGTTAACAGAGCGTGAGGGGTTTACAGTTGACCGTTGAGTATTAGAGTCATTTTGACTCTTTGATGTCAATGATGGTGTAGCAAACAAGGGTTTCTTTAGTATGGTACCTGAAGAATTTTTAGCTGCAGCAGCAAAAGCCTCTTCCTGTGTCACCCACTTACCTGTTGCAATCTCAGGAATCAGAAAATAAACAGAAGTTCAAGAAAGCTTGATTTAGTACACATGGTAATTTCAACTCATTTACCTAAAAACAGGTCAACTTGGGTTAATATATTTCAGCACTAAAAGGTCAAGCGGGTTAAAAGGATGACCCAATCCCATCCCTTTTTGGCCCATACTTTTATACTACCTGTTTAGACCTGTAACCCAACCCATCCATTTTGCCACCTCTATGATCTGGGGTTTAGTGATGTAGATAATGTCGTATGGAGTGTACCTAAAGCATCAGTATAATAGAAGCCAGAGTTTGGATCATAGTAACAACCGTTACTTTTATTGTAGTAATAACCTGACGATGCGTCATGCTCCCATTCTGTCATACATAAAATGATATGTTATTTTGATGTAAAAAGACAACCATACTAGGTATAAATTTTCTAGATTATTTCAAAGTTGAAACATATGAGACGTAAAATGTTATCACCAAGTCCTTTTAACATGATTACTTTTTCTTAAATTACTAGTTTTATTACTAACATCCTGATGTAGAGCCATCACCTGTCCCTTCACTGCTTGTTGGAGCACCTAACGAATTTGCATTAGAATCCCGGGCCTTTTGAAACGTTGATATGTCCTTTTGATAACTACGAGTTGCTTTCTGCCAATAATAAAATTAACTAAAATATATAAGAATATTACATATTTTAGTCAGCAGATTGCTAAGTATAATGCAAGAGATTTTTTAATATTGGAACATGAGAAACATGCTGCTTAATTGGAGGTGGAAAGTTCGATCAACTTACCTATAAATGGATCGATTAAAGTTATGTTCTCTCTAAGAAGTAACTTTAAAAATATAGCCAACGAGGAAACGAGTCTAATGTGTCAAAGTCACCCAAAGTGCATTTTAACGCATAACCCTCCTTGAGACCTTGACTCCAAACTTAGTTTGAACAAAAAAATTATAGTTTCACTGAAATAATATGATATTTTCAAAACCATATTTGACACATTTAACGTTTATATATAACTTATAAGATTGGGCATTAAAGCATTTTGGGTTAACCAAGCCACACCTGACCCCGCCTGTTTCAACCCGCACCAAAAGGATTGCCCAAGGTGACATATTAGCAGACCTGACAGACCCTCCCATTTTGCCAACTCCATACTTGATGTTAGTAACAGAGCAGAAGTTGTTCTTCTAATTAATTTTTCTAAAAGCAAACACTTATTAAAGAGAACACAACATTGATCATAAATCATACTTCAACTGCTATCACTGAGAGGTGAAGATACCCAACTTCACTGATAGAGAGTGTCTATTTAAGAATGATTTGAAACAACATAAGAAGGGAAATAACATATGTTATTAAGATTAAATACTTCCCAGTTCACATACACCATATCATACTCACCTCTTCAATTTGTGTGAGAACACGTGCAGTTTCCTTTTTCTCTTTATCTTTGGCAATTTTCTCATCTCTCATGTTAGCAAGCCTCTTGGTAACATTCTCTTTGTGACGTTGGCCAAGCTCGTGATTTCTAATGCTGGAAGGACTATTGTTTATGAAAATTTTGCATAAATCGCACCATTTTTTGCCCTGGCTTACCCAATACTGAAAAATAAAGAACATAAGTTAGATGGTAAAGATATCAAAGTATAAATGTACAAATCATGAACCACTGCATTAATATACATGTAAGATAGAATAATGGAAACACATACACCGTGATCATCGGAACCTCTATAATCAAATATATAACAGTATAAAAAGAAAATAAGAGTTTTTACAGTATGCAGTTCATGAAATGCATTGAAAAATACACAGGCATAAATACTAAAACCAGCTAGTTTAAATGAATAATATCGTCGGTGCCCATTTAGTATGAAGCCTTACTTAACACAATAATCAAGTATTAAAGAAATAATATCACAGCATTTGAGTTGATTCCAGCTTAATTTTCTGTTCGTTGTCTTATGATCTTTACTGAATCCAACGATTCCTCCCATAGATTTGTGGTTGGAGCATTACATTGCAACTTAGATGATTCCATCTTACAAACTCAGTTAAACTAACATGAATCGTTCTATTACTCTTCAATTTCTTGGTTCTTTATCCTATGAATCTCACCAAACAGATTACAGATTTAAGTGAATTCGAGCAATATACTAATCATAGACGTTATACTACGATCATATCATAGGATAAAATTAACGATCTCTATTGATTAATATAGCTTTGATAGAATCCATTAAAATCAGTGTGGGGAGACAAAAATGGTACCTCAGTCATTGTTGCAAGATGAATCAGCTAATTGAGATGTCGGAATAGCGGAATGAAACTTTAAAATGAAAAAGCCCACGATTTTCTGCACAATTTGCGTAGATTTTGATCAGGAGAGTAGCGATTTAGGGCTCAAATTTTGATCGAAATGAACCCTAGAATTTGATATTCCGTTTTCTACCATGGAATTCTCCAATAAAACCCCCGTTAACAATGTCATATTGCATATATGGCCCCTGGCTATTCTATTAACGACTTTTGTTGAATTCACTTTCTATATATACTTGATAATTCACTAAGGGGTTTGAGATCAGCTTACTCAGTTCAATCAGGGGTTTGAGATCAGCTTACTCAGTTCAATCAGAGCTGATTGTTGATCGGGTAAGTGGCCAGTCTGTTTGATTTTTTTTTCACGTCTTCTGATCGAGTCCCTTGCTTCTAACCCACCCTTTCCCTTGCTTCTGATTGAGTCCGGATTTTAATTGCTGCTGACCAAGTCATTCCATCCTTTTTGTTTCAAACAAAGCCTAAAACTTGTTTAATAAGCGTGTAACAGGAGTTCATGATCATAAATGTGTGACAAGAGTACACGATCCGTTTAACCGACATGTTTTATGAACGATCACGGCGTAAAATAGAATATTTTGAAAATCTGTTTAAGTAAATTTGATATTATTTTACTAGCTATCTAAAATTTAAATTAAAGTACATAAAATGTAGTAATATGAAATATTTAAAAAACGTGTAAAAGTTATAGCAATTTTAATAAAAAATTTTTTTATTAAAACTGTATGTTTTTATTCATAATGAAATTTTTCTTTTTATTTAATTTATACTCCTATTTGATCTTTTAATTATGATAAATCATTGAAATTACTAATTTCATGCATTTCAAGTTGATTGATATTGATTGCTATTAGATTTTTTTTTGTTACAGTACATTTTTTATCATAGATTATTGAAAATTATTATGAAGTAAGATTACCAGAATGAATGGAACCTATAAAATCACTAAAATGAGTTTGTTAACAATCAAAAAATTAGCATAGCCGTTGATTTTTTTTCTCAAATCAGTCCTCCCACAAAAACCATTCATTTGTGGCATGGCATACACGTGTATGCGTGTCGGGTTGGCACACAACCATTTGTACTTGTGTGTCTTGGCTAACAAATGAAAAGACGTCGTGTACATAAAAGTTTGTGGATCTGGTATACATGACAACTTTCATTCTTTAGATTGGGTGCATAGATACAAAAGGTTGTATGTCATCTTACGCAGAACATACATCACGTGACACGTATTTTCATGGATGAACACACTTAAAAAAAATTTAGTGTCATTAGATTGGAAACCCATGAAAACTAGGATCAATATGACACTCTTCCATATTCATACAAAAGCCCCTTTGTCATTCGATTCGATTTGAAAACTGCTGATCTTGTAAAACTGGATCACTCATTCTTTGAATCACTCATTCTTGATGGTTCGTTATATGACAGGCTAATTCCAGGGGACATTGTGTGGGAGAAAGTTGTGAATGTTAAAGGGCATCATGTTAGACCTTACATTGTAGGAGACTGGCGTAATCCATTGTTATCAGAGACTAATGATCTTATTATCAAAAACAATTGTTGCTTGTTGTGTGTTGCATAATTGGTGTCAAATTGCTCAAGAGCCAGAACCGGAGATGTGAAGGAGCCAGGGAGAGTGGCGCCATGCCGAAGGTGTTGGAATGTGAGAAATCATGTTATTATTTTGGTAAAAGCTTGAGGCAGGTGCTGGCTGATGATCTTTACCAGAGACTTTCTTCAAGATGAAGTTGGTTCTTCTGGAAAGGTTGTGGTTCTTACTACCACCATAGTTGTTTGTTTGTTTTAGGATCAATGAACCTTTTGCTAATAATTACTGTGCGTAATCTTGTATGTTAGCCAATTTGGCTCGAGTATATCGCTTGCTAGCTCGTATAAGTTTGTTCATTTCCTTGTATATTGGCAGTTTTGATATTGTACAAATTGAGACTTCTACAATTTGATATTGATATTGACTTATTATTTGAGACTTGGTATTAAAACATCAAAACTAAGAAAAAACAAGTCAACTTATCAAAACTAAGAAAAAACAAGTCAGCTTATCAACCAACTCGCAGACCAAAGCCCAATACAAGCTCTCTTTCTGAACTGTTTGGAAACATTGACTCGAGCTGGTTCATATGATTAGTGGCTCGATCCCACAATTAGGTGCTGGCTTGACTCAAATAGCTTGTTAAACAGCCTACTCAATATTATCATTCAATTACACATTATAATGCAATACCAGGTTAAAGTGACCAAAGAAAGCTAAACCAGATATTGAAGTGGTTAATCCACCCACACATGTATTTAAGCAAATGAAGGACGGTAATGCAAATTGTTATTATAGTCAAAATTTTATATGTTATAACACTTGAATTCATACATGTAATATTTACACAGAGGCAAGCAGGAGGCCCTATGATGGAAAAAATAAACTTATGACATAAATGCACTAAAGATCACACCTTTATCATGATAATTGAGCATAAGCAGTTCTCCCACTGTTTGGAAGAAGCCCATCCTTAGCCATTTCAGAAAGAATCTTGAATACTGCATCCATGTTCCCTTGTTTATGGTTTATCTCAACAAGAGCTTTTGCCAGCTCAGCATCGGTAACCTTACAACTTCTCAACACATTTTCAATAACTTCACTCGACTCTGCGGTCATTCCACCTTTTATAAGTTCTTTTATCAAAGCAATAATCGTCGCGGTATGAGGAATAAACCCATGACTTATCATCCTCTTATAAAACTTAAAAGATTTTCTCAAGTTCCCACCTTTGCAATGGCCATGTATAAGAACATTATAAACAGCTTCAGGGGGTGCTTGTTTTCTCTGAAGCATTTTATCAAACACTTTATCTGCTTCATTCATCAAACCTTTCATGCAGAACCCTTTTATAAGAGCTACCATACTTTTCAACTCCATGTTACTGCAATTCTCTACTAAAGTATTGTAAGTTACATCATCTGGAACTGCATTGTCATAATACAGCTTGAAAAGAATCTGCTTTGCTTCACGGGTCCGTGCTTGCTTGCTAAGCCCATTAATCAACACACTGTAAGTCACAACATCGGGTAGCAAGCCTTTATTAAGCATTTCATCATGTAAATGTAGGGCGCTTTTCGTATCTCCTTCTATGCAGTAAGCGTTAATTAAAGCAGTGTATGTACATTCGTCAGGTGGTAAATCTACTCCTAGCATTTCTTGGAAAAGATCACAAGCTTCGGTTAGTTTCCTCTGATCACAAAGACCTTTAATTAGAGATGAATACGTAACAGCATCGGGTAAAATTCCATTTTTTACCATTTGTTGTTTCATCTCAAAGGCCTTATCTAGCTCTTGATCTCTACAAAAAGCATTGATAATCGTACTATAACTTACAACATCTGGGGATAATTCGGATTTACTGATCTGATTAAAAACTCCTAAGGCATCTTTTATCTTCCCATCTATAGTATGCCCATGAATCAAAGCATTATAAGTCACAATCCTAACGGGAGAAAAATCCGATCTTCCCATCTATAGTATGCCCATGAATCAAAGCATTATAAGTCACAATAGACGGAGAAAAACCGTTCTTTTTCATTTCATCCAACAACTTATAAGCTTCTTCCATGAATCCCTGCTGGGAGAACCCGTCAATCAATGTTGTATACGTTCTAGCATTCGGAAATAGCTTCCTTACACGCATTTGTTCTAAAAATCCCATAGCACGGTGTAGATTTCTTGCTTTACACATGCTATTAATCAAAGAAGTATAAGTAATAACATTTGGAGATAACCCATTGCTCGTCATTTCATCATGCAAAACAAGTGCTTGATGAAAATTACCTTCTTTACAATACCCATTCACAAGTGTATTATAAGTCACTTCATCAGGAACGATTCTTTTACGTTTCATCTCTTCAATAATTTCACCAGTTTCTTTCATCCTTCCTTCACGACCCAACCCATTAAGTATAACATTATACGAAATCACATTAGGCTCTAAATCCCCCATAGACATTGTCTTAAACACCTTGAATGCATCATCAAGCCTCCTTAACTTGCAATAAGCATCGATTAACGTATTATACGTGACAACATTGGGCAAACAACCATGTTTTTCCATTTCATCAAACAACTCCAACCCCTTCTCCAACTCCCTAACCGCGCAAAACCCACGGATCAATATATTATAAGTAAACACATTTGGTGAAACCCTAGTTTTGATCATATGCATATACATTTCCTCAGCCAATTCGATAGGCTCATTAGACCGAATAATCGCATCAATAACAGAGTTATACGCAAGCACACCAGGCATAAAACCATGAGATAAAGCTAAATGAATCGTATTCAACCCTCTCTTAACCAATTTCAAACTAGAATATGATTTTACCAACAAATCGATGACAGCAGAGCTCGAATTGCAATCAGAGAACGTCTCCTTAATCAGCTTGAATACGAGATCTCCGTTTTCATCGTCAGGAGTGTTGATGGCTGCATCTTCGGCGATGGATTGAGCAGTTTTGTAGAGCTTGAATCTGGTGAGTATGTGGATGGATATACAGCTGCATTGTAGATCGAAAAACGGACGCCGGCGAGCCCAATTGATGAATGATAGGGTTAGGGTTTTGTCGAATTGGGAATGAAGGAGTAAGTAGGAGGCTGATTGAGGGGTGAATTGGGATGATAGAGAGTTTAGGTTGTGTGTGTGGTGGCGTTTGAGGATGGCGACGGCTTTTCCGACGAGATTAACGTCCGGCGGCGGCGGCGGCGGCGGTGGTGATGGTGGTGAGGGAAGGGTGGAGAAGTGTAGGGTTTTCCGGTAGGGTTTAAGGGTTTTCATTGCAGAGGAAATGAACAAGGGTGGTTGTGAACATTTGTAGAAAACTCGAGGGGTGTGTATAATGGAAGATAGTTTACGTATGTCGTGACAGCGCTGGTGACCCGGCTCGCCCACCATTCCAAGGGAAACCCACCACCCAAAGGCCCACTGTGGTATAGTTTAACTGTTTTTTTTTTTTTTTTTTTGTTATTATGTTATTGTATTATGTATAACAAAGTAAAGATGTATTATATTTAACCTGTAAACTTTATCGTCTTGTCACGAGGCCTGTGTATTTAAAATTAATATCAAAACGCATATGAGCATAATCATGTCGCAATGATATTTTCAGAGTCTAGAAAAACATTACAATGTTGCGACAAAAATAAAATTATATTATATTTATCTCCACCGATTTGAAACCTTAATAAGGGAGCATAGAGTCAATCCGTGAAGAAGCTGAGAGTTACCTCAAGAAAAACAGGGGCGGCGGGGAACTCCGCGCCCCGCGAATTTTAACCTATCCGAGCACACCACCCCGAAAATCCGACCATTTAAAATTAAACGGGAAAACAGAGAAAAACTAAATAACACCATGTAAAATGTAAAATTAGAAAGCAGACTATGAAAATCCGAAGAAAAAAAAAAGAAAAAAATGATGTGGCACTGATATGTCACAAAAGAAAAAATAAAAAAAACAATACGGTTGCAAATGGCTTAAAAATAAGCACGTCACAGCGAACAATATTATATTCAATTTTGTAAGACTATAAAAACAAACATGTTAAAAAAAGTTACAATATAAATATAATAGCGGCTTCAAATAGACTAAAGCCAAAGGTTTTTGCGGCCCTAGTTATATTAAATTGATTGATTTAAGAAGATGCAAAAATGATCAGTTCAACAAAAGTTCTTACGGTCGTGTTCCAAAGGTCTACATGTTGTATCAGACGTCCGTATAGCACTACCAAAAATTTTTTTTTTAAACAGCAAATCTATCATACTTCTACTTCTAAATTACTCCATATTACATCATACCTGAATTTAAACTCAAAACCTTCCCTCTAAAAAGTAAAACTTCAATCAAATGGGATAGCTTTACGGTGACAGCAATCCCCAAATCCCAATTAAGGATTAATAAACTATTTTTTTCTTAACTTAAACTAATCAATTTCGTGTATGCTATCATTTAGAAAGAAACCCAAGCTCTATATCGAGTCACATACATTCCTCAATGCCTCACTCTTCAACACCATATCCCTTATTCATCATCTTCTTCACTCACCATTGCAGAAAGACCCACACAAGGAGATGCAACTGAACACCACCTCTCAAGAACAATCGCCATCAATCTTTCATCTCTCATCTCCCCCAATACCCATTAAACCCTACTTCTCACCCATGCGCACAGCTCTATCCCTCCTCCGCTCACTCTCCGCCACCGTCCACCACCACCACCATCACCATCACCACCGTCGTCTCACCGTCCTCCGTACCTTCACCCTCTTCAACTCCACACACCCACATCGTATTCCCCTCGTTCACACTCGTTCTATCGACCAATCTTCAGTCGGTAATTTCGTCGAACGGTTGGTGGGCGAAGATGAAAATTGGGATTTTGATAAAGATTATGAATCTTTTAGCTTTGATGCGGGTTTTGGGGCGAGTGTTGATGATTCGAAGAGGGTGAAGTCTTCTTTGTCGGTTGATGTGAAGGAGTTGGATGAGCTGCCGGAGCAGTGGCGGAGGGCGAAGTTAGCGTGGTTGTGTAAGGAGCTTCCGTCGCATAAGCATGTTACGCTTGTGAGGGTATTGAATGCTCAAAGGAAGTGGGTTAATCAAGAAGATATGACTTATGTTGCTGTGCATTGTATGCGAATTCGCGAGAATGAAACTGGGTTTAGGGTAATTTTTCTTGTTTTGAATGATAATAATGGTTAATTGTGCGAAATTTAGTTGAACATTGGTTTGATTGTGAATTTTGATGATTTTTGGTTGGTTGATGTTAGGTGTATAAATGGATGATGCAGCAGCATTGGTTTCGTTTTGATTTCTCGCTTGCTACGAAGCTTGCGGATTTAATGGGTAAGGAGCGAAAGTACTTGAAATGTAGGGAGATATTTGATGACATAATTAATCATGGGTTGATCCCTACAGAATATACATTTCATATTCTGATAATATCCTACCTTAGTTCATCAAATAGGGGTTGTTTAGATGAAGCGTGCGTTATCTACAATCGGATGATTCAGTTAGGAGGTTATAGTCCGCGCCTTAGTCTTCACAATTCTCTTTTCAAGGCGATTCTGACTGCACGTGAAGACGCCTCAAAACGGTTTCTTAATCAAGCAGAATTTATATTTGATCAAATGGTGACATCTGGATTCAAGATTCATAAGGATATTTACAGTGGTCTTATTTGGCTTCATAGCTATCAAGATAAGATAGATAAAGAAAGGATTGCAGCTTTAAGAGCTGAAATGCAGTTATCTGGAATTGAAGAGAATAAAGAAGTGCTTGTATCTGTATTGAGAACTTGTTCAAAAGAAGGGGACGTAGAAGAAGCAGAAAAAACATGGGAAAAGCTTGTTGATTTAACTCAGAGTATTCCTTCTCAAGCGTTTGTTTATAAAATGGAAGTATATGCAAAAGTTGGAGAATATATGAGATCGTTAGAGGTATTTAAGAGTATGCAAGAACGGTTAGGTTCAGCCAGCACTTCAGGCTTTCATAAAATTATAGAAGTGTTGTGTAAAGCTCAATCTGCAGAACTTGCAGAGTCTGTTATGAAAGATTTTGTCGAAAGTGGTAAGAAGCCATTAATACCGTCTTTTATTCACTTAATGGACATGTATTTTACATTAGGTATGCATGATAAGTTGGAGTATGCTTTCTTTCAGTCCCTTGAAAAATGTTGCCCAAATCGTACCATTTACAATATATATCTCAAATCACTTGTACATATTGGTAGGCTTGAAAAGGCTGAGGAGATATTACGCCAAATGCAGAATCTTGAGGATGTTGGTGTCGATTCCAAATCATGCAACACTATTTTAAGAGGGTATTTAGATGGAAGAGAGTATGTTAAAGCGGAAAAGATATACGCTTTAATGAAGGAGAAAAAATATCATATCGAACCTGATTTGATTGAAAATCTTGAACGGGTTTTGAGTTCAAAGGAAGAAGTTGTTAAGAACCCGGTAACCCTAAAGCTCAGCAAAGAACAAAGAGAAGCTCTTGTGGGATTCCTGCTAGGTGGTCTAAAGATTGAATCAGACGAAAATAGAAAGAATCATATACTTGTTTTCAAGTTTAATGAGAACTCTGGTGTGCATAAGGTTTTAAAGAGATGTATACGCGATGAGTATAATGAGTGGTTGGATTTGTGTAGTGAGAAAGATGACCAAATTACTACAATCACACACTCTTATTTTGGGTTTTATGCTGACCAGTTTTGGCCACAAGGTCAGCCAGCAATTCCAAAACTGATTCATCGGTGGTTGTCACCACGAGTTCTTGCGTATTGGTACATGTATGGAGGCTACAAAACATCATCTGGAGATATTTTGCTGAAGGTTAGAGGAAGTGAAGATGGTGTTAACCGAATAGTTAAAGCCTTGCAGAAAAAGTCTTTGACTTGTAAAGTCAAACGCAAGGGGGGATTCTTTTGGATTGGTTTACTCGGAAGCAATTCAATATGGTTTTGGAAATTGGTGGATCCGTACATTTTAGGTGATCTAAAAGATCACTTAAAGCCTGAACACTTACCTTCTGATCCAAAGGAAGAATCCCAAACTATTGACTTTGATAGAAGTGATTCTGATTATAGTGAAGATGATGCATCGTAGGACTTCTTTTTTAAATATTTTTTGTGGTTGCTGCAAAAAAGACCAGAAGAGGGTTTTGCGAAAGCCAGATTTTCTTGATAACATCCCTTTATTGCTACAGCGACTCTAAGGTATGTTTATTTTGAACTTTTGAAAAACACAAGTTAAGGCACACAAATATTTTCTGTAAATTTCAATTGTAATTCTGGTTTCATGTGTGATTTTCTTCATTTATGATTGAAATATGGGCATATTTAGCATGCTTAAAACTCATTACATGTTATGAAGCACCTGCACCATTGAGATCTATTAAGCCTAAACTAGCTAAATAGGTAATGAAGAGTAGTTTTGACCTATTAATTAAATAGTTTATAAATAGAGGGTTGAAGAATGTTAAATTTTCGTTACTGAAAGATGTTTGAAGGAGCGAGTGTCTTGCAGAGAGTTGGTCTACGGGGCTGTTTGGCAGCCTCTTAATCAGCCTCTTAATGGTTCAAATGTCTGAATGATTCAGCACTTAATGGTTCAGATTGTTTGTTTCACGAGCAAATGTCTGAATGGTTCAGACATTTGCCTCTGAATGGTTAAACATTATACTAATGCTGAATGGTTAAGAGGTCTAATGCTGAATGGTTAAGAACTCTTATCTGAATTGGTCAGACATTTGCCTTTGAATAGTTAAGCGATATACTAGCTCTTAATGGTTCAGTACTTAATGGTTCAGACCTCTTATTGGGTCGGCACTTAATCATTCAGATATTACCAAACAGCCCCTACCTCTTGAAAGTAGATCTTATCATCAGAGAGTGAGCGTCTTAGAATGCTCTAGAACTCAAGCGTGTTTACTTGATATTTCTGTCCTTGTGAATTGAGTGTCACCTCAGCATCCACCTGGCATTCTGATGCAGTTCACTTAGAGAACCTAGTACCTTCCATAGATGCATCAAAACTATGGTTATGATGATTTGAGGAAGATCCTGTGATCCTTGCCTTTAATCCTTGCAGCTAGCTAACAGTGTGAATCAGTTTCTCTAAATATAAAGATTTGTTGCAACTTCAGTTTGATTATTTGTTTACAGTTTCTTGATTCCTCACAGTGGTTACCTGGTTAAAGGAGGATATCAGAATAATCTTCCTTATAAATATGGGTTTACGTTTAATCTAACAAAAATGATGCTACCAGTTTTGTCACTTCTTTGTTCAGGAACTCGCGATCCTTGAATCAAATTCGTCTTAACTCTTAAGAACTTGGTAACACTCAAGTAACACTCTAGAAATAGAGATAGTCTTTAGAATCATGAGGACTTCGGTTCATGTAGTCGCATCCAAGATCATACCATAGTGATTAATTCAACGAGTTCTACATACATGAAACTGATTTAGTTGGTTCTAAACAATGGATCTCAATCGTCCGAACTATCTGTCGGACTCAACTAGATCAATAAATTACAATCTATAAATTTTGTTTCAGTTTGTTATTGCCTAAAGATAGTATGCAATAGTCAAGATATTCCGTCCTTAAATGATTACTAAGAACAAAAAATCGTGTATTTTAACCTCATAGGCACACGATGATAACAATCTATATTGAGTGACATGATGTGCTAAGGAGCCATGTTTGGCCATTGAGCACCCACAAAATTTCTAGATGTGTTTCCTAAACTTGAATTTTAGCTTTTGTATTGGTTTAACTTTTTCAATCTATCTTCGTTAGAAAGATTTCTTCGAGATCGTAAAATTTGACTTGGCTCGATTCATATTTAATCAAACATTAAGTGGTCGATTCATTGTTGAACCATACGTCGACAATGTGTCTTATGCCATTGAATTCTTTAACTTTGGGTTATGCAAGATCGATCAGCATTTGCATGGTTGATCCTTGAATGATATGCGGTTAGATGTTTCTTGATTTGTTTCCTTCGGTTGTTAGATTTTCTAGATTGATGATCCACAGTGAAGATATGTATGTACATATGAATAATTTTATTTAATATTTGTACCAAATGATGTGTATATTTATCATCATCAATATAAGTAGTACTATCATGTATGATCACATATGCACTAAACGAGTAACTAAAAAGGGTTCGCTTATGTTGCATAAATTTGGTGTTTTTTGCTATTCTTTTCGATCTACATCAAGTCATCAAAATAAAGCAATTCAAAGTAAAAAATATTGATTTTAGTCTGAGATCCATAAGTCTAAATCTAAATCTTTCAGTCGAACGAGTTTGTTAAATTGGACAATTTAGTTCGTTCAAGCAGTGACACTTATGCAATCAACTTTTAACCATCATCCACCTCATATATATTGTTGGATCATGAAAGAAACAAGATTTTTATTAAGATTAGCACTTAGTAAATGTGGAATGTTCACTACCATTTTACAAATAGACACAAATATACTACTTGAATGAAAACAAAAATAAGTTCTTTTAAAGTATTTACTTTATTATTTTCACTAATTACAATATGCAATTACAAGAAAGCCAAATGAACAAATTAGCTAACCTTAAAATCATACAAATGTAAGGTATTTATACTATAAAAGCTAAAAACTAAAACAAATCTTGCTATATATTCTAGGTTTAGGATCAATGTTATATTTCAATTATTGATTTACATATTATGGCGTTCCATGAATATGTAATAGTATTGCTTGCAAAACATATGCATAACAAAGATTAAACGAGCAATTTGATTTCCACAATAAGATTAAACGAGCAATCTTTTATTATTTGTGTTTCAAAATGGTTAGTTTGTTTTAAAACTATTAAAATGAAATGAAGAATATGGCTAATGAACATAAAACATACTCATAAATGTGCATCTTAAAAAATAAATAACAAAGATTAAACGAGCAATTTGATTTACACAATAAGCTTTTTCTAAATTGTTAATGTCGTCAATACCAAACTATTAGCGCACCTAGCGGTGATAACATTATCCAATAACCGAACATCACACTAAATAGTTGAAAAACTAAACATGAATTCATTTACATTTAAAGTCAATTGTTAGCTAACGAGCAATAGATAACCAAACCACTTTTTCTAATAACTTAATCCTTCGAATTGTTTGTAATCAAACTTAATCTATTATACAAATCTAAAACATTAAAATATCAGTTATAGACTCAGCTTAACTTTAAATCAAATCTAACCATGTGTATGTTCACCATGGACCCAATATCTTTATCGGGTGTCAAAGAACGTCAAAAAATAATAACTCCGTAACCAAGTAACACCTTATGTTTATCCTTATCAAATCTGACGCACCTTCTGAGTCTATTAAACAAAAACAAGTGTGTTAAGGAGAATGTCTCCACATAACCTAGTTTCACACACAACCCCTCATTCTCCTTCAAACCACCATCCAACAATCACTCGCTTCATCTCTGCATGTCAATTGTCAAACCCTCAATCCATATCAAACAAACACACAATCAAACCCTCAATCCATTTCCCATTTGCAATCTGAATCCAAAATGTTGACGGATTCAGAGCTGTTGCAACGCCTACACGACGTCCTACGAACCTCCGACCTCGACACCGCCACCGGCGCCACCGTCCGCCGGAGACTCGAGCAAGAATTGGGCGTTGATTTGTCCGATAGAAAGCCCTTTATTAGGCAGCAAATCGATTTGTATCTTCAATCGCATTACGCCGATGGTTGTTCGAATAGGGGCGTTGAGAAATCGGAGAATGTTAAGGTGGAGGAGAGTGATAATGGTGGAAGTGTGTCTGAGGAAGATGGAGATCGTTCAGAAGAGGAGGAAAGTGAGGTGGAGGAGAAGAAGATGAACAGGTGAGTGTGTGCTTAATGTGTTATTGACATTATTGTTAATGTTGTGTGATTTATAGGGTTATTGTAGTTGATTATGATTGATTTGAATCTGATTGCTTGTTTTGTTATGGAATGTGAGATTGTGAATCTTATGTTGTCAAACTTGTGTGGATAATGTAGGATGTAGTTAGATTGGTCTTGTTTACTGAATGCTGATTGTAGTTATGATTCGAAATGTTGTATTTGAAGAAGAGGAGGGCATGGTGTAAAGATAAAAAAAGTTGATGATTTTGTTGTTTTCTCTTGATCATTAGAATGTTACAAACTTACAATGTGAAAAACTAGGAAATAAATGAACCAGTGAAGCAATTAGCTTTAGCTCTTGTTTTCAAAAGCATAAATGTGTTTTTCATGGGATCAGAACTAGGTTATATAAAAGTTATGTAAAGATTGCCAGAATGGTATTTTCCAAATTTGTGAATGTTATTAATGATAGGCATTAAGAATTTGAGCATAATGATATAACTTTTTAATCAAATTAGATGGAAGGTCATCGTTCTCTTGGATCTTTTTGTATAATTTCTCATATGTTTTTAAAATTCACTTGAAACCACCTTAAATCATCTTGTTTTGTGGTGACATCTTTCTTGAGTCGTGAGCAAGCTTGTTCATAAGTTCTTACAGAAGTGATAAGATAACTTATTCTCCATATCTTTCTCTCTAGGTTCTTACAATATTTGTTTGTCAAATAGGCAAATAGTTGATATTGTATTTGTCTACCTTTCTGGTATTTAACCCTTATGAATGGCTCTCTTTGAACTTGTTAATGGTGGACACAACTCACATGACGAGATTTATTTTATTAAAAGCTTCAAAATCCTATTTTTAATTTGTCCTTTTTTCTTGAGTATTAATGTGTATACACACACACACACTCTCTCTCTCTCTCTCTCTCTCTATACTAATCCTTAATAGTTAATATTCTTGTACTTAAATCAAAACTAATATTAGACAGACTTTCTTAGATTAAATCCAGATAACATCATGATAACATTACTCTTTGTCATGAACTTGCAATCTACCTTACCTTGTTTTGTCCAAATCTGTATCTGTTTGATATTTTTGTAATTCATATAAATGACTGCAGTTAAGATCCACATGTTTCTGTTTAATATTTCTAACATAGTTTAACTCTATAATGATTAATCAAGTAAATGCAAGAATACTTCTGCAAATGCAAAGAAAAGGGGAGGAGGAGGTTTTAGCAAGCCAAGTGCACTTTCTCCCCAGCTTCAAAAGCTTATTGGAGAGCCTGAAATGGCCCGAACTGAGGTACAATACAATGTAATAATATAGTTCCCTGTAAATTATGCTTTTAAATATTTTTCTAAAACTGAGATTCATCTTGTTTGGGTGTTCAGGTTGTGAAGAAGATATGGGCTTATATCAAAGAGAAAGATCTGCAAAATCCAAAGAACAAACGGAAAATTCTTTGTGATGAAATGCTACAGGAAATTTTTCGTGTGAAGTCCATTGATATGTTTCAAATGAATAAAGCGCTTAGCAAACATATATGGCCAATAGAAGAGGAAGACGGTATTAACCTTATCCTCCACCTCTATGTTTATATGTCTACACACTAACAAGTAACAAGTATTAAAAACAATACCTTTTCGGTTGATAGCATATAAAAATCAATTAAACATAATCTCTGGAACAAATATGTGATTATGCTTTCTTTTGAAATTGAAGCTACAGTCAAGCCTTTGGAGAAGAACAAACAGAATAAGCGAGTCAAAGAAGGTAACACCAGATGTTGGATATCATATTTGGCCAGCTTACAAAACAAAACTAGTCAAATTTTGGTCAACGTTCTAGAAATATTACTAATCTTTGTATATTAAATTTTGGTCAATGTTATATTATCTTCTCAGATGAACCCAAACAAAAGGAAAAGAAACAAAAAACAAAGGGTTCAGGATTCGTTTCTCCACTTCCGATATCAGATGAGCTGGCACAGTTCCTTGGTACGGGTGAGAATGAATTATCTCGTGCAGAAGTTGTGAAGAGAATGTGGGAATATATTAAGCAAAATGACCTTCAGGTATCTAATTATATTTACAAGTCTGTTAAGTTTTGATGGAGACCATAATGGCAATTAAGGAAACTAAACTCTAGGGATTTAATTGTTCAAAATAGATCACAATGGCTTGAAACTGTGACTAAAATATGTGTTTCCCTACCATGTTACGGTTATATTTTCAGCAAGTTCCATATGTTCTTTTTGTTGGTTCTTTCTTCACAGGATCCATCTGACAGACGAAAGATTCTGTGTGACGATAAACTAAAAGAACTGTTTAAAGTCAATTCTTTTGTTGGCTTCACGGTTTCAAAGCTTTTGACTGCTCATTTCATCAAAGAAAAAGAATAGCCATATGGTTTCTTGATAAGGTAAGCTGTTTTTTCTTCTCTTATTTTGTTCCAAAAGTGTATATATTTCTTAAGAATACTAACCAGTTGATCATTGGTGTATTCTACTTTTTGTTAACATCATCGACAAAAGTTACTACTTTCACTCCCATTGAAACAACTTCTTCAAATTTCATTGTTTTGCATGTTTTAGTGTCATATTGCGGTCGTGATTAAGTTTTACTCAATCTATGTCATCCACACACACTGATTACCAAGAAACGCATAGTTTCAGTGTTTTGCTACACAATATATAATGAGTGGTTAAAGAACCATAAATTCTGGGTGCCCTTTTAGCATGAGAATTGAGAGTCATGAGACCCTTTATGGGTGTTCCTTCTTTCCAGTCAAAGAATGGTCAAATACCATCAACTTACTACTTCCATTGCTTGATGCACCAGTCACTAATCACTATAAGCATGATTTCACTTTGACTGTTAATTAAAAGGGTTAGCCTTTGGCTGCCCTTCATGATATGTATAATAAAACGTCCATGCGTCCTGTTAGTCAGTCTTTGCCTGTGGAAATCTGATATAAAACACAATTTGTATGGTCCAAATAGGGGTATAACTGAACCGAGTCAAGCTCAATGCCTAAGTCGAGCACCACTTGATCATAGAACTTGAAAGTCGACTCTTTGATTAATTGTTCAATATTTTTTAGCCTGTCTTTAAAATTCTAATAATAATATGAATTGACTTTGTTGTTATGTTTTCAAGCCTTGATTAGAGTTTACAGTAACGATATAAGTATATTTACACAAAGGGTAAAAATGTAAATTGGCAAGCCAGATAAGGCTCGAGAGCATTACGAGTGAAGCATTTCAATACTCGGGCTTGGCTTGCAAAATAGATGTATTATAAAATTTATCAAGTCGATCTCAACTAGGTTGTTAAGTTGGCTTGAATCGATTAGACGATGTAAAAGCCAATATTCAACCAGTACATTCAGAGTATGGTGTAGTAAAGTACGTTAATAACCTTGATTGTCTTAAATCTTCCATTAAGGGATTTTGGTTCACAACACAATTGAGCTTTTTGCTTTTTTTATGCTTTTCTAGACCTGTTAGTTTTCTAGATGATTTTATTTTGGCAACCTTGTTATTTAAATACATTCAAACTAAAGTCAAACAGTCAGTTACGATTTGATTTGGTTTTAGTTTTCAACAATCTGCTTGATGATTAAAAAAAACTGTTAGTTACTACCTAAAAATCATCTAGAAGGGATCGTGTGAATAATGTGGTAATATGTTGGATAAAGGGTATTATGGGTATTTAGACTTTAGAGGGTAAAAAAGGAAAAACAAAGATAATTGAGTGGATAGTGGAATCTTTAAGGTGGACCCACGAAGTCGAAACCACAACCGTTGATATGTGGCGAATCGATTCCCCGGCCGACACACTTTAACAAACTTTATTTCTAACCACTTCGTTTTACCTATTACCCTTTTTTTTTTACCAAAACAATAACCCAAAAATATGAATACTTTTTCACTTATGTATATTCAAATATTAAAACTCATATCAGTTGCATCATTTTCTTATAATATTTGATGACTCAAATGTTTATAAACAGTTAGAGTTAGTTACATGGTTGGTTATTGTGATATGTTTATATTGCAGGATTAGTCTTAATTTTTTAGAAATTATAACATTGGTCGTAAGTGTTTGTGAAATTTCAACAACCATCAATTCTAAGGACAATGAGGTTGGTTCTTGTGATATGTTTATATTGCAAAATTGGTTTTAATTTTTGAGAAATTACTACGTTGGTCCTAATTGTTTACGAAATCGTAACAGCTATCGATTTTAAGGACCATGTGTGTTATGATTTCGTAAACTGTTGGGATCGGGGTAGTAAGTTTTTTAAAGGTTGGGATCAATCATGTAATATAAACATATCACAAGAACCAACCATGTAATTAACTCAAAACTTAAAATATTTATGAAAAAGTTTGTGAAAATTGATCTAACCTATTAATTGTTAAAAATCGACTCAAACTCAGTTTGTTCCATTAAATGAAACATTTTTAACCTTTTTACTAGCACCTAATGTATTCTTATTAACTACATCACTGAATCCGTTTAATACAATATTTAAACTATCTCCATTTAGAATCGATTACCAGCAAATTGCCCCATTGGATATAAAAACTTCTAACTCATGACATAAACTCCATTTTTGAAAGGCACATTAGATAAATGATTAAAGTAAGTGGGTGGAATTCATTAGACTCAAACTACACCATGCATAGTGAATTGATTTCATAATATGATAAATTATTCTTAAAGTAATAAAAAAATGGCTTAATAATCAGTGTTAAATTATGTATAAAGTTAATAGAATGGCTCAATTTCAAATCAAATCAATCTTTGTCTAAAAGAGATGAAACACGTTCAATTTGGATGATTCATTGTATGCACGCATGCATGTCCATTTTCAAGGAAAAAGGGTTTTATTCTCGCACAGAATTCTTTGATAACTTCAAGTATACATAAAATAAAGATAAAAACTAAAATTCCATACTAAGTGTACGAAATAATATGGACCGTTTATCTAATTATTTCAATGGCTAAAAACTTGGTAGCCTCTTAATGTTTATTAAGACGCTATCTCTTAATGGTTTATAGACTTTTAATGGTTAAAAGATAACTTTAATTTTGAATGGCTAAGATGTAAAATCTTAATGATATCTATTAACCATTCAGTATTAGAGTTACCTCTTAACCATTAAAAGATAGCCTCTTAATGATTATTAAAATACTATCAAACTGCCACTTAAAGGTGAGACGGTGACAATATTATAAATGATTGGATGTTAAAACCGACTAAAAATATAAAACAAAAACTAGACAGTTTCCTTAGTCGTGTTACGATGCATTGTCCTTTTCAATATACTTTAACAAATAACTATTTTGTGGTCATCTCAACATACGATTAACATACGGTTTTGAGCCACGTAGAAAGCGAGACAAGTTGGCAATATTTGTATTTTTTTTTCTTGAGGTAGTTAATGTGTATCCGGATGATAGGTTTGATCCTTCAATACCGTAGTTTCGAAACATTATACATTAATTCAAGCTTTCATATATAGTATAAAAACATCCTCCTAGTTTATAACTTATGTATGAAATTAATAATATTGAAAAAAGATTCCAATGATAAAAGAAAAGGAGAATATGAGAATGGGACAAAAGATACTCGGGTTAAGTCATACATGATAACACCCCATCATCCATTCCATTCACATGCTACGATACTAGATTGATTATGATTGTTTTGTCTCCTCTTTCTGAAAGAAACTGTTTATCATGTGTTTTTTGAAAATAGAATGAAATTAACCAAAGAATAGTGAAAATGGTGTTGTGGTACAACTAGCTTTAATTATAAAAGCTCTTAAAATCACATCGTTTTAGACAGGTTATGGCATTTAGTTAAACTAGTATTCTCTCCGTGCTACGTGCTACGTGACGAGAAATTTGTTAGTTATCCTCGCGTTACGCGGCGTGAGTTTGATTGTTATCGTCTCGGCTCATTGAATACCATAAAAAAAAATACCGAAACCGGCTCAAAGTTTGATTTTTAGTCTAAACTTTTATGTATTTATTGCAAATTTGGTCCCAAAATTTTACAAAAGTGTAAATTTAGTTCAAACTTTTACGTGGTTTTGTACTTTTGGTTCCTAAAATTAAATTTAAAAGTTAATTTAAATTTTATGAAATGCATAAAAAATAAATAAATTTAATGCCAGGGACCAAATATGCAATGATTACACAAAAGTTTAGACTATCTTTGTAATTTTTATAAGTTTGAAAACTAAACATGCAATTTGATTAAACCACATAAACCATTTATACAATTTTCTCTTAATAAATTAATATCATGACAATTGAAATAATGTTGTTGAGTTAATTGACACCAACCACAGACTCCCCTTTAGATTCCGCTTACTACCAGCAAAAAATTATCGGTTCGAGACAATATTTTACATCCCGGGTTTGAAGATAATAAAAAAGAAAGGTGTTTTTCGCGGAGGACCAAAAGGATATTCCGTTTCCATTCCCAAAACTGTTAAAAAACAAGAATCAAAATCATCTTGTTCCTTTCGATCTCAATCAGAGAGTCGTAGCTTAGATCTGTGCCAAGGTTTCATATGAAAAGGATATAGGATTTTTATCTGAAAACCTTCTCTTAACCAATTTTTAGGAAATTCCGTTTTGAAGAATTAAAGACCATTATAACTGCACTTTAGATAAATTTCTCTATTCCAATCTTGGAAATCCTTATGGTACTTTTTACCCGGGACTGGGTTTTCCTCATCCTCTCCCTATGCTGACTCCGGGGCCCTAAGTTAGCTTGTGCTTTACTATTTCATGCACATTTACCAATTCTTTTTGGTATATATCTATGCTTGTTACTGGCCTTTTCTCTCAACTTATAGTAGCTCATCCTTCTCCATATTTTGTTCTCAATCCTTACATTTTATTTAGTATGTTTGGTTGTCTTTGCTATCTCTTTGTGACACTAGACAAAAATATACATCTCTTAAATATATTGCATGTATATTCCTCATATATGCATCGAGTCTCGAGGCTATAGGGCAACGTGGCGAGGAAGATAAGCGATAGCTCTAAAATTTTGTGCATATAAACTCATAGAGAACAATTAGATAATAAATTTCTTTTAGTTTCTAATAAAATTATATATTTTTATTTATATTATGTATTAACATAGTTTTAATGAGCGTCTGATCATGAAGAAATCTACAAGAGAAATTGATGGATATGCAAATATCAAACTATGATGACTCCCTTAAAAAGATTTACTTTATGTGACAATAAAGCTTCTAAACTTAGCTAAACACAAAATAGTCGATATAGTGAAATGCAAGTATGCAACGTGTACTAAAATTGTAACACTTTAACCTAATGCTAGTGTTTGCTCATCCACATGCCAACTTTATTACATGTAAGTGGTATAAAAAGTTCACTTTGTAAAATAATATATGAAACGTAAAATTATACCTGGCAAAACGGGTAGATCGGGATGGGTTCGTTTCAGAACGAGCAAATTTAAAAACAGGTCAAGATGGGTTAGGGTTAGGCCGGGTTCGGATTAAAATATGTTCGGGTCAGAATGGGTCAAAAGTCTAAATTTTGAAAATGAAATGATAATTGAGGTATTGAATCAAAATGATAGATAGTTTATTGATGATAATTTTTGCATGGGATTGGATATATGGTAGGAAGAATGAAGGATGTGAAAAATGGTTTAAATAAAGCTAAACCTTATAATTACTCATCTTGACCCGTTGAGATATTTAGCACCACACATCTTAACCCGTTTCTTTTCTTCTCAACTTTATAATTGCTCATCTCATCCCATTTAATATGCTAACTAACCCATCTTTAGAGCACTATACATCTGCAAGAAATGGGTCCCACATTGGTCCCACTACCTTTGAAAAATCAAGAATCTTATGCTCTAGGCAATTTTCATTATTTACTCGTGAAAAATAATTCATACGTTTAATAATTAATACATATATATCTAAGGCCACACGGAGTGAACATGGGTAAAGCCGGGGAGTGTTTGGAGAAAACCGGGATAGGTTGGAAACACCACGCCTCAGGTTTAATTACTCATCGACCTGGTGAATTTTCACCGGAATTGTGCTCCGAATACTTGTATATTATAATGAAGATTGCGTTTTGTATGAGGTTTACATCAAAACGTAGATAAAAATAAACATTTCACACAAAGTATATTTGATGAATTTTGGTTGGACAAAAGAAATAAAAAAAAAAAACAAATGAAAAAATATAAAGTTTAAGTCTATTTAAATTTAAGATGGCTAAAAATATATCAAACATGCTTTGTTGACTTTAACCTCAAAATTCTTTATTTTTATAACTGGCGTCGCCTTTGTGTACGCAGGTACCAAGGTTCTCACTACCAACCATCAGATATCATTCGGCTAGGCCTTGCCGTTATTAACAATGAGAAAAAACTAACAAATGGAAACAACTAACAATGGTTCTTGGTGGGCCTAGACAACGTCCTAGTTGTAGGGGAGATCGAAACCCCTTCAACCCATTAGTCTTTGTTACAAGGTAGGACGGGGTGAAAAAAAGACAGAAATGAGTTCATGTCATAACGATCTCTCAATTGAATTTATCTGAGAGGGTCAAGTCGAATTTTAGTTTCAAATAAACTTTTTTGTAATCACATTTTTCTAAAAAAATCCTAAAATTGTCATCTCACATTAACAAATAAGAAAGAAGTTATAAACTTCTAAAGTATTTAAAAATATTATTACTAGAGAAGAAACTCGGTAAAAAAATATATTTAAAACAATCACTCACCCAAATTATCGAGAAAAGAAATTGTCATGTAACAATGTAAAAAGAACGTCTTAAAAGACACTAGCTCATCTTGAGTTTTACGACTAACTAATCAACGCATCTTCTAAAATTTAAGGGTGCGTTTTACCATTCATCGCGTTGTTTAATAGGAATAAACCAATAAAAAATAAAATCAATATATAAATTTTGTCTGGATTTCAATCCAGTCCAATTGAAACTAGATCAAATAATACACCCTACACTTATACGTATACGCACGTTATACGCTCATACATACATATATGCAGTGGTGTAAAACTCATTCTAGTACTCCGGACTCGATCATTTACTGAAGTGACTTTTCTGCTAACATAGTCTCGGAATTGGTCAACCTTAGTTAAAATCGGAGCTAATCGGTCCAACTAGGAGCTAGGCGGTCCAACTCGAAGAACTTGGATGTTGCTGTTTTTTAATGATTTTCGTTATTTTCATCGATTCTTATTGGATTTTTGTTGTTTTGCATTAAAATACCACGGAAGACTACTATTAAACGATTATTATATCTATAATATTATAATCAATTTTTGAAATATTTTAATATTTAAACATATATCATTCTTTTTGAAATTGATATTCACATATTTTGTTATAAATATTAGTGAACTAATGATATTTGATATGTGTATAGTTTCCCAAAAAATAAATTCTTAATAATTTATCATGTCCGAGTAGTGACTGAGTACTCCTCTTAAACCGAGTACTCGCAACTCTACAGTCGATCGACTTTGCAAAACCTAGCGACTTTTGCAACATTACATATATGTGAGATCAATAAAAATTATCCTTGGCGCATGAAGGAAGCAAGAAGCTGACACGTGTGTTGATCAGTACATTCTGTCAATGTAATACACGTGTCCATATTTCATAATGAGAAGGTTTCTCAAGCAAGTGATCTAAAGCAAGATTTTATCTTTGATTCAATTGTTAGTTTTTCGTTTCTTTGGTACGCGAGTAGAATAACAAGGCCACATTGGGATGGATAGAGTGGCTTCAAGACCCTCTTCTATTCATGTAATTTAGTTATTTTTTATATTGGTTAGCTTATTCTAACCAATATTAGTATATATAGGGGCTGATTACTATACAAAATGTAATTTTCGTGCGAAGTGTACGAAGTCACCGACATGTGACACGTGTTTTTTGGTGGATGAGTAATTTCGTCCGCGCTACAATTGCGCATAAAAGATATGTAATTACTCAAGTTATATTCATAATTGCGAAAGTTATATATATTATTACGCAAGTTATATTTATTATTGTACAAAGTAAAATTATTCACGTTATAAAAACTATTACGCATGTTGTATTATAATTATGCAAGTTATGTTCATAATTACGCCGTTAATAATCACACAAGTTATATGCACAACACATAGACACTTATAAAAAAATATTGATTTAAAAAAAAATATATAACAATACTATACTCATATTAAAAAGGATAAAATGCTCGATTTTATAGTTTATTTTTTTTAGAAAAGTAATGTTGTATAAAAAAGTAAAATGCGTTTTAAAAAACAAAGGGAATTTGAAAAAAAAAAATCAAAGTCAACAATTGTAAACTATTTTCAAATTTACCTCTCTAGGCACATTACTTGCGTAATGATTTCATCTTAAATATAAGACATTCGTCTCTTAGGTCAATGCTTGTTATCACTTCGTACACTTCGCATAAATTCGTCACTTTGTACCGTAAACTTTTTCTATATATATAATAAATTTCTCTTCCGTTTTAAAAAATACACTTGTTTAAATCCGTATAATTGTTTTTTTAGAGTTTTGAACTTGTTTAAACTAGTCTAGAAAAACTATTGATCATATTCTTTGTACGTTAAGAACCAATCTAGAAAAATATTCTATTCGTCGTATCCCGTGAAACATTTTTTAAAGTCATTTTCGTGTATCATTTTTTTTGAATGACAATTGTACGATCCTGCTTCGGAGGATAGATGTTATACTAATCGGACTCACCTATCTGTTTTCTAGCCGAGACAACACCCCCAACCTCCTTAGAAAGAAACCTATTACTTGAAAAATCTTCTTCTCAACTCTGAGCATTCTACTCAAAGTAAAACTTAAACACATGACCTTTGTATATTTACATGATATAGATACTTCACTTTAACCAGTTGAGATAATGTGTATCGTACATGTATTCCTATCATTTTATCTTCCAACAAAAAAAGGAAGGAAGAAAACAAAATAAGGATAATGAGGAGGTATATTTGGAAATAAAAAAAGATTCTCATGCCTGACAAAACCGATGGGCACGAGAAACTTCAAACGAATCTCAACAAGGACCCAATGAAATCCTTTCAATAATAGATTCCTTACCATCTTTTTATTTTTCTCCTCACCGAATCTAACGGTTGTCAAAAATTATTTAAATGGAATATCGTACTTTTTGAAAAAAAAAATAGATTGGGGTTTTGATTTTTTTTCTTAATTTATAAATTATAGTTTTATATGTTTTCTTAAATGATAAAAAGAGGATCGTTAATTCCAACATTAAAATTTTGATTTTATAATGTATTTTAATCATATTACTAGATTATTTATATTATTTTCTTATTTATGTGTACAAAATTTACTCGTTAGACCGTAATATAACATAACATACAATTTGGTCTAAGCACAAGATTGTAATGGTTCATAATCACCTCCGCCATGTTAGCGCATACCTAATGTAGGTTGACATATACCTTTTTCATAAGTAGAACTTTATAAGTTGTTAAGTTTACATATTTTTAAAGTAAGATCATATAAAGGTGATCTCAAACCGTACATGATCACATAAAACATAAGTTATATTATTCCAAAGCATATAACATCAAATGAATTAGGTTTGTTCTTACGGTTTTCGCATAAACTATATATATATATATAATATGTAATTCTCCTACATAAAATATACATGCATTTTGTAAAACCTTTTTCATGTTGATTTGAAATCATAAGATTAACTTCATCAAGCATATATATTAGAACTAAAGGTTTAAAACATTTAAAATATGGCACATAGAAATCACCTTGGATCGCTAAGATGTTGATTATCTAGCACATAGGGAATCGTGATTCTTCTTGATGAAACCATCGGCCACGACACCAATTGCAACCTAGTTCATTTAAAATCAATACAATCTTGTGTTACTAATCATTAAATATCATTATCAAATCTTAGCCTTAACATGAACCGAATTGAGTGAATTTATACCAACCGGTTTTGACATAAATCTCTCTCCCTTTCCATGCTTGTACTCGTCAATCGCAACAAGAGCAACACTAAGGTTGTTATTCCTTCCTTTTTTTATTTGTGATGGCTTGGCTCTTGATCTCTATCTTTCTCTTTCTCTTTGTTTCTTCAACAAAAAGAAAAAGGGGTTGCGGTTCCCGTAACCTACCCTTACTGCCTTTTGATTTAATTGAAGCAACTTTGGGGTATTGCCATTTCATACCCTTCCATTTTCCCTTCTATCTATATATAATCCTCAACTCCCATTTAACTTTCATCACTTATCCGTTAAATATAACCGTGACTTATAAGTGAGAAACAGGGTGCTAAGAGTCTACCCCCCTTACATTAGGTTTCTTTCTTTAAAAATATCACACATGACAAACAATTGAGGGTAGTACTCCATCATTTCGTCCTCGAGTTCCCAAATAGTTTTGAAACCCTTTATGTGTTTTCATTATAGTTTTACTTGCTTAATAACTTTGTTTTGTAACTTTTTGTCTTTTCGTTCAAGTATGGCAATGGGATCCTCAATGTATTTCAACATCTCATCAATCTCAATGTTGTTAAGAGACACGTGAGCTTCTTTGTCTACTAGACACTTTCTTGGATGTGACATGTGAAAGGGAGGGAGTATGCTACTAAGTTAATCGAGTAAATTTAATCTGTAAGCAAAAACACCCACACGAGCTAATATCTTGAAACATCCGATGTCTTGGGCTTTGTTTACCTTGTTTACGGAATCTAATGATGCCTTTCCACGAAGAAAATTCAGCATCACCCCTTCACCAGCCTCAAATTCAACCAGGCTACGTCTCTTATCTACACAGGCTTTTTGTCTATCTTGAGCCGCCTTCATAAAAGTTTTAATCTTGACAAGCTTTTTAGTTACTTTTATTGTGGGTATTTCTTGATTCACAGATTTTCTCAACAAGCTGATATTAAAGAATTTAGTTCTTGATTTATCTTGAGAGGAACAACAATAGACAATAAAATGAAGATCGATATGTTTGATGGCCCAATTTTGGTTTCTAGAATATGTGAATTGAAGATTACCTAATATCCAAACAATGTGTATGAAACATTGTTTAGATGAAAACCCAAAAATTCAAAGCAAGATGATTATGATATGTTGGATTGGTAGTTTCTTAAAGTGACAAGGTTTTCTACAACAATAAGCATTGCTTGTAAGATCATCAATGAGAGGAATATCTAAAGTTTGATTAAGGCGTACTAATATGTATAATCCACTTGAGATGATTCGAAAGTTAGTCAATAATGACATAAAGGAAGGTGTGTTTGTATTAGATCACATGAATGGGTTCAATATGATTCTTTTGGCTAGTCTATCTGAAGATCACACAAGTAAGCAAACTCCTACTACTATCTTCATTACATAAAATCAGTTTAATACTTTACATTAGTTTTTTTTTTTTTAACGGCAAATGTATGATCCAGTTGCGGATGATAGATGCTATCTTAATCGGGCCCATCTATCCGTTTTCAAGCTGGGACCACACTCCCAACTCCCACGGGAGAAAAATCATTGCTGGAAAAACCATCTAGCTCAACTCTAAACATATTGCTTAGAGTGATATTGAACTCATAGCCCTCGCATATTTACTTGTGTGACCTCCCCATATTTACATTTAACTAATACTACACATTAGTTACTAGCCTATTTCAAACTACTAAGCTTAAGTTTCAAAGATTCCCTAATTTGCTACTCGAATAGGATGTCCATAGAAGAAATTACTCGGAATTTGGGATATTTACGTCGGTGTTTAAAATTCTAGCAACAAAAAACTTTAACACACAATGATTTAAAATCTTTAAAAAATCTGACCAGCAGATTAGTAAGACGACCAGATTAATATCCATGTGGCGTGTGAACGACCGAGCGGGCTACTTACCCGACCGGTGACACGTCACCCCTGTCAAAACCCGGATCATGGGAATCTTGCACCCCTCTCTTCCTCTATATTCCCACATTTTTGTTTTCTTTCTTCACAAATTCATCTGCACATAACATAATAATTACGAGCACACATTCATCTTCACTCTCCCCTCTTTCTCTTCGTCTCCATTTTGATCATCAATATCAAGATCAAATCGGAAATTCAGAGAGAAACCATAGATGGGGAGCTTAAATCAACCTCCTGAGCTAACTTTGGATTTCAAACCAACGTTTATCCCCAAAACAATCACTCAATTTCTACAACAAGTGTCCACAATCAATAGCGTATCTGACAAGATATTGAAGCTAGATGATTTCGTTTGCCGATTAGAAACCGAAATGCGGAAGATCGACGCATTCAAACGCGAACTCCCTCTGTGCATGCTCTTAATCAACGATGGTCCGTTTTATCTTTCAGTTTAATGGGTTTTGTGTGTTTATCAGTTTATCCACTGATTTCAATGGCGTTTGCAGATGGGGTTTTGATTTTCATCATTTTATGATGTATTTACAGATGGGTTGTTTTAGTTTTTGAATGTTTAGAACAGAGGAAGTAGAAAAATTAATGATCACTACTTATGATCACCGACTGTTTGATGAATGTAATTGATGTCTGCATTCCAACTGTTCGACGATTTGTTTATAAATTATAACAATCAACTGTTTGTTTTTCCAGCGATTGTTGCATTGAAAGAGGAATCAATGGCGTTCAAGAGATCATCAAATGATGAGCCTGTGCTTGAGGAGTTCATACCGATTAAAAAGAATGGTGATGAAGGTGCAGAAGTGGAGATGATGGTGAAAGAAAAGAGTGGTGGTGATAAGAAGAATTGGTTGAGCTCCACACAGCTTTGGAATGCTAATGATGATAATTCAAACAGTGATCAAATCCCAAATCAGAAACTGAATTCAACTGATCAAACAACCAAAAAGGTATAAAGGTGTATATGATCTTGTACCATCTACTCTTTTTGAATCAAATGAGCAAATGTTTGTTGATTTATGTGGTTATACGTCTAAGTTCTAACATCCCTGCAGAGAGCCGTTGAAGAAGATGATGTAACGATCAGTGATTCGTATCAACTGTGTAGAGAAGTTGGTAGAGATTTTATCCCTTTGAAGGGCTGTTATGGTTTTACAATGGTAGGTGCAATAAGAGAGAAAGATAGGGAGGATTTACCAGTTCCTGGGCTCTCTCTTGTTACTCCTGGAATCAAGAATTCAATGAGGGGTGGCGTTCTACTTGCAAACACTGGTCCTAATGGCAAATTGGTTCCTTCTTCACCAAATGATCAATCAAATTTACGAGCTACTGGTGCTCAGGGTCAGCCATCTCAGCAACAAACATCTAGGAAACAGAGAAGATGTTGGTCTACTGAGTTGCATAGACGATTTGTTGACGCCCTGCAGCAACTTGGAGGTTCACAAGGTTAGCCCTTGAAAGTTAATATCTTGTTTCATACTAACCATCCAGCATATAATCTGTGGGTAAGATTCTTAGACCTGTTATAAGTAGTGTCATGTCTACATATATGCAGGTTCTATAAGAATTTTTTGGTTTAAGACAATTGATCTTTGGTCTTTAAAATAACAAGTAAAAACTGAGTATGATCATTATACTAAACCATGGATTGTTTGAATCTTTTGCAGCGGCCACCCCTAAGCAAATTAGAGAACTTATGCAAGTTGATGGTCTTACCAATGACGAAGTGAAAAGCCATCTGCAAGTGAGTTTTAACCTTTGATGCTTTATTCATATAAAGTTTTCAACTTTTTTAAGCATATATTCATATAAAATTGTCCAAATTATGGTGAACTTCTTGAATATTAAACATGTATCATTTTTGTCCTGTAAATTGTAGAAATACAGACTTCATACACGAAGACTTCCATCTTCCAATACCTCGTCTGCAAATCAATCTGGTGGTGTTTTTGGCAGTGGATTTCAGATGCCACCTCAAGATCAGTATGTTGAATCCTCAAAGCATGGAATTTCTCAGTCGGGTTCTCCTGATGGCCCGCTCCTTATTGGCACTGCCACTGGTGGAACTTCCACCACTGGTGGTGACAGTATGGATGATGGAGAAGACTCTAAATCTGAGAACTACTGCTGGAAAAGTGTATAAATCTTGGAACTTTTATGACAAATAATCTGTTTATTAATATAGGTGAGATTATATATAAAATAGAGAAGGTGAAAAAAATAACTTATACATAAAGAATGATGAAATTTTGCAGGATTAGTATCCTTTTTTGAGTACCATATTAAAGTTTTACATATTTGAATTGTTACAAATTTCTTGGATTCTTTGTCCAAGTAGCTTCATGTGAAGCACATCTGTATTTGAGATGAGGAACATGATGATTGAGGTATGCAGTATTTTAAGCATATTATTCCCTTGATAGCATCTTTATGAAATCTTGAATCTTTTTGTTCTTTTTCCCTTTGGATTTACTTTATCCATCACTTCTTTTCTTTGGGATCATAAAAAGGCTCCATTATTTTGGGTTTAAATTTTATCACATTGGTAAAACATGGCTAACTTTATTTTGAAACATTCTCAACTCAAGGCAATTTTTGGTCTTTTATGAGATAATGGATTAGGGATGATAGAAAAACAAGATATCCAAACCATCTTGGACCAGGATTGGATATGAGACCGAGTATGAGATTAATAAAAAAGTTTACATGTTTGGTTAGAAATATGTTATTAAGTGATAACCGGCCAAGTTACTCAAAGCATGCACACTTGTTTGCCTTAACCATACCCTAATACACTCTTTTTTTTTTAAATTTTTATTATTTGTCTTCGGTAATAGAGTAATCCACTAGTCCACTCCTTTTTAGTTTTCATATTTCTAATAGTTTTGGGCAATAAAATTGTATACATGTTAGAATAGTAAAGTACTGTATTTGAAAATCCTAACAGGTAATTTTTAACAAACTAATGGATATACTACTCGATACCTGAAAAGTAACAAGTAATCGGGTATAAGTGGAAATGAGGCAAGGTACGTGCCTCAATTTTTTAATTGGATACGAGACTCAATTTTATAATCGGGTACGTGCCTTAGATTACCGATTCTCATCCCAAATATTTCATTCTCATCTGGATAGACATTGGTTTTTTTCATGCATATATATGTGTGTGTGATATAAATATATAAAGATAAACTATAATTATAAAGATAAACTATAATTCAATGCATATCCAAGAATCTCATAATATGTAAGACTGCAATTTTGTAACCTTCATTAATCTTTCCCTTCCATTACATGTTGTTAGTATTAAATATAAATATTTTTGTGGTTTACACGATTTTAAACATGCATATAGTATGCATCCATATATGTATAAGATTCCCATGTGCCAAATACAAACAACTATTATTTCTGTTAATTTCAAATATGTGCCGACATGAATATTTTAATTGTTATCTTATGTTTTTTTTGTTTAAAAAAGAATAAAAATGGTACCGTTCAATGTTTACTTTTTGGGTGGTTAGCCGAAAACTATTATCAGGAGTGAAATAAACTACTAAATATGTAAAATACAATTTAAATTTGAAAAACAATATTATCTCTACAGACTAATCGCGGAATCTGTGCCTTAAAAATGAGAATAAAGTATTGTGAAAAGATTTGATGAATCTTGAAGTTGTTTAAATCAACCCCCAACAAAAATATTATCTTTGCTGTCAACGACTTATCTATTTGTGTTTTGGCGTTATTTTCTATCTTTGTTAATTAAGTCAAACTAGATGAGATGATTATTAAATTTTTAGTTATCTTGGTGATAGAAAATTTATTAACTTAAATACTGATTTGCATATCAGATGACGACAACTTTTTAGCCATGTGAAAGTAACATAAATTACGTTTTGTTAGTATATTGTTGAATTGAAATTGAAATCTGTTAGAATGTTAGAAGAATTAAAGCCTGAAGAAATTGAAATGGATTTTTGTCATTACCTTTTTAGTGATATTGTAGCAAGAGGACATCCAAGTATTTATTTTTATTTATCCTAAACTTATTAAATACAAGACACTCTTTTTATACGGTTGAGCTCTTATATTATGTTTTAATTTTTATTATGGTCACTAATATATTTTTCCGGGTTTAAGGTCTTCATTATGGTCACTAATATATTTTTCCGGGTTTAAAGCCACTCCAATGTGGCCTGATGATAGGACACTGGGATTCTCCATAGGAGACCCAGGTTCGATCCTCACCCCATGCAATCTCATTCGGGTGGCCAGCTCACGGCGAGGATCCTAAGCACAAACCTAGTGGTTTTGAGCCCTTTGTTTCGAAGTGGGGGAACCCCACGCCTTGATTTTGGGTGTACTCGTGAGACGCATTGCCTCCTATAGATTTTTGGGGTAGGGTGTCATAGGCCGGTTAATAAGTCTGAAAACACTCATTTTTTATATAGTTTTGTAATGAAGAGGAGAAAAAAAAATATTTTTTATTTTAAATAAGCAATGAAAATCATATTTTAAGTAAGTAATATAGTATTCTTACTATAAATGCAAAGAAGCAAATACAAAGAAAAAAGGGAAAAACCTTTGAGAGCCACAATTGTACGTTACAACAATAAGTTACTTATTTATTAAAAATATAATATTATATTATATATTGGACTAGGTTACTACCCCGTGTATTACACGGGTTGAATAAATAAAATATTAAATAATTACAAATAAATAATTACGAATTATAAAACTATGTTTGAAGATAAAATATGATTATAATTACATATGAATAGCTACTTTACGTAAATAAATAATAATATATTTTCTTAAACTTTTATTTAATAAAAAAAAATTGGGTTTTTATTTTATTTTAAGAAAAATGAATTTATTTTAAAAAAAATTTGTTGTACTTTGTATTTTATAAAACTTTTATTTTTAAAAAGTGTGTTTTTAATAAAAAAAGGTTAATATTTATTAAGAGAGAGAAATTAATTTGATTGTCTAAATTACTACAATACCTTTTTGGAGGGAAAATGAAGTGTATGTGTTTAAAAAAATGACAAGTGACAAAAAGATGGTTTAAATGAATGACATGTGGCGATAGAAATCTTCTTTTATTATATTCTATAGACTATAGATTTAGTAAACTTGTGTATTACATGAGTTAAATAAATAAAATATTAAATAATAAAATTTTATTAGGTATAAAACAATATTTTAAAATAAGTTATGATTAATATTATTTATAAGTAAGAACTATAAGTAATTAAACTATAAGGGTTTTATTTTTAAGTTTGCTTAGAGCCAATAAACCGTATAGTGCATATGTTTATATGGTTCATATATTAATGCTTATTGGAACTAGTATATTGGCACATAATTTTAAGGAATGCTTTATAGCATTGTGTTTTTTTATACATATAGCATATCAAACTATTTTTTAACGAATAAGATGATTTATAGGTTTTATGTCTCGGTATCATTAAAAGAAAACCACGTAAGCAAGTCAAAATGCTAAGTTATTATGATGAAATGTTATTCTCTTCATTGAGTAATGCTTTTTACTAAAAAAAAAAGTAATTTCTGTTATATAAACTTCATTTTCACGAGATAAAAGGGTGAGATAAAAGTAAATGTTTTCTTTCTCTCATGAAATAAAGAGACTATGGTCATAACAAATGTTTCTTCTTTAATGAACTTTATAGTACATGAAAATTGATAATATGTACAAAGTGTAATATTTAAATGTATTAGGGTTTAGGTGTCGTGGGCTGGACAATGGTTCATATTATTGAGATTCATGTTCGCTAATGAGTTTGATTTTACGAGTTTGATTTTTGTTCATCAATGGTTCATCTCGATCATGATGTTCGAATCTTGTTTCTCATCTATTTAGTGATTTGGGTTCGTTGAAGGAAAGAAAAAGAAATAAATGGTAATTTGGTCCTTCCGTTAGAATTCCATTGGCCTGAAAGCATATACCAGGATAGTAAAAACGAACATCATACCTTCCTAACATGTTTCCACATCTTCATACACTACTCCAAATGGCTATAAAATTCCTATATGTATCGGGTTGATGAGCTTGAATCTAATGAACTTAAACACTACCCATGCATAAATTTGCATCAAAGCATAAACCTTAATACATTTAAAACCATGTAACATGTACTTCATCTAATAGCCCATTTATCTAAACTGATTGACAAATTTTAAGCACTCTAATTGTAATGTGTTAAACAAATCAGATCATTGTAGGCGGATTATGAACTGGCCGTAACAAAGTTATAAGCGTGTTTAACCAAAAAAATATTAATATTAAGTAGACGGATAGTCCTCGTGGTGTGTCAAAATGTTCCTCATGTTTGAAACTACAAAGACCATCTCAAATTATGTATATACATAACAAGTTTGATCCCAGAGTTGGATGTAAAATTATTTTTTTCTATTATGTGGTGTGAATTGATCAAAATACCTTTAATTAAAAAAAATTAAATATTCATGGATCCTATAAATTAATACACTATAAATTGATAAAACTAGATGCTACACTCTACACGTTCCGACGGATGCATATTGTTGTAGAAGTTTCGTATATGCGATAAACTGCATAAATATTAAAAGAAAGTCATATCATGAAATTAAAGCTTGTACTCTAGGCTTTCTATCTTGTAAAAAGGATCTTTTTGCAAATTTTAAGACTTTGGTGGATAATTTTATAAAACTACAAAAAACCATTGTAACTAAGAGTTATCTGTTATATAAATAGATAATTAAATGGATCGCATCGAAACCATTATCATCTTCCATTTGCCAGAGAGAAAGATGACACACTACGTTTATGCATAATTTATGGCTGTCTTCGTAGATTTTAAACTTCAGGTTCAAAATCATTATTTTAACACAACATCATATCTACGTCTTAACTTAAAATAATAATAATAAGTTTAATTTTTGTAAACAAAATTGAGAAATTTAAAACCACATAATTTGCATACAAATTCTTTTCATGCATAACAGAATCTCCTCTTTCCCGCCAAATGTGGATCGTATGTCAATTTACAGTTTCCCACCTTCAGAAATCCATGGCGAATTCTTCTCTCCAACACAATTTCACCCTCTAAAACCTTCTTACATTTCTTCTTCCCTTTGCTTACAACAACAATAACCACATAATAACAATCAAGATTCATACTTTCACAAAAAAAAGACCAAAAAAAAACCCTCAAAAATCACAAATAAGAACAAATAATCTCAACCAACAATGGCTCAAGCACACCCAGAAGAACACATATCAAAACCCATTAAGGAGATGACAAAGAGGGACGAAAAGAGGGAAATTTCGAGCCCTACATCTTTTAAATTCAACGCACAAGCACCCGAATTCGTGCCCACTTCGCACACCCAATCTCCTGTTTCGGGTTACTTTTACCCGTGTTTTAGCTATATGGGTGTGGGTGGGAATGATGGGAGTGGATCAGGTGATTGGATTTATGCTGGTGCTGGTGATCAAGATCAGCAGATGCAGCTTTTTACGAGCCCGAATGTGGTGCTCACCAACTGTTCGAAGAATGTCCTCACTCAAGATCTTCAGCAGAAACTAATCAAACAGGTCCCTTTTGCTTGTTTTGGTTTGAGTGAGTTTGATCCGTCTGATATCGTGATTGATATGTTTCGAATATGAGAGTTCTTGAATGTATGATTCATGATCGATGAACGAGCAGGTGGAATACCAGTTTAGTGGCCTGAGCCTGCTTGCGAATGAGTCCCTGGTGAAACACATTAGCAAGGATCCTGAAGGCTATGGTTATATCACATTAGACCTTTACAATTTACATTATTATTGTTATTTTGTTTAAAATTTCATATGAATTTCTGTATATTCACATATTGTTACAGTTCCTATATCTGTTATTGCATCTATGAAGAAAATCAAATCCTGCATCACTAATAACAATCTGCTCGCGCAGGCTCTTCGTTCCTCTTCAAAGTTGGTTCGTTATTTCACCCGCTAAGCTTCCAAGAACTGACTTTTATTATGGGTCTCGGTCTCATTATGTATAATTCAATCATTCATGTAGGTTGTGAGCAATGATGGGAAAAAGGTTAGGCGTAAACACCCGTTCACAGAGAAAGATAAAGAAGAACTGCAGGTACTTTTGTATGCTTGTTGGATGATTCTGGTTTTCAGAATTGTAATTTGTTTCGTTTAATTGGTATTACAGTCACGAACTGTTGTTGGTGAGAATCTTCCTGAAGATCATTCTCATCAGAATCTTGAGAAGATCTTTAGTGTGGTTGGAAGGTAAAGTTTCAAACTTTTTACATTTTTGGCAACTTGAATTGATTCAAGCAGTGGTTAACTCTGTAAAAAACGGTTAACCAGTGTTAAAGCCATTCGTATATGTCATCCTCAACCCCAGGAGCCGAATTCATCACATTCGAAAGGGGATTATGTTTTTAGTAATAAGGTATGAACTATGAGCTTGCTAATTGTTCTTTGGTTCTTTAGGTATATTATTTAACTGTGTTTTATGGTTTTGTTTTGAAGTTACATGCTCTAGTGGAGTATGAAACTGCTGAAATGGCAGAGAAAGCGGTATGAATTAGTTGTTTTTGAACTCTCTTGATTGAAGTTTTGGTTTTGTTTCATCCATTTTCTTGAATATCTTGATGATAATATCCAGAAAGATTGTTTTCAGGTTGACAAATTAAACGATGAAGGAAATTGGAGAAAAGGATTCCGTGTTAGGTTGCTGATTCGACGCTCGGTATGTAACTATTGTGTACTTATCATTTACTTATTAATGAGTCCAATTGGGTTGTCGACTGACTCTCGTGAAAAGCTTAGCTAAAAGAAGAACGGGCTGTTTAATTTAAACTTTAGATTACTACTATAATATTATCACACTCTACTGAAAAGGACCCGTTTCAACCCAAACTGCTGTCTGTCATCTCTAAAGGCTATTATAATCGACTCTTTTAAACGTTTATGCAACTTCTGCAATTCAAACATCCAGCCAAAGTCTGTTCTAAAGACTAGGAAGTCAGACTTTGACGGGCTTCTTGATGACGATGATGACTTTGACTGGTCGGAGGAGTCTTCTCAGCCTAATAGTGCAACTTCAGAACCAGGTATCGACAATGTAAGTGCACAATATCCCACATCTCAAATGCTAAAAATTCGAAAGTTTTTTATTAAAACTTAGGACTCTTGTTACTAAATTTCAGCAGATTGAGAACTCAAAGAAAGGATGGACACATGGCTGTGGTAAATCAAAGTCACGCACCCCGACTCACAGCCATTGTGGGCTTCTTTCACCATCAGCACATACGAGCAGCTCGACTCATTTAGACGGGTCACCAATGAAACAGAGTCCTAAAGGCCCAAGAATGCCAGATGGGACAAGGGGTTTTACAATGGGAAGAGGGAAGCCCATTCTAACGGGTATATCGTAAGGTTTGATGCTTGGAATTTTTCGGTTTTAGTTCTAGTATACCCTAGAAGATAGTTCCCTAAACAACAATCCAGGAGTCATTTTCTTTTGTAATAATTCAACATGTTAAAGTTTATTTCCCAACATTAATTCTTCAAATTTAATTCACTGAATAATATTTTGTTAAACAGGGGTCTTTAGTAAGCATCCTGCTGCAAATACACACGACCGATGGGACGTTGTGATGTGAAGAGTCGATTGTCGTTAGTGTAAGGGTATTATAGCAAGTTAGTTAAACCTCATAAGTCATAATAATGACTTAGTTAAGTTGTTAGTTACAGTAAGTTCTGGTATCAGTACCTAAGCGTGTATTGAGTTAGGAGCGGTATCAATGAATATGAATTTAATTATGCTTCTCTCAAATCATACTGCATTAGTAGCATCAGAGCTCTTTGAGTTCTCGAACATGGGTAATCAAAAAACAAGAGCATCAGAAGGATTAGCAATTGAAGTATTAGAAAGATCAAATCATTGGTAGTACTGGAATCATTGGTCAACAGATTTAGGAGGAACCAGGTACTGATAATGAAGATGATGCATTTAACCTTGTTGAATCATAATCAACGAGTGAACATAATAGTAGAAACAGTAGCAAATCTAGTAGGATCAAACAGGGTTACAAATCAAATTGTGTCATCAAACATTGGGATCGTGAAAATAGCGTCAAAAGCTGCCATCAGACTTTGAGGTGAGTACGTATTACTGGTCAAAATCTAGTTTTATTAGGTATTATGAAGGTGATTTTGGATCACAAAATCATTCTCAGCTCTCTTAGAAGTAGAACTTGCTCCCGGGGTCTTTGATAAAATGCCTCGAGGATTTGAAAGTGAGTTTCCAGACACTATTGTCTATTGCTCTGAGATATTGTAGAAATTGAAAAAGAAAGTGTAGACAATCCTAACGGTCGTTTGGTTGGAAGGAATGGAATGGAATGAAATGGAATTGAGAAACTAGTATAATTTTCAAGTAAAATTGTGTTTGAGTGAGCAATTAAAAGTAAACCCAAGGGAATGTTTCACCTCAAATTCCATGGTTGTGGGATTTCAAAATCCTTCCACCTAGAGAGAATTTGAAATCCCACAACCAAAGGAATTTGAGGTGAAACATTCCCTTAGGTTTTACATTTCATTACCCACTTAAACATAATTTTGCTTGAAAATTATACTAGTTTCTCCATTCCATTCCATTACATTCCATTACATTCCATTCCATTCCATTCCATTCCATTTCATTCCTTCCAACCAAACGCCCCCTTAAATTCCCCTTAAATTCCATAGGAAAAGAAACATGGGGGATTGATTGAAATAAGATTGAAGAAATCTATGTTAATGGTCACAATTGATAGAGTATCTTAAAGTTGCATTAAATGTTCTTACGATAGAAGAGGAGGCCAATTTGTGGCTCTCTATATAATTGATTATTATATATATAATTAATGTATGAAGTGGGTCCTACACATAATAATCAGTATATAAAGATTATTAATTTATTTTAATAATGAGCATTTTGGTCTTTTCACCTCCACTTAACTAAGAAACTTAACAAAAGTTAGTGTTGGAAACCAATCGTGTTACGCTTTGACAAACAGTTAGAACCAATGATGTAATTTCTTAAAAGTTGGGACAATATCGAAACATAGGCAAACCACAAGGACCAATCGTGTAATTAACTATAAGTAATATGATTCGAGAGCTCTTAAAACTTTTGATTGAAAAGCACTTGACAATGTCGTTCGGTTAAAAATTTGAGAAAAGCAGACAATAGTTGAATTGAATATACTGTTATCATTAACATGCTAGGAAATGGTGATACAATATGGATGACTGATAATGTCAAGAAATTTAAGAAAAGAAACCAGTGGACACAAACAAACCTGGCAATTCAGTCTTTTAGAAGTTAAATATCTATCATCTCAAGACGCAAATAAACGTGATAATTCAGTTTATAGAAGTTATGTAATCAAATAAGAATGGAACTGTAAGCAACTAGTAACAAATAAACGTGACAAGTGACACCACACAAACAACAAAGCAGATAAACATAAACGAAACTGTAAGCAACTGGTAACAAACGATTCAATGATTTGAAATTGTATACAGTTTACAAATTATTTGGGAAGTACGATTTAAAAAGGTATCGTCTTTCTAAAGTTACTAGCAGGAGCACAGAATCATGTGTGGATCATAAAATCAGCTTTGCAATCCCAAACTAAAAGCAACAACTATATACAACACAAAAAGTTTTAATAATCTATAAGTCAGGTATACCTAAACAGCAGGCATTGAAGTAGATAGGATGACATACGCCAAGAAATGTAAGCCATCCTGAATTTTACCCACAGCAGTGGTCCGATTAACATGTAGATCCTCAGAAAATGAGTTAACTTTATCAAGAATTGATTTTTCTGGTACAACTTCAGGAGTATCAGCAGTAGCAGATTTGATTGCTGCTGCATAAGCTTCTGCTACATCTGATATGCCTGTTCGGTCAATTAAGATTATGATAATCAACATCATGCAACGTTAAAAGATGCACATTTCAAATTGTAATAGCCGTAAATCTTAAAATGCTAACCACATACCTGTCACAAAACTGATGGCAACTGCCTCCAGATACTCGGTCATTGATTGTGTTCTCAAACTCATTGTTTTTGCTTTTTCAATAGAATCCTCGGGCCATTCAATACTTACAATGTCCTTATCATCAGCAGCATCTTGGGCTTTGTTTGCATTGTGTATAACTGAATTCCCCAGGTTCAGAAGTTGGGAGATTGCAATGCAGCACATTTCTGAAAGTCTCTGCATACGGATAATAAAAAGATATTTACTTTTTGTTGCTATGATGTAAAATATTCAAAAGAAAGGTAAGTTTATAATTTCATACATGAATGCCCTCAGAGTGAAGAGAATCTAGTCTGCTACCAGTTCTTTGAACAATATCACTTGGGGACTGTCCCACTAATGCATTTGCAAAGCTACAAAATATCATTTAAACCCTTAATAGTTGATTACTTTAACATGATAAAAAACTGATTTCAGCATGACTAAAGGACAATATTACCCTGCAGCCATTTCTGCAGCCTTGCTCACACTTGAACTGTGAAAACTCTTGATCTCATCATGAATGCTATCAGGCACATTCTTTCCCTTTTCTGATTCTGTTTTGTTTCCATCAGTTACAGTGTCTAAAATCAGCATTTGCTGGACCTCTTTAAGCTTTATGTCATATGCAGATTTTTCTTCTGCCGATAGCTTTGCTTTTCTTCGATTAAATAGCAGTGCATAATGGTTTGATAATGCTTCAAGTTCCTAGAAGCCAATATAATGACATATGCTTCAGTTTGAAATAATGATAATTATTATTTTCAAAACGTGACCAAGTTAATAAAAAATATACCTCCAGTTGCTCTGGACCTCCATAGATGTAAAAGCATCTGTCAAAAGTGACCTCCTCCAACAACTGATCCTCTTCTGCTTCATGTCCACTTTCTCCGGTATTTTTATCAATTTCCATACCAGATTCTGAGATTAAAAGATCCACAGTTTCTTTTCCAACATACTCAAGCACTTCAATGCCCTTAGCAGTAAAAGCTTTACCAGTCTATAGAATAGATCCACACAAATTAATAAAAAGTATATTTTTTTTTAGAAATAGAAACAAGAAGAATTATGTGGTAACCTCTAGGACAGAACCCGCTGCAGGTAAACTTCCTTGCTGTATAGAATTCTCTAGCCTGAAGAAACAAATATGAGTAGATGAATTGAAATTACCAATTACACCACTGATTTAGTGATAAACTTCAAAATGTAGATTGATAGAACTATTGTTATTTCATATGGTCACAAGGGCCTATGACTATATGCTAGGTAGTACTTGGATCCAAGTATTACTATTACACTATGACAATAAATCAATCTAATTACTCTAACTGCTATATTAAGAATCCTAAAAAAAAAAACAATATAACCCTACTAATAACTGCCAACAGCAAATGTACTTATGCATACAGTCAAAATAAAGGACCACAATGCAAGCAAAGAAAAAATTGATGCCAACATATAGACTTACTTCTGAACAAAGCTGGAACCCCCTTTCCATGCATTACCTAATGCTTGCCAAGCTCCAGAAGCAAAATTCTCCACAGAAGTGTCAATAGCCTTGATACCCTGTACCAAACAAAAATTGATATTTATAATCACATTACATAGAGAAATAAAACAATTGATATTTGATTAACTACTATTTAGAACTTGCCTGGCCAAGGAATGTGTCCTCACTAGCTCGTTCGAGTTTTTCAAGAGCAGCCTTCCGCTTCTTATCATCCTCATCTTCACTTTCTTGATCTTTATCAGCAGCTTCTGAATGATTCTCGTTAGAAGATTCAGAATCTTCAAGATCCTTTTGCAGTTCAGAGATGCTATTTGCAGCTGTCTTAGCAACCTCAGCAGCCTGTAAACACGAAATAATCATCAATAAAAACTTAAATTCAGTGCAAAGGCAGTCGACATCCAATGCACAATTTCATCAACTGGAATCCTCAATGATAGTCTCATGAATCATTTACAACAAAATTCTCTCAAATTGGTTCAATTTCAACTTCAAAAATGACACTCCCCTTCTTCCAAAAGGAGTCGTACTCTCAGTTTGTTTGTCAGACATGTTAATTATTCAACTTCAACATTCAATTTTGAAGTGAAAAAGGGTACTTTCAGGTATAAAACTTTTGGTTCAGTATCTTCACTTGCAGTAGATATTATGAAATGAACTATGCTTCAGACATCATAACTTTTAGAGCACAATCAATCTCTATATTCATGTTTACTTTGTTAAAACAAATCCCTAATTAATTCACTGCACTTGCGCTCATCGACTAAAACAAAACCCTAGATCGCAAATAGTCAGTGATTTAGTGAGAGTAAAACCCTAATTTCATTCTCCCAAACAACAACCATTTAACAATGCAATGCAATGCAAAACGAAATTAACCTAATTCATATTCCAAAGAGAAAAAAAAATTACATTACGAGAGATCTCTTCAGCGGCTTTCTGAAGATCCGAAAGAACAGACAACGGAGAGAAACTCCAGCCCCATCCACCGCCGCCGCCGGAGACGGCGCCGGAGTTGTGGTCTTCTTTCGGCTGGTCCGCCGCTGATTTTTCTTTGAGTGGTTGTATCTCATCGTTGGATGTGGGTTTAATGGTGGCGTTTGGTTCCATTTTTAGAAGGTTGGTGATTTGGGGATCTACAAAAGCAATGGGTTTTGATGGATCGAAGAGTGAGTTATGGTGAATCGCGTGTTTGTTGGGTCTCAAACGCAAACGAAAGGTGCTTCGGATCTTGAAGATGACTTCTACTTCACTACTCGTATGTTAACTGTCTTACGGCGTCGTTTTCGTCGCCTGTTCGGCAACCTTACGGTGATATAAATTTTTTTTCTTTTTTCTTTAAAAAGTAAAAACAACTCACACACGTTTTATTTACCTCGAGTCATGATTTAAATCATGATCTTCTTTAAAATGTCATTTAACTCGTATCACAGGTTTGGCAACCTAAGTGGCTGATCATAATTAAATCTAAACAATAAAAATAACTTGTAGTTTAGTGATATCTGATGTATATAAAATTATGATCTTTCTTTTGAAATCGAGTGATCTAAATATCTAATATGATAATAGATAATGAGTAAAATTAAATATATGATTAAATAAGGGTGAGTTTGTCATTCCGAAAAAAAATTAAAAGTAAAATTGATAGATTAAACAAGTTTGATGTTAAATCGATTTAATTGGTCATTTACCTTTTAAACATATACATTCTTATTTTGATGTGTCTAATAGAAGTTATACAATACTAGTTAGGTTTTAGAGTTTTGATTTAAAGAACTTTAGATTCTAGATGGATTTTATACAATTTCATCTTGTGCTTGTAACTAGCGCATAAATTAGTTTGAGTTGATTTCATTTAAGTTGATTGGCTTCTATAAACATTTGAGTCAAATTCAACAAAAAGTTAAGTTGCTTGGAATAGATCACTTTTGATTTTTGATCGTTTGATATCTGAGTTCAGCATAATTTAATATTATATCAAACATGTTATTAGAAAATGCAAAAAAAACATGTGAAATAAACAACTTTTAAAATAAAAGCCAACTTGTAAAACCACAAGTTGATACGAACATTCGTCCAGCTCAAATTAAATATAATGAGTTGAGCCAATTTAACTTATATTGTTAGGAACTTGAGCCTGAGTTGACATTAAGGTGGTATTTGTTTTTTTAAAAAACATCTGCGAAGCCTCTTTTGTCTGCACCCTGCAGACCACGCGCAGACATGAGTGTCTGCAGACTGTTTGTTTTCTCGAAGAGATTTCATTAAAAAAGGTCTGCGCGAGATCTTCTTAAGACAGACATAAGTTTATGTCTTCATACATCTTCTCCAACCTCTTCTCATTCTCAACCCTTGTGAAACCCATCCCCAACCCAGCCAAGTCGCCGCCTCCCATCCCTAACCTAGTCAAGTCGCCGCCGGCCTCCTTCCACCGTCTCGTCGCCGCCGCCGACCCTCCATCCACCGCCGCGCGCCATCGTCCCGTCGCCTCCATCCACCGTCGCGCTCCATCGTTCCGTCGCCTCCATCCACCGCCTAATTCTACCATCCCCAACGTAGCCCAGTCGCCGCCTACCCCCCCCCCCCTCCACCGTCCCGTCGCGCGCCGTCGTCTCCCTTCATCGTCGCGTCGCGCCCCGTCGTCTCCCTCCATCCACCGCCGCGCGCCATTGCTGGTGGTTCTGTTGATGGTGGTGGTGGTGGTGGTGGTGGTGGTGGTGTCTGCAGATGTATATAGAAACAAACAGTCTTCTTCTTGCAGACTGCAGAGGTTTGGTCCACCTCTTCTGCTACGGATGTCTGCAGATGTGGTCCGCAGACTGAAGACAATTTACCTCTTCAAAAACAAACAGCACCTAACTCTCCAAAAGTTGGTCGCACTTGTAGTTTTCAAAACTAAGTACTTTTAATTGAATTTAAGTATTTTTGAAAAAACTCACATGTAAATTGATGTTTAATAACACGATATTCAATTTTTTTTTCCATATATACATTTGTTCTTTTCATAACTGTAATATATTAAGGACTATGATAACCATATAATATATTTGTACATAATGCATAAAGGATAATCAAAGTAGCAGGAGAGAGAAAATATAGTTGTTACAAAAGCATCCTCCGTATCATATTCAAAATACTACATACAAATGTCTATAACGGTTTCCACGATTCTTGGTGTATTATTAGGTTCTAAAATCAACGTCACTCTTAATAAATATAAATATAAAATCGATGGGAATCTCTTTATTCTTGTTTATATAACCAATGAATCAATTTTGAACGTATTAAGACATAGTAAAGTTTGTCTCATAAAGATTCAATTTGCAAGCTGTGCATAGGATGATTCCAAAGATTCAGATGAAAACACCTATGACTTCATCATCAACCAATAAAGTACCAAACAATCCCATTTATCAAGATTTCAGTCACAAACAATGATTCATCCATTGCAGTTCATAGTCCTCATTATACTCATCCTCTGTGGTTTATACAAAGCCATAACCTACATTTCAACCAAAGTTGTTCAATCCACCAACACCCGAATCACCAACCAAACCCCGATCTCGTTAGAGGTCAAGATCACACTACCCACAAGAATCATCTTCGGGGATGCTGAAACCGCTAGAAGATTTGATTCATCTGAACTTGTTCAGCTGCCAAAGAACAGACTTGGAGAGGGCTCGTTAGGGACGCTTTATAAGGTTGTTCTTGATTGTGGCTCGATGATCACGATAAGAAAGATCTGTAAGAGGGTTGCTTGTGTGAGTGACTTTGAGTATTGGCTCAGGTTTTTCAGTGGCATTCATGATGATCGTTGGCTATTGCCTATGCTGTTTGGTTTTTGGTATGGTGGGGAGGCTTTTGTTATTCATGAGTACCAGTGTTTAGGCAGTTTGGAAGAGCTCTTACATGGTGAGTCACTAAGTTTCCATCTCTTTAACTACATGAGTACTAATTCTTGATTGATTTCAAGGATGCAGGTAGCGAAGGTGTTCAATTTACACCGTTAAGCTGGAAAATCAGACAACAAATAGCACTAGGAGCAGCAAAAGCAGTAGCTTTGATTCACAGTCGAGTGACTGAAACAGGTCAACCCCTTGTCTGTGGGGTGATCAAGTCTTCAAACTTCCTTATACAAACCGACTTCTCCCCTCGTTTTTCTAGCTATGAAACACCATACCTCGTCTCCCCTTCCACAATCATCAGAAGAAACTGCGGCCGAATGGCACCTGAATTAACGCAAACAAGAAGTGTCTACAAGTTTTTCACCCACGCATCAGATGTATACAGTTTTGGGATTCTGTTGTTGGAACTTATTACTGGGAAGAAACCTTCAGTCACTAATTTAGGCCAGTATGTAGCCGAGAAGCGAAAGAGAGAAGGGCCGAACGGTGTTCCTGATAAGCGAATGATTGGTGTCACAGATAATGTTTCGGCTATGATCATGATTGCGCGAATGTGCCTGTTATCTGATCCGAAGCAACGCCCTTCCATTGGGGGTGTAGTTGAGATGATTCAATCAGCTATTGAATAAATATCTTGCAAATATGACATAAATCTAGCATTAGTTAAAAACGAATCAGTTAACCAGTACTAACTGTCAAGATTATTTGTGTTCATGTCAATTTCATGATGGTAGAACATGTAGATGAGTTAAGCAAGTTTCAAGCTCATAACCAACTATAAAGAGTTAAATAAAAACATCAAGATTTTAAATGTAATTTAGCCAATAACCTCCGGTTTAAAAGTTAATTTCAGATGAGAATTAATTCAGCAATATAGTAAACTTATATATTTATATATAGGACTAGGAGTCGTTCAATCCAGAACTAAGCTCTACTACAAGAACCGCTTAAACACTCTTACACGTTTAACTATAATACATAAGATGGTTAGTAATCGCAAATCCAATTTCTTTCTTTCCCAATATATTTACCTGGTGCTATTACCCGTGCTTATGCAGTTTTCTATTAATACAAGAACTAAGCTTATGCAGTTTTGTATCAAAGGTGCTATATACGAACAATATGGCATTTTCATAATAACCAAGAAACCTAGTCATCTTCATATGCACCAACCTCTCCATCTTCTCTCTATCAAACAAAGTGGCATAGAATTAACTTTATCTCATCATATGTATCAACCTCACCTTCTTCTCTCTCCATCTCTCATGCGAAGACTCACACGTTTCTCTCTTTCTCTCATCATACGTATCAACCATACCATCTTCTCTCTCCGTTTATCATATGAATACTCACAGACTTCTCTTTCTCCCATCATAGTATAAGCTCATCATTTTTTCTATTTATCTCTCATATGAAGACTCATAAACTTCCCTCTTTCTTTCTTATAGGTTTCAACCTCACCATCTTCTTTCTTTATCTCTCATATGAAGACGCACAAACTTCTCTTTCTCTTGTAGTATGGATCAACCTCACCGTCTTCTCTCTCTATCTCTCACCAAAGACTTAAAGACTTCTCATTTCTCTTACCGTATGCTTCAACCTGATCATCTTCTCTTTCTATCTCTCACATGAAGACTCACAAACTTCTCTCTTTCTCTCACCATGTGTAGAAACCTCACCATTTTCCTTCTCTATCTCTCATAAGAAGACTTGCGGACTTCTCTCTTTCTTTTATCATATGATCAACCTCTATCTCTCATTAAAATACTCACATACTTCTCGATCGCTCACATCATATGTATCAACCCCACCATTCTCTCTCTTTCTATCTTTCTATCATTCATATGTATCAACCTCACCATTTTCAGTCACTATCTCCCATATGAAGACTCGCAGACTTCTCTCTTTCTCTCAACATACAATAGGCAACGACTACAACACTACCGTCATATCACCATTGCCTCTCTTTGCGACAAAGAACCTTATATCTTGTCAAAGCATTAATAATCCTAGACACTATTGGAACCACGATCATAGCCCTAGATTGGTTTTTAGTAGATTTCTTATTGAGTCAAAAATTCAACTCTCATTCACATAACACCCCCATTTTGATTTTAGCTCCAGGAAATACCAACTTTCATGATCTGTTTTCCATGTTGATTGCTCAAATTGAATAGGTTTAATAACTTTATGCAGCTTTGTGACTGTATTATTCCATGACTACCTACTTTGGTTCATGTAATATTTTGTTTTTTTTTTATTGCTTAACTGGAAGGCTTCAATAATTTAAAGTTTATGTCTTATTGTTCTAGTGTTTTTTCATTGCTTAATAATTTAGATTTGATGCCTTTTTGTTCTATTTTAATTATTTTATGCATCTCTTGTTTTTTCATTGCTTAAACCGGAAGGGCTCAATAAAAAAAGGGTAAAGCAAAAGATGAAAGACTTGCGAGTACTTTTTTAATTAGTAATATAATACAAGTTAGTCTACAAAAGGGTTGTTTTCTACAAAAAAAATTTACTAACATAAAGAGAAGCGTTCTAAATAGTTTTTCATCTAATGGCCTTGGAACACCGGTGGTAGGGGTGGAGGCGGAGAATGTTGAGAACCAATCTTGGGTGGCACATTTTTTAAACCGAGTTGATGTTGTAGATGCACCTAGTGTTAAAGGTGGAGTTGGAGATGCTACCGTGGTGGTTTAGGTGTAGAATGCGAAGTAACCTTTGGTAGTGAGGGCGAATGAACCATTGGTGATGGTGGTGGTGTTCTCCTCTTTAAATGTGCAAGGATAGTAGGATCTCGAGGTTGGCAACCTATAGTTTTGCAATCGACTGGGCGGCTCAACACTTGTAAGCAATCCTTTTGAGGCCTTTGATTTGGTTTCTTAGAGAAGCAATTGTCTCTATCATTCACAATAAGCTTTTCATTTATAAGCCTTTCACATTCTTCACCAATCTCATTGAAGAAATTGTTTAACATCGTGATATTCCACAGTGCAGGCAAACTGCAAAAGTTGTCATGCACCTTCCCCGTCAATTGGTTGTTCGAAAAGTCAATCTTCTCGATCGCCCTCATTTTCTCCAAACTTTTAGGAAGGGGACCCAAAAAGTAGTTCTTACTCACATCTAAAGCAATCAAGAACTTTGGCAACCCTAGCTCTTCTGGCAGACAACCAGTGAGACGATTGTTCGAAAAAGAAGCTTGTTCTATATTTTGCATGCGCCCAAAACTTCTTGGTATGCACCCGCTAAACTTGTTATTTGATAAAACAAGTATGGAAGCAGGTGAATTCCCCATATTTTTTGGAAGGTGGTTAGAGAAGCGATTGTTGTTGACTATGATGGCATCAATATCCATCTCAAAGAGTTCAGATGGCAATGGCCCTTCGAATTCGTTAAATCTGATATCAAGAAATCTCAAAGATGGCAAGCTCAACAAAGGACTCGGAAACACGCCAGAAAAACGGTTATTACTAAGATCAAGTTCAAACAACAATTGAAGGCTGGAAAAGGTTTTTGGGACTACTCCACAAAATCTATTAGAATGGAGATGTAAAATGCCAAGGTCGGTTAGCAAGCCAAGATGCGGAACAAGTTGTCCAGAAATGTCCCCAAAATTAAGATCAACGACCGCAACGGTCATGATTTGTTGATCATCAAGAGCTTGAACACAAACCACCCCATAGTAAGAACAAACATCCGGGCCGACCCAGTTTCCGGTCATGTTTAGGGGATCTGATATCATGGTCTTTTTCCATTCTTGAAGAGCACAATAGGCCTTTTTTAGCCTAGGATTCTCAAACTTCAAACTTGGATCAACTTCAATCTTTATATTATCAAGAAGATGGTCCACCTCCGGGTCGGGGTCCGTTTGTCTCAATGCTGTTAGCCCACGACGGCTAACCGGATACTGAATCTTGGTTAATGCAATTGAAAACGAGGAAATATAGAATATGAAAAGCAGGCCAATGTAAAAGAAGAAACCTAAGGTTTGCATCTTGAAAGGGTTTAGGAAAACCACATTTAGACCAGCCTAAGGTTTCCTATAGGAGTTCCATAAGAAGGATGTTATGATTGGAAGGATGGTGTTAAATGTTGTTGGATGGTGAATGTAATCTTCACCCCCAAATATCGCACCACCACACAAAATCTAATGGCCAATTTACCCTAATCTCTACGATTTGTCAAATTAATATCTCCCAAATTATATAAACCAAGTGTGTTATCAATATAATGTCATATTCCAAATGCATTTACCTACATTATATAATCACACTTGTAATAAGATATGCACATCGGAAATTAAAACCGGAAGAAACAGAGTAAACCCTAAAAATAGAAATTAATCGATTAGTGATAGTAGAATGAACAGGGAACGTTCCGTTTGAGCGAATCAATCGAGTGGATTGTCGATTGATGCAATTTTATCTGGAATTGAGTTACTGTTTGATCCATCTTGATTTTACTCCTGCTGATTATAGTATTGGTTTCAAATCAAAAATTATGAAGTAAAACAACAAATAATGGCACTTTAATGGGAACTATTGTGTGGATGATGAATGATGAACCTTCTTCCAGTGTTGAACAGTAGTCTGAAACGAGCCATATTGTGTTGTGTGTTTGGTGGATTTTTGAATGTAATGAAGCTATTTTATATAACGGTTGTTTGGTTGATAATATATAGTGACGAATGATAGAACTTCAATCGTTACTGTTACTCATAAAATATATCAAGATGCAATATAAAAAGTTAAATATACAAATAATTTGGTTTATTCCATTCATACAATGTGTTCTCTGGAAATAATAAAATTTTCATTTTAAAAAAGAAACTGTGAGAGAAATGAAGCTAAAAATCCTAGGGCTCTTATAAGACATCATGTATTACTTATAAACTATTTAAAGGTATATAACAAAGATAATTATAAAAGAAACCTAATTAAATCATATATTTTAATAATGAAGATTATTACAATAAACTCAAACTAATTTATTTTTTCTAATGTATAGAACAATGAACCTCGTAAATTATTGTATAACTTTTTATCATATATTTATAAATCCACAACGAGTTAAAAATATGATTAAATCATATTTTATGAGAAAAGATACAATAATAAAACCTAACTAATATATAGCAGTACAAAAGACACAATTACATGCTTTTGGTGATCGAAGCTACAACTGCAACAAAAGAAAGAAACTATGACTGTGATCACACGACAATAGCATTGAAATAACAAATGAGACCTCAAATAAGCTATTTAGTTTATGAACAGAGTTCAAAAAGAGCTTATTTACCTGAAATAAGATAATTAGCCCCGAGTTGATTGAACAACAAAAAGAAAAATCTTAATGCCTATAAACAATGTAAAAGGTTAATAAGTTATGTAAAAAACCAACTCAAACACACTCTTACAAAATAACTCCTTTAGAATTTAAGGGAAGAGTATTACATCCAAGATAAAAGAGTCAGAAGGCAACAGACATAATTACACAACTATGGTCAAGATCATATGTCCAAACAGTATCATTTGTACTCTTACAAACTATGCACAATCTAACTACACTTTTTGTACATTTAGAATGTGATCACAGAAGCCAATTGAACATCTAAAAACAACCACAAAAACCGATGCCAAGTGAGCGATGAGTCTAGGAATCTACGCAAAAGAACCCGAAATAACAAGCAAAAAGTGTAAGTTTTGTGGAAACGACGAGCCTTGGAATCTACACTTGAGGGGTTTGCTTCTTTTCATGAACTTCTGTAACAACGTCGTGCAGCTCAGGGAATACGGTTATGATTACTAGTTCAAGCAAATTGTAAGCAAGTTGCTTCAAACATACATCAGACTGCAAACAAATGTTAAAGTAAGATTATGAGCAAAACGACGAAAGGGTATTTTAGACATTGTCGCTTGTCAATCCAATTGGCATACTTAGTACCTGGAGAAAATAATATACGTCTTTTGCACAACGCTTGTATTGGTTATGACCGATCAAGCTGACTAATGTGGTGGGAGCTCCATCTAAAAAAAAGAGGGGTATTTTAGACATTTCACAATAAAACGTAAAAACATATAATAGAGAGAAGGGTAAATGCTTACTAAAGATCATCTTTTTGACATCACTAGCTCTGCGTGCAGCCTCAAGTTGCTCCTCGAACAACCCTTGTTTGTTGAGCTTACTGCCAGATGAATGACTTGTAGCTAGTGGAGAATCTTGACTGGATTGGGGACTGTTTTGGTTTTGACTATTTACTCTTGTAAAAAATATACCTTCGGGCCACAGCACCTAACACAAGAACCCGTTTATTAATCAATAGTTTCAATTTTTTGTAAAGAAATTGCTGGCTATAAAGTTGGAGATATACAGACTTTAGGGGATAATATGTGGAATATAATGCATTTATTAGCAACGTACATCTTGTATCCAACGTATGCCATGGGCCACAATGTCATCTCTCCTGAGCCAATGTATTTGCCTTAAGAGCCAGTCATCAATAGCATCTTCCATCATTAACTGCAATATTTGCTTTGATATCCAGAGCACTTGTCGTCTGCATATTCAATGGGTATTAATCATCAAAACAGAATAATGACAGGAGCGCATGTCTGGAATAAAAAAAGCTAACCTTAACCACCCTCTTCGGTTGAGCTGAAATATCTTGTCTACCAAATTTAGCAAGGGAACACTGACGTTAGGAGGTGTCCACTGCAACAAAATACAAAAACAAAACATATTTAGATAAAAGAAAACAAAACAAGACAAGACAAGAGAAACAAAGCATCAGTGTATAACATAGGAGCGTGTTCAAACAAAACCAACTTTAGTAAAGAATTGCATAAGCACTTATACGTAATGCAAGGAAGATAATCACATGCGGTGATAGACAAAGAGAGGAGGAAAATCTTATGTAATATATATATCACATTTAAAGCGACAGGTACAAGTTTCTATGTGCATCTTGCAATTCTTTAGTTAAATTGGTTCTATATTGAACATCCCTCCATCACTCTCTCTCTATATGAATTTGTGTGTGAGTGTGTGTTTATGTAAGGAGAGAGAAAGGGATGGGTTCAAATGAGAACCACTAAATATCTAAGTAGCATTTTGTTCACAAGTGAAGACATGGAATCATTAGTGAATACACTACAGTTCCAGAAATAGTATATATACTGATGAATACATGTATACACTAGTGAATCAAATGGTTCCTAAATATTTATTGGCTCTCATTTGAAGTACCGTTGCACGCACACACAGAACAGAGAAACAAACAAACTTTGATCCTAAGACCATAAACCAGATGATATCTAATCATATATGGGTATTTAGTGACATGTCAAAAAAGCACTTGACCCACCTCACATGATCAACTGTACATTGAGAATATAAACTTAATGAAAAGCAATTAAATAGGGGAAAAGAGAAGGGAAAAAAAACCTCAGCTGGCATGCCAAGTGAGTCTTCCAAGCGATCCGATGTAGAAGGAAAATTAGCAGCTAAAGAAAGTATATCAGACCGCACCCCTGAACTAGCTCTTTTTTCAAAATCTAAACTTCTTAAAAGTTCATCATGTTTAACAACCCTAGGTGGGAATCCTTTTGAATTTAACTCATTATCCGAATGCCACCCGTTAGCTTTTGAACTTGAACCCATCTCATTATCGGAAAAACTATTAGCAGATTCTGAGGTAGCCTGCCCTGTGAAGGAATTACTAAGTTCATCTGGTTTCCATGTTAAACTTCTGCTTGCAGCCGAAGACACAGGTTCATAAGTGAAAGTAGGGCCCACAACTTTCTTTATTAAACCATCTGAAACGCCTTTGAATTGACGCACGATATCATCAACCGCATCATCAACATTGACTGTTATATAAAAAAAAGCATATTTGGCCTTTAACAATTAGATAATCACAAGCAGAATTTATTTATCCATAAAATAAAAAACATTATTAAAGGGCAAACCTGCTAATGTTTTCATCACAGAGGAAGATTTCCCAAAAGAGTAATTCTGCAACAATGACATTAAAAATTAGCTTATGACAAAAACTATATCTTTAACTGGTAGCAAAACTTTAGAGATTAAGAGACACCTTTGAAGATACACTCAAGAAGTCCCGAACTTCATGTTGTTCCACGACATTAGCTATAGACAAAAGATCCTATAGAGAACAAAATGCATTTAATATTTTAACTCGTGCTTTTTTTTTTTTTTTTGAATAATCCTAAAGAGTGATGAAACCATACTTGCAAATATTTATCAAGCTGAATGCAACGCTGATGAACAAATGCATCTTCTGTATTGGAAGAAAATATCCTTTTAGGAGGCAAGTGTAACGTATAGTTTGGAATGTCCTTAAGATGACGATGCAATCTCTCAAAGTTTCGGTATCTGATAAAAAAATAGTAAAAATATAAATAAACAATGTATGTGTAAGTAAACATTTGTCACTAGAGAAAAAATCAAAAAATTCAAGAACAAAACCTTCTTTTCACAAACCAAGTCTTGTTTTCAGCATCTGTAACTGCAATCGAATAGACCGCAAAAGATTTTGACCCAAGTTTCTCAAAATATGCTCCTAAAACCTGTATAAAGATTTAATAATAACAGATAAATAAGCACTTACAAAATGAGACAAAATATACATGATTGAGAGAATGCTCCTACCCGACACTTAAGCTTGGGACTATATCCTTCAATACGTAATACTTTATCAGAATTCATATTTAGATTGTGTGCATCATGTCTGCTAACATCTGCACTATAAAACTCTGAGATTATTGCGCCACCAATTTGCTCTGCATATGCAGTTTCACTCACAGGTTCCTTGTTCAAATCAGAAACAATACTTGATTTTCTAAAAGTAGTTGTACTTCCACCAATAGCAACAGAACTCTCTGCGGCTCCTGCATCAAAAGTCAACATGTTTCTTTGACCACCATCAAAGTAGTGGTCTCTTCGTTGTTCGTCTAGCTGATCATCTACATGAGGTTTTGGTGGGATCTGTCCTAAAGTTTTACCAATACCAGTAGATGTCTCAAGTTTTTTAGGTAATATTTCATTTGCGGTATCTTTGTTAATACCACCTTTTGCTCCTCGAGCAGCGTTTTTCTCAGCATTTTTCTGAGCTTTCTTTTTATAATTTCTTCCTTTCGTCCACATATTTTCAAGATTTTCAGGCTGAAGAACCTCTGTTCTTCTTTGTGTTGCTGCTTCAAGACCTCGAGCCCAGTCAGCAGCTGGTAAATGCTTTGTTTCTTCATGAATGATCTTATGGGGCCCAGCTAGCACAAGTTCTTGTGGCACATTATGGTTTTGACTGTAAGAATGATCGGTTTTGCTTGTCGTAGTAGCAGATTGTTCCTGTTTCTGGCCATTAAAACTGCCAGATTGACCTTCACGTGCCTCTTTGCATCCCTCACTAGCAGAGGTAAGAAATATAAGCTCAAGCAACTCATTAATGTACCCAGGGCTCGCAAATCTCATTACAGGTTCCATAACCAAACATGTTAAAAGCTCACGGGCAATGCATCTAACTAAAGCAGATTGGGCTTCTCGTGGTTTTAATACTACAGCCAAGACAGCCCCCATAATCCGTTTAAGAAACTATAGAATAATAGCAAGTGTTAGATAATATTCAAGCAATAACGATTGTAAAAACTTAATATTATGTTTTAATTAAAACGCTCCACTCACACCTTGTACTCACTCTCGGGTGATAATAGAGCGGGATGAAGGTCGTTAGAAGCCATGAGATGGTGTTTTAATCTTTCATCTCGTTCTTCTGAAGACAATGTTACCATAACTTCAACACCGATTGCTGATTGGTTTTTACGAAATAGCTCTAGGTGGACCCCCACTAGATCAACCACATCTCTGAGACAACAAAAGTTAAAATTTTCAAACAAAAAGATTCACAATTCTTGCAAGTTTTCTACAGGGCTTACGCTTGGACTTTGGATATGCTTTTTGAAGTTGCAATGATCATTTACATGTTATTTAAGGTATTATCAATAAAATGACTAAAAAGGATACTTTTATGAGAGATAAAAAGAAAGGAGAACCGTCTTATGAAATGAGAGTACAACTACCCTAAACTAATCTAAAATGGAGGGCGACATCTTCATATAACCTTAGATAATCAGTTTTGTTACAGCAGATATGAAACAATTTATTAAACCCCTAAATAATTAGATAATCAGAAGTGGAACATTTATCCTAACATCCCGTACAAAGCTTCATACCATTTATAAAGCACATCCAAACACCCGTAAAACACCTACTAAGAATGAGTTCTAGACACACTCACCTCGTCAACAAGTCAACAAGGTTTATATTCTTAACCCTTGCAGATATTTCAGCAAGAGCATCCATAATAACTGCCCGTATAAGCTCAGGCCCCTCCTTATCTGGTGTAATATCCGAATACCATAAATCAACAACAAAATCCTGCAAAAGCTTGTTAACAAAATCCTCCATTGCAGCCTCGACTACCGGAGAATCGATCTTTCTCTTCCATTTAGGAGGTGGAGGCAAAGTCGTTAGCCGTGAATCATTCACAGATAACTGCTTCTTTTCTAAGTGTGACAAATATGTCTGTGGCTGAGTTTTCTTGATCTTCCAACGAAATTCAACTTCGTTAAACAAAATTCGTGATCCCGATACCAAAAGTATCGCTATAGGGACATTCATCCACATTGATTTACTGGTGTCTGTAACAACACAACACACTAATTAACATCTAAATACAAAGGGCTTATCCATTAACAAAATTGACAAGTTCTTGACTTGTGAGATTTATCAAGACTTGTCATAAAGCACTAATTCTTGCAACTTAAGCATGATTTACCTAAGCCCACAACATAACGAGTTCAATCTAACAAAGGGAAATCATCATAATTCAAAAGGGGCAAAATAACTTCTCAATATGCATACACAAAATCGATCAGAAAGTGATGAACTTACGAGCTAAGAAGTAAGAAACAGCGAAGATACAAAGACCCCACCAAACAGTACGAAGCTTTGCTTCTTCGATCAGATCCTGTAAAGTCTCCATCGGTTTCATAACTCTAAGCCCTAATTCTTAATCAACAAAATTGAGCATTTAGCAAGAGAAAACAGAGTGGATTCCGATGAAATCGGAATCTTTCTTGAACTGAAACAAGGGTGTGATGGTGAATTCGATTGTGGGTGTGATTAAAGTGTTAATCCCTTAACGAAAATGAAAAGTTTGGATCAAAACCACAAGTAGAGTATGTTGGTTTTGGATGAAGAATCAAAGAAGGTGGACAAGAGGTGAAATCGGCGTCAAAGGTTAGATAATCAGAACGTGATATGAGGAGGGGAGCTGTGATTGTTGGTGCAAATAATAATAATTAGAAAAGATTGTTCTGGCTGTATTGTTTGATCGGCTGCGTTATCTAGCGAGTATGCTGATACGGGTTTTAACTTTGAAGTTCGTGATTTTCTTGATCTTTGGCCTAATAATCAAGAAACTTTTAATACCGAGTAAGTTTTTATTTACCGAAAGGTGAGAGTCAGTCTCGAGTTTCTCTGGTTTTTTCAGCTGTCGAATCAATGACACGTTTGAATTTTAAATTTTCTTAGTTTTCTCTTATTTTTTCTCGGTTTGCACTAAGTCGTCTCATTTTCGTCATACCATTGAATCAATGATCGAAAGTGGGCATGACGGTACCGGTGAAGTCGGGTCATTCATTCACCGGGTGCGGAACTAAAAATTGAGACCAGGATCAAGAGGCTGGTGTTCCTAGCCAAGATCAGAAATTCTCCACCCTATCTCGGTTACCACTCAGTGTGGTCTCAGAGGATAATTCTATATTTGTTTAACTAGGTTATAACCCCGTGTATTACACGGTTTCAATTAAAAAATGTTAAAAATTAATGAAAAGTTAGAAAATATAAAACAGTATTTTGATATAAGATATGATTAAAATTATATGTGAGTAAGTACTTTAATTAATAAAATATTTTTATTAACTTTTTAAAAATTTCATTTTAAAAAAAGTGTTTTTTAACTCTCGTTATATATATATGTTAAGATAAATTTCTTTCTAAGAATATTGTTTATGAAAAATGTCATTTTTAATAAAAATCTCATTATTTCAAAACTATGGTTTTAGTTATTTTTGTTTTATAAATAAATTTTCGTATTTAATTAAAACTTTCTTTGATAAAATATCATTTTTTATAAATATTTTATTGTTTAAAAACTCCAGGTTTTAGTTATCCTTTTAATTATTTTAGAAAATCATTTTCATATAAAACCTTTATTTAAAAAAATCGGTTTTAGAATATTTCATATGTGAATAAATATATGTTGTTTAAAAAGGTCATAGTTTCTAAATTTTTTTTTTTCAAAAAAATATATTTTTTAATCAAAATGTTTAATTTTTAATTAATAAAAAATGTTTTATAAAAAAAATATTGATTTTTGAAATATTTGAAATGTTTAAAGTGTGTGTGTGTGTGAGAGAGAGAGAGAGAAGAAGAAGAAAGATAAACAAAGAGAGAGAATATAACAATTAGTTATTTTGACTTTTTAAAAATTGATAAATGATTTTGAGCGGGAAAATAAATGGTAGAGTTAATATGAATATGACATGTGTCCACGCAATGTAATCATCTATTAGTATAGATTAGGATAGAGGGGACGGTTCAAACGGATACCACAAGCATATCGTGCGCAACCCTTGCGATAGTGGTTGTTTGATTTTGGGTTCATGAATCCTCAAGTGAAACCAATAATTGAAACGTTAGAAAATGGTTTTTAGTTGTTTTCTATTGCTTGGATGGGAATTATTAACTTCGTATCCTTATTTTTACATAATATGTTAAACAATTAGTATTTTCTTCTACTTTTCTACTCATATGATCTGTTCTAATGGATGTAAGAAAGAAAACATACCTCAACTTGAAAACAAAATAATTCAAAGGTTGGTTCTCGTCAATCATTTCAACATTCACAATACTACCTATAACGTTCACCTCACATAATATATGATTATAAGGGTTATTCACATATAGTCCACACAAAGAAGCACCTAATGACCCTTATGCATATTGTTACCCAAACCTCCTACCAAAACCAACCCTGCTGCAACCCAACCCGCATTATTTTCGACTCGGATGACAAAGATGATTAAGTCCAGCAAATTGAGGGAAAATATAATACAATGAAAAGGACGACCCCCCTCCCCCCGGGTTGAAGCCAAAGGGAAATTCTCAATTCGGGTGGCTCGTATGTCACACCCTCAAAATCCACGGGCGGGGTTTAACCACGAGGCATGTGAACAAACAAGGATCCAAGTCATTAGTTACTTAGAACGACACTATATGTAACATTAAAACATTTCAGAGTTTAAAAATTTAAAACTGTGCGGAAGCGTTTTGTAAATAAATCAAACCCAAGGTACTCAAAGTGTAACATTGGCAAAACACGCGCCAAACCATTGTTTATAGGAAATAAATTCAAAACCAAATGTTAAGTCAAATATGTTTGCTTGAGATGCATGTTGGACTCGTGAAGTGCTCCTACTGGCAACCGAAGCTAATGACATGAGAATAGCATACTAAAAGAGTCAACACAACGGTTGGTGAGTTCAAGAGTTTGCGTTTAACATAATCAGTGATAGTCATAAAACATAGAAATCATGCATTGAAATAGATAGCTAGTCTATATTCATAAGTTATAACCATAGTGATTTTGCGATCGAAGCTGACTGTGTTTGTCTGTTTGCCTCCCGCCACAACATACCAGATCGTGACGCTGTTAGTTGTTTAGGACAATATTGCACCCGCTTGACCTCCAGTCTTACGGGTGGGGCTTGTCAGACCCAGTAGTACTACCCAAGATTTCTCGCTAGATTCCTTAATTAACGATCCGAAAGTGTGAGGTCTTTCAATGGTATACAACACTATGTTAAACTATGCACATTTCATTATAGTAAAGCGTTTGTAAACAAGTATGCTATCTCCTCCAAGAGAGAGTGTTTAAAAGTGGGGCATGAACTCACCTGATGCGCAAATCAACAATAAATGCAAAGCTTGCAATGAGAGGAAAGACAACCCGTCGAAGGTTACCTAGAACATATGAGTACATAAGTACGTGCAACCAGAGAAACATAAGCTCATCAACACATCAACCCTAGGGTTTTGAAACCAAAATGACACATTTGACCTAGTTGACCCATTTGACCCGTTGGTGACTTGTTAATTGAATTCTTGTTTGATCAAGTTTAACATCTCATAACACATTATTACCATGTAAGCTTTTCACATAGATCACATCGTTATTCTTAGATTCTATTAACATTATCATACCAACATAGATCATCATATAGCATATTTCATCATACAGTACTTGCAAATCTAAACCTAACATAATGCTCAACACAAACATAGTTACATCACAACTAGCAATTCATACATTGAATCTAATCATGCACTACATGCCATGTGAAGCCACTCACAACTTCACATCCTAAACCCTGCCAATCCTACTAAGTAGGGGCCTCAGATTCGCACGCGTGTATGACGATCATCATCACATTAATCAACACAATTCACACCAATTAACATACATCATAATGATCTATTATAATCCCAAGCATGATTCATAATTCTCTACCCTTAACCAATATCACACCATATCCTATGGATCCTAGATTTCTCAAGCAATTCATCCAACAATCACATGATCCAATTTACACAATCGAACACCTTAAAAGTCATCAATAAACATTCTAGCATGATCCTAGTATCATGAACATGCCCAATTTACAAAATCCAATGTTCCACATCAATAAAGTTTCCCTTTTGGGAAAGTAACATCCAAAATCCATCTAACACCCAATTCATTCATAAATTCATCAAATATATACTTAATCAAGTCCATAGCAATCATCTAACACATACAAATCATCAATCCATTAATTTCCATGAAGAAAAGTTTTCTCTTTAGGCAATGTATGAACAATAAGATCAAACCATGAAATTCTTGCATAATCAACATAACCCAACATTCATACAACCTAACTAACAACATATCATCATCAAACAATCATCAATTTCAACTTTTCTTCATCAATTTCGAATTAGGGTTCATCAAGAATCAAAAACCATGAAAAACTTGATAAAACTCACCTTTAAACGTGTAGGGATGATGATTAACACTTGCTAACACTTGGAACTACTCAAAATCGAATTGTTCTTGAAGCTAGAAGCTTGAAATCGTAAGAATTGGGGTGGGAGAGGGAGTTCACGGCCGAAATGGGGTTAGGGGGGCTAGGGTTTGGGTTTTGGTGGTTTAAATATGGTAATAATTTGACAAAAATCCCCTTTTTGTTATATAAATTGTAAAACCAATCTTTTTAATCTTTTAAATACTTTTTCATCTTATGATACATAAAGTTTATTAACTAACATAAGATCATGAAAACCAATTGATAATATACTATCCATAAGATCATGCATTGCACATAGTCACATTGTCAAACGTAACACATAAAATGATGCTCAACATCTTAATTCACATAATCACATAACCACAACTAATAATCAACATTATTAATTAGATTATCATCTGTTTATCATAGATAATTGTTATTAAGTCACCAACATTCAATGACAACTAGTGTGTGCTCACGACACGTGTATGGAAGACCTAACGGAACTAACGGAGTTTGGTAACGGAAAATTACCGGATGTCACATCGTAAACATTGGAATGATGTTGAGGAGATAGCTTTTGTATATGCTTGGGTTCATATTTCCGAATACAACAACATCATAAATCAACAAAAGACCGGGTCATTATGGACTTCAGTTGTTGAATATTTTAAAGTGCAAGATGGTGAAGGAACTGATCAAGACACCAACTAAATTCAAAGTGGAAGAACTTAATCTGCAAGACGGTCAAGTTCAACGACCTTTACATCCAATAGGTATAAAATTTATTAATTGTAACTTGAGTAATTAACTATTATTAACTTTATTTTAAGTTATTAATTTATTATTTCAAAACATACATAGCACCAACGATGGTTTAGTGAAACCCTAAATGTGAATATAATTAGATGATGTTGAAAAAAAAATACAATAATGTTCATGAAAAGAAAGGTTGCACCCACATGGCAGCATGAGATGTTGTAAAAAAACAACCCAATACGAGAAATCGTTTTATTGGTGGGTTCGAAGCTCGAAGAACAATCACAAAAAAGAATATAAAAATCGTAGTCGGGCATTCATACAAGTCAAATGAAGATTTTACAACCAACATTCTCAGCCTCAATGGAGACGCAATACCGACTAGACTGTACTGGAAAAGAAATAAAATGGCTGGATCATCTAGCAAATAGAAAGAAAGTGTGGTTAATATCATTGCCGAATATAAAGATGATAAATAAACAAGAACGAGAAGAAAAAGTGTTCAACAGATGATGGTAAAAACAGAAATTTAACTAGATTAAAAAACAACGATCTGTATTATACAAGAAGAATAAAAAGGGCCATGATATCAAGACATTTATAATGTCGTATGATAGTGTGTCTGAATTGTTATTGTCAATAATATTCAACGTAAACGTGAAATAGTCGCGAAATGGAGCTGAGCTTGTGATTTTTAGGTTTAATATTTTATTTTGGAATTTTAGGTTTTTTCAATCTATTTTGTAATCTTATGTTTTTTTTTAATTTAGTTATTTTAATATTTTCATAGTTATGAATTTTATTTTAATTAATGAAGTTATGCTTCTATGTTTTTAAATGTATAATGTTATATATTTAAAAAATTGTTAGGATTAGAGTGTTTAAAGAAGGTGTCACAACTCTTAAAGAGCTCTAGATGGTTCAAATGAAATTGCAAAGTTTAATTTGATTGTGTTGACGGTTCAAGATTTTTTTTATTTTGAACGACAAAACTTTATTAAAAATGGAAAGCTAGAAAGAATATAAAATTACAAGATTAAGGAACATCTCAAATATTAAAACCACACAATCTATTTTAGTTTATATTGTATAATTTGATATATGTTTCACCCATAAATAAGCCTTTTTTATTATGGTATCGATGACTTTGTTGATCACGATAATATTGTTGTTTAACTCAATCTCATTCCTTGTTATCCAGATGCTCCAACAAAGTTGCAAAGACAATAGTTGTAATTAGTTTCCTTCATTCCTAGAAACCTTGATTTGCGCCCACGTGATCCAGAATGTCGTCGAATAGAATATGGTGAAAGAACAAGATACAAAAAAGTGTTAGGCATTTTCACAACCATCACCCCAATTCCAGCAAAAAGGTTAGCAGTTTCCACACCTTGTTTTAACTGTCTTTCTTTTGTAGGAATTCTATCCAATTAGGGTATCCATGCGAAATAGTTAAATTGAAGAAGGACCCAATTATTAATATGAAGAATCCAATCATCTAGTTGTGCTCCTTTTGACAATGATAATTTGTTGTCGATACCAATATGCTTTCACCTTCGTCATTGACTCATTCCCATTTATCCTTGATGTTTGTAGATGATATGTCAGTAAACATACACATTGGCGGTTAGATACATCCAACTCTTAATCTGACAAAGATTATCGTATTTCATTTCATCTCTAGTAGATTACACTTTCATTCTTTGAGTAACAATCATATTTTTTTATGGACAACTTTTACAGTATCGAACAAAGCCAATAATTTGAGATTTAACGAACACACTTCTTTCTAGTTATTAGCCAAAAAGTTAGTTTTTTTTTCGTTCCTAATTTGAGTCTTAGGCTTATGATAAATATCCAAATTAACTTATTTGATATCTTTTTCCACACATCCTATATTATTCCACACGACACCCTTTGTTTACTTTTCATCACCATAATTGATTTGAAACTTCTAACATTCCATTACAGCTTGACTTAATTGTATTTTCTATGTAGCGTTTGATATTAAGAAATGAAAGATGTAATGGAATGAACATTGAAAGTGAATAAAAAATAGCATGTTTGATTGCCAAAAAGAATTGAATGAGTCATTACACAAGTAATCTCGTTCTCTCTAATCACAATAAATCCATTCCATCCACCCCTTTCTTTTTTTCATTCCATTTTATTCTTAATCAGTAGTCACCACTCACTCACCATTACCACCCACCACCGGCCACCACCACCACCGGCCGCCGCCACCACCACCACCGGCCGCCGCCACCATCACCACCGACAACCAGAATAGAGAGCCACCATCACCGCCACCAATCACCACTGGCCACCACCACAATCAGCCACCACCACCATCAACACTGGCCACCATAGCCACCACTGCCAGTCACCACCACTGACCACCACAACCACCACCGCCGACCGCCGGCCGCCACCACTGACCACCACCACCCACCATGCACCCTGTCCATTGGCCACCACCGCCACCGCCACCGACAACCGCCATCGACCACCACCACCGGGAACCACCATCGGCTACCAGCCATCACGATCATAACCACTTTTATGTTTCATTTATTCGTATTTTCCTTCTTAACAAATAACACAAAGTAATGATTCATTTTATTTTTAAAGTATAACCAAACAAGACAATAAAATATAATAATTTCTTTCATTATTTCATCTATTTCATTTCTTAATCCATTTTATTTTTTCGTTTAATTAAATTTTTTTGGACCTTCACTTTCATATGTGGGGCTACGGCCTGAACATTCATGATCTTGATTCTTGACATTTAATCCATTAACAATATTGGGCCGACAAGTCGACCCAATTTCATGTTTTTAACTTTGAAGTTTAAATCATATTCGTCAAATAATCCTCATCAGCAGCTACTTGTTCTGCAAGAACACACTTCAATCTTACAAAATTACAAACAAATCAGTAACAATTCATCTATAGTAATCCATTATGGAATTCAACCTCGAAGAAGGCAAACACCTCTACGACGAATGCTCAACGTTAATTCTGGTTTGTTCTAATCATTGATTCATTTCTCCCCTAGGGTTTAACAATTTCAATTTGGTTCCTATTGTTGATGTAATTGATAAGAATCGTTGAAGTACAGCTTATATGTTATTTGATTTATGATGCTAATTATCATGGTGGTGGATTGGTTCATTTAGCCAGCATTATCGATCGGGAACGTGGGGCAATTGGCTGTGGATCTTCTGATAGCTTCGACGAAAGCTGAGCGAGTCGGTTACCTCGATGATCCGAACGTTCTTCCTTGTGTAGGAAATGATGCTTATACACCTACTCCTCAAGGCGATCTTGCTCTTCCTCTTGAAGGTTGTAGTTCAGATTTTTGGTTTGCGTTTGTTTATGTTATGGCCTGTTTATGTGCTGCTTTAGGATTAGTTTTTATACATGATTTTTACATGTTTGTGAAAAGAATTGTAAGTTTATACAGTAGCTTTCATAATATTTGTGCTAGATGTCTGAGAGGAATAGTTTTGTAAGAGTGGACGTTTTCCCCAATTTGGTTGCAGAAACAGTGGTTGGGAACAATAAAAATGTTTGATTCATATAAAAATATCTCTGAATTGACTGTAATTAAAATCTACTCTGTGAAGATATTAAGATAATCAACTGGAAAATCATGATCTTGGATTGACACTGTGCCAAAAAGAGAAGCGTGCAATTATTTTCTCACTTTTGGTGTGATTATTAGGCTTGCAGCTCTTTTCAAAATTAGGGTTTCTTTTCCGTGAAATGACTCAGTATAGTCTGTTTTATTCTAATGCATTTACAAATTTGAAAGTTGATTCTGATTCAGAAGTAGGGATGCATTAGCATAGAGCATAGAAAGCTACAATATCAGAAAGTTTAATAGAGCATCAAGTATCTATATCATATGTATGAAAATGTGGTTGGCATCATTTTTGTCATTGAAGTTGTCTTTGATTACCTTTTTGTGCATAGCGTATCTTACCTGTTGTGTGCACTTGCAGCTTACGAGTCACCTTCTAGTGCATTGTCCCTTATCCAACAAAGATCACCAGTTGTTAAGGTAAGCATAGCATTCTTGTCCGTGGATTAATTTTTGTTTTTCAGTATTGCTGTTGAAAAATTGACATTTTGTATAAATCTTTTGTTTTTAAACATGCTTAAGCTTTATGACTTTTATTTTTCTTTTTTTCCATTTAGCACACTAGCAAACTGCTAGGCTGGTAGTTGCATCTAGTATTATTTTGGGAAGATAGTAATATATAGTAATATAGTATAGATATGCCTTTTCATTCATACCCATTGCCATTAAGATGAAGTTTCTTGTATATACAATTGAAAAGGGGAATTTAGATATCAAAAGAAGAAAAATCAACACTTTCTCATATGAAAATTGGTGTAACGTTGGATCTAGTATTGACAGTAAACCAACTTGTAGTTGGTGTTCTTGGTGTTGTAGATGAACAATGATATAATTTCTATCAGATGTGAATTCTTCCATTGTGCTGACCCAACATCTGATATTGAGCAATTATCATTTGTTTAGTTCCACAAGCTAATTAAATTTCCCATCATACAAGAATGACCTTCCTTTGGGGCATTCACTATTCACATAATCCAAGTTGAATAATTGCACAGTAGAAGCTACTTTGGTAACTTTCTGTTTCAGTTTATCAACAAAAACCAATGTGCTCAAATCCTTGCCACACATTAATATCTTGGAACTAATAATCACTAAGCAAGCAAATATCTAAAATTATTAGGTTTGATTTACCAATTACGATTATGTCGAACATACTATATGATGATATGCTTTTATACAAATCAAAATTATTGATTATTTTTTTGCCAGTGATATGCAGCTTAGAATAATACCTGTATTCCAGCTTTTAATTTCAAATTATGTATTGTGAAAAGATAAGGATATGGATTGCATAGATGATGCTGAAATCAAATGGAACTTGTCAAATAAAGTAAAAATAATATTTGAAGTATATGTATCTTGGATGGATTCAATTAATGATTCAATATCACTATTAGAAAAAAAGGTCAAAGTTTATTATTATAATCAAATTCCTTGATGATTCATATATGTTTACAACCCTATCCACTCTTTTATATTTTCCAAATCTAAAGGAAACTCACAAGATAAGTTTCATGACCCGTCATAATTCAATAACACATATAGTGTTTCTTTACACTCCCTTAAAAATATAATAATTATCCTATATAGCCCTTACTAAATCTTTATTTTGTTTTCCTTTAAATTGATGAAGCCATAGAAGAGAAAGAAACAAAACATATTTTTTACACAATCAATGGAACATACTTGATTGTCAAAACCCTAAATGTAATAACTTGTTTGCATGGTTATTTTAAAGAGGCTAATATAGAAAGAATACGTGATTCCATTATATCAAAATGAAAAAATGGGAGATTCTCTCAAAGGGATATAAGGATCTAAATCTATTTAGAGATAGAAGATTACAAGATACCAAATGTAAATTACCTCAATCTTGTTAATTTGTGAAGGAAGTGAAATCAATAGTAAATGACAAATTGTTGGATAAATTAGATCAAGCAACAAACCAAAAATTTTTTAATTAATATCAAAAGACCACAAATACATAGACCTCTTAACCCTCTATTTATACTAAATAAATACTAGTTCTAACCAAACTTAAATTCTATAATATTCAAATAAATAAACTTAATCCTACTCAAATATAAACTCCACTAAATAATTAATAAAAACTAATAATAATAATAATTATTATTATTATCAAGATTAAAATTTTCATTCTCCCCCTTAATCTTGATATGCACCTGTTGTTTTATCAAAACAAAGTCGGCTCATCCTCTCGAGCTAAGTTAGCCACTTCCTCTATGGTTGCCTGCTCATGCATTCAAATGCAAAGTGACCAAAATTCCACATCGATAACATTGAATCCTTGACCTGTCCCTTCCTTTCTACCACGACCTCTGCCATCTCGGTTAATCCATCCACGACCTTCACAACCTTTTTGACGATAATCACTATCGTTTCTTGATTTACCTTGTTCATCATCACGAGTAAACAATAATTTACTTTGTGTATCAACGGTTGTGTCTCGGGGTTTTACCCGCTCCTCATAAGCTTTTAGGCATCCCACAACTTCTTCAAAAGGTATTGTCTCAATCCTCGAATATTGCACAATTGAAGCGACTATTGGTAAATATAAATATGAAAATTTTCTAACAAGTACCTCATCATCAAGCGAAGATCCAAGACTTTTGTATCTCGATTGTAACCCGCTTAGCTTACTGACAAAATCGTCAATGGACCCGTTTTCTTTCATCTTTAACAACTCCACTTCATTCCTTAGCGTTTGTAAACGTGCCTTTTGAACCTCATCGGCTCTTATATACAGAACCCGGAGTGCGTTCCACACATCCTTTGGATCCATATACTTTGATACTTGATGAAGAACATTTGCGGGTATTGATTGGTAGATCAAATCTTTTGCCATGTACTTTTTTTCCTTCTACCGCAGCTCCTGTCATGGGATCTATAGCTTCTCGCTGGCATGAGTAGCTAAAATAGTCTCCATCATGATTAACCAAACGGTGTAATTAGTCGATGTTAACTTCGGGCATTACAATGTCACGTTGCTTGATTCACGAGGCGATACGATAACCGCATTTCGAGGTGAGTTATTAGTTGCCATTCTTTAGTCTCGTGGTTGCCTTCATCAGTTTGAATCTCAAATGTGGCTAAAGACCCTTTGTGACCTTCTGCTGCTTCAAAAGACAACAAACATAATTATAATCACACTTTTGCTTCCTTTTTGATACCTTGTTGTTAAACGTGCCAACCAAGATTCTAAAAAATAACTTCCTTCTACCGAACGACTGCTTCTTGCAAATTGCTTCGCCCCGTTTTCACACCGATCTGTATTTCACAAATTCGTTTAATCTTTGACCTGAATCACTCTGGTCCAATCTTACCTACTTGAATCACACAAGTTAGGTATCTACTCTTGATTGCTTCACACAACCGGCCGTCACAGCCTCTTAATCGGCTCACACGATCAACTTTGGCTTCTCACCTTGATCTTTGATTGCTTCACACAATCAATTCGCTTTCACAGCTTCCTCATCTCCTTTAATTGTCTCTCACGATTTGCACTTCCGTGGTCTTTTTCTTCCTTGATCTAGTGCCGCTTTGGTACCAATTGTTGGGAAATTCGATCGAGCAACACCCACTTTATTAATATTAATAGACCACAAATACATAGGCAGCATAACCCTCTATTTATACTAAATAAATACTAATTCTAACCAAACTCAAACTCTATAATATTATCAAATAAATAAACTTAATCCTACTAAAATATAAACTCCATTAAACTAATAATAATAATAATTATCAAGATTAAATTCTTCACCAACATGTCCATTGAACGTTTAGTGTTTTAATTTTACCTGCAAAATGAAACATCTCAATTGTGTAATCTCAGATGATTTCTTAACAAGACAAGTTTTAAGGTGGCACTTATCTCTACCTTCTCTTTTTTACAAAGTCCATCAAGGATTCTGGAAATCCTTTTGCACATTTTGCTTCAAACATAGTGTTTTAAACGTCTTCTCATATTTATGACCATCAAGGGAGCGTTCCCACCTTTTAAAAGCTTTCTGATCGGTAAAAGATATAGTGTATTACACCCTTAGTGTGAGGTCTAGATCCATGCAACCAAAGACAAGAATTTTTCAGACTACACGCGATGTGCATGTTTACTTTTAAACATATATATTCATATAGAAGTACATGTACATTCCAATTGGCATCTTTATTATGGTATGATTCTGGATTTATCCTCGAGCGAAATCAGAAGAATCACAACCGTGTTTTTTTCTTCATTTTGATAAAATGGAATTGCGTATGTTTTCTACATTAACTTCCTTTCCGACAATGTTCTGGACTGGTGATAAGATTTTGATCTTCCATAAGACAAATGATTGCAGTGACACACCTTTGTTTATAAATATAAAATTAACAATTTTCATCAGACAAGTAATTACCGAGTAGCTGCAAAGTGGCATGAGTTCTAATTGTAAGGTTTAAATCATTTAAGTGTAAGTTGTTGTTGTATAGTGATTTTGGCTTTCTAAATGACCGAATCCTGATTTGCTATAAACAGGGAATGATGATTGAGTTTGCTAAAAATCTTGCTGATTTTGCTGTTGCTTCTGGAAAGAAACACATCGTAATCCTATCTAGCTTAGACTTTGGCCGATGGCAGACAGTTGATATGTCAAGGTTTATTTTTACCAGAATTTATTTTCCTCTCTTATCATGTAACAACTTACTCATGTATTGTGTTTTCAATGTATTCACATTTACTGACGCATGAGGTAAATGTGACAGTGGTTTGCAGATTTATTACCTCTCTAATACAAATGTGGATGGATCAGACGATAAATGTGAAAAACTAGGTTGGAAAAGAATGAAGGAATACGATCCTAATCAGAAACTATGGAAACATCTCAATACTTTAGCCGAAGGTAATGCCAACGAAGATGATATTTCCTCTTTTGAAGATGATCTAGGAGAAGAAGATTATTATCCAAGTCTACCTTTTGCTGCAATGTTTTCTTGTTTCAAGGTAATCCTCAAATAACATTGTTAATCAATATTATCAATGCAAAAATGCGCCTTTTGATTGTTTTTGATAAATACTCATTTTAAGTTCTCAAAATTGTTTAGGCTAAAGGCCTGAAGGTCACATGCTTGTTATGCTATTGCTCTGAAGGGGACAACATTCCTGATGCATTTCATTTAGCAGAGGCAGCATGCAATCTTGTGGGGTTGACCCCTGATACCTTTAGAGGTGAGTTTAAAGTTCACATTTATTCTTCGTATGTCGACCCTAAACCCTAAATCTCTACGGTTTTTCCTATTCATTAATCTTTATATTTCTCTTGGATGCATGTTTTTCTCCAGGAAACGAAGGTGGTAAATGGGTGCTCCCGTTTTCATGGCAGAGTGTTTACGGGCCACCTCCAGATATGTCTCTCTTCTAATCAAAAAGGTTATGTTTGTTTGAATAGTGTAACGTTTTAATTCGATCGGCACCACAATTTAATCTTGATTAAGAGTCTTGTTTACGGAACATGATTAGAATGAAACGGGACCCACAAAATGGAGGACACGAATGGCTGACAGGCAGCCAAATAGGAAAAGAACATGTGAAAGACCAAGCTCTAAGATTCCAATTGTGTGTGCGCATGATACTATGATAGGATGCCACTTTGTTTTAGGATATATGGGGCATATGTTTTTTTTATCCTTCTGCCACCTTAGTCACCAACCAATAAGATTGTGCTATCTTATTTGACCTTAAGACTACATTAAACTACCTTAAAGGGTTGTAGTACTATCTTTCATATCCTAAACTATTCTAGCATTTTCATAAAAAAAAAATAATAATATACGTAATTTCATTAAAGAATTTAAAAAAAGTATAAACGTTAACAATTTCTATTGATAAATTAAAATAAATATATAACACAAAATAATAATTCAAAACATAATTCCACTAGAAAATAAAAATACACAGAAAACAATATCCGTCATTTAAATATGTGATGTTTAAGTTTCATAGACTTGCAATGTGTTCCACACGATTGTATTGAAGTTTAAAATATGTATTTTGATTTCACAACTCAAAAATGATATTATTGTTAACAATTGCATCAATCGGAGGATCCTTGGTGCACACAAGTATTCCCGTCATCTTTTAAAATTATATTGTGTAATATAATATGTGTGTACGTCACATTTCTTACTTTCTCGCTTTATCACCCATGCGAGCTGTTGAATAACGGCCCATATAGATTTTAAAACATCAAAAAGCTTCTTGAACCTTTTTTTTTCTTGTGCTCGGTTGGTAAAGCAAAAGATTTCACAAAAGTAGACCAAACCGTGTAAATCCTACTAGTTAGATAGTAGTTACATCTATATCGTTTACCTGTTAACATGAAATGAACATCGTGTGCAGTTTCATGCATGTCAATAGTTATAAGAACATTGAGGATTTGTCATTCCTTTAAATTTTTTGCTCCTGAGAGTATGTGAGCTTATTCAAACCATTAATCTACTAAAATAAGCATTTCGTCCAAAAATTGAGACAATTAAGAAAAATTCTACGCAATAATCTTGACAATTCAGGTTCTCAATTGCCGTTCGAGAAAAGAAAAGTTCTCAATTAGTCGGTCTTATCCAAAAGCACAAGAACACGTATAACTATGCTTATTATAGTCAAAACTAGAATAACTTAGATTTTCTAATCATGGCATCAGATAATCCTAAGCTGCTGGAGCTCATATCCGAGTTTAGTTTCTTAGAAATTCATCTGTTTGATTCAAAACCCATTAAATCATCAAAAAGAATACTCGAGTAAGAAAGCCCTTAAGAAAACTCATGGGACCCCACCGACTTCCTGCTAAGTTGTAACAATAAGATTAAGTAAAATACTAATGCTGAAAGGTGTCTATACTCTCTAGTACTACAACATTTATACAATCATATATATCTCCAGCAGTTATACAATCATATGCATGTATTTATGAAGCTACAACATCTATTGAATCATGGGTATTCTTTTGACACTATTCAAGTATTTATATATCAACCAATTGATGTAAATCATGACTATGTGGCATCCGAACTTTAATGAAGACCCTAGTTGTGCTTATTTTCTTATCTTCACCCTCTCATGTGAAATATATATCAATCAATTCAATAGAGGTAATAAGCACACACATTTTAACTATACATTTCACCCTCTCATGAACTGAGTTTGATTTTATTTTCAAAATGAATATTATTCTTGTTGTAAACCATTATATTCTTGTTCTTGTTTGGGTATCTACACCGGAAACTCCTAACTCTAAACTCATATACAACGATTGGCATCCAAACCACCAATATATATATATGACAAGGATCAAATGTTAACCCTCTATTATTGCGATAACTGTGTTAACTTTTGAAGATCAATCAAAATCATTATTTTTTTGTTGTAATAACATCATTATACATATACAACGTTATGTTTTCTTTATGCATATGTGCAAATTAATATGCTTAAAAATTTACGACAAGTGTAAGTTTTATATAAGGTGTGGATTCTTTGCTGTTCAAAAAGAAAAAGAAAAAGAAAAAAAAAGAAAAAGAAAAGGTGGCAGTTTGGGAATGTGGCGTATTCCCAGGGCTATAAGGTTTCATATTATAATTTTTCAAGAAATACTGGGAGATTTTTGAAGCAGATTTCATGAAGATATTGCTTACTTTTCACTCGTCTAGCAAGATGAACAAGCTGTACGTTCGTTACCGTGATTCAAAAAAATAATAATAATTTTCTTGCTCTTATAGACTTATAGTTATGGATTATCGCCCCATGAATTTGAATAGTTGCATCTCCAAAGTCATCTCAAAAGTATTGGCCAGTCGCATCAAGAAGGCGATGCCTTCTATTATTCCTAGCAGTTCTTTGGAGTATTTAACGAGCTCGTAATGATCATAAGGAGTATCAAAACAAAAAGGTTTGCGTTCAAAAACTCTCGGATAATATCAAGGATACAAGTTATTACGCATCAAGAATAGAGCAAAGATAGATAGTATTGGTTGATTGAATTGATGTAAATTATACTCCATCTTGTAACTTTCTTTGGGTGTTTTTGTTAGTCTTGCTAGTTTTTTTTAATAAATTTCCTCTTTTATAATAAAAACTGCAGGGAGAAGAATAATCAGATTTGGGGTGTTCCACAATTTAAGCACAAGTATTGAAACAAACCCTTTTCGTAAACATTAATTCAACCAATATGAATAAGCTGTTCTAATCTATACACAAAAACAAAAATAATGGTTGACCTTAAAACATTTCTTGTGAAACCAAACTGTGAAACTACAAATTTCGTATTAATAAGATTACACGTTTGTCATGACCTCACATATTTTAATCACTATAGATGGTTAATCGAGATATGCGTGTTGAAAACTAACATCCCAAGTTAGTACAATAAATAAATAAATATATATATATATATATATATATATATATATATATATATATATGTGTGTGTGTGTGTGTGTGTGTGTGTATATATATATTTTATTAGTTTGGGTATGTTTCATTTTAGGTGTTTACAGGTTAAAACTAACTATAACTACTATTTTAGTTTTCTTAAAATTGTATGGCTTTGGTTATTTCAATAGTTAAAAGAAATATTTTTTTTTCGTTAATAGTTTGGCTTTTGACGTGAGTGGATTCAAGCAACAATATTTAATATGTTTTTTTCTACAGAAAGGCATAACAAAACTTTTCTGATATATAACATCTTATAAATGTAAGGAAAAAATATATAGTTGGTTTTTTTTGTTAATTCTGTTTGATTATGTCGATTAAGTATGCACATATAACAACGACGGAACCCCTAAAATTGGTTATTATAAAGATAATAGTTGACCATCGGTTTTTTAATTAGTTCGGATTAATAAATTTTGATTACGACTCGGTTATTTGATCTTTCAGTCACTCACTTCTAAAAGGTTCATCTAATTGCGTAAAAATAAAATATATGAAAGTTACATAGACAAGGTTGGGGGAAAGTTATTGTACGAAATAGATTTCGCGTATGAAGTTTATAAAATAATTACGCAAGAAGAAGCGTTACGGATAAAATTATGACATAAGATATTAAATTATTCATGCATAAATGAAAATATTACGTAAGAGAAAAATTAGAACACAAGAAGGATTATTACGCGACAATTTTTTGTCTGCATGATAATTTTACAAAAATGTATTACATCTTGTATAATGCTTCCACCCCACTTTGTTAAAAAAAAACATTTTGTATTCTAATTTTCTCTATAAGTTTAAACGGTTCGAAAAAAAAACATACAAGTTTGTGAAAATAGTTTCAACATTAAAAATAAAACTTCACACTTATAAATATATAATAATAAAATATAAAATTTAGTGTATATATAATAATAATTAAAAGACTATTAGGAAAACTTACACGCACATATAAGCGTGTATGAACTAGAAACTTAGGCTATCTATTTAAATTTATTTAAATATTTAAAGGTATGAAGATTTAGACGACTAATAAATAATGTGTGTAGAGTTTTAGACACTCAACATTCTTGGCCCTCAAGTAACGGTTTATAAACAATTTGTTGTGTCACATTATCTATATCCATTTACTTAGACCATACACGTTCCAATGTTTTAATATTTCTTAAAAATGTATATACTTGATAACTTAATGTATTGTGTATGGTCATACACATTAATAAAGATCAAAATAAAATATCCGATCCCCTATATTTATTGGGACCGGTGGCCGGTGGGTTGTGGCAGCAAGACAGGTATTTTGATACATATATGTATTATTATAACATGATTTGAATAATTGAGGAATATAGATTCAAAATGATGAATATTATTTTAGTAAATTAGAGGGTGCTAATTCGCGTGATCACTTTTCTAAGCTAAATAAATAATTAATATAATAAGTTTATTCAGGTCATTAAAATGCATCGCCGACACGCTTGGAGCACTAAACAAATATTTTTTTTTTAATTTCAAATTGGATGGCTTAATTTGCTCTAAATCTCCAATTCTAGAATCAAATCACAATTCGTCAACTTTCTTAATCACGTTGCGCAAATATCCTACTACTCTAATCCTATCCTATTTTTCTATTCTAATAAAAAAGTATTTTGTAATAACACGTGACAACACTACATTCATTCTCACCAAAATTTTTTCGATTTTCTCTCCTATTAAATAATTACCTTAATTACCAATAAAATTATTTAATACTTTTTAGAATAAAAATTGTTCTTTAATAAATTAAGAAAAAGATCTTTTTATTAATATTATTTTTATAAAACAATTTTTTAAAAATAAGAAATTTTTACAAAACATCTAACATTTTTAAAATTAGTGTTTTCCAAAAATAATTATTTTTATAAACCAAAAATAATTAAAATTGAAAATTATAATAAGAAAATTTTTAAAAATAATATTTTTTAAATTCGGTTTGTTTTGAAACGAAATATTTAATTTTTAACCTCGGAAACCGGGTAAACCCATTGGTAAAATACAACCCATGCTCGCAAACATGACAACGCTGGTGACCCGACCCGCCCATCATTCCTGGGGAATCCCATCACATAAATGCACACTGTGATAAAACATCTGGCTCACTTGAATCATATTACACCAAATGAGACTTGACCTGTGACCTATATTTTGAAAAACCATGAGTGACTCCTCCCAAACCAATTATTAAAACTAAGTTACCATCTAGTAATAATAAAAATAACGATGATGATGATTATGATGATAAAAATGATAATGCATATCTTTCAAAAGAAGATAGGACGGGATATTTGAATAATATTTACCATTGATTGATTTGCTTGACCGGCTAAATATACACCTATGCCCTTTTTGGGACTGGTATTAAATAATAGGAGTTAATTATATAAATAGTTCATGTGGTAATGTTGTTTTTTAAATTTAATACTCAAATATAGTTAATTACAAATTAACTTACTAAATATGTTAAGCTATAACAAATTTGTCCCCAAAAAACATGATGGTTAATTTTTTCTATTAATTTTTTTAAAATAACAATTATATCCTTCTATTAGATAAACCAACAAAAAGAGTTAATCATCGTCTTCTTCTTTTCTTGCTATCATCACAACCTCACCACCCCCACCATCACCACCACCCACCACCCCTCCCCCTCCTCCACTCCCTCTCTAGCTTTCTCTATCTTTCTCTCTCTCTCTCTCTAACTATCTATCTTCTCATGCGATCACTATCATCTTCATCTTTGTTGTTACCTCACCCACCACCATCGCACCCATCGTCTGCCGCCGTTAGCATAACTGCATTAAAATCACATTTTTGAATTCCTTGAGATCTGGAGCAGCGCTGTGAGGTTAGCATCACCATCAAATCAAAACCTCATTTTTGAACTCCTTTTACGGTCGTCGTGGAGTGACGATGGTCATGGTTTCCAGTTAGATCTAAAAGAAGAGTGGATGGTGCGGATTCCATACTGTTGATAGTGGCGGGCTCACAGTTTCCTAAATGTAGATCTAGATAATGGTTGACGGTGGTGGGACAGGCGGTGGCGGTAAGCTTGTGGGCAGATATATAAACTTAGGGAAGTCATGAAAAATTATCTAAGGGGTTGTTTGTTTCAGCCTCTTAATGGTTCAGATGTTTGAATGGTTCAGCACTTAATGGTTTAGCGTGGTTTTTTCGTGAGTAGATTTTTAAATGGTTAAACACTTTTGCCTCTGAATGGTTAAACATTATATTGAGTCTGAATGATTAAAATTTTTATTTAAATTGGTCAGATATTTGCCTCTGAATGGTTAAGCAATATACTAACTCTTAATGATTCAGACCTATTACTAGTTCAGCACTTACACATTCAGAAGGTGTTAAACAGCCCCTAAGTAAGAATGAAAGAGTTGTTACATATATATATATAGGGGAAGGTTCAAATGAAAACCAAAAGAAATTATGTAAAGCAATAAACCAAATCTGCACATTTGATTTTTAAAATCAATGGCTTAGATTTGTTTATTTTTTCAACACATGGTCCCACAAAAATACAAACTTTTGAGTTTTTTATTTAAAAAAAATCCAAGCCATTGATCTTCATAAATCAAAGTTGGAAATTTGGTTTATTGTTTTACATAATTTCTCTTGGTTTTCATTTTAACCTAATCATATATATATATATATATATATATATATATATATATATATATATATATGAAGAAATATAATCAAAATTGAGTGTGAGAAATGGTTGTTCAAGTAAAGGGATAGGCATTTACGGGCTATATACATATAGATTTTTAAGATTGAGGAGGCAAGATAACATTGCTGTGAAAACGACCAATTTGATGACAAAACGATCATAAAACAAATGCTAAACGATCGCCCCCATACTCTCTCAGGGCCAACCCTGATTTATACCATGAACATTCTAATACTTTTCTTGAATGACTATTCTAATACTTGGTGGTGTCGACTGAAAGTTATTGTATAATATGAAACAAGTCCCAACGTGATAAAAAAAAAAATTTCTCTCTCATTCCCAATAATTTGTGTTTTAGTTTTTTTTTTTGTTATTTTTTCTTTTGGTATTTTAGCTACTCAAACTAGTTACTATCGTAATTATATCTTTGTTTGTTCATGGTGTAGTTACTGGTAGTCATACATTTTTTCGTAAATGTAATTTTTACGTATATCATAAATATATATTTACTAAATCTAAATTTTATTTATATATTCAAGCTAAATTTCCATGCCAAGCATCAGATGATCTTGACATTGGCGAGGCTTTATTGGGGAGAGGGGGTGGGGGGCGCCTCTTCTGTTTTTTTCGTCAATAGTGTTAAATTTTAGTCCAATGGTGTAAATTTTTATATAAATATCGAGTTCGCCCCCCCTAAAAAAAATTAATTTGGCTATCGCCCTTTTTACGAAATAATTCAAGCTCCGCCACTGGATCTTGAATCGTGCTTCAACCAAGCACAAGCCTGCATCATGATAGCTTATTTGTCAAGCTACTGGACCCCACTAATTACAAACCTAGATTAGATTTTAAAATTTTAACCTTATAAGATCCTTTTTATATGAAATACATCATAAAATAAAACTTGAGTTTCCCATATTTTTCCGGTTCTACTCATGATAACATTTCATTCCTTTTCTATTGATGTTGTTTATTTTTGTTTTGATTTGTTATTTACCATAAAACGGATGTATAGAATAGGAGTTGATTTCAACGAAAGACAAGTTTTGCCTAAAAAAGTAAAAAAGAATGACAAAGAGACACAAGTACATTCCTTGTATTATGGCGATAATTTGCGTTCATCTACAAATACGTACAAAATACTACACAAATATATGGTATATCATTTTTGTTTTACAAAATACAAAATAATTTTCACTGTAAAGTATGAATGTTTTTTTTACCAAAATACAACACCATTTTTATTATAATAGTAAAACAACATAGTTATAATGTGTAACATTCTATTTAATGGATGAAAATAAAATATTTGAAATGCATATTTGAATATTGTTAAACGAGTTAGTTTTGAGCCAAATTATTATTGAGTTCAGCGACGTTTAAATGAGTGTTGAAGTTAATAATAATAATAATAATAATAATAATAATAATAATAATAATAATAATAATAATAATTACTGCCACGTTTTTTTTGTGTTAAACAAAGATAATAAAAATATTTTTTTTGTCATATCTTTCCAATTAAAAAAAATACAAGGTGGTGTGTGTATATAATAATTATTATATGTGGAAAATGTGTAAAACTTTATTGTGAAGACTTAACGGTGGTTAAAAAGAACTAGTTTCTGAACCTGAACGATACGGCGGGGTTAGGCATAAACGCGTCAAGAGCATAAACGCGTCAAGACAACCTCAAAGTCATAATGATAACCAATACTTTAACATCGGTTTCATATAACATAAGACAAAAATCATATTATGATGTAATTTATATAAAGTTAAGTAATTTATTAAATTTAACTAAATAGTAAAATTAGTAACATACATTTAGGGCTATCCTCATTACGAAAGACCACTAATGATAAAGCCAAAAAAACCTCAACAACACCTAATACAAAATTTATAGAAAAAAAGTACAATAACAATAAAAAATTAAAGTAATAAAACTAAACAAAAGAAACCACCAAAAATAAAAATAAACAATAAATAGGAAGTATTTCCATTAAAGTCTTGGATTTAAAGTGATTCAAAAGATAAAAAAAATTTATTTAACACGAAAAGAAAAACAAAATCATTAATTTTAAATATATGACGATAATTATTTAAATCAATTTAAAATAAAAAAGTACAAGTCCTTTCAATTTAATAGGACTAATAATAGTTCTGCAATTACTATTTCACTTTTTGCAACTTGCAAGATCTTTCACCAAAAGGATACTGCAATTACTGTTTCACCATCATGACAACACCATCACCAACCGTTTGGCATTTATTCTCTCAAGTTTTCTCTACCAGGCGACGATGAGCAAACGAGGAGGTACACAAAATTGTTGTTAGCGTGACGGACTTTGGGGCGGCGGTGGCACTGTGAACGGACGGAATTGTACTTTGTGGCTAGGGATGAGCTGGCTGAGGAGTGGTACAACGTGCAATAAATGTTGTAAATTTTGCTACAGTAAACACCTCTCAAGACCGACTTTTGTGTTTAATATATATATAATATATGTGTGTATATTATGCTATTGAGAAATCTCTGATTATTAAAAAGAAAAAAAAAAGATCAGAGCGAGGAAAATTTAGAGCGTGATTTTTATTAGAGTAGGTATTGGTGTAAGATTTTGAATAAGCGAACGTGAGAGTTGTTGACACTTTTGATCATAACAGTTAGCGGGTGTTGAAATCTCAATGGGTTCGGATGTGAAACTTAATATATATAAAAAAAGAGTTAATAATTCTCAAAGGTTAAAAATAAATATACAAGAAATTAAGGTGTTAAATTCTCAAGAAGTAACGAGAATTTAAATTTAAAATATTTTGGGTGTTAAATCCCAATAAAAAGAAAATATGTCTTTGAAATAAAAAGGTGCACGTAGCGAAATTTAATAAAAATATGTTTTAAATATTTTCAGGAAAAACACCCATAGCTGATTAAAGTTTTATAGACGTGACTGGACTGACGAAGGAACCTTACTCTCGTTTAATATTTAATATACTAAATGTTGTAGGAAAAAAGTTTGTAAAACATTTATTTTCTGTGTAATATCTTTATATCTTTTATGAAATGACATGTCATTACAAGTAACAAATTTTGTTGTGAACTCTAACTAAAACTCTACATAAATTACGAAAATATTTTATAAAAAAATTAGTGTGTTTCATAATGGTATCATCATAATTGTAATGATATATGGTAAAACGACACATGTTACGCAGAAGAAGAAAGTAACACATGTAAACTAACACAGTTTTCACATTTTCTTGAAATATCAATTTTGATATATATATATATATATAGCGGATGGTTTAAATGAGAACTCATTTATTTTGTGATAATTCTAGAAACCAATGTGAGTCACATATTTTCAATGGCAAAATGGTAAATAATGATAACATAATAAAAAAATTTATAAAACAAAAAATAACATAAAAATAAAAAAAGTAAAATGACGAAAATCTTTCTTTTGTTTTCCTCTTTCATAAAAAAATAAAAAAAAATCTATAAAAAATAAAAAAAAAACTCGTTTTTTTATGAACGTCATTTTACACATATGTAATACCTGGAAATAAACATGTGTAAAACAGGATTTATACATGTGTAATGACTAATTTACACATGTGTAAATAACGGGTGGACAATTTTTTTTTAAAAAATATATCAATATGGTACGCGTTGGAAAGATAAAAAAATGTTAAAATTAATGGTGTTTTTTTGAAAAAAATAATATCGTGAAAAAAAACTATGAACATTTTAAAAAAAAGATGGAATTGATATGTGACTTAAATATGTGACTCATATTGGTTCCTGAAATTCTCACAAAAAAAATGATTCTCAAGATAACGCTACCCGATATATATATATATATATATATATATATATATATATATATATATATATATATATATATATATATATATATATATATATATATATATATATATATATATATATATATATATATATATATATCCCAAATCTGTCAAAATTAGTTGGGCCAATATACAATATATATATATATATATATGTTTAACAATATTATACTCAAATTAAAATTAAAAAAATCGATTTAATGATTTTTTTTGTTAAAAAGTAACAACGTACAATAAAAGTTACTAGTTAAAAAAAACAGGGACTTTAAAAAGTTAACAATTATATGCTTTCAAAATTGCTTCCTTGCCCTTTAACCAATGACATTACACCATCCTATTATATTAACTTTTGTTTTCTTTAATTATTCTTCACACTCATTAGTATTCTTCTTTAAACAACGTTTTTTATTTAAACCAACCCCATAGAATATGTTGTGTGGAATCATAAAGAACATTTTATATAAAATGAAATATATCAAAGTGCTTGTATCTAGCAATATCAATTTACATAATATAGGTGTTCCTTGTTAGGTGATCGAGGGTTTAAGTCTTATGATAAATAAATATGTAAATTTATGAGTAAGATCTAATGATGTGTGAGTTATCTTTCTACTTAAATAAAAATGTATTTATGGGGGACATTTGGCATCACCACATTCATTTTTATCAAGATTTTCAAGCTTCTTTCTGCTATTAAATATTTACATTAAATGCTGATAATATTATTTAATTGTTTTAGATCTAAATTAGTTTTATAAGTAAATTAAAAAATATATTTTTTTATTAGTGTTATTCGTAAGGAAATAAATTTTATAAAATAAGAAACTTTTCAAAAACACCAAAATTTTGTAAATATATTTTTTTATAACGGTTTATTTTGAAACAAAATGTTTAATTTATTTTTGGGGAAAAAACAAATAAAGGTTTTAAAATAAAAGTTTAAAAAGTTAATATATTTTTTTATTACTTGTAGTCCTTAACCATATCTTATATTAGAATATACTTTTATAATTAATAATTTTTTGTCTTATAAAATATTTTATTTGATCAACCCGTGTAATATACGGGTTTACTAAAGCTAGTTAATTATAAAAAAATATAATATGAGAAGTGGGTATGTTTGTCATTAGATATTATGAGATTAGGTTCTAAAGCTAAACCTTTATTTGTTTAAAAACCTCTATATTTAATTAAAAGAAATTAGAAGTTAAGCCTACACGATGTTTTGCATTTGCGAACTTTGTTACACGCGTTGCAACTATAAAATTAACACATTAAAGTACATTAAAGAAACGTATGAAGTTGAGACAACTAAGTTCTGGGTATCTAAACAATACTAGTATGTTATGGACAGCCGTATCCCCTACAATACATAATAAATGTAACATATTCCAATACAATCTTGTTTTCAATAAAATTTACACAGGGACACAACAAAAACACAGTTACAAAATAGTTATTGTTTATAACGAACGAAAGTTATCGAAGAAAAACCAAATTAGTAAAAAATATTAATAGGTAGAAAACATATATTGTATATCATACAAGACTCAAGTTAAAACATTAGAAATTAAAAGGTTTAATTTAAAATTGATAATGGTTAGTTATAAAAGAAAAATGTAAGAATGGTCGGTGACATATTACTAAATGAGTTTATGTATCTATATCTATATATTATAATAATAAAAGAGTAACTTGAGGGGACACTTGGCACATTTCTAGACCCCCTAAATTTATTTTTCCCGCTTCTCTCTCCTATTAAATAATTACCTAAATTAAGAAAGATTAAATAATTTTAATTCTTTTTTAGATTACAAATAATTTTTTAATAAATTAGGAAAGATATCTTTTTTAGATTACAAATAATTTTAATAATTTTATGAAAAAACAAAAACGGTTTAAAAAAATTTTAAATAGTTAATATAATTATTTTATTATTTATAATTTTCAGTTATATGTAATTTTAATCATGTCTTTTTTTAAAATATCGTTTAATAATTAATATTTTTTTTTATTTAATATTTTATTTTTTTCAACCCGTGTAATACACGGGTTTACTAAAGCTAGTTCTATATATAATACTAAAAGATTAATTTGGGGGACACTTGTCACATTCTTAGGCCCCATAAGTTTGTTTTTCCCGTCTCTCTCTTCTCTTAAATAATTATCTAAATTAAGAAAGATTAAATAATTTTAATTCTCTTTTAGATTACAAATAATCTTTTAATAAATTAGGAAATATATATTTTTATTAATTTTATTTCTAAAAAATCTTTTTACTCGAATAAATGAGTAACTGAAAGAGACACATGACATCACCATATTCTTTTTCACTAAAATTTTTCCGTTAATCTCTCCTATTAAATAATTTCATTATTTACTAATAATATTCAGATTAAAAATAGTTTTTAATAAATTAAAAAAATAATTTTTTTAATGTTATTTTTAGAGAAATAAATTTTATAACATAATAATTTTTTTAAAACATTAAACTTTTTTAAAAATATGAAATATTTTAAAATTTATATTTTTAAAAGGAAATTTTTTTATAAACTAAGAATAATTAAAATTTGGAGCTATATAAGGAATTTTAAAAAATATGTTTTTTAAAACGGTTTATTTTGAAACAAAATGTTTTTTTTTTTGAAAAAACAAAAACCGTTTAAAAACAAAAATTTAAAAAGTTGATATTATTATTTTATTACTTATAATACTTACTCATACGTAATTTTAATCATATATTATTTTAGAATATCGTTTAATGATTAATAAATTTTTTTATTTTATTTTTTCAACACGTGTAATATACACGGGTTTAATAAAATTAATATTATATATCTCATACTTCATTCCTCGAAGATCCAAGGAGCTTCTCGTTTTCTATTTGAATATTGTAATTGCAATTCATATTTTTTTCTATATTAACCGGCACTAAAGGCACATGCCATAACTTGATTATGTTCGCTTGTCAATTATATCGGGTCTAATAATTTCTAATTTCTAATATATATTATGTTCCCATTTTTCTAGAATATAAGATGTCCAACTTGTGCGGAAGATTTCATTGTTAATTTTAAGAAAGATACTTAAAAAAAAATACCCGAGTAGTTATTTATTTTATCAATAAAATGGGCGATACGTATTCTGCCAAAAAAAAAAAATAATAATAATAATAAAATTACAAATTTTACCCCTAAAAATATAGAAAGTTGCATTTTCGTCCTAAATCATCATAAAATACAGTAATAATCCTCATTCTTCAAAATTGTCACAAATTTCATTCTCTTGAAGGATGAACATTAGAAGCTGTTAAATACAATGATATGCCATGCAAATGAGAGCAATTTGGTCTTTAATATACTTGACCAATGAAAAATCTAACAATCTATACTAATAAATCAAATTAATATGGAGCCACGTGGTATTTTTTTATATAACTCATTTCATCACCACCTAAGCTCCGTCCACGTGTTCTTACTATAAATGAAACTTATACATGTTAAATCCATATTTACTAAAAGTACATTTATAATTAAATGTCGAATTCTTAATTTCAAAAATATAATTGATATGAAATTAGTTTCAAACGTTTTTCTTAAATTATTTTTAATAATTAAATTCCATGATCACACAATATTGGAATTAAAATTCGTTCATACACTCTGTGTTCATGTGATACATGTTTACTAAAATTTTTTAAAGTTTAGATTTTTTTCTTTTTTTATTTATCTATTTATTAAAATTACATTTCACTCCTATTGTTCATTTTATATCATCATTGACAAGACTAACTAAATTTATTATAAAATGTTATTGTTAGATGTAATTATATAAAAAATTTTCATACTATTATAATTATATAATTAATATAAAAAAGTTAAAATTATGCACTATATACAAAGAAATATATATAATATACTAGCTTAATAACCCGTGTATTACACGGGTTGAATATATAAAATATTAAATAAAATAAAATTTTATTAATTATAAAATGATATTTTAAGATAAAATACGGTTGAAATTATGTGTAAGGACTATAGGTAACAAAATAATGATATCAAGTTTTTAAACTTTTTTTGTTTAAAAAAACTAAATATTTTGTTTCAAAACAAAAGGTTTTATAAAATTTATTTATAATTATTTTTTATTTATAAAAATTTTACTTTTTAAAAATATTGATTTTTAAAATATTTTATATTTTTAAAAAAGTTTGATGTTTTTGAAAAGAAGATTATTTTATAAAATTTTATTTCTTTATAAATAATATTGATTAAAAGATTTCTTTCTTAATTTATCAAAAAATATTTTTAGTTTATAAATAAATTAAATAATATTATTAGTAATTATAGTAAGTATTAAGTAGGAGAGAGAGGCGGGAAAATTATGATGAGGATGAATGTGATGCTGCCACGTGTCCCCATTAGTTACTCTTTTATTATAATATAAAGACAAAGATTCTTATTAACAATAATCATCATTTTTTCCGAATATTAATGTTTATAACTTAAATATTTTTGTTATATATATATAATAATTTCATTGATTCATTGATATCATACCTAATTACCTATTACCTATAAAATATATTAGATTATACATATATAATATTTATTATATAGTTTTTCTATTTTTACTCGTATGACACACAAGTATCTAATCTAGTAAAAGTAAATAAACCTAATCCCCAACAACCTCTCTCATTCTTGTGCTTTTCTGATTTCGATTGCTCTGCGCTCCTAGTTTTCTTTAGTGCCGAATCAGTGTCCCCAATGGAAAAAATTTAGAAACAAATGCTTGAGGGAGTCAAGATCATATTCCTTTTCTATTTCGGCCCTTGAGAGTTCAAGATCAACACAAAAAAGAAATAAAGCATAACATAATTTTCTCAAATATGGTATGAAAACACACAAAAAATGATCTAAATACGATCCGTGGTTAAAATCAAAATACCCATGTTCTTCATAATTTTTTTAGATGCTACGATCTTTAATTTCCAGTAATTCCCACAAAATCAATGTCAACAAGATCAACCCTTTAATCAAATTGGAACATCTCATGATAGGACGGTTTGCGTAATGACATTACGTAAGAAGAAAAAGGATAGGCTTGTGTAGTTGACATTTTATGGTTTGTGTGATGTGTGAGAAGTACGTATGGTTTAACCACAATGGTGGCGGTGCTGGTGGCGGTGTTGGTGACCGTGGAGTGAGAAGAGGAATTTAGGAGCTGGTATGATTTAGAAGAGAAATGTATAAATATAAAGGGTTAAGGTTTTTGGGCCCTTGAGATATAGGAGAGGAAAGACAACACTATTGTGGATGACGACGATTACCACCATTGATAAATGTTTGTTGTTAATTGGTTATAACACTCGGACTTCCCAGAAAACCACCATAATCTTTTTTTTTTTACAATTTTCATTATTGCTTTAGTAAATTACAAAAACAATCCCTGTAAGATAAAAAAATCAAATTACGTTCATGTGGATTGCAAGTCACTATATTTAACGTCTATTCGCCAATTTGCCAATTTGCCAATTCTCCAATTCTAAAGTCCATCCATCAAAAGATGAAATTTGTGACCAACCTTAAATGCATACGATTGATTTGCATTATTAATAAAGATTAAGGATGAAAGGTATAATTTTTATACTTAAATAGCTAAAAGTGTAATTTTATTAGAATATTTTGATTCTTTCGTAAGAAGGTTGTTTGCATTGTTCAGCTTATACTGTTTAAGCTAAAATGCTAGTTAAATAAATACTCGGACTTAACCAATTTCAAGTTAAATCAGCTAAATTGATGTTTCAAACTGAACGGGTCATATGAGGCAAACCTAAATTGGTTCCGTTATGATATCTTTTATAACTTATGTCATATTTGTTAAAATATAAAATTATCATTTTGATGTCACCAAAACAAATTCTACAAACTTCAAAAGTCCATTGTTTAAATTAAGGAAAACAAGTTCTTATAATCAAGCAAGTTCGTTCCAAGAAGCACACGAATTGATGTCATTTCTGATTTCTATGAAAAAATATATGTTGAAGGGAGAAATTTATACGCATTTGGAAAGACTTAAACACATGTCCTATGCGTTGTATATATATAGATATTAAGATACTAAAATTACCATTAGTATCTGTAATGAAAATATGATTTAACCTTTAAAGTGTAAAACCACGTGAACCGAGAGAAATCATCAACAAAGATTACATAATAGTGATAGAAATCTGGAGAAGCAACAGGTGCCATACCCCACAAATAACAATGTATTAAATTAAAAACACGTAAGGCACGTTTAAGATTGGGTTTGAACTATAGCATTGTCCTTCTGAAGTTGACAAGAGGAACAAATGTTTGGTTTAGGTAAAATAGTACCACACAAATTGTGACACCTTATATAAATCGTACTTCGGTGGCAACAATTTAAAAATGTCTGGTCTTTATATATTACTGGTTCATAAGTAATGTCTGGTCTTTAATATTACCAACGCGTTTTAGGCGTATTGGCTGTGGATAAAAGGAGAACTCCACAACGTACTCAGGTGACAGTAATTTAAGAATGAGTGACCTCCTTTGGAAATTTTCACCCGGGCAACCAAAAGCAAATTCGTGAGCTACTTGTGCACAAATAATGACACCCTTTTACACTTATTTAAACGTCACTTAACTCAATAATAGTTTGGCTCAAAACTAGCTCGTTTAATAAAATTCAAAATATGCATTTTAAATATTTTATTTTCATCCATTAAACAGGCCAAAAGCAAATTCGTGAGCTACTCGTGCACAAATTATGACACCCTTCAACACTTATTTAAACGTCACTTAACTCAATAATAGTTTGGCTCAAAACTAACTCGTTTAATAAAATTCAAAATATGCATTTTAAATATTTTATTTTCATCCATTAAACAGGATATTACACAAAGACACAGAGGGGAAAAAAGTTTTTTGGAAGAAATCGACAAAAGACACCAAGCGTCAAAGATGAAAATGACAATTAACTCTATTTACTTATTTAGAATAAATTTCACTTATTTTTTATTAGACGCATCAAAATTGGTTAATATCAGCTTAATTAAATACTAATTTCTAAAATACCCAAAACCAAAAACCAAATTGAAAATCCATTTTTATAGTACTTCTAGGAAGAAGAGGTATGGACCAGATATATATAGTCGATAATGATTCAATTGAGATTTGATTCTTTGGTTCTACTGCCCAAATCGATTTTCTAAACATTTATGATAAACTTTAATGTTTTATAAGGCCATAGTTGACTAGACGATTAACTTAATTAATCCAACTAAGAGTTTCTTTTAGCAAATTCGTGAGCTACTCGTGCACAAATTGTGAAACTCTTCAACACTTATTTAAACGTTACTTAACTCAATAATAGTTTGGCTCAAAACTAACATGTTTAATAAAATTCAAAATATGCATTTTAAATATTTTATTTTCATCCGTTAAACAGGATGTTACACAAAAACACAGAGGGGAAAAAAGTTTTTTTGGAAGAAATCGACAAAAGACACCAAACATCAAAGATGAAAATGGCAATTAGCTCTATTTACTTATTTAGAATAAATTTCACTTATTTTTTATTAAACGCATCAAAATAGGTTAATATCAGCATCAAAATAGAATAAATTTCACTTATTTTTTATTAGACGCGTCATTTATTTTATTATTATTCTTGTTTAACACAAAAAACGTGGCAGTACACCACCAAGATTCATTTAATAATAATAATAATAATAATAATAATAATAATAATAATAATAATAATAATAATAATAATAATAATTATTATTATTATTATTATTATTATTATATTATTATTATTATTATTATTTTATTTTATTATTATTATTATTATTATTATTATTATTATTATTATTATTATTATTATTATTATTATTATTATTATTAAATTTTTTTAACAACTTCAACACTTATTTAAACATCACTTAACTCAATAATAGTTTGGCTCAAAACTAACTCGTTTAATAATATTCAAAATATGCATTTTAAATATTTTATTTTCATCCATTAAAGAAGATGTTACACAAGGACACAAAAAGAAAAAAAAAGTTTTTTGGAAGAAATAGACAAAAGACACCAAGCTTTTGAGATGAAAATAACAATCAGCTCTATTTAGAATAAATTTTATTTATTTTTTATTAGACGCATCAAAATGGGTTAATATCAGCTTAATCAAATACTAATTTCTAAAATACCCAAAACCAAAAACCAAACTGAAAATCCATTTTTATAGTACTTCTAGGAAGAAGAGGTATGGACCAGATATATATAGTCGATAATGATTCAGTTGAGATTTGATTCTTTGGTTCTACTGCCCAAATCGATTTTCTAAACATTTATGATAAACTTTAATGTTTTATAAGGCCATAGTTGATTAGACGATTAACTTAATTAATCCAACTAAGAGGTTCTCTTAGCAGCTTGCATGATTTTCCTAATTGATTATGCAGAACTAAATGGCAATAAAGTATTAGTCAAATGAAAACTACTACCACCTGCTCCACAAATTAGCCACCCTTCATATTGATAATGGCTTTGGCTCCAACTTTTTTGTTCTTTCTAAATCTAACATCTTACTTTAATCTATAGATATGGTTTTCTTTTTTTGATCCATTTTTTTATTGAATACTAAAACATAATCTCAACTCACCTATACATATACATACATATATGTATGTGTCAACTTATTAACAATGTTGAGGATTACAAAACTGAACAACATTATACATATATACAATTTGCAAAATGATCTACAGTAATTTATCTTTACTAAAACCCATGGTTATAAGTCTTTATGCAAGGAAGAAAAGGCGCTGTCATGTTACATCATTGTGTTTCTTCAAATTTTTTCTCTTTCTAATTTTGATTATATACAGTAATTTAGAAACAACACGAGAGAGTTGCCAAGATGTGATGGTTGTAACAACTACGTTTGTTGTTTTTCAAAAAGCTCTTTCACATCTTTTTATCTGCGCGCACGCAGACACGGGAAGACGTTTTGAGTGCGGAGACTGTTTTATTTCCGGAATATTTTTCATTAAAAAAGGTATTTCTGAGTTCTGCATGAGGCAGACATGAATAATTGATTTCACAGATGTTCTAATCTCTTCTCATTCTACCCTCCTCCTTCCCCTCACCATCGGCCCACCCGCCACCGCCGGCCCCGTCGTCGGCCCCTACAGCCCTGTCGCCGCCCCTCTACAGTCTGCAGATGTTAAAAAACAAACAGTCTTTTTTTGCATATTACAGACGTTTGGTCCACCTCTTCTCCTGCAGATTTTGCAGATATGGTACGCAGACTGTAGACATTTTGCTGCAGAAAAAACAAACAACACTTAAAAATTGATTTCTATTTATGAGCTTGATTTCTATTTAATTTAATTAATTGAATTATTAAAAGGAAATTAGTTTCTCATTTTGAAGATAAGAATTGATTTTCAATAATTTCAATTTGTGACTTTTTTAAATATTTAATTAGTTATTTTGTTTTCTTCCTTTTCCAAATATAATTAGAATATAATTTCTTTTTAAGTCATTTGGTTTTAGGTTGTTGGGCAAGGGATAAGGTTTTTTAAATTAAATATGAAAAATAATGACATATATCATAAATATATATTAACTATTTTAATAAGCTAAAAACATAAACATGTCTTAACATGTGCGTTAACAGGTTAAAAGGTGTTTGATCTGTTAAGACACGATTTTTATCGTGTCTTTAACGTGTCGACCTATTAACGACACGAAACCTGTTAAGCTCAAACACGAAACCTGTTAACTTCGTGTCGTGTTAACAAGTTCGTGTCAGAAATTGTCAGCCCTACTCCAAAGCAGGGTCGTACATTTTTAATTAAAAAAAATAATCTTTTTAAATATAAATAATAATGGGTAAAATTCAATTGAAATAGTGTAGGAACAATACTAGCTATAAGCGCATTTAACTAAATCAAAGCAAAACTATTCTCTAAAATCCACAAATGCATGTACGTTCATGGTTTCTTGATCCATCTCACATATATATTCACAATTTTAAATACTCTAGTATACATATTAAATAAAATATCATCCATCAAAGTTTTCTAACTTTTCTTAATACAATAATACCATAAACATTACAACTAATCAACTACACATACATGATAAAGTTGGCGACCATCATTACTTACAATATCATCTATGCACATGTATTTATCTACACATACGTCATAAACAATACGTGTATCTTGTTAGTTAAAAAAAAAAAGAAACATCCTAACATTTTTATTTTTATAAACTAATACACATGTCATCAATCTTTAACAACGTCTTCGAGAAATCACAAAGAAAAGAAACACACGGCAGCCAAAATATTTGAATAATAAAAGAAAAAAAAAAGAGTAAATTACAAATTATGTCATTTATTAATACATGAAATTACACCGTTTGTCCTTTAGTTTCAATAATTACATTGTATGTCCTTTTTATATAAAGTTTGCACACATATTGTCTTTTACACTAACATTCGTTAAAATTTACAGTTAAGTCATGCATGTGCCCCACACATAAGAGGCTTTTAAGTATTTTAAATGCCTACAATGAGTCAAAAATATTTTTACGTCGCTTCATTCTCGTCGTCTTCATGTTAGGTGTTCAAAGTTGGATGTTTGAAATTTTCGGATAGTAGAAATCACTATCAGTATTCGGAAATCTGAAATTTAGATAGATGTTCAAGATTTCGGACATGGATACAGATAGCGATTTAAATATCTGAACTTCTTTTTTTTTTTGCAATAATTAGATATATGTTACCATAAATATAATGTAAAAACAACACACATAAAAATTCCTAATATACACTAACAAGTCCCAACAAAAAAAAACGTTTAACACTTTAAAAAATAACAAAAAGAATTTTAAGTTTTTGGATAATTTAAAAAATATCTTTTGTTATAGTTTTTAAAGTGTTAAAGATTTTTATTTTGGTTGAAACTTTTTACAGTATATTGTGTTGCTTTTACATTATTTTTATAATTACAATTATCTAATTATTCCAAAAAAAAAAAAAAAAAGAAATTCAGTTGTTCGAATCATTATCCGTATTCGTATCCAAAATTTTGGATATCTGAATTTTAGATATCCGAATACTAATAGTGATTTCTACTATCTGAAAATTTCAGACATCCAACTTTAAACACCTAACATGAAGGCGACGGAAATGAAATGACGTAAAAATATTTTGACTCATTGTAGGTAAGTAAAATACTTAAATGCCCCTCATGTGAGGTGCACATGCATAACTTAACTGTAAATTTTAACGAACGTTAGTGCAGAAGACAATATGTGTACAAATTTTATATAAAAAGAACATACGGTGTAATTATTGAAATTAAAGGACATACGATGTAATTTCATGTATTAATAAAGGACACAATTTGTAATTTACTCAAAAAAAAAAAAAAAAACCTAGGTCCTGTATATATATATCAACGGTCCCTTGATATTATTCATTATACTCAAAACTCAACCATGGTTTCTTCATCTTCTTCCTCCGACCACCCTGCAACTTCGCCGGAGCTCCCCCGGCGAGAAATCCCCGGCGGCTATGGCACTCCGTTCTTCGGTCCGATCAAAGACCGTTACGACTACTTCTACAACCAAGGCAAAGACGACTTCTTCAAATCCAGAATCAAGAAGTACAACTCCACCGTCTTCCGTACGAACATGCCGCCGGGGCCCTTCATCTCCTCCAATCCACGAGTCGTCGCTGTTCTCGACGCCAAAAGCTTCACTGTTCTCTTCGACAACGAGAAGGTCGAGAAGAAGAACATTCTCGACGGAACGTACATGCCGTCGCTATCGTTCTTCGGTGGTTACCGTATGTGTGCGTTTCTCGATACCGATGAGTCGAATCACCGGGATCTGAAAGCTTTGTTCCTATCGTTGCTTGCGTCGTCGCATAAGAAATTCATTCCGTACATGCGTACTGGATTGTCTGAGATGTTTGAGAATCTCGAGAACGAGATCTCCGAGAAGAAATCCGCTGATTTCAATCGGTATAGTGATGATATGGCGTTTGATTTTGTTTTCCGATTGGTCACCGGAGTAGATCCGTCGGAGACGAAGATCAAATCGAAAGGTCCGGCGACGGTTAACATATGGCTAGCGCTTCAGCTAGCTCCGTTAGGAACCTCAGGGCTCAAATTCATCCCCAATTTCATCGACGATATCATCCACACAGTTAGGTTACCATTCTTCATCATCAAATCAGGATACAAAAATCTCTACAGTTCAATCTACACCTCCGCAACGAAACTACTCGATCAATTCGAAAGCTCCGGCATCAATCGAGAAGAAGCCTGCCACAACCTGGTGTTTCTCGCAGCTTTCAACGCCTTCGGCGGAATGAAAGTGCTGTTCCCGTCGCTGATCAAGTGGATCGCCTCCGGCGGAGAGAGCTTACACCGCCGCCTCGCGGCGGAGATCCGCTCCGCCGTGGCGGAGCAAGGTGACGTCACGTTCTCCGCGTTGGAGAAGATGCCGCTAACGAAGTCCGCCGTGTACGAGGCGCTGCGGATCGATCCGCCTGTGCCGTTCCAGTACGCGACGGCGAGGGCGGATCTGGTGGTGGAGAGCCACGACGGTGCGTTCGAGATTAAGAAAGGCGAAACGATCTTCGGATATCAGCCGTTGGCGACGAAGGATCCGAAGGTGTTTGATCGGCCGGAGGAGTACGTCGCCGATAGGTTCGTCGGAGAAGGAGAGAAGCTGCTGAAGTACGTATACTGGTCGAACGGTAGAGAGACGGAGAGCCCGACGGCGAATGATAAGCAGTGTCCGGCGAAGGATCTGGTGGTGCTGTGCTGCCGGATGATGGTGGTGGAGTTGTTTCTCCGGTACGATACGTTCACGGCGGAGACGGGGCGGGTGGCGCTGGGGGCGGCGGTGACGGTCACCTCGCTTACGAAGGCGTCAGAATGATAATAATATTATTATGTTATAGTTTCATGCATGTTAGTTTGTTTTTTTTTTAATTTTGTGCGAAGATATTTGTGTTTGTTTGTTGTAATACTGTAAGATTGATCCTGATTATTTCATTTGTTTAAATGGTAATGTTATTTACACTCTTATGTTTTAAGTGAATGTATTTTCTATCTTCTATAAAAATAGAATACAGGACACTTGTTAATATATATTATTATTATACTATATTTTGTAATTACACATGTTAAATAAAAAAATATTTAATACAATAAAAATTTATTAATTATAAATCTATATTTTAAAATAATATATGATTAAATTTTTTTTTTTATAATAAATAAAATAGATTTTTATTTTAAAACAAACGTTTTAAGAAATTTCATACTTAAAAACTTTTTTCTATAACTCTCAATCTTAATTATTTTTTGTTTATAAAGATTTTACTTTTTAAAAACACCAATTATAATATATTTTGTATTTTTAAAAAAGTTTGATTTTCTAAAAAGTTTTCTAATTGTATAAAAAAAATTTCCTTAGAAATAACATTAGTAAAAATATCTATTGCTTAATATATTAAAAAACTATTTTAATCTAAAATATTAAATAATATTATTAGTAATTAATGTGATTATTAAATAGGAGACAACAACGGAAAAAAATTATTAAGTAGCAGTATAGTGTTGACACGTGTAATCCTATATACCCTTTTATTAGAGTAGGTAGATAAATCTAACGATTGTCATGTTAAATTGTTAATCAATATTGTTACTTAGCAACGTTTTTTTATTTTTAATTTTGAACCTATGTTTGAATGTATAACAAATTAACAACCTAAACCACATTTAATATATTAACTAGCTTTTGTAAACTCATGTATTAAACGGGTTGAATATATAAAATATTATAAAATTTAATAGTTATCAAACGATATTTTAAGATAAAATATGATTAAAATTATGTATAAATAATAAAATAATGATACCAACTTTTTTAATCTTCTATTTTTAAACTTTCTTTTCAAAAAAAATTAAAAATATTGTTTCAAAACAAACATTATAAAAAAAATATAAATTTTTAAAACATTTTTACTATAACTCCTATTTTAATTAATTTTTGTTTATAAAAATTTTACAAAAACATCAATTTTAGAATATTTAATATTTTTTACAAAATTTGAGGTTTAAAAAAAATTCTTATTTTATTGATGTTTAATTATTTTAAAAATATTAATAAAAATATATATTTCTTAATTTTTATTAGTAATTTATGTGATATTAATAGAAGAGGGAAACGAGAAAATTTTAATGAGATGAAATATGATGATAACATGTATCCATCATATTACTTTTTTATTATAGTAAAAAGATTACTAACTTTGATACGCATCTTGTGTTATACATTAATGGATTGTACACATTTTTGTTTTGTTTTTCTTTAAGGTTATTGAATTTTAATAAACTCAACTTTCATTTATAAACCGACTAATAAATGAAAGATAGAATTATTAAAATAAGCGGGAAAACTAATGGGACTTTAATATTCATTTATTAGTATCTGTAAATATATTTTGAGTTGTAATTAATTCCGATTAATAAATAAAAGTTAGGATTTTTAAAATACAATAACTTTTTTTCAATTTATAACTTTTTTATTTTAACTATATACTCTTACATCTTTTACAATTTAACCCTAATATTTTTACTTTCAACTTTGATTCCCTATATTTTTCATATTTTAGAAATTTTTCGTTTTACATTTTAGTTTAAATTTTACGATTTAATACACCATAGCGTAATGTTTTTACGCTTATTTTTTCACCATTTAACAGCTCCATCGCAATGTTTTTAGTTCTATATCGGCTTACTTATTGTTTTATCTGTTTTAGTTTCACCTGCGTGGTTCAATGTTTTTACGTCTACTTTTATTTCAGTTTTATTTTTTTTTAAGTAAGGATAGTTATCTAGATTACTTTGAAAACATATAAAAACTACAAATAATAACTAAAATCAAGAAATTATAGTTTTTGAATATTTACAACAATTATCTGTAAAACATATTAACAAATTGGAACTTCCTTCCATAAAATAAGAATAATTATTACTCACAATTAAAATAAATTTAGAAACTTATTAGACACATAGTGTAATTTATGTTAGGAAGTAGATATATATTTCATGAAAATAAAACGAAAAGGTTCCAAAACTAACTAAAAAACATAATGTAATCTACAATTTTGATTTGAAAATAAGTGTGTAAAATTTATAAGTTATATGTATGATATTAATATATATTATTTGTTCAACATTTGTTATACACGAGTAATAGGTTAGTTTGTTAACTATGGGCTAATATTAACCCCAACAAACAATTTGGTAAGTATTAATCCTAATTTTTTATTTTGTTATCTATGATAATCACAGTCTAACTGTTAGTTAACTACGTTAATTTTTGATGGTGTGAGGTTGCTTGTGACATGACATATTACATAATTAAAATAAAAAATATAAATATATCAACTTAATTTTTGCGTGTTAATGTCTCCAAGCTACTTAACCACTGACAAAAACGTTACGTTAAATAACTTCAGAAAATAATTATTTATACAAAATAATTGAGTAATATATTTATATTTTTATTCATAACTATGTTATACGTCAAGTAACGAACCACATCAAAAGCAAGATAAAAGTTAGATGCCGTCATAAACAAGGATGTATGTGTGTATGAAATTCAAACAAGAACGGCCAAATATAAAAAAAATTATTTTGTATATAGTATGAACATGGAAGGAAAAAAACTGCCTAGCGAGGCAGGTTAATATTCAAGTTAAAAATCATTTTAAAATTGCCGCCTGTTGAAGCCAGTTCACAATGCGTTGTCTCTAGACCCTATCAAGGGGGTGTTACCCCTTGTAACATTTAGACATCGACTATGGATGCTTCAAGAAGCTTTAGCCCTAGGATGTGGAATTTATAACATCTAAACCTATACCTAATCTTCTATAGTTTAAATGACGAAATTAATGCGGGTTAAAAAGTATGATCAATTATCTTCTATATAATTTTATGGACTTACCAAAATAAAATGTTGACTTGTTACTAACTACAATCTAATTACTATATATAATTTTTGTTAAGTTGATAGTATCAAATCGACCGCAACCAAAATGGTAGGAGTCATGATTTTGCACTTCTTCTATTTCCAATATCCTTCTTTTTTATTATTTCTTTATTTTCCTTTTCTTTATTTGTTTTTTAACTTTTTTTGTCATCTATCCTTTATAGTTTACTAGTTCTCTATCCAAACATAGTTTTTTTTCACAACTTATTTGACAAAAATAATACTAAGAAATGCAACTGTTAATAAATTACAAATTGTGGGTAATTTATTTTTGTGGTTATTCTTGAATATTGGGCAAATTAGCAAAAATACCAAAAATTCAAAGCCAATAATAAGCTACAAAAAATAAGCAAGATTCACTATTTATCATCCTCAACCAACTAGTTAAAACTTAAATGAAAAATAATATTAATTTTAATAAAACATATATCACCTTGTGGCCAAAGGTTTGCTTTTGAATAGTTCTGGTTTTGAATAGTTTCTCACGTTGCATCTATTACGTGCGCTTTTGCCTATATAGGTTGAATCTTCTCCAAGGGATGATGCATATTATTCTTGTGTCTAACCCAAATGGAAATTTATGTAACTAGTTTTTACCAGTCGCGCGATGCGGCGGTATCATACGCGCCATGATAAAGTTATTAACAATCGACTCCACTTGTTTACGGACTAAATTAATTTCGAATCATAAAGTAAGTCAAACTTATATCGTTGAATGGAAACTAATTATACATGAACCGTCTTTTTTCAAAACAAAATTATGTCGAAACGTAAAACAAGTCAAAACGTACATTAAAAAAACACATGGATTACAGTTGTCTCGGACTCGTTTCCGAACTAAATTTACATTGAAACGTAGAATAACTCAGATTCATACCGTCGAATGAAAACATTAATTTATATCTAACGTGACTTATTTATAAACGAAACTCACGTCAAAACATATAAACTGAAACGTTTTATATGTGACTCGAATTGTGATTAAAAATACGAACATAAAAAAATAGTTTTTTTAAGTAAAAATTGTATTGAGGAAGACTCGAAAATTTAAAAACTTAAATGAGTAAAGTAAAAAAATCAAAGTTGATGAGTCAGATTTAACTTCAATAAACAAAAATACTCCAATAAACAAATATTATTATTTAATTATTTTTTTATTTAATTATTATAATAACTGTTCATTTCATTATACGTTAATAGTAGAGTAATTGTTATTGGTTCCTTGTGGTTGTACACTTTCAATGTTGTTGTAAAATTGATATTGTATTCTCTAAAATTCATATAAAACTGCAAAATTAAGAAGTTATTTCCTGATTAATCCTTAGTTTGGTTAGAGTCACATATGACACCATGTTCACTTTCATTTTCTTCCATTGCTTCAAATGTCACACAAATTCAAAGTTTATGTTCTAACATACATATCTTTTCAATTGTAACATATTTATCATAAGTAGCCATCTAGAACACCTTGTGAACCAAAATTAATTATGTAATTACTAACAACGGGCGATTTTGGTTATAATTTTATCAAAGTTGATTTTTATCCATCCATCTCAACTAATTCCTAATGGGATCATATATGAGCGTGTAATCTATAACGATGACTTTGAGTAGATGGTTGGGAGACAAATGCGATTTTAATGGCAGCGGTGGTGTTGTAAGATTTTAATAGAAAATGAAAGGAATGAATGATTAGAATGTATGAGAGTATGGAATGAACAAATAAATAAAATGAATCATTATCATTCTCTCATAATGGTACGTTTCATTCCGCTTACAATTACTACACAGCAAACATTACCTTAAGGTTTATGGCTGGGTGTAGGGGTGTAAACAAGCCAAGCCAGCTCGCAAGCTACTCGGGATCGGCTCGAAAAAAGCTCGAATCGAGCCGAGCTTAAACGAGCTCGAGCCCGAGCTCGAGCTCAGATTATTGCTCGTTTACTAAACGAGCTCGAGCCCGATCTTCAGAAATCGAGCTCGAGCTGGCTCGCGAGCCTAAACGAGCTTTTTGTTTATATAGTTTTTTATTTGCATATTAAATATATATAAATACATATTTACGTAAATTATATTATTAAATATATTATTATGATAAAAAATAGTTAAATAATATATATTATGTTATATATAAAAAATATGATTATAAATAATTATAAAAGTAATTATAAAAAAATAAAAATTTAATAATTTAACAATAAACGAGCCGAGCCCGAGCCGAGCTCGAGCTTGAAAATTTTCTGACGAGCCGAGCTCGAGCTTTATAAATAAAACTATAAACGAGCCGAGCTCGAGCTCGAGCTTCCTAAAATCAAAACGAGCCGAGCTCGAGCCTAAACGAGCTCGGGCTCGGCTCGGCTCGTTTACACCCCTAGCTGGGTGGATTTCTGTCATTATTTATCTTGTATTTTATCTGGATGCAACTAAAAAACCTCAAATAATTGAAACTGGACTAAAGTAACAAATAATTTGAGAAACCAGTGAACTTTTTTTTAAGGTATTACATATATCCCTCATTAAACTTGCTTAATTTGATTCAAAATTATATAAATATCCCCTTCTATGATGATGAAAATATCAGTTTATTAGTTATAATTTATTTTATTAAAAACTAATTATAGAACGACTATACCCTTAGCTTTACTTAAATTATAGAAGTTTATATTGACATTCTCTTTAACTTAGTCTTTTTTTTTTCTTTTTTACTATTTGTTTTGTGGTTTTTACTTGATTTCTTTTACGTTTCATACTGACTTTTAACTTTACATTTTTTATTGTTTTTCTGTTTACATTTCCTACTAACAAATGTGATAAGGGTAATGATCATCCGTCAATGAACATATTAAAACAATGATTCAAATGAAATACAACTCAAACATATTGAAACATAAGTAAATTTATCAACTAATGGGATATATGTGATTTCAATTTTAGGTTGGGTATGAAATTAAGCACGTTCGAGAGGAGATAAAAGTAATTCTCTCTTCTTTTATGATTTTTTTGATAACAACACTTCTAGTTCGGTTCTAATCAACATTTATATTTACTATTTTATTTGCAGATAATGTGTTATGTATTAAAAAAAGTTTATATTATATAGTATATTAATTGCCATTTATTATCCTTTATAAATTAGTTTGGTTGTTAATAGTTTATTATCATTTCTAACAACAATATAAACTACTTTTAAATCTATATCATTTTCAATAGTAGAAGCAGTGGCATCATTTTTAACACCTGGGTTCGCTGGACCAAACTCCAATGTTACTTTGGTTTGAATTCACTGACGTATAAAACCAACTCTTTTTTTTTTAACGACTGGTTAGTAGTTAGTTGTTAGTATCATCAAGTTAGTAATATTCGTCAATATCAAAGTTTGAACCTTGGACCTTCAAAAGAGGCAAAGCCTCCTACCTCCTCCTTAACCACTAGGCCAAGAGATTATTGGTATAAAACCAACTCTTAACCAAATTTAACAACCATCTTTTATAATAACTTAAGTAATAAAACATTTATAACCAAAACCAAACAATAATAAAAATCTAAAAACTAAAACATCCAATTACAGCCTTGATCTTATCCCATAACTAAACCAAACTTACTATCTTCATTTTTATTTTCATATTATAATAAAAGAGTAATTAAAGAGACACGTGTAGATTTATTCTTATAAAATAAATTTCGCATCTCTCTTCTATCAAATAATTACTTTAATTATTAATAATATTATTGAATTCGTTTTTAGATTACAAATAGTTTTAAATAATTAAGAAAGAGATTTATTTATTAATGTTATTTTTAAAGAAATAATTTTTTATAAAAAAAGAATTTTTATAAAATATCAAACTTTTTTAAAATATAAAATATTTTAAAATCGATGTTTTTAAAAAGTAAAATTGTTATAAACCAAAAATAATTAAAACTGAGAGTTATAATTAGTAACTTTTTTTAAAATGATACTTTTTTAAAAACAGTTTGTTTTGAAAGAAAATAAACTTGAAAGAAACAAAAAGAACTTAAAAAATTGATATAATTTATTTAAACTTATAATCTTTACGATTTACTCGTAAGCAATTTGAAGCATATCTTATCTTAGAACGAATAACAAAAACGTCAATATCTCCTTTTTTTATTTTTTTTTTCTATACCACCAACCCCATGTTATTTTCCCTTATTCTTGGCAACTTCCCCTTTCCTTAAAAGAATCTCACTTTTTATTTTTTTTACAATATCACTCTAACCAATGCCGCTGACTTTCATTTTTGTAGGAGTCTCACCAACTCCACAAAAATAAAACACCGGTTTCCAAAGTTATTTAACAAACATCTTACAATCATATTCACACTTTTTGGATTTTTGGATGTACATTTATATTTCCTCGTAATCTACTCCTAGTATAATACATTTAAAATGATTAAATATAAAACGTGCTACACGTCTAATACGACTATTGGCACAATCCTCTAAACACAAATAAGATATAATACGACACAATTAATATGTTAAAATAAAAATTATCAAAAATTACAGTACATATATAATTATAATGTTTTTAATTATTTAAAAAATTGTGTCATTTAGATGAACATGTCATAAACGTGTCTCATCAATCTATTCACTAGCCGATACTATAAATTAAACGTGTTATGTGCATGCGGGTTAAGCAAGTTGAACTTGTTTAGACATTTTGACACGTTAATGACCCGAACTCATTTACTCAAACACTAACTGTTTTAACTTCGTACTGAATCATGTCGTATTAACAGATCGGGTCAAAATTATCAGTTTTAGAATAATATTGTTTTTCTTTGGGGCCATTTAAAAAGTTAGTAAACCCTTGGATCTAAAAGTCCAGAATCTGAAAAGTGGAGTTTGAAGGCCTTTTGTTCTGTGGAAACCGGAAAAGAAAGGCTTATAGTTTAAAAGGCTTGTGGGCCTTTAGGGCACGTGGGCCCCAGTACTGAATTGAACTATCAAAAAGTCGAGAATAGAAGCTACAACTTTAAGAGTTTGTGGGCCTTTTGGTCCGTCGCAACCCAGTAAAGGGTTAGTAACAAAGGTATAAAAAAACCGGTCCCAAAAATACAAAAAAAAAAAAAAAAAAAAAAAACTGTAATAAAAAACTGAACAGGTTAAAAAAACCAGTTTGAGCCTAATGGGTTTCTAGCCCGACTCGAATCGGGAGTTTGTATGCCAGTTGGTAGCTTGGCACCCAAAACCGGTTACAAACCAGTTTTGGGTGTCGAACCGGCGGTTTGTATACCGGTTTGTACATCGCCACTTCGAGTAGGGCTTTTTTTCAAAACGGTTCGGTTTTTTTAACGGTTTTTTTTTTCGGACCCGTTTTTTTGTACACCTCTAGTACTTAGTAACCAGTTGTCCGATTCTATCCAACGGTTTGTAACCGATTTTGAGTATTCAGTAATCAGTAGTGGAACCGATATTTTTAACGGTTGTTTCAACGGGTAATAATAGGTTATTACCATTACCCACTAAAAACTAGCCTTTTTTTAACGCTTATTACCATTACCCACTAAAAATTGGCCGTATTTTGTGTTTTTGTTCGATCATAATGCTCAAAAACACTCTCTATTCTTTTTTTTTTTCTTTAACAATGTTTGAAACTACCCTCAATGCTCGAGTGAGTCTTTTGATATAATGGTACGGGGGTGATGGTTTGAACTTATACTCTTTTAGGTTTTAGGTTCAAACCTGACTCAAAAGGGTTTTAACACAGTAATAAATTTTCTCTTTGATAATGTTTCTAGGTGAGTTAAGCCTAGAGGGTCAAAATCAATATGTACGGGATAAGCACAACTATATATCATAGTTGTCAAACTCAACTAGCATTAGTTACAACATGCAATTGAACTTATAACTTATATGTTTTAAATAAAACACAAGTTCAACAACACATGATTACAAGCCATAATGCAAATTCCTCTAAAATATACATAGCAATCGGTAGAGTATGACACACAAGTTCCATATTATACTTAAACTAATAGCTTGCTTCATATATACCACCATTCATGTTCATTTCTTGGATGCCTTTGCTTCAGCATACAGTTTATCAATGCAATCCTGCAGATAATATACCAAAAAAGAGATTAAAAAATTGCCACTTTTTATAAAGAAAATGAACAATAAATGCATTACAATTACCTTATAGTATTTTAGCAGCTGCTGCCTCTTGAGTTTAAATGTTGGGGTAATCAAATCCCTCTCAAAATCGAATGGAGTAGGCTCCAGATGAACAGCTTTCAGCATCTCAAACCCACGAAGCTGAAACGAGTTCATGATCCGGTTATATAGAAACTAAAGATGATGAAATGAGAATGCATAAAGACCTTTAGAGTTAAAACTAAACATACTTTATTATTCTTAGCTTCAGAATTGAGCTCATCAAGAACATATTTCCTAACATTTGAGTTCTTGCACAATGATTCATAGTCTCCTGATTCGTTATTCTTTGCTGCCCAGTCTTCGATTGCCATTCTATCAGGGACCACAACCGCCACCAGAAAAGATTCAAAACTATTGCCATACACCCAAATCTGTTAAATCACAAGAAACTGTTACAGATCTTGCTATTGTTTGGTGCTATAACTTTTATTTGCATTATAAATATTTTCATACCGCGGTCACCAAAGGGCAGCGTGAATATGTGCTTTCAATGTTTTCAACGGCTACATATTCTCCTTGTGACAGCTTGAATATATTCTTTTTCCTGTCAATTATTATCATTGCACCATCCGCCTGCCATTCGCCGATATCACCTGCAGTAAATGGAAATATATGCAAGCTTGTAAACATTCAAGAGGCCAACTCTAGCAAAGGTCTTAGATTCGAATCCTAGTTTACTTAAACCCCTTGAAGGCCATCTGCCCAGCTTAAGCTACGCTTTACCTATGGACCCACTAGTTAGCAGGGTTTTGGTTGGGACGTGAGGTTTCCTCAAATCAACAGGTCATTCTGGTTACTAAAAAAATTAATGTCAACAAAACATTGACGTTTGTTACTTTCAATATGTTTTACCTGTATGGAACCAGCCATCGACTAGGAAATCATTAGTAAGATCCTCTCGTTTATGATACCCCGAAAATAGTGTGGTCCCCCTTAGACAAATTTCACCACGTGGCACGCTGCTGAGTGCATCATATCCCATCTCTGGAACCGACTCTAGTCTTGCCTCAATGGTTGTCATAGGCACACCAACAGTTCCTACCATAGAGTACACATTTGCTATGGATGTAAAACATCCACCACAGCTTTCTGTAAGACCTGTCATTTATAATTCAAATACAACAAGATAAGTCTCTAGCAAAATTATGTAACAATTTAAGTTATCATGTTATCATGGGTCATCGGTATACCATATCCTTGTGAGAGGACAGTACAACATGTCACTCTCAAAAATTCCTCCACGTGCTTTGGCAAAGGTGCGGCTCCAGATAACATAAGACGAACCCGTCCTCCAAAACCTTGTTTAATCTAGAAGAAAAAATCATAAAAGTTAGAAAATTAAAGTATTAAACTATGATTCACAGAATTATAGATGATCATACAAATAGAAAACTGAATTTTAACCTTATCGAAGACTAGCCTGTCCAGAAGAGGGGCCGACTTGTCTTGTTGTATTCCCTTTTCAAGGTTTCTCAATTTACTGATAACAGAGTTTTAGTTAGTTACAACACAAGGAGAAACGTAACTGACTAACAAGCATGTGAGAACATACTAGTTGTATGCGAAATCGAATAACGCCTTCCTTACGGTACCTCCAGCTAAAATCTTAGCCATTATACCTACAAACCAAGCGCAAAACATAAGCTTCTATTATAATGCAAGATATTGAATCCTGCAATTTGAAAATATGTTTCTTACCTGTGTAAATGCGGTCATAAACTCTTGGGACACCACAAAATATGGTTGGCTTTAATACAAGAAGATCATCAATCAAATATCTAATATCCTGCAAGTTGAGATGGGAATTGTTAAAATGCTATTAGATTGGTGACACAGATAGATTAAAAAAAAAGTATGCCATTTCAAATAGTTATATCTTACTGCTTGCCAAAACCCTATTGAGGCACCACTGTAGATGCAATATGTCTCTATTATCTGATCAAATATATGTGCTAATGGAAGAAAGGAGAAGTAAGTATCTTCTTCTGTGCCCTGCAGCAGAAAGAACTTTGCTTATTACAACAAATGAAAACAAAATTATACAAGAAAAGAGTATCCGCATAAAGAAACAGCAAAACTGAATTCAAACACACAATTTTGAATTTGTAAACATGAATAACATGATTTGGAACATTACCGGTTTGTCAGTCTCTACAAGTAGCTGATGCATGGACAAGACTTCAGACATGAAAGCAGCATTACTTAGTATGACACCCTTCGGTTCTCCGGTTGTGCCACTTGTATACATTATCGTGCATATGTCTGTTTTATGTTTTGCAGGCAGTTCATCTTCCAAATTACCCTGAAAAAGATAAAAACAATGTGATGAGTAGTTGAGTGATTGCAATCAACACCATGTTCCATTGAAATTTGACCAAAAGGCGTACCATTGAAACAAATTCTTCCCAAGAGAAGCAATCAACACCATGTTCCATGGCTTCTTTCCTTTGCGATTCAGAGACATTCCCAAAGCTGATGATAGCTTCAAGAAGAAAGAAACAAACCAGTCACTCTTAAGAAAACAAAAGATCAGAAAATTTGTTATTTTTGTTGCAGCCCGTCTTACTTTTTAAATTCGACGAGCAATTTGGTACACATGATAAAATCTGCATGAAGAATCCATAATCAATCAACCAAGTGATTAAAAATTGAAAATTAGGCTAAATTAGATAAGAGTATAACATACAGCAGGTATTTTGTTATCTTGAACAAAAACCAATGAGATTTCAGCATGGTTGATGATGTATTCAACTGCATTAGCACCTGTGGCGATGATAGTTGAATCACATTAATATTAAATACAATTAAAACTGAATCAAGTTTCATAGATAGCAAGAACTGGTGTACCAAGTGTATCATATAGAGGAACATAGGTTATGCCACTGCTGTTACAAGCCTGAGAAAAGATGAAACAATCAAAATTGTTTTTTTCTTCCAATGAAATAGACATTATTATAGAACAACTAAATTATAAACAAATATTAAATATAACAAAAAGAATTCTACATTTCAAATTCAAGGGAGAGAGAACCTAGATTACTGTAACTTCAAAATGAAACCGTTTTGTAATTCAATAACTTGGATAATCTAAGAGTCATGGAACATACTTTCAGAATGAAATAATTTGGTGGTTCAATCCAAATTGATCAAATGAATAAACTCAAGATTAATCAAGAACAAGTATGTTAATTTGTGATGATTTCATGAACCAGAGGATGAAAAGATGAATAAATTCGGCAGTCACCAACTTGAAAATCATTTTTGTTTAAATTGTATCCAATTTTCCATCCGGATTTCACATGTAAAATTCCATAAAGTTTAAATTCTAATGAATTTTTAATGAAGTACCATCAGTCAATAGAAAAACTTTTGATACTAGCCAGGGGCTCTGCCCCGGACCACGCCTCCATTGCTTAGGATCTTTGCCTCTAAGAACCAACAAGGTTCTAATACCAAAAATCATAATAAACTCAAACGCATTACACGCATCGTGACTTATTTGACTAATATTATGAATTACAGTGATTAGCAAGTCAATTCAATTACACTAAAATTTCTAACAAATCGTTAACACGCATTAAATCCAGATATAATCATACCTCCATAGAAATGATCCATTCGGGACAGTTCGGTCCATAAATGCCACACCGATCTCCCTGCATTCAAAACCGAGAAACTAAACTTCAGCAGATTAAACAACTATAAACAAATAACAATGAATCGCTTGCAATTTCCAAATCAGTACAACAATTCAAACTCCACACTATCACTATCGCGTATAAACGAAACAATTGCACAAAAACGTAACAATTACAAAACATTTGGTGATAATTGAGTTGAATTATGGAAGGTATAGTGCATACAGGAGTAACGGATCGGCTTCTGATGGCGGAAGCAATTTTGAGTGCAGAATTGTAGGCATCTTGATATGATATCCATGAATATCCACCAGCCTGTAAGAAATCGATTCCGTACATCATCCTCCATTGATTTCATAGTTATATAAAGCTAGTAGAGATAGAGAGATATATACCTTTCCATCGATGATTTGACGACGACCAAGGGCTGGGTTCTTTGGGTTTCTTTTCGCAGATTCGCTGGTAACAATGTTTGAAAACTTTTTATCAACTTTTAATTTATTAACTTTTAAAAAATTAATAAGTTTTTTAAGTATGTTTGATAAAACTTTAAAAAGTTGATTTTTAAGAGTAAATAAGTTATTTTTGAGAAGTTAAAATAAAAAGTTGATTTTTAAGAGTAAATAAGTTATTTTTGAGAAGTTAAAAGAAGTAACTTTTGAAAAGTAACTTTTCAAACGTTACTTTTTCATCAAATAAGCAATCCCCAACGTGGGCTTAAACTGAATCTATATAATTGATCAGTTTTAGTTTTAGATTTGAGTTAATTTATTATTTTCGTTTTTTAGTTTTGATTTGTTTTGTAATTTTCGTTCAAATTTTTTTTTTTTTTGGGTCACTATCCTTTTAAAAAGTTGTTATTATCATCTATTTTGGTTAAGTTAGTTAATTGTGTTTGTTAAGTTATAGACATTTAAGTCATTATATAAGTGAAAATTTAAATTATATGATTTGTATAATGACTTAAATGCCTCTAAGTTAACGAAAATGAATGAAAATTGTAACTTTTTAACATGTCAAGGATCTAGAAGAGAAAAAGAAACTTTTTTGAATGAAAATGGTAAACTCAAGAATAAAAATGAAAATTAACTCTTTAGATTTTTATAAACCTTGGTTTAGTTATTAACAATTGAGTTAGTTTGGTTATTAGAAAAGATGTGTGTTCAGTTTCTGGCTAATCAATGGCTTTGAACGTGAATGGATTCATGTTAATTTTAGCTTCTTAATCTAATTACATTTAGCTTACAAAATATATTAGCATTCTTTTTTATTTATATAATAGAATAAACGACACACAATATGTTATTTATAAAAAACTTAAATAAGTTTTGAATATAAAATATTATGTATAATGAAATAAAGTTATGAAGAAAAGTTCTAGTGTTGGTTCTGTACCGTTAATTCGGTTGACCTATATACATAAATAAATGGGGTATTTACGTATTTCCCCTTCCTAAAGTCATTAATTACATGTTTACCCAAATCAAAAAATTAATTATATATTTCCCCTTCCTAAAACATACATATTACATATTTACCCATTTTATTAAAATTATTTATTGCATGATTATATTACTCGTATTTACACTAAATTATTTTTACGCATTTCACTTCCAACGACTATCAATTACATAGTTTCTCAAGTTTGAGTCTTCTATGTAAATAAAAACAACAAAATTTCATCTCGTTTAAAAATTTATTTCAAAACAATAACAACCGATAATCAATGTTATAACTTCAAATACAAAACATAATTATCAAAAGTTTTGAACAATTATAATAATAAAACATTAATATGTAAAAATCTTTTAGTAAAAAAAAAAAGTAAAATAGTTATTCAATATATAAAGTTTAATGAAATTGATAAATATGTAATATATATGGTTTAGAAAGAGAAAATATGTAATTAATTTTTTAGCTTGGGGAAATATGTAATTTATGGTTTTAATAAGGGGAAATTTGTAAAAATCCCTAAATAAATTGTAATCGAATTGAACCATAAAAATCAGTTATAAAAAATAATTAAACCACTTGTTATGTTGGTTTGTTTTTTCAGGTATTTCGGTAATTTCATTTTCATGCTCACCCTGGTGTGTATTTACGTAAGTTGTTATGGGGATTTATGATAAACTTAAATAGTAATATTAGTGAAAGCTATACAATCGACCAATGAGAAATTATATTTTTTAAACATGCTGCTCAAAATTTTTATAAAGGTTAGATGACATAAATGCATTATATCTATAACAAATCGAAGGAACTCAATTTCACTATCATAGATTAATGTCATGTGTTATTTATCACTAATTATAAATGAAACCTTTTATGGCAATATTTCTAAGGGAAGCAAAATGGCCAAACATTTTCAACTAATCTATACATTTGAGAAAAATGACTTTTAATGACGTTATTACAATAGACCTATAACCTAGATTTGGAATTTGACAGATACACCATATATTTATATCTATACTACTATATAAAACAAAACTTTAAGATACAAGTGTAATTTTACAAAAAAAAATTAAGACATCTAATACAACTTTTTTTAAAATTAAGTACAAGTGTTCCATACAGTCATTCCTATTGCCCCTCATTTAATAAACTTTTTTTAATTAATATTTTTTTTATAGTAATGTGAGATTATTTAATTCACCACATTAAATATTATATAATTTATAAATTTTAATTTAACATTTAAATTTATAAATAAGTATTATCTTATTTAAATACTTAACTAAATACATTTATAATAATAATAATAATAATAATAATAATAATAATAATAATAATTATTATTATTATTATTATTATTATTATAATAACCCAAATATATCAACGTTTAAGACAGGTAAAAAAAAAAGACTTGATAACATTCGTAGCATCACTATATATAACAAATAGAAAAAAATATGAGTAGTGAAGGTGTAGGGTTTTTTCAATATTACAATAATAATTTTCTTTTTATCCAAACTAATAAAAAGCAAACTTTATTTTTTTATAATTTTACATTTAAATATTTAAGGATTTTTTGAAAGTAACCACAATACTTTCTCTCTCTTTGTTTTTTTTCTAATTGATAAATACTCATTTTGTTTTTTTTAATTTTAAACTTAACCATTCGAGTTATGTCAAATTTACATTTAATCATCTAATTTTTTTTTTAAATTTTATACTTAAGACTTCAAGTTATGTCAAATCTTCTTTTAAAAATTTACAGTATAGCAAACTAATTATAGTAAAATCACCATTTATGCATTCGTTATTTTTATTCTCTATTTTAAGGTATTTACTTTTTTATAATATTTTTTCTATTACATTTTTTCTATCAGAGTTTCGCACGTAATATTTTTTTGGATGGTTAGTAATAACATATAAATTATCAGGATTAAATCTTCAAATTTCTGTAACCCCGCTGCATAGCGCGGGTCATACCCACTAGAATTACTAAAAAGCATAAGATAAATACTCTCCATATTGTGACGTCTTTGCTAGTGCATGTAAAATTAAACATTATAAATATACTTGTTTTATTGATTTTGAAGAAAATATAAATATTTGTTGGTATTCTAAATTTTATACAAGAACAATAAATGTTAAGTTAAAGAAAAAAAAAGAAATAAAGAAAAAAATGAGAATACATATATCGGTAATATTAGAAGATCATATTAGTTTAAGGATAACTGATATGTGTTTTTATCAAACTTATGATTGCTTAAGATCAAGTATATTTTTATAAAGGCTGATAACACATGTTTAATTCAAGTCTATTAAATAAATCAAGTTTTATAAAAAGAAATATTTAATCATAAATAATTAAATTGAGTCTTTCATTTTAAGGGGTATCCCAACATAAATCATTTTCTTAATCCAAACACTGAGATCAAAATGAAAAAAAAAAAAGTTTAAATAAATTACAAAATATCTTATTTGTTTTATTTCTTGACCTGCCAAACGCATTTGGTATAATAAAAAAAAATCTTTCTAATATCACTATATCTCAATGTTTTTATTAGAGGAAAAACATTTATGTGTTACTGTGTGATTCTAGACAAAACCAAATAGATCTATACTCATGTCAAAATTTAATTAAAATAAAAATTGTAGGGAAAGTTTCTAAAGTCTAAATCAAATACTAAATAAATTAAAAATATACTTTACACAAACTTATAGACATGTACATGATAAACATTTTAAAAGTACTGGAGTATTCATTACTAATCCACCTAATCACAAAATTTGTCAATATTTAATGGACAGATTGTAGTATGTTTCATTACCAACTCATTTACTTGTCCCTCACTTGTCAACATAATCAACCTTTAATCTTCGACAATAACAAATAATGAAAATTAAACATATACAATAAATATTTATACATCCATAAAATAAAATCTCCTACAACTCATCATAAAAAATTTAACAAATTTGTAGATCCTTAATCAAACACGAACTTACATCGTTTCAACTTGTTTAACTTCAATTCAAAACGATGCAAAACAATATTAAAATAAAATCTAAAGAAACTATCACTTTTCCAAAAACTGTTTGATCAAAAAATCCTAGATCTGTCACTACATGTTAACTTAACAGGCACATAACTTCACCCGAAATGATCGATCGGGCTCTTGATCATTATAACAAACAATGAGATTAAAAAATAATAACCTGAAAAAGTCCCATGGAGAGTCATAACCAGGAGGCAACTCCATAAGACCATCTTTGGCATATATGCACCGGTAAACCGGTCCGGCCGACGGCATTCCTCCGGCGGCATCCCTCGAGTCCTCGACTTTGATGGTGTAAAGTGACATTTTTATTTCGGTGAGAGATGTGTTGAGAGTGAGTGAGTGAAGGTTAATTATAAAGAGGAAGAAGAAGAAGAAGAAGAAATAAATGGAGGAGGGTGGTGGCTCAGCTGCATTATACGGCAAAGCCTTTATGAGAGCCTCTATTTTATCCCACCAACTTTAATTTTTATATTGTGTTAGTTAAATTTATATTTTTAATCACTAGTAAAAAGAATATTTGACTTTTTTTAATGTTTTTTTAAAACTGGTGGGGGTTTATAAATGCAAGCAAGAATAATTAAAAAGGAGGTAGAAATACAAGCCGACCAGAACATAAGTTAAAACTTAGAAAAGAAATCAAGATTAAGTTTACATACTTTTAAAAAAAAGTATTAAAATTACATTTTTGTGCTTTGATCGGTTCTTCACCCATACATAAGACATTGGTTTTACCTCTTCTATTATCTTAGAGATGGCCATTGGATTTGAGTTATATATCTGGCATGTCGTTTCTTGAACTCCATAGACTCCAAATAGATAGTGTATATGTTAATTGTTAAGTGTCACGGGCGGCTTCTTAGTGTTACTTCTTGGAATATGTTTTGAGAATTTTAAAGAGTTTCCTTTTTTAAAAAAAAGAAAAGGATAAAAATGCATGGATTTTGCACTGTGATGTAATATCTAATAACTAGTCTGGCAACTCGTGTACTATACGGAGTGAATACAAATATTAAATTAACAGTTAATTATTAATATTTAAAAATTAAAAAAAAATTATATAAGATATGATTAAAGTTACGTATAATTGACTACCTTAAGTATTAAATCAATAACAATATTTTTTAAACTTTAGTTTTAAGTTTTTTATAAATGCAATTTTGAAGAAAAATGGTTTTTTAACAATGTCATTTTTTTAAAGAAAAGTTCTTTGTATTAAAAAATCTCATAATTCATAAAAATTTTGTTTTTGTATAAATTATGTTTTTAATAAAAATAAACATGTTTATATTTTTTTAATCTATTTTATATTTAGAAAGGATATAAAAAAAATCATTAGTCTTTGATAACAATATTAAATGGTTGACTTGCTATGCTAGTGACATATGTTAATATGAGTGTGTGATAAAACTTATTTTATTTTATGAAAGATGATTATTAATATGTTCGTCGATAAATACTACTTGCTTAAATGAAATGATCAAAGATGCAATATTTATGATGATTATTAGTAGGTAAATTGACCAGTGCAAATTATAATCTTACAAAATTAGCTTTTGCCTCTCTTTTATCAAACTGAATTTTTAATATGTAGTAACATTTTATATTGTGCGATTAAATGTTTATAAAATTTACTAGTGGAAATGTCCGCGCGTTGCGGCGGTACAGTTGTTGCGTGATTTTTTGGGAATTCGATTTTAGTTAGTATCGGCTCGGTGCATAAATTAAAAAATCAAAAACAATTATTGAAAAAACTGAATGAAAGAAAACAAATACATATATTACAAAAGTCTTTAACACAAGTATACTATCACAACAAGATTAGTGAAAATATGGGTAGTATTTGTGGTCGGAAATCACTTATTACCTAGATTTTAGGGGGGTTTCGTTTTATGAATGTAGTTTAGAGTTTTATGATCATCGGAGACAGCTTTCGGTGGTGATTTGCATAAACCGGAGAAAATTAATGGAGAAATTATCAAAACAAATTACTATTTTGATTGTTATTGAGCTTTAAACAACCGGCAAGGGAAAGAGGGATTAGTGCTCAATCGCAATGAATGAACGAAATTGAAACTAATCGGCGATTTTGTTTGGGCACGTGTATATGCTTTAGCATTTGTATTATAAGCATCATATATTATACTTTATTGTAAGGGTATAAACGTAATAAAATGGTTAATTTTTTAAAATTTAAGCATGACTTTTCATATGGGTGTCTTAATCCATATGTAAAATTATCATTCAATCTTTCTTTCACTTTTATTATAAAAGATATTGATAAATATTAAAATTATTAAACTCATAATATGCCCCTAGAAAAATATTAGTATTGTAATTATTATAAACATGAAGATATACATATATATAAGTTATATACTTAAATATTTAAATAAAATAATACTTAATTTAAATAATATTTAGTTATAAAAATATAATTAGTAAATATAAATTTAAATGTGAAGTTATAGTATCATAAATAAAATAAAATTTAATTACGTGAATTAAATAATATCATATTATTAAATAATGTATTAATAACTTTTATTAAATACATGAAAGAGACAAGGGCAAAAATGTCAAGTTATATAAAATTTAATTGATAAATTTATCATATTGCCCCTAAAGTGTCTTAAAATGTTAATCAATTTTCTATTATACCACTCTTAAATGTCTTGTACTTCTTTGTATATGTTGATTTAAAACTTGTATGCTTGGCAAAATTAAATCTCTATCAAGAGAGATTTATTATAAAGTAGTATAGATATAAATATTTAAATAAAATAATACTTAATTTAAATGGTATTTAGTTTAAAAAAATATGATTAGTAATTATAAATTTAAATTTCAATTTATATTATGATAAATAAATTAAAACTTTAGTTTTAAAAGTATGATTAGTAATTATAAATTTAAATGTCAATTTATATTATTATAAATAAAATAAAAACAAATAAAGTGAATTAAATAATATCATATTATTAAATAATATATTAATAATGTGTATTAAATAATACAATAATTAGAAGTTAATTAAATGGGGGCAAAAGTGGAATTATTGCAGAAAACACTTGTATTATATGCTTAAAATGTTGTATAGGTATCTTACACTTTAAATAAAATTATCATCTTATCCTTCTAATATGTATTATATAGTAGTATAGATTATTGCAAATGTATAATGTTTAAACGATATATGTTGTTCGTACATCATAATATTGTTACACATAAATTAATAAGTTCATAATGTGTTCTTCAAAACTAATGGTGTCCAAGTATTTAATAAATTTTTAAATAATAATACCGTTTAAAAACAACAAATTAGAACATATTGATACTTTCATTAGAAAAACATATCCAATGTTTAATATGTAGTTTTGAGGGTTTTGCAAGTTCAACCATTTTGCTTCCTCTTAAAATCGTTTGACCAATAAACGGAGGATGCATACATCAATGGTAAGTTCTAAACCAGTTTTACTTTAGTTTTTCTTAGTGTTGTCTAATTTATTTAATATTGTTAGGGTTCATTTTATTTGTCCATTAGCTTGTAACGGTAGTCGGTACCAGAGGCATATATCAAAGGTAGGGTCTAAACCATTTTTACTTTATTTTTTTTTTAGTTTTGTCTGATTTGTTTAAAATCGTTTGGGTTCATTTAATTTCCCGGTCCATTTGCCTGTAACCCAAGGCACTTATGAGTCTTTATTTAACTGGTAAGATCAACCTAAATTTCAAAAAAATTGATAAAAAGTTTTGAAAAAAAATTGCAGCAAGAATCTATTGTCCATCTGGGCTTTATCAAGGATTCACTTAGGATTTGAACATGTGTTATTACTAAAATGAAAGTTAACATTTAATGATACATTAAATAGTTTTGATTATTTATATTCTTTTCAAATTATAAAACAGATTTTTTGATAAATTAAAAACATGTTTATTTTTATTAAAAACTTTATTTTTTTAAAAAAGCAATAATTTAGAATATGAAGGTTTTTAATACAAAGAACGTTAAGAAAATGCCATCGTTTAAGAAAAGTACTTCTAAAAAGTTTGAAGTGTTATAACAAACAATTTTTAAAGCAAAATCTTTTTAAAGATGAAAGTTTGAAAAATATTATTATTATTTTATTACCTAAAATAGTTAATTATACATAATTTTAATCATATTTTAAGTGATTAACAAATAATTATTAATTTAATATTTTCATTTTACATGTGTAATATACAGGTTTTTTAACTAGTAATTAGTACTTGATAATTGTAATGCCATTTTTGTTGATATATGTTTTTATTAACTAAAGGATAATTAACGTTTAATTACTTAAAATGTCCATTTATGTTATTGTAGTCTGATGATATAGTCATTGTCCTTTATACATACAATTTAAGTTTAGGTCACGTGAAAAAGTTGTATGGCATAGAAGAAAAAATCAAATTGCTCAAAAACAAAATGAATATTAAACGTAAAATAAAAAGTGTATCGATCATTTAATTATTTTGGGTGGTTGAATCACATTAATTACATAAATGCAAGGCTGAGGATGGAAACTCATTTGGGACCATACATTATTATCATGTTATTGTATAAATTCAATTGAATGACATTTTTTATATAAAATATAAAATATGCATATATCTCTTAAGAACTTATTTTTATGTGACAACTCTAATAATTAATGTGAGCTACGTATTTAACATCTTATACAAGTTACATATTCTTTTCATATTTTTTTAAAACGTTAATAACTTTTCAGAACATTATTTTTCAAAAAATTTCATCACAAAATTCAATTTTTTTTATCTTTTGTAACGTATACCATATTGATATACTTATAAAAAAATTCGTACACCCATTATTCACACATGTGTAAATTAGTCATTACACATGTGTAAATCTGGTTTTACTCATGTGTAAATTAGGTGTTATACATGTGTAAAACGAATTTTGTAAAAGAAACAAGTTTATTTTTTATTTTTTATAAATTTTTTTATGAATGAGGGAACTTTTTTGTTGTTTTATTTTTTTTATTTTTATGTTATTATTGTTTTATAAATTTTTTATTATTTTTTCGTTATTTACCTTTCTACCAATGAAAACTTGTAGCTAACATTGGTTTTTAAAAATTTAGAAAAATAAAAATAAATTCTCATTTAATCGCTAGTCTGTTAAAGTATTGGTGCATTTGTTATTTGTTTAAGTATACATATAAAAAATTATTGTTCCTTTTATACGAAAAGGTATTCAACTTTTAAGATACTATTTATTTAGTAAAAATATTTATTGTTAAATGTTTACTATTTTATATTACTAATTACCAAATCTTTTTTTTTTATGCTTCATGGTTTATATTTCAAGCTTTGGTGGGTTATACTTTTGTTTTTTTATACTTTTAATCTTAATACTTTTACATCTTTTACAATTTAACTCTTACAACTTTTAATTATGGTCCCCCTATAGTTTTTTACAATTTTTTTGTTTTACGTTTCGATCTAAATTTTACGAGTTAATACGTCGCAACGCACGCGTGTGGTTTCAATGTTTTTACGCATACTTTTTCCCCGTTTAACGACCCTGTCATAACGCGCGGATTCTAAATCGACTTGTTTAAAATTATTAGTTTCTAATATGAGTTTTTCGGTGTTGGTGGTCGTTAATGGTGGTGTGACATTGGTACTACTTGGTATGATTTTACGCCCCCGTCGCAACGCGGGGAGCTTAATACTAGGTGAAATTAATTTATAAAGAATACTAGATTTGTTCATCAATAAAATGTATTAAAAAATATCATCAAAATAAACATGTTAACTCATTCTTCTGGTCATATTTAAAATTGATTTTAAGCTCATCTCGTGATAAAAATATCAAAAACCAACCAATCAGATGACGTCAAATCAGTTTCACCAACTAAGAATGCAAAACTTAAACTAGCAAACCAATCAAATGAATAAACATGCGTAAAGGCCGATCAAAATGTTCTAGATAATTAATATGTTTGTGGATCAATAGTATTGTATTGATAAATACTATTTTTTAGAATTAAGAAGTTCTAACAACTATTAAACATAGTATAATCGGAGTATGAGGTTTTAGGTTCAAATGCAGACATGATGTAACTTGATGAAATGTAAAAGTAGAAGTATAATATATTAGCCGTTCAAAAAAAATATATGCCTTTTATTTATGTAGTATTGTGTTCAAGTCTCATTTAAAAAATGAAGTAGATTCTAATTAGATTGCGAATCGTTTAAAAATAAATATAAAAGAAGATCTAAAATTAAATGTTTTTGAATTGACATTTATTTCCGGTGTTCATTCCAATATTTGCACACTCGGAAGTCAAACCATCGCCGGTAGCATTTATTTGTATCGTACACGTTAACCACCCGTAACATACATAAAAAATAGAGAAAATATAAAAAGTAATATATTCTTGTTTACGTATAAACTCAATGGATATATATTTATAAGAAATTTCATATGACCACATTATGTTTGCGTATCATATAAATATACTAAAACTAAAATGTATAAGCATAATTAACTGTAAAAATATTAAGTACATACAAAAGATAAAATAGACACTTAATAAAAATCATAAATTTAACTAACGTAAATTAAAAGTTGGCCGATGTGTACTTTTCAAAGTATTTATTATTGTACCATCTGAACATAAGCCAGATAAGTAACATATATTCGGAACTTTTTTGATGATTATACAAGTAAATTCATGTCACGCTGGTGGCGTGAATGATTGACACATGGCGGCGGTCGAGATTATGACCAAAGTGATGGTGGAGGTTGTGAAACCGAAAATGGGGGCAGTAGAGGTGGTGATAATGTCAACGGCGGCAATATGATTATGGTGGCGGCAAATGTGGTGGTGGGGGGAGTGATTGTGTTGGTGTGTCAATCCGTAGGTGATGGTGACAAACTATTGTCAATTGGTAGCACTCGCTATTTGCACCTGTTTCATGTTAGCTGCTTTCATAAAAATGATCTCTTTTATCTCGTATTATATTTGATTTACTCAACTCAACTTATCTAACTAAAAAAGATAACCAAAATCAACTCATTTGTTTAAGAAAGGAACATGGTTACTATGATTACAGAGTGTAAATATAACTAGGTAAGTACAATCATTTAAACATTAAAACCATTTTTCTAATAAAGATATGCCATAATATGGCAATGGCATAACCCATAATTGCTAATTCTACAAGTCTCCAAGTTAAAGAAAATGAAAGTGATGTTTTGCTTCACACTTTGCCAACTCTAATTCATACAATACAAGCTAAGCTACCTCATCTTCTTAAGCATCATGCTTTCCCTTTTAACATTACCAATTTTATACCCTAATTCATCCACATGTTCCTCGAGTGGTCTCATTGGTAAGGGAACTTGTGTTTATGTATATTGAATAAAGAGTACTTGTGATTAAAAGAATTAACCATACACCATAAGCAAGAAACAATTTCAAACAAAGTATTTTTTTTACTATTCCAATCATATGTGCGGAATTAGAGGGGGTTCGTAACACTCCTTACTGACCAAATATTTTTTAAATTGACACAAGCATTGTTGTTTTCTTGTAGTTCGACCCCTAAAACTATTCGCTACGGAATAACAAAAGTGAATGTATTAAAAAAGTATATATTGTGACCTAAATTTAAAAAAAAAAAAATCTATTGTGACCTATATAATATGATAATCAACGACCGATTTTTCTCCATAACTGATAAAAACCTTCCTTAATAAGATATTCTTTTTTATCTTCTTCAGCAACAAGAGTACCACTTGCTATACCTTAAAAGAAACACATACAATCCCAATGCTTTTTACCTTATAAATGAATCATCCCACCTTCAAATTCTATATTTTCTTCATACCCCCTTTTCAAAAGCTTGCACATAACCATGAAATACAATGAAATTTCTCATTTCAGCCATCCCGAACACCGGCTCACATACGACTACACCCAAGTCCCATTCAAGTGCGATGGGTGCAACGAACCTGGTATCGGGTCCCACTACAAGTGCACCACATGCAACCATGACTTGCATGTCCATTGCGCCATCCCATCGTCTTCCATCTCCCACCCGTTCTACACCAAGTGCACCTTCCAGTTCCTAACCACTCCACCTGGCTCCGCACCCCGTTACTGCAACGCATGCGAAAAAGACATACATGGGTTCGTCTACCACTGTAAGGCATGTGGGTTTGACCTACACCCATGTTGTGCTAAGCTTCCAACCATGCTGGATGATGGTGAGGTCAAATTGTACTTGTGCAGAAAGGTGGGGTCAGCCTGCCACAAATGTGGTAAGAAAGGTCGCAGTTGGAGCTATCGATCAACATGCAAGAAGTATAACTTACATGTGGCTTGTGCAAAAGAGATGTTGGCAGAGAATTGGCATGATATATATTACCGTGGGACCTGGCTCGGGGAGAATGGAGACTATAGTAACGACATGTATGGGCAAAACTGGAAACTGGAGACAAAAATTCCTAGCTTGAAGGGGACATTACAAAGTTATCATAAAAGGGGTCCAAAAAGAAAAGGAAAAATAAAGAAATGTTGTAAGATAGCAGGTTTAGCAGTTCAGTTTGTGATATCAGCAATTCTTGGTGATCCTACTACTTTAATTGCTGGTGTTGTTGGTGCTCTAATGTCAAAATAGAATAAACATTTCTCATGTTTTAATCAAGAACACTAGAACTAGATTATGAAATACTGATCTTATTGTATAATATAATTCTTGTAAATTTGAAGCCCATAAATAGAAATTAATACCGATACAAACCTAATTGCAGTAGATTTCAGATTGTACCTTATCATCAAAATGGATGTCCTTGTTGAAGATTTCTAAGAACCAGATTTAAAGCAGTGTTTCCACAAGAAACTGGATATACAAACCATGAGATGAAAAGACTAACTTACCCACACCCGTAATTTACATCAGGAACTGTAGCAACAGATTTGAATGGAATTTCAACTCGTTCTTTCACAAGGCATCGAGTTACACCATTCTCAACAACGAGAACTTTGCCAGGTGGACATTCAACCATCTTTTCTGTCTTTTCTTCATCCCCTTGTTCTTGAGCCATACCAAAAACCTTGAAATCATTCCCTCTTCTGTTGAGTCTCGGTTCAAAACCAGTCAAATGCAGAACAGCTATGAAACCAACAACGGTAAAAACTGTTCTTGCAGCAGCACCAATAATCTGTCTCAATCCTCTTAATGGACTTTTGGGCTTTGATTGGTGAACACTTCCGTTTGATACACCGTTTGGAGAATCATTTTGAGGAATTTTAGTTGCTAAAGAGAAATGTGAGGAAGTAGGTCGGGGTGGGTAAGGAGGAAGAACAAGATCATTGTTTTCCATTTCTACTGCTGAGCTGGCAAAAGCAGTAGCTTCCTGTATGACCTCCAACTCATCACCTTTGTATGCTTTTAGCTTTTGTAGCAACTTCTTGCGACTATTATCAATTTCCGTTAGAGATGTTTCCTTCTCATACCATTGTTGTTGTTGTAATTCCTAAAACAAAGTCCAAACTATCAAAATCAACAGAGAAGCAAAAGATGCAGAGGATAATAAGTAAGTGGAACAATAGCATTCCCTACTCAGAATAAGTTTTACACAAAACTTTAAGGTCCAAGAATTCCAACTAAGTTCAATCTTATATTCAAGTTCCTACAATCTCACTTCAACTTGACAAATTTCATGGTTTGCACTAGGATCACCGATTCACCGGTGATGCTCACAACTCTAAATGATCACAAGAAAGAAAGAAATCAAAGAGAAAGATGAACATGGAGATTTATAGTAGTTTGATCGGTATGATCTGCGTCCACTTTGCTGCAACAAGTATGCATATTGATAAGGTGCTCAAAAAGATTACAAATTTACAATAGCATATGATATCTATATATAGCCAAGAAAATCTAACAACAAACTATTATTCCAAAGCTTACATTACCATTAATAGATTTGGACCCATATTTGACACAACCCAACAGCACGCATAATGTTCATGCAAGAACAGCAATGTGGATCCTATTTTGCCACAAGTAAAAAATAACACCCAAACATCATCACTAGCAGCACAAAAACCAGTATTTGAGGGGAAAAAGCCAATAATATACACAATCAAACCTCTAAGCCTCTAATCATCTAGCAAAATCGATTACACCTTTTGGTTTAATTCAAAAAGATTAATAAATAAACACAAAGCAACCAATTCATTCTTCCACCCTAAAACAAAGCCACAACTAAAATGAATTGTGTTTTCAACTTCAAAATTAATACAAATTCCACATTTTTTTCAACAAAATTACCACCAACCAAATATACTACACGACATGAACGATAAAAACTCAGAAAATCAGCCAAATTGACCAAGAATTTGCAACAAATTCCAACACAGAGATTCAATTCGTCGTCTAGAATGCAAAATCAGGGCTCGTAACAGAATCACTTAAACTCAAACTGAAAGAACACATATATACAGACCTGCAAAGAAGAAAGCTGAGCCTCAAGCGCTTCAAGCGAATCGCGAATGCTCAAAAGCCCCTCTGCTTCTTCTTCTTCTTCTTCTTCTTCTTCTCCATCGTCTTGTGATGATGAAGCATTGTGAATGCAATTGGTGATCTTTGATCGGAGCTCCGATGCTCGAGCAAGCACCAAGGCAATACCGTCGTCATCCATCTACCAATTGTTGTTGATAGGGTTTTGCATATAGAGCGCCAAAATTAGGGCTTTTTTTTATGAGAATGAGATAGGCACTCTTTTTGTTGCTACTGTTGTTGACAACAATGACAACAAAATATATAAAATTTTAGTGTTTGAAGAGAAATAATATTTAAAGGATGTGCGGTTAGCCTCATAAGTTTTTTTATTTATTTGTGTAAATATATCCAAACATTGGATCGTTAGTCTAGTAGTCAACAACTAACATCAAACCATGACAAAAAAAAAAAAAAAAGCATATATTAATACACACAAAAAGGTTGTTGAGGTGTACAAATCGTTTTTTTAAACAGGACCGGTTTTTTTTTGCATATGTTTAAACTGTTTTTTTATTTAAATCGGTTCAGTTTCAAACCGGTTTTTCATTAAAAATTCCCAAACCGTCCTGTGCAGTTTGGACCGGTTTGAAAACCAGTTTTTCAAAACACCGGTTTTTATCCTGGTTTAATCATTTTTTAATTAAAACTTGTTTGCAAACCGGTTTTGGGTGTCGGGCTACCAAACCGGTATACAAACCGCCGGTTCGAGTTGGTTTATTAACAGGTTTGGCTCAAACCGGTTTTTTTTATCAAACCGGTTTGGTTTTTTTTGGTTTTTTTCCTTAATCGGTTTGTGTGTACATCTCTGCAAAAAGGTATCTATAAATGTTAATTTTTTTATAGTTTATTGTTTTAAATTGATTATGTATTAAACATGATATAAATAGTGAATGCTTAATACATCCTTAATGAACATTGTGCTTATCTATGAAACATATGATAGTTTATATTTTGATTATTTATAAACTATAAATAAAAAGTTGATCATATGCGTAAGTTGAAACCAAAATAAAGTTGAAAAAGACCTCGTTGCAATAACTCAAAACACAAAGTGCTAAACTTTCAATGTGATCCATCCCTTGTTTTGATTGTCTTTCTTCACGCCTTGAATCAAACACATACATCTAACATTATGTCTTGAAGGCTTACAAAAAACCCTTCTCAAAAACAACTTAAAAACTTGATTTTGTGGCACACGGCTATCAACTCTTTTATACATACCCATATGGTAATTTTGGTGCACGTGATTATTATGTATTATAAAAACGTAACGGTGTTATTATTATAAGACATTATATGTTTACGGTGGCTTTAACTATCATATTTTCACCATAAATGTGGCGTAGGACAAAGCAATTTTGGCTTCTACGCATACTTATAGTGTGCATAAGCCTACCGTAATTATGGGATTTTCTTGAAGATGGAACATGGCTAAATGCTATCAATATGTACATTTTATTTGCATCTACATAGGCATACATCTAACACACAAGGTAATACATAGAAATGAAACAACTAGGTAAGCTAAATAGTACTTATGCTTTAAACAACAATTTCATATATACTTTTCTTTAAAACTTATCATGTACTCACCTTGGCTATTTAGAGTTTTCAATTGCAAGTTCCAAACCAAGATTATCTTAAATGTTAACTCAACACAATTGGTGTCCTTAAGTTGAAAAAAAAATTGGGTGATTTCGTTATAATTTCAATTATCTTGATGTTATTCTTTGAATCCTATATTCCAACGCGAATGAACTTTTAAGACCAAATGGGTAAAGAATAGATGTCATATTCAACTCCATTGAATTTTAATGTAGCCCAACAAAACAAACGTCTTAAACTCTTATAACAATGATTACACCTAATCATTATAATAAAATTACAAAGATATTCACATGTTACAAATTAATTATGCAACATTCAATTTAATCTCTTGTTATTGACATTTACATATACAAGAAAAACATAAACAAGTTGAAATTAATCTCAAGATGCATCTGCAACATGTAATCTCAAACAATTAAACAAATTCTGACAGAATCAGATAACGAAAATCAAAATTATGTGGGGCCCACTCAACCTTCTTTAAAGATTTTCGTGCTCGAATCAACTTGAAACTCTTGTGGTAAAACTCAGGAACAGAATGTTCAATCATATCCATCAACCCATTCAAGCACAAACTCGAATCTTTCATGTACAATTCTACAAGTTTTGGGAGGAACAACTTTTGACCTTTTGGTATTTTAATGTTTGTATGAATATACTCTTCTTTCGCCACTTCAAGCTCTTGGAAGACGCTCTTTGGCGTGTAGATTCGTACCTGAAAGTAACATAGAAGTGAAGAAAAGAAGATACTAATGATCACTAAAGACATCAGGAATTCAAGATTCAATCTTGTATACCATGGGATCAGAATGACTTCCACAACAAAGCGCGAAATATAGAAGAGGCTGCTCATGATCTATTGCATACTCTTTGCGCACATCTCTTGACTTGCATCTAACCTTTGGAAATAGCAAAGATTGAAGCCACTACAAGCATAGAAGTGTTGTTAGCTTCATTAGAACCATATAGTCTAAAGGTGTTAAAATGGGCTGGTCGGCTAACGGGTCAAAACGATTAGTTTTTATATGGTGGTAACAGGTAGGATCAGGCCCATAAACACTATTTGTACAAAACTTTTGTTAAGCAATTAGAGTGGAAATATAATTACAAGAACTATACTATTTCAGTAACATTTAATTCTTTGAACAAAATGAGCTTGAGGGTTTTATTTTTTATTATTAATATTCTTTTGACCTGTTATAGACAAAACATAACAAGAATGGACTACGTTATAAATAAACTAGACAAAATTGTCGCCTCTAATACATTTTCTTAAATTTTTGAGAGTTGATAAAGCTTACTTGTCCAGGACGAGGCAACCTGCATCCGAGTATAGTTCTTTGAATGTCACCAACACTAATATTATGACCACCAATGTTATAAGAAGCCTGAAATATGCATAAATATTATTACTTATTCCTTTGCATTGCAAACCAAAAAAAAAAAAAAAAAAAAACTATGGTGCGCCCGTGTTTATATTTTGGATTCATGTGTTTACCTTCAGGGCTAAAGTGATCCTCTTCAAAGCACCGCGTGGAGTTCCATAAACCAAAAACGCCTATAATTATAAGTCACGAACGTTATAATAACACATGTCACCCCACCTTAACAATTTGAAGAAAATTTTAAAAAAATTGTGAATTTTACATGCATCATGAGCGCGTTATGAACATTAATCCAAAAGGCTAGCTTTTCCTCAGGTTTCAATGTTCTAGGATCAACCTGTTCCAACTGAGAAACTAAAGATCTGCAAAATGATTGTGTTTTTCATCATTAGGAATGTAAAAAGACACAGGTCAGGACCATAAACTTAAAAGGTGTCCAATACTCACTTATAGTTTCGTTCTTTATGTTCAACATTACTCGATCTATGATCATTTATGCAAATACCTCGCACCTCAACAACGTTTAACCAAGATTCACTAAACTCCCTTAATGGTTCAAAATCATTATGTACCCATGCTGTTTCACCTTCGCATTGTGGGCTCCATATACTAAACTCTTCTCGTGGTGAAGAATCACTAAGTGGTGAATGGAAACCATGACTCAACAAAGGTGGATCTGAAATTTGACAGTATATAGTGCAAATGCATTTAACCATCTCCTCAGAAAGCCGATTTGCAGACAGACAAACATCACGACGCTCAGATAAACTTATGTTTGATAGATCATCCGTAGGACGCTGGTAAATCATCATCGAAATGATACATAATCGAAGTTTGTGACATTAAATTTAAGATTCAAAGCTGTAAAGATTGATTATTTGACTAAGTTACCTCTAGCATTGCTAATGGCAATGAATGGTATGAATCAAGAGCTTCAAGAACAACTTTTTCTTGAGGATTTGTTCTTACTGAAAGTGAAGAGTGGCTTCGATGAACAGTAGAATCTTCAAATGGTTCCTTTGATACTGAATTTACGTATCCTTGGAAAGCTTTACGATAAAGTGAGAGGAGATACGTCTCCAAATGCTTAACTTCAAATTCTAGCATTGATATCTCCTTGATCAAATCTTTAGCCGGCTGATTAGCAGAGGAAAACGAGCTTCAAATAATGAAATCTTGATAAACATGAGGGCATGATGAGGTCTTTTTACCTTTGGAAGTAAATCTTCATCGCTGGGATCATGTATCAAAGGTTCATCAGCTGTTGCTTTCTCCAACTCTCTGCGTATGATGAACTGATCTTCGAGTTGCTTTTGAAGCTGTAGAATCTGCGAAAAGAACCCACAATCGATGATGATTGAACACAGACGAATTCTGGTGAAAATTCAAACATTTGTACCTCTTTGTTTAGTGAGTCCTTCGTGCTTCTGAACTGGAACTCTTTGGGTTCTTTGCAATTCTTAACCTGGTGCATAGACTATTTAATGCTAAAAATCAAGACTCATATAGATTGAAATACTAAAATATCAAGAAAGCTCACCATTTTTAGATGCTGAGGAGCTGTGAAAATTGGGTTCTTATGCTCATAGATCCTGTGATCACTGTCAAATTCAACAACAAAACTGGATTCAATTCGATTTCGACATTTGAGTTTATAGCATTTGATTACAATCACAATATCAGATGAATGTTGTGAAAGCTTAATTCTTCACACAAATCAAACTAACACAATAATTCAATTAAAAACAGAAATATGCAAGTGTTTTAGAACCAAACTGTTGCTAGCAAATCGTCGAACAGTTTGTGTGCTCAAGAAAACACGTGTGGAGAATAATACCTCTTACAACGCTTGTGTTTTGAAGCAAATGATTAACTTCCAAAAAGAAATAGGGGTGTTGGAGAAGGACCCACTTTAATAAATCATCATTACTTGTGGGAAACACCACATAATCCCAAAATTAAAACATCAAGAATAACAGCAATGATCACAATATTAGGGTTCATCAAGAACAGAGGGTTCATCAAGAATAACACCCTTTAACCCTTATTGATTCTCCAAAAGTTTTAACCAAAATCTGAACTTTTTCCAATAAACCAAATGGGTTTTGTGTAATATGAATAATCAATTCAATTACAAAAGAATATGAAGGAGGTTTCATCATCTTATGTAATGTGGAAGTTCATGCATCTGTTATTTTCCTCCTTTTGCCATTTTGAACGATATTTAGTGCATTTTCTCAATAATAAATAACCCAGGATCATATGTTTATTTTGGACAAAATTAAGTAAATAATCATTTTGATTAAATATATTACTAAAATAGTTATTATTGTTGTTTTTTAAATTTACCAATTTTACATTTATAAAATCTTTTAATTAAAGGAAACCCAATAAATAATGACATATAATTCGTTTTCACACAAAACTTAATAATTTTTCGTAAAATACAGGCGCTATTGCATCAACTAGAAATTGATAGAAAAGTATGTGCTTTTATGCCGATTAGACTCTCAACTAATAACACGCCGACATGTGTTATAGTTAGCGTAAAACTTGATACACGCGTATTTCCCTATTTTGATTGCATATATCATTTGTAACAGTGAAGTTGATAATTTTAATAGAAAAATCAATAGCTATTTGGATGATATATTTCGTCATGATGATTTTCACCCAATTTTCTCTTATTTTAATTTACATGAATGCTAATTTTGATTTAAACAACGTAACTATATTTGAGTCATTTGACCGTCCACTAGTCTTCGAAAGTGATGTTACCTTTGTGTATGCGCCTTTTGCAAAGTGTTGGCTTTTATTTTTTTGCATCAAAAGGAGTAATTCACGTCCATGCATCAACACATTGATGAAGAAAATTCAATATGTAGTATTTGGCATATAATGCTTGAAATATACTTCTCACCAAGACTAGCTTTACAAATTCTTATTTTTTTAATATTTATTTTCAAGAATGTAGATCGAAATCATGCATTTGATACGAAGCAAACGCTATTCGTTTTTACTCTCGAAAACTATAATATGTTGATGTAACTCAACGGATGAGGATAAACCACGTGTCTTTAAGTGTGTTTTGACTATAGATCATCTTGACCAGTCATTCGTATATAAAATAAAAATGAACCGACCAGTCGACCAGAATAATTTGATAAGGAATATTGGTTGATACAAGTAAGCATACATCTTGTATTCCAATCACAGTAAGATCATTCTCAAAAGCCACAAAAGGGTACATAAATAAGGTTATCACTTCTCTTTTAAACAAAATCTTCATCTTTGACTTTTATCTGTCAAACCAGTAACACTTCCACTTCCAAATTGCAAAAAGTAGTGCTATAATATAACGACCATCGATATTCAATTCTAATCAAATAAAATAAGCACTTATATATGACATAATCGGATCAAAGAAATCCTAAAAAATTAACCTAATTTTGAATCTTTAAAATCAGTACTTTGACCCCTTTTTTCATGAACACTCTCAGTTGAAACTTTGGTGTTTGGTAGAGAATTAGTATGAGGGTTTTGAAGAATGTATAGTCTTAGAACAAAAGGAGCATCAAAAGGGGAGAAAGTTGAAAGTCAAATGCAAAGCAAAAAGAATTGAAAAGAAGTAAGACTGTTTACTGTTTAGGTAATCTACCTATTGTTTAATTCCAAGTTAAAGTTGTCCACTAGGTTCTTGATGAGATATTGGTGCACAAAGGTCCCATTTTTTGGGGCTGGAGAACACAAAAAAGAACCTTTCTAAACTTTTTTATACCACCTCCCAAGATAATAAAGTTCAACAAAAGACAACCCAATAGTATCAAAATTCAAGAATTAAAAAGTTTTATAAAACTTAAAAAAAAAGACTTTTTTTTTTTTAATTTAGTTTCTTTTATCATGAGAAGATGTTTTTCTTGACTCCTATCACTCTATCAGTAGTGTTTTGTGTTATAAAGTTAATACATTTACTTACTAAACTGGAACTTTTCATTTCTCAACTCGAGGTGGTAACAAAACGACGACATTGAGTGTCCCTATCAATAGAGAATTTGACTAACTAATAGATCGATGAACCCTGGCCTTCTCTAGTTCTACATATGAATACATGTTTTATATTTTATCAGCTATTGAAAAAACAATGCTTCATTCTTGTTGAATATTTCAATTGTAAATATGGTTGCAAATATTCAAATAAGTTCATTTTTATCTAGTTTTAGTTTATATTGTTTGTTTTCTATGTCAAATTGATAGTTTGGGCTCATGTCTTGTTGCCCTTGCACTGATGCACGTAGCAGACCACACATCCAGCTGCTTGAAAGTTGAAGGGTTTGAGCCAATGGGCTTGTAAGCAGTTTGTTGGGCTTGTAGCTGGTCATGAGTCCAAATACATAACATATAAACTTGTATTAGGCTGTCCTAGTAGGCTAATGCATAAAGGATGAAAGGAGTGTACAAAAGAACACTACCAATCTGGTCACAAATCTTCATCTTCTCTATGTAGGGGTTTTTATCCTCTAGCTGGTCGTCTGATCACCGGTATGTTGAAGACATCGGCTTGTAAGTCTTTGCGTGGCAGTTATCAAAGAGAAGAGTATGTTGGTTCGGAGTTAACTTTATAACATACAATTTCTTTTTTATCACGATAAGGAAATGGCAACACCTACCATATGTACAACTGCAAAAGCTTAATGGCATTGTAGCATAAAGGTCAACTTATTTATGAAAATAAAAGTTATTTAAGAAACCATGTTCAAATGGTGAGATCTATGAAGATTAAGCCTCCCAAACGGGAAGAACTAAGATCATAAGAGAATCTCCACGCATAGAATTTCCACTATAAATAGGGGGTCACAACACGAAGTCAACCATCCTCGTCACTCGCTCATTTTCCTCAAGAGGAAACCTTACTGATTCTCACGTTGTAGGCTGATCACAAAAGACTATATCTGTAATGATTCTAACGAGCTATATCAAGTTAATCACTTTCGTTGCAGCAACAAGTGGTGCCCACCGTGAGGCATGCTCTATACTAACCACCTGGAGGAGTGTCTCATCTCCTCTGTTACTTTGTCAAATCTCTCTAAGTTGCTTCCGATAAAAATACATCCATTGAAAGTGTTGAAGTTCAGGGAGGCTCTCCACCTCCTTTGCAACCAGACTCGACACCTGTGATCACTGACATGATCAAGCTAACACTAGAAGGTGCGAGAATTTCACCCGTCTCTATGAATTGATCAACAATTACTTCTTATGTTTCAGTGTACTTGATTTTTTGAATTTTCGAATATTAGGTTACCTTTGTCTGTGTTTACTTGAACGCGCTTGAATATTACCAATTAATATGTTGCTCATAAGGGGACAATTCTACAACTACAATGCATTACTATGTGAACATTTTCCCAAAGCCAAAATGACCAAATTATCAAATCATGTAATAATAATGATTTTTCAAACATCATTCTGACTCTGCTATTCACTACCAAAACATACAGAGATGGTGTCCCATCATGGAGGAGATGCCAAATTATTATTAAACCTGATATCAGTGGAACAATTTTTTGATATAATACATAAAAATAAGTTCTACAAGGCGAAAACGGGAGATGGTCGGATATTAAAATAGGTAGCAGATGCTAGATAACTACACACCAAGGTTATGTATGCTTTAAACCAAAATGACGAGAAAAAGGTTAACAACATACAAATGTAGGTCAAGATAATTACCCCGAAGGCGTTAACCAGGCAAGGTATTGTAGGAAGATCTCCTTCTGTTCCTTGGTGAGGGAAACAACCATTTGAGTAAAAATCTGAAAGTAATTTGTCTTTTCTGGTGAACGTGTCAATTAACCAAGAACCGACGGTTTCTTCAGATGATGGAATGTCATTCATAATAACACGTCGAACATGGATATGAACTTCAGATGGGGCAACCCCAAATGCATTATCTAAGAAAGTTGGGCAACGGTTTTTGTAGCCAATGGTTATATCATACACTGCAATATATCATAAGCGATAAAGATTGGTTAAATAAGAATAAAAATCTTTCACATAATGATGATAACATCAAAGCACCGAACGCAAAGGATTTGTAGTTTAAAAAAAAACAACAAAACAAAAAAAAAAATCACCAAGAAAGACAAGTACCTGCATCCAAGCAGCCCCTTAGTTCCTCCAAGCAGGCAGCAAAGCCTTTTGCTTTTGGGAGTAAGACATTATGTAAGATAGGTAGCCCGTGTTCAGAAGCAAATTTCTGGCTACGAACGCACTTCTGTTCACTGTAATAAGATAAAAATATAAAATAGATATCATATGCAAAGAAAAAAAAGCACAAAACAATAAAATCAACATGAGCTTTCATGTTTCTGTAGTTCCTCCCTTTCATTTATAAAATAGACACACTAATTGTTTGTAGAAACTTTAGCAATTGGGACAAGGAGCGTTCCACTAAACGGTCTAAACCTAACTCAAATTGTACCAAAATTACCCATTTTGAAATGTTACCCAACCGCCCATTTTGCCATCTCTAGACCTGTAGGAGAAAGTATAATATAAACATTACGTGAAGTCAGTGCCCTCTGGAAAAATAGCAAGCCAGAGAGGATCGTGATGATTCTTGAAAGTTGAAAGCATATGGCGCATTGGCGCTTCATCTATCTCCCATTTCCTCTCAACAGAAATAAACTCCAAAATTTGAAAAGCCCAGCCAAACACAGGCAGCTTCATTAAACTGCTTTTAAGGACATATTTAATATATCCTAAACGCCCCTTCCGCATAGCAAGATCCCATAAGTACATCCAGTCAACCTCCGTTCTGTGATTTGCAATTATCAACACTCTGTCATCTGCAGGAACAGTTTCTCCGGAAAATATTACTTTTGTTTTGTTTATTTTCTCAAATAAAAGGGGCCACAAAGCCAGCCAGCTGCCGAAGAAAAAAGCCGTCGCCTTTCTGCTGTAATGTATACTAAAGAGTCTTAAGATAACAGCTGTGATAAAACCACAGTAGACTAAAATCACGAATGCTGTTGAAAGTAATACTAGTAAACAAAACACGCCCCTTAAGAATCTCAATGGAGTTAGAACACGTGTTTCTGGTACATTACTGTTAACTTCCATCTTTTTTCACAATGTCAAAAAATTCCCTGTTGCACCATAAGGTACTGTAATTAAAATGCACCAAAGGAACTTATTAGCTCCACAGAAAACTTGGGCATGAGATGATTTGTTCCTGTCACAAAAGAGTTAATAAAGAGCCTTAGCATGAGTTGAATATATCATTACATGCAAATTGCTCAAACATCACGCATAGCTTCATAATCAAGAATGATATGGTAGGAAATAAGCAATTGAAGTCACGGTAATATGTGGATTAGCACTGTAATTATAATAGAGTAGGGAAAATATGCGGTTTAGGTAACAAGTAAATACTGACAGGTTGGGTTGAATCAACACTTGTGTCAACATTTTCACCTTTATAATTGTATGAAAAATGCTTTTTAAAATTACCCGTATCACTGGTTAAAAATAAAATATAAAACAAAATTAACCTATTTACCAAAAAATTTAACTTTTCAACCACCTGATTTAATCATTCTCTCATAAAATTCAGTAATATGTCAAAGATGGAAGACTGAAAACGAAACAGAAAATTTGTCACCCTAACTAAACATCTGGACATTTTTCTTACAAATTTGAGCCTTAGAGTTCCATATTCAATACAAAATGTCTATATGATTAAGAGGAAGTGAGTACCCACTGATGGATGAAGAATGATTCTTTAACAAATGCTCTAAATGACAAAAAGTATTTAATCCTTCTGCCTAAAGAAGTGTTGAATGAAAAATGACTTTTCAATAAGTATTCTAAATGACAAAATATAAAAAGAGCTTGATAACAAAAAAAAAAAATAATAATTGTTTTCAATAAAGATGTCTTAAGTTAGCACCTTCATGCCCATTACTAGCAACATCATGCATGCAAACTTCATAAAAAAATGCACCACGTCACTTTTTCCAACTAATCATATGTTTCTTTTAAGAAAATAATAAAACATGCATAATGCCAGCAAATATACAAATGCCAACAAGTACAGAAATTAGAGAACACTTTTGAAAAAAGAACATCTTCAAATTTTAAACCTTCAACTCCCAGCAATACATACCGAGTAAAAACAGCAGTTAACCAAACAGCACATATACCTTAACTATAAGTTTTATATAGACAAGAACCCGAGACGGTATCATTATGTTCTAACCCCACCCAACCCAAAATTATGATAAAAATTACATTAGTCCGGATGCCCTTGAGCTAAACATGGCAGCATGCATGATGCATGATGCATGATCAAGTTGGTTGATAAGTGCATCCAAACATCACTAAATTCAGCGTGAAACTATAACATCATATGATGTAACACAAAGTGCCCTACATCATTTAAATTGACTAGTAGATACACTGAAAAAACTTGTGTAACCCACTCACACCAATAAAGGCTTCATTGATGGACCAACTAAACCTATTAATGCATGTTGTATTCAATATCATACATGTTTGGTCATGTCCATTTAAACCTGTTTGTACATGTAGTTGGTAAATGCTAGCATTCTTTCAATAAGATTCAATGTTTGCTCATAGCCATTTAAACCTGTTAACTTGATATATTCCATAAGGCGCGTAAGGGTGCAATCTAATTTGTTATTTTACCTATTGTTCTGCACTTGACCCAAATCATAATATTATAATCTAAACCTTAAAGTTTCATTTGTGTAGTGGATTACTACTGCTTCTAACTAATACTTACTCAAGCTCTCATTGGGGAATTTCATCAAACAATTGGTGTTCATCTACAAAGGTACATTTTGTTTGCCAACCAAAATGCACATATAGCAACATCAAGTGCAAAAACCAAAATTCAAGTTCACATAAACAACAAATTAACATGAAAACACACACAGATTCCATATTCTAATCAAGTCGATTAACAAAATCTCTCTGACAACACAAATAAACAAATATATAAAATGATTCCACACACATGCAACTTCAATACATCCTGTAATTAAATAAAAATATGCTTCTTTAAGCTACAAAAAGTAATGAAGATCAAACTTCAAATGATTCTAACGGGAATGCACAATCACCGACGCAACAAATCGTCAGAGACAATGACGTCGCTAACTATTAAATCGTCAAGATACGCTGATATGAACAGATTACATACAAAAGAAAGAAGATATGATGATGATGATGGTTACCTTGTGTGGTGATGGTGGGTATTTTAGGGTTCAAATTAACGACAATGGAGGAGGGGCTACAGTGATTCTTACCCAAAATCTTGAAATTCAAGAGAGAGAATTGTGTGTATGATTCGTACTGGATTCTCCACCGACTTTGGTTTATTGTTTTCGAGGAAAACCAGATTCGAGAAAGGGTAAAAACCAATTTATTTCTTTTTAAAAATTTGGTATAATTCAATAGTATACTTTTATTTAGGTGGTGTTTGTTTTTGAATAAGTAAAATGTCTGCAGTATGCGGATCAGATCTGTAAATATTTGTGACAGAAGAGGTGGACCAAACCTCTGCAGTCTGCAACAAGAATACTGTTTTGTTTTTTAACGTCTGCAGATTATTAAAATAAACTAGTGGTGGTGTACGGATGGTGGTGATGGACGGCGGCGCTGGATGGTGGTGGTGGTGGTGGTGGGTGGCAGACGGTTGCTAGTGGTGGAGGTGGACAGTGGTGGCAGCGGACGGTGGTGGTGGCGGAGGTGGACGGGGGTGGCGACGGACGGGGGTGGCGACGGACGGTGGTGGCAGCGGACGGTGGCTGGTGGCGGAGGGGGACGGGGGTGGTGGCGGACGGTGGTGGTGGCGGACGGTGGCTGGTGGCGGAGGTGGACGGTGGTGGCAGCGGCGGCGGCCGGTGGTGGCGGCGGTGGGTGTTGGTGTTGGTGTTTAAGAAGAGGTCTGCAGACCTTAGAAGTGGCTGGACCAAGTCTGCACCAAAAAGAGGTCGCGCAGACGTTTTTTAATGAAATGTTTTCGAAAAAACAAACAGTCTGCAGATGGCAATGTCTGCGCGTGGCCTGCGCGGCGCAGACAAAAGAGCATGCGCATACATTTTTTAGAAAAACAAACACACCATTATAAAAACAGATAGAGACAAGGGTTGTTTACATTTTATTTTGTTTATGTCCCGAGTAGTTTTGATATAAATAGATGTATAGGAAATGTATTGAGTTTAGTTATGATTATAATATGGTAATTGTGTTTTTGTTTTTTCACTTCTTTCTTAGTTTTATAAATTTTTCTTTAAATTCAGTATTTAAAATGCTTAACATGACGGTGTCGATCGAAAAGTTTTATAGAAGTTCATTGTGAATTATGTTATGGTCAATAGTGCACTCTTAGAAGTCATAGAGTGATTTGTTCAATTCTCATGTGATACTTAAATACATTCAATGGCATGTGTAAATGTATGAACAAGATCAAATATGGTTCTTGATTAATATCAAATCTTCAATACTAAGTATAGTATTGAGTCACACTCTTTTCGTGTTGTGGTATATAACAACAGAGCACCCATACATTCGGAAAATTAACCTAGTTGATATAAGTGACTTGTTTTTTGTCAATTTGAGGGGGCTTATAGACTTCATTCCATTGTGTTACAATGTTCATGAAAATGTGTTTTACAAACTTTTACATCAATACAATTATCTCGATACACTTTTGGAAGTATTGTAGACAATTAAAATGGTACTCTTAACCATTTTTAAAAGAAAACATAGTTAAGAAGAGATATCAAAATGGAAACGTGTATGTTGTTTATTCCACCACAATTTGCATACAATCAAAGCCAAAACAATAACATATAGATCTTAAACCAACAATGGGTGCTGTGATGGGAAACACGTGATTTCCTTTAGTAAAAGTCTCATGTTCGAATTTTGTTTCTAACATAATATCGTGAAGGTCACTTCCCCAAAACAAGTTGTGACTTATCTAATCTTGTTATTTAATAATGTATTGACAAGTCTAATAATTTTTCTAGTAATGGGTTCTCATGGTTACCAAAAACAAGGTTGTTACCCTTACTTTTATATCATGACGGCATACCTCTCGCAACTTCCTTGTTTTATCTCGTCATGCTCTGAAAATCCAGATCATGAGTTTCTCTTTGATCTATCCGTCGTTAAGCCCTAAAGTGATATTACCACAAAGCTACGACAACACAAATGAAACATATAAACTATAAAGTTTTTTAAATATAGTTTAACATCCTAGGTAAATTCATCGTCGCCCATGGACACAAGGGATGTTAGGCTAAAAAGAAATATCCAACATAGAATACCACCAACATGTTTTTGACGCATTGATTGTAAACATGGGCGAAGGATAGAAGGGGTCGGGGGGGGCCCTCTTTTTTTCGTGAGTAGTGATAATGTTTGGTACGATGGTGTAAATTTTTAGTCCGGTAGTGTCATTTTTTTATATATATCAAGTTCGCCCCCTCTAAAAAATTTAATTTCACCCCCGCCCCCCTATGGGATTGTTCAAGCTCCGCCACTGATTGTAAATGGGAAAATAATTCACGGTTAGGCGTGCTAGTATGAGTATAATATGATGATGCATGGATGACTTTCTAGGAAGTTTCACTGCAGTAAATAAAAACAAATCTAATGGTTAAAACGGATAATATTGATTTGTATGAGGTTGGATGTTACATATGAAACCGTTTTTTATGCTTTACATACATATTAGTAGCGATATATCTATGTTTCTAGTAGTAATACATGATATTTTACATCAAATGATAACAAAATTAAAGTTAATTACTTGACAACGTAAGTTTAAAGTTCAGGTAAAATCCATTACATTCTCCTTTCGAATCAATATTTCCATTTATGCTAGAGAAAATAAAGGTGCCTCTTCACACAACGTGATTCTAGAGTCCAAAGTGACGTAGGCTTTACAATATTCTTGAATTGTTCTAAAACATTTCTATAATGTTGCTAATAAAACTTTGAATATTCATAGGTTATAGAAACACATATTCTAGAATTGTCAAAGTACATGATATCAACTACAGAATGAGAATCGGATGTATATATTGTTGGCGGTAATTACTAGTATGTTTAACAAGTCGGTAACGTTGGAGGACTTAAGTTGACAAGTCGGTCAAGTTGATTTAATATTCAAATTTATTTTGTTATATCTATTTGATTAAATAAAATATGGTTGTTATTCTACATTAAGTTTAAATCATATTAGGTGTCATAAATAGATAAGTATAAGCTATATTATACAAACTCATGTTGGTGTAAGTTGTAATTATGTTTTTTAAGTTAGTTTTTCTTTGTTATAATAAATCATTGAAAGTTAGCCAATTGATCTTGTTTTCTATATCGATTATGGACTTGATATATCACGTGATATGAAATGAACAAAGGTACTACAATGTCGATGAATGTAAAACTGAGATAAAATAATATCTCATATGTTAAAACGAGACTCTTAGACGCATAGTAAACAATCTGTGTGATGATACAATAACAAAACACCATGATCGAACACCGTTTAGTAGAATACGTGTAATTAGCAATATTATGCTTAAAACCCAAAATAACAGGGGAAACCCTTAACAAACAGATGAAGAAGACAATGTCTTAATAGAGTCTTGTTCTTTCTTTATGGAGGTCTCAGTCAGGCCAAGGCATTCTTGCCATGACACTTTTAATTACGCTTGTTGATAATATGAGTGGTGTTATCCTTGTCGGGTTAAGTTAGTCTCCTTATCAAATGACAAGACCAATTTTATGGCCGAAGGACTGGGCCTGACCATTTCTTTATGTTGTTACGTATCTACCCTTGCCACATAATCTTGTAAAGAGATTACTATTATGGTCCTTGCCAACTTTAGGGCAAGTCTTATGAGACAAACGTGTGTGTCGTCAATTGTTGAAATTGATGTAGATTTATAAATAGATTTAGAGGTTGTGAGATAGTCGTAAAAAGAAAAATAATCAATTTGCCATTGTTGTAACCTAATTTATGATTATTTGGGTTAGAGGATTAAATTGTCATTTTTATATTTTTATCAAATATATTTTATTTTATTTAGAAGTTATTCTTCGTAGCGGTTTACTTCTTAATTTTACCTTATCACGTAGGCAATTTAGATTGATCAGATTATAGTATTAATTTTTCAAATCCTCTCATAAATATCTTGTTTTTTAATAAATGTCATTTTCGTCTCTGTGGTTTGGTAAAACCATCACTTTCATCCAATAATTTGTTTTCTCGCATTTGGGTCCCTCTTGTTTACAATTTTTTTCATTTTCATCCAATCCGTTAACTCCATCCAAAATTTTCAATTAAATGAGGGGTATATTGGTTATTTTATATATATATATATATATATATATATATATATATATATATATATATTCTTTTTCTTTTTTTAACCTGATTTAATTTCTCCCATTTTTGTAAATTGCTATTTTAGTTTTTATGGTTTGGGCATATTTGCCACTTCAATCCAAAAAGAACCAGCATGCCACCATTCTATCACAAAAACCACCAAACCACCACAACCACCCCATCATTGAACCACCAACACCACACTAGATCGCCCCCCACCACCACACACACCAGATCGTCGCCACCATGTAAACCCTAGAAATCGACAGTCAATTTGCAACATGCTGCTTTTAAAAACGCATATCAAAACTTACTAATAACTCTACAATACTCGTTTAAGGGTTCCATATGCTTTTTGAAGGGGTATGTTACAAGTTCGAGATTGATGGTCGATTTTTAGGGTTCACATAGTGGCGCCGATCTAATGAGTGTGGTGTGGTGGCGACAGTGGTTTTGTGGTTCTTGTGATGTGGTGGTGGTGTGATGGTTTTGTGATGTGGTGGTGGTGTGATGGTTCTGTGATGTGGTGGTTCTGTCACGGAGTGGTGGTGATTTGGTGTCCTTTGTGGGGTGATGGTGTGGTGGTTTTTTTATAGTGGGGTGACAAACATGCCCAAATCACAGGGACTAAAATAGCAATATGAAAAGAAAAATAAAACATATATATAAAATGACCAATATATCTTTCATTTAACGGAGAATTTTGGATGAAGCTAATAAACTAGATGAATGTGATAAGATTTGTAAACGACAAGCACCAAGATGCGAAAAAACAAACTATTGTATGAAAGTGTTCAATTTACTTTTTGTTTTTTGTTGTTTGATTAATGTTTAATCTCCCTACTCTAATAAAAAGGTATATAGGAGGACACATGTCAACACTATATTACTCCTTAATAATTTTTTCCCGCTTCTCTCTCCTATTTAATAATCACATTAATTACTAATAATATTATTTAATTTTTTAGATTAAAATAATTTTAATAAATTAAGCAATAGATATTTTTACTAATGTTATTTCTAAGGAAATAATTTTTCATAAATTTAGAAAACTTTTTAGAAAATCAAACTTTTTTAAAATTACAAAATATTTTATAATTGGTGTATTTTATGAGTAAAATCTTAATAAACAAAAAATAATTAAAATTGGGAGTTATAGAAGAAAGTTTTTAAGTATGACATTTTTTAAAACGTTTGTTTTAAAATAAAATGTTTATTTTATTTATTATAATAAAATTTTTAATCATATCTTATTTTAAAATATAGATTTATAATTAATAAATTTTCATTCTATTAAAAACTTTTTTATTCAACCCGTGTAATACACGGGTTTTACTAAAGCTAGTAGTTTATAAACATTAAGAATGAGATTACTTTGAGTGATGACTTGCCAAAGTAAATTTTATTCCTGAGTTAACTAGTTTTACTTTCAACTAACTTTTTTAAATTAACCCTTGGAGATCAACAATTTATCACCTATAATCACCAAATCATTTGATGTATCACAACATAATACTACACGCTATATTATAAAATACAAATGTTAAGTACGCCTTAAATAAATGTGAAAGACCATCAAATACGAATTCATGTTTTTTTTACATAAACAATAAGTCTGGATCTACTTCGGACCTCCTTCCACCACACATTAAGTTTCTGCAACTTGTAAACGAGACAAAAGAAAAAACTACAACTATATACTCCTTTTAGTATCATGTCACGAGGTCATACGAAAAAAAAAAAGATAGAAAAACTAAAGAATTAATATATTTAGCAAAATATAAAGTTAGAGATTATTGTATCATAATCCTAAGCAAACCCGTGATGAATAAGGTCAAGTACGACAGCAACACATCCCACGAGATCACACTATAACATTCTACTATAATATGCTTATTACGTACTTTCCAAAAATGTATGCTTAATTTAATTAATATTCTAAACAAATTATGATTCTCTTCAAATGGGATTAAGTTAAATAGTTGGTGTTATACTATTAGTACTGTAGTTCACAAAGTAAAAAGTAAAAGTTAAAATGTTATCTTATTATACAAATACTATTATAATTATACGAGTAATAAAATTTATTTAGCTTGTGCTTAAACTCATTTGTTAATTGAGTTTCAGTTTAAACTTGAGTTTTAAAACTCATTTAAACTCAACTTGCTTCAACAAATGAGAGTTTTCAGTGAAACTGGTGAACCATACGAACTGATTAAATGTGTGGGACCGAGGGCTCCTAGTATCTGCCACCGCAGCTATGTGATGGAAGGGAAATAGCCTAATCGACCTTCTCAAGTTAAAATAGTTCATGAGCTGTTTGAGCCAAGTACATATTTATATTTATATATGAGAAGCGGTAAAATCATATTTGAATCCAAACGATACAAATAAGTTGTAAATACAATTAAAGTTTTCTATTGTTCAACAATTTTGATCTTTTTTAAGTTTAAAATCTTCATATTTCAAAAGATATGTAAATAATTAGTTTTCACAATGGATCTGCTTTTAAAATATATATATTTTCACAATTATTCCTATCTATATTATTATTATCACATCGGACTATCGGAGTTTAATTCTTAGATAACCAGACCCGATAAATTAACTAAATAAATAACGTCTAAATTTAAAATGTAGGGCCAGAGTGTCATCGCCCCACATATCTAAAAATGCATGCATGTAGTGCATTTTCTTTCTCTATATAAACCAACCATGGTCACACCAAAACAAACCAATACACCAAGAGTACAAGTGAGAATCTTCAATGGAGTCCTACACAAAGTTAGCCATTGTAGCCATTGTTCTAGTCATGAGTCTCGAGACAGGACCCATGGCTACAAATGGGTTCCTCATCTGTAAGGTGCCCATCGAAGGTCTAAAGGCCTGTCAGCCCGCAGTGGCAAAAGGTGTGGATCCTCTTCCACTACCGACACAAAAGTGTTGTGCAGCACTAACTAACGCTGATATGTCTTGTTTTTGCAAGTTAAAGGACTCAAGCATGTTGAGTTTTTATGACATCGACCCGGAACATGCCATGGAGCTACCCGCAAAATGCAAGCTACCACAATCGAAATTCCATTGCTAGATGATAATTATTGTCTTTTGCTTGTCATTATTATGTGTTGTTGATTATGTATGGTGGTGTTTTATGTCTTGTTTATTGTTGGCATGATTGTGCCACATGCGGCGATACTACAGTAGTCGTTGCAGTGGCTATGTAACTTTGTTATTTTGTTCAGTTGAGTTCGTATTAAAAACTTTGTGTACGTTCTTTATTAGTATCCGATACTAATTAAGAAACTTAGAACGTTAAAAGGATAAGTTATGTTGTTTCGAAAAGGAAAATATAAAATATATTTAACTTGACTCAATGACTCCTATAATAACTTGAAACAAAGCTAAGCCAATATACTGGAGATGGGCATCGCCTGGTCTTTGTTTGGTTTGATTTGAACCATTTTACAAGGCCCATAAAGGTTGGCTTTTAGGCTTGGTGAGTTGGCTTGATCCGGTTCGAGATCAGATCTGTCTTTGATGGCCCAATTTCGTTTTAGCAAAAGTCGATTTTGCAATAATACTATGACAAAGCTTCAAATATCATCTAATTCTTTCTCTTTGTTGATTTTTTTGTAAGTTTCGTGAGTAGATTACTGAAAGTCAAAGCGCCTATTAGCGATTGTTAACTGATGGGGAGGGTTATGAAACTGTTGAAAAACAAACATCTTTAAAAACATATCAAATGGGCTTTGGTCTAAAAGAGATTAGGTAGAGCGGGTTCAAAAGATATAAAATATGGATGTCTTGGCCTTTCGGTTGTGGTAGCTAGGGGTAGCTCGATTGCAAAACAAATAAAAATAAAAAAGGAATCATTTGGGGTCCTCACTTTTTAGAGGCCCCTAATTTTCTTGATTTTATTTTAGATTATACATTATTTTTTGATTATTTGAATATATGACAAAGTATTGGGATAAGAACTTTGTTATTTATTGTTGTGATTTTTTTATGTTTCGCAAATTGTATCTCAACAGATTATTCGGGGTATTCGTTTAATTTTCGGTATTGATAAGAAGAGCCATAATCAATATAGTTCAAAATATTATCTTTTAGAAGAACTTATTACAACTTTAATAAGTATGATTGTGTGCATTTTAGAAATCATCTACTATACATGCTTTTTTATCTTATTTTCATATGTTAAGATCTTAAGTAAAGAAATATAATTTTTTAGGAGAACATCCCCGGTTTTTGAATCCGATTTGTACATGCAAAAAATCGAGTTGGCGCTACACAAAAGAGGTTCTTGTGAACTTGTGTGATCTCATTTGGATTGCATAATTATAGAAACAAATATCTATTGTGTAATCAATGTTAGTTGTTTATTTTATCTAAATAAAAACTTTAAATTTGCATAAGTTAGTAACATAGTATTAAATACTATTGATTCTCATAAGGTGTATAGACAAACTTGTTAGACTTATATGTTAAATTCATTTAAGATATATCAAATCGAAATCAAAAGTATTAATTGTTTTGTAAAAAGGCCCCATTAATATTTTCTCTACTTTGCTTAGGACCCTTGAAATGATTAAGACGCCCTTAGTAGCGACAGCTACGAGCAACGGTTAATGTATTCATATCCAGAAACCGTTAAAATGGTTTATTTAAAACTTATCCCTCTTATTGAATTTTCTTAATTTCATGACAACACTATATAATAAACCTGAAAAAATTGAACTGTTTGGCGTGTCAAGGTTGGCTGTGCTCAAACTTGAAAACAATTTGACGTGTTAAGCTCAAGCTTTAAAAATAAAACTCTAAACGAACCGATCTCAAACATTATCAAGTCAAAACACGCCGAACTTTAACCTAAGCGAGCATGTCCTCGATTCGGCTTTTACACCCCTAAATTATAAACAATTAAGGTCAATCCTATCCGCATCTTTAGTCTTAGCATACAAACAATAAAAACCGGCTACATCACTTCGAAATTAAAGCCCCCTTCATTTTGTTTTGTGTACTCCGTTCGCCGCCGACCTCCGATTCTCTGCCGCCGCCACCCATCGTCTTCTTCACCATCCACCATTTCTATAAACCCCAATTCACTTATCATCTTCATCAATTCTCATTTCAAAATGCACCCACAACCCCCAAATTTCAACCCCTTTGCACCCTATAACGATCACCACCACTTTCCACCACCGGAACCAGAGCCATTGGCCGTCGATCAACAACTCCCTCCATCGGAAGACGCAAATCTCACCATCAACTATTACTGCAATCAATTCAACTCAAACCCAATTCAATTCCATGTTCAAGATTCCCAATTCGATGAATCAACCAATTCAATTTCAAAATCAATGTCAGGATATTCCAATCCGATCTCTCCGGCGCCGGCGGAGCTCGTGAAGAGTCACCGGAGCGACGAAAAATCGCCGGGTTGCGGCGGAAATCGGTCGACGGAGGACATAATTAAACTGGCAGCGGAGAAGTTTATAAAGTTTTCGACGGAGAAGATCGATGGGTACACGATGTTCACACACCCGTATGGATCGTCGGCGTGTACGAGCTTATCGGTGGATGAGATGAGAGAGGTGGAGCTTGTGTTTCAGCTTTTGACCGCCGCCGAGAAAGTTGGCCGGAAAAAGTACGACACCGCCAGTAAATTCTTGACGCGGTGTGGGTGGGTGGCGTCGGACGGCGGAACTCCGGTGGAACGGCTGGTGTATTATTTATGTGAAGCTCTGAGAAAAAGAATCGAAAAAGAAACAGGGATACGTGTTCCTACGAAACTAGAGAAACGCGTGAGTTTTTATTTAACTTTATCTTATTAAAACTAAAGTTATGACTTGTGTAAACAATATTATTAAAACCGCACCGGACATTGAACTGATTGTTTAAGAGGTTAATTGGTCGGAGCAGTTGAAGCGGATGAAATTATATATAAAAATATGAATTTGTTATATATATCAAGTTTAGAAACAAAATATGAAAATAATATATGTTTTAAAATGGATTTACACTTTTAATACAATGTTAAGAGTTAATCATCTAAAATATGCATAATTAATAATTAATTTAATAAAAAGCTAAGCTTTTGAAAGAAAAAAATTAATTCGATCCGACCGGTAATCAGTCGGTTCAACTAAAAACGGTTCATAAACACACAACTATAACGGTTTATGACCGGTTCTTGGCCCAACTGATCTGGCTGATCCGGTCCGGTTCTTAAAACATTGTTTGTACACATGGTTTATATTTATCTGTACCTTACATAAAGCAGGGTCTAAAGAATGAAAATCCAATGGGAACGGGAACGAATGCAACATTCTTAGCATGTTACCAAGCCCTTCCATTCAATCAAGTTTTGCAACTTTGTGGTATACAAGCCATCATTGATCATATAGGCACATCAAGCAAGATCCACTTGATCGACATTCACATTAGGAGCGGTGTACAATGGACCTCGATGATGCAAGCATTAGCCGCACAGAAAACAAAAATCAAACTTCTAAAAATAACCGCCCTAGCAACATCCTTAGATGTCCAAAATGTTGGGGAAACTGGAAAAAGATTAGAGAGTTTTGCAGAAACATTGAATTTGCCTTTCTTGTTTAAAATACTCGTGGTAACAGATATTACAAAGATCAGAGAAGAACAATTTGAGGTTCATGATGATGAAACCGTTGCAGTCTATTGTCACATAATATTAAGAACAATGGTCTCAAGGCCTCAATGTTTGGAAAATTTGATAAGATCAATCCAAATAGTAAACCCGTCGATTGTTGTTGTGGCCGAGGTTGAAGCCAACCACAACTCAACCTCTTTTGTGAACCGGTTTACTGAGGCGTTATTCTTTTATGGTGCGTTTTTTGATTGCTTGGAAGCGTGTATGAGCCGAGATGATGCTCATAGAGCTATAGTGGAAGGTGTCCATGTTGCTGACGGGATGCAAAACGTTGTGGCAGCTGAGGGAGACGAGAGAACTAATAGGAGCGTGTATATAAACACGTGGAGATTATTTTTTGCAAGGTTTGGGATGGTGGAGATCAAGCTAAGTGATTCGTGTGTTTATCAAGCTAACCTCGTGTTGCAACGGTTTTCTTGTGCGAGTTCTTGCACGATTGAGAATAATGGCAATTGTTTCATAATCGGGTGGAAAGGAACTCCTTTGTATTCCCTTTCAACATGGAAGTTTGTTCACAAATGATGAACGAGGAAACATGTTTGTTAATAAAAGATGTGGAAATAACAAATATAACACTCGTATTTTGTTATCATAGTATGTAAAAAGATTAAAAGAATGTTGAACTTACACCCAAATATAAATAATGTTATATTAAGTCCTAAAAGATAGAAGTGTACTACGTCATGAAAGCATGTTTTCAAAACACTCTTGCACAAAAAGTTTTAAATTGAAGTATAAATTTACGTAGTAGCAAGTGCTTGTTATAAAACGATATTGGTTTCATATTTTTAGACACTAATAATAATAATACCCATAGGCTATGTATGTCGATTTGGGTTGGTTTTGGTTTAAAATCGATATTTTGATTTTGAAAAAAAGAAAAGGCTTGGTTTGTTTGAATTTACTTTTGGGTTTGGTTTAGTTATGGTCACTTTTTTAGTTTTATCACATGCTGTTTGTATCTGCAAAATGATAAACTCCATATATGAATTGTCTAAAAGTATTGATCTTAAAGTTTTTATTAACCACTTATTAATAAATATGAGCATGAAACTTTTGCCCTAAAATAATAAATTTAGACCATAAATCAAATAACTAGCATTCAAACAAGTTTGATGTGGTTTCAGTCGGTTAATTTGGTACAAAGATTAATTTGGTTTTGGTTTGGTTATTCGGTTTTTTTTTCAAACCCATTCAAATTAGTCTCGGTAATGTGGGGTATTAATCATTTACAACAAACGAAAATAAGTCATAAATGATATTAGTGGTGAAACTTTATGTAACCGTTAGATAACACATTAGAGATGAAAAGTTAATTCTTCAAAACATAATTTTATAACAAAACCAGTTAATTTTTCCTCATGCTTTGTTAAGCTAAGCTTGTATATTAAAGCCATAATCAAATGGAGAAATTATCGTCTGACAATCGTTTTGTGTTCATCTCCTCAAAATCATTCTACACTTATGTGTTCATCGTCCTCAGCCCTCATTCGAATAATCAGCTCACGACAAAACGATAATCAAAGAGTTCAATTGTTTAGAATGATTGAAATCTGTTCACGAAATTGCATCAACAATTCACGAATCGAATAATAAACTATTCAGAATAATCGGTTCATGTTCATCTTTGAAATTTTATGGTAATCATCGAGTAATCATCTGTATGATTGAATTCTTGTTTTAGCTGTTTCATGACTGCTATCTTCACTTTGTAAATTCTAACGTGTAAGCATTGTTTTAGTTTTCTTCAAACAGTTAAAATGAGCAAACCAAAAGAATCAAAAATGAGTTAATTTCAATTTTGCTTCCTAAGTTTTAACAAAAATAATTATTTCCCACCAAAAGTTTCAAAACATTAATTTCAGTCCAAAAGTTTTATCATTTGTATCAATTTCAGTCCAAAAGTTTTATTTTTTGTATTCAAGTTGAAACAATTTATGTAATTTTTGCATTGAATTGAAACAACTTATGAAACCTTTGAAGGTAAATTGATATTTTTAATATTTAAAAAAAAATAGTTATTTTTATTAATTTTCAGGGAGCAAAATTGAATTTAATTCAAATAGTAATTTACTCTTTAGTAAATTATAAAGATGAATAAGCTCTAACGTTGACTCTAGCTAGTGTTACCTTCAATGCTTCATCCTCCAACCATTTGAAAAAGAATATTTACATTCTAAAACGTAGACCCAAGCTCTTTGTACATATTCAACCCGACAACCAAACAACATCCGGCTAAAAAATGCAACAAAATCTTGCATCTTTCGTTGTCCAACATACAAACAATTTAAGCCGGCTGCATTCATTTTGTGTACTCCGTTCGCCGCCGACCTCCGATTCTCTGCCGCCACCACCCATCGTCTTCTTCACCCTCCACCATTTCTATAAACCCCAATTCCCTTAATCATCTTCATCAATTCTCCATTCAAAATGCACCCACTACCCCCATATTTCACCCCCTTTGCACCCTATGACAATCACCACCACTTTCCACCACTGTTAGAAGACGTCGACCCCACAATCAACCACTACTTCAATCAATTCAACGCACACCCATTTCAATTCAACGTTCAAGAATCCCAAATCCATGATCACACGCCCCAATTCGACGATTCGCCCAATTCAATTTCAATTTCAAACTCGAAACACAAGTCAACGTCGGGCTATTTCGATCCTATCTCTCCGGCGTCGGTGGAGCTCGTGAAGAGCTACCGGAGCAAGTTCATGGTTTCAGGAGAGGGTTCTAATTCCACCGGCGAAACATCGCCGGAGTGCGGCGGAAATCGGTCGACGGAGGATATTATTAAGCTGGCGGCGGAGAAGTTTATTAGGTTTTCGACGGAGAAGATGAATGGGTGCACGATGTTCACACACCCGTATGGGTCATCGGCGTTTACGAGCTTATCGGTGGGTGAGATGAGAGAGGTGGAGCTAGTGTTTCAGCTTTTGACAGCCGCCGAGAAAGTCGGCCGGAGACAGTATGAGATCGCTAGTAGATTCTTGACGAGGTGTGGGTGGGTGGCGTCGGAAGGTGGAACTCCGGTGGAGCGGCTGGTGTATTATTTATGTGAAGCCTTAAGAATAAGAATTGAAAAAGAAACTGGAGTACGCGTTCCTATGAAGCTAGAGAAACTCGTGAGTGTTTTTATTTTAAATTTTTTTTTTTTTTTTTTGTATTATTTTTTAGCCTGGTCTGGTATGGTGGTAGCGCGTTTGGGTCGGGTTTGATCCTTCGTAGGAAAATATTTGTGGGCTAGTCTAACAGGATGGTTGGGGGTTCGGACTAGAGTCCGAGCATATTGGGATCTTAGGGTAGATATAATTATTTCAGTTTTACTGCTTGACTCTGAGTGACTTTATGAGTCGCGTTGTTTTATGTGAATTTTTAGGATAAAATGTGTGAGGCTGACTGGTTGATTAGTCTGAATTTTAGTTAATAAGTGGTAACATTGACTATAGGAATAAAGAGTTATATACTGGAATGAAGAAAGAGATCAAATGTATATTTGTGTCTGTGTGATAGAAAATTGGTTTCTAGAACACAAAGATGAATATTATTTTAATATTTTACAGCATATTATATATCTTTTTGATAGGTGTGAATGAGATAAAATTAATTAAATTTAAAATCATTTTCAAATTCTTATGTGTTTTAAATTAGGATTACATATAAGCTAAGAGCACATGTAAAGAGTTCGTCAACCCCAAAAAATACTGACATAGAATAGCAATATAGACGTATAAGAGAAAAGATAAGTACTAAGAAGAGAGATTGAGAGAGTGTGGTTAGTCTGTGTTCACGGATCATCCGTAAGAGGAGAAGGCAAGGGTTGCAACAGGAGATAGAGGGTGACCCGATCCATTAATAGTTTTGGGTTTGCTAGATTATTTTGGGATGGAGACCAATGGCTTCCGGTTCACTGAGAATGCTCTAATAAGCTTTACATTCTAGATTTGAAAGTATACTTATTGAGTTATTTCAAAAGGTTATGATTAAACAATTTATAAATTGTTCTTTTTTACTTGGAGGTCAAACTAATTACCTTACTTATCCTGGCCTATAAATGACGCAGGGTCTTAAAAATGAAAATCCAATGGCAATGGGAACTAGTCTAACATTTTTAGCATGTCACCAAGCCCTTCCATTCAATCAGGTTTTGCAACTTTGTGGTATACAAGCGATCATTGATCAAATAGGGACATCAACCAAGGTCCACTTGATTGACATCCACATTCGGAGTGGTGTACAATGGACTGCTATGATGCAAGCATTAGCCGAACGAAAACCAAAAATCAAACTTCTGAAAATAACCGCCCTCGCAACATCCTCCGATGTCCAAAAGGTGGGGAAAACTGGAAAAAGATTAGAGAGTTTTGCAAAAACACTATGTATGCCCTTCTTGTTTAAAGTACTCATGCTATCAGACATCACAAAGGTTAGAGCAGAACAATTCGAGGTTCATGATGATGAAGCGGTTGCAGTCTATTGTCAAGTGATACTAAGAACAATGGTCTCGAGGCCCCGAAGTTTGGAAAATTTAATGAGAGCAATCCAAATGATAAAACCGTTGGTTGTTGTTGTGGCTGAGGTTGAAGCCAACCATAACTCAACATCTTTTGTGAACCGATTTACTGAGGCATTATTCTTCTATGGGGCGCTATTCGATTGCTTGGAAGCATGTATGAGTAGAGATAATGCTCATAGAGCCATACTAGAAGGTATCCATTTTGCTGAAGGGATGCAAAACATTGTGGCAGCTGAGGGAGACGAGCGTATTAATAGGAACGTGTATATAGACACGTGGAGGCTATTTTTCGCAAGGTTTGGGATGGTGGAGATCGAGCTAAGTGATTCATGTGTGTATCAGGCTAACCTTGTGTTGCAACAATATTCGTGGTGGAGTTCTTGCACGCTTGAGAATAACGGCAATTGTTTGTTAGTCGGGTGGAAAGGAACTCCCTTGCATTCTCTTTCGACATGGAAGTTCATTGACTTGCCATGTTAAAGTAACATACATAGCACTTCGTATTCTATTATCAGGGTATGTAATCAAACTGGTATAATTACCAGCGCCACGTGACAGTACGTAATTTTTTTCGTACTTATAGTCGTAAATTTCGGTTGTATATTATTATAATTTGACACAATGTTCTTGCATACTAAAACAACGTTAAACAAATAAAACTTACGAAAAATAACAAAAAGGTTGAAAAGAACAAAACTAAAAAAACACATTATACAATAAATAAAATAAAAAATTAGAAAATAGGAAAAATAAAAAGTCAAAAAATCGAAATAAAAGGCACACAACAAAGATTTAAACCCTGGTTGATGGGAGTCCTTTGTCCTTAGGTGCACCTCTTTACCAATGGCCGAATGGTAATTTGTTGTTAACTCCCCAACCAAAAAAAGCTTTAAGATAAATTAGGATTGAGCCGGCGCATATCGTGTTGGATTATTTGTTATATTAAAAAAGATTTGTTTCAAAATGTTTTTATACATAAGTTTTTAAAATATGAGAAATCATAGAGAGCAATTATATGCAAGTGAAAGGATATTGAATTTCTATTATGTATTAAAAAAATATTGGTTGATGAATTTTATTATGTATTTACATATTAATTTGATTTGATTTTTTATTATATTACTCGATTCGAACTAGACCAAAAAGTCTAAAACTCAAGCAGTCATCTGAGCCAACCCTTGAAAGTGATCGCGCGTTGCGTTGGTTCTTTTGGATTTATTATTTTCGGTTGGCTCGGATAACCGATTGAGTTTGACAAAAAAAAGAAAGTAGTTTTAGCATGAAACTCTTAGAGATTAGAGTGATCAATCAAAGTGTTCTGAGAATCTAAATAAGTTTTATCTCAATTCTTTTTTTAAATCTCAAATAAGATTGCAAAGATACCACGTGATTCTAGAAAAAAAAAGTTGGAGGAAAAAAAAAAAAAAAAAAAAAAAAAAACTAACATGTTTGGTGTTTGGCTTAGTATTCATTAAAAAAAAAAAAAAAGGAATCTTCCCTTGCAACTTCTAGAATCCACTTGGATAATCTTATTAAGGGCAATATTGGATCAGTTACGATATTCATTATTGAGCGAGTTGTGTACTATTCCTTCTATCTTTGCTTTCTCTACCCATGATCTCTTTCAACATCATAAAACATGCTCATCGAATGAGATTACTGGGAAAATGATCTTATCAATGAAGATCATATCGTTAAAGTTATGTAAAAACCTAAATAATGTAGGTAGCTAAAGTAAGTCACAGATTATATATTTTAAAAACATTTGGTTAGTATTATAAGTTTTATTTGATTAACTATACTATACCTGATTAATTAACTAACTTAACAAAAAATTTTAGAATTGGTTGATTTAAAACAAACTAATATTAATCTAAAGGATAACGAACTAAGAACACAAATTAAATAAGCATGTAAATACGAGATACGAAACAAACAAGCACATTCAAGTTTCAGAATCACATTATGTATAATCTAATTTATTTAACTAGTTGAAAAAACCAAATACATAACTTATTCAAGGTTGAAGATATAACTTTAATAACACTTTGTAAAGAAGTTTAATCACAAATCAAAGGAATTCAGTCGTGTTGACCTAAAGATATGAAAAAATGAATAAAAACATATGCTAGGATGTAGTCTAAATGAAATCAATTCGTACGATATGAGATTAGTAAAACAACCACTAGCAACTGATATGAACATATTTAAATTATTCACTAGTAAAAATAATAAAAATATGTTCACATTTTTTTAACAGAGTTCATAAATTTAATTGAATACAATTGCATAACCAAAACCTAATCCTGATTGTGATCACCAAAAGTGATTGTGATCACCAAAAGTTTAACGATTTAATTTTTTAAATCTAACCTAATTTTACTACTTAATTTATTCGAAACTAAATTACATAATGTTTGATTTTGAACGTAAGACCTTTCTTTTAAGAGTCATTTAGCAAATAGGCTAACCTCACATAACAAAGTTTAAAACCAATCATAATAATAAAAAATCTATATGATGTCACTTTATAAACTTACATTATAAAAAGGAACAATTTCATATATCTCATTTTAAAGTTGCAAAATTACATATTTTTTTTAAATCATGCTTAAAACCATTATACATTATGCATTAAAAACTTATAATTCAAGTAAATATACAATTTAACAAGTTTATAAGATGATATATGCAATTCTACATTAAAAATAACTAAAGAAAACTTTTGTGTTTGTTAATATTGTCGTACAAAATGGTGTTGCTACTTCTAGACCTACGTGCAAGTTGCAACAACATCCCAAAGGGTTGTCGACTTGTCGCCCACCTCGTGCGATCTGCCGTCAATGTGTCTCTTCTCAATTGCCGACTTAATGTTGTCTTTTATTCCTCGTTTTTACTCATTGGGCTCTTGCATGTAGTGGGCTGCTAATATCTCATTCGTTTGGCCCATATTAACATTGGCTTCCTAGCTCCTCTTCGTGGGCTTGCTCTTTCTTTTCTTGATAAACATTTATTTTCAAGAGTGAATTGTCGTTTTTTTTTCTTATGGTTTGGTTGTATTTTTTTATTTTTATTTAAAAAGTTTTTTTTTTATATTTGGCTCCTTAAATTTTGAAAAATCTATCATTTTTATCCAAAAACATAAATTCCGTAAAAAAATTTTTATCAGCAACACGTAAACATAAATTAGGATTTTGTTTAAATGAAAATATACATAAGTAGCCTTTTAGCGATAAATATTTAACATTTTAAAACAATAGAGCTAACATTTTTGGATGAAAATGACAACTTTTTCAAATCTTTGAAAGCCAAATTCAAGAAAAAATATTTTTGGATGAAAATAATAAATGTGACCAGACCACACTCTATTTTTAAATTTTGTCTATTGTTTTCCTCTAGTCTTCACGTGTACTAACAATTGATGCATATTCATTCTTTAAATTTCTTCAATAAACAATTTGAAGCTATGAATGACCACTTATAATTTGATTCAAGAAAGAACAAAGAGACCATTTTTTGTTGTAACATCTAAATTAATTTCACAAAGAAATCAATTTACAATCTAACATATTCGGAATTTTTTTACTCTTAACTTCAAACATGATGTTTTTCTATATTATGTAAATAGATGTTTTAAATACCGCGATGGTCTATTAAAAATTCTAAACTCCTAAACATGAATCAATTAAGCATCAACTATAGGTTAAAACGCATAACTAAATTCAAATAACACATACTAATCACCCATCCATCATGCAAAACGAGACCGTTTATCAAACAAGACAATTTCTAAACCAAGGCTCAACGAAGAGATCAAGGTTAGAGGCATTTTTTGGCTGAAAACTAGATCCAAAATTTAATCAAAAATTTATAGTCCAGCAAGAACGGTGGGATTTTAATTTTATTTCATGAAACCTTCCTATCTTTTGGTTCTTATGGCTAGCCTCTAGCTAGTCTCCTATATTATTTTCTTTCAAATGATTTTTACAACTACCACCAATACCCAAGTGAGTCCTTTTAAACAGTATGTCAACAGTTTATACTGATTTAAACTTTACACGTCTGACTCATCCAAAAACACGGTTAACAAAAAAACCCATCACTATTAAAAAATCACATTAAGTCAGGTTTACATCTGAGACTTTAAAGATCCCGAACGGCCGAACCCAAACGTTAACGCTCACACCATAGGAGCAGAAGACACTGGCGGCTGAAGCCCTTTTTTACTCCAAAATATAGCTGCCTTTCAAAAAAAAGAATGTTACGACAGTGACGGACGTGAAGAGAGAGGTAGTCGTCCACGTGTCAACTCAACAACATATAGTTATATTAACGTTACAGTTGTTTCAGTTATATTGTTGCTAACAAACAACTAAACACAGGCTGTATTACCACTGTACTCCCATCGTACTTAATCTCCTGGCATCATCGTCTTCTTCACCCTCCACCATCTCTTAATCCCCCATTATCATCACCATCATCATCAATTCATCACTCAAAATGTACCCAAAATCCCCAATTTTCAACCCCTTTTCACCCTTTGACGATCATCTCCCACCTCTGGAAGACGATGATCAAACAATCAATCACTACTTCAATCACACATTCTCACCCCAATTCGATCAATCACCCAATTCGACCCCACTGTCAGCTTCAAATCCCAAGTTCAAATCAACGTTAGCGCATTCTGATCCGACGTCTCCGGCGACGTTGGAGCTTCTGAGTAGGTACCGGAGTAAGCTCAAGTTTTTACGGGATGATTCGAATGCTACTGATGAAATGGTGCAGGAGGGTGCGGGAACGTTGTCCACCGTGGATATTATTAAGCTTGCAGCGGAGAAGTTTATAAACTTTTCGACGCAGAGGACCGATGGGTACACGATGTTCACGCACCCATATGGATCGTCGGCGTTTACGAGCTTATCGATCGATGAAATGAGAGAGGTGGAGCTTGTGTTTCAGGTGTTGACTGCTGCTGAAAGAGTTTGTCGGAGACAGTTTGAGATCGCTAGCAAGTTCTTGATACGGTGCGGGTGGGTGGCGTCGGACGGGGGCACTCCGGTGGAGCGGCTGGTGTTTTATCTATGTGAAGCTCTGCGGGAAAGAATTGAGAAAGAAACCGGAGTTCCTGTGCCTATGAAACCGAAAAAACTCGTGAGTTTGTTTATAATACTGACAGTTTGATCAATAAGTTATGATTTTTATTTTTTTGTTTTAGAAAGAGGAACGTGACTGGTATAATTATCGTGGATTTACATTTGATTTACTAATAAGGATGATATGATTTCGCATTTAGCTCATATTATTTTTGTGAGCGAAATTAAATAAATATTAAGTGAAAATCTATGATATTTTTTTGAATATGATTGTTTTTGGTAGTGAGAATGAAAGTTAAGAGTTGGGTGTCGTTACTCAACTAATCAGTAATGTTACCATCTGAACCTGCAACTTAATTTGGATTACTAAAAATCCAGTTTTTGTAAATTTAAAAATAAATTAGTGATTAAAAACTAAAAACATATTGGTGTAGAAAAAGGATTGGGTTAAGAACACAAACGATAAGCAAGGTTGATAGGTGTTTTTGGAATCTTAATCTTATGTTTTAAAACATAATATAATATAGATGAATATACCGTAAGAGCACCACCAATAAAGAAAAAAAAACATACATACATACTGAGCAGCCATATCAGAAAAACATTTATCTTTTAAAACCCTCAAAGATCTTTTTAACAAATAGACCTAAAAACACTTAAAAACATTATCATCTTTTGCTAGATTTATTAAAATCTAGCATAATGGTTTATGGTGAGAAATGCCAAAAATGGTTTATTGTGGCATTTTTTAAGGGCTAAACATGTTTTATTGGCGATACTATAAGTCTTTAATACTGAAACAAATATTTTTTCTAAGAAAATTTATTAATTTTATTTACCTTTTTTTGACGTTGTTTAGACGTTGAAGTATATACCTTTATGCAAACTAATAACGGTATTTCACTTGCCGTATACCTGAAGGGTGCTATAAAGAACCAAAATCCTTTGGGAATGGGAACGAATTCAACATTTTTGGAATATCATCAAGCAACTCCATTTAATCAAATATTGCAATTTTGTGGCATACAAGCGATCCTTGATCAAATAGGCACATCAAGTAAGGTTCATTTGATCGATATCCACATTCGGAGCGGTGTACAATGGACCGCTATGATACAAGCATTGGCAGAACGACAATCACATATCGAACTTCTAAAACTAACCGCCTTCGCAACATCCTCAGATGTCCAAAAGGTAGAAGAAACCGGAAAAAGATTAGAGTGTTTTGCAAAAACATTAAGTTTGCCCTTCTTGTTTAAAGTACTCGTGTTATCAGACATCACGGAAGTCAACGAAGAACAATTCGAGGTTCAAGAAGGTGAAGCGGTTGCGGTCTATTGTCAAGTGATACTACGAACAATGATTTGGAAGCCTCAAAGGTTGGAGAATTTGATGAGAGCAATCCAAACGATCAACCCTTTGGTTATTGTGATCGCTGAGGTTGAAGCCAACCATAACTCAACCTCTTTTGTGAACCGGTTTACGGAGACATTATTCTTTTATGGAGCCTTTTTCGATTGCTTGGAAGCGTGTATGAGCCGAGATGATGTTCATAGAGGCGTAATGGAAGGTGTTCATTTTGCTGATGGGATGAAAAACATTGTTTCTTGTGAGGGAGACGAGCGGACTAGCAGGAGTGCAAATATAAACACATGGCGGTTATTTTTCACGAGGTTTGGGATGGTGGAGATTGAGTTAAGTGAATCGTGTTTATATCAAGCCAACCTTGTGTTGCAACAGTTTTCATGTGCGAGTTCTTGCATGCTTGAGAACAACGGCAAGTGTTTGGTAGTCGGGTGGAAAGGAACTCCATTGCATACTCTTTCGACATGGAAGTTTGTTTAGGAATGATTAACACAAAAACATGTTTGTCAATGTGAAGAAGTTTCGACTTCTTAGATACTCAATTTTTCGGCCAAAATGTATTATATTCTTTAAATTGTATAAATAATTAGTAAGAAGACCCACGTGTTGGACAGAGCTGCATTAACCAACAGTTGTCAAAAAGTTGACAGATGTGGGCCAATAAATTGGAATTCAAATGTTTAGTATGAACACGTCTTTGACCATCTTGTATGCTTGTATGTGAAGTTTACATATGGTTTTCGCTTGATGGCATTGTGTTAGTGATGTTTTAAGCTTAATCATTCAATATAAGAAGGATTTAGTTTGCCAAGATTAACCAAATATGCAATATTAAAGGTACAAAAAATGAGAAGCAAAACTACAAAAATTCCTTACGAATATCAATCCTCTTAACACCCAGGTTGTGAAGCAATATCATCTTTCAACTCTTAGTTTGTGAAGTATAAAGACATGTAAATATTAGCTATATGTTTTGTTAAAATCAACAACACATACAAAATTTCCATTTGAAGTAATTTTTAACCCATGATAAATTAATATCAAACCAAAAGAATTGGTACAAACTGCATTTATATATAAAGCACATAAATAAAGCTCATTGGGGTTAAAGGAAAGCGATGTCACAATTAGTTGCACATACATAGCCCTATTTATTGTTGTTCACTGCTGAAACGCCCTCGACTCCCTCTATCATGTGCTTATTGTGTTCATTTGCTTCATTCTCTGTATTGAAGAGTTAGACTCATGGTCTAACTCTCTCTATTATTAATAGTTTTAAGTATGTACCAGGGTAAGAGAGTCTACAATTTTTTTTCTTAGTTTTGTGAACAACTTAATCAATATCAACCAGTGGTCTAGGGTTTGTTGTCATTTTATTCAAACAATATATAATACCCTATGTTTTTGGCAATTTGTAAATAGATGAATTTGAATAGTTAAAATTTAGATGACGAAGTTAGTCATGAGGTCATTTCATTACATTTTGCGCTTTTAAGAGCACACATATTGGATTATGAATGAACATTAGGTTTTAAGTTAAGTTGGTAGGGAAAAAAAAGGTAAATTGATAGCTTTATTAACGTTAGGGTGAAAATATAAAACTTTCCAAACGTGCTATACGTTTAATTATCTATTTTTAAGATACTTGAGTTTTTTTAAAATGAGATACATACACGTATTTAATTATACCTTCAAACTTATATTATTGTTCACATAGGACTCGATTAAAATTTTAAAGAAAGATAGACCATTGTTTACGCATCATATCCTATTCAATAGCCTTTGATGAATGCATGTATTTTATTAATATACCTACTTCCTCAATTTTAATAGCTAACGTGGGGCTAACCCACTAGTTAGAGGTTTTACATCTTATAGAGGAGGTCTCAGGTTCAAATCCAGACATGATCTAACTTGATGTAATTTAGGAGTAAAATAAATTTGTCGTTCAAAAAAAAAAATTTGTGTGGCTCGTTTATGTTTTTAATATAAAAATAAACCTCAAATAAATTGTATATCGACTCCAAAAACTCGAGATCAAAGACAAGATTTACTGAAAATACAAAACAGACTCATAAACCTAATTTCATCAACATGCGATATTTAATGTCTCAAATAAATAAGATCTAAACGCTAGTGTTTTCCGCTTGAATCGGACCGGATAGTCCAACCGGTTGGACCAAGATTTGGATGGGCCATTGGGCCGATCTACTCCAATTCGGGCCAAAGAATCGGGCCGTTCGGACCCGTTCAGTGGTTGGATCGTAATTCAAGTCGGACCGGAACTTTTTTTACTTTATATTTTTATTTGTTTTTTGGATATAATTGAGTTTAACGGTGAGTTGGACGATAAGTGGGAATGTCGAATATAAAATTTGTTAAGTTTTATATATAACTAGCTTTAGTAAACTCGTGCATTACACGGGTTGAATAAATAAAAAAAAATTTATTAATTATAAAACAATAGACTAAGACATGATATGATTGAAATTATGTATAAATAATAACTATAAGTAATAAAACAATAATATGAACTTTTTAATTTTTTTTAATTTTTTTCAAGGATAAATTAAACATTTTGTTTTAAAATAACAATTAAAAATTTTTTTATTTTTAAAAATTTCCTTACTATAACTCCCTATTTTAATTATTTTTATTTTATAAAAAATTTACTTAAGAAAAAACAGTTTTAAAATATTATGTAAAAATAGTTTGATTTTTTAGAAAAAAATCTTTTTATAAAAATCTATCTCTATAGAAATAACATTAATAAAAAGTTCTATTTTTTAATTTATTAAAAGACTAATTATAATGTAAAAATAAATAAATAATATTTTTAGTAATTAATATGGTTATTTAATAGGAAAGAGAAGCGGGAAAAGTTTGATAAAAATGAATATGATGTTGACACGTGCCACTATCATTTACTCTTTTATTAGAGTATAAAGATTATAAAAATCATATAGAAAATAATTATATCGAATTATATATACAATTATACATATAATATACAATTATGAAATCATCCGGTTATTAAACTCAGTACAACTAGTCGACCAGTAAGACCCTCGATTCACTATCTGATGCAGCTCTAAAAACATTGCTAAATTGACCTAAATAATACATTTATGAGATGCACTACTAATAATACTGACAATCAGTAGATATTTTTAAGTCTTGAATCAATCGGTCGACATATAGGAAAACAGATCTACGAGTGTTTTTGAGGGTTGTGATTACCCGTGAAATGTTTATAAGGGTAGAGAGGACACTCAAATCATGAGTGTCACATCAAATCTCGCCGCACCACACCACATCACGAAATTTGAACGAGACAATCATTTCATGACATATCATAACTATTTTTAATTAAAAAAATTAATTTTTAATAATTCAAACTATTACGCATTAACCAATAATTATTCACACTATTAATTTGGCCAATAACATTTTCAACTTTTACCTATGTTATTGATAACACTCCCAGCAACATAATTATAAATCTTTTACGCTTATTTTGCACTTAATTTCACTCACAATAATAATTATGAACAGAATGAAGTAACATATATAAACAAAATCGAGCGGAAAATAAATACAAACCAAGTATGAATATATGATTATTATGTTATTGGGATTGCCACTAGTAATAAAAATGAAAATTGGGATTGTCACTGGTCAAATTAATAGAATGAATTATTAACAATCAATGATTAAAAGTTAGGATTACTAAAATTCAATTTGCCTAAAAAACAATAACTCCATAAACTTTATAAAATTACAAAGTAGTTAAAAACTATAGTTAAATGAAAAAACATGAAATAAAAAGATTAGAAAAAAAGAATACTTAAAATAAAATTTTAGGACCCGTACGGGTTCTGAAACCAATCGGTTGTATGTGGTGGTGGTGGTGGGTTAAACAGTTTGGTAGAAGGAGCCACTTTACTAGGACCCGCATACACCTTCAATCTATGTTTTCTGGCGATTTGGACTCTGGATTTTGTGAAATATTTTTTTTTGTTGGATTTCATAGTGTAAAAAATTAAATGAGTAGAAAAGATGTGTTGAGATTGGTGTATAAAATTTGGAATAATTGGTTTGTATTTATAGTGTTTGAGAAATTTTTTTTAGATAGCCGTTTTGGTTTTCGGGTTAGGGGGGGGGGGGGCAACGGCTAGTTGCAACGTTCATATGTGGGACAACGGTCACGGCAAGTATATGTCGTGAAAGTGCAAGAATGCGGCGTGAAGGGGGGTAGTGGCGGTATGTGATGCCGCTCGGCGCCCAGCCTCGCCATGGGCTCACGGCATGTACGTCCTACCCACCCTAAGAAAGAGTATGAATTCTGATTATTTTTTTATTAAAAGATAAATAAATAGTTTATGCTATTAAAGATTAAATGAATTTTGTTTCTAAATCAACTGACACACTCTTTTTAGCAATAAGGGAGGCAAGCAAAAAGTTGTTATCGAATATTAAAAAGCAATTAAAGAATAGATGGTTAATAAGAATAAGTAGTCTCGTAGTATCTGCCTTTCAATAATTATCGTTAGAATATTAGAATATTATAGTGGTTGCGGTTGTTTTAATTCTTAGTTGACTTGTAGTCTTTAGATGAGCCAGCTTGTTGCTCTTCATCTTTACCAACATCCATGACATTTTTCTTTTCTTTTTTTTTTTTTTCTTTTCTGTTGATAATTATATAGATTCTTTTAAAATGGCAAGCAAAAAAATATATAGGGAGTTGGAAATGTTACAAAAGATATATAAATATGATTGCTACCTTTATAGTATAAAAATGAAGGCAACACTAAAGATAGTATCTACTAAGCGAAATGCAACTAATAAAAAGATGGCATGGCAAGCTACCGCAAGAAGAGGAAGGATGAAACATTGCTCGAAGTAGGATCGCGAGAGTATGTAAGAGGGAGCACTTGATTTATTGTGAAAAAATATTTAGATGAAAGTTGGGTTTAAACATTTTGAATTTGGTTTTATTTGTATAAAGTTATGATTTAGTTTCAAACTTTCTACAACTTTTTATTTTATACTAACTATTGTTAAAAACATTGATGTCATGGAACATTTATTATTTTAATAGAAAAAGAAAAGATTTAAAAATCAAACAAAACCTTACCTTACCTTATGAGGGGTCTTATAAACTTTTTCATTTGGGTTATGATTTTCTTCTTCTTCTATGGAAAGGGGTTTTACGTGGTTATCGGACATTTTTGTAAGATTGAGTCGGGTCGTTAAAATATTTTTAAGGTTTGAAGATAATTTTAGTTTTGTTTAGATGATTTTGAAGGTAATTTGACTGAAGTATTTTGCGTTTCAAACGAGGCCAACTTTTTTTAAGAATCATTCATATAAATTTTAAACAAGAACATATTTTATTAATATAAACAATACAATAGAATATAAAACAAAAGTTATAATACTCGTTACAGTTGAAAATAAACAAAAACAGAAGAACGAAAAAAAAAGGCTGAAAATCATGTTAGACACGGGGCACTTAAAACAAATTCTGAGCCTCCCATGAGAACTTGTTTTGTTTCCCACTGTACAACAGCCGAAGCAGTTGCTACTACCGGAATTGATCTAGAACCTGAATTAGATTGTAGAAAAAAAACCAGAGATGGAGGACGTTTTAAAGAACCTTTTTGCTACAAGTATTTGAGTTGTTGTTTGTATGTTGTCTACTAAGTATATAGAGGAACTCGAATTATAACAGCTCAATCAGCAATTAATCTGAAATCATAACAGCTCATTAAAGTCTTCAATATTGATTATTTCGGTTTAATAACTTGGTAAAAAATTATCATCAGTTTCAGTCAAGATGTAACTGAACTGTTACAAGTCACAACTGTTTCAAACCACGAAGTGCAAAGTTTGTCATCAAAGCATCACATTGTGCGCACATGCCCACACCACGTGCGAGTGCGACACACTCTTCCCGAATCCATTTAGTATGATACTCTAGAAAACAATATAATAAAAAGACTATAGAATATAAACCACTTGACTATCTATCTTTTCTCTAATGTAGGACAACTTTTCACACCATTAATCCTCATACCAATATCAACATATGAGCATTGATATCACATTCAACACATTAAATTTATTAAATAAATATTAATAATCATATTAATATTAATAATATCAATATAAATTTTCAACACTTCTTTGTCCTAATAAGTTTGGTGAAATTATAAATTTAGCTCTTTCCAAACTTGCAACATGTATTATGGTTTAGAATTTAGTTTTCCTTTTTATCAACTCTAAAAGAAATCCTAAATAGAAATACATGAATCTTGACTTAGTCTAGTGTATTTTTGTAATCAAAGATGACTAACAATAAACTAATGAGCAATCTATTTTAGTTTCAGCTTTTAAGTGTTAAATATCTAATTATCAATAGTAAATGATGCAAGATTCAGTGATCTTCAAGTAATTAGCCTACTAGCATCTAGTTATTAACTGCAAAATTCAAATCTCAATAAGTAATTTCCATTATCTAAATGTAAAGAAAAACAAACCTACCTACAAGCTCATAGTAGTGCCACAACGCAGAGTCAAACAAAGTAGGGCGAGATATCCGATTAACACTCAAGAACCGTTGAGCAAGTGAACAACAACGGTCACACAAACCGCTGAAGGGAGTAGAGTTATGATTGAGACTATGACGATCAAGGAGCTACCGTCGACATGAACTTGAATAAGCAAGAAACACAACCCCAAATCGATTTAGCATATAAGGTTGAAGAAAAGAAGGAATATGCTAAACACAACCCTCTCCCTTCTTCCCTCCCTTCTATCAAGTGAAAATAATAACTGATTTGGTAGTAGTGAGTACATTTAGTAACGATAAACAAAAGTGGCATATGTGTAACACAACCCAAAAACATGAAAAAAATGATTTAGGTTGATGGGTTTAAAACAAAAAAAAAAATCCATTTAGGATAGAAAAGCCTTAAAAAAGTCTTAGAAGAAAAAAAAAAGAATATAAATAGTCATCTAATCTATTTTAAAACTCAGTCAGTTAATTTTAGTTAATTTTGAGAGATAAAGTTAACTACAACCATATATCAATGTTCAATTCAATCATGGGTGCACCCATGCGGCATGCCTCGCCCTCTCACGTCTCAAATATTAATAAATGAATGGTGATAATATTTGGTCAATGCCCGGTTGAAAGTCAACTATTTAGAGTTAGATAGTACTCCCATTACCTTATTAGTAGTTTTGTAGAAAGCACCATTCCTCGTGACCGTCGCCATTGAAAGTCAAATATCACATCGCGCCCTCTCGTTCTTTTTCGAACGACAGCCGCTGGCCAGTTCTAAGGATACGTCTGACCATTTATAATTACATATGAACACCCAACTCATTATAACACAGTGTCTAACTCACATGTTTAACTTATTATTGTTAATGTACTTCGATGTACATCTATAGAATGATGCACCATGGTGCATTGGTGCTCCTCGATTAATGATGTAACTAACTTCAGACATATGCAAAACTACCAAATAATCTTAAAGAAACGTATGCATCTTCAAATGACTTTCACAGAGCTTATAAAACGAATGAAAAACTATTTTCAAATCGGTACATGTGTCGCGTATTCAATATCTTTAGTTATGTAACTACTCTTTGAAGATGAAACTTTTAAAACAAACACGCATTACCACATATCTAATGTATTTTATGTTTGGCGTAAATACTGTTTATCACTAAACACTATAAAAGAAACTAGATTTTCACCAGCCGCGCGTTGCGGCGGCATCATACATGACGTGATAGAGTATAGATTGCAATCGACCCGACTGGTTGCGAACTAAATTTATGTCGGAATGTATTATATTTGACCTGACTCTTTTACAAACAAATTATATGTTGAAATGTAGATCAAACCAAAACATACATGAAAAAAGCACATGCAGCAGCGACGTATGCAACATGATAAAGTATATATTACAATCGCACCCGAAACATTTCTGAACTAAATTTACGTCAAAACGTATTTATACCGTCGAATGAAACGTATTATATTTGACCCAACTTGTTTCTGAAATAAATTTACATTGAAACGTATATATCGTTGAATGAAACGTATTATATTTTACCCAGCGCATAAATTTATATCAAGATATATTTATACCGTCAAATGAACGTATTATATTTGAATTGACTCATTGTCCCATACAATAAACAAATTTCTCCAACCAAAACAAATATAGTAAAAGATTAATGGAAAAAAAAAGTGTTTATTTAATTTCTAAATAAAATAAAAATTTTAATAACTTAGTGGCTAATGTTGAAGAAACCATAAAATACGGCTAAAAACAAAAGTATTAAAAAGAGTTAAATAATATTTGTGGCCAAAGTTGAATAAATCCAAAGTTTACTATTCATTCTATTGCTTTATTAATAGTATATATACCGTCAAATGAATGTATTATATTTGAATTGACCCACTGTCCCATACAATAAACAAATTTCTCCAACCAAAACAAATATAATAAAAGATTAATGGAAAAAAAAACTGTTTATTTAATTTCTAAATAAAATAAAAATTTTAATGACTTAGTGGCTAATGTTGAAGAAACCATAAAGTATGGCTAAAAACAAAAGTATTAAAAAGTGTTAAATGATATTTGTGGTCAAAGTTGAATAAATCTAAAGTTTACTATTTATTTCATTGTTTTATTTAAAGTATATATAATATAATATGTGTTAATCCTTGTATAATAACTATGCTTTATAAAAGGGTACTTTTATTCGATCGAATTTATTAGAGGAATGGTAGCGTCATTATCCCACCCGTGATCTGTCGCTTTTTCCGTGTGGTTGCGCTAGCCTATCTTTCTTGACCAATATTTTGGAAACAAATAATAATGGACCCCCCTTTCTTTAATACTCTTTTTAAATTGGTGTGTGTATAATATCTTTTTATTCTAATTAAACGATAACTAAAAAAAACACTCTTAGCATCGCATTATTCTTATCAAAATTTTATTATTTCTCTCTCCTATTAAATATTTATATTAATTACTAATAAAATTATTTAATTATTTTTAGATCTAAAAGAGTTTTATAAACAAATTAAGAAAAAGACTGTTTTTTAATGTTAGTTCTAAAGAAACAATAAAATAATAAATTTTTCAAAAAAATAAACTTTTTTAAATATTTTTTTTCAAAACGATTTGTTTTAAAACAAAATGTTTATTTTACTTTGGGAAATACAAAACCAAAATAACTATTGACATATATAAACGTAAATTACGAACCATTGGTTTACATAAAACTAAATTAAGGCTGGTGATAGTTAACTATTTTACATAGTTTGCAAACCAGCTAAAGTATCACCAGATTTAGTTTGCGTTTATGTAAATCAGTGATTATTTTAGCTCTCGAGATAAAAAGTGATTTTGTAATAATCCTGACCTTATGTTGTTGTGTGCGTCGTTCAAATATATTACTTTATATATACACATGGTTATAAACTTGTGTATTATATAGGTTGACTAAATAAAATACTAAATTAAATATCAAATAGTCAGTAATAAATATTTATGAATATAAAAAGAAAGTGTGAGACAAATTTACTTAGTAGGTGAAGAAAACTAAGAAAAAAAATGATAGTAACAAAAAATTAAGAAATAAAACAATAAACAAACTTATTAATAGGGTGAAAAAAAGAAACAAGAAAGTAAATGAGAGCTCACTGAATTTTAATAAGTGACGTCCTTGTTTACTTATTTATATATATAGTGGTTTTATTAAACTCGTGTATTGCCTGAGTTGAATAAATAAAATATTAAATAGAATTAAAATTTATTAATAATAAAATGATATTTTAATATAAGAAATGATTGAATTCTTTCTTATTATAAATAGAATAAAATATTTTTTTTAAAAATGTTATTTATAAAAGTTTTCTTATTATAATTCTTAACTTTTAGTATTTTATAAAAATTTTACTTTTTAAAAACCATCAATTTTAAATATTTTTGAATTTTTAAAAAAGTTTGATTTTTTGAAAAATATTCTTCTTTTATAAAAATTTGTTTCTTTAGAAATAAAATTAATAAAAATATTTTTTTCTTAATTTATTACAAATTATTTTAATATAAAAAAATTAAATAATATTAGTAATTAATATGATTATTTGATAGGAAAGAGAGCCGGAAAAAAAACTTGGTGATAATAAATGTGGTGATGTCATGTGTACTCCGTATTTATTTTTTATTATAGTAAGAAGATATTATTTCTTAGTTTTTATTAATAATCAATTGTAAAAATAAACTTAGCACAAAGTTTGTGGTTTGAAATAATTTTGCTGATATCTTATATATAATATCATGAGATTTTTACATATTTCCCCTTCTTAAGACCATTAATTATATATTTCATCAATCTAAAAAATTAATTACATATTTCTCTTCCTAAAACATATATATTACATATTTATCCATTTCATTAAACTTAATCTATTAAATAACTATTTTACCTTGTGTTTACTAAGGGATTTTTACTTATTAATGTTTTATTCTTATAATTGTTTAAAACTTTTCACAATTATGTTTTGTATTTTAATATATAACTTTGATTATCAGTTGTTGTTGTTTTGAAATAAAGTTTTAAACGAGATGAAATTTTGTTGTTTTTATTTATATAGAATAATTGAACTTGAGAAACTATGTAATTGATAGTCATTAAAAGTGAAATGTGTAAAAATAATTTAGTGAAAATACGAGTAATATAATCATTCAATAAATAATTTTAATAAATTAGGTAAATATGTAATATTTATGTATTAGGAAAGAGAAATATGTAATTGATTTTTTAATTTTGGTAAATATATAAATAATGACTTTAGAAAAAAAAATGTAAATGCCTCTGATATCATCAATAAAAATTAAGCAATTTAATGTAAGATAAAATGCTTTTTTTATAAATATGACAAAATTACAGAAAACGTCCTTTAGGTTTATACAAAATTGCAGGTATCACCCTTTATCTTCAAAAAGTATTCTAATCATCCTTTATGTATGTCTTTTATAACAGATTTCGTTCTTTAGACTAATTGTTGTTAAGTTACTATGTTAAGTCAAGGGTAATTTGGTATTTTTACCTCTAAAGGACTATTTATGTAATTAAACATAAAGGATGTTTTCTGCAACTGTTTTATCTTTTAATTAATTTATGCATTTTTGCAATTATACATATACATATGATTTTTATATATAATATAACATATATAATTTAATTATTTTCATCAATATTTAAATATAAATATAAATTATGTAAATAGTATTATTATTTTTATACTTACGGCCTTAGCCCTATTTACTTTACCTTTAATATTTTTTACAATATATTTTTATATAATTATATATTATTACCTTAAACCTGTTTTTTTAATCTAAGATATAATATGATTAACAGAGAGGATCACATATGATTAGTTTTTTAAATTAAGTTTTAACTAAATTTCATGAACCATTCCTCTATGTTTTTTTAACTAAAAATATAATCTAGTTTTTAGTAAAAACGAAAAAAATAAAACCAAACGGAAAATAGACGTAAAAACATTGAACTACGCATGTAAAACGTAAAACATTAAAAACAATAACTAAGTCGATCTAGGATCTGTGCTTTTTGACGTGGCTGATAAACTAAAAAAATAGTCATAAAAATGTGGAATCACGCACACACATGTTGCCGCTTGTTAACTCCGAAGTGTAAAACGAAAAGTTTATAAAAGATTAAAAGTATAAGCGACCAAAGTTGAAAGTGAAAAATTATAAGAGTACAACTGTAAACGATGTAAAATTATTAGGGTTAAAAGTAAAAAAAAAAATTATAGATAAAAAAAACAAAAGTGGATACAACCACTAAATGTAAGGTACAAATCATTATACACTATGTATTTGATAATTAGTAATATATATAATGTTTTCTAAATTAATAAAAAGTTGTTTAGTGTCTAAATTTTATATTTAACATAATAATATTAATACAAATTTAATAATATAAATTCAAATTAGTTAATAAATAATTATTAACTAATTATAATTTATATTATTAAAAGTTATGATAAAATTTATTAATTTGTATAATATATGTTACTTGTATATATTTATTAAAATAAAATAATTTAAAAAATTATATGTATAACAAATTTTGAAATAAAAGCTAATTACGAAAAACGTCCTTTAAATTAGGTTTAAAGTTTCAAAAATAGTCCTTTAAGGGGTAGAAAGACTAAAATGCCATTGATTTAACGGAGAAAATTAACGCCCGTTAGTATAAAGGACGTAATTTGTTATGAAAAATATACATAAAGGATGATTAGAGTAATTTTCAAAGATAAAAAATGATACTTATAATTTTATATAAACATAAAGGATATTTTCTATAATTTTATCTATAAATATAACAAGAGATCCTGGAATCTTGGATTGTCAAATTAATGAATTATATGCGGATCTAAACTTAACTGCTATTTTGTCGGTTTGTTCTTATTATTATATTTTAATTTTTTAAATTAATAGTGTCTCTTTTCCAATACCAGATCAAATACAAAAGTGAATTTTTAAGTGTGGGATACCATATAAACCCGTGATTTTATTATTCAAAGGTGGGTGAAGTTATTTCACAAAAAAAAAAAAAAAAAAGAAAACTAAAAATGTGAGAAAAAATAAATCATGTATCAGATCTTATCTAAAGGCTAAGTAAATTTGATGGTATAATAATAAATAATTAAAAGTTTAAATGATACACCAAGTGAATTTTAGTATTGTCACATTTTCAAATTTCATCTTTTTTAAACGATTATAACTTTTACATACAATGTTATCTTTTTAAAAAATAATACTAAAAACAAGCGTTCTTTTATTTTTAAAACGCGTATAATGTTGATATATGAAAAACGAAGTTTTTTTACATTAATACATCTCATTGTTTAATATTCGTTAAATCATTGTATAATATCAAGTCATTGTGTACTATATCTGTCGGATCATTTTGTCTAAAGTTTATCGTTGTGTTTTCTATTATGTTTTTCTAAAATAATAATTTTATAATAAAACAATGTTGAAAATGTAATTTTTGTACGTTTTACAGTTCATTATGCAATCTTGATAAGGTAATTGACTAATCCTCGTCAAGCAGCCCATTGTGTTTATTGTTACTCATCGACTCTAATGCTGATCATTGTGCTATCCATTATGTCTAATGTTAACCATTGTATTATGCATAATATTTTTTAAAATGATGATTTTTGAATAACACAATATTAATAAAAATATAAGAGTAAAGTGCTATTTTCGTCCCTGACGTTTTGTTGAAATTGCCATTTCAATCCAAAAACTTTTTCTTTTTTTGCCATTTCAATCACTGTAATATACTAAATGTTATCATTTTCATCCATTCCACTAACTCCGTTAAAACTCCGTTAAATATGGTGTATTTTAGCCTTTTTCAACACCCTAATTATCCAATTAATATAAATTAATCAATTAATATTCAATTAAAACTAAAAAAACACATGAAGTGACTCGTGAGACCGATCTTTTCAATTAATTTTAACACATGTTGTTCGATTAAGGTCTGCTGTGAGATTTCAATTAATCTTCACGTTTTGTTTGAACGTGTACTGTTGTTCGATTGAGGTCTAATGTTGTCACTTTTTGCTACTGTCACGTTCAAATACCTCAATCAAAGACCTCAATCAAATAAAAAAAACCAACAGCAAACCTCAATCCTACAACAGACCTCAATCAAATAACGGTACACATTCAAACAAAACGTGAAAATTAATTGAAATCTCACGGCAAACCTCAATCGAAAAACATGAGTTAGAGTTAATCGAAGCTTTTAAATCGAAGCGGCTGGTCTCACTAGTCGTTTCATGTGTTTTTTAATTTTAATTGAATATTAATTGATTAATTTATTTTAATTGGATAATTAGGGTGCTCAAAAATACTAAAATTACCCTCATATTTAACAGAGTTTTAACGGTGTTAGTGGAGTGGATGAAAATGACAACATTTGGTAAACTACAGTGACTAAAATGGCAAAAAAAAAGTTTTTGGACTGAAATGACAAATTCAACAAAACGTCAGGGACGAAAATAACATTTTACTCAAAATATAAACTTTTTATGTTTTCAGTCATTGTGTAACATTCATCAGATAATTGTGTAATACACATCAATTCAAAAGATTACACAATGATTTGATGAAATTACATAATAAGTTAAAAAAAAATGAAAAAAAACTTTGGTTCTATATCAACACTATACGTGTTTTAAAGATAAAAATACTCATTTTTATGGTGTAGTTTTTTAAAAAAATAATGTTATATGTAAAAGTTACGAGCGTTTAAGAAAAGATGAAACTTGAAAAGGTGGAACATTATCAATTTTCCTCTTAATTTAATCTTGATCAAAAAGATACGAGTCATCATTTTAATCCTTTTTACATTTTCGACGTTTTTCAAAACTTTATAGTTGAATATTTTCCTTGAGGTTAAAACGCTAAACATAATAAAAGTTAAACATGACCGAATGATAGTGATAAATCACTATTATTTGTAGACTTTAACATTTAAACATACTTCTACCTTGTTTTTAAAAATTATATAATTTTTACATATTTTATTATTTACAAAAATACCATAAACTTGAAATTTAATATACTTAATAATTAATAATTTGAGTATAACATTGATATAACTAAAAATGACTTTCTAAAAAAGACGGTGCGCGTGCGCGTGCGCGTGTGTGTGGGGAAAGCATGAAATGAGAACTTATATTTTTTGTAGCAACTTTGTGAACCTTTAATACAAGTGTGTAAAAATATTCTCATAACATCAAAAGTTATTATTTACTTGGTATGTATATTGTAAGGACTTTTTTTGTTGCACATATTTAGAGCATTCATATCTTATTTTTTATTTTTATCTATAATTATATTAAAACTTACTATTTTTTCTCTTTTTTTTTAATTAAATAATATTTTTATACCTTTATAATTATGTTTTCTCTCTCTTTCACTCACAACCACTTTTAAAAATATTTAAAAAATTTATAAGGGTTGGACAATATCTACTCAAATATACAAATGAATAGTAATATTTTTTATCTCTTCCACTCAAAACCACTTATAATCATTTCATATAATATAAGTATTTCACTCACAACATTTTAAGAAAACGAGATGTAAATGCTCTTACACATATATGGAAAAACATTTTTACACGTACAAGAAAAGTTCCTACAATTTTCACAATACATAAAGTTCTTAAGATAAAGTGTATTCACTCGATTTAAAAATTGATAGTTCAAGTCCTCTAAAATACATGTATGGATGGTTTAAGAGTAGTTATTAAAAAGCAGGAATAAAAAGTTATGACGATGTCTTGCATTGGCTTATGGCATAGGATCCAAAAGACAAATTAACGTTGTAGAAAAAGCTAGCAATATGACGACATATGTTAGTTTTGAATTATAAGATTTTCTTTTTGAACGACTAATTGGATCACTGACGGGTTACTGTGCCATCCGATCATCTTCATTACTTAAGTACTAAACATAGGACCACCATCAGAAGAAAACTCACATTAGGTCTATAAACTCCTTAGCTACCTGTAACCCCTTTTGTTTCTAGGGTTATTGGATTTTAATAATTGTAATTTTAATTTATTGACCGGGATTAATCGCAACTCAAAAAATGTTTACAGAGACTCCCAACTTTAAGTTTATTTTTTCCTCCAATAATCCATTACTAACTTAGAGTTAACCCATGTTAGTTTTTTTTATGAAATGGAGTTAACTTTGAGCCAATTTTCAACTCTAGCGCCACCTAATCTCTATTAGATCCACTTTCCATTGTTTAGCCTCCATCTTCACCTTGAATCTACCTCCAACGAGTCAAGTGATTTAAATCAAAAGGTGGAAATTGACGGTTTTAGTGTGCGGAAGTTTCAATCGAATAGTGGTACACGTTCGAACAAAACGTGAAGATTATTTGAAATCACATGACAGACCTCAATCGAATATCATAGGTTAAAGTTAATTGAAGTTTTTAAATCAAAACGACCAATCTCAGTAGTCGCTTCATGTGTTTTTTTTTTTTTAATTTTTAATGAATATTAGTTGGTTCCTTTGTTTTACTAAAGTATGTCAAATTTTCATTTACTCGCCTGAATATTTTTAAGTTTTATACTTAAGCTTTCGAGTTATATTAAATTTTCTTTTAATCAATTTACAATAGAGATTGTTAATTATATTAAAGTCATCATCTACGCATTTGCTATTTTTCTTTTCTGTTTTAAGGTATTTGTTTTTTATAGTATTTTTTTATTACACTTTTTATTAGCGTTGCGCAAGTAATGTTTTTCCAGGTGGTTAGTACTAACGTAATTAGAATTAATTACACGGACAGTTTTTAGGGTTTGCACGTGTTGCAAGTTCAGTCTCCACTTAAAAAATTACAGATGCAAGCCTAAACTTTGCATGATATACACAACAACAGTCCTCGACATTAACTGAGGTTAAATTTTTCTGTTAAATTCATGTAAAATTTCCAATATAACCTTAAATTTTAAAAATAATAATTTCAATAAATCTAATTACCCCACCCACCACACTTCACTCCCCTCCCTCCATCTTCTTTTTCTTCCATCTCCATCTTCATCACCATCACCATCACCATCACCACCACCACCACCTTTCCACCACCTCTCCACCACCATGTGAGAAGTCAAACACCATCACTAGTCTAAGTCTTTCTCTCTCTCTCTCTCTCTCTCTCTCACAAGACCACCAGTCATAACGCCACCTCACTCTCTTTCTTCAGATTCGATGAACCAAGTTGTCATCGTGTTTAGTGGTAGCCACGGGTGGTTGTCTGATTGCACGGTGGTGGGTCGAGGGTGCGAGCAACGAAGATGGTGGTGGGTGGAGGGTGCAGCGGGATGGTGGTGGTGCTGCGATGACGGTGGTGGTGGATTGAGGATGTAGGCAGCGACTATTGTGGAGGGTTGAGGGTGCAAGGGGCGACGATGGTGGTGGGTTGAGGGTAGAGGCGACTGTGGTGGTAGGTTGAGGGTGCAAGTGGCCACGACGGTAGGGGTTGATGGTAGAGGCGGTTGTGATGGTGGGTTGAGGGTGAATGAGGTGACGGTGATCGCAGGTTTAGGGTATTGGCAGTGGTGGTGGGTGTTGAATGTAAAGAACTACAATGTGTAGAAGAAGATAAAAAAAGAAGGATATTTTAGTCTTTTTTAATAAGCTAATAGAGAAACTTAACATTTGTTTGTGTCAAGGACTATCAACGCACACTATTTCTATAGTTCAGGCCCACATCTGTAATTTTTGAAAATTAAAAACTAAACTTACAATACGTGCAAACCCCAAGGACTGTCCGCGTGTTTTACTCTATTAATAAGTTATACATACTAATACTAATACTCACCTTTTTTTAAGTAATTAAAGGCTCCTACTCACCTCTTGCTAGGGGTGTAAACGAGCCGAGCCGATCCCGAGCTAGCTTAGGATCGAGCTCGGCTCGTTTTGGTTTTAAAAAACTCGAGCTCAGCTCACTTGTAGTTTTATTTCTAAAGCTCGATCTCGGCTCCTAAAAAATTTTTCAAGCTCGAGCTCGGCTCGTTTTCTTGTTAAATTATTAAATTTTTATTTTTTATAATTACTTTTATATTGATTTATAATCATATTTTTTATATACAACATAATATATATTATTTAATTATTTTCTCATAATAATATATCTCATAATATGATTTATGTAAATATATATATTTTTATATGTTTAAATATGTAAATAAAAAATTATATAAAAAAACTCGTTTAGGCTCGCGAGCCGGCTCGAGCTTAATATCTAAAGCTCGAGCTCGAGCTCCTATAGTAAACAAGTCGTAATGTGAGCTCGAGTTCGAGCTTAGCCGATCCCAAGTAGCTTGCGAGCCGTCTTGGCTCATTTACACCCCTACCTCTTGCTATTTGTTTAGATATATACACCAAGTGTCGTGATTTAATTTTTAAGTGTACTCTTATTCTTGTTTTCATAAGGTATTAAATTAAATTTAGATATTATGATTTATTGTATGTGTTTACGAACCCAATCAATAACACTCAATGCGTTCTTTATCTTGTTTGAGGTTTGCCCTGTGAGTATGACGCATTTGGTATGATTCTCAATCAAACCCTCTCGTCATGGGAGAATGCTTGTGACCAGCTTCAATCATAGGCTAGGTTTATCGCCACCGGTGACAATATCTAGCCTACCATGCTTGTAGCGACTACAGTTACATCCCCGGCTATGCCCCATCCCACTCGTGGTCATCAGACGCGTTGGTCAAGTGGCTCACGCTAGGACTCTGGCCGTAATGGCATGTCAAACAATCGTAGGCTCATACAATAAACCATAATATCCAATATTAAACTCATATAATTGTATAATTGTTTCCGCATACAAACCAAACTCACTTTTAATGATCAATGTTTTTGAAATAGTAATATCAAAGATCTTAGTAAATAATAGTTTTTATGATAAGGTCCTATTTCAATTTTTTTTCAAGTTACATTCAAGATTTTTATTGTACAAAGATGTTTGGTCGTTATAAAATAATAAATATAACGTTGTATTTAAAAGTTAGAAAAATAAAATTAAAGTATAAACTCCCAAACGTTTCCCCTTTTCTCTTCCTCGGTCCCTTTTGTCACAATACCTCTTTTTTTCAATTGCATTCATCACTCTCTTGCCTACTACTACTCATATTCTTTCTCATCTCCCTTCAATGATCATCCTCGTCTTTATCACTGGTGGATGGCCAATTGCATAAGCAAATATCAATTTGACACTTTGATTTTCACAACTACACCGTCTCTTCTAATTCGTAGCTATGGAATCATCAACTCAAATTCCATCATTGGCAACTCCAATTCCAACTTCAATTCCCCCCTTTTCTAATATTTTTATGATGTTTATAAAATTTAACGATGTTAAATGTCAACAAACTTTGGAACTGAAGCATCATATCAGACTAAAAAACAAAAATTTGATTTTACCATAGAGAAATCATTTTTATATAATTTACTCTAGCAATAACTTTGTAAAATAGTAACCAACTTTCAAAAGTGAGTCCAATTAGATAACTCAAGTTTTAAAAGTGTTTCAATTAGGTCACTCATTTTTTATATTTTATATAAATTGAAAGTCTTAACATGTTTTTTAGCATGTTATACTTTTGGTTTCAATTAGAAAATATTTTTTTCTATTTTTTGATGCTGATATGAAACGTTGACGTAAATTTTAGGTACTTTTTTTTTTGTTTTTTTCATAATTAACATGTTCTTTTTATTTTTGAATATAATTTTATATATTGAAAATTCTGACCCCCATGTGATTTCCACCGTTATTTTCTTGACATAAGAAAATTTAATGATGACTCGATTTGATCGTTTGGTGGTTCAATTTGAGAAAAATATGCATGAGTGACTAAATTAAAACACTTTTAAAACTTGGTTACTACTCTGTAACATTTTCTCTTTTTGAAATAATAAATATATTGTCTTGAAAAGTTTATCTAGTATTAAAGAGTTATATTATTTAATTATCATTAAGTTTTTTGCATTATATTATTTCCAATCTAAATGTGTAACGTCTTAGAAACGATAATATTTAAATCTTTAAATCATATTATTATAAGTAAACCCCAATCAGTAATCACGTGCACATGGGTTAGCCATATTAATATATTGAGGCTAACATTGAGCTCAACTGCTCAAGTGGCCAAGTTGAAGACTCGTTGACCATTTGACTTTGGGTTATGTAGCCCCATATGTGCTGGCCAATATTGGATGTATTCCAATTTCTAAACTCTATATATACCATTCAACATTTATCTTAACTTTACTCATGATCAGGAAACAAGTAACTAAGGTTATACTGTTTCATGTTTTGTAACTAAAAAAAAACTCTCTCCTTATTCCTCTCTCTTCCGACGCCACGACACCGCCATGGCCGACCGGAAATACGAAGAGAATGGTGTTTCCGGTAAGTCCAATGATCAGTTCATCACGGACTTCCATCCACCAAAAGCACCAAAGAGGAACAAGTATGCTTTCGCTTGTGCCATGTTGGCTTCCATGACTTCTATCTTGCTTGGTTACGGTAACCTACTTCCCTATTCTTATTTATATTTTTTTATTGATAATAAATGTTTTGAGAAACCTAAAAATATTGTATCCTGACGTTTTGTCAGGATGGTGCGTCACCTGGATCTAGCTATGTAGAAAGACCCAGTGTCAAGTCACCTGAAAGTTTTGTTTTTATACGTGTAATAAATCAACATTGACCCTAATTTACCTCGTATTATTTTGAAAACAGTACCTTGATAAAACAAAACTCTTTAATAAAGAACCGTTATAAGTGTTTTTAGCATGAAACGAAAGTTAGGACTTAGAAACTTTACGTGTTGTAAAACGTCTCTCCACAAAAAATCCTTTTTCTTTTAATCATAATAAGTACTTTAAAAATTAAAATTATTATATATTGGGTAACAATATATTGTTTGATTAATTCATGAAAATCATTATTTGACGAGCGACAACACACTTACGGACATTTTTAAATATTATTATTCCCAAATTTGTCATTGAAAAATACGTGTTATTAAACTATTTATAACTTATATCATATAGACAAATAATACAGATACCGATGTGATGGGTGGATTCAAACTTGACTCTATAAAGTATTCCTACTGTTTTAGTTTTACTTTTTAACATTGTTACAAGGTAAGTCAGACCTGAAATATTAAAATCAATATAAACTGTTAAAATTTTGTACAAATTTGAGTAAGACTAATAAAACTGCTGTAACTTATAGAAAATAATATTTGTTACAGATATTGGTGTGATGAGTGGGGCTCAAATATTCATCCAAAACGATCTTCGCTGTAGTGAAAATCAAATCGAGATACTCGTCGGAATTCTGAACTTGTATTCGTTGGTCGGATCAGCTGCCGCCGGCAGAACTTCCGACTGGATCGGCCGGAGGTACACCATAGTGTTGGCCGGAGGTATCTTCTTCCTCGGAGCAATCTTGATGGGGTTCGCTACTAACTACACATTTCTCATGATCGGTCGGTTTGTCGCGGGTATCGGCGTCGGATACGCCCTTATGATTGCGCCGGTGTACACCGCAGAGGTGTCACCGGCGTCGGCACGGGGGTTTCTCACCTCCTTCCCGGAGGTTTTCATTAACGCCGGTAGGTCTATCTTTTTGCAAGGGAAGAGGTTGTTCCAATACAACTTATGTCGAGACGTACTTAAAAATACGGATGTCGAGATGGTATATTTGAAATTTTATAAAACATTATATATTAAAAGTTATATTTGAAAAAATAAGTTGTATTAATATCAAAAGTTATAAAAGAAAATTTAAAAATATATAATATTATATTACATTTGACTGGATTTGTTTTGTAAAAAACTTAGAGCATTCATAGTCTGTTTTTCATTTTTATATGAGTGGGTACCCTATATTATAGTGAATGATTGTGAGTGGTTGTGAATGAAAGAGAAAAAAATTTTATGAGGATTTGAGAATACACGATACGACCCCCATAATTTTTTTAATATTTTTAAAATTGGTTGTAAGCAAATAAAGATAAAAAGAAATGATAAAAGATTATCGTTTAAATGCTATAAAAAATAAAATATTTTGAAAGTAATTATAATATAATAATAGAATAATGAATAATAAAAAAAATCAAACAAAGTACTTTGCACAGTGTACTTTTGTGTTCATACAACTCATTTCTAATAGTAGTAAACTAGTAATAATAATTCCTGAAGTAATAAGAGTTATTGTATTATTTATTAGGGGTATGTTATAGATACACCCTATTTATTATCATCCTTTTTATCTTTTTTTATACATACATATAGATACATGAAGAGAGATGGTAACGATAGGGTGTCTAAATAACAAAAAAGGATGATTGTATAACACAACCCATTTATTATTACACATGTTTTGCGTTTATAAATTTTCATACATTCTGATGAATTTATTTAATTTTATAGGAATTATGTTTGGGTACGTGTCAAATTACGCCTTCTCAAAGGTTCCACTTCATTTAGGATGGCGTCTCATGTTAGGAATCGGAGCCATCCCTTCAATAATTTTAGCCGTGGGTGTCTTAGGCATGCCTGAGTCACCTCGTTGGCTCGTAATGCAAGGTCGACTAGGTGAAGCCAAAGTCGTCCTTGATAAAACTTCTGATAGTTTGGAAGAATCCAAGCTTCGGTTGGCTGACATCAAGGAAGCAGCTGGCATCCCCGAAGACTGCAACGATGATATTGTCCAAGTGACTAGACAAAGCCACGGTGAGGGCGTATGGAAGGACTTATTCATCCATCCGACGCCCACGGTCCGCCACATCCTGATGGCGGCCCTAGGCATCCATTTCTTCCAACAAGCGAGCGGAATAGACGCAGTCGTGTTATACAGCCCGAGAATCTTTAAAAATGCGGGGATAGTTCATACCACCCCGCAACTACTTGCAACCATAGCCGTTGGATTGGTGAAAACAACCACTATTCTCATCGCCACATTTCTCCTAGACAAAATCGGGCGTCGACCGTTGTTATTATCCAGTATAATCGGGATGATCGCATCGTTAACGTCACTTGGTATCGCGCTAACCATCATCAACCACTCTGATCAAAAGATCACATGGGCTGTAGCTCTCTGCATCGCCACAATCCTATCATACGTGGCGTTCTTTTCAATCGGGATGGGCCCAATCACTTGGGTGTACAGCTCGGAGATCTTTCCGCTAAGGCTACGAGCACAAGGGTGTAGCATGGGGGTGGCGGTGAATAGGGTCACGAGCGGGGTGATTTCGATGACATTTATCTCGTTATACAAGGCGATTTCAATCGGCGGGGCGTTCTTTTTGTTCACCGGGGTCGCGGTGGTGGGGTGTGTGTTCTTTTACACTTTGTTCCCAGAGACACAAGGTAAGAACCTTGAAGAGGTGGAGCAAGTGTTTGGGACATTTTTCAGGTGGAGATCAACACAAGCAGAATTGGATAGGAAGAAAGAAGCTGAAATGGTAGCAAATATTAAGGCCCAAAGTTAAGTTTAGGTTTTAAAAAATGGCGCGAAAATATGTATGTAATTATGGTGTTTTATGAAGGGTATTTCGGTCTATTACTACTAGGGGAGAATTTGTGTTGGCTACTCTATAAGAAATGATAATGTTGATGTAATACTCTTATCTTAAATCAAGAATGGTTATATCATTTTATCTTTTTATTCTTTTTTTCCTTTTTGTCACTCACAATTTGTTACTAGAAAATAGCGGAACTGCCAACATCATATTAACCAATGACATAAGTTAAAACTCAATATGTAAAAGAACAAACATCAGATAAATTTTACTTTGATTGGTTAACATGTGACAAAATAAATGTGAGAAAATGATATATGATAAAACTTATTTTATTTTATTAGATAACTAGTTTTAGTAAATTCGTGTATTACACTGGTTGAAAAATATAATATTAAATAATATAAAATTTTATTAATTATAAAATAATATTTTAAGATAAAATACAATTAAAATTTTATACGAGTAAGGACTATAAGTGATAAACAATGACATTAATTTTTTATACTTTTATTTTTAAACTTTTTTGTTTTTTCAAAATATAAATTAAATACTTTTTTAGAAACAAATTGTTTTAAAAATATCATTTTCAAAAATTTCCTTATTGTAACTCCCAATTTTATTTATTTATTATTTCTAAAATTTATAATTTTTAGAAATATCAATTTTAAAATATGTTTTAGAAAAAAAATTAATTTTTTTTCTTTGAAATAACATTATTAAAAAGATTTCTTGCTTAATTTATTAAAAAAATATTTTTAATCTAAATGGGTATTCAAAAAATTTATTAGTAATTAATATATTTATAGCATCTAATAAAACAAGGTTTTCTTTGCCACTTGTCATTCTCTTATCCCACTTTTTTTGCCACTTGTCATTATTCTAGACATCCACACATTAATTTTCCCTTCAAAAATGTATTATAGTAATTTAAATAATTATGCAAATTTCTCTCTCTTATTAAAAATGAATGTTATTAATTGCTATATTTCTCTCTCTTATATAAATTTTTAAAATCAAACTATTTTTTTTAAATAGATTTTATTAAAGAAATTAGAAATAAAATCTTTTAATTAAAATCTAAATAATAAAAAAACTAAAATTTTATATAATATGAAATTTTCTAAAACACTAAACATTTTTAAATAAAATATTTAAAATTGTTTTGATATTAAAAAGCGTTATAAACTGGTGAAATTTGTTAAAAACTGTCTTATTAAAACAACCAGAATCATTACAAACAAGCGATTTTAAAAAACAATATTTTTATAACAAAATATTTATAAAAAAATCTTAAAACAAATGTTTAAAAGTGAAACTATTTAGATAAGAGAGTTAAAAATAGTATAATTATTTTATTTCTTGAACTATTACGTATATATAACTTTAATTACATTTTATATTAAAATATTATACTGTAACTTTTCGTGTTTATGATTAACTATAATATGTTTAATTAATGGTTTTTAGACTATCCATCTATCTATAAAAAAACTAAAATAAACGTGAAATAAGTGTAAGACTTATTATACTTCTTTTCTCATGTCTCTATATTATTAATAATAATATTAAATACTAATAAAATTACTCGTAGCATATTCAAATTAAAAATATATAATTTAATTAAATTAAAAACATAATTTTTATTAAAAACACACTTTTTAAAAATAAAAATTTTATAAAATACAAAATACGATGAACTTTTTTTTATCATTTTTCTTAAAACAAAATATTTAGAAATCATAATTTTTGATAAAATAAAAGTTTAAGAAAAATACATAATTGTTTATTTATTTAAAGTAGCTATTTGTACGCAACTATAATCATATTTTATATTCAAGCATGATTTTATAATACATAAATTTTTAGTACTAATTATTTGATATTTTATTTAACTTCAGATGAATATAACTAATCACATTACCTCACATAAAAATCGAACCTTAAGTTTAAAATAAATAAATAAATACATAAATAACCCGTAAGTCAAACAAAAACAACATCTTTGCACGACTTACACTTTTTATGTAAGACGATATAATCTTTGATGTTAATGTCCACTAACTTCAAACAACGACATTCATATATTTAGTTAAAACATTTGTATTCCTAACACTCGTTTAGAGATTAATCACATGTTCATAATTGTAAGAAAAAGATTTATAAATTATTTTGTTACAAATTATTTAAAGCCACAAATTCATGTGCCTTTATTTAGGCATGTATTATGAATTTAATGATCATGTGGGGAGTACCTCACTTTAGAAGGAAAATTGGACCCCAAGTTGTGACAAGGAAATGCTAAATTTTACACATGTATTTGTCTTCATTGTAAATAAAGATACTCTCAAAGGGAACCTCACAATTATTCAAAGAGGAAAGTGAAAGACACTTAAAGAATTCAGTAATATGACTACGAAGGTTATCAAATTTATGACCACTTGGTTTAGAAACAAAGACGAAAGTTTACACAAAAGTAAAGAAACATATGAAAGGGGTTTTATATCAGTTAGTTAAGTTGTTATATTGTTGCATTCGATATATATACATATTCTAAATTCTTTTTATTAGTATTACTTTTTAAGAATGTTTGGCAAATATATATCATCTAAATACTATATATGTATGCAACATATGAAAAATGAGTATTGAATACTATATAACACATAATTTTCCGCTTGACGCTCCAATACCTGCATGATAAATCAAACCGTCCTTGTATTTTAAGCATGTCACTTCAAAATTTTAATATAATTTTAGTCGTATACTTGTATATATACTACATTATTCTCCTATCAACAATCTAGGTAAAATGTTATGTGTAGTGGTGTGCATAATTCTACTTTTTCTTTGAGCAATTCTTATTGTAAAAAAAAAAAATAATTAAATTTGAACACTTATAAGATTTGAATTTACAATCATTTGATTAGAGAGTATATTATTTACTATCAAGATATCTCCTTAGGGTATTAATGTGAGGGTTGAACTAATTTTATTATCGGTCTAGTATTTTTTGAATCCCTAAGTAAACTATTCATTATAAGTGAAGAAATGAAATTATAATTATAATTTTAAATACATCTATGAGATCTATTTTGAAGTTTTAAAATGCCTTACATTTCAAGGCCGTCTAACGAAATTTCAAGTGTCTTGTACGAGTGCTAAAAATGACCACCTCTACAACATGTAAATACAAAAAGATTGAGGCTACCTTCCAAAATTATTTTCTATAGTTATTGGGCCTACTCTAAAATATGCAAATACAAATCATTTTTTATACATGTTAATCTACCTACGATATCCGGGGGGGGGGGGGGGGGTCCCACTAGAACATAAGAGAATGATCGTCCACCCTACAAGGCATCAAAGACGACCCTGCATTTAAAAACAAAAGGTTACATCACCAAATTGTAATAAAAGATATAAATATGTCTTTTTTTAACTGCCAACAAAACTTGTTCTTTATTAATATGCTAATAAGACTAGGGGTGTAAACGAGCCGAGCCGAGCCGAGCCCGAGCTCGCTTAGGCTCGAGCTCGGCTCGTTTTGGTTTTTGGAAGCTCGAGCTCGGCTCGTTTATAGTTTTATTTATAAAGCTCGAGCTCGGCTCGTCAGAAAATTTTCAAGCTCGAGCTCGGCTCGGGCTCGGCTCCTTTATTGTTAAATTATTAAATTTTTATTTTTTTATATATATATATATATATATATATATATATATATATATATAGGGTAAGAAACGATTGTTAACCCACCTTTATTGCGATAACTCGTTAACACTAATGTAACAAGCACTTAAATCATGATTATGTAGTTCAAGTAACTTTACAGCGCGTTACACCACTGATTTAACAAATTTCCCTCAATTTTTTAAAAAGTTTCACCCCTTTTTTAAAACCGTCTTAACTTTTTTGTATGATGTAATTTTTTTATACAAATTACACCATTAAATAGATCATTTTAATATCTTTAATTCAAGTATAGTCTTGCTATATTTTTTTAAAAAAAATTTTAACGTTAATTGTAAACCACTAGTTTACCACTGTAACTTTAACTTACAGTGATGACGTGTCCTGCTGTGGACCACTAGTTTGGTTAATGGGTTATCGTAATAAACAAGGGTTAACATTCGTTCTCTATCATATATATATATATATATATATATATATATATATATATATATATATATATTCTCATTTTACAAAAGTCTCCACATCTCACTCCTTATTTTTATATTTATTTAACTAAATACCATATTTTTTAATTAATTTTTATTATTATTTTTCTTTCTTTTACTTACAAAAGAATTTAATGAGTGAATAGTAAGTTGATAAATATAAGAAACTACTATTCAAACCATATATTTTGTTTTTAAATATCAAAGATATGAAATGATTTAAAAAATAAATTGTATAAATGATTTGAATGTTTTCGTAAATTTTTCCTATTTAAAGATAAAGAGCATTTTATGAAAGCTTGGGTTATATGAACACCTAATTTTATTATTAAGACACTCACATCTCTCTATCTCTTTACGTATATATAAAAATAATTAAAAAAATAAAAATAAATTAAGTATATCAATAATAAACTGTTTATAAATTCTATCGTGAATGCTCTTAATCGGTCAATATCATCGACTTCGTTAATTCAATGCGGTCACTTCACTATGTCTATGATTATGGGGGACCACCGTCTTTCAGAAAAACATTTACAATAGATCCCCCTTAAATTCAACTATTAATTTTTACGTATTTCAAAATTTTATATAAAACGGTTGTACTAGTTGTTAAGTACGTAAATAATACATAAAACCAAATTTCAAATATAACGTAACATATTATTGAAAGAAAAATTAAAGAGTAAAATGCAATTTTCGTCTCTGACATTTTCTTGAATTTATCATTTCAATCCAAAAATTTTTTTTATCATTTCAGTCACTATATTAAATATTGTCATTTTCATCCACTCCACTAACACAGTTAAAACTCTGTTAAACTCTGTTAAATATGAGGGTATTTTAGTCTTTTTCAACATCCTAATTATACAATTAAAACAAATTAATCAATTAATATTTAATTAAAACTAAAAAACACATGAAGCGACTGGTGAGACCGGTCGCTTCGATTAATTTTAAAACATGTTGTTCCATTAAGGTCTACTGTGAGATTTTAATTAATCTTCGCGTTTTGTTTGAACGTGTACTGTTGTTCGATTGAGGTATATTGTTGTCACGTTTTGTTTTATTGAGCTCTGCTATTGTCACGTTCAAATACCTCAATCAAAGATCTCAATCATATAAAGCATGTCAACAACAAACCTCAATCCCACAACAGATCTCAATCAAATAACGGTATATATTCGAACAAAATGTGAATATTAATTGAAATCCCAAGGCAAACCTCAATCGAACAACATGAATCGAAGCTTTTAAATCGAAGCGCCTGGTCTCACTAGTCGTTTTATGTGCTTTTTAGTTTTAATTGAATATTAATTAATTAATTTGTTTTAATTGGATAATTAGGATGTTCAAAAAGACTAAAATACCCTCATATTTAACGGAGTTTTAACAAAGTTTTAACGGTATTAGTGGAGTGGATGAAAATGGCAACATTTGGTAAGCTACAGTGACTTGAAATGACAAATTCAACAAAAAACGTTAGGGACGAAAATAGCATTTTACTCAAAATTAAATATATATCATATGGCATCGGTGTTTACTATGTGGATCTACCACAAAATAGAGAACAAAGTTTGTGTACGAGTATTACTACTAAAAATTAAGAAAATATCAACTCATTTGTCTAAGCAATTCAATTTAAGAATGCAGAGATTATCATTTTAATGGAATTAGATAATAAATTTATAAAGTAAAAATAGAAAACCACAAATTGATAATATCATTGTAATTGTAATATTGTGTTAGAACTTTAAATAATAGTATACTATACATGAGAAACGTATAGGAAAACAGATCTACGAGTGTTTTTGAGGGTTGTGATTACCCGTGAAATGTTTATAAGGGTAGAGAGGACACTCAAATCATGAGTGTCACATCAAATCTCGCCGCACCACACAACATCACGAAATTTGAACGAGACAATCATTTCATGACATATCATAACTATTTTTAATTAAAAAAATTAATTTTTAATAATTCAAACTATTACGCATTAACCAATAATTATTCACACTATTAATTTGGCCAATAACATTTTCAACTTTTACCTATGTTATTGATAACACTCCCAGCAACATAATTATAAATCTTTTACGCTTATTTTGCACTTAATTTCACTCACAATAATAATTATGAACAGAATGAAGTAACATATATAAACAAAATCGAGCGGAAAATAAATACAAACCAAGTATGAATATATGATTATTATGTTATTGGGATTGCCACTAGTAATAAAAATGAAAATTGGGATTGTCACTGGTCAAATTAATAGAATGAATTATTAACAATCAATGATTAAAAGTTAGGATTACTAAAATTCAATTTGCCTAAAAAACAATAACTCCATAAACTTTATAAAATTACAAAGTAGTTAAAAACTATAGTTAAATGAAAAAACATGAAATAAAAAGATTAGAAAAAAAGAATACTTAAAATAAAATTTTAGGACCCGTACGGGTTCTGAAACCAATCGGTTGTATGTGGTGGTGGTGGGTTAAACAGTTTGGTAGAAGGAGCCACTTTACTAGGACCCGCATACACATTCGATCTATGTTTTCTGGCGATTTGGACTCTGGATTTTGTGAAAAAAATTTTTTGTTGGATTTCATAGTGTACAAAATTAAAAATGAGTAGAAAAGATGTTTGAGATTGATGTATAAAATTTGGAATAAATGGTTTGTATTTATAGTGTTTGAGAAATTTTTTTTAAATAGCCGTTTTGGTTTTCGGGTGGTGGGGTGGGGGGGGGGGGCAACGGCTAGTTGCAACGTTCATATGTGGGACAACGGTCACGGCAAGTATATGTCGTGAAGTGCAAGAATGCGGCGTGAAGGGGGGTAGTGGCGGTATGTGGTGCCGCTCGGCGCCAAGCCTCGCCATGGGCTCACGGCATGTACGTCCTACCCACCCTAAGGAAGAGTATGAATTCTGATTATTTTTTTATTAAAAGATAAATAAATAGTTTATGCTATTAAAGATTAAATGAATTTTGTTTCTAAATCAACTAACACACTCTTTTTAGCAATAAGGGAGGCAAGCAAAAAGTTGTTACCGAATATTAAAAAGCAATTAAAGAATAGATGGTTAATAAGAATAAGGGGGTGTTTGATTTCGGCTGACCCGGCTGACTGACCGGCCTGTTTGATGTGCGTAAAACCCGAGCTGACCGGGTCAAAACATCTGACCCGGACCTGAATTTTCATAATGCTGACCCGCTGACCCACCCCACCCCTGCGCTGATCCCCCCTCCCCTGCGTGACCCAATTTCGGCCGACCCCCCCTCCCCTTCGTTCGGCCGTCGCCTGTGTGGTGGTCAGCTACGGTGGTCGTCGGTGGCGGTGGTGTGGTGGTCAGCTACGGAGGTTGCCCCTTCTCCTGCGCGACCCCCTCTCCGGTCGTGGCTCCCCTTGGTGGCGGTTGCGGTGGTGTGGTGGTCAGCTACGGTGGTGTGGTGGGTGAATTGAAGGTGATTGAATTGAAAGCGGTGGAGGGTGGTTGTGGTGTGGGAAGCGGCGAACGGTGTGGTGTGGTGGTTCCGACTTCGGCGGACGACGGTGGCAGTGGTGGTTCGGCGGACGACGGTGGCGAAGGGCGGTGGATTGCGGTGGTGGTCGGAATGTGTACGGTGACAGTGGTCGTTGTGGTGGTGGTGTGGTGGTTACGACCGGTGGTGTGACTCCGGTGGGTTTTGTTACTTAAATACTTTGGTTCTAGTCAGATACTGAATCAAACAACCAAGTTTCAGTCAGATGCATACCCAGTCAGAACTTCTAACTGTGTCAGCTTCTGACTCAGTCAGATCTTACTGAGTCAGTGTAATCAAACAGCCTCTAAGTAGTCTCGGAGGTATTTAAAAATACATAATAAAAACTAAAATAAAAACCTAAAATCTATCTGCCTTTCAATAATTATCGATAGAATATTAGAATATTATAGTGGTTGCGGTTGTTTTAATTCTTAGTTGACTATGTTAAGTTGGTAGTCTTTAGATGAGCCAGCTTGTTGCTCTTCATCTTTACCAACATCCATGACATTTTTCTTTACCCAATTTTATTATTAAGACACTCAAATCTCTCTATCTTTTCACGTATATATAAAAAAAATTAAAAAAATAAAAATAAATTAAGTGTATCAATAATAAACTGTTTATAAATTCTATCGTGAATGCTCTCAATCGGTCAATATCATCGACTCCGTTAATTCAATGCGGTCACTTCACTATGTCTATGATTACGGGGGATCACCGTCTTTCAGAAAAACATTTACAATAGATCCCCCTTAAATTCAACTATTAATTTTTACGTATTTCAAAATTTTATATAAAACGGTTGTACTAATTGTTAAGTACGTAAATAATACATAAAACCAAATTTCAAATATTACGTAATATATTATTGAAAGAAAAATTAAAGAGTAAAATGCAATTTTCGTCTCTGACATTTTCTTGAATTTATCATTTCAATCCAAAAAATTTTTTTTGTCATTTCAGTCACTATATTAAATATTGTCATTTTCATCCACTCCACTAACACAGTTAAAACTCTGTTAAACTCCGTTAAATATGAGGGTATTTTAGTCTTTTTCAACATCCTAATTATACAATTAAAACAAATTAATCAATTAATATTTAATTAAAACTAAAAAACACATGAAGCGACTGGTGAGACCGGTCGCTTCGATTAATTCTAACACATGTTGTTCCATTAAGGTCTAATGTGAGATTTTAATTAATCTATACGTTTTGTTTGAACCTGTACTGTTGTTCGATTGAGGTATATTGTTGTCACGTTTTGTTTTATTGAGCTCTGCTATTGTCACGTTCAAAGATCTCAATCAAAGATCTCAATCATATAAAGCATGTCAACAACAAACCTCAATCCCACAACAGATCTCTATCAAATAACGGTATATATTCGAACAAAATGTGAATATTAATTGAAATCCCAAGGCCAACCTCAATCGAACAACATGAATCGAAGCTTTTAAATCGAAGCGCCTGGTCTCACTAGTCGTTTTATGTGCTTTTTAGTTTTAATTGAATATTAATTAATTAATTTGTTTTAATTGGATAATTAGGATGTTCAAAAAGACTAAAATACCCTCATATTTAACGGAGTTTTAACAAAGTTTTAACGGTATTAGTGGAGTGGATGAAAATGGCAACATTTGGTAAGCTACAGTGACTAAAATCGCAAAAAAATATGTTTTTAGATTGAAATGACAAATTCAACAAAAAACGTTAGGGACGAAAATAGCATTTTACTCAAAATTAAATATATATCATATGGCATCGGTGTTTACTATGTGGATCTACCACAAAATAGAGAACAAAGTTTGTGTACGAGTATTACTACTAAAAATTAAGAAAATATCAACTCATTTGTCTAAGCAATTCAATTTAAGAATGCAGAGATTATCATTTTAATGGAATTGGATAATAAATTTATAAAGTAAAAATAGAAAACCACAAATTGATAATATCATTGTAATTGTAATATTGTGTTAGAACTTTAAATAATAGTATACTATACATGAGAAACGTATAGGAACAAATCTACGAGTGTTTTTGAGGGTTGTGATTACCCGTGAAATGTTTATAAGGATAGAGAGGACACTCAAATCATGAGTGTCACATCAAATCTCGCCGCACCACACCACATCACGAAATTTGAACGAGACAATCATTTCATGACATATCATAACTATTTTTAATTAAAAAAATTAATTTTTAATAATTCAAACTATTACGCATTAACCAAATAATTATTCACACTATTAATTTGGCCAATAACATTTTAACTTTTACCTATGTTATTGATAACACTCCCAGCAACATAATTATAAATCTTTTACGCTTATTTTGCACTTAATTTCACTCACAATAATAATTATGAACAGAATGAAGTAACATATATAAACAAAATCGAGCGGAAAATAAATACAAACCAAGTATGAATATATGATTATTATGTTATTGGGATTGCCACTAGTAATAAAAATAAAAATTGGGATTGTCACTGGTCAAATTAATAGTATAATTTATTAACAACCAATGATTAAAAGTTAGGATTACTAAAATTCAATTTGCCTAAAAAACAATAACTTCATAAACTTTATAAAATTACAAACTAGTTAAAAACTATAGTTAAATAAAAAAAACATGAAATAAAAAGATTATTAAAAAAGAATACTTAAAATAAAAATTTAGGACCCGTACGGGTTCTGAAACCAATCGGTTGTATGTGGTGGTGGTGGTGGGTTAAACAGTTTGGTAGAAGGAGCCACTTTACTAGGACCCGCATACACCTTCAATCTATGTTTTCTGGCGATTTGGACTCTGGATTTTGTGAAATTTTTTTTTTGTTGGATTTCATAGTGTAAAAAATTAAATAAGTAGAAAAGATGTGTTGAGATTGGTGTATAAAATTAGGAATAATTGGTTTGTATTTATAGTGTTTGAGAAATTTTTTTTAGATAGCCGTTTTGGTTTTCGGGTTGGGGGGGGGGGGGGGCAACGGCTAGTTGCAACGTTCATATGTGGGACAACGGTCACGGCAAGTATATGTCGTGAAAGTGCAAGAATGCGGCGTGAAGGGGGGTAGTGGCGGTATGTGATGCCGCTCGGCGCCCAGCCTCGCCATGGGCTCACGGCATGTACGTCCTACCCACCCTAAGAAAGAGTATGAATTCTGATTATTTTTTTATTAAAAGATAAATAAATAGTTTATGCTATTAAAGATTAAATGAATTTTGTTTCTAAATCAACTGACACGCTCTTTTTAGCAATAAGGGAGGCAAGCAAAAAGTTGTTATCGAATATTAAAAAGCAATTAAAGAATAGATGGTTAATAAGAATAAGTAGTCTCGTAGCTATTTAAAAATACATAATAAAAACTAAAATAAAAACCTAAAATCTATCTGCCTTTCAATAATTATCGTTAGAATATTAGAATATTATAGTGGTTGCGGTTGTTTTAATTCTTAGTTGACTTGTAGTCTTTAGATGAGCCAGCTTGTTGCTCTTCATCTTTACCAACATCCATGACATTTTTCTTTTCTTTTTTTTTTTTTTTTCTTTTCTGTTGATAATTATATAGATTCTTTTAAAATGGCAAGCAAAAAAATATATAGGGAGTTGGAAATGTTACAAAAGATATATAAACATGATTGCTACCTTTATAGTATAAAAATGAAGGCAACACTAAAGATAGTATCTACTAAGCGAAATGCAACTAATAAAAAGATGGCATGGCAAGCTACCGCAAGAAGAGGAAGGATGAAACATTGCTCGAAGTAGGATCGCGAGAGTATGTAAGAGGGAGCACTTGATTTATTGTGAAAAAATATTTAGATGAAAGTTGGGTTTAAACATTTTGAATTTGGTTTTATTTGTATAAAGTTATGATTTAGTTTCAAACTTTCTACAACTTTTTATTTTATACTAACTATTGTTAAAAACATTGATGTCATGGAACATTTATTATTTTAATAGAAAAAGAAAAGATTTAAAAATCAAACAAAACCTTACCTTACCTTATGAGGGGTCTTATAAACTTTTTCATTTGGGTTATGATTTTCTTCTTCTTCTATGGAAAGGGGTTTTACGTGGTTATCGGACATTTTTGTAAGATTGAGTCGGGTCGTTAAAATATTTTTAAGGTTTGAAGATAATTTTAGTTTTGTTTAGATGATTTTGAAGGTAATTTGACTGAAGTATTTTGCGTTTCAAACGAGGCCAACTTTTTTTAAGAATCATTCATATAAATTTTAAACAAGAACATATTTTATTAATATAAACAATACAATAGAATATAAAACAAAAGTTATAATACTCGTTACAGTTGAAAATAAACAAAAACAGAAGAACGAAAAAAAAAGGCTGAAAATCATGTTAGACACGGGGCACTTAAAACAAATTCTGAGCCTCCCATGAGAACTTGTTTTGTTTCCCACTGTACAACAGTCGAAGCAGTTGCTACTACCGGAATTGATCTAGAACCTGAATTAGATTGTAGAAAAAAAACCAGAGATGGAGGACGTTTTAAAGAACCTGTTTGCTACAAGTATTTGAGTTGTTGTTTGTATGTTGTCTACTAAGTATATAGAGGAACTCGAATTATAACAGCTCAATCAGCAATTAATCTGAAATCATAACAGCTCATTAAAGTCTTCAATATTGATTATTTCGGTTTAATAACTTGGTAAAAAATTATCATCGGTTTCAGTCAAGATGTAACTGAACTGTTACAAGTCACAACTGTTTCAAACCACGAAGTGCAAAGTTTGTCATCAAAGCATCACATTGTGCGCACATGCCCACACCACGTGCGAGTGCGACACACTCTTCCCGAATCCATTTAGTGTGATACTCTAGAAAACAATATAATAAAAAGACTATAGAATATAAACCACTTGACTATCTATCTTTTCTCTAATGTAGGACAACTTTTCACACCATTAATCCTCATACCAATATCAACATATGAGCATTGATATCACATTCAACACATTAAATTTATTAAATAAATATTAATAATCATATTATATAATGATGTTAATTTTGCAACTTGATGAATAGTAATTGGGGGTACTTTCGGTATTTCGCATCCTTCTCGGGTACCGTGCTTTCTCTTTATACTTGCGCAGAAGTTAGGTGGCGGCGGTGGCCGTGAGTTGGGGGTCGACGGCCTTCTCTTGCCGCCCCGGTTCTCCTTCGGTTTGGGTGTGCTGGGGGTTGTCGGGTTTTGTGGTGGTGGTGATATCCTTGATTTCGTGATCAGTACCACGGTACCTCCGTCGCACGACGACGGCGACCCTGTTACCTTCGCGACAGTTGGTCTGCCGCCGTCACCCATCGTCGCCTTCTCTTGTTACTCCGGTTCTCCTCTGGTGTGGGTGTGTTGGGGGTCGCATGGTGGTGGTGATATCCTTGATTTCGTGACCAGTACCGCCGGTACCTCCGTCGCGCGACGACGGCGACCCTGTTACCGTCGCGACAGTTGGTCCGCCGCCGTGACCCATCACCGCTGCTACAACCCGTCGTTAGTGCTCGCCACCGCTACCGGCAATACCCGAAAAGTTTAGCAATGGTGGCGGTGGTTTTGCACTCCGGGCACCTCCTTCTTTCCCGATGTACAACATGCATGAATCGTTTCCCCGTGGTGACCTTCACAGTGGTGGTGTTGATGGTGAGGGTTTTGACGGTGGTGGTGTTCGCGGTGGGGGTCTTGACGGTGGCGGTGTCCGGTCATGGTATTGACCGTAGGTGCCTTCACGGTAATGGTATTGACGGTGGGGGTCTTCACGGTGGTGCTATTGATGGTTGTTCTTCTGATAATGGTGGTCTTGATTGTGATGGTATGACCACTTATATTGTTCCTTCTTCTCCTATATATGAATAAACGAAGGTTGTGAATAGTTGGTTTACTTGGTTTATTGATGCTTCAGATCTGAAACGCAAACTTTCAACACTTCTTTGTCCTAATAAGTTTGGTGAAATTATAAATTTAGCTCTTTCCAAACTTGCAACATGTATTATGGTTTAGAATTTAGTTTTCCTTTTTATCAACTCTAAAAGAAATCCTAAATAGAAATACATGAATCTTGACTTAGTCTAGTGTATTTTTGTAATCAAAGATGACTAACAATAAACTAATGAGCAATCTATTTTAGTTTCAGCTTTTAAGTGTTAAATATCTAATTATCAATAGTAAATGATGCAAGATTCAGTGATCTTCAAGTAATTAGCCTACTAGCATCTAGTTATTAACTGCAAAATTCAAATCTCAATAAGTAATTTCCATTATCTAAATGTAAAGAAAAACAAACCTACCTACAAGCTCATAGTAGTGCCACAACGCAGAGTCAAACAAAGTAGGGCGAGATATCCGATTAACACTCAAGAACCGTTGAGCAAGTGAACAACAACGGTCACACAAACCGCTGAAGGGAGTAGAGTTATGATTGAGACTATGACGATCAAGGAGCTACCGTCGACATGAACTTGAATAAGCAAGAAACACAACCCCAAATCGATTTAGCATATAAGGTTGAAGAAAAGAAGGAATATGCTAAACACAACCCTCTCCCTTCTTCCCTCCCTTCTATCAAGTGAAAATAATAACTGATTTGGTAGTAGTGAGTACATTTAGTAACGATAAACAAAAGTGGCATATGTGTAACACAACCCAAAAACATGAAAAAAATGATTTAGGTTGATGGGTTTAAAACAAAAAAAAAAATCCATTTAGGATAGAAAAGCCTTAAAAAAGTCTTAGAAGAAAAAAAAAAGAATATAAATAGTCATCTAATCTATTTTAAAACTCAGTCAGTTAATTTTAGTTAATTTTGAGAGATAAAGTTAACTACAACCATATATCAATGTTCAATTCAATCATGGGTGCACCCATGCGGCATGCCTCGCCCTCTCACGTCTCAAATATTAATAAATGAATGGTGATAATATTTGGTCAATGGCCGGTTGAAAGTCAACTATTTAGAGTTAGATAGTACTCCCATTACCTTATTAGTAGTTTTGTAGAAAGCACCATTCCTCGTGACCGTCGCCATTGAAAGTCAAATATCACATCGCGCCCTCTCGTTCTTTTTCGAACGACAGCCGCTGGCCAGTTCTAAGGATACGTCTGACCATTTATAATTACATATGAACACCCAACTCATTATAACACAGTGTCTAACTCACATGTTTAACTTATTATTGTTAATGTACTTCGATGTACATCTATAGAATGATGCACCATGGTGCATTGGTGCTCCTCGATTAATGATGTAACTAACTTCAGACATATGCAAAACTACCAAATAATCTTAATGAAACGTATGCATCTTCAAATGACTTTCACAGAGCTTATAAAACGAATGAAAAACTATTTTCAAATCGGTACATGTGTCGCGTATTCAATATCTTTAGTTATGTAACTACTCTTTGAAGATGAAACTTTTAAAACAAACACGCATTACCACATATCTAATGTATTTTATGTTTGGCGTAAATACTGTTTATCACTAAACACTATAAAAGAAACTAGATTTTCACCAGCCGCGCGTTGCGGCGGCATCATACATGACGTGATAGAGTATAGATTGCAATCGACCCGACTGGTTGCGAACTAAATTTATGTCGGAATGTATTATATTTGACCTGACTCTTTTACAAACAAATTATATGTTGAAATGTAGATCAAACCAAAACATACATGAAAAAAGCACATGCAGCAGCGACGTATGCAACATGATAAAGTATATATTACAATCGCACCCGAAACATTTCTGAACTAAATTTACGTCAAAACGTATTTATACCGTCGAATGAAACGTATTATATTTGACCCAACTTGTTTCTGAAATAAATTTACATTGAAACGTATATATCGTTGAATGAAACGTATTATATTTTACCCAGCGCATAAATTTATATCAAGATATATTTATACCGTCAAATGAACGTATTATATTTGAATTGACCCATTGTCCCATACAATAAACAAATTTCTCCAACCAAAACAAATATAGTAAAAGATTAATGGAAAAAAAAAGTGTTTATTTAATTTCTAAATAAAATAAAAATTTTAATAACTTAGTGGCTAATGTTGAAGAAACCATAAAATACGGCTAAAAACAAAAGTATTAAAAAGAGTTAAATAATATTTGTGGCCAAAGTTGAATAAATCCAAAGTTTACTATTCATTCTATTGCTTTATTAATAGTATATATACCGTCAAATGAATGTATTATATTTGAATTGACCCACTGTCCCATACAATAAACAAATTTCTCCAACCAAAACAAATATAATAAAAGATTAATGGAAAAAAAAACTGTTTATTTAATTTCTAAATAAAATAAAAATTTTAATGACTTAGTGGCTAATGTTGAAGAAACCATAAAGTATGGCTAAAAACAAAAGTATTAAAAAGTGTTAAATGATATTTGTGGTCAAAGTTGAATAAATCTAAAGTTTACTATTTATTTCATTGTTTTATTTAAAGTATATATAATATAATATGTGTTAATCCTTGTATAATAACTATGCTTTATAAAAGGGTACTTTTATTCGATCGAATTTATTAGAGGAATGGTAGCGTCATTATCCCACCCGTGATCTGTCGCTTTTTCCGTGTGGTTGCGCTAGCCTATCTTTCTTGACCAATATTTTGGAAACAAATAATAATGGACCCCCCTTTCTTTAATACTCTTTTTAAATTGGTGTGTGTATAATATCTTTTTATTCTAATTAAACGATAACTAAAAAAAACACTCTTAGCATCGCATTATTCTTATCAAAATTTTATTATTTCTCTCTCCTATTAAATATTTATATTAATTACTAATAAAATTATTTAATTATTTTTAGATCTAAAAGAGTTTTATAAACAAATTAAGAAAAAGACTGTTTTTTAATGTTAGTTCTAAAGAAACAATAAAATAATAAATTTTTCAAAAAAATAAACTTTTTTAAATATTTTTTTTCAAAACGATTTGTTTTAAAACAAAATGTTTATTTTACTTTGGGAAATACAAAACCAAAATAACTATTGACATATATAAACGTAAATTACGAACCATTGGTTTACATAAAACTAAATTAAGGCTGGTGATAGTTAACTATTTTACATAGTTTGCAAACCAGCTAAAGTATCACCAGATTTAGTTTGCGTTTATGTAAATCAGTGATTATTTTAGCTCTCGAGATAAAAAGTGATTTTGTAATAATCCTGACCTTATGTTGTTGTGTGCGTCGTTCAAATATATTACTTTATATATACACATGGTTATAAACTTGTGTATTATATAGGTTGACTAAATAAAATACTAAATTAAATATCAAATAGTCAGTAATAAATATTTATGAATATAAAAAGAAAGTGTGAGACAAATTTACTTAGTAGGTGAAGAAAACTAAGAAAAAAAATGATAGTAACAACAAATTAAGAAATAAAACAATAAACAAACTTATTAATAGGGTGAAAAAAAGAAACAAGAAAGTAAATGAGAGCTCACTGAATTTTAATAAGTGACGTCCTTGTTTACTTATTTATATATATAGTGGTTTTATTAAACTCGTGTATTGCCTGAGTTGAATAAATAAAATATTAAATAGAATTAAAATTTATTAATAATAAAATGATATTTTAATATAAGAAATGATTGAATTCTTTCTTATTATAAATAGAATAAAATATTTTTTTTAAAAAATGTTATTTATAAAAGTTTTCTTATTATAATTCTTAACTTTTAGTATTTTATAAAAATTTTACTTTTTAAAAACCATCAATTTTAAATATTTTGAATTTTTAAAAAAGTTTGATTTTTTGAAAAATATTCTTCTTTTATAAAAATTTGTTTCTTTAGAAATAAAATTAATAAAAATATTTTTTTCTTAATTTATTACAAATTATTTTAATATAAAAAAATTAAATAATATTAGTAATTAATATGATTATTTGATAGGAAAGAGAGCCGGAAAAAAAACTTGGTGATAATAAATGTGGTGATGTCATGTGTACTCCGTATTTATTTTTTATTATAGTAAGAAGATATTATTTCTTAGTTTTTATTAATAATCAATTGTAAAAATAAACTTAGCACAAAGTTTGTGGTTTGAAATAATTTTGCTGATATCTTATATATAATATCATGAGATTTTTACATATTTCCCCTTCTTAAGACCATTAATTATATATTTCATCAATCTAAAAAATTAATTACATATTTCTCTTCCTAAAACATATATATTACATATTTATCCATTTCATTAAACTTAATCTATTAAATAACTATTTTACCTTGTGTTTACTAAGGGATTTTTACTTATTAATGTTTTATTCTTATAATTGTTTAAAACTTTTCACAATTATGTTTTGTATTTTAATATATAACTTTGATTATCAGTTGTTGTTGTTTTGAAATAAAGTTTTAAACGAGATGAAATTTTGTTGTTTTTATTTATATAGAATAATCGAACTTGAGAAACTATGTAATTGATAGTCATTAAAAGTGAAATGTGTAAAAATAATTTAGTGAAAATACGAGTAATATAATCATTCAATAAATAATTTTAATAAATTAGGTAAATATGTAATATTTATGTATTAGGAAAGAGAAATATGTAATTGATTTTTTAATTTTGGTAAATATATAAATAATGACTTTAGAAAAAAAAAATGTAAATGCCTCTGATATCATCAATAAAAATTAAGCAATTTAATGTAAGATAAAATGCTTTTTTTATAAATATGACAAAATTACAGAAAACGTCCTTTAGGTTTATACAAAATTGCAGGTATCACCCTTTATCTTCAAAAAGTATTCTAATCATCCTTTATGTATGTCTTTTATAACAGATTTCGTTCTTTAGACTAATTGTTGTTAAGTTACTATGTTAAGTCAAGGGTAATTTGGTATTTTTACCTCTAAAGGACTATTTATGTAATTAAACATAAAGGATGTTTTCTGCAACTGTTTTATCTTTTAATTAATTTATGCATTTTTGCAATTATACATATACATATGATTTTTATATATAACATAACATATATAATTTAATTATTTTCATCAATATTTAAATATAAATATAAATTATATAAATAGTATTATTATTTTTATACTTACGGCCTTAGCCCTATTTACTTTACCTTTAATATTTTTTACAATATATTTTTATATAATTATATATTATTACCTTAAACCTGTTTTTTTAATCTAAGATATAATATGATTAACAGAGAGGATCACATATGATTAGTTTTTTAAATTAAGTTTTAACTAAATTTCATGAACCATTCCTCTATGTTTTTTTAACTAAAAATATAATCTAGTTTTTAGTAAAAACAAAAAAAATAAAACCAAACGGAAAATAGACGTAAAAACATTGAACTACGCATGTAAAACGTAAAACATTAAAAACAATAACTAAGTCGATCTAGGATCTGTGCTTTTTGACGTGGCTGATAAACTAAAAAAATAGTCATAAAAATGTGGAATCACGCACACACATGTTGCCGCTTGTTAACTCCGAAGTGTAAAACGAAAAGTTTATAAAAGATTAAAAGTATAAGCGACCAAAGTTGAAAGTGAAAAATTATAAGAGTACAATTGTAAACGATGTAAAATTATTAGGGTTAAAAGTAAAAAAAAAAATTATAGATAAAAAAAACAAAAGTGGATACAACCACTAAATGTAAGGTACAAATCATTATACACTATGTATTTGATAATTAGTAATATATATAATGTTTTCTAAATTAATAAAAAGTTGTTTAGTGTCTAAATTTTATATTTAACATAATAATATTAATACAAATTTAATAATATAAATTCAAATTAGTTAATAAATAATTATTAACTAATTATAATTTATATTATTAAAAGTTATGATAAAATTTATTAATTTGTATAATATATGTTACTTGTATATATTTATTAAAATAAAATAATTTAAAAAATTATATGTATAACAAATTTTGAAATAAAAGCTAATTACGAAAAACGTCCTTTAAATTAGGTTTAAAGTTTTAAAAATAGTCCTTTAAGGGGTAGAAAGACTAAAATGCCATTGATTTAACGGAGAAAATTAACGCCCGTTAGTATAAAGGACGTAATTTGTTATGAAAAATATACATAAAGGATGATTAGAGTAGTTTTCAAAGATAAAAAATGATACCTATAATTTTATATAAACATAAAGGATATTTTCTATAATTTTATCTATAAATATAACAAGAGATCCTGGAATCTTGGATTGTCAAATTAATGAATTATATGCGGATCTAAACTTAACTGCTATTTTGTCGGTTTGTTCTTATTATTATATTTTAATTTTTTAAATTAATAGTGTCTCTTTTCCAATACCAGATCAAATACAAAAGTGAATTTTTAAGTGTGGGATACCATATAAACCCGTGATTTTATTATTCAAAGGTGGGTGAAGTTATTTCACAAAAAAAAAAAAAAAAAGAAAACTAAAAATGTGAGAAAAAAATAAATCATGTATCAGATCTTATCTAAAGGCTAAGTAAATTTGATGGTATAATAATAAATAATTAAAAGTTTAAATGATACACCAAGTGAATTTTAGTATTGTCACATTTTCAAATTTCATCTTTTTTAAACGATTATAACTTTTACATACAATGTTATCTTTTTAAAAAATAATACTAAAAACAAGCGTTCTTTTATTTTTAAAACGCGTATAATGTTGATATATGAAAAACGAAGTTTTTTTACATTAATACATCTCATTGTTTAATATTCGTTAAATCATTGTATAATATCAAGTCATTGTGTACTATATCTGTCGGATCATTTTGTCTAAAGTTTATCGTTGTGTTTTCTATTATGTTTTTCTAAAATAATAATTTTATAATAAAACAATGTTGAAAATGTAATTTTTGTACGTTTTACAGTTCATTATGCAATCTTGATAAGGTAATTGACTAATCCTCGTCAAGCAGCCCATTGTGTTTATTGTTACTCATCGACTCTAATGCTGATCATTGTGCTATCCATTATGTCTAATGTTAACCATTGTATTATGCATAATATTTTTTAAAATGATGATTTTTGAATAACACAATATTAATAAAAATATAAGAGTAAAGTGCTATTTTCGTCCCTGACGTTTTGTTGAAATTGCCATTTCAATCCAAAAACTTTTTCTTTTTTTGCCATTTCAATCACTGTAATATACTAAATGTTATCATTTTCATCCATTCCACTAACTCCGTTAAAACTCCGTTAAATATGGGGTATTTTAGCCTTTTTCAACACCCTAATTATCCAATTAATATAAATTAATCAATTAATATTCAATTAAAACTAAAAAAACACATGAAGTGACTCGTGAGACCGATCTTTTCAATTAATTTTAACACATGTTGTTCGATTAAGGTCTGCTGTGAGATTTCAATTAATCTTCACGTTTTGTTTGAACGTGTACTGTTGTTCGATTGAGGTCTAATGTTGTCACTTTTTGCTACTGTCACGTTCAAATACCTCAATCAAAGACCTCAATCAAATAAAAAAAACCAACAGCAAACCTCAATCCTACAACAGACCTCAATCAAATAACGGTACACATTCAAACAAAATGTGAAAATTAATTGAAATCTCACGGCAAACCTCAATCGAAAAATATGAGTTAGAGTTAATCGAAGCTTTTAAATCGAAGCGGCTGGTCTCACTAGTCATTTCATGTGTTTTTTAATTTTAATTGAATATTAATTGATTAATTTGTTTTAATTGGATAATTAGGGTGCTCAAAAATACTAAAATTACCCTCATATTTAACAGAGTTTTAACGGTGTTAGTGGAGTGGATGAAAATGACAACATTTGGTAACTACAGTGACTAAAATGGCAAAAAAAAAGTTTTTGGACTGAAATGACAAATTCAACAAAACGTCAGGGACGAAAATAACATTTTACTCAAAATATAAACTTTTTATGTTTTCAGTCATTGTGTAACATTCATCAGATAATTGTGTAATACACATCAATTCAAAAGATTACACAATGATTTGATGAAATTACATAATAAGTTAAAAAAAAATGAAAAAAAACTTTGGTTCTATATCAACACTATACGTGTTTTAAAGATAAAAATACTCATTTTTATGGTGTAGTTTTTTAAAAAAATAATGTTATATGTAAAAGTTACGAGCGTTTAAGAAAAGATGAAACTTGAAAAGGTGGAACATTATCAATTTTCCTCTTAATTTAATCTTGATCAAAAAGAAACGAGTCATCATTTTAATCCTTTTTACATTTTCGACGTTTTTCAAAACTTTATAGTTGAATATTTTCCTTGAGGTTAAAACGCTAAACATAATAAAAGTTAAACATGACCGAATGATAGTGATAAATCACTATTATTTGTAGACTTTAACATTTAAACATACTTCTACCATGTTTTTAAAAATTAAATAATTTTTACATATTTTATTATTTACAAAAATACCATAAACTTGAAATTTAATATACTTAATAATTAATAATTTGAGTATAACATTGATATAACTAAAAATGACTTTCTAAAAAAGACGGTGCGCGTGCGCGTGCACGTGTGTGTGGGGAAAGCGTGAAATGAGAACTTATATTTTTTGTAGCAACTTTGTGAACCTTTAATACAAGTGTGTAAAAATATTCTCATAACATCAAAAGTTATTATTTACTTGGTATGTATATTGTAAGGACTTTTTTTGTTGCACATATTTAGAGCATTCATATCTTATTTTTTATTTTTATCTATAATTATATTAAAACTTACTATTTTTTCTCTCTTTTTTTAATTAAATAATATTTTTATACCTTTATAATTATGTTTTCTCTCTCTTTCACTCACAACCACTTTTAAAAATATTTAAAAAATTTATAAGGGTTGGACAATATCTACTCAAATATACAAATGAATAGTAATATTTTTTATCTCTTCCACTCAAAACCACTTATAATCATTTCATATAATATAAGTATTTCACTCACAACATTTTAAGAAAACGAGATGTAAATGCTCTTACACATATATGGAAAAACATTTTTACACGTACAAGAAAAGTTCCTACAATTTTCACAATACATAAAGTTCTTAAGATAAAGTGTATTCACTCGATTTAAAAATTGATAGTTCAAGTCCTCTAAAATACATGTATGGATGGTTTAAGAGTAGTTATTAAAAAGCAGGAATAAAAAGTTATGACGATGTCTTGCATTGGCTTATGGCATAGGAACCAAAAGACAAATTAACGTTGTAGAAAAAGCTAGCAATATGACGACATATGTTAGTTTTGAATTATAAGATTTTCTTTTTGAACGACTAATTGGATCACTGACGGGTTACTGTGCCATCCGATCATCTTCATTACTTAAGTACTAAACATAAGACCACCATCAGAAGAAAACTCACATTAGGTCTATAAACTCCTTAGCTACCTGTAACCCCTTTTGTTTCTAGGGTTATTGGATTTTAATAATTGTAATTTTAATTTATTGACCGGGATTAATCACAACTCAAAAAATGTTTACAGAGACTCCCAACTTTAAGTTTATTTTTTCCTCCAATAATCCATTACTATCTTAGAGTTAACCCATGTTAGTTTTTTTTATGAAATGGAGTTAACTTTGAGCCAATTTTCAACTCTAGCGCCACCTAATCTCTATTAGATCCGCTTTCCATTGTTTAGCCTCCATCTTCACCTTGAATCTACCTCCAACGAGTCAAGTGATTTAAATCAAAAGGTGGAAATTGACGGTTTTAGTGTGCGGAAGTTTCAATCGAATAGTGGTACACGTTCGAACAAAACGTGAAGATTATTTGAAATCACATGACAGACCTCAATCGAATATCATAGGTTAAAGTTAATTGAAGTTTTTAAATCAAAACGACCAATCTCAGTAGTCGCTTCATGTGTTTTTTTTTTTTTTAATTTTTAATGAATATTAGTTGGTTCCTTTGTTTTACTAAAGTATGTCAAATTTTCATTTACTCGCCTGAATATTTTTAAGTTTTATACTTAAGCTTTCGAGTTATATTAAATTTTCTTTTAATCAATTTACAATAGAGATTGTTAATTATATTAAAGTCATCATCTACGCATTTGCTATTTTTCTTTTCTGTTTTAAGGTATTTGTTTTTTATAGTATTTTTTTATTACACTTTTTATTAGCGTTGCGCAAGTAATGTTTTTCCAGGTGGTTAGTACTAACGTAATTAGAATTAATTACACGGACAGTTTTTAGGGTTTGCACGTGTTGCAAGTTCAGTCTCCACTTAAAAAATTACAGATGCAAGCCTAAACTTTGCATGATATACACAACAACAGTCCTCGACATTAACTGAGGTTAAATTTTTCTGTTAAGTTCATGTAAAATTTCCAATATAACCTTAAATTTTAAAAATAATAATTTCAATAAATCTAATTACCCCACCCACCACACTTCACTCCCCTCCCTCCATCTTCTTTTTCTTCCATCTCCATCTTCATCACTATCACCATCACCACCACCACCACCTTTCCACCACCTCTCCACCACCATGTGAGAAGTCAAACACCATCACTAGTCTAAGTCTTTCTCTCTCTCTCTCTCTCTCTCTCTCTCTCACAAGACCACCAGTCATAACGCCACCTCACTCTCTTTCTTCAGATTCGATGAACCAAGTTGTCATCGTGTTTAGTGGTAGCCACGGGTGGTTGTCTGATTGCACGGTGGTGGGTCGAGGGTGCGAGCAACGAAGATGGTGGTGGGTGGAGGGTGCAGCGGGATGGTGGTGGTGCTGCGATGACGGTGGTGGTGGATTGAGGATGTAGGCAGCGACTATTGTGGAGGGTTGAGGGTGCAAGGGGCGACGATGGTGGTGGGTTGAGGGTAGAGGCGACTGTGGTGGTAGGTTGAGGGTGCAAGTGGCCACGACGGTAGGGGTTGATGGTAGAGGCGGTTGTGATGGTGGGTTGAGGGTGAATGAGGTGACGGTGATCGCAGGTTTAGGGTATTGGCAGTGGTGGTGGGTGTTGAATGTAAAGAACTACAATGTGTAGAAGAAGATAAAAAAAGAAGGATATTTTAGTCTTTTTTAATAAGCTAATAGAGAAACTTAACATTTGTTTGTGTCAAGGACTATCAACGCACACTATTTCTATAGTTCAGGCCCACATCTGTAATTTTTGAAAATTAAAAACTAAACTTACAATACGTGCAAACCCCAAGGACTGTCCGCGTGTTTTACTCTATTAATAAGTTATACATACTAATACTAATACTCACCTTTTTTTAAGTAATTAAAGGCTCCTACTCACCTCTTGCTAGGGGTGTAAACGAGCCGAGCCGATCCCGAGCTAGCTTAGGATCGAGCTCGGCTCGTTTTGGTTTTAAAAAACTCGAGCTCAGCTCACTTGTAGTTTTATTTCTAAAGCTCGATCTCGGCTCCTAAAAAATTTTTCAAGCTCGAGCTCGGCTCGTTTTCTTGTTAAATTATTAAATTTTTATTTTTTATAATTACTTTTATATTGATTTATAATCATATTTTTTATATACAACATAATATATATTATTTAATTATTTTCTCATAATAATATATCTCATAATATGATTTATGTAAATATATATATTTTTATATGTTTAAATATGTAAATAAAAAATTATATAAAAAAACTCGTTTAGGCTCGCGAGCCGGCTCGAGCTTAATATCTAAAGCTCGAGCTCGAGCTCCTATAGTAAACAAGTCGTAATGTGAGCTCGAGTTCGAGCTTAGCCGATCCCAAGTAGCTTGCGAGCCGTCTTGGCTCATTTACACCCCTACCTCTTGCTATTTGTTTAGATATATACACCAAGTGTCGTGATTTAATTTTTAAGTGTACTCTTATTCTTGTTTTCATAAGGTATTAAATTAAATTTAGATATTATGATTTATTGTATGTGTATACGAACCCAATCAATAACACTCAATGCGTTCTTTATCTTGTTTGAGGTTTGCCCTGTGAGTATGACGCATTTGGTATGATTCTCAATCAAACCCTCTCGTCATGGGAGAATGCTTGTGACCAGCTTCAATCATAGGCTAGGTTTATCGCCACCGGTGACAATATCTAGCCTACCCTGCTTGTAGCGACTACAGTTACATCCCCGGCTATGCCCCATCCCACTCGTGGTCATCAGACGCGTTGGTCAAGTGGCTCACGCTAGGACTCTGGCCGTAATGGCATGTCAAACAATCGTAGGCTCATACAATAAACCATAATATCCAATATTAAACTCATATAATTGTATAATTGTTTCCGCATACAAACCAAACTCACTTTTAATGATCAATGTTTTTGAAATAGTAATATCAAAGATCTTAGTAAATAATAGTTTTTATGATAAGGTCCTATTTCAATTTTTTTTCAAGTTACATTCAAGATTTTTATTGTACAAAGATGTTTGGTCGTTATAAAATAATAAATATAACGTTGTATTTAAAAGTTAGAAAAATAAAATTAAAGTATAAACTCCCAAACGTTTCCCCTTTTCTCTTCCTCGGTCCCTTTTGTCACAATACCTCTTTTTTTCAATTGCATTCATCACTCTCTTGCCTACTACTACTCATATTCTTTCTCATCTCCCTTCAATGATCATCCTCGTCTTTATCACTGGTGGATGGCCAATTGCATAAGCAAATATCAATTTGACACTTTGATTTTCACAACTACACCATCTCTTCTAATTCGTAGCTATGGAATCATCAACTCAAATTCCATCATTGGCAACTCCAATTCCAACTTCAATTCCCCCCTTTTCTAATATTTTTATGATGTTTATAAAATTTAACGATGTTAAATGTCAACAAACTTTGGAACTGAAGCATCATATCAGACTAAAAAACAAAAATTTGATTTTACCATAGAGAAATCATTTTTATATAATTTACTCTAGCAATAACTTTGTAAAATAGTAACCAACTTTCAAAAGTAAGTCCAATTAGATAACTCAAGTTTTAAAAGTGTTTCAATTAGGTCACTCATTTTTATATTTTATATAAATTGAAAGTCTTAACATGTTTTTTAGCATGTTATACTTTTGGTTTCAATTAGAAAATATTTTTTTTCTATTTTTTGATGCTGATATGAAACGTTGACGTAAATTTTAGGTACTTTTTTTTTTATTTTTTTCATAATTAACATGTTCTTTTTATTTTTTAATATAATTTTATATATTGAAAATTCTGACCCCCATGTGATTTCCACCGTTATTTTCTTGACATAAGAAAATTTAATGATGACTCGATTTGATCGTTTGGTGGTTCAATTTGAGAAAAATATGCATGAGTGACTAAATTAAAACACCTTTAAAACTTGGTTACTACTCTGTAACATTTTTTCTTTTTGAAATAATAAATATATTGTCTTGAAAAGTTTATCTAGTATTAAAGAGTTATATTATTTAATTATCATTAAGTTTTTTGCATTATATTATTTCCAATCTAAATGTGTAACGTCTTAGAAACGATAATATTTAAATCTTTAAATCATATTATTATAAGTAAACCCCAATCAGTAATCACGTGCACATGGGTTAGCCATATTAATATATTGAGGCTAACATTGAGCTCAACTGCTCAAGTGGCCAAGTTGAAGACTCGTTGACCATTTGACTTTTGGGTTATGTAGCCCCATATGTGCTGGCCAATATTGGATGTATTCCAATTTCTAAACTTTATATATACCATTCAACATTTATCTTAACTTTACTCATGATCAGAAAACAAGTAACTAAGGTTATACTATTTCATGTCTTGTAACTAAAAAAAAAAACTCTCTCCTTATTCCTCTCTCTTCCGACGCCACGAGACCACCATGGCCGACCGGAAATACGAAGATAATGGTGTTTCCGGTAAGTCCAATGATCAGTTCATCACGGACTTCCATCCACCAAAAGCACCAAAGAGGAACAAGTATGCTTTCGCTTGTGCCATGTTGGCTTCCTTGGCTTCTATCTTGCTTGGTTACGGTAACCTACTTCCCTATTCTTATTTATATTTTTTTATTGATAATAAATGTTTTGAAAAACCTAAAAATATTGTATCCTGACGTTTTGTCTGGATGGTGCGTCACCTAGATCTAGCTATGTAGAAAGACCCAGTGTCAAGTCACTTGAAAGATTTGTTTTTATACGTGTAATAAATCAACATTGACCCTAATTTACCTCGTATTATTTTGAAAACAGTACCTTGATAAAACAAAACTCTTTAATAAAGAGCCGTTATAAATGTTTTTAGCATGAAACGAAAGTTAGGACTTAGAAACTTTACGTGTTGTAAAACGTCTCTCCACAAAAAATCCTTTTTCTTTTAATCATAATAAGTACTTTAAAAATTAAAATTATTATATATTCGGTAACAATATATTGTTTGATTAATTCATGAAAATCATTATTTGACGAGCGACAACACACTTACGGACATTTTTAAATATTATTATTCCCAAATTTGTCATTGAAAAATACGTGTTATTAAACTATTTATAACTTATATCATATAGACAAATAATACAGATACCGATGTGATGGGTGGATTCAAACTTGACTCTATAAAGTATTCCTACTGTTTTAGTTTTACTTTTTAACATTGTTATAAGGTAAGTCAGACCTGAAATATTAAAATCAATATAAACTATTAAAATTTTGTACAAATTTGAGTAAGACTAATAAAACTGCTGTAACTTATAGAAAATAATATTTGTTACAGATATTGGTGTGATGAGTGGGGCTCAAATATTCATCCAAAAAGATCTTGACTGTAGTGACAATCAAATCGAGATACTCGTCGGAATTCTGAACTTGTATTCGTTGGTCGGATCAGCTGCCGCCGGCAGAACTTCCGACTGGATCGGCCGGAGGTACACCATAGTGTTGGCCGGAGGTATCTTCTTCCTCGGAGCAATCTTGATGGGGTTCGCTACTAACTACACATTTCTCATGATCGGTCGGTTTGTCGCGGGTATCGGCGTCGGATACGCCCTTATGATTGCGCCGGTGTACACCGCAGAGGTGTCACCGGCGTCGGCACGGGGTTTCTCACCTCCTTCCCGGAGGTTTTCATTAACGCCGGTAGGTCTATCTTTTTGCAAGGGAAGAGGTTGTTCCAATACAATTTATATCGAGACGTACTTAAAAATACGGATGTCGAGATGGTATATTTGAAATTTCATAAAACATTATATATTAAAAGTTATATTTGAAAAAATAAGTTGTATTAATATCAAAAGTTATAAAAGAAAATTTAAAAATATATAATATTATATTACATATGACTGGATTTGTTTTGTAAAAAACTTAGAGCATTCATAGTCTGTTTCTTATTTTTATATGAGTGTGTACCCTATATTATAGTGAATGATTGTGAGTGGTTGTGAATAAAAGAGAAAAAAAATTTTATAGGGATTTGAGAATACACGATACGACCCCCATAATTTTTTTAATATTTTTAAAAGTTGTTGTAAGCAAATAAAGATAAAAAATAATGATAAAAGAATATCGTTTAAATGCTATAAAAAATAAAATATTTTGAAAGTAATTATAATATAATAATAGAATAATGAATAATAAAAAAAAAAATCAAACAAAGTACTTTGCACAGTGTACTTTTGTGTTCATACAACTCATTTCTAATAGTAGTAAACTAGTAATAATAATTCCTGAAGTAATAAGAGTTATTGTATTATTTATTAGGGGTATGTTATAGATACACCATATTTATTATCATCCTCTCTATCTCTTTTTAGACATACATATAGATACATGGAGAGAGATGGTAACGATAGGGTGTCTAAATAACAAAAAAGGATGATTGTATAACACAACCCGTTTATTATTACATATGTTTTGCGTTTATAAATTTTCATACATTCTAATGAATTTATTTAATTTTATAGGAATTATGTTTGGGTATGTGTCAAATTACGCCTTCTCAAAGGTTTCACTTCATTTAGGATGGCGTCTCATGTTAGGAATCGGAGCCATCCCTTCAATAATTTTAGTCGTGGGTGTCTTAGGCATGCCTGAGTCACCTCGTTGGCTCGTAATGCAAGGTCGACTAGGTGAAGCCAAAGTCGTCCTTGATAAAACTTCTGATAGTTTGGAAGAATCCAAGCTTCGGTTGGCTGACATCAAGGAAGCAGCTGGCATCCCCGAAGACTGCAACGATGATATTGTCCAAGTGACTAGACAAAGCCACGGTGAGGGCGTATGGAAGGACTTATTCATCCATCCGACGCCCACGGTCCGCCACATCCTGATGGCGGCCCTAGGCATCCATTTCTTCCAACAAGCGAGCGGAATAGACGCAGTCGTGTTATACAGCCCGAGAATCTTTAAAAATGCGGGGATAGTTCATACCACCCCGCAACTACTTGCAACCATAGCCGTTGGATTGGTGAAAACAACCACTATTCTCATCGCCACATTTCTCCTAGACAAAATCGGGCGTCGACCGTTGTTATTATCCAGTATAATCGGGATGATCGCATCGTTAACGTCACTTGGTATCGCGCTAACCATCATCAACCACTCTGATCAAAAGATCACATGGGCTGTAGCTCTCTGCATCGCCACAATCCTATCATACGTGGCGTTCTTTTCAATCGGGATGGGCCCAATCACTTGGGTGTACAGCTCGGAGATCTTTCCGCTAAGGCTACGAGCACAAGGGTGTAGCATGGGGGTGGCGGTGAATAGGGTCACGAGCGGGGTGATTTCGATGACATTTATCTCGTTACACAAGGCGATTTCAATCGGCGGGGCGTTCTTTTTGTTCACCGGGGTCGCGGTGGTGGGGTGTGTGTTCTTTTACACTTTGTTCCCAGAGACACAAGGTAAGAACCTTGAAGAGGTGGAGCAAGTGTTTGGGACATTTTTCAGGTGGAGATCAACACAAGCAGAATTGGATAGGAAGAAAGAAGCTGAAATGGTAGCAAATATTAAGGCCCAAAGTTAAGTTTAGGTTTTAAAAAATGGCGCGAAAATATGTATGTAATTATGGTGTTTTATGAAGGGTATTTCGGTCTATTACTACTAGGGGAGAATTTGTGTTGGCTACTCTATAAGAAATGATAATGTTGATGTAATACTCTTATCTTAAATCAAGAATGGTTATATCATTTTATCTTTTTATTCTTTTTTTCCTTTTTGTCACTCACAATTTGTTACTAGAAAATAGCGGAACTGCCAACATCATATTAACCAATGACATAAGTTAAAACTCAATATGTAAAAGAACAAACATCAGATAAATTTTACTCTGATTGGTTAACATGTGACAAAATAAATGTGAGAAAATGATATATGACAAAACTTATTTTATTTTATTAGATAACTAGTTTTAGTAAATTCGTGTATTACACTGGTTGAAAAATATAATATTAAATAATATAAAATTTTATTAATTATAAAATAATATTTTAAGATAAAATACAATTAAAATTTTATACGAGTAAGGACTATAAGTGATAAACAATGACATTAACTTTTTATACTTTTATTTTTAAACTTTTTTGTTTTTTCAAAATATAAATTAAATACTTTTTTAGAAACAAATTGTTTTAAAAATATCATTTTCAAAAATTTCCTTATTGTAACTCCCGATTTTATTTATTTATTATTTCTAAAATTTATAATTTTTAGAAATATCAATTTTAAAATATGTTTTAGAAAAAAATTAATTTTTTTTCTTTGAAATAACATTATTAAAAAGATTTCTTGCTTAATTTATTAAAAAAATATTTTTAATCTAAATGGGTATTCAAAAAATTTATTAGTAATTAACGTATTTATAGCATCTAATAAAACAAGGTTTTCTTTGCCACTTGTCATTCTCTTATCCCACTTTTTTTGCCACTTGTCATTATTCTAGGCATCCACACATTAATTTTCCCTTCAAAAATGTATTATAGTAATTTAAATAATTATGCAAATTTCTCTCTCTTATTAAAAATGAATGTTATTAATTGCTATATTTCTCTCTCTTATATAAATTTTTAAAATCAAACTATTTTTTTTAAAATAGATTTTATTAAAGAAATTAGAAATAAAATCTTTTAATTAAAATCTAAATAATAAAAAAACTAAAATTTTATATAATATGAAATTTTCTAAAACACTAAACATTTTTAAATAAAATATTTAAAATTGTTTTGATATTAAAAAGCGTTATAAACTGGTGAAATTTGTTAAAAACTGTCTTATTAAAACAACCAGAATCATTACAAACAAGCGATTTTAAAAAACAATATTTTTATAACAAAATATTTATAAAAAAATCTTAAAACAAATGTTTAAAAGTGAAACTATTTAGATAAGAGAGTTAAAAATAGTATAATTATTTTATTTCTTGAACTATTACGTATATATAACTTTAATTACATTTTATATTAAAATATTATACTGTAACTTTTCGTGTTTATGATTAACTATAATATGTTTAATTAATGGTTTTTAGACTATCCATCTATCTATAAAAAAACTAAAATAAACGTGAAATAAGTGTAAGACTTATTATACTTCTTTTCTCATGTCTCTATATTATTAATAATAATATTAAATACTAATAAAATTACTCGTAGCATATTCAAATTAAAAATATATAATTTAATTAAATTAAAAACATAATTTTTATTAAAAACACACTTTTTAAAAATAAAAATTTTATAAAATACAAAATACGATGAACTTTTTTTTATCATTTTTCTTAAAACAAAATATTTAGAAATCATAATTTTTGATAAAATAAAAGTTTAAGAAAAATACATAATTGTTTATTTATTTAAAGTAGCTATTTGTACGCAACTATAATCATATTTTATATTCAAGCATGATTTTATAATACATAAATTTTTAGTACTAATTATTTGATATTTTATTTAACTTCAGATGAATATAACTAATCACATTACCTCACATAAAAATCGAACCTTAAGTTTAAAATAAATAAATAAATACATAAATAACCCGTAAGTCAAACAAAAACAGCATCTTTGCACGACTTACACTTTTTATGTAAGACGATATAATCTTTGATGTTAATGTCCACTAACTTCAAACAACGACATTCATATATTTAGTTAAAACATTTGTATTCCTAACACTCGTTTAGAGATTAATCACATGTTCATAATTGTAAGAAAAAGATTTATAAATTATTTTGTTACAAATTATTTAAAGCCACAAATTCATGTGCCTTTATTTAGGCATGTATTATGAATTTAATGATCATGTGGGGAGTACCTCACTTTAGAAGGAAAATTGGACCCCAAGTTGTGACAAGGAAATGCTAAATTTTACACATGTATTTGTCTTCATTGTAAATAAAGATACTCTCAAAGGGAACCTCACAATTATTCAAAGAGGAAAGTGAAAGACACTTAAAGAATTCAGTAATATGACTACGAAGGTTATCAAATTTATGACCACTTGGTTTAGAAACAAAGACGAAAGTTTACACAAAAGTAAAGAAACATATGAAAGGGGTTTTATATCAGTTAGTTAAGTTGTTATATTGTTGCATTCGATATATATACATATTCTAAATTCTTTTTATTAGTATTACTTTTTAAGAATGTTTGGCAAATATATATCATCTAAATACTATATATGTATGCAACATATGAAAAATGAGTATTGAATACTATATAACACATAATTTTCCGCTTGACGCTCCAATACCTGCATGATAAATCAAACCGTCCTTGTATTTTAAGCATGTCACTTCAAAATTTTAATATAAGTTTAGTCGTATACTTGTATATATACTACATTATTCTCCTATCAACAATCTAGGTAAAATGTTATGTGTAGTGGTGTGCATAATTCTACTTTTTCTTTGAGCAATTCTTATTGTAAAAAAAAAATAATAATTAAATTTGAACACTTATAAGATTTGAATTTACAATCATTTGATTAGAGAGTATATTATTTACTATCAAGATATCTCCTTAGGGTATTAATGTGAGGGTTGAACTAATTTTATTATCGGTCTAGTATTTTTTGAATCCCTAAGTAAACTATTCATTATAAGTGAAGAAATGAAATTATAATTATAATTTTAAATACATCTATGAGATCTATTTTGAAGTTTTAAAATGCCTTACATTTCAAGGCCGTCTAACGAAATTTCAAGTGTCTTGTACGAGTGCTAAAAATGACCACCTCTACAACATGTAAATACAAAAAGATTGAGGCTACCTTCCAAAATTATTTTCTATAGCTATTGGGCCTACTCTAAAATATGCAAATACAAATCATTTTTTATACATGTTAATCTACCTACGATATCGGGGGGGGGGGGGGTGTCCCACTAGAACATAAGAGAATGATCGTCCACCCTACAAGGCATCAAAGACGACCCTGCATTTAAAAACATAAGAGAATGATCGTCCACCCTACAAGGCATCAAAGACGACCCTGCATTTAAAAACAAAAGGTTACATCACCAAATTGTAATAAAAGATATAAATATGTCTTTTTTTAACTGCCAACAAAACTTGTTCTTTATTAATATGCTAATAAGACTTTACAAAATACAAGCATACCAAATTAAACATAATTAATGAAAATCAAAATTACACCATTGGTTACAAGAAATTATGTGTTAATTTTTATTCGTGATATGCATTTTTTTCTTTTTCTTGATAACTAAATATATCAACTCATGTGACATTCCATATCAGTAATCATATTAACTGCTATGCATGCTAGAATTTTAGGGTATGTTACACAAAAGGTATTTCACTAACACCTAACAATTATTTAAGGCATTTAGCTTTTCCTTTTGTTGTTATGGCTAACCAATTTAAAAATAGATAGGTCTAAAACAACAGCAACAACAAACTATATTAATATATAATAATAATAACAATTTGAAAGAGAAAAAAAAGTCATAGAGTAGTACAAAATATTTTTGTCAACTAATTATAAAGGAAATAATATATGCTTCTTAAGTTTTCAAAGTTTTATTTAATCTGAATTATAATTATATATAAATTTTAGTTTAATGGTCCTTAATTCGAGTATAAAATGTGACCTTTTGTGGATAGATTGTGATTGAAAGAAAAACGTACACATATTGGATTGTAATACACTCACTTTTTTCTTATGTGTTTGACTACAAAGTATGTGAAAATTGTCTACCACATGTTTAAGTCACCTCTTGCCCACACAAATACCAAACCCACAAAAGAGGGAGAGCGAAAGCTTAGAAAATTACAACTTCTACACCCACACAATGATACAATCGACATTATAATATCGCCGGAGTGTGGCGGAAATCGGTCGACGGAGGATATAATTAAACTGGCAGCGGAGAAGTTTATAAGGTTTTCGACGGAGAAGATGAATGGGTACACGATGTTCACACACCCGTATGGGTCGTCGGCGTTTACGAGCTTATCGATCGATGAGATGAGAGAGGTGGAGCTTGTGTTTCAGGTGTTGACTGCTGCTGAAAGAGTTGGTCGGAGACAGTTTGAGATCGCTAGCAAGATCTTGATACGGTGTGGGTGGGTGGCGTCCGACGGCGGCACTCCGGTGGAGCGGCTGGTGTTTTATTTGTGTGAAGCTCTGCGAACAAGAATCGGGAAAGAAACAGGAATACCTGTTTCTATGAAACTAAAAAAACCCGTGAGTTCTTTTGCTTTCAGATTAAGAATTATACTGACAATTTAATCAATGACAACAGTATTTTATTTCTTCTCTCAAATACAATCTTATTTGAATAATTATTATAGATTTACGGTTGATTTGTTCACAAGAAAGATATGATTCTTATTTCGCTAGTGATCATCCTTATGAGCGAAATTGGATGGAAATCAAGTGTGAGTCTACGATAATTATTCAAATGTGATTATCATTGACAACTAAAACAAAAGTTAAGATTAAAAGTGTTATTGGTCGGATAACCGGTATGGATTACCATCGTGTATCTTAATTTAGATTAATAAAATCAAATCTATTTAATTTAAAAAATATGTCAGTAATTTTACTTGCAATTCATATAACTTAAGATGAATACTTTTTACATTAATTTGTCTATAATGTTCGGCCAATTGTATGGCAGTTAGACTAATTTTGATTAAAACGAGAGTTTTGACTTATGAGGTCAAACTAATAATGGTATTTATCATGGCATACACTTGAAGGATGCTCCAAAGAGCGAAAATCATTTGGCATTGGGAACGAACCCAACATTCTTAGCATGTCACCAAGCCCTCCCGTTCAATCAAGTTTTGCAATTTTGTGGCATACAAGCGATCATTGATCAAATAGGAGCATCAACCAAGGTCCACTTGATCGATATCCACGTTCGGAGTGGTGTACAATGGACCGCTATGATACAAGCATTGGCCGAACGAAAACCACAAATCAAACTTCTGAAACTAACCGCCTTAGCAACATCCTCAGATGCCCAAGAAGTAGAGGAAACCGGGAAAAGATTAGAGTGTTTTGCTAAAACATTGAGTTTTCCCTTATTATTTAAAACAATTGTGCTATCAGACATCACAGAGGTCAAAGAAGAACAATTCAAGGTTCAAGATGATGAAGCAGTTGCAGTCTATTGTCAAGTAATACTAAGAACGATGATTTCAAGGCCCCATAGTTTGGAGAATTTGATGAGAGCAATCCAAAGGATCAACTCGTTGATTATTGTGGTCTCTGAGGTTGAAGCCAACCATAACTTAACCTCTTTTGTGAACCGGTTTACTGAGACGTTATTCTTTTATGGCGCCCTTTTTGATTGCTTGGAAGCATGCATGAGCCGAGATGATGTTCATAGAGGCATAGTGGAAGGTGTTCATCTTGCTAACGGAATTAAAAACATTGTGGCGTGTGAAGGAGAAGAACGGACTAGTAGGAGTGTAAGTATAAACATGTGGAGGTTGTTTTTCACGAGGTTTGGGATGGTGGAGATCGAGTTAAGTGAATCATGTGTATATCAAGCTAACCTCGTATTGCAACAATTTTCGTGTGCGAGCTCTTGCACACTTGAGAACAATGGCAAGTGTTTAGTAATCGGGTGGAAAGGAACACCTTTGCATTCTCTTTCGACATGGAAGTTTGTTCAGCAATGATGAACACAAACATGTTTGTCAAGTTTGAGACTCTTGTCCAAACATTCAACTTCGGTCTTGTCAGGTTCAAAATATTTTGAGCTAAAGTGGGCCAAAATGTTATTATATGTTTTCTTTGAATTATATAAATAATCAACTTATTGATATGACACTAAAACTTTTACTGTTACAATAAAACCAAACTATGATAGTCGTTTGCCCGTTCGTGTAAGAAACGTCGTTACTATATTTTTTTTCTTAAATTGTATAAATAATTAACGTATTGACATGATACTAAGATTTTTACTACTACAACAAAACCAAACCTTAGATAAAATGATAGCCGTTTGCCCATTTGTGTAAGGAAACTTCATTTGTTCCTAAAAGAATATCTTGATAACAAATGTTTGTCTCCAAATGCCCCTAAATGGTTGTATATTTTAAATTATATAGTATGGAAATTCAAATATTCAATGATTATTTTCTTTGTAATTCCAAATGCCCCTAAAAAAACTTTATTTTATGTACCGCCGGCCAAGGCATCTGGCATTGTGAGTCTTGGGCCGTAGTCCACAAGTTAAATTTGATAAAGCCCACCAATTGTTTGGGTATGCACTTTAACCTCCGATGGTCGGCCATTGTGAGTTTTGGGCCTTAGCCCAAATCTGCCATCTACGTATCTGCGAAGTCCTTCCGTCTTTTACACAATGCTATATAGAATTATAGATTGTCTTAATAGTTTTTTGCCCTCTTTAATCCTTCTCTTAAGTTATTATATATAATACATAAACAAATATTGAAACCCAAAATTTCTAGAATAATTTCAATTAGGTATTAATTAATTAGACAAACTGACACTTTTAAGTATCTCCTTCATTACCTTCCATAAAGACAAACCATCGCATAACGTTGTGTACAAATTTTATGGGTAAAAAGAGCCATTAAGCAGCTTCTAGCACAATTGAAAAGGTCACTTGAGCCGTTTATGGATATAATATAAATTCTGGAGTTATTCATCTTAATTTTAAGCTCAATAATGTATATTATATATTATATAATAAATAAATAACTAAAGGATCTATGACATTTTTTATGACATTTTTTTATATTTTTTGGAAATAAACCAAATTTCTTACCACCCCTCCGTTACGCATCCTTCCATTTTGAAATCAATATCAATGACCAAATCGTATTACTCGCAAATCACCATTTGTTTTACGTTTATCTTTCAAACATGTCTCTATTTATCTATTTAACACCCTTCCAACCTCATCTGAAATCACACAAAACCCTCTCCAAAATACTCATTCACTCCTCATAGAGAAACTTCAATTGCACTGATCGTTTAGTCTGTTTTTTTGTTTAACTAATATTTTATTCATTCAACACACATAATACACATGTTTTTACCTATTATTTTATATAGAACTGTTAATATTACATAACAAGTTACTGTCATATATTTATTTTAATTTTGTTTTAACATACTGCGTTGATATAGTTATAATTTTCTTAACGTCTTCATCTTCTTCGTAGGTTTGATTCTTCGCGTCATGTTCATGTTCTTCGTCACTCTGTTGAGCTTCATCGGTGAAATAGAAAGAGATAAAAATAAGATGTGAGACAGAGAATAAAATAAGATGTAGATATCTACAATTTCTCTCTTCTAATCTGATAAACACTCATAATTAAGGTAATGTTAACTATAATCTTCACTTGTACATAGTGTTTTTGTATTTGTATTTTACTATACTTGATTAACACGTTCCTTGAAACTATTGGTCCTAATCCTATATACATCAAGTGTTATGAGCTATGTTTGAAAAGTTATACTATAGTGTAGATCAATCTTATAAATGTTATTATTATTTGTAATATTGGTTTGCCTCCAATGTGGAATCAATTTTGATTATTAAAAACAAAAATTGTTTATTTAATTTAATATTAAGTATGATTATAGAATTAATTGTTTATAATATTTTTAAAATTGGACAATTATGGGTGGCACTACAAGGGTATCTACGTGTCGATTAAAAGCATATTCAAAAATGTACAAACGCATAGTATTGACCCTGGAAAACAGGCCAAGAACATTGAATATATACTACTTAGATAAAAAATATATATATGATATGATTATAAACTTTTCTTTAACACCTGTTCGTTTTTGATATATCTAACTTCAAACACATTAGTGTTTGCATTATAAGCTCTGATACGTTATTCACAACCTTCAAAACAACATGATGTTAAATTTGAATGTTGAATATATCAACTTTGAATTCAAAACATTCGATAAAAAGTTTTAACTAATAATTAATATTTTTTTTAGGACAACTTCCATTAATCAAGTATATCCGCATCTAATAGAATTTTTACCTTTAACATTTACTATTTTAGACAGAAAGAAGACATTTTATATCAGGATGTCCCCTTGGATACCCGTTTTAACTAATGTTGTAGTCGAAACATTTTTTTCTACATGTGAAGATAATGTGTTAGGTTTTGGTTTTGTAGTTATCGCTTGAGGTAGATAAACATATAGCACGACTTGTAGAATAAAAAAAAAATTTGTTCTATTATCTTCATTAATAATGATCATTATATACTATTTAATCAATCACGTATTTTATGGTCGTTTCCTTAGTTGTTAGTGATTTATAAGTCTTTTTTTTTTCTTCCTTCTTTCAGGAAATCCAATAAAGTTACAAACATATAGAGAAAATTAGCATGCCTTCGTGCAAGAATTTATATATTCTTTTTTCATCCACTAACACTATGAACATCTAATCGGTACTTATCCCAAGTTTTTATATTATGCACGCGAATCAATAAACTTTGTAAAAAAATAAATTTATCATCTTAAAATAGGACAAAAGTCACCCAAGTGTCCACGAATTAGACAATCGTATAAAAATAATGTGTGATTGTTCGTATTTATAAGTGCATAAAAATATTATTAGCAAAAAATAAAAATTACACACCAGTAAATATAAGAAAGTTATAAAAAAAGTTACAAAAACATATAACAACATGATTATAAACGACTATTACTTTTCATACACAAATTTTTTATTTTATAAAAGATTAAAAGCTACCCCTTATATATATATATATATAGGGTAAAAAACGATTGTTAACCCACCTTTATTGTGATAACTCGTTAACACTAATGTAACAAGCACTTAAATCATGATTATGTAGTTCAAGTAACTTTACAGCGCGTTACACCACTGATTTAACAAATTTCCCTCAATTTTTTAAAAAGTTTCACCCCTTTTTTAAAACCGTCTTAACTTTTTTGTATGATGTAATTTTTTTATACAAATTACACCATTAAATAGATCATTTTAATATCTTTAATTCAAGTATAGTCTTGCTATATTTTTAAAAAAAAAAATTTAACGTTAATTGTGAACCACTAGTTTACCACTGTAACTTTAACTTACAGTGATGACGTATCCTGCTGTGGACCACTAGTTTGGTTAATGGGTTATCGTAATAAACAAGGGTTAACATTCGTTCTCTATCATATATATATATATATATATATATATATATATATATATATATATTCTCATTTTACGAAAGTCTCCACATCTCACTCCTTATTTTTATATTTATTTAACTAAATACCATATTTTTTAATTAATTTTTATTATTATTTTTCTTTCTTTTACTTACAAAAGAATTTAATGAGTGAATAGTAAGTTGATAAATATAAGAAACTACTATTCAAACCATATATTTTGTTTTTAAATATCAAAGATATGAAATGATTTAAAAAATAAATTGTATAAATGATTTGAATGTTTTCGTAAATTTTTCCTATTTAAAGATAAAGAGCATTTTATGAAGGCTTGGTTTATATGAACACCTAATTTTATTATTAAGACACTCACATCTCTCTATCTCTTTACGTATATATAAAAATAATTAAAAAAATAAAAATAAATTAAGTATATCAATAATAAACTGCTTATAAATTCTATCGTGAATGCTCTCAATCGGTCAATATCATCGACTCCGTTAATTCAATGCGGTCACTTCACTATGTCTATGATTACGGGGGACCACCGTCTTTCAGAAAAACATTTACAATAGATCCCCCTTAAATTCAACTATTAATTTTTACGTATTTCAAAATTTTATATAAAACGGTTGTACTAATTGTTAAGTACGTAAATAATACATAAAACCAAATTTCAAATATAACGTAACATATTATTGAAAGAAAAATTAAAGAGTAAAATGCAATTTTCGTCTCTGACATTTTCTTGAATTTATCATTTCAATCCAAAAAATTTTTTTTATCATTTCAGTCACTATATTAAATATTGTCATTTTCATCCACTCCACTAACACAGTTAAAACTCTGTTAAACTCTGTTAAATATGAGGGTATTTTAGTCTTTTTCAACATCCTAATTATATAATTAAAACAAATTAATCAATTAATATTTAATTAAAACTAAAAAACACATGAAGCGATTGGTGAGACCGGTCGCTTCGATTAATTTTAACACATGTTGTTCCATTAAGGTCTACTGTGAGATTTTAATTAATCTTCACGTTTTGTTTGAACGTGTACTGTTGTTCGATTGAGGTATATTGTTGTCACGTTTTGTTTTATTGAGCTCTGCTATTGTCACGTTCAAAGATCTCAATCATATAAAGCATGTCAACAACAAACCTCAATCCCACAACAGATCTCAATCAAATAACGGTATATATTCGAACAAAATGTGAATATTAATTGAAATCTCAAGACAAACCTCAATCGAACAACATGAATCGAAGCTTTTAAATCGAAGCGTCTTGTCTCACTAATCGTTTTATGTGCTTTTTAGTTTTAATTGAATATTAATTAATTAAGTTGTTTTAATTGGATAATTAGGATGTTCAAAAAGACTAAAATACCCTCATATTTAACGGAGTTTTAACAAAGTTTTAACGGTATTAGTGGAGTGGATGAAAATAGCAATATTTGGTAAACTACAGTGACTAAAATCGCAAAAAAAATATGTTTTTAGATTGAAATGACAAATTCAACAAAAAACGTTAGGGACGAAAATAGCATTTTACTCAAAATTAAATATATATCATATGGCATCGGTGTTTACTATGTGGATCTACCACAAAATAGAGAACAAAGTTTGTGTACGAGTATTACTACTAAAAATTAAGTTATACATACTAATACTAATACTCACCTTTTTTTAAGTAATTAAAGGCTCCTACTCACCTCTTGCTAGGGGTGTAAACGAGCCGAGCCGATCCCGAGCTAGCTTAGGATCGAGCTCGGCTCGTTTTGGTTTTAAAAAACTCGAGCTCAGCTCACTTGTAGTTTTATTTCTAAAGCTCGATCTCGGCTCCTAAAAAATTTTTCAAGCTCGAGCTCGGCTCGTTTTCTTGTTAAATTATTATATTTTTATTTTTTATAATTACTTTTATATTGATTTATAATCATATTTTTTATATACAACATAATATATATTATTTAATTATTTTCTCATAATAATATATCTCATAATATGATTTATATAAATATATATATTTTTATATGTTTAAATATGTAAATAAAAAATTATATAAAAAAAACTCGTTTAGGCTCGCGAGCCGGCTCGAGCTTAATATCTAAAGCTCGAGCTCGAGCTCCTATAGTAAACAAGTCGTAATGTGAGCTCGAGTTCGAGCTTAGCCGATCCCAAGTAGCTTGCGAGCCGTCTTGGCTCATTTACACCCCTACCTCTTGCTATTTGTTTAGATATATACACCAAGTGTCGTGATTTAATTTTTAAGTGTACTCTTATTCTTGTTTTCATAAGGTATTAAATTAAATTTAGATATTAGGATTTATTGTATGTGTTTACGAACCCAATCAATAACACTCAATGCGTTCTTTATCTTGTTTGAGGTTTGGCCTGTGAGTATGACGCATTTGGTATGATTCTCAATCAAACCCTCTCGTCATGGGAGAATGCTTGTGACCAGCTTCAATCATAGGCTAGGTTTATCGCCACCGGTGACAATATCTAGCCTACCCTGCTTGTAACGACTACGGTTACATCCCCGGCTACGCCCCATCCCACTCGTGGTCATCAGACGCGTTGGTCAAGTGGCTCACGCTAGGACTCTGGCCGTAATGGCATGTCAAACAATCATAGGCTCATACAATAAACCATAATATCCAATATTAAACTCATATAATTGTATAATTGTTTCCGCATACAAACCAATTCACTTTTAATGATCAATGTTTTTGAAATAGTAATACCAAAGATCTTAGTAAATAATAGTTTTTATGATAAGGTCCTATTTCAATTTTTTTTCAAGTTACATTCAAGATTTTTATTGTACACTAGTAGTAAGATGTTTGGTCGTTATAAAATAATAAATATAACGTTGTATTTAAAAGTTAGAAAAATAGTAATATCACTCTCTTGCCTACTACTACTCATATTCTTTCTCATCTCCCTTCCATGATCATCCTCGTCTTTTATCACTGGTGGATGGCCAATTGCATAAGCAAATATCAATTTGACACTTTGATTTTCACAACTACAACATCTCTTCTGATTCGTAGCTATGGAATCATCAACTCATATTCCATCATTGGCAACTCTAATTCCAACTTCAATTCCCCCCTTTTCCAATACTTTTATGATGTTTATAAAATTTAACGATGTTAAATGTCAACGAACCTTTGAACCGAAGCATCATATTAGACTAAAAAACAAAAATTTGATTTTACCATAGAGAAATCATTTTTATATAATTTACTCTAGTAATAACTTTATAAAATAGTAACTAACTTTCAAAAGTGTTCCAATTAGGTAACTCAATTTTTAAAAGTATTTTAATTAGGTAACTCAGTTTTTTTATTTTATATAAATTGAAAGTTTTAACATATTTTTTAGCATGTTATACTTTTGGTTTCAATTAGAAAATATTTTTTTCTATCTTTTGATGCTGATATGAAACGTTGACGTAAATTTTAGGTACTTTTTTTTATTTTTTTCATAATTAACATGTTTTTTTTTATTTTTTAATATAATTTTATATATTGAAAATTCTGACCCCCATGTGATTTCCACCGTTATTTTCTTGACATAAGAAAATTTAATAATGACTCGATTTGATCGTTTGGTGGTTCAATTTGAGAAAAATGTGCATGAGTGACTAAATTAAAACACTTTTAAAACTTGGTTACTACTCTGTAACATTTTCTCTTTTTGAAATAATAAATATATTGTCTTGAAAAGTTTATCTAGTATTAAAGAGTTATATTATTTAATTATCATTAAGTTTTTTGCATTATATTATTTCCAATCTAAATGTGTAACGTCTTAGAAACGATAATATTTAAATCTTTAAATCATATTATTATAAGTAAACCCCAATCAGTAATCACGTGCACATGGGTTAGCCATATTAATATATTGAGGCTAACATTGAGCTCAACTGCTCAAGTGGCCAAGTTGAAGACTCGTTGACCATTTGACTTTTGGGTTATGTAGCCCCATATGTGCTGGCCAATATTGGATGTATTCCAATTTCTAAACTCTATATATACCATTCAACATTTATCTTAACTTTACTCATGATCAGGAAACAAGTAACTAAGGTTATACTGTTTCATGTCTTGTAACTAAAAAAAAACTCTCTCCTTATTCCTCTCTCTTCCGACGCCACGAGACCACCATGGCCGACCGGAAATACGAAGAGAATGGTGTTTCCGGTAAGTCCAATGATCAGTTCATCACGGACTTCCATCCACCAAAAGCACCAAAGAGGAACAAGTATGCTTTCGCTTGTGCCATGTTGGCTTCCATGACTTCTATCTTGCTTGGTTACGGTAACCTACTTCCCCATTCTTATTTATATTTTTTTATTGATAATAAATGTTTTGAGAAACCTAAAAATATTGTATCCTGACGTTTTGTCAGGATGGTGCGTCACCTGGATCTAGCTATGTAGAAAGACCCAGTGTCAAGTCACCTGAAAGTTTTGTTTTTATACGTGTAATAAATCAACATTGACCCTAATTTACCTCGTATTATTTTGAAAACAGTACCTTGATAAAACAAAACTCTTTAATAAAGAACCGTTATAAGTGTTTTTAGCATGAAACGAAAGTTAGGACTTAGAAACTTTACGTGTTGTAAAACGTCTCTCCACAAAAAATCCTTTTTCTTTTAATCATAATAAGTACTTTAAAAATTAAAATTATTATATATTGGGTAACAATATATTGTTTGATTAATTCATGAAAATCATTATTTGACGAGCGACAACACACTTACGGACATTTTTAAATATTATTATTCCCAAATTTGTCATTGAAAAATACGTGTTATTAAACTATTTATAACTTATATCATATAGACAAATAATACAGATACCGATGTGATGGGTGGATTCAAACTTGACTCTATAAAGTATTCCTACTGTTTTAGTTTTACTTTTTAACATTGTTATAAGGTAAGTCAGACCTGAAATATTAAAATCAATATAAACTGTTAAAATTTTGTACAAATTTGAGTAAGACTAATAAAACTGCTGTAACTTATAGAAAATAATATTTGTTACAGATATTGGTGTGATGAGTGGGGCTCAAATATTCATCCAAAAAGATCTTGACTGTAGTGAAAATCAAATCGAGATACTCGTCGGAATTCTGAACTTGTATTCGTTGGTCGGATCAGCTGCCGCCGGTAGAACTTCCGACTGGATCGGCCGGAGGTACACCATAGTGTTGGCCGGAGGTATCTTCTTCCTCGGAGCAATCTTGATGGGGTTCGCTACTAACTACACATTTCTCATGATCGGTCGGTTTGTCGCGGGTATCGGCGTCGGATACGCCCTTATGATTGCGCCGGTGTACACCGCAGAGGTGTCACCGGCGTCGGCACGGGGGTTTCTCACCTCCTTCCCGGAGGTTTTCATTAACGCCGGTAGGTCTATCTTTTTGCAAGGGAAGAGGTTGTTCCAATACAATTTATATCGAGACGTACTTAAAAATACGGATGTCGAGATGGTATATTTGAAATTTCATAAAATATTATATATTAAAAGTTATATTTGAAAAAATAAGTTGTATTAATATCAAAGTTATAAAAGAAAATTTAAAAATATATAATATTATATTACATTTGACTGGATTTGTTTTGTAAAAAACTTAGAGCATTCATAGTCTGTTTCTCATTTTTATATGAGTGGGTATCATATATTATAGTGAATGATTGTGAGTGGTTGTGAATAAAAGAGAAAAAAAATTTTATAGGGATTTGAGAATACACGATACGACCCCCGTAATTTTTTTAATATTTTTAAAAGTTGTTGTAAGCAAATAAAGATAAAAAATAATGATAAAAGAATATCGTTTAAATGCTATAAAAAATAAAATATTTTGAAAGTAATTATAATATAATAATAGAATAATGAATAATAATAAAAAAATCAAACAAAGTACTTTGCACAGTGTACTTTTGTGTTCATAAAACTCATTTCTAATAGTAGTAAACTAGTAATAATAATTCCTGAAGTAATAAGAGTTATTGTATTATTTATTAGAGGTATCTTATAGATACACCCTATTTATTATCATCATCTCTATCTCTTTTTATACATACATATAGATACATGGAGAGAGATGGTAACGATAGGGTGTCTAAATAACAAAAAAAGATGATTGTATAACACAACCCGTTTATTATTACACATGTTTTGCGTTTATAAATTTTCATACATTCTGATGAATTTATTTAATTTTATAGGAATTATGTTTGGGTATGTGTCAAATTACGCCTTCTCAAAGGTTCCACATCATTTAGGATGGCGTCTCATGTTAGGAATCGGAGCCATCCCTTCAATAATTTTAGTCGTGGGTGTCTTAGGCATGCCTGAGTCACCTCGTTGGCTCGTAATGCAAGGTCGACTAGGTGAAGCCAAAGTCGTCCTTGATAAAACTTCTGATAGTTCGGAAGAATCCAAGCTTCGGTTGGCTGACATCAAGGAAGCAGCTGGCATCCCCGAAGACTGCAACGATGATATTGTCCAAGTGACTAGACAAAGCCACGGTGAGGGCGTATGGAAGGACTTATTCATCCATCCGACGCCCACGGTCCGCCACATCCTGATGGCGGCCCTAGGCATCCATTTCTTCCAACAAGCGAGCGGAATAGACGCAGTCGTGTTATACAGCCCGAGAATCTTTGAAAAGGTGGGGATAGATGAGACCACCCCGCAACTACTTGCAACCATAGCCGTTGGATTCGTGAAAACAACCACTATACTCATCGCCACATTTCTCCTAGACAAAATCGGGCGTCGACCGCTGTTATTATCCAGTATAATCGGGATGATCGCATCGTTAACGTCACTTGGTATCGCGCTAACCATCATCAACCACTCCGATCAAAAGATCACATGGGCTGTAGCTCTCTGCATCGCCACAATCCTATCATACGTGGCGTTCTTTTCAATCGGGATGGGCCCAATCACTTGGGTGTACAGCTCGGAGATCTTTCCGCTAAGGCTGCGAGCGCAAGGGTGTAGCATGGGGGTGGCGGTGAATAGGATCACGAGCGGGGTGATTTCGATGACATTTATCTCGTTATACAAGGCGATTTCAATCGGCGGGGCGTTCTTTTTGTTCACCGGGGTCGCGGTGGTGGGGTGTGTGTTCTTTTACACTTTGTTCCCAGAGACACAAGGTAAGAACCTTGAAGAGGTGGAGCAAGTGTTTGGGACATTTTTCAGGTGGAGATCAACACAAGCAGAATTGGATAGGAAGAAAGAAGCTGAAATGGTAGCAAATATTAAGGCCCAAAGTTAAGTTTAGGTTTTAAAAAATGGCGCGAAAATATGTATGTAATTATGGTGTTTTATGAAGGGTATTTCGGTCTATTACTACTAGGGGAGAATTTGTGTTGGCTACTCTATAAGAAATGATAATGTTGATGTAATACTCTTATCTTAAATCAAGAATGGTTATATCATTTTATCTTTTTATTCTTTTTTTCCTTTTTGTCACTCACAATTTGTTACTAGAAAATAGCGGAACTGCCAACATCATATTAACCAATGACATAAGTTAAAACTCAATATGTAAAAGAACAAACATCAGATAAATTTTACTCTGATTGGTTAACATGTGACAAAATAAATGTGAGAAAATGATATATGACAAAACTTATTTTATTTTATTAGATAACTAGTTTTAGTAAATTCGTGTATTACACTGGTTGAAAAATATAATATTAAATAATATAAAATTTTATTAATTATAAAATAATATTTTAAGATAAAATACAATTAAAATTTTATACGAGTAAGGACTATAAGTGATAAACAATGACATTAACTTTTTATACTTTTATTTTTAAACTTTTTTGTTTTTTCAAAATATAAATTAAATACTTTTTTAGAAACAAGTTGTTTTAAAAATATCATTTTCAAAATTTTCCATATTGTAACTCCCAATTTTATTTATTTATTATTTCTAAAATTTATAATTTTTAGAAATATCAATTTTAAAATATGTTTTAGAAAAAAAATTAAATTTTTTTTCTTTGAAATAACATTATTAAAAAGATTTCTTGCTTAATTTATTAAAAAAATATTTTTAATCTAAATGGGTATTAAAAAAATTTATTAGTAATTAATGTATTTATAGCATCTAATAAAACAAGGTTTTCTTTGCCACTTGTCATTCTCTTATCCCACTTTTTTTGCCACTTGTCATTATTCTAGACATCCACACATTAATTTTCCCTCCAAAAAGGTATTATAGTAATTTAAATAATTATGCAAATTTCTCTCTCTTATTAAAAATGAATGTTATTAATTGCTATATTTCTCTCTCTTATATAAATTTTTAAAATCAAACTATTTTTTTAAAATAGATTTTATTAAAGAAATTAGAAATAAAATCTTTTAATTAAAATCTAAATAATAAAAAAACTAAAATTTTATATAATATGAAATTTTCTAAAACACTAAACATTTTTAAATAAAATATTTAAAATTGTTTTGATATTAAAAAGCGTTATAAACTGGTGAAATTTGTTAAAAACTGTCTTATTAAAACAACCAGAATCATTACAAACAAGCGATTTTAAAAAACAATATTTTTATAACAAAATATTTATAAAAAAATCTTAAAACAAATGTTTAAAAGTGAAACTATTTAGATAAGAGAGTTAAAAATAGTATAATTATTTTATTTCTTGAACTATTACGTATATATAACTTTAATTACATTTTATATTAAAATATTATACTGTAACTTTTCATGTTTATGATTAACTATAATATGTTTAATTAATGGTTTTTAGACTATCCATCTATCTATAAAAAAACTAAAATAAACGTGAAATAAGTGTAAGACTTATTATACTTCTTTTCTCATGTCTCTATATTATTAATAATAATATTAAATACTAATAAAATTACTCGTAGCATATTCAAATTAAAAATATATAATTTAATTAAATTAAAAACATAATTTTTATTAAAAACACACTTTTTAAAAATAAAAATTTTATAAAATACAAAATACGATGAACTTTTTTTATCATTTTTCTTAATACAAAATATTTAGAAATCATAATTTTTGATAAAATAAAAGTTTAAGAAAAATACATAATTGTTTATTTATTTAAAGTAGCTATTTGTACGCAACTATAATCATATTTTATATTCAAGCATGATTTTATAATACATAAATTTTTAGTACTAATTATTTGATATTTTATTTAACTTCAGATGAATATAACTAATCACATTACCTCACATAAAAATCGAACCTTAAGTTTAAAATAAATAAATAAATACATAAATAACCCGTAAGTCAAACAAAAACAGCATCTTTGCACGACTTACACTTTTTATGTAAGACGATATAATCTTTGATGTTAATGTCCACTAACTTTAAACAACGACATTCATATATTCAGTTAAAACATTTGTATTCCTAACACTCGTTTAGAGATTAATCACATGTTCATAATTGTAAGAAAAAGATTTATAAATTATTTTGTTACAAATTATTTAAAGCCACAAATTCATGTGCCTTTATTTAGGCATGTATTATGAATTTAATGATCATGTGGGGAGTACCTCACTTTAGAAGGAAAATTGGACCCCAAGTTGTGACAAGGAAATGCTAAATTTTACACATGTATTTGTCTTCATTGTAAATAAAGATACTCTCAAAGGGAACCTCACAATTATTCAAAGAGGAAAGTGAAAGACACTTAAAGGATTCAGTAATATGACTACGAAGGTTATCAAATTTATGACCACTTGGTTTAGAAACAAAGACAAAAGTTTACACAAAAGTAAAGAAACATATGAAAGGGGTTTTATATCAGTTAGTTAAGTTGTTATATTGTTGCATTCGATATATATACATATTCTAAATTCTTTTTATTAGTATTACTTTTTAAGAATGTTTGGCAAATATATATCATCTAAATACTATATATGTATGCAACATATGAAAAATGAGTATTGAATACTATATAACACATAATTTTCCGCTTGACGCTCCAATACCTGCATGATAAATCAAACCGTCCTTGTATTTTAAGCATGTCACTTCAAAATTTTAATATAATTTTAGTCGTATCCTTGTATATATACTACATTATTCTCCTATCAACAATCTAGGTAAAATGTTATGTGTAGTGGTGTGCATAATTCTACTTTTTCTTTGAGCAATTCTTATTGTAAAAAAAAAATAATAATTAAATTTGAACACTTATAAGATTTGAATTTACAATCATTTGATTAGGGAGTACATTATTTACTATCAAGATATCTCCTTAGGGTATTAAGGTGAGGTTGAACTAATTTTATTATCGGTCTAGTATTTTTTGAATCCCTAAGTAAGCTATTTATTATAAGTGAAGAAATGAAATTATAATTATAATTTTAAATACATCTATGAGATTTATTTTGAAGTTTTAAAATGTCTTACATTTCAAGGCCGTCTTCGAAATTTCAAGTGTCTTGTACGAGTGCTAAAAATGACCACCTCTAGAACATGTAAATACAAAAAGATTAAGTGAGGCTACCTTCCAAAATTGCTTTTTATAGTTATTGGGCCTACTCTAAAATATGCAAATACAAATAATTTTTTACACATGTTAATCTACCTACGATATCTAGGGGGGGTTCCACTAGAACATAAGAGATGTACGATAGTCCACCTTACAAGCCATCAAAGACGACCCTGCTTTTAAAAACAAAAGGTTACATCACCAAATTGTAATAAAAGATATGAATATGTCTTTTTTTTAACTGCCAACAAAACTTGTTTTTTATTAATATGCTAATAAGACTTTACAAAATACAAGCATACCAAAATAAACATACTTAATGAAAATCAAAATTACACCATTGGTTACAAGAAATTATGTGTTAATTTTTATTCGTGATATGTATTTTTTTCTTTTTCTTGATAACTAAATATATCAACTCATGTGACATTCCATATCAGTAATCATATTAACTGCTATGCATGCTAGAATTTTAGGTTATGTTACACATAAGGTATTTAACTAACACCTAACAATTATTTAAGGCATTTAGCTTTTCCTTTTGTTGTTATGGCTAACCAATTTAAAAATAGATAGGTCTAAAACAACAGCAACAACAAACTATATTAATATATAATAATAATAACAATTTGAAAGAAAAAAAAAAGTCATAGAGTAGGACAAAATATTTTTGTCAACTAATTATAAAGGAAATAATATATGCTTCTTAAGTTTTCAAAGTTTTATTTAATCTGAATTGTAATTATATATAAATTTTAGTTTAATGGTCCTTAATTCGAGTATAAAATGTGACCTTTTGTGGATAGATTGTGATTGACAGAAAAACGTACACATATTGGATTGCAATACACTCACTTTTTTCTTATGTGTTTGACTACAAAGTATGTGAAAATTGTCTTCCACATGTTTAAGTCACCTCTTGCCCACACAAATACCAAACCCACAAAAGAAGGAGAGCGAAAGCTTAGAAAATTACAACTTCTACACCCTCACAATGATACGAAACGACATTATAAATTAATTATAATTTGGTTTAGCTACGTCAAAATGTATTGCATATGACGTATTTTGTGAATATGTGTTTTTTCCAATAGCATTATCATATCATGTATTCTTCTATAGAACTAGAAAACACAACCTTCTATCCCTTTGAGGATAGCAATTATATGTGTTAAACTTAAATTCTTCTATATAAAATACATCAGACTTTTAACTTTGCCATTATGTAATTTGTGACATGTTACCATGAATGTCAATGGCTTTTATATATGATGGTAGTCGATTGTTTTCGACGGTGTGTTCTTGCTTGTTTCAGATATACCATCACACAATGTGTTTTCGTGCAATGGTAGAGGTGGTGATCAGCAAGGTAAATGGTGGCCTGTGATGATTAAGTGTATGTGATGGTGTTCAAAGGTGGTCGTTACCGTTGGTAATGGTTTGTCAAATCTGTCAGATATATAAAATTGTATGAAAGGTGATATAAAGTATAAGTAACTTATAGTTTAAGACTGGCCAGTGCACTCAATAAAGTTTGTTACATTAAAAAAAGGTGATGCTATGTATACCCTCTAAATTAATTTTACTTATTACACCACTCCTTTCATCTATTTATTGCTATTACTTTTAGTATTTATAATTTTTGTCTTTAATTATATTTTATTTGTAGTGGTTACGAGTTTCAAAAAAATCCCAAAATAAAAAATAACAGGAAACTGAATCGTATATGTAGTCATAAGATTCGAATCAAATCGTAAATTTGGTTTTCACTTCGGGTATCGGTTAACGGTTACACAAATTCTTGCATATTTGGTTTGGTTATTCATATAAACCGAATAATAAACGGTTTAATAGGTTTAATCGGATAACCAAACTGAATAAAACGGTTTAAACAGTTAATTGGGTTCGTTTTGGTCTACTTCTAATTCTAAAGGATACTTTTACTTTTCTTATTGGAAATTTTTTTTTCTGACTTCAGAAATTATTATATTAAATTTTATAGAACGTTTTTTATTTTTAAATATGTTTTTATATCGTTATATAAAAAATGTTTTTGAAACTTGTTTATAAAAACAAGAAAAACTTTTTTTCTAAAACTAAACTTTTTACAAGGTAAAGGATAACAAGTTTTGAAATTGTTTTTAGAGGGAGAGAGTACGACAATTAATGGAGCGGGGTGTATAGCTAACTCTAAAAAACATACAAGCTATCACTTCTTTAGTTCACTTATTACATGACATGGTAAAATTAGTTCTTATATTAAGATTTTAGGTTGCTGCGCATAATTATAAAAAATGTTTTCTTTGATAAAGCTTACCCATAAAAGAAACTAGTATCAAACATTTACAATTTTTATCTTTCTCCCATGATTTTAATATTGACTATATAGTAGTTAAATAGAAAGTAACTTAATTATTTAAATAAATAGAAAAAAGCATATTTATAAAATACATAAACGATTAAGACCGGCATCAAAGCAGTCCAACTCTAAGGTGGAAAAACTAAAAGGCAACCACATGTGTCCACAACATGGGTCACATATTATTGATATGTTCATTAAAGCACTGGTTCATGACTTGTTGACTGTATTTGATGAGGAATTTGACTGGACAATGTATTTGACACTATTAACAGATAGGAAGTCACAGCTTCACAAATATATCCAAACAAAAAACCACCACGTCCAAAACAGCCCCACACGTAAAATATATATTATTTACATGTGTCAGATGCTCAAGTGACACTGATTTATCAAATATTTAATATATATATTATTTACGTGTCTGATACTCAAGTGACACTGATTTATCAAATATTTTTTCGAAGCGTGACATCAATGAAAAGTTCTTGGTTAACATAATCGGTTACTCGATTGCATTATGTAATTCTCAAATAATAATCCGAAATTAACAATTGCAAGTCTAATAATTGAGCCAATAAATAAGTTTCAAAATTACTAGTATCCAGATTCAGGCCATAACTCACTAAACTGCACATACACTTTCTTCATCAACAGTAGTGATCGAATCAACGGTAAATGTCTACAAGACCCTTGAAGAATTATAATAGGAAGTTTATTTTTCTATACCCTGTTGTAGATACTGAATTAGATCATAGCCAGCAGTAGTCCATTTGTTATAGGCATCCGCACATACGTGGATCATGTGATTTGCTGCTTCTCTTTCACTCATCTCTGGACGGAATCTCTTTCTTAAGTTACCAATTGGATCTCCTCTGCTAAAACATGGTAATCCACTTTCTACCATCATTAACACCGTGTTTACAATCCCATTCATATGCCGCCGAGCAAGAAGGTATCCCTTAACACACAAACTGATAAACAACTACATTAATTATAACCTCGGATAATAACTCGTGAGAAGCAGCTGGTGTAGAAATGTACAATTACATCGAAGTTGGCACTACGTTGTCCCAAAATCGTTGAAACAAAAACTCAACTTTTATTTTATGCCAAAATATCAACTTTTACTCTAAACCAAAGAAATCAGTTCCCTCTTTCAATTTTTAATCAATATTTATTTTATAGCCACTAGTAAATAGTAATTGTTACCGAATAGAAGATTTCTCTATTGTCCTTACCAGAAAATAAAATTCAATATATTTGACTAATAGATATACTAGAGATGTCATATCTTGACTAAATTACAAGTAAATGAGGTGATTTGGGTTATATTTTGCCCATAATGGGCCAAGTTTGAAAAACCAAAGCTAAAATAAAAATGGGCCAAACACGTTGAAAGCTTGAGAGCATAGTAAGAACATGCATTTAAATTGGGACAGAGGGAGCACCAGATTTTCAACATTGGGTTCTAATTTCTAAAGGGCCTGCTGTTGACTAGTAAATTCACAAACTTGTAAAGTCTTACCTTTCAAATAAATGCCACGTGTCACTTTTCATGGCACCAGATGGATCAAGTAACTGAGTCATCTCATGACTCAGCTTGAAGTGAGCATTTTCAAACCGCATGTTCCCGCCAGGTGATATCTCAAAAATGAACCCAAAATCAATGTGGACAAGCCTCCCAACACTGCACTCACAACAAATTTCATGTTACAACTTGCTTCATTGTTCAAAATCATGTAACGGTTGAATAAAGATTAAACTTCTAAATTAACTCAGCTTACTTGTCAAATAAAAGATTTCCATTATGCCTATCTTTTGGCTGAAGCAACAGGCTGGCAACAGCATAACCAGCACTGCTTACGATGAAATTCTCACGAGCAGCTTCAAAACCTGGTGAACCAACTGGCCCAAAATCCTGTTGAAATATTTCATACAAACCACCATCGGTTGTTTCACCCATCTGGCTTCTGCTGCGCGAATTAGGCACGACCTGCCAACATACAAGTGCAATGTTGCTTTAAGATCCTAAAACGATAAAACAATGTAAAGAATTGATCATTGTGATATACATCTGTTTGGATGTAATTGTATAGCATTTGCAAAATAAAGTGTGAAACTTGATGAAAAAAGGCTAAGATAGAGGCAACGTATGACAAATGGGTAACCTCAATTATTCCTCTTTCTGGATCAGTTGGAAGCACTCCATAAGGATATAAATAAAGATTGAGTCCAACTGCATCAAATATGTCTTTTAGAAGTGAAATTACTTGTAAAGCAAGTACATCTTGCCTACAGTCGTCTCCAACCTGCATAAACAATCTCATTTAACCTAACCATGTTCTATGAGGGAATACAAATCTGTTATAATTTCTTTATTATATTTTTATTTAAAGATTCTAGGTGAATCTTTAGAAAAATGACAGTACTGGTAAATTTGTAATACAGTGACTACCTATAGACATTTATTGGTTTATACAACAAGAATATAATCATGTCACTTTTTGGATTCAGAATCAATTACATCATATGAACATGCTTTTTTTAGATAGGTGTAGAATTTACACTTTGAATCCACAAGAGTAATACTACTTGCCTTGAAAATACAAGCTTGGGGTTTTATATCATTGGGGTCCCCATCTTTATCCGCCACATCAAAAGTGATCATAATCGGGACTTTTGCTGCCGACTGCAAGGGAATTCCACTATTTACCTGAATACCCTTGACAAGTTTATTAGGAGCTGTAGGTAGATAAAGGTCATCTCCATCCAACTGAATTTTTTCCAACTCCCTGTACCATATCAATAATAAAATTAATTATAAAAATTAACATAGTAATGATCATAAGGTTTACTCTATATTCAAATAATAGAAAATTACCTCCTAATGCCATCTCTCCTTTCTTCTTTTGGAAGTGGATACAAGACACCTGATATAGATGTAACTTTTTCAAAGAAATCAAATTCTCTGCGAAACACGTCACGAGCCTCGGAACCAAAACCATCAATAATGTGTTCTCTAACAACTGGCAGCAGAGCTAGAAATGCTTGAGTCTGAAGGGGGCAAAATGGTAATCACATATATATTGAAAATCACCAAGTAAAAGAATGGATAATAGGCAATACCTTTGCTGACAATGCTTCCTTACTTTGCTCCGGTGCACAAGTCTCACCCTGATATCAACAAAAACTCCAATTACCTTACAAAAGTAAATTTACTTTCTCTTAACTATAATACATTTTAAATCAGATAAATAATTTGATGACCTGTAACTGCCAGATAAGAATATGAGCAAACACGTCACTCCTTTGAGCAGCTCTAAGCAAGTACCCTTCAATCAACATCTGCAAATTCAGGCCGTAGTCATTTATGTAAAATTGTGTTAAACAAGAAACAAAAGCCACTGTCATGCAGTCAATGTGGTCATATTGGTCAGCTATACCCACCTCATCATCGTACCTCAAAGCTTGAATGAGTTGGGGCATGAAAAAGGTTACTTTGGAGGGAGGGTATGACTCCAATACCCTCAAAATATAAGCCATAACACGTGGGTGGCCCTTATATGCTGGAGTAAAAAACTCTAGAGCTTGTGTAATTGAACAAGCAGCCCAATATGGTAATTGTTGCAAAAGGGGAGAATTTTCATCAACTGCCTTAGGGGTAACAAAATATGGTAAAGCTTCAGGTATGTCACGGATCTCCAGGATATGCCACTGTGACAGAAATAAGAATGCAATTATAAGACAAAGTGAAAAGTTTTTTTTTTTATATCTTAACATTAACAGACATAGGTGACCTGAACCAACTGTGCAATTTCAGCCTTTATATAAGAATTTGTTGGAAATCTAGCACCTAAAGAGAAAGCAATCCTAGGATCAACAGCAAATGCAGTTCTTGCGTACTCAACCCATTTCTCTGAGCTAATTCTCGATCTAGAATTCGTGCTTTCTCTACGAACGATGAGAACAAGTAGTAAATGATCAATGAAGTATGAAAAGAAATAGCATTATACAAAGCTGGTGTTCATGATTTACTTGGAGTTAACAGGTTGTGCCCAAACTTCAAGCCTATCAGCTTCATGCTGGCATAACATTAAAAGTAACTGTTTCCTCTTCTCTCGATCAATGGCATAATTCTCCAATTGTCCCCAAACAGGGTGAGACTGATCCTTCTAAGATTGGTAGATTATTATAAAAAGCAAAAACTTTTGTATGAAATATATCACTATCTTACCATATGAAACAAAGAGTTTCCACTTTCCCCATTTCTTGGATCATTTTGATGATTTTGGAGAAACTGGACAAAGGAAGACACAGACTGAGCTTCACTGTGTGCAAAATTCCCCTGATTAGCTTCAAACCATTCAGGTTCTTGGGCAAACCAGCATAGTGAGGCCCTGCAGTATTCCAGAGAAGTAAAAAATTACCAGTTAATATGAAAACAATTCATCAATAAAATGTTGAATCTAATATTTTAATACCGATAGATCCCGTCTTCCAGTAGCTGAAGTCCCAATCTAACTTTTTGTAAGCTCCCGCGATATTGGCATGAGCAGAATTTAAGTCCAAACAGCATGACTGTGAAAAATGTACCAGTAGCGGCTGGGTGGCGTGAAAATCTCCATGGAAGTTTTGTAGTTGCCTGTAACATCCTTCCAAGAAGCAATAGCTGTACTATACTATCATGTTGTACTACCTGTCAAAGCATCACATATCAGATAAATGTATAGGTAAATCAAGTTGTAATTTTACAGCATGATAACAATACCAGTGAAAGAAAAAATATTATCATATTGATTAGGGTCAATTATTGATGATCACACAATTTGAACTATACAGAACTTTCCTAAAACAAAAACAAGGAACTCATTTTAATCTAAAAGAACAAGTCATTGTGTGGTGAATAACTATAATTATACCAAATAGGATGTGAGAATCATGTTTTAATTTATATTGAAAATATACTTCTATCTCGGTCATAGGTGGGTGAAATTCGACATATACATCAGTTGATTTGATAAATTTCTATCTCCGCTACATATAATTTGTGTTTTTCAAAGTAATAAAAAGGTCCATATCCATTTTCTCTGTTTGTTTCCATTTTTCCATCATACTGTACAAGATTCCAAATATGAGTGTGAAACCATAAAAGAAAAACACATAAATTTCATGCAGTGTGTTAAAGTTTCTAAAAAGCTAAAAGAAGAAGAATTTTCACCTCAAAACGATCAATGAAAAATCCAATCCATAGCTTATGTGCTTGAATTTGTTGAACAGGGTCCTTTTCAGGGGGTGGTTGTGGTTCACCAGGTGAAAGGTGGGGCCTTAACTGGGCAGCAGGTCCCGAATACCTCGTATCAGATGCAAAGAGACCTCGTTTGGTATCAATGGTCCATAACCATGCATCAACAAGCTCTGCAAGGACTACAGGGCCCAGTTGAGGTGCAGCTGAAACTAACCATGTCCAGATGAATATACCAGTTTCCATTGCATCAATTGTAGAAATGTAAGCAGGACACCAGCAAAGAAGACGCAAAAGTTGGGAAAAGCTCTCTACATTCGTTTTTGAATCCGAATCCTGAAAATTTTCATGCGACAAATTCTTCAGCAAATGATATGTAAGTCATCTACGGGTAAGTCCAATGGGTAAGTCATTTATTTTTATGCAAGTAATCTATTTTTATGCAACCAACTTCAGCAACAGTTGTGATTTATCTCATATGGGTAAGTCATCTATTTTTATGCAACCACCTAAATTGTTTTACTCAAAGATTTAGATTGAGGTAATTGTCAAGAAAAAATTGTTGACTTTTAAATGAGCTTGCATTCAAGTACCTATACTTTGTTTTTGCATAAGTAACCCCTTAACTATTAAAAGGTAACCGTAAAGTCTCTAAATTATATTTTTGTAAGTCATTTTTTTTGCATGATTAGATTAGATCCTTTTGAGTTTTTACAAATAACATAAATGCACTTCACTTTTGTATAATTAAGTCCCTAAACCTTAGAGAAGACCTTTCGTTCAGTTTTAGAAGTCCAGAAAATTAATCAAGTAAAAATAAAGTCCAAGGTTTTATGTGTTGTATTCAGAAAAAGTCCCTCAAGTTTTTGCAACAATTGGCTTTGAGATTATAGCTGTAATAATATTATATTTGAATCATAACTAACATAATTATCATCTATAAAAAAATAGACAAAAAAGTGGTTGCAGGTCAACCCAGCCTGCTTCGACCTATACGGCTATACTAAATATGCCTGTTTCAACCCGAATCCATTTCAAATTTAGACCCATGACCCAAACCAACAGACCCACCCATCTTACCACCTCTAGATATCACATTGGATTTCAAAAGTTGCTTGAATATTTACCAGAGTTGATAGAACCAGTGCAGCGGCCTGAGAACAAGTTTCTCTGAACGAAGACTTATCCACATCACCACCCCTCTCTGCACTGAAAACAAACTTTTGAAGAAGACGAACAAACTTATTAAGTAATATCGAACCAAAAGATTCTTTTTTGGGCTGTGGTGGTTGAGGAAAAGCTCCAGATATCAATCTTGAAAAACTACTCGGGCCAGGACCAAAGCCCGGTCCAGGAGATGATGTGGCTTCAAAATCATCATCTGCTTTCTCCATATTTTCATACAATCTTGTCATGCCAGCAATTTCTCCAGAATGATTACACTTCACTGTTGCACTAACAATAGCTGTGCTAAGAACTTCAAGATTAAAAGCCTCTGTTAATTTGAGATTTCCCCCTGAAGATGCAGCAGCTGCTGCCATAACTGCAGGGATATTTGCTGTTTTTGTACCACTCCAGCAATCACTTTTGCCTGGCCCAATCCGTATTTCAGATAAAAGTGAGACGACATCTGTGGTAGGCTGGGCCTTTTGCCACATGTTTGCTTTACAAAGTTTTTCCTGAAGTAAACAAAAAACTTAAATAGTTTTTCCTACTGAAAAATAAGAATTTCTTTTCTGGGTGCAAAGTGCAATTACCTGAAGAAGGCCCTGGCTAGTGCATGGTGCATGTGAAAGTGAAATAATAATCCATTCGCGCACAATTTTTTGGTATAAAGATCTAACAGAAGATATCCAAGCAGGATCACTAACAATAGCTGAAGGTGGGTCATTATGCACAGAGAACAGGAGAAAATCCAGACAAGATGAATTCCACAAGATCTGGACATGTTACACAAATAGTGAAAAAAGCAGAGAAATTATCAAGTTAAATTGTTTTCTTTAGTTAAAATTTTAAAGCGAAGTATTATACCTGTGGAAATCTATCTCTGAGTTGAGATAAGAGTTTAACAGAGACTTCTCGAACGTGTTCATCTCTCTGAGACAAACTCTTTATGAGAAAACATGCATGGACAGCAAGAGTGGACTCTCTAACATCCATCGGATACCCTGTTTCAAATACTTGATCCTCCTGCACCCGTAATTATGAATACTTAAGTTTAGATGGCATGGATAAAAAATCCAAAAAAAACAAGCTTAGAAACAAAAGCTGTTAAATACAATCTGATTATCATCTCAAGCTTAAAGTTTGATAAGTAGGTAACTAGATATGTGAATTATTTTGTATTAGAAGACAGGCAGTTATATCAAGTGCTTAATTCCAGGATAAAAATGATTTAAGGATTCTAATAACTTGTAACCACATGCGTTTAAAAGCTTGTGCTTGTTATATAATTTACTATTGAAGTATATGTTAGCTATTACATATATATTATAGATTTAGATTGCGAGTTTGATTCCATGTTCTTCAAGTCTGCCCAAAGGCTCATAGTATAAACCCTACTACATGGTAATAAAACCATCACTGCAGCTATTGTTACCAAACTCTAGCCTTCCAACTAAGCTGCCACTGCTGACACCTGCTGGCGCCAAGTGCTGCTAGTAGCCTGCCACTGCTTGCAATCACCTGTGGCCCGCGACCAGATACGAGAGACATGGACTTTATCAGTTTCACGTATCCACACTACCAGTGCAAATCTATGCGAAGAAACTTTTTCTAATTTGAAGTTTAAGGAAAAGAAAGGAAAGGAAGAAAAACAGAAGGAAAGAAAATTTAATCAGTATATGTGTGTTCTTGGTTGGAAAGAAAATGAGAGAGATGGAATGAAAGAAAATAATTTTGTGTTCTTGAATTTAGAAAAGAAAGTTTTAGAGTTTCTTTAGTAGTTACAGTTTAACAGTTGTGTGCCTTTATGGTGTATTATTTAGAAGTTTTTAGAGGTTTAAAAGGTGAAGGGCTGAAGGCATGTTGGTTATTTAAAATGTCCTATTGAAGTTTTCTACTATTTCCTTTCTCTTACCTTCTTTTCCTTAAAAAAAGTCAAGCCAGTATTTTCCATGACTCCTTCCTGTTACTTCACTTTCTCTCTAAGATAAAACTAGAGAAGACAACGAATAAACTAGATGGCATATTACTTCTTAGTATACAAAATTTAAGTACACAAGTTGGAATATTGTTCAAGTATTTCAGATTTTCCATATCTGGAGCCAGGCATGCAGGGGCGGGTCTATGACTTTGGAAAAAAAGAACAAGGGATCTAAGCCCTGTGAAAATGTAAGGCTTCAAAAAAACTTTAGGCATTGATGTTGGGTTAGGAGCCTCTTTGGCACCACTTTATTCCCTAAGCAGATGAGGGTCGCTTGTTTTATTTCTTCCCTTATTAATAATGTGGGGTGACAAATTTTTTTACAATTTTTAGTTTACATTTTCTTCTTATTCATCAATGTGAATAACAATTTATATGTTTACTAGAAGAAAGTAATTAGGAAAAATTTTTATGAGAAGCCTGAAATTATAGTTTAATTTGGGGCCCTGAGATAGGTTGAGCCCCCGCACGCATGATCAACATTTGTGCCCCAACTTGAAGAGTGTTGGTTATGTTAGGCTCCGTTAGGATCCTCTTATCATATATAGTATAGAGTTACCTTAGCATTTCGGTTCCATGTTCTCCGGTTAGGCGTAAAGGTCCATGTATTTTATTGTGTATATAGTTTCTTATTCACCAATTGAGAAATGAATAATAATAAATCCTGATTACAAAAGAATGTACAAGTTTTACATATGATATGCAAGTCACTATTCATCAAGGCAATATTGTTCTTAAAATTGGAATCTAGCTCTAGAATTATTGTAAGAAGACTTGTAGATTCTAGGTAGGAAACCTTAACTTTTTCAGGAGCCATATATGTGTTCTAAATTTTAATTTCTAGGATGTGTGCATCATACTTGCTTGCTCATGTATTTAGTTCCTAAGATGAAGCATCAAGTATTATTATGTTCTAACTTGTTTAATGTGGACAAACTTTAGTGGGATAATTAGTAATCAAGTTTCACCATTCCTCCACTTAAGTCATTTATATTCTTTAAGGATGTTTAACCAATCACGTTTATATTTTGTTTCAATGGTGTGACTATTGTTTGAAACTTGACTTGTAACTTCTATCGATTTATATATGCTAATGTGGCACCCAATTGTGTAAAATAGTTAAAATGGCATCCACTTCTAGAGAAATGATGATGTAGATGCCCATTGTAAAATAATTTATAGGATGCTTCTTCCGCTATTTAGTTTAAACATTCGGAATGCAAACACCACATCAACATTTTTCCAATATATAAGTTTGCAATTCATATTTAGAAAAAAAATGCAACATCAAACTGAAATATTGAAACTTGAGTGGTTAAAGCTTTTAAAAAGATGTTCAGGTGATCTAAGTGTGACAATAGTGAAACTTGATTGCTATCTAGTGACATTACTTGGTATGATATTATTTAAAGGAAGAACTTACTTTGGTATGATATTATTTAACAGATTAACTTTGTCTTGATTAGACAAGTAATCAACAGTAATACTCAACCACCAGAAAATAAAAGAATTACCAGCCACGACAATGCTGTCTCAAAAGCACGGTGAACAACAGCCATTAAGCATTGAAAGACAGCAGGCGCAAGATTTGGACTTTTTAGATACTCAAAAGCACAGCCGAAAGCACTCCTAGAAGCTGTAGAATTGGGACTGCAATTGAGGAGCCCACCATTGCTGCTGAACCTTATGATTTCCAGAAAAGCAACTGCAAGAAGATAAGTTGCCTTCACTCCTGAAAAAATTGAGCAACAATTTAGACAATTTTGTACAAATAGTTAGTACTTGCAAGCAAGAGAAAGAAAATACATAGTTATATATAGTTACTAAAATTAACTTCCAAGTTCTGTACCTGAAATTGTGCTCATAGCCCAAACCTCAACACGCCCTCCTAAAGCAGCAGAAAGTGCTGCTCTTTGGCTTGCAGCAGCTTTTTCGTTTCCGCTTCCCCTACGACTACCAGGATTATGAAGGGCATTAAGTTCCAACTCATCTTCAAGCCATTTCACAGAGCTAACCACCTATCCAACGCAGAACCAGGGTGAAGAAATAAAATATGATCTTTAGTTAAACTTAGTACTGCTACTGAGTAACATCATTTAATGATGCCATTTAATGACAACTTACCAGGGGTGGGGTCCCTTGGGAAATACGCTTTACAGCAGCACACCAGTGAGGATTCCACATGTATGGTCCATTCACAGCTTGAATAGAAGCTGCAGTTGTACTTCCTGAATTGCTGGATGTTGTAGTATTTGACTTCAGAGATTCTAGCACCGGAGGTGCTAAACCAAAAAGAGCAATGTAGAACCATATATTTCGAAATAACTTCAGAAGTGAAGGTTCAACATCCCCAGTTGGGTCAAAATCAGAACAAATTTCAGCCACAGCTGGAAGTAAAGGCCCCATGAAATCAGCTCCACAGCTGCAAATTGCCAAAAAATATAAATAAATATAATGCTTTATGCTAACTGCATAATGATATAATAGAACAACTTATACCTTCCACTTTTGGACTCAGCAGCCAAGCCTACATCTGAGCATAAGGATAATAGCCGCTGACGGTAATCGACTCGCAGTTTTGTGTTTGTAAGGTCTCTAGCTATCAATTCAAATCCTGCAGGAAGAGTCTAGAATTTAACTGAACGAGTGAGCATCTATCTAAGATAACATTATTCTACTAAGAGTTAATTTTAGTTCCAACAGTTTTATTTTATCATTAATGTAAAACGGTTTAACCACCAGCTAAGCTAAGTTGCTCCCTCAGCCCAGAAAAAGGAGTCAACATTTGACTAGCAAAAGTCAAATATTAACTTTTTATTTTATCAGATGACTAGTGTTCGAAATTTTAAAGGAAAACCTAGCAATAAAATTCCAGGATACATACCTCAACACGTTCTGAATTGGCTTCTTCTGGCAAAGTATTGCTTTCAGCGGATCCAATGCTAGAAAGTTTGCTCAGGTAACTCCTCATCATAAGCACAACAACTTCACGATACGACTTCTCAAATCCTAAGCTTGCCATGCGAGAAACAGCATCAAGAATCTGCAGTTACCCAACAAATAAAACTGAGAAAGCCTTAAAATTGAAACACAAAATTTCATTATTTATGAACCACTAAGTTAAGTTATTATTAATGGTATCCAGGAAATGAGCTGTTATCAAAATATGAAACTTAAAATACTTGAGATAATGTCATACCCGGAGGCGTAACAAGCCAGGTGTTGAAGCATCGCCTTCCTCCAAATTTTCAATAAATAAAGGCAATATTGTGTCAACCACTTCCGCTTTATTAACTTGTACATTTAGCTCTGCAAGCAAGCGGATGACATTGAGTTGTACAACAGGAACAGCCTTCTCTTTAGCATCCTGATATAATAAACAAAAATGGTTATTACATATTTGTTTCAACAAAACTAGAAAGTAAGTTCTAACATATGCATTGCCCTATCATTTACATAACAATGAGACCATCATTTGTTCAATAAAAACCAACCTTTTCCTCATAATCATTGTGTTCACGAATACTTGCAGCCAGTCCCATGATAAATGTATCCACTGGTGTTCGGTCTTTGGTCCATCCATATTCAATTATCTCACAGCTTGTCCTCAAGACGCTATCAAACATAGCTCCCTGGCTACTTCCGGACGTCTCAGCCTACTCATAGAAGTATAATGCATATAAACTACTAAACAAACACCAAAGAAATAAGCAAACAACGATTAACTAAAAATAGTTACCTGCGCGCATGTAAGTAGCACAAGCTGTTTGAATCGAATAAGCAGAACCCTTAACAGATGACCTCCACGAGTAAAAGCAATTTTGGAGATACCATCAAGCAATGAGTTGAAAAGATCTTCACATGTTCTCAATCTTCTCCACACCGAGTATAGACAAGCTTCAGCTGCTTCTACTAGCAAAGCAAGAGCCCCATGCAACAATTTCTTCGATGATTTACCATCCAAATCAGGGGCCACATGACTTCTAACTTTTAATTTAGCAGCAGCTTTGTAAACAGAGAGTTTCATGTTAATTTTAGCTTTCAGTGATGATCCCTGCTCTGTCCAGTCATTCTTCCTTATCTGCCAATAAACACCAGTTCACAATATGTCCACATGAAGACAATATATTCAACTATGTCTTTCAATTGTTAAGTAGTTCTACCTTGAGAAAAGAAGTCATTAACCGCAGCTGTTCCTTTGTGATTAGGCGTATTCGTTCCAACAGATTGGGATCAATCTGAACTTTATCAAGAACGCGTTCGATCAATTTGAAGGCAATATCTTGTTTCTCCAGAGTCTCCATAGATTCCTCTTTGAAACTCGAAACCCCCTTGTTATCTCCATTAGTGGGAGTACCCAATGCATCAATATTTGAACTACCACCACCGGAGGAAGACGAAGCAGTTGAGCAAGTACCCAAATACGAATCAAGTAAACGTGTAACCAGTTTATTCGCATCTGAAGGAATAATCTGAGGAAAACTCTCCGACAATGCGGACAAAAAAGCCCTAGAAATCCCCAAATCCGAACTCCCGTCATCAATAGCGGCGAATACAATCCCTCCCATGAAACCTGCAACATCTGTGCTGAAATCCTGATACAGTTCAGTCGCTTTAACAACATACCCTAAGAATTCATTGTAAAACGAAGCAATTGAGGCGTTTGGAAAGGATTTAGGCCAAAACGATTGTCCAAACGACGACGGAATCGATCGAATGAACTCCAAAACCGTCTTCCGAGGGGTCGGATCGTCGTAATTAGGGCACTGAGAGATGAATCTGGCTGTTGCGAGAACAGCATTGAGCTGAAACCGTGAAATCCGAGGGGAACCGGAGAGGAGCGACTCCGGTGGAGGACATCGTTTGCAGATCCACGCAATTTTGCTGGAGTATTGATTCGGATTCTTCGATATCAAATCACAAAGCTCCGTTAATGCCTCCATTATCAACAATCAATCAATCAATCAATCAATCGATCGATCGATCGATCAAATCATGAATACTTGTGGAATCGATCGAAATTTGCATAGTGCGTTGAAGATCAGCAAATCGTTTGCATGAAATTCAGAAATTGATGTGATAGAATATTGCATTTGCATGCAAAAGGTGCAATTGTTGAAACCCCATAACGTTTCACCCATTTCATCCGTTTTCTACGGTTTGCTGCAAATTACACCTCTGTGTCTTCTCCGTTTTTGTAGCTATTAAATAAACTCCAAAAAAACTGCCACCATCCTTTGCTGCCGCCAGTGTTCTTCTGCTCGAGTTCACCGTCCACCGTTGTGAAAACACTAAGGCTGCGTTTGGTTGGAAGGATGGAATGGAATGAAATTAAAAAACTAGTATAATTTTCAAGTAAAATTATGTTTGAGTTGGTAATGAAATGTAAAACCAAGGGAATGTTTTACCTCAAATTTTCTTGGTTGTGGGATTTCAAATTCCCTCTCTAGGTGGAAGGATTTTGAAATCCCACAACCAAGGGAATTTGAAGTGAAACATTCCTTTGGTTTTACATTTCATTACCAACTCAAACATAATTTTACTTGAAAATTATACTAGTTTCTCAATTCCATTCCATTCCTTCCAACCAAACGCAACATAAGGGGGCGTTTGGTTGGAAGGAATGTAATATAATGGAACGGAAAAACTAGTATAATTTTCAAGCAAAATTATGTTTAAGTGGGTAATGAAATGTAAAACCCAAGGGAATGTTTCACCTCAAATTTCTTTGTTGTGGGATTTCAAATTCCCTCTCTAGGTGGAAGGATTTTGAAATCCCACAACCAAAGGAATTTGAGGTGAAACATTCTTTTGGGTTTACTTTTAATTGCTCTCTCAAACATAATTTTATTTGAAAATTATACTAGTTTCTCAATTCCATTCCATTCCATTCCATTCCTTCCAACCAAACGCCCCCTAACATTTTCCCGTCAATAGATATTATATTATTATTCAAAGTTTTTAAATAGAAACTTCTTCTCGTCTAGCCTCACCGGTAGTTTTATTTGTTTTTTGTTTTAATTGAAATTTTTAAGTTAATTTGTTTTAGTTAGATAATTAGAGTGTTGAAAGAATACTGAAATACTGCCAATTTAAACGTAAGTTTTAACGGTGTTAGTAATATAAATGAAAATGATAACATTTGGTAAACTAAAGTGATTAAAATGACAAAAAAAACTGGATTGAAATGGTAAATTTAGCGAAACCTTATGGAAGAAAATAACATTTTACTCAAAAATAATTTATCTAATGATTATTTTATCTTGTTTATACTAGGAGGTTTTTGCATATTGTTTTTATCGATGATTGTTTAGAACATTGACAATTTTTTTATTTTTTTTTTGCATTTGGATGCGTATCCACATAAAGCTCGAACTTGTGAAAATGTGTAATTTATGATCTTAAAAATGAAATTATGTAAAAATCATTTACTGAAGGGTAAATTAGTAATTGAACAAGTAAATTTTAATAAACTCGATAAACATGTAATATTTGTGTTTTAAGACGATGTAATATGTAATTGATTTATTTATTTACGAAAATATGTAATCAATGATCATAAGAAGAAGAAATATATAAATGTTTGATTAAAATAAAAGGACAATAACTTCTAATTGTCATTTTTGTATAAATTATACTAGGCTAGAAACCTGAAAAATGAAAAGATATAACTTATAAATGTATAAATGTTTGATTAAAATAAAAGGACAATAACCCGTTTGTTACACGAGTTGAAAATATAAAAAAGATATAACTTATAAATGTATAAATACTTTTTATAATTAAGTTACGTATTACATATAACGATGAAAAATGAAAAGTTACTCTTATAATTTATAAACTTTCAAATACTTTTTTCGATAATATAATATACAGTTGACCTGCATAAATATCGCACACGATTGATATGTATAAACTTAAAAACCAGTTGTCTCAAAATTACGCTAATCCAAAATATATCAATAAGCGTTTTTTCTTTTCAACTTTTCTTTAGTTGAATCTTATTTTGCTATCAAAGTATGTATAATTCAAAATAATATGATTAAACAATTTAATTGATAATAATAAAAGTTTTAAATTCAAAAATCAATATATAAAAACTAAAATAAGTTATTAATTTAGTTTCTTAAAATAAAAGAGTTGATTAAAATAATATATTAATTTAAACGGGGAAATTTTTTCAATGAGTAACAGGGGTGCCATGTGGCGTCCCGAATTTCTTCTTTATTATATACTATATATATACACTATAATTATAGATATGTTAGTTTACTAAAGGTTAAAAAGTTCTCTAATGTTATTTTAAAATTATAAATTTTATCAAATAATATTTAATTTTTAAGTTTTTTTTTCTATAAAACACCTCTTAACCTAATTTATTATTTGTTTATATCAGTATATTGTAAGACTTAAACTTTTGACTTTTTATATTGAAAGAAATACACCTTACAAACTTCTAATCTTTACTCCTATATAAGCAAAATCTCAGGTGACACAAGTCGGATTAGCTCAAGATGTCTTCCTTATATCTGTTTGAAATCCGATTAGCAATTTGACAAATTCTCATAATTGCGCAGGGTGTTAGAGTTTTCTCGTTTCAATTTCATCATCAGGATCGACGCAAGTCGGATCCGTACCACTCAAATTAGGTATGGTTTATCATATAGAAAAATCTCAAGTTCGCATAAGCACTCTTGTTAAACAGCCTTTACTTTCATCAGTGGTGATTTCTTTATGGTCAGTTGAGATGTGGTGTGAGTTTTCCCGGCCAAACTTTGATATAGCTGTGTTGATTTATTATAACTAGTGAGGTTACCCTCGCGTTGCGTCGGGGTAACCTGATTTATTATCGATGAGTCCTGGATATTAATACTAATCTAAAACTTAAAATTCCTAGCTAGTAATATTAATCTAAAACCTAAAATTTCTTTTCTGATATGAGGTCTAAAATGATCATAACTATAACTCAATTATGCAATACACAATTTCAAAAGTTAAATTTATTTAATGATCGTTATTGTACCTCAAGTAGCAGTCATCACCTTTGACCTTTTTCTTTTGCGTGACAAAAGTCAACAAACATAGCTTGTAGATGGGCTTTAATATAAGAATACAAACCATTTCAGAAACAAAAACATAACAAAAAATAAGATGATCTAATAACGACCTTTGCACTACTAAATTACGAAAAAAGAGAATGATTATCTAATGAAAATTGAATAGAAAGTGGCCCATTTTTGTATTCACAAGTCTCAATCTATCTAAAATAAAGGCAAGAAATAGCATAAGCATAAATAGAGAAAAAAAATAAGGACATGTGATGAAGCTATTCACACAACCTTTAATCATGTATCAAACACTCAACACTATGTGATTACAACAAATTTTAAGAGAAAATATCTTTGCAAGCCCGCGCTTTGCGCCGGGCGCGATCAGTTGACAAAAATACAACATATGAAATGTTTCGATCAAAATGAACAAATGCACATAACAATTGACACTAATTTATCGATGTTGAGGAGGAAGAAATTTATGATGCAATGTAAGATATGGGTTTTCTTCATTTCATTGCATTTGGACATTTAAATTGATAAAGAACACTACAATTAATGCATTATTAACCTCTTGATCAATGATATATCTCTTACCAAAACCACTTATGATCTCTTAGTTTTATGGTCCCTGGATTTCCTTTAATAACCACGAGCGACCTGTAATATTTATTTAAAAATCAAGATGATGTTACATAAAATATAAATTATAATTAAATACCATATACATATAAACTTAGCACTATAAGCCTTATTCAAGTTTTGAAATATGTAGATGAAAGCTATTAAAATGATACATTGAGTAGAGAAGCAAGAACAAAGGATATTACCTCATCTTCTTCATCATTAAAGTTATACAATCCAACGTCATTAATAAAACTTTTTTTCCAATCTAACTACACTGGTTTATTACATAGAATTAGAAAATAATGATGCATTTTATCAAATAGCAGGATACTATCCAATCCACTTAACATATGACCTGATACTCTGATAGAGATAAAAAAATACAATCATTTTCAAACTATTTTATGAGTAAAAGGGCTAAAGGCCATGCCAAGAAAATAAAACAATATTGATGCAAAGTTGAGTTTTAACCTTTGGATTGAAAACAAAGCCTTTAAAACCATGATGAAGAGAAGGATATATCATGATTCAAAAACGTCTATCTTAATTTTAAAATCAAATAACTATACTATAAATCAATCCATGAAGCCAATGAACATTTATTTTCCGCGGCCCACACCCACCATATTTAGATGTTTCCGGTGTATAGGGATAAACTTTTGTCATACTCCGAGTGAGACGACAGAGCGCCGAACAAAACTCACCTGCAATATTGATGTTTAATAAATCGACAGCTTTAACAAAACCAATTGAAGAAGAACAGCTAACGCCAATACATTACACTGAGTAGCGCTAGCAAAAGCTTCATCGCAAGCAGAGAAGTACCCGTCCAGGTCATCAAATTCATGATCCAATCGTAGTAGATAATGCCCTTCTTGATTCAAACAATGACCCAAAGGAATCAACATCTATCTAGGTTTGTGTTGGATCTTGTTCGATGGAGCGTTCTTTTGAGACCATTGCCTAATAATTTCTTTAAAATTTGGTGAATCTTCAGTAGGTTGTTGTAATGTTTGTGTTCTTTTGTTTTCGATTGAATTATATATTCGATCATGCCCTATTATTTGGTTCAAAATTCTACAATCGAATGAGCTCTTGTGAGTGTTTACCCTTTGTTGGCAGGTTTTGTTGTTATGTAATGGAGCCACTATGTTATGTCGCTGAGTAAAGATGAAATCAACTTCTATGACGTTAGCTTTCTTTGTTTAAACGTTTTCAATCTAAAGTGTTGAGACTATTTTATACAATTCCTAAATCAAAGGCTAAAGATTCAAATAATAAAAAACTAAAGTTCGTAATCAATTATCCCAGACCAAAGAATTTAATAGCATTATGTTCAAAAAGCAAAGCTTCAATTAGTTCTTGATCATAGCTGATAGAAAGGTGAAACAACATGATCTCACACACACACACATACTTTAATGATCCAAATAATGAAGAAACTTTACCTGGTTGTAGTGGTTACGGGAGTGGATGATAGGGCTCATTGATAACCTCTTCTTAAGAAGTAAAAACATAAAGTACCGTGTCTAGCCTTTCATCATCGTCATCATCATCAGGTTTGAAGCAACACCATGTTTGTCTGAAAGAGAGGCGAAGAATTAAGGGGAGGTTAACAGTGTTAAGCAAACCCAAATCGGAACCATCTATCTCTATATTTGTCCTTCTTTTAGAAGGAAACCAAAAGTCCACGACCGGCGGCAACAGTGTAACCGGACAAACGTCACATAAGTCTCCCTTGGCACTTCCTGAACCCGAATCGAACCTATCACGCCTCCATCATCATCCAAGTCATCGACCTTACTATTTTGGCTTTAATGTAGGGCTTCTGATCGGAGGACACGCCCGGTACCTGATTCTTCATATCTGCTCTCTCTCTCTCTCTCTCTCTCTCTCTCTGATTCTCCACTTCAGCTCAAACTTGATGTGAAGATGTGGTTTCAAATGGTTGCAGGGATAAGGATGAACTTGTTTGTTCAGGGTGAAGACGTGAAGGAAGGATGGCCTTAGAAATGAAATAAAGCAATACTATGTTGTACCCTAGGTAACTCACTGTTTACGTTAGTTTCAAATGTAAGTATATATAATTGACTGGATTTTGGTATGTTGAGGTACATTAGGTGGAATTTTGAATAAGTATGTTTTCATTTATTAACACTATTTGCATTGAAATGCATAGTTTTCTGACCGGCATTGGTTCTCTTTATTTCATTTGTTAATAGTTTGTAATGTTATGGAACTGATTACAGTTTTTGATATTGTTATCACGGAAACTTCACATTTGTATCTATTTATTTTTTTATTTTTCTTTAATTCATCATGAATATGCAGGTTCTTATGCAGAAAGTATGTGGAAAGTAAGAATTGATCTTCTAGATGATTACCCTTATACATCTCCATCAATTGGTTTTGTAAAATGTAAGTGATTTATACACAATTAATATTTCTTCATGCACCTCCGGATCAAATCAGATAAAGTTAGCTTTAGATGTTGTATAAAACAGTTTGCGTGATGTACAACTCACCTCCTTTAGAAAAAGAGGTATGCCCAGGTTAGAAAATTGACATTTTGCAATATGTCAAATGTTTTTTGGTCTTGCATGATTCACTTAGATATTATTAAATAGACTTGGAGCCCCATGTCTAGTAAATTAGTTAATTTGACTATATCCCTCTTTTTATAAAGTCTTTGATTATCATGCACGATTCAAAAAAATGTTGGATGTTGATTTTGGTCCCCATGATCCGAATGGTATTTTTAAAATCTTATAAATTCAATTTTTTCATATATGTTATTTGAATATGTTATTTTTGGTTAAGAACATGATTACCATATACTCTTAATCTTATAAATTTCCAACTAATAGTCAAAATATAACATAAATAAAATGATAATTTTGAGGTTTTACCTAAGATGGATAGGAGGAGGATTGAGAGGCTAATTTAAGTTATTTTTATGTGAATTAAGGATTTTGAAGTTAATGTTATGAAGAAGATAGGGGGAGAAGTGGCCATAGCTTTTGGTCAAAACAGAGACCATGGAAAATGCATTTTGTTTAATTGGGTGAAAATAGAGACTAAAAAGTTATGCCTTAAAAGTTATTTAATCGCTTGTGTACGCGCTGTTAAACTTCTATACGTTTTTATACAAGTTTTTTTACCATTAAATGACTCCGTTTCAACACAATAGGTGGTTTATGTTAAAGGTTTTTCCGTTTTCTACAAAGTTTCGAGACGTTAAAATTTGTTGTAGAGTCATGCAATGCAACGCGCGCGAGGTCAATGTTAGTACCATTCTAAAGCTACAAAACCACCTTAAATGTTAATAATAAAATATGATTATTTTTTTATAATGGCTCTAATGTTTTTTTTGAACACAGAGAATATTACATTGAAACAGGATAAAAAAACAAAACCCTATCAATAAACTAGAGAATGGCATATACACCAAATTAAAAATAATAAAAATAAAAATAAACAACATAGATAATATAAAAATAAAAATATACAACCATTAGAAATGAAACTTACACCAATCCAACCAAGCACTTAGTTTGATGTTTGATTAGTTATTTATCTCAAAAAACTGTATTTTTAAAGTCTTCAAGCTACATGTTTATAGTCACCCTTTGAGTCTTAAATACAACATCGTTCCTGTTTCCAAAAATCCAAATTACAACAAGAATATCCACTTAGACAGCCATACTTCTCTTTGAGGATGATGAGCTTTAAACAAGTCAAGTAAGTGACGAATAGAAAAAGCATATATTTACGGAAGACGATACTATGCACTTTCAAACGACTATAACATATTTGCGTAGTGATATGCGATGAAAAGACGGTACACTCTTTTATGGGATTTGATGGGATAACATTCGAGCTAATATTAACATCTCTCCTCTTTAAGGCTTGCAAAATAGGGATCCGGTCGATCTATGCGCTCCAAGTAAACATATTTATTATTGGGTTACACCATCTATAAACAAAAGTGTTGGATGCAAGGGCTGAAGGGCAGCCTCATCAATCTAACCGAGAATAACGTTTGGTTTTTCCTTTTTCAAATCCATCAACCACTCGAGCTAACAATTAAAGAATTTAAATTGATATTTTATTTTAAGAGAAAGTGAGTCTATTTTACTGATGTTATTATACTCTACCAGAGTATCCTTTATTTTTGGAACAAAGGATTGATCTCACCCGAAGTGATGAATACTAGTGATTACTTCTTTCCTGATAGAGCGAGATTCAAATTTAAATCTCCACGGCCACTTTGATAAAATACTATGATTAAGAGTTTTAATGGATCCAATGTCTAATTCCCCTTCTGATATTGGAACGCATACTTTTTCGGTCTTTCCCATTTTAACTGATTGTTCTTTTTTATTATAACATACACCACCTCAAAAGAAATTTCTTCTAATTCCTTCGAGAGCTTCAATTACTTCACCGAAGGTTTTCTACGTAGAAAAAAAATAAAAGGGCAAGCCATCTAAGACTAGAGATGTACAAATCGGTTTTTTTTTACCCAAACCGGTTCAGGTTAAAAAGCGAACCGGTTTTTTGTCGTGGGGTCAAAACGGTTTTTTTTCCTTCAAACCGATTCGGGTTACAAACCAGTTTTGCTCACCGGATACTCAAACTTGCAAAACCGATTTGGCCCGGTTTGAAAAACCGTTTTTTTTTATAAACTGGTTTTAGAACCAGTTTAACCGGTTTTTTTTTATAAATTTTTTAAACCAGTTTATAGAGGGTGGGGTTACCAAACCGGCATACAAACCGACGGTTCGGGTCGGTTTGAGACCGGTTTGATCCAAACTGGTTTTTCTTTGAAACCGGTTCCGGTTTTTTTGGCTTTTTTTTTTTTGCACATGTCTATCTAAGACCTAGCGAATTAAAACTATATTGTCAAACAATTTAATAAAAACTTTTAATCTAACATTTAATTTACTTAAAAGACGTTTTAAATGAGTCATGAACTCAACGACTTTGGTGTCCATACGCCACTTTGTAAAACAACTCTTTATTTGAAGAAATTATGTGACTCAACCTGCCTATAGTTTACACATGCAACTCTTATAGCCACATGTTTTTCATTTTGCACACATATTGTATTTTTCTCGTGGGACCAACGAAATATATATTTGTAGATGCGGTCATTTGTGCCCACTTCCATTAGTGGTTGGAGACCTTCAACAATTGAGCTCCTCACTCCCCTTATCTGAAGCCTAAACGTAAACTGATTCGATATCAATCACAAACACTAAAAATTGAATCTTTACGATTGCAGATCAAGAATCACGAGCCTCGGTACTACTGATTACACCTGCAAATTCTCCTTAATCATTAAATATTACCCTTGATTCAAAGGGTCTTCGTTCGTGATTGATAGGTCTCCAGCATCACGGGTTTTGTTTTGCTTTTTATCTGTTTGTTATGCTATATTCATGTTTTTCCTCTAGGATTAGAACGCTATTTTTGTGTGTTTTTGGTACTATTTAGGATGTTTTGTGTGTTTGTTTGACCTTCAGAGGAAAATCAAGATAAGAAGTTATGCTAGTGATGTTAAATGGAACAATGATCTCTAACTGTTTGAGGAATTTGACTATTTGTTATATAAGACCCTTGATGGTTATTCACTTTTCCTACTTGATTATATTGATAATAACATTATTATTCTCAAATTCCTTGCTGAAACAAGTTGTCCCGTCTCGGTTGTATGGGCAACAGTCAACACATAAGGTTTACGCTTTATAGACTAAATGGGCTCAATCACCTGTTAGGCTAGTCTTTTGGGAATAAGTTCTCTTGTTTGGTCCATAACGTTGTCGACTAAAATTAGTCGTAAGTAAATGATAAATTTTAGAAGTATTTAAGGTTCTATGTGTTGCAAGAAAACACAGGAGATGGGTGATGAAATTGCAAATAGGGGTTAGAGTTTTAATTAGGGTTCTTTGCTGACAAGACCGTAAGAAATGTAAATGTGAAAAAGTCTTTCTGGATAGAATTTATAGGCATGAACACATCAGGCATATGTTTGATGTTCACAAAATGAATGAAGATGATGGTGAGTTTGTTGTGAATTATACAAAATGACTAAAATTAATCCATCATTTGCAGTATATCACATGGATTGTATTTTGTATTTATCATTTGTTATTCTGGTACTTTTTTGCTTATAGATATATTTCATTGGTTCCCACATGGGCCTTTTTATTATTATTAATCTGATGTAGAAACTATCTTTGGTTTTAACTGTTGTCTAGATGAATAAAAGTAAAACCAGATGGGCTGATGTAGTTATTTCTATTTGCAACTGTATTGCCGCATCCATATTCTTTATCAAGTGTATTTCTATTTTTTCTGCAGACTATGGATCGAGTTGCTGAATCGCAGAAGGTTTCTCCTAGGATCTCACAAGTATTATCTTTCTTTTACTCTCACTTTTGGAAGTATCAAAATAATTATATTTTAAAATTTTTTTATTAATTGTCTACGATAATTTTAGATTTTTCAAGTTTTGATGCTTATTTGAATTCAATTTTATGCAGAGCGGCAGCATTGTGCTCTTCTTGCTCTGGCACATAATTCACTTGATAATTCGTGTTTTATACATTGTCCGGGAGATCTTTCGTGCAATCGAAAGCTACCTTATAACAAATGGATATGTGAAAGCCTATGAAAATCTGAATTTGGATCGGGTCAAATATCTTGGAATTGTTGTGGACAGCGATGAAGCCCGTAACACATCAAATGTGGTTGAACTCTTAGAGTGGCTTTCATCTATAGGCGTGAAAAAGGTCTGCCTGTATGATCGCGAAGGTAAGGGAGATGCTAATATAATGTAGTAACGTTCTATTAGTTTAATTTTGGTTGTTCCTTTTTTTCTACATCATTGAATAAAAGATACATCACTTGTGTTGATGTATGAATTATTTGGTTAATCATATCTTCTTTTACAAATGTAGGAGTGTTGAAGAAGTCAAAGGCTGTCTTCTTGGAGAGATTTGGTTCTACAAAGAATCCCAATGTATCGTGTTCTATGATATCTTCTTGTTATACCACTAATTGTGAGATATGCAGAAGTCAATTTACTAAAAGAGCTGTACTTCTGAACTTGATACCTCATACTCCCTTTGCTTTTTATAAGAATGTTTGAAAATAGCCAAATGGCATGAATGCCTTCTTATAGCAACAACATCAATAAGTAGTAACGTGACAATGGGAAAATAGGTAGTCCTATTTTTGATTTTGGACCCATTACTCGCCCATTCGGCCACTGTAAATGCCACATATCCGTCTATTGTTTACTTTTCTGAAGATGGTTATCCAGTGTCTTCTTTTTGCTGATTTAATGCAGGGGAATTCAGTATCCGATTTGCTTAGTAAAAAACGGATGGAATTTGAATTTGTTTCAATCTCTGATGGAAAAGAAGCAGTTGCTAAAGCAGCAAACCTACTCTTTAAAAAGTATTATGCGGATGGAGATTCAGAAAAGCCATTCTTTACTGAAACCCACTTGAATGACGCACTAAAGACCCTTGGTTTGATGTTTCTTTCCTTCAAATATATATATATATATATATTTTTTTTGCATATTGTGAATACATAGATAATGAATTTGCGTCCTTGGTTTACTGTTAGGTTTCGTAGAGCCAGATCCCGATCTCTTATTAATTTACGGGCCAGTTAGGTGCAACCTTGGTTTTCCAGCATGGCGAATTCGTTACACAGAGATGGTGTAAGCCTACTTTTTCTTCCCTGATGTTATAGTCATGTTGTCTCATTGGTATCTCTATCTGAAAACTACAATTCTTGAGAAAGTTTTTCCTACATTGTGAAATGTTTAGAATACCCATGAATGATAGTAGAGGACTAAAAAAAGACATACAATGTGATTTATTCAACATCCGGGTGTGAATCTTGACCCATTTCTATGATGCAGGCACATGGGATCATTAAAGTACAAGAAATATGGATTGATTCGGAAAGCTATTAACAGATTCACTAAGGTGAAGCAGAACTACGGTACGTTGACTAAATTTTTATTTATTGATTAAGATGTAATATGCCGTTAAAAAAAAGACGAAGATTTCATAATTAAAATTAAAACATTCTTTCATGTTTTTGTTTTTTGGTGGTAGAGGTGGTTGCTTCGATTCATTCACTTATGAATGAGTCTGAGTCTGTTTGGGCTCTGTTTTATCTCATATATGATGACAAATACAATTACTGAATAAAGCAACTTATGGTTTGTGAATGTCTGATCATTTGGGTATATACTTTGAGCAACTCTTAAACCATTTGGCTCATCCTTCAGGTTTATTAATAATATATAGCCAAAACTTTTCCCTTTAATATAAATGGGTTGAAAGTGGTAAATGTATATTTGTGTGCAAGACCCTCAATTACGTGCAGTAATATAAGTTAGCTTTTGGGGACCTCATATTGCAAATCAAATCAATTAATTTTTATAGTTTTTGGGGACCTCATATTGCAAATCAAATCAATTAATTTTTATAAAAAGGTGAAATCTTTACTAACATTTTGTGTATTTTTGCATAAACCAGGTTCATAAGCTTGTGGGACATGCCTTGATGATTTAAGGGGAGCAAGCTTACTGAAGTGAAGATATCAGATACATAAATTATGATTGTGTGTTTCTATTTATCTACACTTTGAAACCCACAAGTAATTTAAAAACTTGTTTGTTTGCCAATGAATGAATACAAAAACTTTGCATCCCACATCTGCTGAGTGAACTGACAGGCAAGTTGGGACTTGGGTTTAAAAGCAGTGGCCTTGGAAATGAGTAGGCATACCTTTCTCGGCCTTTTGGCTAAGATCAAGTGTAGTATCTGTTCTTATCAGTTTAATATCTGATATGTGGGTCATCGACCCACTTGATATTAATCTTATTTTTTAAGGGGAAAGACCCGTCACAGTAGCTTGCTGCTGGGGTTCTTCAAGCGTCGCCTTGGTCTTACACTACTACCGTGGCCTGGCGCACCCTTCCAATTCCTAGTTCAACTCTTAACTGTTTGGTTTTTAAGACTCTTGAATTCATAATCAATTAATCATACAAATTTATGGACTGTTTTGTGCTTATATGTGGGTTTGAGCTGGTATTTCTTGATGTTTACCTTTTTCATTTGCAGACATTTTGTGTGCTTATAACTGATCAACATTCTAAATCATAACCTTTGGGATATAACATCTGGATGTTTTTAGTAGTCACATATTTGGTGATTGTGGCTTTAACTGAACATTCTAAATCAAACCTTCGTTACACTGCATACTGTTGTCACCACAAAATTAGAATTTCAAATTTTGGACACTCCGTCGAACCTTTGACTCGGGTTCGACTCTAGGGGCATGACGGGGAGCCTCTTTGCACAAGTACGCATTCTCAGGGTAGGCTAGTCCTTCATTCCTTTTAGACTTGACATTTTCATTAGTGCAAGTATGCATTCTTGAGGCAGGATTTTTACACCTATCCCTGCCTCATCGATCCTCTACCTTCCATCCCTTCATGCCTACCGCCAAGATGTGGGATTTATGAGTACTTGTATGATATATTATTATCCCGAATATAGTATGGTAAGTCGAAAATAACACAAGCAAGGTGTAATTAACCATTTACTATACTCCTTGAGTTCTAGTTATCTCTCGTCATGTTTCCTACAAATAACCACATATCTGTCTTTTCTCTAACCGGTATGTCCTCATTCTAACCAATAACTTACTATCTTTGCTGGCATTCCTACTGGTCCCATGAGTTCTAGTTCGAGTCTTGATATAACGTAAGTACCTAAATATCTCAAACTAATGTTCTAATTGTCTGATTTCAAGCTGTGAGGCCCATCCCTGAACTAAGCCCTAGAGCATGTCACGTATTGGGTTTACACGAAGTAAATAGTAACAAATATATAAAATAGCAGCAAATACTAAAAATTTATTTATATAAATCAAGTACATTGCAAACTAAGGCGGTTTACAAAAGCCCTATACTATGCTAGACTTCCTCAACCGCATAATAGCCTTCGTGAGGCCCTATACCCCACCTCATTGGCCTTGCTAGAGGAAGCTACTGATATGCACGCTAAAACTTGTAGTTGTGTAGAAATATAATTCCGAACATACAATCCAAAGCAAAATCCAATTCCTTTACCAAGTCTTATGCTACAAAGGTCACATTAACCTCAAAGTGATCGTCATCGATTTTCTTATTCATACCATATAGCTATTACAGATCCCACACCATATGATCCTCAGCCAAACGGCAACCTGTCAAACAAACCAAACATGTGGCGATCTCCAGGCAATTAGGAGCTAATGCCAAATTGTTGAATTATTTCCAACTCATTTTGTATCAAATCCCTTTTGAAACCATATGCAAAGCTATATTGTGTCCTATTGTTTATAAAACTATTTGCATAAGTTGTATTACTACAAAACATTTGAAAACCATTTGTAAGATTATTTTAGATCTAGTCACTTGAAAACCGTTTTATTATTTCAAAACTATGTTCAAAACATTTTGAAAAACTAGTGCTAGCCATTTTATCCCATTTGTCATTATCCTCGGACAATCCAGACAACATATATCAAAAAAATTCAAGAACAGGCATATTCAAACTTTTACATAAACACATTATAAGCATACATATTAGCCTAAAAACACATTAAAAAAGGGCGTCAAGGAACTCTCTTTCTATGCACTGCCTAGCCCAATCCAAATCCAATCACCCCCGCACTTCTGATACTGATTTCCTGTAATCAAACATAACAAAGTGATTATATTTCAATACATTTAGATAGTGTCTCTACAACATTTCATCCCTAGGGATCGTGTTCTCAGTCTACTTCTGATAATGGGTTGCAATTCATCACCATGTCTTTAACTGATAAGGTTGTTCCTCCCCTTACACTATTCAACATATTTGTGCATAACTTATCTACTTCTGGCACTCTTGGGCATTTCATCCTAAATGCCCGTGTTGTTCACTATTCAACATAATTTATTGATTAATGTAGGAGCATTGAAGAAGTTTAAGTGGTCTTCATGTGGAGAGATTTGCCTCTACAAAGAATCCCATTGTATCGTGTTCTATGATATTATCTTGTTATCTTATGCATGCACGCTAATTGTGAGATATGCAGAAATTAATTTACCAAAAGAGCTATACTTTTGAACATGATACCTCATACTCCTTTTGCCTAGTAAAAAATGCAACATTTGATTGGTCAATATTTTTGTAAAAAAATGTTTGACCATAAAAGTGGAGTTATGTAATTTTTACTTTATTAATTCGCAAACTGTTACTTAATTAGCATCAAATCAAAGGTGCCGAGCAATGTGATTTATTCATCGTCTGGGGACGAATTTTGATCCATTTCTGTGATGCAGGCACATGGGATCATTAAAGTAGAGGAAATATGGTTTAATTTTGAAAGCTATTCACAGATGCACTGAGGTAAAGCAAAACTATGGTATGTTGACAAAAACAATTATTTTTAAGATTTCATGTACATACACACATCAAGTCTTATGACGCCAATACCAAAGAGACCCACTTCAAATCAAAACATTCTTGCATCTTTTAGTTGTTTAGTGGTAGAGATGCTAACTTTGATTCATTCACTTATGAACAAGTCAATTTGGGTTATGTTTCATCCCAAATATGATGACCAAATCTATTATTAAAGCAGTGATCCGGATTTGTTTGAACAAAGCAATTTAGTATTTGTAAACATCTGATTATTCGGGTATATATCCACTTTCGTATAAGGGGGGTTGAAAGCAGTCAATATGTGGAATACTCATAAATATCCATCCCCCACAATGACTGTTGTTATTTTCAGCAATGTAATATAAGTTAGTTTTGGAGGTTCTCATATTGCAATTCGAATGAATAATTTTTATAAAAAAGTTGAATCTTTACTTATATTTTTTGTATTTTTCGCATGAACCAGGTTCATAAGCTTCTAGTACTGAATTGTTGATTTTAAGTGCACAGTTCTAAAAAGCATAGGAACTTGAGCTTTCTGAAACAGTGTTCTGCATCCCACATCGAGTGAGTGAAGTAACATGTAAAGCGAGCCTTGACTATAAAAGCAAGGGCCATGGACAGAAACAATCATACCTTTCTCGGCTTTTTGGCTAAGATCAAGTGTAGTATCTGTTCTTATCAGTTTAATATCTGATATGTGGGTCATCGACCCACTAGATATCAATCTTACTTTTTAAGGGGGAAGGCCCATCACAGTAGCTTGCCACTGGGGCTTTTCATGCGTCGCCTTGGTCTTACACTACAACCGAGGCCTGGCGCACCCCTTCAATTAACGGTTAAAGTTTTGATTTATCACTATACTGGTGTGATAATTTAAAGGGTAGTTGTAGATGGTGTAGCTATAGCAATAAGTAAAGCAGTGGCAGGATAGGATTCCCCTAGGCTTGATACGCTGTGTATGCAGTAAGCAGGCTTCCAGAATTGTGGAACTTCTGCTTTGCAACGACTTAAACCCAGCACTCGTAGTCGCCTATGGTCTTGACCACACATTATATACATACAAGCATGGTTCCAGCTGATCAGATGGACCATCCCTAACCGGTCGATGGAATAATGAGAATGAATTCTGCGTATAGTCGCAAAAAATATATTACTCCATAACTGTGCTTTGTAAAACCACGGCTATCAATATCACTCGTTCCTTAATATATGTCAAAAAACATCCCTAACATTAACATCTAACACAATAAACATCCACTGGATAGAATGATCATTTTAAGTGGATAGCTATTTCCTTAAATCAAGCTTAAATCACGAAAGTAAATTACCACAGATCAAAACAATTATACAAAGAATCTAGCTAAGCAGGGGCAGGATTCCCCTCAGTCCCGCCAATGTTCACAAAAATCTAGCTCCATAGCAACTCCAACTCTGGTAGAACCGGAGCTTGTTAGTTGGGAGTCATTATAAGCATTTCTTGTCTATGGACTAAAACTGAAGGGTCCAAGTCATGTTTTTCTTAAGAAAAATTTAGGTATTGTTCATAAGAAACCAATAAATTCTAGTGATCAGGTTTAACCGACCCTAGTTCCGCCTTTAGCTACAAGGAGAGTTTAAGCTGTTTACAAGTTTTGATGATATGTGGTCCATGACACTGCAAAAAAGACCAGGTTTGATCTTTGTGGCTGATAGTCCTAAACACGGTTCCAACCGATCTCAGTCCTATATGGTCCTGTTCCTCGTCCTAGACCATTCTTAGCCGGCCCCACGTCTCAAACCTTTCATTGAGAGAATAATGAGAATGAGTAAGAGTCTATTTTATAATCACAGCACATCATTACTCCATAACTCTCCTTGTATAACCACAATATGAGTAACAGTCGATAAATTATATTTCAGAGAACATCCCCAACACTAAAACCTAAAACAATAAAGATCCACTCGATAGAATGATGATTTAAGTGGATAACTATTTGGTAACAAATTTGTGTCTGTTTGTGAAAGAATACTAAACTATCGTTTTGAAGGAAGAAAGCACAAGAACTTGAACTTTTTTGAAACAACCTTCGTGTCTCACATCGGTTGAGTGAAGTAGGAGGAACCCTTGGTGCACCCCTCCTACTTACAGTTAAACTTTTCAAACAATACAATGTGTTTGCATCAGAGCTGAAACATACAATAAGAATTGCAATGAAGCTAAATTATTGAGATCTTTGGGGTTTATAAATACCTAACCAAAACCATTGGCAATATTAAATTAACATTAGGCTGATATAATTAACTACTTGTATCTCATATTCCTCATATATTTGGTTATTTTTGCTTTAACTGAACATTCTAAATCAAACCTTTCTTACACTGACTACTGCAGTGTCATCACAAAATAGAGTTTCAAATTTTGTACACGCCGTCAAAACTTTTGACTCTATGGGTGTGATGGGAATCTTCTTAGCAGTTAGCAGCAAAGACTGGACCTTGTACATATCTATCAGTTAACTTGTCTCATTTTAACTTCATATTAACAATCTTTCTACTTGCAACTTACCATTTGATCGGTTAATACAGTTAATTGTGCATGTTGAAAGTATGCGCATGACATTTTGATCGACTGCTTCTTTCTTTTCACATTCCAATCAAAATAAGAATTTCAAAGTGGTGATTGCCAAATCATCTATACATGTTGCATAAAGTTGGAACCAATAGAGTCCAGTATTCCGTTTCGAGTATTCCATCAATAAAACCAAATTCTAACGCCTGCAAAGAGAGGCAAAAATACCAAAGGTCTCAGAAACTTGTTTGTTGTTGGTTATGTTATATCTTCATGAGGAGCTTGAAGAACAATGATATCAACTTGAGAAAACCAAAAAAAAAAAAAAAAAAAAAAAATTCCTTCCAACTATGGAACAAAGTTGTTGGCAATTTTGACCCGTTTATGGATAAGTGGCCAAATTGGGTTTATAACTTATATGTCATCTCTAAAGGATCAAATGGGTAAAAGTGTAAAACTAAAAAAACTTTGCTAATGTAGAATTAGACCAACGGTTTGAAAGTCACCCGAAGTTTATTCAAATGGATAAAACCTCCTAAAAAATTATAATAATAAAGTTAGATTGCTTCTGTGATATCATGGTAAGCATATTTAACATGTTAATTATTCACGAAATTAAAAGACACATGGCCAAAAAAGCATTTGTGGGTCAACCTGACTTTACCCAACCCACCTGAAATTACCCATTTTGACCCGTTACCCAACCCAACCGCACATTTTACCACCTCTAGGAAGTTCTGTCCTGAAGAAGAGAGCACTACAAGTTTAGGGTATAAAGACAACTTCACACTTGACTACACACAAAATACTAAAATGTTTCTAACCAAAAAGAATCTATACTTTTACTATATCCTTAAAGAAGGAGGGCTAATGCAGCAACATTAGCTTTCAGTTGAAGTTTTAAAACTAAAATATAAGTTTATGGAACCGAAGAAAAAAGAAGTTGAATCTGTTTGTGGAACAAGATCTGTGAATGCAACTGAATGGGACCTCTGAAACAGATAGGAAACGATTCCTTTCAGCATATTGTTGCACTTTCTCCAGTGGTTGACCGGTAATGCTGAATACATCATGTCGATTTTCTGAATACTATTTAAAAGAAAGAAACCCCCAAGTTCACATGTTAAACGATAACTAATGAATAGTTGCATGCTAATTGAGTTTTAGACCTCAATTGTTTATTGGTGGATTTAGGCAATACAAATTCTCAGTCTCGCAAAAAGAAATATATAGCAGTATCTATGTGATCATTAAATAAATGAGAAGGGACATGAGGAATATCTTACATGGTGATTCTGAACAGCTTCGTAGACTTGGCGCCTCACATCCTCAACTTGACCCTATAAAAAGTAAAGCAGAATAAGAATTGATTCTAGCATTAAAACAATCGTAGCATAAGCAACAACTACTTTGAATATTAAAGCTGAGTTTAAGAATATGAATGCATACAGCAAAAGGCGTAATAAGTATTATAAGTACAAAAGTAATTGATGTTAACACTTCAGATGAATGAATAGTTTGTTCATATTCTTCACAAAAATTTGGATACCAGTCATACAAATTACATTTTAAGCCATGCAATTCAGGTGGTTCCAATGCCCAAACTGCAAAGTGCATATTTCGAGTGTTTTCTAAATATTCCCATTGGATTTCTAATGGCTGTTCTTTCCCTTTTGCTATATATAACATTCAAATTCAGAGGAGAACAAACTAATACAGAAAAGGAGGCGTAATTTATTATTTCTTATGAGTTCTTATTTCTAAAAGTTGCTAGCAAATTAAGCGTAGTATCTGTTCTTATTTCTTATGAGTTCTTATTTCTAATGAATGTATACTACTGAGTGAGTACCATATATGGTTTTAACTTTTAAGGGAAGAAAGCAAAAAGAACAATCTTTGCATCCCACATCGGGTGTGTGAAGTAACAGACAAGGTGAAACTTGGGTATAAAATCAAGGGCCATGGGCGTAAACATATATTTTTCGGCCTTTTGGCTAAGATCATATGTAGTATCTGTTTTTATCAGTTTAATATTTGATATGTGGGTCATCGACTCACTCGATATTAATCTTATTTTTTAAAGGGGAAGGCCCGTCACAGTAGGTTGCTGCTGGGGTTCTTAATACGTCGCCTTGGTCTTACACTACCACCGAGGCCTGGCGCACCCCTTCAATTTACAGTTCAAACCTTTTGAAACTCAAGATCTGCTTACAAGGAATCATAGAAGCTGAACAGTTGTGATCTTTTTTCGTGTGCTGTTGGTTTCATGCACAACTGCCAGTCAAATATGTAGTCTTGATGATTGTGGTTTTGTTATATTATAAAAAACTAGGTCAGTTCTAATCGTGTTTAACATGTTTAGAGATAACGCGTGCAGTACACGTACACGTATCAAACGTGAAAATGACTTATTTAACTATCTATATATCATGTATGTAATTTTTTAAAAATATTTTTGTGAACCAAGAATGATAAATAAAAGAGTTTAGCCTTTTAATTTTAATTATTTTTAAAAACTTAGAAAAATAAATAATATAATTTTTATTAAACATGTCTAATCGTGTCATAAACAATTCGAAAATTACCAGCCCTATCAAAAACCTTAAGTAATTCTTAAAATAATTATTTGGTAATTTTTGCTTTTTGCTCATCACAAAATAGAAATTCAAATTCTGGACACACCGTCAAAGCTTTGACTAGGAGCATGATGGGAAGCTGATACGAACCCACTGTTGGGTCAGGGTCAATCTGGGTCAGACCCGAACCAGTTGCTGGAATTCAGGAAGTGGAGTGGGGACCAAACTACCGAGAGTTTCAGAGTTTATATCTTTTTATTGTTGGGTTTTTAGGTTGTCTTCTGTTTTCGATAATTAAGTTTTGTAATCAGACTTGTGGGAGATTAGCCTTCTCGAATTGGCTAACTATCCTATTCTTTGTTTACCTTGATTAATCAAATTCTCAGTTTCTATCAGAAGCTTTTTACCAGTTAGCTGCAAGTACTGGAGGCTGTGTATACCAATCGGTTAACTTGTCTCAATTTAACTGCAGGTTCAGGTTACCATTTGACCTGTTAATTGATTGTGCATGTTGAAAACGCATCATATTTTGAACAAGTGCTTTTTTTTTCACCTTTCAATAAGATAATAGAGTAAAAGATTATCACAGCATGGGAGCTCCTGAACCAATGAAAAAGCAAGTGATGCCCAGTGATACCTTGGTGTTACAGCTGAACTTGAGATCGATCAGGTACTTGTTTGACCAGTTGCAAATGATTAAAGGGTCTCTGTTAGAGTTCATTCCATACACCATGCACGCAGTAAAGCAGATTCATTTCAAGGATCTTAAGCTCATGATCCGGTCCAGGCCGGTTTTACCAAGATACCCCGATACCGACACAGCATCGACGGTCGGTTTATGTTGGCCACCCATGCTCTTGGCCTGCAACATGATTTCAATTAAGTATGGTCCATGACACAGCAAAAAAGACCAGGCTTGATCTCTATGCCGGGTGGTTTTAAACATAGTTCCAACCGATCTCAGTTCTAGATGGTCTAGTTCCTCTTTCCTCGTCCTGGACCATTTACATCTTAAACCCTTCATGGAGAGAATAATGAGGAATGAGTAAGTCTATTTTATAATCGCATTACAACATCACTCCATAACTCTCCTTGTATAACGACATGTATGAGTAAAAGTCGGTAAATTATATGTCAAAGAACATCCCTAACATAAAAATCTAGAACAATAAAAAATCCACTGGATAGAATGATGATTTAAGTGGATAACTATCTGATTAAATCAAGCTTGCCACATTAGTACCACATGCATGTCATATGCCACGTCGTCAAGGTGGTGACAGCTGAATCATCTATAAATGTTGACCAATCAAATCTAGTATTCAGTTTCGAGTATTCCATCAATGAGCCCAAATTCTAACGCCTGCAAAAATACGCAAAGATAGAATATATAAAGTTATCAAAAACGTGTTTGTTATTAGTTGCTTTACATCTTCAAGAAGAGCTTCAAGAATAATGATATCAACTAGAAAAAATCAAATATGAAATTTTTCCATCCAACTTTGGAATAAAAGTGCTGGCAAATTTGGTCCATTCATGAATAAATGGTCAATTTATGGTTATAATTAGTTTGCATTTGAAGTTTCGATATTTGAATAAAAAATTTATGGAACCAAAGAAACTAAAAGTTGAATATATTTCTTGAATAAGATCTTTGAATACTGAACGGTACCTCTGATACAGATAGGAAACGATCCCTTTCAGTGTATTGTTGCACTTTCTCCAGTGGTTGGCCAGTGAATGCCGCATACATCATGTCAATTTTCTGCATAAATTTAAAAGGAAAAAAAAAAAACCCCAACATGTCCATATGTTAAAAGAAATTAATAAATAATCGCATGCTAATTAGAATTAAGTTTTGAGCCTCAATGACATATACACATATCGAAATCTATGTGATCAACCAATAAACAAGAAAGGATATGATGAATATCTTACATGGCGATTCTGAACAGCTTCATTGACTTGGCGCCTTACATCCTCTACGTGACCCTATAAAAAGTAAGGCAAAGTAAGATTGGATTCTAGCATCAAAACCATCAAACTGTTACTTTGAATGTGCAACAAACTACTTGTTTTTAGCAGCAACACCTAGAATTTTTCTAGAATAAATTCTCCATTGCTGCAGGGTGCAAAAGTAGAACTGGGGCACACCTCTTATCACCAGCACCCAACCCCCCACCCCTGCAACAAATTACTCAGAATTTCAAAGCTGAGTTTAAGAAAATGAATGCATATACCAATTACCAAAAGGCATAATATGTATTGCAAGTACAAAATGAATTAATGTACAAATCATTGATTTCAGAGATATGGCTTGGCCTTCTGAGAATAACCACTGAGTGGGTTAAAACTTCGGATGAAGGAATAATATTTATTGTTTTGTACTTTTGTTAAGATTCTTTACACAAAATTTTGATACCAGTCATTCAAATTATGTTTCAAGCCATGCACATCAGGTGGAATCCAAACTACGTATTTTGAGAGTTTTCTAAACATTACTGTTAGATTTCTAATGGTTATTTAACTTATTTTTCCTTTTGCTAAACATTCCCATGAGTTCTTATTTTTAGAAGTGCTATTAAATTATGCAAACTTTTTCACTCAACTCGGTTTTCAAATTTATTCTATTCAGAACAAGAATATTCATTTTGTTATTTCTAGCATTTTTGTTTGTTCTAGCATTTTTGTGCCAGTATACCAAAAATAGGTTGGCATAGTCCATATGCTATCTTGGGCTAAGCTATTGGCTACAATTGTACAATAATCTGTGAAATATAGAACTTTAGTCTTTAGCCATACCCCACATCCACTTTGTGGTTGATGGATCATAATACGTGCGTTTGGCATTGCGTATCTCATCCCCTTCTCTCCGCCAGCAAGAAGAAGTGCTCCTTCACTAGCAGCAACTCCAAAACACACCGTACCAACTTTAGGTTTTATCTGATAAGAGATTAAAACTAAAATTTAGAAAGAAAAATAAAATTACATAGAACTAAAATTATGTGCTTCGTCTTCTTGTTCATCATTAGCAAAACATTACATCTTCCGTATATTACGATATTAGCTAATGAGTGAATGTTTTTTAACTAGTTTCACCAACAAAATGAAAATAAAGTATTCAATCTTACCCAAGACATGCAGTCATAGATTGCCAACACAGAGTAAGTGCTCCCGCCAGGACAGTTCACATACACCTAGGTACGAAAAACAAAGACAGTTCTCATATGTTAATAATACTTTTATAGATTAAAAATGCACAAGAAATAAGTATATGAGTGAGAAAAATAAAATCACACCAGAATATCTGCGTTCTCGTCTATTGTGGCCAGTGTAACAAGCTGTGAAATAACTCGCTGAGCTACCTGGGAGTTGATTGGCTGGCCAACAAAAATAATACGATTCCTAAATAGTACAGTAGAAAGATCCAAAGGTCCACCTGGAGTCATGACGGCTGGCATTATAGGTGGAGGGGCCCCTCTTCTTGCTACAATTGGACTGTAACTGCTCAAATTTAAAATCAAATAAAACATAAATTGGATAGGAATCCAGAACGCTAGAACAGTTATTCACATATTATAATAAGAATTCTAGGGTCTTCTAGATATCTGAACAGTAATAAGAATGTAAGGTGCCAGCAATTGAGAAACACGGTAGCAAGGATGAGGCACAAGAAACAAAGAAATTGAATCAACTCCAGAAAATGTCATTAGTTCATCAAAATCGCCACCACCAAACAGTCCTAAAGACGAAACCACCATAAAATTATTGTATGTGAAAATCACAAATAAATTACCATGATAACCATAGATACAGACTTCACATGTGGACGTTAAAAACCAAAGACGAAACCACCATAAAATTATTGTATGTGAAAATCACAAATAAATTACCATGAGAACCATAGATACAGACTTCAGAGTTCAGATGTGGAAGTTAAAAACAAAAGGATGTTTCTTCTTTGTCTTTTTTGGTTCACCAGCTATTAAAAATATATGATTTTCAACAAAATAGAGAACTAACTTTTTGTGCTTTTTCTGGCAAGATTATGTTCCTATGAGTGGTTTCTACAGAGCGATTGATAGTATAGTCTAAGGAGACAGAACAAGGAGGAAAAGATGCATATAGTTGTAAGAGAATGGTGTGTGTATATAGCTTTGTATACTTGTCATCATCTCTAATCTGGTGGTTTCTTTAAGAAAACGTTCCACTAGCTACATAGGCCTCAAGAACCATTGTGGTCATAGACAACTTCAGAGTTTATACTAATTGATCTGCCATTTCCTTTCTAGTAAACGAGCTTCTTGTTCAATCATGGAGTCTAATGGTTGCCCGAAGGACTTGATTGCCGCTAGGACGGTGGGAGTCCAAGGGCGCACAACACAAATTAGAATTACGGACCTGGCTGTTGTTTTTAGGTCAAATGTTTGATCTTAGGGAACAAGTAATTAACCCTATTTCGACTATTATACAAACCCAAAAAAAGCTATGTAACTGCAAACTACATACCACAATCAAATCAATAAGAATTCTCTAGTTCAGTTGTGGGGATAGCTCAATTGCAAAGAATAAGCGAACCACTTTATATTATTTTGCTCTTTTATTATTCTTGCATTTATTCATCTTGTAATTGTTCGTGGGTGTTTGTTCGGGTCAGATTATCCAAAACTTCTTTTATCTTTCATGCTTTCCTTTTTTTTATGTGATCATTAATCATTCTCAATAACAAGTAAAATTATTAAGCATAGTTGTTACATAATAGCTAAGGATCGAGGGAGTATAGACACTAAACCTTGAATTCTGAGGAGTATGTAAGTTCATTTCTTCTGGTGTTATCTGCAAACTTTGTGCTTTACTTGATAACCCTGTTCACAAAAGATATAGTTAAAGTTGAAAGCAGAAAATACAAACAGTAACAAGTAATAGTAAAAGTTAACATTTCTTCTGGTGTTATCTGCAAACTTTGTGCTTTACTTGATAACCCTGTTCACAAAAGATATAGTTAAAGTTGAAAGCAGAAAATACAAACTTTTAAATAGTAACAATGTTAATGCAGCATAATATAAAAAGCTCAGAACACATTAAAGAAAGGGAAGAAACATGAAGGAAGAGGAGACTGATCTCCCCCTTCCAAAATAACTTAGGGCTGCACTTTGTTGGATGGCTACTTCTCAGCACTTCAAAGTTCAAAGTGTTATACAAATTCAGCACCACAAACTTTTTATTTGTGTAGCCGGTTATAATTGTTTACCTGATTATCAAGTAATTTTTGAATCTATCAAGACGTCCTAGGGCTTTTTAAGTTGGTAATAATCCATTCTTGGTGGTCATACTGCACCTCCTTTCGCAAGAAAATAATGTATGATGCTAAATAAGTAAGAAAAGGCACGAAAACAAGTAGCAGTTTCACCTTACACTATGAAACTCCAAACAATACAACAAAAAGTTTCACATCTGAGCATAATTTCAATTTGTGGTAAACAGTACACATAATAAGCAAGAACAATTGCAAATATAGATCCTGCTAATTAATAAAGCCTACAGATACTTCAAACGCATATTAAAACGCCTATTGCTTCAAAATTAACCTATATGATCCATTTAGCAAGCAATAATCCTACAACTCCAAGCGTACCTATTTTAGGTAAATCACTGTACGGACTCGGCAACGCACAAACTATCGATTTCAACTTCGAGCTTCTGCGGAAAACATATAACATCAAAATCTAATTCCGAATGATCATTCGAGAGATATAAGATTAGAATTACGGATGTCGAATTGCAATTGAACAATCAAGTATCGTACCGTTGAGAAGATAGTGAGGTAGAAGATTCCTTGTGACGAGAAACGTTGGAGAAAGTAAAGGACGTTGATATGGCGGAGGCTGCCATTGCTCCGATTGCTTGCTTGCGGTTGTAGACGACGGAGATAGAGGATAGGGAACCCGGACCCGTGGTGATGTTTTTGAAGCTAACTTATTGATCTGAGGATCCGACCCGATACCTTTTGATTAAGGGGTTTGATTGATTGGGTCAATGGATGAGTGATTTGCATACCCGCATAAATGTACTTTCTTTTGGTGTTCTAGATGAGGATGATTCGAACCGGCCCTAGAAACCGAACCGAAAAATTGAGATCGTAACGGGCCAATCATTCTACATACATGTGATTAGGTCTTTTAAGCTTAGAGCTATCATGGTCTTTAGTTTGGGCCGGTTCGTTTCGATTTGGGGACTTGACCGAGTAGATCATGTTGGGATCTTCACCATGAATGATCCTCCGGGCGAAGCTTGGGCCTAGCTGATTGTATAGCACTGTTGTTTTTATCTATTTAATATTATCTTTTTACTAGGTAATTATGTTATTACTAGGTTTTGAGGAATACATATGATTAAACATGTAACTTTATGATATAGTAATCTAATTTTACGTTTGTTTAATAAAGTTATTTTTTTATCTTTATAAAGTTATTTAAGTATTGTTTGTTGTCTCACTCTTACGTAATTATCATGTTACCACTTGACAACCCGGTAACCTAATAATTATGTAAAATTGAAACAACAAAAATACAAGTGACTTAAAAATAGTTTGGGGTTGTATCTGTTCTCTTAATAAGTCCAATACAAAATGAAACCAATAAATCTTATCATAAGCGGGTTGGGTTTGGCTGGCCAATGGGCAACCCTGGGTGTCGCACGATGTCTTTGAGAGATGACTCTGTGATAAGTGGTATTAGAGCAAGCCGATCCTCGGATACGCTAGAATGTCACTTGTCCCAATGTTCCTAAAAAGAAAAACATGGTTGCAAAATGATGATGGGAGAAAATCAAAGATCTTTGTAAAGAGCAAGTATAGGATCATAACTTTTGTCCTGGTTTCATAGATGACAAGCCTCTCTAATCATGTTCAAACTAACTGGGGAAGTTAGTGTTACGCCAAAACTGACAACATTCCTTAAGGGTAAGAATGCCTGAGAATATGGTCTTCAGAGCCACAAGTTCGCAACAAGCCTTTGTTAGCGCCACGCAAAGTCTGGTAACATTCTGTTGAACAAGTTCGGGTGAAGCGTTCGGTGCCTTTGAGCTATCAAGTGTTCCTCTTAATTAAAGTGAAGCAATATTACGGGTGGCTCTGCACGAAAACGTGTTCGTTGGCGCCAAATGTAAGGCATGCACGATGACGTGCATGATCTGGCGGTGGGAGAGTGTGACAGACTAAATGTTCAATAATTATATTTGTTGAACGCTTGAGTTTTTTTGGCTAATCCTATTATTCTCGTCAGGGAGAACCATAGTTACAAAAGAGAGGCCTAACAACGGGTGCTTACACCGCTAACTTAACATAGGTTGGGGGCTGTGATAGCTCATAGTAGGGTTCAAAAGGACGAAGAAAGACTCGACCAGATCACCAAAAACACTACAAACCAGAAGAAACTACTTTAAACTAATCTACAGGACCTTAAGCTTGTTTTCCCGACCCCTCATGAAAGGAGGTTTGACATCCTGCAACCAAAAGACCAACAACACCCAACCACTTAACCAAGTTCGGATGCATAACTAAACCACCTGGCTGCAGCCCTTTAACCAGCGCCCGGTCTCAATACACGAAACAATGTATCAACATCATTGGCTATCAACATCACAACTTGAAGGAATAGATTGCAATAATATCAAGGTTAAACACACAGGACACTTCAAACCAAATTTACAATCCAACGATCCACGCATATGAAGTCATGAAAATGCAGCAAATGTGTTTGTAGTAGTACAGATGCAGAGTTTGTAAAGAATGGAAATTGATTCTAGCAGTCACATCCAGATGCCCTCTGTTGGCTGGTGCTTCCTACATCAATGGTATCTGGCAAGTATCTACAAGTACCACAGAAACAAAACCAGGCATTATGTTACTGTCGAATGCTCCAATCATAACACATATTTGCAACTCAAATTTAAAAACAAAAAATTGCTATAAGTGACCCCGTTTTTGTTCCACAAGAAGTCTTGTTTGTCAAATTTACTTGTTCATGGTCCAGTCAATCGCTAAGTAATGTTTTCAGAAACGACAACCAAACCTAACAGTTTGGGTGGGTCGGCCAGACCTTGGTTACAATGCTAGTTCCAAACTGTTAGTCAGACGATTAAACAGTCGAAATAAAACTGTGTAGCAGTTTCATCGGTTTATGATGAACACCCCTAAGGTATCTTTTTAACATGGAGGGTTTGGCTTCTGTGATGTGTGTGCATGTGTGACCTTGGATAACCACACACACAAACTCAAGCATGCACAAATGCATACAGAAAGAGAAAGCGGCGGATTTGGAACTTACATTTCTTCCTCTTCTCCGCTCTTCAAGGCATTCTTAGCTATGACTTGAAAAGCTTCTTCAACATTGATCCCCTCCTTTGCAGATGTTTCAAAATACGGAATGTCCCCTTTTGAGGCACACCAAGCCCTAGCCTTTTTCTCAGAAACCTGCGTCAAAATGATAACCAATAAATTCAAAACAAGCACAAACTGATAAAAATCCCATTTTTTACTTCACATCCCAGTGAATAACACCTACCACCCTACTGTTTCCGCCATCAACATCAACTTTGTTACCCAAAACAACAAATGGGAAATTTTCAGGATCCGAAGGGCTAGCCTGCAACAAGTTTTCAAGCAATCAGTTTATAAAACAAATTCGTCTTACACGCATGCATTTGAATTTTATTTGCAAAATTTTATGTCAGCATACCTGAATAAGGAACTCCTCCCTCCAATTGTTGAGATTATCAAACGATTTTTGCACATTCACATCATACACAAGAACACAGCAATCTGCACCACGGTAAAAAGCAACTCCAAGGCTCTGGAATCTTTCTTGTCCAGCTGTATCCCATATCTGCAAAAACACAAGTTTGATTGCATGTTTAGGTCGGAACCAATTTGGACATAAAATCAACAGATTATGCAAGAGAGCGGGATACAGCAAAAACACAAGTTTGATTGCATGTTTAGGTCGGAACCAATTTGGACATAAAATCAACAGATTATGCAAGAGAGCAGTGTCAGTGTACAAAAAAGATACACTTACAGATAGAATCAGACTGAGCTTTTTAAACTTAAGTGTTGCTATTCAGGTTTCATGCTATGTACTCAAAGGTGCCAAGGCGCAGCACAGTGCAGCAAAATCGCCTTAATAAAAAAAAGGTTAAATTTACAAAAAAGGACCGTCTGAACCCACCTAAACTAATCTAAACCAGCCTAAAACATGTCTAGAACAGCTTGTGTACACTGTGCCTTAAGTGCACATTGAGCCTTTACGACCTTCATTTCAAGGGATATTGAGCACACAGTTTTAAATTACACCCCTCTGTTTTCTGTAGGTTATCTGATTTGACCTTAAACGTCAAACAAAGTGCTCTGGTTCATATTGATACAAGTATTTTTATTTCTTGAGAAATAAAGTCCATAACATCATCAGAAGGTACAATAAGCGTTGCAAATGCAAAAGGGATGGGTGTTAAAATGTGGACGAATGATATTTGTTGAATATTTTTCCAACAGTAGTTGAATCTATAATTCTATCCCGACATCCGGTCCAGATCAGCCTTTCTTAAAGGGTAATACTGTCACTTTTATTGCAATATGCATGTGATTAATTTAATGCTGTTTTTACCAACATCTGGCAACCAAAGGACCAATTTGGAACCAATAAATGTTGTTCTGGTACTTGTAGCAACAGTTCATTTTATTAAAGATTCAAAAGTAATAAAGCTATCTTCTCTAGAGTCAAAGAATCAGATTTGTAGTACATGGCACGGGAAAATATCATAAATGCTAGCTACAAATCACATCTTTAAATTTGCATTACTCAGATAATTCAAGTATTACGCCCTTCATGCTCGTAGACTATGTAAAGGTCACTAAAACTCAACCTTAGTCAATTAAGCATCTATCTCAGTGGGTTATGTAGAAACCAAAAAAGAGATAGTTAGGCCTCAGACGCTCGTCTAAATAACTTATATGCACGCCCTTATTTATTAAAATAAATCATTGAATTATTTAACAAAATCGTATTTCTAGCAAAGAAATGTAAAAAGAGTCAAAAGTAGGTTGATATACTTTAACTGTGCACCACATATAATCAGCACAAACGAACAGCTGCTAACTTTAGCATAAACAAAAAACAAACCACAAGGACAAAATGAATCAATTTTAAAGCGACAAAATTTAACATTCTCAAAAACCATGAACACGTCAATCCAATCAAACATACAAAATGAGTTCAATACACTTTTAAAAGGACACCATTCACAATCAAACAGCAAAACTAAATACTAACCTGTAGAGTGAAGAGCCTATCCTCAAATTCCACTTCTTTAGTCAAGAAATCAGCACCAATTGTTGCCTTGTACTGATTGCTAAACTTCTTGTTTACATATCTAAAATTGAACATTAAGGGCAAACAAAAACCATAATAATCATTCTTCTTACTGCATTTTCTTACAAAAAGTATCTAAATCTCATTATTTTAACCCTAAACATTTATTAAATCAACCATATATCCAAACATCAAACACCCATTTGATGGTATTTGGCAAATGGTGTGAAAAATAAATAAGCCCTAAAAGATTTAGGTTTAAAGGATACTGATTCATCAAAGATGTTTTTCCCACCCTGCATCACACAGCAACAAGAAGTTTGTAAGATATCGAGAATTCGAGATGCATGCGTATAAAACACGATCGGATAACAATAATCAGAAATTGATTGTTTAAACTTAAAGAAACAAAGATTCATATCAAATTGTTAATTGTTTCCCATTCATCCATATGAAAATGAATCAAACTAACAGGTAACCCTAAATCAAATCTACTAACTCGAAATTTTAATTTCTGATCTTTAAAACTACACCATACAGATTTGTTCATCGAACAGTAATCAATCAATTTCACGACCCCAAGAGTCAAATCGAACTTTCCCCCTTTGCAAAAAAAGCAATCAAGATCAACTTCCGGTGAGAAAGATTCCCAACTCAAATCAACTACAAAACCCTCATAAAACTCCAAATCAAAACGCTAATATAAAAAAACTGACCCACTGTCGCCGAGGATGATGACTTTGAGAAGCGTTCTTCTTCTTGAAGGCATCGTAATTGGATCAACCCAAATGGGGAAAACGGATGATTATCAAATTCAAGTGAAGCTGATGAGTGAATTGATTGCAGTGGCCGATGGATAGTCGAATCTTGAGCGAAATTAAGGTCGTCGTGAACCCTTTTGCCTTGTGAAGGTTCTTGGAGATGATCGGATGATCGATGAAACAACTTTAAAGTTTAATTATGTGTTTATTGGAGTTTTATAATTTTATTAAAATTATTTATTCTGGTTTGGATGGAGCTTTCTAGTATTGGGCTCAGATCTGTCAGACACGGTGTCAAGATTCAAAAGTTGAATTTATCGTCCCAGTATTTATGTTGGGTTATTAAAATCGAAATCTTATTAGAAATATTTTTTTGGTTTTATAAAATCTAACAGTTTTGTATCGAATCGAATAGAACGTGCAGTAAACCCTGTGATCTATACTTTCTTTTGTGTTTGTTTACTCGAAACAAAACATGTTTCTTGTTTGTTCATATTCATTCATAGTGTTCGTTTCCTACTTACATTTATTTATTAGTTATTAGTAAAATTATGTTGATTACTTTGTGTATATACTCGTATTTTATTTAGTTTTGTTAGGGATTTTTCTTGTCTGTGTATATACTCGTATTTTATTTAGTTTTGTTAGGGATTTTTCTTGTCTTTTTTTTTTCTAACCCTCTTAGTTTAGATGAACTTAAATATTTCTATGTTATCTTATTATCTTATTATTTGCTGACTTACACTATACTTTATTTATGTAACTATTTTGTTATGATTGTTTATTGTTATTTATTGTATATTGTATTTTTGTATTTTACCTATTACATGATGCATGTGTCATTATTATTCTCAAAACTTTTGGAGCCAAATGTTTTATTATAAATGATATTTCTATCATTCAGGATAAATTGCTTACATCCTATCTATCTCACATTTTACACATCACATTATGTGTGTGATATATTGGGTTTGTTTTGTCTTTTTGTTTAGTTATTAGTAACTAATTGGTCAATCATGTATCGCTAGTGGTGTAATCGGGTTATTTCCTAATGGCTCGTTGTTTTTTTTATTATTATTAGATTTCTAAGGAAGCAAGAAAAAATTTATCAGGTTGCGCTAGTCGAGCAGGATAGACATCATTAAATCCAGGGGAGTTTAAAGTCGGATCTCTGAAATTTTCGAATAGTTGAAATCACTATTCGTATTCGTATTCGTATCCGAAAATTCAGATATGGATACGGATAGTGATTTGGATATACGAAATGTATTTTTTATTTTTATTTTACTTTTTTAATAATTAGATATATGCTATTAGAAAAATAATGTAAAAAACCAACTCATATCATAAAAGTCTCAATATACACAAAAACATCACAACCTAAAGAAATATTTTTTAGTTTTCGAATAATCGGATATTTGAATATCCGAAACTTTTGAGAATTACTATCCGAATTCGAATCCAATATTTGAATATCCGAAACTTTTGAGAATTACTATCCGAATTCGAATCCAAATTTTCGGATATCTGAATTTTTGGATATTTAGGATTCAGATTTTTCTAATCAATTTCATATTCGAATATTTTTGAACACTCCTAATTAGATTATATTAAATTATTAACTGATGAAAATAAATTTAAAAATTTACATTTTATAGTTGTTTTCTACGTGTCTTCATCTTTTGAAATCATTTCATTACATATTTGATCGAAACTTTTGCAAAAATCTTCTTTCAATGTAACAAATACAAGAGTTATTCATATGTTCATCACTCATACCATAACTCCGTCTTCAAATGCTTCATTGAAGAAAAACACTTATTAACACTTGTTGTCGCAACCGCTAAGACTAATGATATATCAAATTTTAGAACATGATAAACCAAATGATAATCAACATGTGTCCTTGTCCACTATTCTTTTTTAGAAGACTAGGTATACCATTTAGGACGACAAACGTATTTTATTTGATACTTCTAATGTAGATCTTGAGTTCATGTTTAAATTTGTCTTTATTTTCATAATCAAATCATATTGATACACCTCGACAACTTCAGTATCTTTGGATATTAAAGACACAAAAACTGTTAGAAATCTCAAAAAACTCGCTACCCGTAGTTTTGCTCGAAAATAGCTCGCTGAAATCGACTCATTTATAAATGAGTCGAGCGTGAGCCGAGGTGAGCTCGACTTATTTTGCTTGTTAGCTTGTTTGTTGGCTCATTTGTAGGCCTGCTTATTGGCTCATTTAAATACGAACCATAATTGTAATTTTTATAAACTATTAACCAATTTATGCTATATTATTAAAATACACTATATACATATGGCTTTATAGCATTTTTAATAAAAACATAAGTATCAAAAGATAGAGGATAATCATAATTTATGAAACGTCAATATTGTATTATTTTTTAACGATTTATATGTAAAAAATAAAAATATATTTAAAAAAAAAGCTACATCGCAAGCAGGATCGGCTCAGCTCGCTCGCATATAAACGAGCTGAGCCCGAACCCATATTTTAAGCTTGTTAGTATAAACGAGTCGGCTAGGCTCGGTTTTTAAACGAGCCGGGCTCATGCCCACCTTAGTTCAACTCGGCTCGTTTACGATCCTACAAAAAACTCATACTAGTAAAGGATCTTTTCTCTCGTCAGGTTGTCATCCTCTGTCTAACAGAGGATGCAATTTTCCAATGTTGGTAGATTTCACTGTTGTTACAATTTCCTTCGGTCAGATAATCATCCTCTAGTGTCGACCAAATAATCTTAAATTGCATTGAAGATGTCCAGTGCCATTTAATTTTATGTTTAATGCGTATAAAACTGTTTCAACTCATTTTCAATATAAATACTAAGGCTCATTTGAGAGTACCATTACTTCTAACTTTCAATTCTTCATCTTTTTTACTTTCTTTAAATGTTTTCTTTTTAAATTTTTGGGTCATTCTGACAATAGCAACTCCTTAGTCTTTACGTTGTACCCTAAGAAATAAACGAGTTCTCTTGAGAGAAACACATTTTGTTTTAAGGGACATGCATCTAACATAATACTTAGCCAATAACTTTTATGTTTTGTTTATGTTTTTGTATTCTTTTAATTTAATTGTAATGGTACATGTAATCAATTGTTTTTCTTTATTTTATTATATTGTAATATGAAATAAAGTTGTTTATTTTAATTTTATACACGAACTTTTCCTACACTTGTTTATATTCTAAAATTAATAATACTAAATGGTTCGTTTTAAAAAACTATCAGCTCATATAAAAGTTCAGTATTATAGGATCCACTACTTGTTCAAAAATAAATAGGGGCACTTGACCCCGTTTCCTCAATGATAGTTCCGCTCCTTTGCATCACCGAGTCATCTAATCAAATTTAGAACCAAGCCTTGACTAATAGGCTAACGAATGATCGAACGAACAAGAACATGTTCATTTTCTTATTTATTTATGCTCATTTACTCTTTTTTATTTGTGTTGTCTTGTGTTTTTTTATTTGGTTAGAGTATTAATAAACAAATAGAGGCCAATTGTCCTTGAAAACCCAAAGGAAGACAATTAGGATCTATATAAGTGTTTAACTATAATCCTTAAAGACATAGTAGAAAATGAGATTAAAATTATATAAAAAATATATTAGCTTTTGCCCATATCAAATTTGTTACATGATCTCTCTCCTTTCCCTCTGTTCTCGTTGCCTCTGACCCTCCAAAGGGTATTCTTGATTTTCATCGGGTCAAAACTTTATTGTATTAATCTACCTAATTGTTCTATTTAACACATGTCATCTGTCAGTTTAATTATTTCCAAAATCAACCCATAAGTTTAGAGACTATCTGTTACAAATCAAATGAAAAAATTCAATTCAAAATACTAGTCTGATGAGTGATCAATTTGGCCTATAAACCTCACATTAATTGTTCATACAACCGTTGTGGGACAAATCTCATACCTTATAATAATTTCAGTCCATAACATTTGCCCCTCCTTATAAGGGCCAACGTTCTCATTGGTCACGGCTAGCTCTCTCTAGGCCACCACTCCGAGTTTGACTCTGATACCAATATTACGGACCAAATAAGAGAATTCAACTTAAAAGACTAGTCTGATAGGTGAGGAAACCCATTTGACATATAAATCTCACATTAAATGCTCATATAACCGATGACAAGTCTCTTATAGTGCAATAATTTTAGTCATAACACTATCACTGTTATGTCTCCCAAACTAGTTAAGTTAGATTTAAACTTTAAATAATGCGATCTACACACATTTCTTCATTAAGAAAAACTTGTTTTAAAGCATTATTCTATAGTATTAACTAAATATTGTTTCCACTATAAATAATAATAATAATAATTTAAATCTTATTTAAATCATGATGTTACAAAACGTTGGATCATGCTTTTAGACCATACATAATGGTTAATGTCTCTTAAAAGACATTTTATGTCACATCAGCATCAACTCAACATCATATTTTTATTAAAAAACATGTGTGATGATTAATGCTCCTTAATGCCTTTCAATTATTATGACATTACGGTGGAAATCTATAACGCCCCTATAATGCCCATGGGGGTGGTTTCTGGGCGTTTTAAGATGCTAAAATAATAAAAACAATAATAATAACAACTCATTACGTTTGATCTTAGTGTTAAAATTACGGTTTAGTTGGTAACAAAACAAACAAAATTTTAGTCAAGTGGGAAATCACATGCATGATTTTAATCACAAAACACAACAACCTTCGTAATGAGGTTTAAAAGCATGTAGTTAAGTGCCACTAGTTAAGCTCATCAAACATGAATACTACATACCTCTAGGAACTCAATTGTTTTCTTTGCACTTTCTTGACCGCCTCTGAGTCCATAAGTATGCAAAAAAGAGTACTTATGAGCATCATGTAACATAGACTATAATGAAATATGTCACAAATCCATAAAACAATAAACTACCTAACACAAAATTTAATTGTCTATTAATCTCATGAACCATGGAACGCCTATCATATATTTTATTACACTTTGGGGTTTTCGTTCTTGCAAACTTAAAGAACATTGAATTAATCATTTAATAAACCCATGAAAACATTTCACCGATGTAAGTAGATAGTGGACGATGTTGCTAACATTATGGTTTACATGATCAGCGAAACAAACAACATTTCAATATCAGGTGGAAATCAAATGCATGATTAATTGGCATAGTAGTGATAGAAGAAATCGTCAATTGAGACTAAGGCCTAAACGAAACCAACTGATATGAAGATCTAAATAAAACCAACTGAAATGAAGAAATCCTTGATTAAGATTAAGACCTACATCAAACAAATTAAGATGAAAAAAACCTAAACCAAACTAATTCAAATGAAGAAATCATCGTCCGAGATGAAGAGGTAAATCAACTGAATAAATCCTTTAATTGAGATGATGAATAAACTTTGCTTCAATTTTAATGTTATAAACGATGAAGACTAACCTTAGATGAAAAAAACGAGATCAGTGTTTGGTTGGTCGCTAACCTTTACCAGGTATCTTTTGTCAAAAAACAATAAAAAGCTTTTGGATGAAGAGATAGACGAGAGAAAGAGAAAGAGTGAGGATAGAGTATGTAACTAGCGATAAAAAAATGAGTTAAATAAGACAGAGTGTACGAACACATGAGAGAGGTGATCACGATGCAATGTAACTAAATGCTATACGTGTAAGACATACATTATATCTCACATGAACAACAACATTATGTGAGTACACTAACATAAAATTTTACTACTATATATAATTTTAAGATAAGATATTACTAATACATACACAAACAAACCAGAAGCCTTTAGTATAGTTAACATAAGTTCAAAATCAATTTTCATAAGTTCCTAAAAATTAAAAATACAACTTACTCTAATTATTTTCTCAAACTTCGTAAAATTTCACAATGAGTAATCACTAATCAAGCCCTATAATTAAATAATAACGTTTACACGATGGTATTTTATAGCATTTGTAACCCTTCAACTAAAAATTCTATAGCAAGGATAGAGGGAGAGAGAGAAAGAGAGATAGTCATAGAGGGGAGATCTGCTCGTAAACTTCCAGTTGTGCTCACAATTTCACTCGTGCCGACACACAAGATCAAGATCTGATTTTTCTGCAATCGATTGGAACCTTAGGTTTCAATTTCATATTCACTATCTGTAATGGCGCAGTACGTGAAGAAAGACGATGATCGTGACGAGGAAGGTAAGACTTTGAACTTCTAGTTCATTTTCCGATTTGTATGAGATTATCAGGAAAATTGTTTGATTTTAATCGATTCGGTTGGTTACGTATGCTCTTCGGTGTTATTTTGTGATCCGGAGGATCTGCTGTTCGTTTTAGATCTACATTGTTGTTAAATAGGTCGTGATTGGAGATTTGTTTAAGCTGATTTGTAAGCTCTTGTAATTGTTATGCTAGTCGATCTGGTTGGTAGTGATGGTAACGGTGTTGAGAATCGGGTTGATTGACTGTGTGATTGTGGTGGTTAGGTGTGTTAGAGCTGTTTTCTGGTGTTATTGAGTAATTTATATGGTTTGGTTTTCGTTTTGGATCTACATTGTCGGTAGATCGGTCGTGAAATTAGTTTACTTCAGATGATTTGTAAGCTCTTGAATTATGATGTGAGTGGATCTGGTTGTTTCTGATGGTAATGGTGTTTTGAAATCAGGTTGGCTTGAATGTGTTCCTACAGAGGTTTGATGGAATTATATTCGAATATGTAGTTTATATTGATTTTCAGAAGTTAAATATTCCAGAGGATTATGTATCTTTGGGGGTAATCAAGAGATGATTGGATGATAGTATAATTTGTAGATTATTTTTACGTACAAGAAATTATTAAATATTATAGATCAATTGCAATACTTAAAGGTAGAAACCGACATTACATCTTCTCAACTTCAAAACTTCATCTTTTTAATGGACGATCAAATCTAATTGATAACTGATTTCCGCTTCTGAGTACTGAGCATTTGGTTAATTATGTACGAACAGGTCTTGTATGTTTTCTTACATTAACAATCCTATAAACATTAGATTGATATGGCATTTTTGTAACATTATAGTTACTGCACACTTATTGTACGTTTGCTGTATTTAATTGAGGCCTTGTTGTCATGTGCAGCTGAGTATTCTCCCTTTGCTGGGATCGAGAAAGGAGCAGTTCTTCAGGAAGCCAGGGTCTTTAATGACCCTCAGTTAGATTCAAGGAGGTGTTCTCAGGTGCTTTTTTTATTTTAACATATAGGTGGTACATAACTGTCTGATTCATTCTCTTACATGAACATGATCTGACAGATTATATTCTTATTTCTGTTGTCAGGTTATCACAAAGCTGCTCTATCTTCTGAATCAAGGTGACACCTTCACAAAGGTCAGATCCTGTTCCATTGGCTGTTCAGAAATGCAATACTCGAATTTCATACAAACACACACGCATATAATGTTTTTATTATTTAAGCAATTCTTGTGAAAAAGGAAAAATAGGTTATGGGTTTGTATCAAGTTTTTATATATTACAAATCTTGTAAGTAACCTTCCACTTGAAGCAGATACGCGTGCTGTAATGTGTTTGCTTTTAAAGTTTGTGTATGCTTGTGTGCTCGTTTGCTTGTGTGCTCGTTTGCTTGTGTTATATGGATGTCTTCAAACTCTGCAAGGAATAATTTTGTTGGGTCGTGTATTTATTGCTACCATAATGAACTTCAACATCAGCACAGTGCTATATATGTCTGATAGAAACTGTTAGGATTACTGCAACCTGGCTCTTTGGTCTAGTACTACATCTTTAGATAGCATGCACATGAGCTATAATGATCCACAACATATGCGTGTTGTTGAAATGTATGCTAGTCTTTTTTGCGCATGAGATGTTTGCATATTGATTTTTGCTATTTTGTTTAGCATCATCTTGATATACTAATACTTTATTGTTCATTCTTATCCGCAGACTGAAGCCACAGAAGTTTTCTTTTCAGTAACAAAACTTTTCCAGGCTAGAGATATTGGATTAAGAAGAATGGTTTATTTGATCATTAAGGAACTTTCTCCCTCATCAGATGAGGTCTTAAAGAAATATCTTATATTTTATTCTTTATAGATCTTCTATGCTTTTATTTTTAAATGACACGGTACATATCTTGTGCATGTAAGGTTATTATTGTCACAAGTTCCCTTATGAAAGACATGAATAGCAAGACTGATGTGTATCGAGCAAATGCTATCCGTGTTCTCTGTCGCATTACAGATGGAACACTTCTTACTCAAATTGAGAGATACTTAAAACAAGCAATTGTTGACAAGAACCCTGTAGTAGCCAGTGCAGCCCTAGTCAGTGGTATCCACTTGCTTCAGGTACAACTTACTGTTTAAATAATTGCATTAGCTTGTGTTATTATTGTGTTAAAAATCTATAACTATATTATACCCTTGCATCTTAGACGAACCCAGAAATTGTGAAAAGATGGAGCAATGAGGTACAAGAAGCAGTTCAATCAAGGGCCGCACTTGTACAATTCCATGCACTTGCTTTACTCCAACAGGTATGCAGTTGAATGTAGCAGATTGTAACTTTTATGTTTCATGAGCTTCTAAATGATTTAAATTGATACATTTGCAGATAAGACAAAACGATAGGTTAGCTGTGAGCAAATTAGTGACAAGCTTGACAAAGGGCACTGTTCGTTCACCTTTGGCCCAATGTCTGCTGATTCGTTACACCAGTCAGGTACTTCTGTTATATTTTAATTTTCTCTTGGAAATCAGGTACTTCACTCTTGGCAATTTTAAAGTTGTTGCTTGTTGGGCAAGATTTGAATCACCTGATGAAGTTTTCTTTTCCAGGTTATTAGGGAGTCAAGCATGAACAATCAAACTGGGGACCGTCCTTTTTATGACTATTTGGAAAGTTGTCTACGCCACAAATCAGAGATGGTAATTTTTGAAGCAGCAAGGGCAATAACGGAACTAAGTGGTGTTACCAGCCGAGAATTGACCCCTGCAATTACTGTCCTACAACTCTTTTTAAGTTCATCTAAGCCGGTGCTTCGGTTTGCTGCTGTCAGAACATTAAACAAGGTCATTTTCTCAACCTGTAAACAGAATCTTGCTGTTCTTAGTTTCACGTGGTGTTTTCTTGTTACTGGCTCAAAGTGTCATGAGCATCAAAGTTATTTTCTTATTGGCCCTCGTTCCTCCCTACTTAATTGGCTATGTTGACCTAGTTACATATAAATGTGACAAGATTTGGGTTATTTCTAATCTCTAACATGCCAAAATGGTAAAGTATTAGATTATTATTGAAATTTTACAACTTTTAATCGTATTTGACAGATAATTACATATGTATATGTTAAATTTTTGACAAAAGGTATTTTGGGTCAACTTGAACCGTACAAAGAATTACCTCTATAACCCAACCTGCATGACCTGCACATTTGGCAACATGTACTCTCCACTTCTTTTATCTTGATGCGTGGTATTGTTATGTTGAGTAACACTGTTAAATAGGGTACCTCCTGATACGTTTACTTCTTTATGTGATATGAGCATAATTTATGAATTAGTTTTTGTTATAAGTTACCTGATTTTTATTCTTGAGGGTTATATCCTGAAGAAGGTTTGGTGCTCCATTCACAGTTATTTTTGTTAGGAATAACTAAGTCATGAAATGCCTAGGACCGATAGTTTACATTTTTTATTAGTCAATTCACTTTATGCTGTTTTAGTCTCCTTTTGTTTTCTTATAAAGACAAAGTGTACATGTATTTTTTGGTCTGTAGAAAGTAGACTGATATATGATGATCTGTATCTTGTTCAGGTGGCAATGACTCATCCGATGGCTGTAACTACCTGCAACATAGATATGGAGAGCTTAATTTCTGACCAAAATAGAAGTATTGCAACCCTTGCCATTACTACACTTCTCAAAACAGGCAATGAATCAGGCGTTGATCGTTTGATGAAACAAATTACCAACTTCATGTCTGACATTGCTGATGAGTTCAAAATTGTTGTGGTTGATGCTATTAGATCATTGTGTTTGAAGTTCCCTCTTAAGTTCAGAACATTGTGAGTCTATATAACTTCATTCCCTGAATATAGAAGTGAGATGTGACTGTGCCGCTCATAGTTAACCTTAATTGTCTATTTCCTTTTTTTAGGATGGGTTTCTTGAGCAACATCCTAAGGGAGGAAGGTGGATTTGAGTACAAGAAAGCAATTGTTGATTCAATTGTAACCATCATAAGAGAAATTCCGGATGCAAAAGAGAGTGGGCTTCTTCACCTGTGTGAATTCATTGAGGACTGTGAATTCACATACCTTTCAACACAGGTTAGCATGGTCTTTGCCTTATTCTTTTTATTAATTTTCTTTAAGGAGGCAACTTTGGCCACTTAACTTACGAACGAGTTCTTTAAGGTTACGTTTTATCTCTAAGTGGTTAACGTGGTAAAGTTAAATAATAGGTTAAGAGGAAACGGGTCGAAAGGTGCCCCAAGCATAACTTTTAAGTTTTAAGGCGTAAACTTTCCTAATTACTTTATTAAAAAAATTAGATTATTATCCAAATAATATTATTTTTGCAGTCATGTTGAACACAATAACTAATTATAAAACAATTAAGAATATTGGAAAAAAGGTATTTCACATAAACCTAACACCTATCAATACCTTTTTTGACCCGTTACACCACCCACCCATTTTTGTACCTTTTAGATTTCTCTGACTTTCATTCGCCTTTTTGCTTAACTTCTTACTTTGAACACATGGTTAGATTCTTCATTTTCTTGGTATTGAGGGGCCGAAGACGTCAGATCCCAGCAAATACATACGGTATATATATAACCGTGTCATACTTGAAAATGCCACTGTTCGAGCTAGTGCAGTGAGTACTTTGGCAAAGTTTGGTGCTATGGTTGACTCATTGAAGGTACGTCAACTTTCATTTCCTACAGTAATATTAAAGTCAGGTGAATATTCATTAGCAACTGAGTTTGAATTATATTGTACTGCAGCCCCGTATATTTGTTCTGTTGAGGCGCTGCTTATATGATAATGATGATGAGGTCAGTTGTATACTTAAGTTAATATGCTTTTGTATTATCGTTAGCATTCCGTCTCTACCAATTCCCAATATAGACGCCGAAAATTTCCTTGGCACACAAAAGTGCCCAGCCGAACCCAACCCAACCCAACCTGCACCAGAAAATGATCCAATTTCTGAAATCATGTGTAGGTTCGTGACAGAGCTACACTATATTTGAACACTATTGGAGGTGATGGCTCTGTTGTTGAAACAGATAAAGATGTAAAAGAGTTTCTATTTGGGTCACTGGATCTCCCACTTGTCAACCTTGAGAATAGTTTGAAAAACTATGTAAGGCCCCCCACACCTTTGACGCTGTTATGATTTTGTCTGCTTTAATAATCTTCTTTATGATTGTTTGTTGGAATGCAGGAACCATCAGATGAACCCTTTGATATCAGTTCTGTACCAAGAGAGGTTAAATCTCAGCCATTTGCAGAGAAAAAAGCTGCTGCTAAAAAGCCAACAGGTCTTGGTGCTCCTCCAGCAGGCCCCACTTCAGCTGTTGATACTTATGACAAATTACTGTCATCAATTCCAGAGTTCTCAACTTTTGGACCGCTTTTCAAGGTTTTCCTATGGCAAATTCCTTAAACATATAAACTTCCCGTTTACTAATGAATTGATCGGTTCAGGCTGGACGAAATGGTTCTTAAATCATATAAACTGCATTTCTAATGTACCAAATCTCCTGTATCTTTGTATTCAAATTGTTATCTGGACAACAAGTATTCAGGCCAACCGAACCGAACCCAACCCAACCCAACCCAACCCAACCCACCCATTTCGCTACATCTAGGGTCCATGATCTTGTTTAATATATATCTATTGTTGTGTTTCTGTAAACAGTCATCTCCACCAGTGGAGCTCACTGAAGCCGAAACAGAGTATGCAGTAAATGTAGTTAAACACATATTCGATAAGCATGTTGTGTTCCAGTACAACTGCACCAATACGATTCCTGAACAGCTCTTGGAAGATGTAAGCTCTCATTTGAAGACATAAATTTTATATAAATTTTAAGAAACAAATTTCTCATTTCATGGGACGGCCTGGTTTTAGGTTACCATTGTTGTGGATGCTTCTGAAGCAGAAGAATTTGAAGAAGTAGCAACCAAACCATTAAAATCCCTACCATATGACACACCAGGACAAACGTTTGTTGCTTTTGAGAAGCCCGAAGGGGTTCCAGCTGTTGGCAAATTCTCCAACGTGTTGAGGTTTATAGTTAAAGAGGTAATATTATCCTTCAGTTATATTTTTAATTAGTCCAAAAATCAAGGGTAATTATGTAATTAGATTGAAATTTGATTCAGGTTGATCCCTCAACTGGTGAGGCTGAGGAAGATGGTGTGGAAGATGAATACCAGCTGGAGGAATTTGAGGTTGTAGCAGCAGACTACATGCTTAAAGTTGGGGTTTCTAATTTCAGAAATGCATGGGAAAGTTTGGGCCCAGAATTTGAGCGTGTTGATGAGTATGGGCTTGGCCCAAGGGAAAGTCTGAAAGAAGCAGTTAGTACCGTTATCGACCTTCTTGGCATGCAACCCTGTGAGGTAACTAAGTTTTCTCCACTCACGCATGTGTGTAACTGTGTATATATTTATATAGTGTGGGGTTCAAATGTTCAATTGATAAACACTAAATAGTTAAAAACTGTTTTATTCACAGCTTAGTACATGTATTCACTAGCATATACAGTAAATTTTTTTATGGTTTTACAAACAGTGTATTCACTAGCATAAACATGAATTAACCAATTAGTACACTATAATTTCTAACTATTTGATAGACGATGTACTGGTGAACACAGATGAATGAAATGGTTCCTAAAAATTTAGTGGTTTATATTTGAACCCACCCTTATATTCATATATATGTTTGTGTGTATATGTTAGGGCAAGGTATGATTCTGATGCAAATCATGTTTTTTGTTAAAACTGTTGAAACCAAAGTGCTATTATAAATAATTTAACGCTATTATAATATTTTCAATGTGCTATGTTTGTATATAAAACATAATTCATGCTACTATTATATTAGCATTAAGTTATTTTAAAATAACACTTCGGTTTTCACGGTTTTACAAAAACTAAGATTTGTATCTGATTCAACTTTTGTTGTGGCATATTCAAGTGCTATGTATGTATACAAAACATAATATTATGCTACTATTATAGTAGCATTGAGTTATTCTAAAATAACACTTTGGTTTTCACGGTTTCCACAAAAACTAAGATTTGTTTCTGATTCTACTTCTGTTGGGGCGTATTCAATATAGTTATATAGAGAACCATTATGTTGTTCTGAATAGACGTAGCGTGAGAGAAAGAGAGGTTGTCACGTGGTTACATAACTGTCTTATGTATCACATTTAAAACACTAAGTATAGTTTACACAGTTCTCCCATTTCCGTACTTAAAAAAATGGAAATTGAATATCCCAGGGCACGGAGGTGGTTGCAGCCAACTCAAGATCACACACATGCTTGTTATCAGGTGTGTACATAGGGAACGTGAAGGTACTTGTTCGATTGTCGTTTGGAGTGGATAGCGCAAAAGAGGTGGCAATGAAACTTGCTGTTAGATCTGAGGATGAAGCTGTAAGTGATGCAATTCATGAACTAGTAGCCAACTAGTCAATTTATCCAACATGAAATTACCAAATTCGGCCTTATATAAACATTGTTGCTTTGTTCAAGAGTCAATTAAGACATTTTTTCCCGAGAACAAGAAAAGAGTATATGTAATTGCTTTAACGTCATTTTGTTGTTAAGGATGTTTTAATAGGCGTACTTTATATTGTTTACATAGTAAGTATATTTGTTTTGACGTTTTCGATCAACATGTTAATGAAACTATTTTGATTGTGATAGAAGCTTGCCCACGTGTTGACAATGTTATTTTTTATGAACTGGCAATTAACTCGTATTATCAGTCAGTTATATAAAAGTTATATGTTAATAACCACTGGAAAAAAGATGTTCTTCTTTGGTCACCATACACTGTGAAATCTTGTAATTAGATCTTCACAGACGAAATAAGGTATTCGCTAACAAATGCATGAATGTGCAGTGAATACACTATAAACACAATAATTTGTTTTTATGATAAATAAAATTAGATAAATAAAATGGTTTATAAGCATTATTGGTTCTTATTTGAACTCTTCTCTTTTACTAACCAATGTACAACTTATGAATCATTCAGTTATTTTTTTATATTTAAAATTTAATAAAAAATAATTGTAAAAGATTAAATGCTTAGTTAATGGTTATTTTAATTTTAATGCATGCTTAAGTATCCTTACGTTATATATCTTGTATGCTAATTATCTAAAATATCATCTTGTGAAACTTATAAGCATGTAATAAAGGATGCAAAACTAGAAATAATTTATATAAAGCACTAAAATCAAGTTCTATGTTCAAATCTCCACATGAAAGTAACATGACATGGATATACTTTGTTGAGTAACCAAATATGCTTTCAAGACTCTCAAATAACATTAAATGATATGTTTTTAGTTGAAGAGAAAACATTTAAAAAACTCAATGAAATATGCTTTGAAGTTCAAGATAATTAAAGTCAATGACATCTCCTGTGATTCATCCAAATTATCTATTTGCATCCCTAATGCATTTTGCTAACTTATGTGCTTAAAATAATTGGTAATCATGCTTCCTATGCTTAATGACATATTTTGTGACATGAAATGTCTGTGTCTTGAATGCATATATATAATCTGCAAGAGGGCTAAATGCATGGTAAATTTCTCACACACTTGATATATTCACAATTGATCAAGATTTCAAGATTTATGAGTAAAATTAAGGTATTAGTCTTTGTAGGTAACTAAACCATATACATAATAGACGTAAGGTATTCGTCTTTGTAGGTAGCTAAATGCATACTTAATGGATGTGTGCATGTGTATAAATAGACATGATCTACACGAGTGAATACATAGTAATTTAATTGAATTTATGAAATGTATGAGTGTAAGGAGTTTATATATTGAAATGAAGAATATTGAGTATTTTCCTATAAAACAAAATTATGCAACATAGATCATTATTTACACACGTCTTGAATCACTGTATATTTTGGATCTACATATGAGGAGAGGAGAACAATTAATCAATATGATACATAAACCATTTAATCATTTACGCTCTTTTCATTAAATTTCTAAGATTAGAAGAAAATGATTTCTTAAGTTTTTTTATTCTCGCAATATATAGTTTTGAATGGAATCCTCAATTAGATAAAAACTGATCCTTGTAGTTTTGAATAACTTTTATATGTCTTATTACATTTTTTATTTTTTTAAATTATACCAAAAATTTTAGTTATCCTATATATCTACTTTGCGATGTTAGGTTCATCTTAAATCCACTTTATTTTTCAATTGATCAAATCTAAAATGATATTAATTATAACAAGTTGTAATTCTACTATACTTTAGAAACCAAAGATGAAACACCTATGCACAACATACAACTAAATTATGCAAGTTAATGTTTGTGCTTTGTACAAGAAATGCAATGAATTCTTTAATATCACATATATATCCCTTAAAAATTATATTTTAACCTCTTCAATCTTAACTATATTTACATTTTATATCTTACTAGGTTATAACCCCGTGTATTACACAGGTTAAATAAGAAAAAAAATACTAAATATTTATTAACAAAGAGTTAGAACTATAAAACATCAAATATAAAGCTACTTTGATTAGTTGATAAAACACTTTTAATATTCTTAAAACTTTTGTTTTAAAAAGTTATTGCTTTGAAAAATTTTGTTTTGTTTATTTATATCTCACTCTTTAAAAACTATGGGCTTGTTTTGTAAAAAATATATTTATGTAAAACTTTTATTTTTTAAAAAGATTGATTTTAAAATATTTCATAATTTAAAAAGGTTTCGCTATTTTTAAAAAAAATCATAGTTTTAGACAATTTTGATTTTAAAAAAGTATATTTTTAATCAAAATACTTAGTTTTTATTTATGAAAAAATGTCTTTTAAGAAGTTAATGATTAAAAAAGGATAGGATTTATAATATAGAGAGAGAAAAAGAAAAAAATTAAGAAATTAGTTATTTGACTTTTTAAAATAAATAAATAGTTTAGGCGGGAAAACTAAAATAAAAAGACTTGTGTGAATGACATGTGGCATCACATGTAAAGGATTATTAGGTTAGATATTTATCTATATGTTTTTTAACAACTCACAACTTTTTATTTATTTTTATTTTTTTATAAATTTTAAAATCTGATGTCTTATAAAAATTTGATTTTACATTTACGACGTATTCATTTTTTAACTATGTTTCTATGTAAATTTCATTCAAAATAAAATTATACGTCATAATATACATGTCATCAACATATAAATATGCAAATTATCAAAAATGTTTTATGGTTTCAATTTTATATAATTTCTTTTACTTTTTATCATCCGGCTCTTACATTAATATTTTTAGTGATTTTGTTTTTTCAATTGTGGATGTGTTTATTTTTATCAACTTTTTGACGTTAATTCTTTTAACGGTTCTTTTTCTATATAAAGTTCTAAATATTATAAACGTTCTCGCCCAACACGTAAGTTTGTGACCGTTTTGTATTTTACATAAAGCTTCGAATGCTTTTCAACAACGTACATGTTTTGTTTTTCTTACCTTTAACATGTGGGTTCACGGCTAAATCAAATGTTAGTTTTTCATATTTTTACGCCCTCATAGCAACACGAGAGTCTAAATCTAATACTAGTTTTACATATAAAACACATACCAGTTTTACATAAAAGACATTTTACCAGTAGCTATTAGCAAGTCAACTATCCGATCCACATAATGTATGAACGAACGAATGATCATCTCTCAACATCAATTTCACAACAATTCGATCCAAAAAGCACATAATTATCATTAATCATTTACGTTATAACGCACAAATTGGGGCTAGAAGAAGCAGTGAAGAACCCTAACCCTAACCCTAAGCAATAGCCCACGCAATCACCGGCAACCGGAGGCTACAAAGGTACACAATCGACGCTTTCTCCACCTCCTCCGTCAGCTCCACCACCACCGGCGCCACCAGCCACCGGAGAACCATCAAAGCCATCAACGCGTTGACCTCCTTCTCCACCGAGCTCCCTCCGATTCTGATCGAAAGCCACAACGGCGTCGTGCTTCCGTCCTCATGAACGACGAACGTCGCCGCCTGGACCAGCAGCGCGATCCGGCGGCTCCGGCCGACTCTGAAGCTGAGATCTAGGCGGCGGATGTTGAACCGCCGTTGGGGGAGGTTGGTGTGGTACTGGTGGTGGAGGCGGTTGGTGGTGGTGGTTGGACGGAGGAGTCGCCGGGAGATGAGGAGGATGGAGCCGAGGGCTAGGGTTCCGGTGGCTATGAGGAGGAGAGATGAAGAAGATGATACAGATGGAGTAGGCATTATTGGGTCATGATAATTTGAGTTATTTGAACGGCCGCCGGTGGCCGTTATATAAGGAATTATGGACTATGGAGGCTACACTTGTATTTTTATTTTTATTTCTCATTTTTATTAAGGCCGAGCTGTCATGTGATTTATTCAGTAGCTTAGGGCATTCATAGCGTGTTCCCCGTATGTATGTGAGTGAGTGTCTTATATTATAGAGATGGCTGTAAGTGATTATGAGTGAAACAGGTAGAATATTTATGGGAATTGTATGGTGTTTCCTTATATTTAGAAAAACACGGTACAACTCTCATAAATTTTTTTAATATTTTTGAAAGGGGTAATGAGTAAATAAGAGATAAAATGTAATGATAAAGATATGAAAAAATATTATTTAATTAAAAAAAAGAAAAAAAAATTAGTAATGTTTAGTGTAATTATTTATGGTCACAAAACATAAAAGAATGTTTTAAGTCTATCATATTAATAAAAAGGTAGACTAGGGGGGCTTGTAGATGTAAGGTAATTGAGGACCCAAACCCGAGAATAGTAGGGTCGGATCAATCCATAACAAAATATATAGGGGAAACATGTCACACATCTAGGATACTATGATTATCATTATCCAAACCGTTGATAGAAGATACCTTTGATTGTGTGAGGATTGGTCCCACATACGTAACAAACTTTTTAGGTCCATTCCGATGGCTATGCATGGTCATCACTCATACATAATCAAATACTAGAAATATGAAGTAAGGGGTATTAATTTCCTTATGAACATATACTCTAGCTCACACTCTCTCTTTAAACTTAGGGGTTGTTTGTTTGTCTTTTAATCATTCAGGTGTCTGAATGGTTCAGCACTAAATGGTTTAGAGTATTTGTTTCGTGAACAGATTTCTGAATGTTTAAGCACTTAATGGTTCAGAGTGTAATTATTTATGATCCTAGTTGGGTACAAAATGAACCAAATATCAACACAATCAAATCCATTCGGTCATAGGCTTAGATTATAACAAGTCGTTCTTGAATTCATTTAGGCTTTAAAATACAAACCCAGAGTAGAATCCTTTCAAGTGTTTTTCTTTCCTATATTGATTACGGTTTCAAATCAAACTTGTGTAACCAAGAACCATTGATTAACTCCACAGGACCACAAGACGAAAACATGCAAGTCAATACACATTTATATTATGGTATTTTTGATTCAAAACCGATGATTAATAAAACTCGTGACATTGTAATATGAACAATCTTCAACTTTGTGAAGCAAAATAAGATGAAATATTTACCGTTTGTTCTACCTCGTCTAGCTCATGTTCATTTCATAGCGTCGACAAAACGTACACAGATACACTTGTTAAGAAAGATGCAAATCAGAGACATTAGTTACCAACTTACCACCAGGTGTTTTAATATTCATATCACTGTCCTGTGCCCTCCAAAAGCCCAAATCTGTATATAAGAGAAATGAAAATGTTTTTAGAATTTCTATGTTGCCAATCGTGATATTGCAATGTGTGATATGATCTATACTTCTGGGAAATGTTATTCGATCATCCCCCAAACATCTAATATGCCCTTCTATATCGACGAGAGAATAATATTTATTGACAGCAATCAAAATAACATGAATATGTAGTAATAATAACATTGGATAGCGGAAAAATGGTTGAAAATGGGCAAGGTTAGATCCGAAAAGTGAGTTGATAAATTGATAATACACTTTGAGGCTTTGAGCAAGTTTGGACCTATTTAACCCATTTGACCAGGTTCCTTTTAAGCTAACTTTTCTATTTGACCTGTTAAAAATTAATTCAGCGACTTTGGACCTATTTTACCCATTTGACCTGTTTCCTTTTGAGCTAATTTTTCTATTTGACCTGTTAAAAATAAACAAAACCTGAATGACTCATCAAATGTACATGATCAGCAGTTATTTGCTTATTAGTGGTCGAAGCGAACATCAGATAAGAATAGATCATGTAGATCATATACCAGACACTTAATATCAGTTTTCCAAATATGAGCTTTCGGACAACAAATATGCACCAGATAATATGAGACTGATAGAATTTAAGCTAACCTTAAGACTCGTGTCCCAACTTCCTGTGCACAAAGCACTGCCATCAGCAGACAAACCCAGACAGCTCACACGAGCCTCATGTGAGTTCTGGAGACTTCCAAGATTTAAAACAACCTATTTAAAAAAAAAATCTTGATAACATACTCAAACTGATTCATGATCCATACATAAACGTATGCTCATAAATATATCTAAAGTTCAGCTGCAGAAGTAGCAAAATCCTATTCGTTTATTAAATTTTACAGTTTCACTAGTGGGTATTTTATGATGTAAGGAGAAAAGAAAAAACTTAGTTACCTCTGCCAATAGAGTATCCCATACAAAGCAATCACCATTGGAGTAGCTAGCAAAAAGCAGGCGCCCTGATATGGAGAAAGCAATTGAAGTAACTGTAGGATTAAGGGTGCTGTTATCACCATTTTGCTGCTGCTGATGTGACTGGTACACCTGGAGCTGGTGTCCGGTTCTAATGTCAAAAAGTCTGCAAGTACCATCGTCTGATCCAGTGCCAAACCTGTTTCCATCTGGGAAGAACTTTACTGAATTAACATCCCCTTCATGACCATAAAATGTTCTTACTGCTCGACTTGCAACACGTGTGTCCCAAAGACGTGCAGTTGCATCACAAGACCCTGAGACGAACATTCTTGAATTCGACCCATTGATAGACACACTAAAACAACCAGCAACAAAATACATTACCAATCTTGTATAAGTTAACTGAGAAGCAAGAAAGGATAAGTATACAGTAGAAGATAAACAAAGATACGGAAAATGGTGGGACAGGTTTGTTGAGTGTCTAAGATAAATTCGGGTAATTTTGGCATGGGTTGGGTTGTCCCAAAATACTTTTTGTCCAAAAAGCTTAAGTTTTTTTCTTATAAACTATTAGTGTGTCAAATATGATTACATACATTATATTGTTTCCATAACAATAAATTATTTTGAACAAAATGATTTAGGAAGTTTAATGCATTAGAAATACACTAGATGGATAGGTCTGAATCAACAAAATACCTTGAAACGTCTGCGGTATGCCCTGATTGAAACTCCCCTCCAAAAACAGATGTTCTTAATCCCGTAGTTATATCCCATAATACACAAGTTTGATCACCAGAAGCAGTAATTAAGTGAGCATCATTATCTGGAACGTACTGACAGGATGACACGTAACCCTTGTGTCCACTCAGTGTTCTTGATACTGGTAAGTTACCATCGTTTTCAAGCGGTGTGCTGAGATTAAAGATGGAACACATGCTATCAAGACCACCACATGCAACTGATTGCCCTTTTGGAGAAAAGGCACATGCCATAACCCAAGCACAAGGCAGTTTAATGGCATGGGTTTTCTGACTTGTGAGAGCATTCCAAACTATTAGTCTTCCATCTTGAGATGCGCTAACTATACGATTCTTTTCAGGAGTCCAATCAAGCGAGTGCACCTGAATTTAATTTTGATGTTGAGATTATTATATTCAAGGATAAGAGACAATCATGTCAGAGTACCTAAGAATAAGTAAATAAGAGGATGGTGAAATTGTTTTGTATAAGTAGAAGGAAAATGGTATAAATTCTTGAAGTAATTGAATCATTAACAGAGTGACATACTGATCGTAAAAATGCAACAGAGCAAGTAGCCATGGATAATCTCCGCATGCTAATGAAAAGTTTAGATGATATATTGAATGGAAAAATGAAACACAAAAATCAGATCACTCCATTCCTTGAAACCTCTCATTTTTGTTGATTAAATTGATAGTTGAAAAGGATTTCAGAATGCCATCTTATGCTGCATTTTGGCGCAAAGTGATGGAGGTGAGAATGGATGTAGTTTTACTAGGGATGGGAAATGGAGTTAACCATTCTTTAAGGAATCTCGATTCTCATCAACCCATTTACTTACACACGCAGTTCAAATTTTTTTTTTTAAATAGTCATCTTCCTCCTTATATGAGAAGATGCTGATTTGATCATCCCGGTTTTAACCATCTCAACACAACAATTGCACACTTGCCAAACAACGTACCCCTACCCATGCAGTGCATGAGATATATGAGCATGTGACAACTAAATCATAACTGCCTTAAAGATAATGTAGACTCATAAAGTGTACCATCATAATGGTTATGGTGTTGAATAAGTGGAATCCTTAGTTCCTTACAACACTCAGAGAAAATACAAGAAGCATTAAACTCTCTAGTCACGTAAAACAATAACATTAATCAACCCTAGAATTCAAAACTGCGCAAATAAAAGGATGCTGATAGTATAATACCATGGAGCGAATTATGACTTATTTTATTAAACTGAATATATACACCATGAGCACTCAAGTTATCTTATGAATGTAACTGTGCTTGCTACTATTAGACAAAAAAAGAAAAACATTTACGCACCAAAAACTGTCTCCAACTTAGCTACAGTTTTTAAATCTTGACCACTCTCAGCTGCTCAGCTGACCATAGCCCCATAGCCAAATTAGTTCAACTAGATCATATCAAATGATCAAAAATCTTCTAGTTCTAAGTTCTAACCACTTCAAAATGCCAATAACCTAAGGTTTTGTCCACTTACAAATCCATGTTTGTTGCAACTTTCCCTATTGTCACCTCCTCTAGTCCTCTCTACCATACAAAAACACAAGTATTGTAGCATGTCACACACCAATCAAGAGAACTCAACTAAAAAAAGACTTAATCATTTAGAAATTAGAATATAAACCTCACATTTGTTATCCCTACGACCGATGTGAAACAAGTCTCATACCTTACAATAGCTTCAGTTCATAACATAACAACAACCAAAACAAACTACCAATTAACATAAAACTATCATCCTACCTTCCCAGTGTGCCCTTGCAAAATCCGACAACAAACCAGATCCGTCGGTCCAAAAGCCACCGGAGTCTTCCCCTGGGCTCTCGCATAACTCGCCACTGTCAAACACAATCACAAAAACCAAAAGAGATCTAACTTCTAACTACATTCGTTATTCAAATTCAAATCAAAATCCAACACAAACAGTTTCACACACCGTCTGTATCGAGAAGCTGAAGGCGTCTCTCCCTCAGTCGTTCTCTGAGAGAATTCAGAGTCTCCGTTGCAGCTATATGCATCTCCTTTAGCTCTCCAACAGACATCTCTGCATCAAACTTTAAGCTTCAAGCTTCAATTTGAGCCCTAATAGATCTTCATCTCCACCTGCAACTTTGAGAACTGATGATGTGATGATGTTTACATGTGGAGTTATAGATTTTGATAGAGAGATAGAGAGGATGATGAGATGAGCAGATGAAAATGGAAAAGTTGCAGAAAGTTGTTGGTTGCAAATTGCGATTGACTAAAAGCCGCCGGGCCCACGCTGACGTGGCATTCATTACGAGATGGAGAGAGTTGGTGAGGACGTGAGGTGTGACACTTCATAGTCATTGACTCATTGTTCCTAATTTTTTTTTCTTTGGATAATTCTAGATTTGTGAGGCAAAGAGTCTTTGTAGAAACATTTAAATATGTTAGGTAGTAATTTAAGTTGTATAATTTAAGAGAAGGAATAGCTTGTCTTTTAAAAGTGTTCTAGATTGTGATGATTAAATAATTTAATAGCCTAAGTAATAGTAGAATGGGATGTATTAAGGATAAAATATAATATTAATTAGTTAATATTATCCAAAGACTTGGTTGTAAGAAAATTTGTTGTAAATCTCTCTCTTACTTTCTATAATGTATTATTTGTTTTGCTTTAAAAAACATAACTAAAGGGTTAATGTTGTAGAACTATGTAAGAGGATGACGACTACCTTGGATCAGACCTAGACTTGATTTGCAAGACAAAGAGAACACTGTGAGTCTCGTTACAAGCAAAAGGATTTCTTTCGGTGACTACCCTCCAGTGTAAGAATAAGTATGCGTGTACGAAGAATAAGAGAAATAAAAAAGGAATTTAGAATTAAAAGTGGTAGTGTGCATGTTTTTACCTGTTGATGGGAAGTGATAATTATAATTGTTAACAATCCAAAAGGTTTAGGGTTTGATTCTATTTTAGGTATTCTATAGTCAAAATATTCAAGGTTGCGTATCTTTGAACAAAAGACATTATATCTTTTCGGTGTAAAGGGTTTTTACATGACATGAAAACCGATTGTCTATATAGCCGACTTATGCATTATGTCTCTCTTAACTAGGCTTACTTATGTGTTCATGTCTTCTCAAAGCTTAACCTACATCTTTTGTTATTTTGTGACCTGATTTTATTTTTTGGTAATCAATAATAGCCTTTCTTGTTTGCCAGGACTCTTTTTTCCCTATGATTGATCCTTAAAAATTCCTAAGTGTAGAATTTCAATATGTCTATTTCCTTTATTTAGTTGCGGTTGGAGTCCTCTTCTTATGTTAGTCGCGGCTAAGGGTTGTCCCTCTTGGCTTGTAATCATTTCTCCTCATTCCATCGTGGTATGTTGACAACCAATCTTGTGAGCGAGCTAAGTTTAGGGGAATAGATTGTTTCAGGCGTCAGTCTACGAGTCGCGACTAAGATACTTGAGTCACGGTTAAGGTCCCTTTGCTTTGTGTAGTTGTCATCTTTTTAGTCTACAAGGTAAAATCTATTATATTGTATCTGGGGTGGTAGTGTGGTACCCCATCAATTTGCATGTAGTTTACAACAAACAAAAAGCTCCATGAAACATTTACTATTTACCACTAATTCCACATCCCTTTTTTTTTCTTTACAATGGCTACTATTAAAAAATTTTCGATCAAGAAGCCACATGAGCCCACCTAGATTTCCTAATCAGGCATCAACAAGATTAAATACTGATTAGTGCCATTCTCTCCAATAGCTTCGAGATCATTCAATTTATCGTCTGCTATGTCGTTACCTCTCACGAAGCAAGGCAAAGGCTCGCCGTTAGCTATGCTAGCGAATCATTTTTTCGAATGATCTCCTTCTAATCCAAGCTTACAACAACCCTAAAGGCATCTGATCAGTTAGTGATTTTATTATATGACATGCGATTTTATTGCCGATGACTTGGCTCTCGCTAAAATTCCAATCGACAAACAAGACCTAATGGTTCACATTCTCGGTCAACCTAGGAATGATCCCAAAATCACTATAGCGATATCTTGGTCTGTGAATCACCCTTGTCATACATGGAATTATTTGACAACTTTTTGATTTCGAACGAACCTTAAAAGCAAATAAACCTCCTACCTCACCCATCCTTTCCAGAGTTAACTACACCTAAATGCTATAAAATCCTCCCTTTTTAAACACTTCTTCACAATCAGGTCCTAGTGCTTTTGGTGAAAATCCATGAGGACCTTCTTCTTCTCGGTTCTCACATGGAAACCAAAATTGGACATCTCGTTCTTCATGTGAAACATACCAAATTTTTTTTATAAAATACGTTAAGAATTTATATTAAAGTTAGGTATTGGTTCACATCAAAATTCATTACTCTCAGTGACATGTCTATTTATAACATTTAAAATTATTACAAGAAAATAATTGTATTCAAGATTTTCTAAATACTTAATTTCTGATGGTGAAACTTTTTATAAATCTAACTAGGTTTTTGTTGAGTTATTTCCCTCTTATTTTATTATTATTATTATTGTTATTATTATTATTATTATTATTATTATTTATTATTATTATTATTATTATTATTATTATTATTATTATTATTATTATTATTATTATTATTATTATAAAAAACCTGCATTGGATGCCTTTAGGGGGCGTCAACAACAATGATGTCTACTATGCACAAATGTCTCATCCACCTCAAATAAATGTCACCACCAAACTTTTGCTTCTTTATAGACATCACAACGTTAAATATCTGTCTATCAAAGTTCTAAAGTCCACTGTCAAAAGTCTAGGCTTCAGTATGTTTCTATGTTAAATTCTTCTTTTCATCCAAATAGCGAGGGATTTCAAAACGCACAACAGTGGTAGTTGGAAAGATAAAGGAAAGGAAACATTGACTTAGATGTGTAAACCTACGTCCACCACAATGGCTGGCTTCATGGTATCGCCCCGATGAGCTCCAAGGGGCAACCCTACTAGCGGGGTCCAAAAGGGTTGAGCCCCTAAGGCCCTGACCGATGAAATGTTCTTTTAAATTTACATGGTTTATGAAAAGTTGCTTGAAAATGATCGACACTTATAACTAATTACTAATAGTAACATACTCTTGATCGTCATCGGAAACTATGGTTAGTAACAAGTTGGATAATTAGTGGCAAGTGGGCTAATAAGTTACCATTGAGGATGGAGAACTTAATCCTCAATGGTAAGTTACAACGGAGCAATGGCAACTTAGTCTTTGATAGTAAGTGACAACAAAATAGTATAGACTTAATGAACTATAATAACTACAATGAGTTGTATCTATGCTCTGTATTAAATGAGCATACTAACTTAAAACGGTAGTAACTATCAAATGAAGTTTCTATTAAGTTTTTCAGTGATATAACTTATAAATACCGTTAATTATAACTATATCAGTTGTACTCTCTTATGTAGCACTAGTATTAGAAAACCCGTGTATTACACGGGTTGAATAAATAAAATATTAAATATAATAAATTTTTATTGGTTTTAAAAGTATATTCTAAGATAATATATAATTGATATTACTTATGAATAAAGATATACGTAATAAAACAATGTATCGACTTTTTAAACTTTTTTTGTTAAAAAAACTAAATATTTTGTTTCAAAAAAAATGTTTTAAAAAATTTTCATTATTGTAACTTTTAATTTTAATTATTTTTTATTTTAAATATTTTACTTTTTAAAAGTACCAATTTTAAAATATTTTATAATTTTAAAAAAAATTGATATTTTAAAAACCTTCTTATTTTATAAAATTTTTTATTTTTGTATAAAAAACATTAATAAAAGGTACCTTTTTAATTTATTAATTAAAAAATATTTTTAGTCTATAAAGAAATTAAATAATATTATTAATAATTATAGTAACTATTAAATAAGAGAGAGAAGTAAGAAAAAATTGATTAGGTGAAATGTGATGTTGACAAGTGTCCTACTCATATAACCTTTTATTAAAATAGAGAGATTACTATTATTATTATTATTATTATAAAAAACCTGCATTGGATGCCTTTAGGGGGCGTCAACAACAATGATGTCTACTATGCATAAATGTCTCATCCACCTCAAATAAATGTCACCACCAAACTTTCGCTTCTTTATAGACATCACAACGTTAAATATCTGTCCATCAAAGTTCTAAAGTCCACTGTCAAAAGTCTAGGCTTCAATATGTTTCTATGTTAAATTCTTCTTTTCATCCAAATAGCGAGGGATTTCGAAACGCACAACAGTGGTAGTTGGAAAGATAAAGGAAAGGAAAAATTGACTTAGATGTGTAAACCTACGTCCACCACAATGGCGGGCTTCATGGTATCGCCCCGATGAGGTCCAAGGGGCAACCCTACTAGCGGGGTCCAAAAGGGTTGAGCCCCTAAGGCCCTGACCGATGAAATGTTCTTTTAAATTTACATGGTTTATGATAAGTTGCTTGAAAATGATCGACACTTGTAACTAATTACTAATAGTAACATACTCTTGATCGTCATTGGAAACTATGGTTGGTAACAAGTTGGATAATTAGTGGCAAGTGGGCTAATAAGTTACCATTGAGGATGGAGAACTTAATCCTCAATGGTAAGTTACAACGGAGCAATGACAACTTAGTTTTTGATAGTAAGTGACAACAAAAGAGTATAGACTTAATGAACTATAATAACTACAATGAGTTGTATCTATGCTCTGTATTAAATGAGCATACTAACTTAAAACGGTAGTAACTATCAAATGAAGTTTCTATTAAGTTTTTCAGTGATATAACTTATAAATACCGTTAATTATAACTATATCAGTTGTACTCTCTTATGTAGCACTAGCATTAGTAACCCGTGTATTACACGGGTTGAATAAATAAAATATTAAATATAATAAATTTATATTGATTTTAAAAGTATATTCTAAGATAATATATAATTGATATTACGTATGAATAAAGATATACGTAATAAAACAATGTATCGACTTTTTAAACTTTTTTTGTTAAAAAATTAAATATTTTGTTTCAAAACAAAATGTTTTAAAAAATTTTCATTAATGTAACTTTTAATTTTAATTATTTTTTATTTTAAATATTTTACTTTTTAAAAGTATCAATTTTAAAATATTTTATAATTTTAAAAAAATTTGATATTTTAAAAACCTTCTTATTTTATAAATATTTTTATTTTTGTATAAATAACATTAATAAAAGGTACCTTTTTAATTTATTAAAAAAATATTTTTAGTCTATAAAGAAATTAAATAATATTATTAATAATTATAGTAACTATTAAATAAGAGAGAGAAGTGAGAAAAAATTGATTAGGTGAAATGTGGTGTTGACAAGTGTCCTCCTCATATACCCTTTTATTAGAGTAGAGAGATTGCAACTTTCATCCTAATTATAGTAATGCTTCAATCTCTTCGTTCTTTTTTAGTCTAATTTAAAAAAAAATTTAAAACTTGTTTAAACAGAGTTTTCATTCTCGTTCTTAGAAAAAAACATATCAATCCGAAAAACAACCAATTTTATGATAACATAAACTGAACCAGATAATAAAATGCCACACTTCAAAATATATTATAATAATACATTGTAATAGATACATATCTACGTTTTTTAAATAAAAATGTTAAACCAATGTGTAACCTCAATGTCATTATTTTAGTTGGTTGTAAAATTACGAAAAATAGAACACAAATACTAGTAGAATGGATTGGTCGCAAAAGTTTATATTTACAAAAAACGATAGATTTGTTAAGATGTTATTACAACATACGATAGGCATTGAAGACGACACCTTACCAAATTTTGTAATGGATTAAAGTTCATCTTAAAACTTAAAAGCCAAAATTCAATTCTCGAAGAGTAGCTTTGTTCTATTAAATACAAATACAAAAGTTATATCACTACAACGATGTTTTATTATTTTAACCAGTACGCACTGAATACATTTTAAAAATATGAACCTTCAAATAAAGCCTTTAAATAAGTAACAATAAATTAAAGCAAAATAAAAAAGGTTCCATTGCCGGGAATCGAACCCGGGTCTCCTGGGTGAAAGCCAGATATCCTAACCGCTGGACGACAATGGATTTGTGTTCTTAAGATGCATTATTATTTACAAAACCACTTAAATTTTACAAACAGAAACATACCATCTTAGATAACAAAAAATTCAATATGCTGATGGTGCAAAATGTAAGATGAACTAAATATATTACAACAGGCATCATTATAATGTTGAACACTATATTATCTTGGATAATTATGTTGCCAAAATTACATCCTTCAAGTTAAATAAAGATCAATAATACATTAATACACTTATTGAACAGAGTTTAGTTACACTTTCTTCACTGAGGGGTGGAACCGGAGCAAAACTCGCGACCAAGCATTTACCTTGGTGTTATTCATGATCACTCGTTGAATATCTCGAATTCCCGAGGCTAAATAATCTCTTCTAGACACCGAAAAAGTTCATACTCCTCCCGGATAAACACAACCATTGTAACCTGCAAAAATCAATTTAAGAAAATGATAATGGAAGACAAAAAACCGAAAAAATCTTCTAAATGCAAAAAAAACAAACTTACTAGGATTATTAGATGTGAGTGTAGCTGTTTGAAGGAAGTCACAGTTCCATGGGTTCCTACCAGCAGTTTGATAAAGTAGGTTCATTGCATAGGCAGCATGTGCTGCTACTGTGTTAGGCTCGAAACAGGCGCCACCAGGTTGAAGTGGACCGCAGTCCAGACCCTGACTACACACGTAGTCTAGATTTGACTGCAGTTGCGCATCGGATACACCTGGTTTGGGCACGCACCATCCTGACCCTTGGACCGGTGATGGTGTTGCTGGAGTTGTAGGAGTTGTCGGTGATGGTGTTGCTGGTGTTGTAGGAGTTGTTGGTGATGTTGGAGTTGTGGGAGTCTAAACCATATGACAAATTTACAATCACCCAAAGGGATATGTTACTACTATACCCGCGATATACCTTAAGTTTACACAGTTTTGAGAATTTAAGAAAATGCATGATTATTACGATTAATGTCTACCTGACTATTCTTGGAAAGGCCCACGTCGTAAGTCATGGATAGGTCTGGGTTAAAAAGCCCGAATGCTCTCTCAGAGCCTGGTCCAGGCTTCAAATTCTCGTCATAGAGGGCAAATATATAGGTATCAATGGATTTTCCAGGCATCAATGGTGTTCCCACCTTTGATCTTAGATGGTTGATCAAATTACCGTTGTAGGCTTTGGCGTTCTCGATGCTGGGTCCTGGTTCATTCGGGTCACCTTTGTAAGCCCATCCTGTTTCTGCAACCACTATTTCGACATCCTTGAAGCCCATCGCATTAAGAGCAGATCTTACAGCATCCACCTGTGATGTAAAAACTTTACAACAAATCAGGTATCTAGTGGTAGCTTGTACCATTTTAACAATGTTTTCATAGTTAGACTCTTTATTGGAGATTTTATTTACCCAAAAACAATATGATAGTTACTGGTTAAAATATGTAAAGCAAATAATCAAATGCATATAATAAAACATGAAAACTACGGGTGCACATAACACAGAAACAATATTACAATATTAAGCAGAGAATGTAGGAACTGTATACAGGGACGGATCCACTTGGTGTTCAGTGTGTTGGGAATAATCTTGATCTGGTTAAAATCGGGTCAAATGGGTACTGGTCAACGCTAGGTTTTATTTAAGCACATGTTTATTTTATTGTTTAGTTGTATGTTAGTGGGTCAAATCATGGGATGAATGCAGAAAATTAAGAGATAGTGTGCTGAATAGTGGTCACGTATGCATGGTGTTTTGGTTTTGTAAGTCTATTTAATGATTTGCAATGAATGAACAGGAGGTGGGATTAGCCACCTTATCCAAACTGACCCATTACAATACTTAGGATATAAGTACAAATTGTCAAATGACAGTTAATATGGTGGGATTAACCACCTTATCCAAACTGACCCATTACAACACTTAGGATATAAGTACACATTACATAATATTTACATAACATAAGTTTCATTTAATTGTTGCTAAACTTATATTCCAACAATTACTTTTTGACCACTGTGAAGATCATGGGGTTGTTCTGGTAAAAATGTTAGATGAAAACTTTTGCCTTTTTATGTTTGACGGCATCAGGGGCAGAGGATAGTGAGGGCCGGGGGGGCCGCCCCCCCCCCCCTTTTTTTTCATCAGTAGTGTTAAATTTTGATCCGGTAGTGTAAATTTTTGGCCCGGTAATATAAATTTTTATATAAATATCGAGTTCGTCCCCCCTAAAAAAAATAATTTCGCCCCCGCCTCCCCTACGGGGATGTTCAAGCTCCGCCACTGGACGGCATGTCTTAATATCATTGTGTAGAATTACATGTTTTGGGTATACTAGTTTTATAACTTTAGGTTCTGGTAAATTTTAAGAAATTTAACTAAATAACTTTTCATTATTTGACCTGTTTGACCGGTCTATTTCTGACTTATTTGACCTGCTTTAATCATCTATATTTTTTCCAGTAAACAAAGATTTTTCTTGATCATATGCCATGTGGAAGCCTCGTTAGTATCTTAAAAAGTAAGGATGGAATTGGATGCTATTATACGTTCATGGAACCTTATTCTTGCAATAAGATGCTACTTCATTCTCTTTATTTATTTTTTTTGAACAGCAAATGTGCGACACAGCTTCGGAGAATAGGTGTTATCTTAATCGGGCCCATCTATTCGTTTCCCAGCGGAGATCGCACCCCCAACCTTCTCAGGAGGAAACCCATTGCTGAGAAAACCCCCTGGCTCAACCTTGAGCATTTTTACTCAGAGTGAGACTTGAACCCATGACCTTGCAATATTTACATACCATGGGCATCTCACCTTAACCAGTTGGACTAAGGATCATTGGTCATTCTCTTTATATTTTATTTGTATTATTTTACCGTTTATAATAAAGCAAGTTTGATTAACGTATGGTCGGCGCAAGAAGCCAAGCCATTAAAGGGCCTTTATAGTTTATGTAATGGAGTCCGTGAGACGTTAATGTGAAGGAGAGAGGCTGCATTCGTAACATTTTAGTTTTTCAATGTAAAATATTAAAGTTAATTTAGCAAAAAAAGAAGAAAAAAAAACTCTTTTACAATATAATTATACAAGTGGGTACGGAGATAAACGAGATTTTAAAAGATCCATAACTGATTAAAATACGTGTCTCGCTCTTTTATCCTCTAAAACCACTAAACGTAAATGATTAAAATATATGAAAGATCTCAATCCCGAGTTAATGCACGTGGATTGCTTTTAACTTTTAAAGGACAAGGAAATGCAAACTGACCTGTGCATCAAACATGTTCATGTACTTGATACCATTGCCTGAGTCGACTCGGCCCGAGTTGGGTTGAAAGAGACAAAACGCTAGCGTTTCGGGGCGTGTATCACTCTGGTAAGCAAAGAATGGGTAAGGGTTGATCATGAAAGGTGACCCATTTGCCCTGTGGAACTTCAGCAGCGACCTCATGGTGTCACTGAACCCAGAGTTAAAAACAGCCGATGAAGGTGGATCTGAGGCCCCCAACACTGCCATCGAGTGCACTGTCGATACCTTGATCTTCCCACCTAATGATGCTGCATGTTTCATACATTATATTCAGTTTTTTTAACCCTTTTATCATCATTTTCATTTTTTATTGAATATATTTTTTTACAGGTTCTTGAAAAAAAAAAAATATGTATTTATAGAAAATTAAACGGGTTAGCGTTTAGGGTAAACAAGTTCAAATGATAAACGGGGTAATAGATTAATGACATGATTTAATCATTCAAATAGATTAATGACATGATTTAATCATTCAAAATGTGTTTAAACACACCCTACTTAACATGTTCATAAAGCACGCAACATGTTAAATTTATTGTGTTAAACAAGTTAGTATATGGAAATGTCAAGCTTATGACGAGTTTGTCAAATAACAGTGTAGTTTTTGGTTTTATATATATATATCCTAGACATATACGTGTTATAATTTGTAGCAATTTTTATTCTATCATGTTATGTTATGTGTCTTCGTAGTAGTTTCGTAAGTGTGCTTAGTTAGTCATGACACTTATATTTAATCATGTTAAATACACCATCCTTTATCATTCATGTTATTGAATTTTAAATACAAGTCATCTCGACTTAAAATATTAGTTTGAAATTTTTCGTAGCTTGAGTTTTCAAATCAAGCCGACTCGTATTTTCTGCTAGACTCAAACTTACCATCATAAAATTACTATCTCATACATCTATTTAGTTTCTTTTTTAAAATATATTTTTTTCCACTCTCATTTTTTATAATTTCTACAAAAGAAACTATTTGACATGACAGGATTTTTAAAAATAATTATTTGACAAAATTCCATTGATTAAAATACTAAATAAAAAGGCATAGAAATAGTAAAAAACTAATAAAAAGGGAAACCTGCATTGAGGGCATTTTGGACATTTTGCATGGCAGGAAGACAAAGTGGCACAAGACTCTGGTCTACAGCAGTCATGACCTCATTCCCCACCGTGATAACAATGATATTACTATCCGGATAAGCCAACACGTTCGAGTTAACCCACTGAGTCGCGAAACTCGGATCCGACGCCAACGCCGGAATATCCCCGTTCGCCGCTCCGATCACGATTCCGATCCCCGTATTCGCTAATGCACGAATAATCGCCGGATCCACACCGTACATCCTCACTTTACCGATCGCCGTCGACTGTAGAAGCTTCGCCGTAGCCTCCGGCGCCGGAAGATTATCGGCGACCACACCGTAGTTCACTCCGATGAACGATTCCGATCCTGAAATAACAACACACCGATCCTAAACGTAGTACTCGTAAGTGTGCGTTACCTTTATACTTTTGATTTTAGAGTGAATAAAAGTGATTCGCCTTTATGAAATAGAGTAATTGACGTAACAATCACGCCAGTGGTAGATCAATTGCATCAATCGCATCGATCGCTAGTGTTTTGAAATTAGGTTTTGAATTGAACAAATAGGTATTTGATCGACTTACTTGCAAAACCTGAAAACTGTAGTGAAAAGATGAGTAGAATGGATAACGTTTGTACGGAAGTAGCCGGTGGCGCCATTGATGGAACTCTGTGTGTGTGTGTGTGAGGGATTGAAATGGTGAATGATGATATGAGGATTGAGGAAGATGAAGTGTGGGGTTGCCCCCTTGGCGGGGGTCAGGGGGCAGCGCCCCTGGGAGCGGGGTCCAAGGGGTGGCAGCCCTTGGCAGGGTTCAAGGGGCAGAGCCTCTAGCTGGGGTCGAGCTTGAAAATTTTTTATTTTGGTAAAAATTATTTTATCAAAATGCATGAAAATTTGATTTTCCCGAAGTTTTACATGTGAAATATTGGGATAAAAAGTGTAATTTTCATATATGAAAGCTGCGTCCAGCAGTTTTCATCCATTCCCTACAAATGTCGATTTCAGGATATTTTAGGTCATTCTAATACATCTCCTTTGTATTACGTATTAGTCTTTAGTTACCTAATTTACCAAACAACGATGTCCTCTTGGCCCAATGAAATTAAATTGTTGTTTATTTTTATGAATTGGTGTGAGTTAAAGTCTAAAAAACGAGCAATAGATGGATTTTAAAAGTAGATTCTAGAGGTATCTGCATGCCTAATAATATTTTCACTCCACTAGGACCGTGAAAGCCTCCATATGTAATTACCACCCTTCACTAGTTTTGTCGCATCATCATTCTCATCTAATCTTTGTGAACATTTCCGCCCGCCATCTCCATAGATGCAATTTCCATTGATTATTCCTTCCTCATTCCTATCACCACCTCATGTCTGAGCTAACATAGTCGCTGACAAGAACGTTGCAAAGAATATAGTATATGATTTAATACCAAGGACAATCGTTGCTCACTGTTGTAGCCGATGAAAATAAGCATGTAACAAGGGATAATTAAAAAAAAGTTTCTTTATTCACTCTAAAACAAATAACAAGTTTATTTTAGAACCACTTCTAGCACATGTGTCAGGGTCGAACAGACTACTGAAGAAGAAAGGGTAATTGAAAATGGTGATGACAGACGTTGAGCTTCAGCTTAGGCTACAGCTTAAGGAGGCAGGAAGGTTTCTTTCGAACCCACCGACTTCCATTGATGAGCTGCTTCATATCCTTGATGTAAGCCCTTAATTCTGATTTCTGAACTTTGTATGAGTTTGTTGATGCTATTGATTTTTGTTGTCGTTTCATGAAGACTTAATTGTCCTATTAAATGTAGCATGCCGTTTGCTTGCTATTTATATAATCGATTCGGTTAGTAGATGGTGATCTGTGATCACACATTATCTTGATTATGCATTATTATATGTGTGAGATAATTTATCTATCTTAATGCTCTAAATTGAAATGATTCATGTATCTATGGAGTTGCATAGTTGCTTAAGGTTTAGATTAAGCTTATTAGTAAAATTGAGGTTATGATGTCCAGGGGTGTGGTGAACATAATGCCTACATAGATTGTTTTTAGGTCATGATTGAGAAACTACAAGGGGATTCTATCAAGCTCTAAGTTTTGTAACTTAACTTTTAGCACTTAGGTTTTTTTTTCTAGTTTTTGTATAGGTATAGTAACTAGAGGTATGGTGACATGTCAGTAATTTAGGATATACATAATCTATGAAGTTATGCGTAAGCGCATTAAAATAAGTGAGTTATACGTGAAAATAGATAATAATAACAACCGTTGTAATTATGAAAACTAATGAGGCAGGCATGTAGTATGTTTTGATAAAATGTTAAGAGTTGTTTAGAGACTTCATGAATGCTTATCTGTGCTGCTAGATATATAAACCAAACCTGTGATCTGCGAATCATGATACGTCTATCTGTTTTAGGCAAGTTTGCAGATCTAATAACATAATCGTAATACAAGATTTTAGATTAGGTACTTGTTATTACTTGCAAATTAAAAGGATAAATGATGTAGACACTGGTTAGGGTTTTTGGGAGTTAATGTCATTTATCCCATTTTAGAACTTGAAATTTGCCAATTTGATTGGTTTTTGTGTAATTTTTCACTTCAACAATTATACGTGGTTTCAATCAAATATTTTCTCAAAAAATATTTTATAATAAGTAACAACTGTTAATTAAATATTTTCATTCAATCTGTGTAGTATAAAGGTTTTCAAACTAGTAAAGAAATAAAAGAAAACACACATTTTGATAAACAAGTTTCCAACTATAGCTATTTGGTAAATATTTTTATTAATTTCCATAATTTTGTCTTCATTAGTCACTTACAAATAAAAAGCTTAGTATTTTGCATACAGAAACAACTAGTATAACAGTTCGATGGGAAGAAAAATAATGTTACCATGGAGATTCGATTCTGATATTGGGAATATGAGAAATTTTAGGCCAATCTACACCGATCTCCCTTTCACACCTTCTATATAGATGTACACATCTTATTATCTCAAATTCATTTAGATTCTTGAAACTTTGAATCTCGTTCGGTAGAGAAACTAATTCCTCGCACCCTCGTAGTCTTAAAACCTCGAGTTTCGGAAGGTTACTTGGCAAGGAGAGCAATTTTGGACACTCGTAAACAAGGAAACATATTAGTGTCTCCTAACGTGTTTATATCGTCATCATGAAAACACTTCATAGAAGCCATGAATCCGACGCTGATGACCCTAAGATTGGGTAATCTCCCAAGTGGTGGAGTATGCTCACAATTCTTACACCATGAAAATCCAATTTCAACCAAATTGTTTAAATTAACCAACCAACTTGGAGAAATCATTTTTCCAATGTAATCAAATATTTTCAATTCCTTGAGATAAGGATTTGGTTCTAGTCCCTCAAGAACCTCTTCATCATATGTAAACATTTCCTGTTTATTCCTCTTATAGAAAGTTCCGACCAATTCAACATCAAAACTAACAAGTTTCTTTTGCATTTGAGATTGGCACTTTTAGCTTCACTTAAACCTTCAACATTCTCAAGTCCTGATATCGACAACTCGCCCTCAAGAAGATTTAGATCCCCCAATTCCCTTATTTTTGCCCCACTCTTGTTGCCAACAGGAAATCGTGAAAGTGTTCGAAGTTTGGATAGGTCTTTTATTCCTACTGGTAAATGCACTAATGAAAAACAAGAATTGATGTCCAAACGTTGAAGATTACACATGTATCTCAAGCCTTCGGGCAACTTATGCAGTTTTCGACAAAGACACAAAAGCAACACTTGCAAGTTTTGGAGATACATAATTGATTCGGGTAAAGCTTCTATACTTGAGTGTGATAAATTCAAGTATTTCAGATGTTTGAGTTTGCAAATTGAATCAGGCAATGTCCTTAACCTAATATCATACAAATGTAATACCCTTAGATAAACATGGTTGAAAATTAGAGTAATGCTTTCTTCGTATATATTTCCAAACATGAATATCGACCTTAATGATGTTAACTTTCCTAAATCCTCTGGTGAAAAGAGAAAATCCGGAGATGATGAGCTCAAAAGAAGCACATCATTTGGGATAATAACCGCTTTTCCAGGCTTTATTACTAAACACTCATGTCCCATCATATGTCGTGCCATATCATGCATCAGATCATGCATTTTATATCTGTCATCTAAGTTTTCATAGTCCTTGACGACCTGAAAAAAGGACCTTCGAACCAAACAATTAAAAACTTCTTCCCCAAGCACGTACAAGTTTATTTCTCCTCTAGACGGAATGAAACCATTTGACACCCACAACTGAATCAATACATTCTTTTCCATACTATAACCTTTATGAAATAAACAACATAAAGTGAGGAAGCAAGTTTCTTGAATAATAATCATGAGTCCTGTTCGGATAAACATCCTAGTTTATGTTGTAACTCAGGAACCTTAGCCATCATTCGGCTAGTTGTTTGGGATCGTGTTGTCATCACAACAAAACTTCCTTCCGCCGCACAACCTAATGTTTCACTTAATTGGTCCCACTTTGTCTTTTCATCATCTTCAATCCAAAATGTCATCTAGTACAATTAAAAGTTTCTTTTTCCTTAACCTATTTTGAAGAGACTCTTGCAACACATCTAGTTGTGTAAGTGTACACCCACATTGATCTATGCATTCAATTATCCCTTTGATCACCTCTTTAACTTGAAACTTTTTGAGACATACACCCAACATTTCAACTCAAAATATTCATTCACCTTTTCATGGCTATAGACTAATTGAGCTAGAGTAGTCTTTCCCACACCTCCCATACCCCATATGCTATACACATGAATTTCACCATTAACAAATTTTCATAAGCCAAAGTTAATTTGAACATTTTATGTCATGATGATTGTGAATACATATGTTTCTCCTAGATACACAAACAAATGCAACTGTATAATCTAGTTACTTCTGCAAAATGTCAGCATCTCCTTATCATTCTCAAATATCTCCATATGTTCTTCTTCAAGCATCACCAATGCTTCAATGCCATCACCATCTGCCTTATCCATCAACACAAAACCATTTTTACCGCCCGATCTAGTCGCAAGAGTCACACCCATCGGCTTTCCCCACCCGAAGTCCAGTTCGCTAAACGGAAACCCACAAAAACTCGAACAAAAATACGACCCCTCGCCTACATTCTCCAACTCTTCGTTTTGCACTTTCACCTTCAACAATTTAGATCTCTCGACTAGTTGTCGCACACTATGTACTCCTCCAAACTGCAACTTCTGCTTCTTGATCTCAGCAACCACATTACCCAAAGATGCTTCATTCCTATGCTTTGTGGGCACCATCATAAGTGACACAAAGTTCCCCATGGTAGTTTGCGACAACTTTTCGACAAACTTATCGCGCATATTAACCATAAAGAACAAATAAGACGGCCTAAAACCACCTGATTTCGTCGCAGCTGCTGTCACCGCGGTTTTATACAGCAGAGATGTCAATACTTCAACTCGTGTAGGAGTGGTTACAGACCCACCTGGCTCTAACATGATCTTATTCTTAAGTTCACTCAATCTAGCATTAGGAAACACAAGTCTCCTCGCCGCGAAAACCGACGGAACCACATCGCGACCACCGACACGAGGCTCGGGCTGATTCGAATCCACACGCGGGGAGTGGACGAACCGAGGGTCCAGTTGCAGCACCTGTGGGTGGTCAACCGAGCCACACCGAGCCACACAAGCCCAATGGCTTAAAAACGAGCCCAAACTACAAGCATCCCCAATCAAATGCGACAATGTAACCCCCAACCCCACACCACCACACTCGAACCGATTAACCTGAACCCGAACCACATCCGACCCATCTTTCGGCCTCGAGTGAACAACCCCATCAGCAAAAAGCTGACCCATAGGCTCATCTTCTCCGGTCATACGTCGGAAATCCTCCAATCTTCGGTCGTTACTAGCGTCAACAAACACGACCCCTTCATCGTTACAATCAACGTACGACGGTGTCGATAACCTGCCGGCGAAAGGGTAGTGTCGCGAGAGGCTTAGCGACAGTGATTTCTTCAGGATGGTGGATTTTTGATCGGGAGTTAAACTGCAATCGGCGTTTTTTGGGTAGAAGATGATCAATGGTATGTTCTTCTTTGGGTTGAGGAGATCGAGATCGGAGAGGTTGTATGTGCGGAGGTGAGATGGGGTTGGAGATGAGGGTTTGATTGTTTCTCGAGAGATTATTGTGTGGAGTTGTCGTCGTGTTAGTGATTTTAAGAGGTTTCCGATCATCTTCTTCACGATGATGATGATGAGTTTCCGGCGATGGTTTACATATGTAATTAACAGTAAACAATTATCGATCGGATCTGTAGTTTATTATATTGACAATTAACAATCAGAAGGAAGATCACCTAATCACTTGTGTAATTATATTGACATATATAATATAATTAGTTTTCAATCTTTGACTTGAAGAAAAAAATCAAGACCGTTGAAAATAAAATACTTGTGGAAATGTTTTCACATGATTTTACATTTTGTTATGTTTAATTGTTTAAAAAATTATTCAACAACGTTGTTATATTCTAATATGTTGGTGTAGATATGTTAATGTGTTTAACATGATAAGTTAAAAATATTATATGTGTTATAGATGAACTAAGTGTATTATTTTGTTTACATGCGCTGTTAAATATGTTTTAATTGACTTCATAATTGTGTGGCGTTGACCGTTTTCAACTTAAACTTATTTATTTTAAAAAGTAGCATGCTTAACTTCTTGTAGGGTTATGTCGTGCTAATTGGCGAGCTGGAGTAAGTATCTTCTACACGAACGATGATGTGACTTGAGTATTTCATGGAGCCGCGCAAACTCGACCTCCACCGCTCCTAATAATATGCAAATCCGACCTCCTAAGCTCACCTTAGCTACGTTTGATGATATTTGTATTTTCTTGTTAATTAACCGCCGGTTGGACCTTATGTTATATGAGCAGCTTTTGATTTATTGAAGCTAGCTTTGAGTTCTCCTTTAAATTATCACAAGATTACTATAGTATTTCTGTAGCATTCACACCATGTCAACAAATTGTGGGCTGAGTATGAGTTGTGATTTTGTTAACCCAGAGGGACAACTTGAGTAGAAATGAATCGAGGTTACTCTTCGTATATGTGCTATATCAAAATTCAAAAATATGATACTAAATTATATAGCACGTATCATATTGTTTAATCTTGACGATAAAGGAATTTATGAACTCACTTAATCTCGAAGCCAAACCCTTGGGTCCGCCCTTACATAATAAACACTAGTGGCACGTGGCACATTTAATCTTTTTGTGTTACATAGAATACGATTCTTGTATTTTTATGTGTTATTAATGTATCTGACAGTTGAGTATCGCATATTATTATTATTATTAACGTTGATAGTTATCAATGCTGGTGTAAGTTATTGTCGAGTGTTTGTATGCGTATGACATAATAAACGTTACATGCTTTGACGATTGTAGTTCAAATAATGATTTGATAATTATTATTATTTATTATTATTAATGCTGGTAGTTATCAATGCTGGTGTAAGTTATTGTCCGGTGTTTGTATGTGTATGACAAAATAAACGTTACATGCTTTGATGATTTTTGTTCAAAAAATGATTTGATAATTATTATTATTTACAATAAATAATTATATAAAATAGAATAAGTCATTTATAATTATTATGTCAATATATATTATCAAATTATTTTTGTCACTACAGCTGAGAGTCACGTACCAAAAGATATCTAGAAATTTTAATAGTGTGTAACTCCACGTGTAATTTGTTAGTTAAATCCTAGAAGGAATATTAATAATAACAATTTGTCGTCTAAGTATTGTGATGCAGTATTTCTTGGAGTAGATTGAACACGTTAAATGTTTTAATAGCATATCATGCTAGTATATCCTATATACTTAACTTTAACTCTATCACAAGTTTCTCGAATTTCATGACAATTTGTTAAAAAAAGTTAAGCATTTTGTTTTGGATTGAGATCATAAATTATTAGGTTTTAGTTGAGAATGTTTATTTGTTGAGTTTTTATTAGGTCCGTTTGTTAGATTTATTTGACTAATCTCTTTGGGTCTGGTTAGTTTGATTCACAAAAATTATTTACAAACTCTTAAATTTGATGTTGAATTATTTATGTAATATGTTAAATAAGTTATTTGGGATTTTAAAAAGTTCCAATTGGGTTCGAATTTGGGTGTGCTTACACAACCGAGCTTGAACTCACAATGCATCATTGTAGCCGATTTTAATGAAGTTCTATACATTTTGGGAAACTAAGGTCTTTACTTTTCAGCCTAAATAGGGTTAACCCGAATTGTGATCGTTTCATTACATAATATTAAAATTATCTCGATCACTCCATAAAAGAAAACTTTATTTTACAAGGGGTCTTAAACGGAGAACTGGAGTAGCATCTTTAACCCTTATGATAAGAGAAATATTTGTTCTCATCACATCTTCTCGAAAACACTACAAATAACTCTATTAGGCGACTGCCAACCATCCCCTTTTTTTTTACTCTTCCCCACGCTACATATCAGTTTTTCTCATTTTTCTCAATCTTTCCTAGTTTTTCTTCGTTGCATGTGATGTCGTCTCATTTTCCCCATTTCTCATTTCCCCTTTTTATAAAAGAAATCTTTTTCTAAAGTTAAAAGGTGTAAGGTTGAAACTCGGTGAAAATATTTCACCGGGTTGAAGTATCTCGGAATGGAGGCGTAATGTTCCCAACCGACCCTGGTTTTTTTTTTTTTTCTCTCTCTCTCTCTCTCTCTCTCTCTCTCGGGCATTCACTACACTAAGCTCGGTGCCACTCCTTGTGGCCTTGTGACTTGATTTTACTCCGTTTGCTGGTATATCTTGATCGTATCTAATTGTCATAATATGATTTTAAAAGATTATCTTTGTTCTCTTTAGACACCTATAAATAGAAAAAGACAAATATTGCATCCTATATTTTAAAAGATAATATTTTCATTATATAGATAAACAAACAAAGATAATCAAACAAAAAGAAAAAATTAAAAAAATTAAAAATTCTCAATCGAAGCAACAATCACAATTTCAAATATTCATTACATTTATATTTCTTTTTTCAAACGAACACACACTCTATACTTTATAAACTCACAACCATTCTGTCAGAGTCCACTTTACATACAAGTCCCTTAGGGACAAGCATCGAACGCCCGAATCTAAACAATCTTGCAAAACGAAAGCAACCCCTCGTCATTCTCGAACGCCTCCATACGTTCTTTTTCTAGCAACACCCACGCTTCGATACCATCACCATCCGGTGCATCGATCAACAAAAAACCATTTTTGTGTGACGATCTAAGTGCAGGAGTCATACCCGTCGGCTTCCCCCACCCGAAGTCCAGTTCGTTCGAACTTAACCCACACAAACTCGAACACCAATACGACCCCTCGCTAACGTTCTCTAAATTTTGAGTCCTCACTTTCGTACGAAACGAAGTTATATTTTCGGCCAAATGTTGCACACTTTGGAGCCCCTCAAGTTGTAACTTGTGTTTCTTTACCTCTCCAACCACCTTACTTAATAAAGTGTCAGTTGAACATATTGTTTGCACCATCGTAACCGATACAAAGTTCCCAAAAGTAGCTTGGGGCAATTTGTCAACAAACTTGTCTCGAACATTAAACATCATGAATAAATAAGACGGCTTGAGGCAGCCAGAAACCGCGGTCGCTGATGCAACCGCGGTTTTATACAGCAAAGATGACAATGCTTCGACGCGTGTAGGGTTGTTTGTAGAGTCACCCGACTCTAAAACAACCTTGTCCTTGAGCTCACGTAACTTCGAGTTCGGGAACACGAATTTCCTCGACACCAAGTTCGTATGATCGACGTCGCGGGCTCGTGATTGCGGGTGAATTGAACACGAGCCCGTAGGTGCGGAGTGGAGGAACACGGGGTTAAAGGGCTGCACCCGTTTGTGGTCAATCGAGCCGTAACGAGCCAGCGAGGCCCAATGACTAAGGAACGAGCCTAGAGTCGACCCATCACCAATGACATGCGACATGGAAACCGCTAACCCGACCCCACCACACGCGAAGTGGTTGAGTTGAACCCCGACCAGACTGGTGTTATGTTGAGAACTGTAAGAACCAAGTTCGTTAGCGAAAAGTTTTTCAAAAGATTCATCTTGTTCCCTACGGTTTACGAACGAGTCGAGCTTGAGGTCGGTTCGAGCTTCCACGAATACGACTCCGTCATCGTTACAATCAACGTAAGGTGATGCGGGCTCGGTCATCCTGCCGGCAAAGGGATAATATTGTGTGAGGCTTTGCGACAATGATTCCTTTAGCATCTTAGCTTTGTCTTCAGAAGTTAAACTGCAATCGATATTCTTGGGATAGAAGAATATCAACGGTAGATACGCTTTCAATGCGAATTGATCAATCGGAGAAAGATTATACGTGCGGAGATGAGAAGGAGTCGGAGACGAGGGTCTGATCGTTTCGCGAGAAACGATCGTGTGAATTTGTCTTCTTTTAAATCTTACGATCATCGTGTTCATCGTCTTCATCGTCGCCATCGTGTTCATCATCTTCATCGTCGTTGTCGTTATAATGTTTACTTGTTAGCAAGAGCACAGGTTAGAAGATGTGTTTAAGCTGCATGCATATACACATGTATGTGTTATGGATAAGATGAAGGAAAAAGTTTAAAAATAGGGGGGTTTTAAAAGGGAAAGAAACTGAAGTGGAGACAATTTGCTTAGGGTAATAATAATTAAAAAATAGTTATAATAATAATAGTAAATTAATGGGAGTCGACTAGATGAGATCTTGGTGTGGGGCCGGTTTAGGTATGGAGGTTGGTACAGGCTGTGAATTGTTGGGAGTATATGTTTTTATCCAAGCGTATTTGGTGGTCGCACTTGATGACGTATCAATACGTCACTGTGTTAAAATATTAATTACATATTATTTTTCCTAAAACATAAATATTAGTGGAAATTATTTATTAAATGATAATTTTACTTGTATTTTTATTAAATTATTTTTACACATTTCATTTCCTAAAACTATTAATTGCATATTTGCTTAAATTTGAGTCTTCTATATAAAAACAAAGTAACAAAATTACATCTCGTTTAAAACGTTTTTCAAAACAACAATTACTAGTAATCAGAGTTATATCTCTAAATACAAAACATAATTGTCAAAAGTTTTATATAATTATAATAATAAAACAACAATATCTCAAAATCTTTTAGTAAAAATAAGATAAATTAATCATTTAATAGGTTAATTTTAATAAAATGAATAAATATGTTATATTGTTGTTTTAGGAAGGAGAAATATTAATTGATTTTTGATATAGAACAAAAACGAGATAACAATTGAACTTGTTTATTCACAACGAATAACAGGAACAATTTTTCTAATTATCGTTGATTCCCAAAAATACCGATAATCAGAAATTTCCACACACTAACACACTTTGATAGGAAGAAAATGATTTTTTTTCTTAAACTTTAAAACTAATCAACTTTGCAAGTCAATATAAAATGCAAGACAAAATCCGAATGGGCCTCAAAACATAAACGGGCCTAAGACTAGTCCACAAACAAAGCCCAATAAAAATTAAAAATAACTTTAAAAGTAAAAAAACTCATAGAATAACTTCAAAACTGATCGCACACTCGAAATGGAGCTTCCTGTATCAAGTTATAGCCATTTCAGTAAAGCTCATTTGGACACAATCCTGTGCCTCTAAATACGTAATAGCTCGCTTCTCAACACTTAGACCCGCATTAATTTTTTAGCTTGGGTAAATATGTAATTTATTGCCTTATGAAGGGATATATGTAAAAATCTTTTAAATTTAAAAATGAGTGATTCAGAAATGAATGTAGTTTAAGAGTAGAATCGTGTATGCTTCTGTTGTTGTAAAAAGAATTTAAAAAATATTTGTTTTTATTTTAATAGTGGTAATCTTACTATACTTCTGTTATTAAATAATAATAAATAATAATAATAATAATAATATAATAATAATAATAATAATAATGATAATAATAATAATGATAATAATAATAATGATAATGATAATGATAATGATAATAATAATGATAATAATAATAATAATAATAATAATAATAATAGTAATAATAATAGTAATAATAGTAATAGTAATAGTAATAGTAATAGTAATAGTAATACTAATAGTAATAGTAATAGTAATAGTAATAGTATAGTAATAGTAATAGTAATAGTAATAATAATAGTAATAATAATAATAATAATAATAATAATAATAATAATAATAATAATAATAATAATAATAATAATAATAATAATAATAATGATAATAATAATGATAATAATAATAAAATAATAATAATAATAATGATAATAATAATGATAAATAATAATAATAATAATCATAATAATCATAATCATAATCATAATCATAATCATAATCATAATCATAATCATAATCATAATCATATCATAATCATAATCATAATCATAATCATAATCATAAAATAATAAAATAATAATAATAATAATAATAATAATAATAATAATAATAATAATAATAATAATAATAATAATAATAATAAATAATAATAATAATAATAATAATAATAATAATAATAATAATATAATAATAATAATAATAATATAATAATAATAATAATAATAATAATAATATAATAATAATAATAATAATAATAATAATAAATAATAATAATAATATAAAATAATATAATAATAATAATAATAATAATAATAATAATAATAAAAATAATAATAATATAATAATAATAATAATAATAATAAATAATAATAATAAAATAATAATAATAATAATAATAATAATAATAATAATAATAATAATAATAATAATAATAATAATAATAATAATAATAATAAATAATAATAATAATAATAATAATAATAATAATAATAATAATATAATAATAATAATAATAATAATAATAATAATAATATAATAATAATAATAATAATAATAATAATATAATATAATAAAATAATAATAATAATAATAATAATAATAATAATAATAATAATAATAATATAATAATAATAATAATAATAATAATAATAATAATAATAAATAATAATAATAATAATAATAATAATAATAATAATAATAATAATAATAATAATAATAATAAAATAATAATAATAATAATAATAATAATAATATAATATAATAATAATAATAATAATAATAATAATAATAATAATAATAATAATAATAATAATAATAAATAATAATAATAATAAATAATAATAATAATAATAATAATAATAATAATAATAATAATAATAATAATAATAATAATAATAATAATAATAATAATAATAATAATAATAATAATAAAATAATAATAATAATAATAATAATAATAATAATAATAATAATAATAATAATAATAATAATAATAATAATAATAATAATAATAATAATAATAATAATAATAATATAATAATAATAATAATAATAATAATTGATGGGTAGGTGATATTAGTTTGAAGTAGATAAATAATCTAACCGTTTCATCATGTTAATATTCTTTAAACTATTTCTAAAAAGGTTTGCAACTGAATTTGATTTTTACCACGTGGCCACCAACCTAAGGGGCGTATACCCACATTTTCCACTTTTTGTTCATTTGTGAAGTGTTTTGACAATACTTTTTCACCACAAATCAAATCTTTCGGCCGACCACCAAGATGTTCACTTTGATAAAAGCATCTTTAATTAGTCTCGGGAATGACTAAAAGCTGTCATGGATGATTCCGCTACCACATGTAATCTTGACTCTTGAGAAGGAGCTAATGATAACTAACGTCTTGTATGAGTTTGAAATTAATAAGAATCTACTGTCTGGTGTTCGAGTTCGGTAAGGTTATGCCCTTAATGGTACGTTCATATCAATGTAATGAATAAGAGTGGTGTACTAGATCAGATTACAAGCTCAAGACTTCAAATGAGTGACACGGTCGACTAGATTACATGATTCTATTTGTTGTTTAATTATATGGAGGCTTACACTACGATGCAAAGTATTCCTTAATTGGTTCAAATCATCGAGATACTAATAAAGGAGCTCGTAAACAACAGCTTTCTAGCAACATTAGCATAAAAAAACCCGTAAAAAGGTCAAGGCCAGGCAGAAAGGAGTATGAATTGAAAGAAGAAATAAACAATGTAGATGATGTAGGTACAGATCAACATTTGTTGATGACCATGCTTGACATGCTGAATAAAAGAGGGAGTTAGCAAGACAATATCAATTTAATAAAAGTCAAACATAGACTTGATAAAGTCAGCCATAGTTTTCAAAATTAATCCAATTGTTTATGTGAAACAAAGAAGGAAAAATAACAAGAAGCTATGACAATAGAAAAGGAAATTCCCAGCTTCTTCAAGAAATGAATCCCAAAATGCAAAAACCAAAATTCGAAGCACCCTCAATCAAAAGCAACAAACCCTGCTAAATACACGCAGATTGCTACAGTAGATTTTCATCAAACATATAATCATATCACAGTATTCAAAGAAACATAGTATTTGGAAGGGGAAAAAACGCGTTATAACAACACCACCACCTCCACCACGACGATGATGGTAGTTGGTACCAGCTGGTTAACCTCCGGAGTGAGAGACGGGGGTTGTAACAAACTGTCCATCCTTGTAACTATGAATGTACTGCTGTGGCAAAGCATGCTCCACCTGCAACCAGAAAACATTTGGTAGAAAATTAGAGATAGCCAACCAAGTCTAATTGTGATTAATATTTTCAATTTATCAACATTTCATCTAGACGCCCATCATACAACTAAATTGATTGAAGTCCTACTATATGGTGCGAGACATTATGATATTAATATATATTATATATGTATACATGTCGCATCAATGAAAAGTGAAAAAACTGAAAAACAATGGTTTATTTAGCTCTCCCCACTCTTTCTTTGATTTTATTTCCACTCACCTGAATTTCTTTAAAAATGGATGAAAACTGCACATATGTATACATGTGCATAATTTGAATGTGCATTTAGATTAAAGACAATCAATGTTTTATTTATATAAATAAATCTTAAATATATTAGAATTCACATGCAATCATGCATTCCAGTCAATTTATGTGATAAATAGTGCAAGGGTTGATGCGATTCTTTCAGTTCTCAACATAATATTAAATATATGTAAGGATACATACCAAATCATTATCAGGACCAGAGGCAGGCACCAATACATTAATTTCACTCGACTTGGCGGTTGTAATAGAAGCCTCTAGAGAATCTTTGCTTAAGTACAACTGGCAACCTGCTGAGTTGTCCACAGAAATAGTAGGGGCCATACCCTGTAATTGTCCACATGGAAAACAAAGTTAAAAGTAACAAAGCATTTCATGATGTAGTAAAAACCACTCAAGAACTCTGAACCAATATTACTAAAATTCAAGAATTGCAGCAGAGCAGGAATATAATGGATACCTGGCATTGCACCTCGACACTGTTGCAGTTAACAATTTCACAAGCTGCAACGACATCCTATTTTTCAAATTTAAAAGCCAGTGTTAATCTTTTGAACTAACAGCCATTTTATGCTTCAAACATACAGAAACACAGTTTTGTAACTGACCGTGAATACAACACCCACTTTTGTGCATTTGTCAACTGTTATGTTGTTAACTTTTCCTGCACAAAGCAATTAAATATATTGCAGAAAAATGTAGCCAAAGAAAGAATAGACAAAGAAATTAAGAAAAGGCAACATGGTACCTTTAATTTGTAGGACCGAATCTTTGCATCCAAAAATGTAGACTGTTTGCTTTGAATCACACTTATCAATCAACAAATCCTTCTTCCCGATTTGATTCTCAACAACCCATCTGTTTATCATGAGAAAAGAATATGCACCTCTATTAACAACCTTATGCAAATTTCTTGCATCAATCATGAATGAAAGTTACTTACTTGCGACCCATTTGAAGTTCAAATTTTGGACATCCATCTTTAGAAACAGATGGGACACTTGAACGGACGTCTTTTTCACCAGCACTGACAAAGCCAGCTCTATCTGCACGATTCTTGGTCTTCATATCATCTGTGACTTTTCTTAATCCTAAACATGAAAACCAAAGTCGACTAGCAAATTAAGAAAGTAACAAAGAGAAGACATGGAAAAAAGGGGAATAAGGCAAGCTACCAGCAGTAACGGGCTTTGAACTAATTTCTTGAAAAACAGCAGCCATTCCTTCCTTGGGGCGCGAAGAAGATGGCTGAGATGACTCTGGACTGAAGAGTGAGGCAGGTGGAGGGGGTGGAGGTGCAGGTGCTTTTGGCAGTGCAGGAGCTTTTGGTGCTGCAGATACAGTGGATCCTGTGGCACTCCATACAGGCCCCAAAGGGTAGTGGCTCTTTACATAATTTCTCAATCCGGGTATATAAAGTTCTTTTAAAGCTCTTGCCCACTCCACATGATTTGAATCTTTATTTCTATATTCTACAAGAACCTAAAATCACCAACATCAATGAATTAGAAATTGTAAGCTGATAACATCACAACTTCTAAACAAAAAGATTCCAACAGCAGGGAATGATGTAAGTGTTCAATGGCCTGCTAGAATGTGTACGGATGGACAAAAAAATTTGAAGAAGTTGTTCATATAAAGCATACAGCGCACAAGAGAGGCAATTGCGCCTCAGGTAGAAGCAATCAAGTAAGGCTCGAAACTTTCAAAATCACAACCTAGGAATGCATCTTTGTCCAAGGCTAGGCACGGAAGAGGCGAGATCCAATTTTTTATGTTTCACAATTTGGATGGTGATGATGAACAATTAATCTTGCTTAACTTTTGAGAAATGTTATGAGTTTAAAATTTTTAGGTTTTTTACTATTATTGTTTGGACCTTGAATGTGACTACCTAGGATGTGATAAGAGATTATAAGTGAAATGTTCAATCATAAAAGATGAGTTGGTAATGCAAGCAGTCAACTGTGGAAACAAATGGTTACCGCTTGTTCCAAACTATCTAGTTAAAAAAACAAGGGGGCACTAGCTATCCAAAAATGATGGAACATCACTTGAAAGTAACAAGCTGTTTCAACATTTAAACAAAAAAAGTAAGCAATCCTTTCAACTGCTTATGTCCCTCAATACATAATTCACATTTTGGTCGCATGCATTATGTTTAGTCCAAAAGGAGCCCAACCTTGCTTGAGAAAAATGACTTGCATTAGTTTTCACAAAATTTCCCTTAGAAGATAATTCTTTCACATATTATTTAACCTAAGGGGTAAAGTGCTCTACCAAAATTTCCCCTACAATTTTTTTCACAAATATATAAACCAGACATCTTGACTTGATGAAAACACCCGGCGTCTAGAAGATATATAAACTCAAACACTTGATTCAATAATGCAGAGAATATTGTTTCTTGTTAGGAGATATGCCCGAACAAACACCCACGAACTATTACAAAAGAGCAAGAATAATAAAGAACAGATGAATAAATGTAGTTCACTTGATGTATGTGACTGGGTTACCTAAACGGCTGATGTAGAAAGACTTCTATTGATTTTGATTTTGGTACAAGGTTTACAATTACATAGAGTTTGTATATTAGTCGGATTAGAGTTAATGACTTGTTCCTAAGATTGCATAGCCAACCTAAAAATACTAAGAAGGACCAAGCCAAGGGGCATTGTGCTCTTAGGTAGGGATGGCAATGGGATGGGTTTGTGTAATCCTAGCCCCATACCCGATTACAGAAGTGTCCCATACCCAACCTAAAACCCGTCGGGTATGTATCAGGCTTACCCATTAGTTGATTAATTTTTTTTCTCTATACTTCATCCTCTCTCTAGCTAAACATCTTTTCATTAATCTTCTAGAAGGAAAATTCAAGCTATGCGGTGCTTCAATTTCTCTTGTCGCCAGAAAACATGTTCGCTTGATTCTTCTTACCGATTATTTTTTCCAATGACAATGTACAATCACTCACCAATTCCCTGATTTAGTGACATCTCACTTGAATGTGTTCCATCCTACTATGAAACACAAGAAACTTTGTGAGATGAACTACACTCTTGTTGTCGATACAACAACTGTTTGTAGTCTAAACATTCAATCGAGTGTATGGTAATTGCTAACAGCTCCCACGACATGAGCCATATATCACCACATGCATACTATTTTTGTGCATAAGGACTTTAGCCATCTCTTCCTTGTCTTCATCCGTGTATGGTAATTGCTTTTTTATAAGCTTAAGAGAACTTCCCAAAGGTGTATTTCTAACTTTAGCATTCTTAAAAATAAGCTTCTCTAGTAATGATTCTTTCACAAGTACTTATCCAATAATAACAGGCCTCTTGACTTGACGATGACACCCAACACCTAAAACATCTAAACACGGATACTTGATTTTGTATAACAGAGAATATTATGTCTCATAAAATGTCTAAAATACATCTATATCGAACACTTGATTTGGCACGGCGAAAAATATTATGTCTCATTAGAGAATCTAACCAAAACAATCACCCACGAACAATAGCAGGACGAACTAAACATGCAATGCTAATAAAAAACAAACACACGAATATAACATCTTTATATCAACATAAATTGAAAATTAAAAATTCTCCTACAAAGAAAAACAACCATGCATACATAAACTTATAAAAGAGACCTTAGTACCTTATTGTTGTAGAATTCAGCTGCCTGCCAAGATTCTTCCACATGTGCAATAGGCATGCTCATTCCTGGCCATATGACATTGACAATAAGTACCCTGATGCAAGATCCAATATGGGCTTTGTTAAAAACACAAAGCACGAAGAATACTTCTCACCACAATCTTTGCCCACATATGCAATCCATGCTAGGGCTGTTAGACTCTCAGCAACAGCCTTTAAGTGGTTGAAGAAATCAGACCGCCTTCCTTCTGTCATGCTAATCGCTTTCATTAAATGTTCATTTAATGGCTTCAAAAACTCACCCAATCCTACCATGTCAGGTTTCTGCATAACAAATATGCAAAAACAAAACAAAGATCAGCATCCTAACACAATTTGAAAACATCAGATTATCCTTCCTCAAGACTCCTTGGTTACACAACTAACCAAAATGTAAATCATCAGATCATACATCATATAACTGACATTAGGCTCAAAAGCAAAATCAGCTGAACTTCAATGTATACATTTCAAAGGAACCTACCAATATCATTTCCTGAACTAAACAATCACATTCTCGGTACTTCAAACTGTTCTCAAATCGTTCAAGTTTCATCACCACGCTTGCTACATCATTAACTGATAACAGAAATCAAACACAAGTACATAACTCACAGCAATACAGAAACATTCCAAACGTAAATCGTAAACATCACAAAACCGAACCAAATCAGAACAAACTCAAACAATGTACAACCTCAAATCAATAATCCGTTAAAACTAAGCTTCGTTTGCTAGATCCTAACAGAAAGCAAACAGAGCTCACAGCAATACAGAAACATTCCAAACATAAATCGTAAGCATCACAAAACCGAACTAAATCAGATCAAACTCAAACGATGTACAACCTCAAATCAACAATCCGTCAAAACTAACCTTCGTCTGCTTGATTTTGACAAGCAGCTCCTTCTGAACAGAAAACGCCTCATTAAGAACACCAGTAGCCTCCTGCACTTGTCCTCCGATCTTCGCAGCAGCTGTCGTAACCTTACCGACGTACTCCGTCAAAAACTCATCAAACGCGATGATCGACGGATCCGTCGATGCGGCAACCGCATCAACGTCGATGTCTCGTGACTGCGAGCCAACGGCAAGCGACTCGAGTCGTGCTACGGCGGACTCCAACCGCTGTATCAGCTTCTCATCCATTTGAACCGATTATTGACTACGTTCCTGTGTCTCTATAGCACTGAGAGAATGTTTCTCTCTCTAGAAGTTGAGCACATAAAGCAGATCTGGTACAACTGGTGGTGAGTGGTGGTCTATCTGTTTGTGATTTAAACGCCGAAAGGTGAAGAGTGCGTTTGGAGGTGGAATCGGGTTATGCTTTTTCAAAGGTTTTTCATTTGGAGCCCCCACAGTTACAAGACGGTCATCTCAAAGTCAAGAGTCTTGGTGAAAATGAAAGGATTCAAGGTTTTTCATGTATGATTAGATAATAAATCACCTTTATATAATAAATAAGAGGTGTTACAAGATTACTAGGTTTGATTCATCCGTAGGTTCGTAGCGGTAAGAGCAAAAATGCAATACTAAAGTGTAGCGGTAAGAGTAAAAGTGCAATACTAAAGTTTGTGTATCAGATAAGGTAACAGTACGTTGTTTTTTAGAGTTCCAACTGTTAAAATTAAGTTTAATAAAAATACAATATCATGTTGTAGACCTGTGAACATCAGATGACTAGTTCAGTCAGCATCTGCATACTTATTAATTCTAGGATACGTAATCCTCTAAATGGTCCTTAAGATGTCGAAGCATGCTTTTGACCATGACCTAATGGCGATCAAGAGGACGCTTAAGAAATTGAGATACTTTGCTGGCTACATAGACAATGAGATAACACGTCAATACAAGGTATTGTAACGTACTGACTAAGCTCTTCTTTATTAGAGGGTTCTACATGGGAACACTATAATGACGAGAACGTTTTCTTCCAGGGAAGACTTGAGTCGATAGTGGTTGACACTGACTAAGACTAGTATATCTATTGAGAAATGTGAAGTACATAACAGAGGTGGAGTACATAATAGAGAATGTTGTCTTAATCTCTAGAAAATAACTCCAAGTTTCCCAAATCCTTTTTAGGGCAAACTATAAATGAAGACTTACTTATATGTCAGTCACATATGTCATGGAGCTCCATGTAAAGATAATGTTGTCAACATAACATATAATATATCCTTGACTGTAGATAAATAGTGGCGTATCGGAGACATGCCGTGTGAATCCATAGATGCCTACAGCAGCGCAAAGCTTCAAAAAACAAGCTCGGGGCATGTTAAGTTCATAAAATGCCTTCGTTTGAAGGCAAACATGATACACCTTGGTCGAGTCAATAAAGCCATGAGCTTGTGCCATGTAAATAGTTTCAGAAAGATCACCATGTAGGAAGATATTGATGATGCCGATCTGTCTAATAGTCTAAACACAAGAGGATGCAACTAATAAAACCAATTGAATAGAGAATGAAGGTCTCAGTGTAATAAATGTCATCGGCCCTTAGTGAAAGGTCAAGCCTTATATATGCTAACGATATCATATTAATTTTCTTTTATACTATAAATCTATGTCCATAATGTTGGCTAGGAGGGCGGGCATCGGTGTCCAACTTTGGTTGGAATGAAGAGTGGTAACATTTGTGCTCATGACACCTCACCATAGTAGTCATTTATGTGCTTGAGAAAAAGTATCAGGCTTAGATGTAGCCTTATAGATAAGCACGTAGAAGAATGTGATTATGAAATAGTTTAGGTTGACACGAGTGATCACGTGTGGGGTGACCATAGGATGGGTAAGTGGTGGTGTTGCTATAGAAGGCGATGGTGTGAGTGATTGGATCGCATAGAAGAAGGAAGTGATGATGGTGGTGCAGTAGGTAGTGGAAGGATTAGGCAAGTATGAGGAGGAGGATTAATGAAAACAAATATCAAGGTAGTGGTTGGTGGTGTGGTAGACTGGTGGGTGAATGGATAAAGAAAATGGTCTTTTGAAAAGTGACATGAAGGGATATATAAATGCAATAGTGTGAGGGTTATAACATAAGTAGCTTGTAAGGTGGGGAATTAAACAGGGTGCGAAAGGACAGGTGATTGATAAGAAAAATTATGGTGGCATATGGCATATGCATCTTATTGATGTTGCTTTAGCATATGAGCATGGACGAGCAGGGTGCAAACTCTCTTTGATAGGTGGTGGTTCTTTCATTTTGCAACTCCATTTTGTTTGGATGTGTAGAGACATGAGATGCAATTAATGATGCTAGTGGTCAAGAGAAATTGACACATCTAACCTTGAGTCAATTCCGGAGCCCCATCATAAATGAAGATACTTGATGGTGAAAGAAATAGGTTTTCAATGTAAATTTTAAAATGTTAGAAGGAACTAAACGCCTGAGATTGATGTGACAAAAGATATATCCATACGTTAATAATTATAATAAAATAAGTATAACCAAATCGAGATGTAAAAGGGAAGGTCTCTTTCACACCCCAACCGATGGCGGAAACATCGGGGCGCGAGAAGTGATAGATTGTTCAAAGACATCATAGAACTAAAGTGATAATAAATTAAGATTAAATTTCATTTTCATTGATCAACATAACATTACAAAGTTTCAAATAAACATACAATAATTTTGAGAAATACAAATCTAAAACAAACATAACAAGATGATAGATTTGGTGTGTTTCTAAGTCCACCTAATTGAATTTCTTGATAAAGCTTCAAGCATTTCCTGCAACATGTATAAAATATTGGTCAACATATGAATATGTTGGTGAGCATACAAGTTTGAATACATAGCATAATAGTGAAAAAAAATCTCAATTCAACATGAGTCAAGTATACTAAAGTTTGTACATTGCTAGCATGCAAAGCCAATAATCAAACCAAAGTGTCCACAAGCGTAATCTTAGCATAAAAATGATCAAGACCGTAAAGATTGAATAACTTAACATAGACCCATCATAATAGGGCGGATGTGCTAGTCCTATAGCGCTATACATGTTAAGGGAGGTTTAGATTGCTTGCAAGATAATGTATTCTAGCATGTATTCACAAATAGTATAACAAGTAGGCATGTTTGTATGAATTGAGTTTTAGAATGAGATTGATTGAATGTATGATTGAGTTTATTTGATAATTGATACATGTTGCAACCCAAATAGTGCTAAAACAAAAGGGGTGAAGTATGACTCACGGTTTGGCGATTAGAATCCACAAGAATATATGAATGAGTTTAAAGGTTTGAGTCACCAAAGTCACCCTAAAAAGTAAACAAAAGGGTGTAAGTTTAGGATTCAAAGTTTGAGATTTTAAAAATTGAAAAGTATACGAAAATTACAAATATGAGAGTACATGAAAGTATATACTACTTAGACACTTATTTGGACACCATGTATTGTATGTGTTCTTTATGAGTATTAGTCACTCATTGGAAGTCCAAAATAAAGAATCATAAGATTAGTATAATGTCTATCTTAACACATAACATTCAACTATGGTTTGATTGATGTTACGGTTTGGTTTTGACTAAGTATTATATAGATATAAATATAAGTCATGCATTAGAGGTAGGGTAATCCACAAACCTCAAATGTTATATTCATATGTCATGTATTAGAGGTGGGGATATCCACAAACCTTAAGATTGTCACCATTGCACAAAATCTCCACATAAGAGTGATTCGGATGGTCATGAGTACATAAATAAAAATACTAAAGTAAACTAACTAGTTTGACTAAGTGTTCAAGTGGGGTATGGTGGATAGATTAGTTGTAGAACCAAGGTTCAACATCATCATTTTAGACCATAACAAAAGCCTTTCAACATTGGTTGGAGGCTTGGTTTGGTTTCATCCACTTCTTGATTTGTAGATCACTTAGTGTTTTATATAGATGAAAGAATGGGGTATAAAAGTCTCAAAATTTCTGGAATATAACTTCAACACAAGCCTTCCAACATTGAAGTTGTTGGTGACTTGGTTTAGTATGTAAAAAGCTTAAAAACAAGACAAGAAAAGTAGAATATTTCCAACTTGGACCTCAAAAATGGAGGTTTACCTTACTTGTTCACTTTGGTGACTAAGTGGTTAAGTCCAAGAGGTTGTTTCAAGTGGTAAAGAAAATGGAAGAAGAAAGTAAGAAAAGAAAGTAAAAAAAATAAATAAATAACTAAATAAAACTCACAAGTTGCTCTTGAAGATTTCTTGCAAAATATGAAGTTGATGGGTGGAATGAGAGAGATTATGAGAGAGTTTAAAGTGATGAAAGTGATTAGGGAGGGAATTGAGCTAGTATTTACAGATGAAAATTATGATTGGACATTAAAGAAAGTAGTTGGCAAGATGAGTATAGAGTAAATTTAAAGTTTTAATTTCAACCCCTCAACTTATTTTACTTATTAATTCGCACCATAACTCTTGATTAAACATGAGTATTTTAACATATGAACCATAAAAATAAAACTTATAAATAATTTTCTGAGAAAAATATATAAGCCCCGATAAGTTGCTCGGTTTTATGTTAAAATGCGTATTCGCAATTGTTTAAGCATTAACAAGCATATAATCAACACAAATGATATATAAAAAAAAAGATTTTCATTATGATCAAGTTTTGACATTACAAGGATTGAATAAAGAGCACGATTACATTTGAAATAAAATTAAATGTAAAATACGAAACGTCACAGTCTCCATATATTACAATGCATGGTATGTAACATATATAATTACGTTTGAGTGATAAAGAAAAAGGTAATCTACTAAATTTGAAAATACCACAAACATTACAATGTTTGCCTTTTGAAGCATTATAAGCAATGAAATATTTGAAAAAAACATAATTAGTTCGGTGTCCAAAAATACCAAACTGAATACGATGTTCTAGCTGTTGTAGAGAGTATGCGGTTGATGAACTGTCCTACCAAATCTAAATAGACAACCAGAATATGAGAAAATAAAGGCAATTGGATGATCTGTGACAAATTTAGTAATGCAAGACAAGTTTATATTTAGACAAGGAACAAGTACATTGTTTAGTTTTAAGTGTGTGACTTGGAAAGTATAGAATAACCGACATAAGTGATGCCAAGACCCATACTATTACCAACACCCACTCATTCTGAACCAAGACATGGTGTCGCATCTCGAACTAAGCCAAGGTCGGATGTTTTGTGAGGCGTGGCATACTGGCGCCTGAATCAGACATCCAAGAATCAACAAACCTACATGTATTTGAAAATTCAACAATTAGTCGAAAGCTTGAGCCTGGTTGTTGAGAGGCTCACTGCTAAAATTAATCTGGGCTGATTTCTAATGAAGAGACATGCCCAAACGTGTGTGATGAGCCATAGTTAACTGTTGATCCAATTAGGTTGATTTTAAGGGCCATTTGCAATGCAACGAAGATCCATCCAAATTGTAATTAGGCTCGTGTGGGCTACTATTAAACATTCATGGGTAAAAAGACCTAGTATATATTTACTGGGGGCACTAAACTCGATCACATTTTTTTCGTGTGGGCTACATAATCTGAGTTTCTAGAAAACATCAAGGATGTCACAGCTAGAGGTAAAGTGGATCAAAACCCAAGTAGACTAAGTTCCAAGTTAAGCAAAACTGTTAAGTGTATAATGTTTTAATATAACTTTATCTATTAATATGAGAGTTGAAATTAGTTACCATCATGATTTATCAACTTTTATGTTATAGCAGTACAACTCGCCCTTTGTAAAAATACCAGACACGTTAAGCAGTGGCGGAGTTTGAACCATACCCTAGGGGTGGCAGGGGCGAAAGTAATTATTTTAGGAGGGCGAACTCTTTGTTTATTAAAAAATTTCCACTAACGGACCGAAAATTTACATTGCCGAGCCGAAAATTAACACTAGTGACGGAAAAAAAAGGGGGGGAGGGGGCCCCTCCCGGCCTCATAAAAGCTTCGCCCATGACGTTAAGTGGGACCGATTCAACCAGATCACATCCAAGCCTAAATAATAACAATGTTATTTGTTAGGCCCAAGACCTGTTACATACTAGAATGATTGATTTTTTTTTAAGGCGAACTTACACAATCCGCTAAACATATTCCTAAATCCACACTATCTATTCACAATACAGGAGGGATTTCTTCCCATTGACCACCCAACCCGCTATGGCATCAAAAGGGGGGCAATATTTTTGGCTTCTTGCCCTCCCGAGCCTTCCTAACCCGCTCGGAGTCTTCATAAACTTCTCATGTCATGGGCTTCAACAACCCGAAAACGGGGCCAAAGAGAAGTGATGTTTACATATTTATTTGTTCATTACAAATAATTTGCATGTAAGACCCACTTAAACTCAGCCCATATTGACCCTGTATAAATTACTGGTCTGTCACTAGTATTATTGTGTGTTAGCTAATTTCTGATGGCCTTTCATTAGAAAGCAGTAAGTTTGATTACAAGTGACAAAGAAGTAACCAACGATATTCACATATTAATACTTGTAACATTGGCATCTGAGTTTCAATAACAAGAACTACAAACTAATCATGTCTACAATAAAGTTTTTTTTCGCATGACCAAAAACGATGCCGAGTTCTATAACAACACCTACTGATAACTAGTATGAATCCTCCTGCGTATAAAAAGAATCATCTCCAGTTTGATCTATCTTCATCACCACCCATCGGTAAAGAAACCTTACTGACAGCAGATGCATCTGGTCGGGGCGCAATTTTGTCTTTAGGGAGCCGTGATTCCTGTAAATTGTATCCATCTCAGAAACAGGCATAGCTCAGTATTTAATTTGACATCAACACAATGGGTGAGATACTTACTGTGCGGAAAGGGAAGTCATCTGCCTCAAGCATGTGCACAATTTGGCTCATTTTTGGACGCTTACTTGCATCCATATCTATGCACCGAAGGCACACTAATAATGCTCGTTTTAAAGCTCGTGAAGAAGGCCGTTCAACGATCTTTGGGTCTAGCAACTCCTCCCCAAGTCTACTGGCTACCATTCCTCTAAACCAGTCAACCAGGTTCATCTAAAAGTAACAAAAAAAAAAATTAAAAAACTGCATATTCGGGGGTAATTTTATATGTCATATAGGTGAGGTAAAAGAAGATCAATTTAAAATTTTACCTCTCCGGGTGGTCTGGAATAATCAACCGGGCTCCTTCCCGTGATTATTTCCATAAGTAAAACTCCAAAGCTATAGATATCGCTTCCTTCATTAAGCATCCCCGTGCATGCATAGTCGGGCGACACATATCTACAGATACCATTGATGGTAAGAATTGTGTTACTGGGCTATATATGGTACAAATTGAAGAGGTCAAAATAAACTAACCCAAATGTTCCCATTACTCGTGTAGTCACGTAGCTTTTCTCAGATTCAAGTAACTTGGCGAGTCCAAAATCAGCTACTTTTGCGTTCCATTTTTTGTCCAGAAGAATATTGCTAGATTTAATATCACGGTGAACAACTTTTGGTTCCAAGCCTTCGTGTAAATATGCCAATCTAAACAGGAAATGACATATAATTGAAATGTTAGGGAGGAGTGGATGTTAATATGTTTAAATCTACCTTGCATAATATAATATGAGTAGGTCAATTTGGGTTACGTTTTTATCTGTAACGGGTCAAACAGATCAAAATTCTCAAAAGATGCATCTTAAAACAACAGAATCTCATAAATCATTTAACGTAAAACACATGTAGTGATATTGTAAATAGAAGGTTTTTTCCATCATATATAACACACTAACAATTTATAAAGAAAAGTTAACATCTGCTAAATGTGTTTCGGGTCAACCTCCCATTTCCCACCCCGCACCAAAGGCTACATTTGCACTGAACCCTTACCTAACCCATCACCCACCCACTTTGACACCTAGTAAAATCTGTTAAATGTGTTTCCTTGAATTTTTGCAAGAAAAGATATCGAACAAAAATCGCCCTGCAATATAAGATCAAGGAAAAGAAGAATACACGAGCATACCCTTTGGCAGTTCCAATAGCAATCTTCATGCGGATGTCCCATGTTAGAGCACGCGTAAGTCCCATGTCTCCATGCAGCCATTGTTCCAAATTTCCGTTGTCAATGTACTCATATACAAGCATCCTGTATGGTAGGGATGAACACAACAAACCCAAATATTAAAAGACACTGCATGGAAACTTACTGTTTGCTACGTTAATCATTTCATATTACCAAGTTATGTAGGAAAAAAGAAAAGCTGGTTCGGTGTCATATATAACGCATTTAAACAGAACCCGAACCAAATCAAAGTTACACATAGGAACTCAAATTCATTGCATTATAAAATGTTCAAAACAATTTAGAAACAAAAACAAGGATACCTCTTAGCACCTTCTACACAGAATCCAATCAAACCAACAAGGTTTTTATGCCTTACTTTGCCAATGGCTTCAACCTCCACTTTGAATTCCCTTTCTGCCTGCCCCCTACACATTTAGGTCAAAACAAACAAGCTTTAACACATATCCAATAATCCAAATAGACAGTACACATTTGACTGGTTGGGTCAAAAACAACTTTTAACACAGATGGTGTTCGGGTTGATTTCATAACACTTTCAGTTGATTTTGAAGTTTATCAGTACTTAATTAATATCTTAAATATGATTAAGAAAAACTATAAACATTTCGTATAAAAAATTACACCATTTTCAAATAAGTTGCTTGAAAGTTGAAATTGTGATTGTAGGTCAACTATGGTACGTGTCATGTCGGGAACCCTCCTCCAATGCCGACAAATTTGAAATTTGAAAACCTTCATACCAGTCTCCAAGAGATTGCTGCAATTAGTGGGTTGATTCTAATAATCTGGCATTTGATGTTCACGAGGTTACTAATTACTCACCGAATGCTGCTTAGCCTATTAATTAATCATATGTTTCCTAACTCAAAATTTGACGGTGAAATGAGTGAGTACTATATCTCATTTTATAAATTAAAGGGTTGACTCTTATCAATATTTAATAGCAATATGCTTTGGCAACTATTATTGTAATAGCATGTATCATAGAATATTATTATTATATTTATATTTAAGAAATGTATTTTAATAGGACCGTACTAGTTCACTCTTCAGACCGTCTTCGGTAACTTCATAATAGTTAAAAACTAAAAAAAAAATTATATTTATATTTAAGCAATGTATTTAAATAGGACCGGTTAAATATTGTCTTACTGTCCACTGTTCAGACCGTCTTCGGTAACTTCATAATAGTTAAAAACTAAAAAAAAAATATAAATCATATAAAAGCCTATGTTAGAAATGAATCAGTCATAAGTTTTTAAAACAAAAAGAGTATAAAAAAAAAACAAAAAAAAAAAACAAGATTTTGAAGATCAGGTTCAACCACCAGTCTCGTTCAACCAGTTCGACCGATAACCGGCCGCTCCAAATAGCTGATGAGGTTATAAGAAAAGTCGAAAAGTGTGTTTAACTATATCGTGTATCTTTGATAAAAATAAAAAATAAAAAAAAGTAATAGGTACCATTCTTTTTGTATCTTTTGGTTTCTGAATTTCTTGTAAAATTATTACTAATAAAATAATAAATTTTTTTTTTTCAATCGTATTCATACAAACCTCAAATTTGATACATTAATATGACAATTTCAACACTTAAAAAAGTTATCGATTAAATCAAAGTTTTTATAGAAGCCAGAGAGTAATGAATTAACCCAATAACCTTCCTCTGCCACCCAAAACCATAACGTCGTGGTGATATCAGATCTAGAACATCCTCTGCCCTCAATTTCCATATTAAACTTTCAAACAAATCTCCATTTGTAAGCAATCAAACATGCAATCAACAAACACAATTCAAAATCAACGATAACAAACACAATAATAAACTCACCGATTATCCAGAAGATTCTTCACCGCCACCGACGAACCATCAGGCAACACCCCTCGGTACACCACACCGTACCCCCCTTCTCCGATCACGTTCTTCTCCGCAAATCCATCAGTCGCAATTTCAAGCTCACTCAAACCGAACCACCGACCCCAACCAATGCCGCTCAAATCCTCCACCGGCACCGACGATCCCGCACCCTCGCTCCCGCTACCGCTCGTTCCCGCACCGGTGCCGGACCCCGATCCAGAGCCCGAGCCCGAAACGTTGCTTCCAGAACTATCATTCTCCAATTTTCCCCCAACGACTTTGATAATCTGTTTACTAGCTTTACTCTCGTCTCCATCGTCACTGTCCAACTCAAACATACTAATCAACGTTTTCACAGCTTTCTCGTTCTGATCTACGCATTTCGCATCCGCTTCGACGTTAACCGTTTCCGACGCCAACGGAAACAGTACGGAGCTCCGTGATCTTCTCCGTTTCGATTTGTAAAGGAGAAAGAGGAATAACAGTAAGAGAATCGTCGTTAAACCGGCGATTGTAACGGCGATCACGACGTAGAGTTTTTGCCCTAGGATCGGCGTTTTGGATGAGAGGATTTTGACGGAGAAGTGTCCGCCGGAGTGATTGCCGGAGTGTTGGCCGGAATCCGACATGGCTGGTGGTTTCCGGCGAGATTTGAAGGAGTTTGAAGAAGAAATAATAATATTGATTGCTGATGAAGAAGAAAGGGGAGCATTCAAATTGACTATAATGACAAAAGTTAAAGCGTGGCGAGAGTCAAGTGATTGCTTTTGTTGGAAGTGGGTCTGGGGTTTGGGAATATTACGGAAGTGCCACTCTGGTGTGTGTTATGGAATGTTATGAGTGTTACTGGAGTCGGTGTTTGAAGCTTTTGACTAGAGTTTGGATCTGCTTTAAGATTTGATCAAGTGGGGGTAATTAACTTTTTAGTGTATTGAAAAACTTAATATGATTTTCTAGTTCGATTTATCATTTTTATGAATGAATAATGAGTATCTATTATAGAGTAATTATTTTAGAAAATTAAGTTAATTTTAGTTTTACTTACTAAGTTTTAACTAAATTAATCATTTTACTACAAAAAATTGAAAACATCAATTTATCTCTAAAAGTTTCATATGTTGATTTAATTTTACTTTAAAAGTTTTATTATTTTGTATAAAATTAAAACAACTAATGAAACTTTTGGATTAAAATTGAAACAATTCATGAAACTTTTGAGGTAAATTGATGTTTTTAATCTTTTGTAGGAAAATAATTATTTTTAACAAAACTTAAGTAATAAAATTGAACTTAACTTTAAAAAATTATATTTATTATATTGTATTATATTATATGTATTATACTCTTTAAAAAATAACTAGTAACTAAATGAACAGTAAATAACAAGATTTTATGTTTGATATATTGGTTTTTAATGCAAGACTTATTCAGATTAGACGTCTTATTACGTGTCTTTGGAGTAAGGATCTAAAATTTATTTTCTTAAAGGTATGTTCTTTAAAGTTATATTATACTTTGTTCTTTTGATAAAGACTATTATTGGAAAAGAAAATTTTAATTTTAATAATGCAAACTTTAAATCATTTGTTAATAATTATTTTTGCCAAAATTTTATGTAGTAACACTTTTAACTTCTATTGTAGTTGTTAACGCAATCTTACTCTCGTAATCATCGTAAGTTCGTATTTCGTAACAACGCAAACGCACTTGATTTGCTCTTGATTCAAAATAGAGAGACGTACATATTTTGTAGTGCAAATTAAATATAAATTATATATTTTATTGCCAGCGGATAAAGTAACTGCTGGCAAATTTAATCTTGACCGTAGGATGATCCTTAGGATTAATCCGCACCCTATAAAGTCAACGGTTATAATGGGGTGTGACGGTTTTCAGCAGTTAGAAAAAGTATACACCACTTGACCAAGTCAGCCCACTTTGTCCGCTAAACTTGCTACACATATAATCCGCAAGAAAATGGTTTTGTTTTGGTTAATATAATCCTCACACTGATTGCACACGTCCCCGATATTTTCGTTGGTAACCGCTTGAAGTTGTCAATATAAAGCCTATATGAGTTTCAATTTCTTGCGTTGATTGTACAAATGACTCTGATCTGCAAGACCTGCACAGACTCATGGAAGAGAATGGTATCATAATATTGCATAAGAGCCTAAGGTATTTGCTTTGTTTGTGAAGATGATAATATGTTATCACATTATAGACTAACAGCCAATTTATTCTCTCTCTCTCTCTTTTTTTTGAATGCTTCTAGCTTCTAGAACTGAACCTTTAGTCGACATGCAATCAATAGTGATATGTTTACCCCTCGCTGGAATTGATCACGGAACATAACACAGCCACCGGATAGTATGAATTCGTGAATGGTATATCGGAGAGTAATGGCCGCTCATGGTGCTTGAAGGCTAATGCGACACAGAGGTGGATGAGCAGGCCATGATAACTGATTTCGGAGATGTTTCAGAGCGGGATACTCACATCAGCTACCAATCGAGGCAACCGATGGTCTGGCTATGTCGATCGCTCAGGTCACAGTGAGGCGGTGTAGGAGGTCGCACCCGACCGCTTTTAGCGGCTTCCCTTTCTCTCTGTCGTTCTCTCTCTCTCTCTCTCACTCTCATGTTGGGAAGAAACCAAATTTTGTTTGGAAGAAACGTTAGACGTTTGGTTTTCTGCTATTGTATTTTATATATTGTTTTTAAAAGAAATAAATAAATTGAGGTCCCACGTATGTATTCACTTTGACTTTGATTTAAACATTATAACTAATGCATAGAAACTAAAATATTTGTGTGTGGAGTCGCTGGAATTTGTATAATTCCACTACATTAAACAGTGGTAGCATTTGAAAACAATTATACCTATGACAATATAAAGGTAAATGGCTAACAGTATCGCTTATATAAATAACAATAGAAACATTTATAGCGGTGTTAATAATAGTGGTAATATCTAATAAATATAGTGACACCAAAAGTAAAATCAATAATACGAATACTAAAGTTTCTAATAATATTAAAAGAAGCTTATATAATAATAATAATAATAATAATAATAATAATAATAATAATAATAATAATAATAATAATAATAACAATAAAATTAATAATATAATTATAATTACTAATTAATAATATAATTATAATATGCTTATTTACAATAATTAGCATCCTAACGTTATTTAAAAAATTAAAAGTAATACACTTAAAATTACATCATTTGTAAATAGTATAACTGGTGATATTATTAATATTAACAACCATACTATTGTTACTACTAATACTAAAAGTGGTATGCTATTATTATAAATGATAATAGTTTTAAAAATATAATTATTTTTACAATTCCTACTACCATGCATGACTATTAATTTATTTTTTGATTTGACAAGGTTATATATGTTTTTATGCTTACATTGTTTATTACGTATTTTTTTTTACCTTTTACTTGTGAATTTCATATTGTAATATAACATTTACTGTGTAATTCTTTATGTACGTACTTGTGATTTGGTTTTACACTGAAAGGTGTTTGTTTATAATATCCTTCAATAAAATGCTGTTATTATGTGTTACGGTATCCGGTCACCGGACGGGTGTAAAACTAGATCATAATGGTTTCGTAAAATTGATTGTTCTTAACAATAAAATGAGAATTACGTAAAAGTAATGTTATTAATATTCTTATCTAAATACATTTTATGAGCCACATATAGAGTGAAACTTTCATATTTTTCATTAAAACAATTATTTCTAAATTCTAACATATAACTTTTATAGGGTCGGTTAGTATACAAAGTGATAAAAGCGTGCGAAATGTAAAACAATCTAGGCCCTTTTAAAAATGTTAGCGCTTAATATGCATTACGTGATAATTTCACCCCTTTTTACTAGAAAAATGGTAATGAGGCAATTTCAATACTCAAGTTATAATTTATAATAAGCGGCAGACAAAAACTTTTGCATAATAATTTATGAAACCATGCAAATTATATCATTTATTACGCAAGTTATAATAACATATACGCAAAGTACAAAACATATCACGCAAGACATTCAAAACTAGTTCTAGGCCATTCAAAATTAGTCCCAATTGAAAATTACGCAAGTTATACATTTTCACGCAAGGTTCTACTTGTATTACGCAAGCCATTTAAAGACTAGTTGTAAGCAATTCAAAACTAGTGATAAGTCATTGAAAACTAGATACAAGTCATTCAAGGTTCTTAATAATTACGCAAGATTCTTAATAAGTCATTCTAGTTTCTTATTAAATTACGCAAATTAGAATATTAAATACGCAAGGTTTTTCAAAACCTTCAACTTTCACCCGACACAGCAGTTGAAATATCACGCAATAAGGAGCAAAAATAAGTTGGCGAACAAAAACACCCCTTTGTGTGTAAACGCACAGAAGTGTCCTCCTATTGTTTTGCACACTTCGCATGATTTGATCATTTTGTATTGTAGACTTTCTCAACTTTTATATTATTTGGATCGATGTAAAATGAAACTGTTCAAAGGACATCGTAATATTATACTTCTCAATCAAATGGTTTTCATTTAAAATAGGGTTAATGGATTTAAATACTCCCAACTATTAGAAATTGGCCGCTGCCACCCCCAAGTATCATTTTGACAAATATAACTCCCAAGTAAACACTTTGGAATCTGTATCACCCACCGTTTGTCAAAACTCTAACAAATGAGCTGATTCATTTTGGTCATTGTGTCAAATAAATCAGCTCATTGTGTCATATACGTTCATTGTGTCATATATTATATATCATTTGTTAGGGTTTTGACAAACGACGAGTGATACAGACACTGAAGTGTTTACTTGGGAGTTATATTTCGTCAAAATGATACTTGGGGTGGCAGCGGCGAATTCCCAATAGTTGGGAGTATTTAAATCCATTAACCCTTTAAAATATTACAAAATACATGTTTAATGGTTTAAATATGATAAAGTAAATATTGTGTTTGGTGTAAAAACAATATATAAAGCATAATTATTATATGGATGTGGTTGATCACATTACCTTTTATAGAATAAGTTTACGGTACAAAGTGATAAATTCGTGCGAATAATATAAAATGATAACAACCATTGATCTAGGAGACAAACAGTTTAAATATAAGATGTAATAATCATGCAATAAATGTGACTGGAGGGGTAGATTTGAAAATAGGTTACAATTGTTGACTTTTTTCAAATTCTACATTTTTTAAACGCATATAAACTTTCTATACAACATTAGTTTTTTTTAAATACACCATAAAATTGAGCATTTTATCCTTTTTAATATGAGTATAATATTGCTATGCTTTTTTCATTAAAAAATAACATTAAAAAAAAAACGTTTGTGTTGTGCTTATAACTTGCTTGATTATATGCTACATAATTATGAACATAACGTGCGTAATTATGATATAACTCGCGTAATTATATTTTATAATGTGAGTAATTTTACTTTGCGTAGTTATAAATATAATTTGCGTAATAATATATAATTTGCGTAATTATGAATATATCTTGCGTAATTATGCACCTTATATGCGTAATTGTAGTGCGGACAAAACTATCATCTGCCAAAAAACACATGTCACGCCCTGATAATTTTTTACGCTTTACACGAAATTTACATTTTGTATACTAATCGACTTAAGTTCTGTAACATTAAACTCTAGGTATTAATATAGAGTAATTATCACCAAACCTACCTTGACTGCTAATGTACTTGACTAGTTGACCATTTAAGAGTCGAGAGTATTTTAATGAATCAACGACTTTCTTATATATATGAAAAAGGATGAGTTTGTTATTAAAAAATATTAATTAATTTATATGTATGAACTAGTGTTTTTACCCGTCGCGCGTTACGGCAGGGGCGTACGCGGCGTGATAAAATATAAAATACAATCGAGCTGTCTCGATTCCAAATTAAATTTATATCGGAATGTAGACTAATTTGAATGTACCAAGTCGAATAAAAAGTGTCATATTTTACGCGACTTTAAATAAAATTCACGTTGAATCCTAGCCCGACTAAAAGAGCATATAAGCGTGATAAAGTATAGACTACAATCACTTGGTCTCATTTCCAAACTAAGTTTATGTCGAAATTTAAAGTAACTCGAATATATAACTTCATATGAAAACGTATTATATCTGACCGACTCGTTTCCCCACAAAATTTACTTCAAAACGTAAACAAACTCAAAACATACTTAAAAATAGGCACGTACACGTTTTATTTTGACCTAGCTCGTTTCCAAATATAGTTTACGTTAAAATGTAGACAGACTCGAATTTATATCGGCTTATAGCGTCTTATATTGTGAAAAAAAGTAAAAGTTTTTCTATTATTTAAATAGAAGAATAACATACTTTACTTAAAATCACTTGTTGAGGTGCAACTAACGGTGAACAACCAACATTTTAGATGTTTTGTTTAAAAAACAAAACTTATACGTAAACCCGAGAATCGTGCGAATACGTTAAAAAATAACGTCAAAATGTTGAAATGTAAATTATTTTAATCGATTGACATGTGGATTCGTTATGTGTGTTGCGATGATTACATTAACGTTATTAAGTGCGTAGAATAAACATATGAGTTTACGACGTCGCTGTTTGAAGTTTAAAACATATATATAAACCAACATTATGTCTCACGCATTACGATATAGTAATTTAAAAATAAATCAAAGCAAAAAAGATATAAGAAAAATGTTAAAGAAAAATATCAAAGAAAACACAGAAAGAAAAAAAATGGAAACTTGCGATAATCGAACTTGAATCTCACAATTAAAAGTCCAAGGCTTTAACCATCAAACCATCACCATCTTATGGATACATTTGGAAACAAATATATTTATGTAGAAGTGAAGTAGGTGGCTTTGGGGACGTTAGTAATTGAGTTATAGTATAATGTACACTTTGTTAGCAGATGTAAAATTACAATATTTCTATGAAAGAATAGTTCATGATTATAGAAAATAACATGGGAAAATTTTCAAACCACTTGATAAATTAAGTTTACAATAATAGCTATTGATTTTAAAAATAATTAAAATATTTAACGAATCAAAATATGATAAATGTTTAAATATCTCTAGATAACAATACTAATGCTTGTGATATCACTGGCTTTATGACTCTAGCAATGCCAATGTATGGGGTATCGCTAGTGTATCGTCAAAAAAATTAAAAAAAAATTACATATTGCCGGCCAGAGATACACGGACCCTCGTGTAGAGCCCAAAAAAATTAAAATATAAAATTTTGGTACCTCCGGCTAGCGATACGCCGTCCCTCGTGTATCGCCCATTTTTAAAAATATAAAAAAATTAAAAAAACTAGTACAAGTATATAAAAATATTACAAAAATAGTACAAGTATATTAATAAAAAATATTCGGTACGTTGTTTGCCTGCACATTTTATTCGGTATGTAACCATGTTTTTAAGTTCGTTTTCTTCTGGGTTTTGAGCTCCCAAAGTTGCAGATTTAGATTGATTCTTTAGAAGCCTCTATATTTTCATGATAAAGAAGGATTTTGGATGGTGAATGATATACGAGTGAAAGTGGCAAGGATTTTATAGTATTTACATAAATATTTTCATAATAAAAAATAAATTTTTTCCTATGATTTAAACAAAAAGTTAAATATGTTTAATGAATTATTTTAAAAAAATTAAAATTAGTATTTTCATTTTTATAAAGGGCGATACGGAATAAGTGGTGTATCGCCGGCGTATCTCCGAAAATAAACATTAAAAAAATGTCTAGCGATACCACATAGGACTCGTATCGCCGGCATGTCTCCAATATAAAAAATAGCTTTTAAAAAAAAGCCATGTGGGCTATATCACATGCATTAGTATCGCAATATGATGATATAATGGTTTTATTTAAAAATATTCCAGTCAACGGCTATATTTGAAAAAAAGTTTGCTCAAATGGCCATATTAGTAATTTTTCCCAAATAACAATGTGTTTGATGTAAGTTTTGTTAATTGTAACGTAATGGTTTATAAATTAAAAAGTGTAATAAAAAAACAATTAATACTCTTAATCAATGTTAGATCAAATTGTAGAAAAAAATTTGTTAAAAATGTATTTTAGGCGTAACCTTTACTTTTTTTTAGTTTATTTACTTTTTAAACATCCATAACTTGTATATATTAAATTATTTTTTAATAAAAATTACACCATTAAAACGAATATTATTTAATCTTTAAAACGAGTACGGTATTGTTATATATAAAAATTAAAAAATATTGTTTTTTAGCTTATATAATTATTGCTTGTAATTACGTCTTTCTTGTAGTTATTTGTGTCTTTCTATTCATCACTAGAAGATGAATACATGCCGTAAGACGAGTAAGTGCCGTGAGACAAGTACGTACTGGAAGACGAGCGTCATCTGAAAGAAGAGTACATGCCTCGTGATCCATGACAAGACGAGCTCATGCCAGATGAATGTTATAATAACCTATAGGAAGACGAGGAAGACACAAATTCAAATATATCGTATAGTTAAATGTTTTAATTTATGTTTTATTATATTTATTTTCGTGTTAAATTACATTTTGATTATATTAAATTCCAACATATCGATTAAGAGAAATAAAATATACATTCATTAAAATTTATTAGATAAAAATTTTAAAATAAAAAAATATAAAAAACTAACAGTCATTAATTATAGAAACTAAATAGCATTATCAATTCTGATAATCTATAAGAACTGTCCAAACCGTCACATGTTTAAAAGTTGCACTCACGGGGAATTTCATATTGTTCTCGAGTCCTCGTTATAACTTCGTTAATGTTGTTCTGATTCCATACCATTTCACACTTGTTGAATACGTTATCGTAGATAACGTGAAAGTTCGAAATGTTTCTTCTCAAATCAAAGCACTTGGTTTAGTTGATCATTTTTACGATATTCGACATGTTGGAAATGCAAATAAGGTGTATGTTAACTCGCTCCCAAAACATTGATGAGTTTGTGATTGGTACTAGATTTTCTGAAAACTTGAGGGAAGCCTTTTGTTAAAAAGCCTTTTCCTTTTCGACTATACATGGAAGTAGGTTTTGTGAACAGCTTGAATTCTTTTTCTTAATTGGTAGAGAGTAAGAGGTTGTAAAAAGTGGAACGGAAAAAATTGTAAGAACTAATTATTATTTATAAGGGTAATATTTTGTAATTGGTCGACCGTTACCACCGCTAAAAAAAGAGTGGAGACATGATGAGATACAATGAATTTTCAACGAGTCGAGTTAAGAAAGTTTTCCCTGAATTTAGGGGACCGGTGTTATCAGTCGGGAGAAGTTTCCAGCGACTCGAGGGCTCGCTTTCCCCATGACAACTATGAATCCCCTTAGGGAGTGACAACAGTTCGATGGTTCAAATTGTGTAAGGTGTTTGATTAATAAGAGTATATTAAGAGTTGTTTTAAAAAATATTTAAAATAAACATTAAAAAATCACCATCTCTTTGAAAAAAAAATAGATAAAAGTTCCAAGATATAATTTTAATGTCAGTAGTATGGTATTGTAAAGATGTATGTGCATTTTTTTTTTCTTTTGATAACAACTTAGTTGGAAAAAGTTATCACCTTCTTAAGTATGGATATTTTTTTCTAACATGATACCATTAGACGAGAGTTTCTTTAAAATTAAAACTAGCCGATGCTTATGTGTGTTTTTAAGACTCTAAATTTCATGTGACGTCATATCATTCACTTTATGTTTTTTCACACTATCTCATTCTAAGAAAACGATTTAACCTTCTTTACTTCACCTCACAAATTTTAAATAATATGAAATGGCTATCTGTTTGTAAAGGGACCCACCATAAATGGTTTAACGCATGTTAACCCTTCCACGCCCCAACCTCTTAATGAACATTAACGTCCTAGGGGTGTGATGTTTAACGCCCTTAACGGGCCAAATCAGCATCAATGCCCTGGAGCATTAAGGTGCTTTGCATAGCATAAGTGACTTCCCCATAACTCACTACCATCGTTGTTCTTAATGATGAATCATCAATAAATAGTGCGAATGCTACCTATCTAACAGTCTGTGGGTAACACGTCATAAAATCGCCTTTACGTTATAAAGATTTATGATTAAATGATTTTGATACATACACTTGTACTTCGTGTTGTCAAATGGATAAAAGGAACTTATGAAATCAAATGATTTTGATACATACACCTGTAATTTCGTTATATAACGTGTTGTCGAAATGGACAAGAGGAACTTATGAAATTAAATGATTTGATACATACACTTGTACTTTCTAAAAATAACATGTGATTACAATTTATTACGTAATCGTTTCAAATTTCTAATTCATGGATACTTGTTTTATTCTAGAGATTGAGGTGCATAATTGTATCAAGACAATATGTCACAAATTTTCTTTTTTATTTGAGTTTTAAGTTACTAAAAGTTATATGAAAACTCAATAGTAAACTTTGACAAGAGTCATCCCAATCAAACAAATATTTCCGGTAGATAATTGGTAAGCAGGTATGGGGTTGGGTGTAATGATAATAGGTGTTCTCATCCTAACTAAAAGTTTTGGGTATGAGTTTTGGTGTTGACAGTTTATCTTGAATTAACTAGGTGCTATCTATTGGTGTAGTTTAGAAGTAGAAGTAGATACGTGTGTAAGTCGTCGTTTTAAAAATAAAGATAATTGAACAAAATTGAATAGATAACACAGATTCATAGATTCATCTTAGGCAAAATTAAAGGGTATGTGGTCTAAAGATACAATTTCATATAAGAAATTTTTTTATTTCTAAATGGTTGCGGGTTAAAAGTAAAACTAACGGGTATGTGAGCTATTCATTCTAAAAAAACCCAATGCTAAATATTAAATGATGCTTGGATTGATTATTAAAATGGTTTCTCTACTTATTATCTTTCTACTCTAATAAAATAGTAATTTGGGATAACACATGTCATCATCACATTCATCATTATCAAAATTTTCCCGCTTCTCTATCTTATTAAATAATTATCTTAATTACCAATTATATTATTTAATTTTTTAGAATAAAAATAGTTTTTTAATAAATTTAGAAAAAGATCTTATTAATGTTATTTGTAAAAAATAATTTTTATAAACAAAAAATAATTAAAATTAAAAATTATAATAATATTTTTTTTAAAATGATATTTTTTATATGGTTTGTTTTGAAACAAAATATTTATTTATTTTTTGTAAAAAAGTTTTAAAACAAAAGTTTAAAAAGTTGATATAACTATTTTATTGCATATTGTTCTTACTTATACATAATTTCAATCAAATTTTATCGTAAAATATCATTTATACTTAATAAATTTTTATTAAGTATAATATTTTATTTGTTCAACCCGTGTAATACATGGGTTTACTAAAACTAGTTATGTATATACAGCTAAATTATTCACCTGGTCGGTGAATTCATGCTCTAGGTTGGATATCGGTGAAAATATCATGTTAATTTTGTATAATTTGAAAAGTGAATGCTTATTATGAGAAAATTGACGAGTCATTTTTTTTTTTTTTTTTTTTTTTGGGAAAACTTCCCCTTGATATGTTTTTCTAACATCAATTTTTAGAAATTTTCTAGAAAAGAATCATCACATCTTGTATTCTATAGTATTCTGTAGGACTAAATTTGCATCCTTTTGATTAAAATGTATATCACTTATCAATAAAATATCCACTTGACTCTCCTTAACATCTGGTTGTTCATTTTAGCATCTAAAGTTATGTGGGTACGCCATTTAGCTAGAATTTAGTTCAAAATTAACTGCAAAACCTTTTTTCTAGATAATTTATAAACTAGTTCATTTAAGATTACAATTTTATTTAAGCAAGAAAACTGACTATATAAGATTACCTCAAATAACGATGTTTTAAAACTCAGTTTAATGTGATAATTCATTAACTGTGATGATTATTTAAAACATTAAAATGAATGTATTGTAGGGGAGAAATTTGTGGGTGAAAGGATAAAATTGTTGTTTATTGCACACATAACATCTTCGTTTTGCTCTAGATTTAGATCTTGAACTGCTATATTGACTCTTCTTATTACTTCTTTGTTCTGGTCTGCCCCTTACTAACAAACCATCAGAACCTTCTTCTTTAAAGTCACTTTTCTTGTGTAGTTCTTTTGAGTTCATAACCGCTATAACTTCCTCCATTGAAAGACACTCTCTTCCAAACATTAGTGTGTCCACTAGAATGTTTACATATTAGGCTCGATGAGGCTTAAGAATCTAAACGAGCTCATTATTTATATAAATAATAATAATTTTTATTTAATATAATAAATATATGTTTCATAATAATGACTATAATGAATATACAAATAAATAAACAAGATATATTTTGTTGCATAGTGGTGGGTCCAAATGAAGATCAAGAGAAATCATAAAAATCAATAAACCAAATCTGTAACTTTAATGTATTAAGATCAATGTCACATATTTTTTTAATAAAAAATATAAGCTTGTACTCTTGTGAAATCATGTGTACAAAAAGTCAAAAAAATATGAGTTATTGATCTTAATACATGAAAGATGTAGATTTGGTTTATTTGTTTTTATAGTTTCTTTTGGTTTCCATTTGAACCCCATCCTTGTTGCATAAATATGTGTACATATACATACACTTGTTATAAATACATATAAAATAATTATATATGTATACAAATAAAATAGTTAGTAAATAATAAAGGAACTTAGTCCAAAACTAGCTCAAGCATTATAAATTTCTCACCACTCACAAGTCAAGCTCAATCTTTTGGACATGGTGCTCAAAATGAGCCAAGATAGAGTCCTAGGTCTGATTAAGCTAACGAGGGATTTAGACGTGATCTGGTTCGGTTCGTTTACTCGATACCAACCTGAAAATAGGTGGGCATCATCCGTCCTTGATACCAAGAGAGGAAAATATATAGATTTGTATTTTTGCTGCAAAAGTTTATAACATTAATAGGGCTAAGGTGTTGTCTACCCCACTCAAATGGTAAGAGTTGAAAATTGAAATAGCATCATGAACAAATGATGAATATTAAAAGTAGATTTATTGAGCATGTTAATTGACTCTTAAAAAAATCCAAAAACTGAGTGATATATAAAAGAGCTAAGAAATTTAAAGGTTTATAAAAGAGTTAACAAAATAATATCAGGTCCACAAAACAGATGTTTATAAACTGAAAGATTCATAAAGTTGTTTTCTTCATAGAAAGTTGACTCAGTAATTCTCATTCACACCACATGATCTGAAACATCACGACCACTTAGACATGAATCTACTGATGTGGATGGATGATCATGTAGACACAAACCGGCTTACTCATCTCAATTACCTAAAAGGAATTTTGTTTACCTTAAATTTAAAGTTTTAGAAGTGTGAAAAGAACTAGATTATATCATAAACATCCCACAGCGAGACAAAAATCTCAGTTATGTAGTAGGTTTTGGGAATGGGTGAGATGGGGACAAACATTATCTGTATCCAACAGGATAAAAAGACTGCTTCCAAAAAGGCATCTTGCTCTGAAAACCTCATTTATAATGGAAAATACAGAAAAAATTTGAAAAACAAAAAAAAGAGAAAATTGCATAAATAGTCCCTGTGGTTTAATCAAATTGCGTGTTTAGTCCCTAAATTTTAAAAATTACAAAGATAGTCCAAACTTTTGTGTAATCATTGCATGTTTGGTCCCTGTCATTAAATTAATTCATTTTTTGTGCATTTTATAAAATTTAAATTAACTTTTAAATTTAATTTCAGGGACCAAAAGTGCAACGCCCGCATAAAAGTTTGGACTAACTTTGCACTTTTGTAAAATTTGGAGACCAAATTTGCAATGACTACACAAAAGTTTGAACTAACTTTGCAATTTTAAAAGTCTGGGGACCAATCTTGCAATCTGATCAAACCACAGGGACTATTTATGCAATTTTCTCAAAAAACAATACATAACAGTTTACAACAACAATTAGTATGAGATGCAATTAAGATCAGGTCTGATCCAAGACCGTTAGTTCTAACTAAAATTAGGCATGACTAACCGGTTCGGATGCCATGGCAAAGCACTCTCGAACCGGGGCTTTTGCCCAAATCAGATCATAAACTTCCAATAACAGTAACATCTTTAATAAATGACAGCCAATAAGATTTTGCAAATAATAATGCTATAGAATATAGAGATCCAAATGGTTCATAAACTTTCACTCGTTTCCGGTTCCTCCAGGAAAAAGAGTATGAAATTATGCAATTTATGCTTTCAAAATATCAAACTTGATGGAAAACATCATATAATGACCAAACAAGAGTAGAAAGGAAACCGTGATGCTATGTGGTTGAAGCCCTTGTCACCGAGGAAGTCCAAAGTCTAGGGAAAACCCGGAAAAAAAATCAGTCCCTAGAAGTCTCAATTAAAAGCTTGGGTATACAAATCAACCAAGAAACATAAAAGACATAAAGATTTTTAGGTCATATGACATCAAATCAATGATATTTCCTTATATGAACGGGACCTAGACAAATGACGTGAGGAAAATAGAATCTTATGGGAAATCCATGTGTCTAAAGAAAACTTCAAATACACGACCTCATAACAAAAGCCATATCGGAGTACAGGTCAGAAAAAAATGTGCATACATGGCGTTAATGTCAATGTAAATGTACATTTTGCCGTTAGCAACAAGATTAGCTTATTTTTACGCAGCTAATGAGCAAGACAATGAAAGTAGAGTGCTTTACCAGCTAAACATGTCAGAAAAAAATTTAGGGTTAAATGACAGATCAGGGTTATATATTCACATTGTGAGAAGGCGTGATGTGAGTGTATCTAAATGAATACTATGTTTATATATAGATCGCTTTTAATAGTATTTGCACTTTCATAAACTCAATTCCGATGGCGTCCAGTGAAACTTCATAGTTTAAGTCAGAAAAGATGTAGAATTGCCTCGAATAAAATGTATCAATTTGAGTACAAAGTTTAACTTTTGAACAAGCTGCAAGGTTTAAAATTGAGAACTTAGAACTAGAAGCAAACTTCAGTAACAAAAGATTAAAAGCAATATGCATGTTTTCATTTGCATTAATTGCCTTGATCAATCCCGCTGTCACAACGTTGATGCAAAACCTATAGCAGTAAGCAGAAGAACTAGTCAAAATCATATCTTTTCCTTCTTTATTCATCAATTCAACCCAAAAAACCACTAGGCTAAAGTTAAAACATTCAAAATGCAATCAAGGAGAAACACAAAATGACATGTCTAAAATGCACTATAAACATTGTATTTACTCATCTTGTATTCCAAAAGTTGAAACTTGAAACTACCATGGCATCCCTAACTTTACGTGATGATGATAATACATACTGATCATCTTAACGAGAGGCATATCCTATCAAATTACAAGTTCTTAATACTGAACACACGAAGGAAAACTGCATGATGTATTGATGTGATTATTTGAGAGTGAAATACGCAGTTTTAAGAAGCAATCCCAAATACCCCTAAGAATCTACACATCCTGTTTCTTTCTCTTATAAACTAAGATCGAATATATCAGTTCCTACACAGATGAAGCAACACTCATCATTAATAAAGTAACCTCAAGACCATTATAATCATCAGTCCATTCATTTCCAACTCTATCTAGGATTTCTTTTCACTTAAATGACAGAAAAATTGGCTAGAAAAAAAAAAAACAATCATATTCATAGAATTTGTAGAGAACTGTAATGACAGATAAATGAGGCAAATCACGAAATAATGCAGACATGAGCTATATTACAACACAAAACTTTACAAATTGAATAGAAGATCACATACCTTGAGAAAGCCAGCTCCAACAGGTGGATTCAACACCAATACTCGATCTAAGACGAGCTGATGCAATTGCACTGTGAAGAGGCACCATTGATTCAACCGTTCCCAAGGCTGCAACAATCCTGAAGAACAAAGACATTGAATTGATGAAATTTAAAATCTGTTCGTTATCAACGTGTGTTCGACTGTTTGTAAGAGTAGATTGTGAAATGCTAACCTTGAAGCTGCACGAGGAGCTGATCTTGCTGATGAATGAAATGAAGGAACGTGTACGGATTTGGGAATTAGGGTTCTTGAAATTAGATTTGATCCGGATGCAATTGTTCTCGCACCGGAGACGATCGCTGATCTGCTTGCGGAAGCCATCGGTTCTTTCAACCAGTGTTGTAAACCCTAGCTTGAACCCTTGTAGGATAGAAGAGTTGCATGATATGTACTATAAGCATGATTTGTTGTACGTTACACCATTTTACATTCAAAAAATAATCACATAATAGTAATCAAATTTAAAAAAATATTATAATCTGGTCACTCATACATATTTTTCTTAAATTAAATCATCATACCATCAAATCAAGTCACTATCGAATTATCTTATATCAACAAAGTAATGAAGGAGAATACATGGATGTTGGAATTTTCAATATATGCAATTATATTAAAAAATAAAAAGCTTATCAATTATGTTAAAAAAAAATAAAAAAAGTACCAAAAATTCACACCGCCGTTCCACGTCAGCATCAAAACAAAGAAAAAAAATATCCTAATTGAAACAAAAAGAAAAATAAAAATATGCTAAAAAACATGTAGAACGTTATAATTTAAATAAAACATAAAACCTAAGTGGCCTAATTGGAACATTTTTTAAACTTTATATAATTGAAACACTTTTAAAAATTGTTTACTATTTTACAAAGTTACCCTTTTACTAGTTTCACATTTACTCGACCCGACCCTCATATCAGCTACGGGTGTGTTTTTTACCCGAACCCGAACCAAATCAACCTAAACCCGGATAAGGACTAACCCGAGCAACTCAATCCGAAACGGGTTAACCCAATTAACCCGAATCTTATTTTTTTTTTAATTCAAAGATTTTTATATATGTGTATGTTTTGTTAGCGTTTACAATATTTGAAAATTGTGGTTTTCTAACTTTATATTTTATTGTTGTGGTTCGATTTTATGTTGTAAACTTTAAGATAATCACAATGTAATGCTCTTGAGCATTTAAAAATATGCATAAAAGAAGAGCGTGATTACGCAGAAGCTTTCAGATTAATATAGTAAACAAAATTTTGTATTGATAACTCATGTTAAATCTCATGCACGCATCTTGATGAGTTACGTACTACTTAAACAAACATTTGAGATAGCAAATAATTTAAAGCTTAACGGTTTATCCTAAATCCAAATACCGATTAACCCACCCCAATAAACTCGAAAACCGATTAAATATAGTACTTATTTGATTTGATTTTCAGGTTGATTTTCTATACCTAAAAACCCGATGGGCCCAATTCGAAGAACCCAAAACTTGATTATAAATGTGGAATCATAGAACATGAAATTTCTTTAAATTTGTAGTATTTGAATAGATTACAATTCTGAAGGTCTATACTTTTATAGATGTTAACTAACTTAGTATACAAATAATTATAGAAATTTAGTGGTTATTTTGTAGTTATGATATTAAAAGTGAATTTAATTCAGAATCTAACGTTCTAACGTTGCATGTGTGAGTCAAGCCTGCAATATTAAAATCAGTATCGAGTGTGAATCTTGTTTCAAGAAGACTCAACCGGGTATTAAAGATAGTTCAAAATGTAATTTAAAAGAAAACTAATTTAGTTTAATTTATTTTAGTCGAAGGTTTTAAACTTTTCTTAAGCCATTGAGTGTAGAGTCTGTGCCTGAGTGCCTCTACTAGAGAGGACACCAAGTTAGGAAGAAGAGAAAAGCTTACAAACTGGACTCGTAGGTTGGCCCACTGAGGCCCGGCCCAAATAAAAGAGAATTTTCTTAAATAAGCGACTTATTGTAATTGTTTACTTTTGTATAGGCATCAACGTGAATCAAAATATTTGAGGTTTTGAAAAAGAATAAATCATATTGTGGCATATATTGTTATACGTCACGTATAATTCTGTCGGCAACATAAAATGATACTTTGGATTAGGTGTGCAAACAAGCCGAGCTACTCGTGAGCTACTTGAGATCGAATCGATAAAAAACTCAGAGTCGAGCCTTATCGAGATTGAGACGAGCCCGGGCTTGAAAAAAATCTCATTTAATTATCGAGCTCGACCCTGAGCTCCACATATCAAACTCAAGCTGGCTAGCGAGCCTAATGAGCTTTTTACTTATATATTTTTATTTAATTTATAAAATCTTTTTATGCAAATAACTAATATTATATATAAAATTATGAAACAATTATATAATATGTATAATGTTATATATAAAACTAGGTTATAACCCCGTGTAATAAACAGGTTGCTAAATTTTAAATCTATATTATTCCCAATAAAGATTTTTTTATTACATATTTATGAAATATTATACAATTTTTAACTATATTTATTTTAAAATATAAATTACTTAATAAACATAATTATAGAAATCATTTAATAGGAGAGAGACAAAAGAGAATAAAAAACAATTAAAAATTTTTTATATAATTAATAGTAGAGAGAGACGGTAAAAAAATATTAAGTAGCCATGAAAGACTGACACGTGTCACTTAATATTTTTATTTATTAGTATCTATAGAATATAATAAAAGAAGGTTTTCTTTGCCACTTGTCATTCTCTTAAACAATCTTTTTGACACATGTCATTCATTTAGACATCATGAATTCATTTTCCCTTCAAAAGGGTATTATAGTAATTTAAACACTCAAACTAAATTCACTCTCTTAATAAAAATCAATTTTATTAATTGATATATTTTTCTCTCTCATTTAGATTTTTTAAAATCAAGCTATGTTTTTAAAAATAAACTTTATTAAAAAAATTAAGAATCATATCTTTTTATTTAAATAGAAATATAAAAAAACAAAAATTTTATATAATATAAAATTTTCTAAAACAGTAAACCTTTTTGAAACATAATATTTTAAATTGCTTCTTTTTTTAAAAAAAATATAAAAAATATGAAATTTTCTAAAAGTAGTTTTTATTAAAACAACCAAAATAATTAGAAAACCAAAGTTTTAATATACAAGATTTTTATAAACAAAAATTTTTTAAAGTGAACTATTTTTAATAATAATAAATATTAAAAAAAATTTAAAATCGTTCTACTCTAATAAAAGAGTAAATGGGGTGCCACGTGTCAGCACCATAATCATTCTAAGAGAAATTTTCCCGCCTCTCTCTCCTATTAAATAATTACCTTAATTACTAAATAATATTATTTTAATACTTTTTAATATTTAATAAATTAAAAAAGAAATTTATTTATTAAGGTTATTTCTAAATAAATTGATATTTTTAAAAAGTCAATTTTTAAAAACAAAAAATAATCAAATTTGGGAGTTGTAATAAGAAAATTTTTAAAAATGACATTTTTATACGGTTTGTTTTAAAACAAAATGTTTATTTAAAAAAAAGTTGTAAAAACAAAATGTTAAAAAGTTAATATCATTATTTTATTATTTCAGTCATATCATATCTTATAATATTATTTTATAATTAATAAATTTATTATATTAATATTTTATTTATTCAACCCGTGTAATACACGGGTTTACTAAAGCTAGTATTAATATAAGAGAGTTAAAAAAATAGTATAATTGTTTTATTTATTGAACTATTACGTATATATAATTTTAATTATATCTTATATTAAAATATTGTAGTGTACTATTCGTGTTTATTATTAACTATAATACGTTTAATAAATGAGTTTTTAGCCTATCTATATATCTATCTATCTATATCAAAGAAAAATCTAAAATAAGACTTGATACAAATGTAAATTTTATCATACTAACTTTTTTTATTTCTTTTTATCATTACTAATAATATTGAATACTAATAATATTGATCATACCATTTTTATATTAAAATTTATATAATTTAATAAATTAAAATTTATTTTTTATTAAAAACACATTTTTTAAAAACAAAAGTTTTATAAAATACAGAATACAATAAACTTTTTTAAAAACAAATTCATTTTTTTAGACAACATATTTAAAACCCACATTTTTTATAAAATAAAAGTTTAAAAAATATATTATTATTTATTTACTTAATGTAACTATTCATATGCAATTATAATCATATTTTATTTTCAAACATAATTTTATAATTCATAAATTTTTATTACTAATTATTTAGTATTTTATTTAATCAACCAGTGTGATACACGGGGTACTAACCTATTAAATATATAAACTATAATTATATATAAATTTAAATATTAAAAAACAATAATTAAATAATAAACGAGTCGAGCTGATCCGAGCTCAAGATTTAAAAATAAAACTCGAAACGAGCAGAGCTCGAACTCGAGCTCTCTTAAAACAAAATGAGCCGAGTTCGAGTCTATACGAGTTCGGGTTCAACTCAGCTCGTTTACACTCCTATCTTGAATAAGACGCTTAGTTCTTTATACGTATTGTATAACTGCTTATGTAAACTTGTATAACTCTATACTCTATACGAGGCTTGGAGGAACATGGATCTAAATATCGGGCGCCGTTCGAAAAAAATAATCTAAATATCGGGTCCCATTGACAATGACCGTAATTAATGGAACATCTGGTGTCATTTATCCAGGAGTCTGACGTAAACAATCCGGGATAAAATATCTTCGTATTGAAAGTCACGTACTCACGTGAAGTAGCCCCACCTGAATAGAGGAAAAAGTATCTTAACTAACCATGGTTAGGTTTAACATCATTCCAAAATCCAAATTTCCAATCCTCACCTAACCCCAACTCCATAGCGCACTGCCGATTTAATCTCTTTATAGAATCACATCTAGCACACTTAACAATAACTATATGAAACAACAAGTTCATATAACATATTATAAATAAAGGTCGAATCCTTTACTAAATGAGTTTGATCACCCCAATTTAAAATGAATTTGCTTTTAAACACAACCCTCACCCTTTTACATGACTTAATGTATGGTTTCTTAAATTAATCAAAGTATTTTCTTTTAGAAAAGGTTTGCGGGTGTGTGTACCAATATTAAAAATAATCTCACTCTCACCACAAGAATGTAAAAAAGAAAATTTTTATTGCATTTCTTGTACACCTCATTCTGATAAAAAGCTTTTATGTTTAAACGTTAATTTCATAAATCCTGTATATAAAAGAATGATTTATTATTATAATCAAAACTTAAACATTAAGGATAATCAAAATCGAACTCAAGCCACCTCTCATGTGCCTTGAGTTTTATTTTTTCTAAAATTTAATTTTATCTTATTATTATATTTTAATATTAAAATTTGTTTTAAAGAAATTTTGTTTGCTAAAATACGTTTTAAAAAGTATTTTTCTCCATGGTTCGATGTAAATTTAAGTTTTTAAAATAGGCGATGTAAATTTTAGTTAAACCTACTAATTCGAATTAGACAAGCTAATCTCTTCTTTAAAACAGCGTCTTTGTTAAATGGTAAAAGAGTTGATTGAATATTATTGATAGCTTAGGTTACATTATATAGAGTTTACAATAAAATCCTAAAAACCTAAACGGGCCCGTGGGCTCAACCCTAATAATAATAATTACTAAACCCTAATAATAATATACTCTAATACCCACCCGCAGTCAAAGCGGTAGAGAATCGAACTCTTAGACTGTAATAAAAAAATAAACAAAGAACAATAAAAATAGTCTCGATCTCGGTCATTATCTTCAACCAAAATTCCATAATCTTGCAAACTCCAATCCAAAACCTTAAATGCAATCCGCAATATTAAATGATTATGTAATCATGTGGGGGCATCCAATGCGGCAGTGCGGCGTCGGCATAGGGCAAGGCGACGAACCGAAGTCCTAGGCGTCACTAGGGACTGTAGTCCTGTGGGTGGCGCAGCGGCAGACCGTAGTTCAGCAGGCGGCGCGGCAACAACAACATGATCAAGTGATCGGTATCCCAATCAAAAAGATAATAAAAAACAAGATGACGCCCAGCGACCGTGGTCATGCGGTGGTGTGTCATACCGAAGGCCGGTGACTGTGGCCAGACGGCGTTCCTCGGTGGCAACGAACCGTGGTCCGGCAAGAACAAGTGAAAGAAAAGAAACAAGAAAGATGGGATATGGCGATGGGTTTTGTGCGGAAGAAAGATTCGGCTAAAATGGCTTGAATCTAAAACCGAGACGAATCTTTATTAGAATGAAAAAGATAAGAAAACTAAAAGTAAAGAGAATGGACAGGGCGGCGGCGGCGGCACGCCGCCCTGTCTAGGGCTTGACCACGGTAGCGACGGCTAGGGTTTGTATTTTTGTGGTGGCACGACGGTGGTAGAAAGCCTAGGGTGGCTCTGATACCATGTTAAATGGTAAAAGAGTTGATTGAATATTATTGATAGCTTAGGTTACATTATATAGAGTTTACAATAAAACCCTAAAAACCTAAACGGGCCCGTGGGCTCAACCCTAATAATAATAATTACTAAACCCTCATAATAATATACTCTAGTAGTCTTTACCAATTAAGATCTCATCCTTCCCAAAGAGATGTTCGATAAATCTACATACATGTAAACATCACCGGTTGATATATCACAGTAAGATAAATTTGTTTCTATAACCACTCTATGGCATGAAAATTAGTAAATATAAGTGGAGAGAAAAGAGATTCAATTAGAGTGATAGAGAAAGATTTATGCATAGGGGTTTCGTTCCCTTCACATGCTATTTATTGCTATATTATGACAAGTGTGCATGATCCTAGAGAGCAGGGTCGGTTTGAGGATTGTAGTGTCCTCGATGAGCTGGAAAAAAGATACACATTGTCCCTGACAAATTAAATTGTATAAACTAATTCTTTTAACGAAAACAAACGTTTTAGCAATAAACAAAGTAAAATCATAGTACAATGATTTACCGTAATAGTTAACTAATAATTTGTTAGATTTAGGTATTACAATAAACATAACAAAATCATTTATTTTTCGAGTTACTCAATTGATCATCTAAATAATTAAACAACTAATAATGAAACATGACCCATGAAATTTAAATATTTTGTTTTCTAAAAAATGGCTTCCAATTGAGTAATTGGGTTAATAAACGAGCCCAAAAAATATATTTGGTTTAAAACATAATTGTTTAAATTTTTGATTGGATTATAATTTATAACAATTCTTTTATAAAAGTATATATAATATAAAAAAAATTAAAAAAAATTTGTGCCCTCTTAGTGAGTGAATCATGGATGCGAGTCCATCAGCCCCTCCTTAGGGCCAGCTTTATTTGAGAGTGGTCCCTCAAAATTTGATATGAAATGTGAATGTCTTTTTTCAACAGTTCAGGTTTATAAGTATTATATTCTTTGTATTGTTAACACATGCAAGTATCGGTGCGTTGTGTGACTCGACCCATATCTATGTTATCCGAGTTTGATCTTTTTTGGTAACACACGTCTACAAAACCAAATCTTACGTGTTAATTTACAAGTTATAGAAGCAGAAACGTATTAATCGTCAAAACTGTTACAAGGCTTTGTGTTTTATAAGCTTCCTCTTGCGAAGCTTAAAATATGATATTTTACTAATCATTTATCTACCCGAAATTAATAACGTTTATGTAAAAAATAATGACACAATTACGAAATAATAGTGATATAAACATCTGATCCTAGTGGTTAAGGGGGAGGTAGGAGGCTTTGTCTTTCTTGGAGGTCCAAGGTTTAAAACCTTAGCATTGACGAATATTACTAACTTAATGATACTAACTACTAACCACTAATCAGCCGTTAAAAAAAATATAAACATCTGACCCAAATCAACAATTAATAACTTTTATATCACGTAACACCTCTAAACCAAACCACGGTTAAACTGATAAATATCAAATAATAAATATCTAACCAGACGGCGCACTGCGCACCCGGAGCAAGTTAGCAAACTATCACTAAACTAAACTCTCCCCTTCCCTATATAACCACACCATCTTCAACGATCATCACTCACACCTGCAACTATCATCTTTAATCTCCATTATCTTTATATTCATCAATGGCTTCTGCCGACGTTGAGCACCGATGTTTCGTCGGAGGCCTCGCATGGGCAACCACCGCTCGATCACTCGAAGAAGCTTTCTCTCAATTCGGAGAGGTCGTCGACGCGAAGGTCCGTTTGTCGCAAAGTTCCGATTCAGATAGATGCTGATTCGGCTTTGTTTGATGAATCACACGATACGAATCTCTCTTCTGTTACTGTTACTATGGTTTACTTGATCTGTTACTAGTTGTGTTACTTTTACTGGTATCGAAAACGGTACGTTCATCCTCTTGTGCTATAAGAGACGACGATCGATCGATTTTACGATGCGGTTTATGTTGATGACTTGATGTTTACGTGATTTGTTGATTGAATTGTGAATTGATGTTGTTTTGTTGTGGCGTTGTTGTTGTTGTTCAGATCATTAACGATCGGGAGACTGGTAGATCTAGAGGATTTGGATTCGTCTCGTTTAGGGATGAACAGTCGATGAGAGATGCGATTGAAGGAATGAACGGTCAGAGTCTCGATGGGCGTAATATTACTGTGAACGAGGCTCAGTCGCGTAGCGGTGGCGGTGGTGGTGGTGGCAGTCGTCGTGACGGTGGTTACGGTGGTGGTCGGCGTGAGGGAGGATACGGTGGTGGTGAGCGTGGCTACGGTGGTGGATATGGTGGAGGACGTGATGGTGGTTACGGTGGTGGATCTGGTTACTCCAGGGGAGGTGGTGATTCTGAAGGCAACTGGAGAAATTAGGTTGGATTGATGGTTGTAGACTATGGGGATCTGCTATCGTGTTTTCTGTGTTATCTTAACCGTTTTTGACCTGTACTCGGTTGCTATTATGTTCGTTGTAGTTTGAATTATGAGAATTTGGTTATGGTATATCTCAATGATGATCACTATTGCAATCTGATAACGTTGCCATTATCGTTGAATTAGAGTTCTAACCCTCTAAGTTATCTATTTAACCTAGAAGATCAAATTTATGGTCAAAATGAAGTTTATTCTTGCCTCAACGGCCACAAAAATCAAAATCAAAAGATGAATCAAATTTCAATTGACAATTTGAGAGATTAGAGAAGGGGAGTGAGATCTGGTGAGGACTAGTAATGGTAGACCAATTGTAAACCTGTTTTTTTGTTGGTATGAGATTGGGGTCAGGAGGCGAGGAAGGAAACAAAAGATTGGGATGCAGCAGGGCTGTGAAGATTTCGAAGGTTATTTTTCTCGTTAAAAAATTATTTTATATTAAAAAAAAGAGTTAATTTTATTTTGTTTTCTCAGATTTGATAAAAATAATAATTTTTTTTAAAATATTAAAAACTTCAATTTACCTTCAAATGTTTTGTAATTTGTTTCAATTTTAATCTAAAAATTTCATCATTGTTTCAATTTGAATTTAAAATAATAAAATTTTTGAATTAAAATTAAAACAACTTATGAAATTTTTCTAAGTAAATTGATGTTTTTAATCTTTTAGATAAAAATAATTATTTTTATTAAATCTTAAATAATAAAATTGAAATTAATTTTAAAAAAAATCTAATTATTAAAATGTCTCCTTTAAACAAGTTGCGTGTCATCTATTTGAAAATTGTCGTAGTGTCTCCATCTTTAATATTATTTTTTTCATTGTTTACTTTTTTAATGTTGTTTTTTTCATTGTTTACTTTTTACATGGTAGGGTGTTTCTAGTGTAATGTTAGACGCCTTTAATAGAGTTGGATGTTTATATTCATAGTAGGATTAGAGGTCTTTATAATAAAATTAAATGCCTCAGCACGAAGTGATGGCCAAGACACCAATGATTTAATTTCCGTAATCGTTGGAGCACTCGGGTTTGCATACGGGTCGGGTTTACCCACCCCAACAGTATCCACGAATTGATCTCAAGCAATTCTACAACCCACGTAGCCAACTTCCATGCAAATGAAGATCCCACTTTCTTTTATTTTAATTATTTAGTTATTTTCAAGTTGTCGTAGATTTATTAATGTTGCAACTTTTAATTTTAATTATATTTTCCCTAAAGAGTAGGATCATGGCATAGTGGAGTAGTGGATGTAATTTCTTCTTTTAAGTAACTCACGATGTAATTCAAAAGAGGGGAATATATTATTTTGAGTTTATGTTCTTAGTTTTCTTTCTTTTGGAAAACAAGTTCTTCCATTGCTATCTCAAGGTTAGCAACTTGAGATAGTGATCTTGGATCCTAAATCAATACAGGTGGTGCGACTGTAGCCTGTTCTTGTTTTAGGCTGCTCAACGGTTCCATTCGAGGGGTGTGTCTGTAACTCGGGTCCCGTTGTTTTGTGTTCATTTCAATTTCGAAACCGATCCTTTCAACCATCTGAAGCCGGGTGTATATCACGAAGGGTCGTACGGTTAGACGTTTTTATATTACTGTCAAGCGTCTTTATGGTACGGTTAGACATTTAACCAGTGTGGCGGCGCCTTAATAGTATAGCCGGGTGCTTCCATAATTCGGTCATACATCTTTACACTATAGTCAACAGCTTTTATAGTAGGTTTGGACCCTTATATAATATGTTATGATGATTTTTTTTGAATATTTTAAGGGATTGACTTTTTGAAAAAGACCTTTAAAAAATTTTGATACAAAAATGAAATATCTTAAGGGATGACTTGTTAGTTGCTACTGTTCATACGAAACTTGTTGCTAATAACAAGTTTTTATTGATGAAATTGATTTATCGACATCTACTGTTTTTGTGTAGATAAAGAAAATAGAACTCCATAAAGTTTCATCTCATATTAGTTACTACTCCTTGATCGTTTATACCGCCCGGAATATTTTATGCATTTTACAAATGAAATGAAATATGACTACTGAAATTGTATTGTACATCCAGAATAATCCTAAAAAAACATGGTATTTACTGATGAGATTGATTATTGATATGTGGTGTAGATAAAGAAGATGGTGTTCATAAACAAATACAAATACTGTTGAGTTCACTGACTCCACGTAAATCATGATGTAAACTTATCCATATGTTCGTGTCAACACAATTTTGTAGTGATCATTTTGTAAACAAATCTCATGATTAAAAAAACACTCTTCTGCATAACGTAAAATTTGCTCAATTTCAACACAAAACTTCATCATTACATATACTTGAAAGTTTGGATAGATTGTATAATTAATAATATACTTCTATCCTATTAAATGTTGCGATTTCATAATGCATATTAGAAGATGCCACAATATGGTTCGAAAACCGACTTTGAGTGTTCTGACACTTATTCCGTAGAGTCAAGAAGCAACATACCAGTGTCTACATTACTTATTCCGAGTCTAACGGGTTAACGATAACTCTTAGTCATGTGATCCCAGATCCGTGCCTGAATCAACTAGGTTATAAATTAAAATAGAGGACTAGGTTAAAACAGATGATCAAAGTTGTTTTAGAATGAATGATTATGAATCCATCTAATTTTTATGAGAGGCCCAAGTCAAAAAGATGTGTAGGCCCTAAGCAATGGACTTGGATTCAAAATTAGATTTATCAGCCTGCGAAATTATAGGCCCAATGTCATTCACGGTTCTATACTTCTATCGTTGGTTTTAAATAACTACGGAAGTCGGAAGTCGGAACATCTAACTGACCAAAGAATTCCTGAGTCAAAAACGCCCATGATATTAGCCTACTAGGGTTACACACTTACACATTGAGGGCTTTTTTAAAAAACCCGGTTTGGGTTGGAAACCAAATTGGTTTGGTGAGCGGGAGTCAAAACCGGTGTGAGGCCAAATCGGTTTGGGTTTGGAGGAGAAAATTCAGCGGGAGTCTAAACCGGTTTGGAGGAGAAAAGTCCGAACCCTTAGCCGACAGGTTTGGGTCGGTTTCCAACCTATAAAAAACCGGGATTTTTTATTTAATTTTTATACTTCTTTAAGTTTTTGTTTGTGTGAAAAAAGTGTAAAGTTAAACCAACAACATAACTAAAAATTCATTGGAGAGTTTCCAGAACGTAACAAGAGTATTGAGTGTTTTTGAGAATTTAGAGAGTAAAGAGCGTTTTTAAGTTGTTATGACTCAACCAAAACACCCGCTAATACTTATACCAACTTAAGAAGGGTAAAATGGTAAAAGAAAACACTAAAAACAGTCAAAAAGGGTCTCAAACGGTGAAAAAACGGTAATGTTACCGTTGGTAATGGCTAGGAAAAAACCGCTTTAGAAACCGGTTTGAATAAGCGGGGGAGGGGGGGGGGGGGGGATTGATGTTGTACCCGCGGCTTGGGTCGGGTTGAAATCGGTATTTTGGGCAATACCAACTTAGGTTTTGAACCGGTTTGAAACCCAAATCGGTTTTTTTGTTCCACCTATAGTTACACAACATTAAAACTTGTGAAGTGAACAAACAGGTCGGCCCAAACCCGAAACCCATAGTAAAATGTTTAAACAAAGAATATTCCAGTTGGAAAATATGTATATTATATTATTAGAAGATGGATACTAATGTAAACCTCACGATGTATTATGAGTATAACGAGTTAAATAAAACTAGTTTTATTTACCCGTCGCGCGTTGCGACGACGGCGTGCATGGCGTGATAAAGTAAAAAATATAATCGACCTGTCTCGATTCTGAACTAAATTTTGTATCGGGATGTGAAGCAATTCAAATACATACCGTCCAATAAAAACGTATTATATTTGACGCGATTCCGAATAAAATTTACGTTGATTCATAGCTCAACCCAAAACACATATAAAAACAAAACACGTGCAGCAACGCCGTGTGAGGCATGGGTCTAATTTCCAAACTACTTTTATGTTGAAATGGAAAGTAACTCAAATTTATAACTTCAAATGAATACGAATTATATTTAACCAGACTTGTTTCCCCATAAACTTACATCAAAACATAAACAAACTCAAAACATACTTAAAAATAGGCACATAGACGTTTTATTTTGACCTAGCTCGTTTCCGAATAAAATTTTCGTTAAAATATAGACAAACTCGAATCGGTTTACGTCTTACATTGTGAAAAAAGAATCAATGTTTTCTTATTGTTTATATAGACGAATAATATATTTTACTTAAACTCACTCGCCGAGGTGCAATTAACGGTGAACAACCAACGTTTTCGATGTTTTGTATCAAAAAAACAAAACTTATACGTAAACTCAAGTGTCGTACGAATGCATTAAAAATCATATCAAATCGTTGAAACATAATTTTTTTAATCGATTGACATGCGAATTCATTATGCGCATTGAAATGATGACATTAGCGTGATTAAATACGTAGAAGAAACATATGAATTTACGGGGTTATTGTTTTGGAGAATAAAACATATATATAAACTAGTATTATGTCTCGCCCGTTACGATTTAGTAATTTAAAAAAAGTAATTTAAAGTGAGAAAAATATAAGAAAAATGTTACAGGAGAAAATTCAAAAAAACCCAAAAAGAAAACATATATATAAGCCAGCATTATGTCTCGCCCGTTACGATTTAGTAATTGAAAAAAAGGTAATTTAAAGTGAAAAAATATAAGAAAAATGTTAAATAAAAAATATCAAAAGAACACCAAAGTGGTAGCCACATGGATCGAACCTACACCCCATGTTTAAAAACCCAAAGTTTTAACCGCTATGCCATTGCCACCTTTTGTATAAATTTAAAAATCAAAATATTTAGCTAGAAGGTAAGTCGGTGGTTTCGGCCAATAAATGAGTTATAGTACAGTTGTAAATGAAAACTAATCTAATAATATATTCTAGTTATGAAAATATTGGTACGGTAAACTCTACGTAATATATTTTCTTAATAACTATAGTGTAGTCGGAACGGAAGAAAATCAGATTATCACATTTGAAAACAAACAACGAATATGTTGGTATGATAACAACGTACAATCTTGAACAAATAAGAAAAGAAAAATCATAAGAATATAAACAGTAAGAATACTCAGCGATGCCAAGCATGAGCGGACCCGGAAGTTTCTTTCTATGAAGTTGGTATTTTCTGGTGTTTTCGGTTCTTGAGTGTATCTGAACCTAATGTTTGAATTTTCAATTTTGATAAATCGGGTAACATAAAATAAATACACTAACATTATAAAATAATTAATAAAAAACAATTTTTTTAGAAAAATTATACGTACCTCATAATATTATCTAAGGGTTATGCTGGTCTATTGTCTTGGATGTTTTGGGCTAATGAATGTTTTGATTTTTTGCTTAATTGATTTGCATTGGGAAGGATCTCATACAAAATATCTAAGTTATCTTTTCAAGAGTGTCACTTGATGATGACATTTCAAGCTACTATTATTACATAAAAAAAAAAAAAGGAATAATAAAACACAAATGTCAAATCAATGAGAGAATATACGAGAGAAGAGGCTTGACGGTACGTAATAACTATAATAAAACACTAATACATTTTTTTTATAAAATTCAACTCATAATATTATCAAAGGGTAACGTCGATCAACCCTTCCCCCTTCTTATTAGGTCCCACCATGATGTCAAGCGAGGGTCAAATCTAAGGCCTTGACAGCAGCGGCAAGAGGCCTAGCGGAAAGCTATGATGATAGGATGTACGACTATGATAGCAAAAGTAAAATAGTAAAACCTAATTAATATGTAAGTACAATGAAACCTAATCAAATCATATCTTTTAATCATAATAAATATCTTTATATATTTCGTGATGTGTACACCTAAAGTAAACTAAGGAACTATTTGGTAGACTTTTAGTAATTATTAACAGGTTATTTTTTAATGGTTCATAACTCTTAATAATTAAAAGTTAATTTTAATGTTAAATGATTAAAAGTTAACATCTCAATGATATCTTTTAACCCGGAGTCATATGATCCGTGCCATGAGTTAAGTGACACGTGTCTAAAATCGAGACCTAGGTTAAAGTGTCAAACAAACGATCAAAATTGTTGGGAATTATGGTTTTGAGTTTTGATTAGATGGAGCTAATTTATATGAGAGGCCCAATTCAAAGAATGAGTAGGCCTTTACTACTCTGCGAATGTTGTAGCCCAGTTGGTAATCGGCCCAGTGTCTCGTCTATGGTCCACTGTTGCATGTAATGGACTACTAACAGAATACCAAACTGACCAAAGAACTCCCGAGTCATAGCCTGGTTCTAGCCCATGATCACCCCCAATGGGCCGATACTAGACATACTATCTAAGCTTGTGAATTGAAAAGACAAGTAGGCCCAAACCCGAAACCCATATTAAATGCTTAAAGAAAGAATATAAAGAAACCCATATTATATTATAATATATATCTATATATATTAATACAAGATGTCGGTGGGTGCAGGAACATTTCACAACTTTATAGATTAGCCACTGCAGTATCTTATTTCATAACTTTACAAGTAGATTTGGTTGCTTTTTCCTCACCTTCATCACAGATTACTATAACCAGAGTTATTTTAGTAAATTTACAATACAAATGCTACGTGTTGCACTCTGCGCTTGCTTTTCACATTGAATCCGTCTGGAGATAGAGAGAGAAGATCATCTTCACAGCAAGAACCGCCTCCGGCACTCTACTTCTACGTTTCTCATCTCTCTGTCTCTATTTCGGTCTTCATCTTCTGAGAGAGATATAAAGAGTCGGTCGGTTTAGGGTTCAACAAGTTTCCGGCGACCAAGGTTAGATCTCGAACTTATTTGATATTTTCCGGTAGTGGTAGCTTTACTTGCTAACTGATTCGTCTAAATCTTACTCGCCAGGTTCGGTTTTTTAAATTTAAGTCTTTAATTTGGGTTCTCTCTGTATATTGACGATCGATTAGCGTTCCACTATGCAAATTTGACTTAAGAGGGAAATTTCAGTTAATTAGGCATATGCCCTGATCATGACATTGCTATAGTTATAAATCTTGATTTGCTCAGATGAGTGTGATTAGATATATGTTAGAAACATATTGTGCCAGATTCAACTTGAAATATATAAAACCTTATAAAACTAGAACTTCTTATTTGTTTAAATGAATTTGTTTGGAATTTGGATTTATATATATATCTCAATCACATTGTGTTCCATTGAATTCTGAATAATTGATATAAATTTCTTGCTTTTGCTTTCTGTGCTTAATCTTCCGGTGCATGCTTACTTGGATGAATGAAAAAAATAGGTTGTAAATGTAAATGGTGATGAATAGTGATGAAATGCATTTTCAAGCAATGGCATGCATGACACAACGAAAGTGGAAAGTATTGATTTGAGTTGTAATCGCAAATTTCTTAAATAGATTTCATTATGAACTAACTTCATACAATTGAATCTAGCCAATTCACATGCATAAGGAAGAACTGAATTTTCCTCTTATGTTCATATGAATTTCTTAAATGTTCATTCACTTGATTACATATTGTTCCAGGCTTTTTGGTGCTTCTCCTTAAATCATAAATGTTTGTTTCTGGCAATTAATGGTTTCAGGTAAGTTTTGTATTTTTAAGGATCTTTCTACTCTGAAGCGTTATCTGTTTGATGGTTTTTAGGCGAGTACCGAAGTTATATATAACATAAAGAAAACAATGAACACTTTCCTTTTAATTCAGCCTCTTCCCCATTCACCAATTATTCAAAACCAAGAAAACTTGTATAAATGTTTCAGGTATGTTTGTACGTTTGGCTTCTTCAATTCCACTCTTACATTGCACTAAAATAAATTTCAAATCAGAATACAAGAAAATGCAGAATTCAACTTTATTTGTGTGTTTTTAGTCATTATTCAAATTTGAAATCTGATGGGTGAATAAGGATACCTTCATTACCTTCAAGATTAATGTGTTAGGAGAAAGTTACAAACTTTATTAATTATGATTCCATTTGTATTTTTCCTACTTTAACATATCTACAAACAATTTTTGCTTTAGGTTTTTAGTAGATATGGAGATGATGAAAGAAAGGTTCTACAAATTATTGCTTGGTGAAGATATGTCTGGAAATCAACGATGGAAGAAGGTGACAACGAATCTTCCTTCAATTGCATGGACTGTGATTCGAGTTCCCGGCTAATCCCTTACGGGTTATGAGTTCAAAATCACCAGGCTAGAATTTTGACTAATTTTCATATTATCTGCTCTTTTCGTATACTTGATTTGTTCATGATAGAATGGTGTTCGTATGATAAACCGGCTGCAGTTACTTAACTCAAGAGTCAAAGTCAAGATGGGCAAAGCTATTGTAGTTTGGTTTGAAGGGATCATCTGTAGACCGTTGGTAAGTAGAATTTGCATAAAACGGGCTGCTAATATTCTTAGTAGTTAAATTTCCTGTTATATGTAAATTATTTGTAGTAGTGGCAAGTCACTCGAATTTGACTTTGACTTTGACTTCCCTTCTCCATTGATTCTCACATATGATGGTGTATACCTTGATTTTCTAAGATGTTAAGATTGTGCTACTGATATAGAAGTCTTTCAGATCAGGTATGGTGTACTTATTTGGTTATCTATATTATATTTCTAAGATGTTAAGATTTTCTAAAGTATAGTGTCAATATTTTAAGTCATGAAACTAAACTATTGTCTATGACCAATTGTATTTTTAAGTTATGGCTTATATTATATTTTATTAATTGCTTAGATGACCATATAAATTACAAGAAAATAGCTCCTTGTGTTCTTCCACATATATTTTTACATAATATAAAATAAATTTGCAAATTTTTATCCTGTATCTAAGTTGTTTAAAATCTGATTATCAAACCAAAACATGATTGACCATTTACGTGCATTATTGACCAAGTGTTTAGCTAAACATATAACAATGGAACTTGCAATACTATTTTATGTGAGATGGAATATGTACGGTCATTTTGTATTTTGTGTTTTGACCTTAACTTTTTTGACAGGTAACTACCGCTTAAAATATTGTATAGACATTGAAACCTTCAAACTGACCTCAGTAATATTTTTAGTTATTCACATACTTCGTAAAATTGTTATCTTTTATTCAGACTTGATTACTATGAATTTAATTTTTGCAATGATATAAAAGACCCGCGGCAACGCGCGGGCGTTTTTTACTAGTTCAAATGTTTAAAGAAAGAATACCGTTATAAGAATTGGTAGATGATCACACAAAACACACAAACCAACCCCCCCTCTAAAGTTCTTTGAATTGACTAATTACTTTGATCCTATTATGTTTTTAAAGTTTTAAATTAACCTATTATATATTGTTACTTAAGTTTCTAAAGTCTCGAATAAAGTTTCTTGAGTTGACGTTCTTATGTCCTTATTTTTATTTTATGTAAGTGTCGGTGTTAATTTAAGTTCGTTTATGCTTTGACGTAAATTATGTTCGGATATGAGTTGGGTCAATAATAAAACCCTTGCTAATTTTTATGTAATCTTTAAGTTGGTCTATATTTTGAAGCAAATTTTATTTGAAAATGAGTGAGGTCCAATATAATATGTTTGCATTCGATAATATAAATTCGAGTAACTTTACGATTTGAAGTAGTCGTTTGGACAACTGTAGACTAGTTATCTATTATTTATCAATTATATATAAGAGCATGATGAGTATATTTGCATATCATGTATTCTAATCATGGTAAATATTAGTACAATGAACTTTAGCTAATATATTCTTTTAAATACTTCAACGTAGTTGATGCGGGAGGAAATCAAACGCCTACATTTGAGTTGAACCATGGTGGTACAATAAAAAAAACATGCATTCTCGATCATATAAGAAAAAACCAATAAAATGTAAACAATAAGAAAACTCACTACAAATGGTGGCAACGATGATATCATCAAGAGGCATGCTGGTGACCAAAGTTACAACAATGATGACAAAAGAAAAATAAGTAAAACGTAATCAATACTTAAGTTAAATATGTCTCCACTCTCTACCTTTCTAGAGGAAGACGAGAGAGTGAAGTAAATAAAAAATGTCTTCATACAAGACGAAAGATTGAGGATTATGGTGATGACAAATCAAATCAGCACAAAAAGCGATACTAAGAAGAAGTGAAAAAAAATTTAATAACCTTTTGAAGACCAAAATAAAAATATGTAATAAAAATAATTAGAAATGAAACCTAATCAAACTTATCCTGAAAAAGTAGTACGTATAATAAAAACAATTGAAAAATGAAATCTAATCAAAACATATCCTCAAAAGTGAGGCAAATAAAAATATGTTCTTACATATTAATTTGATACTAGATTTCAACCTTTTGAGGACCAATTCTCCAACAATATTGCAGATTCCTATTCTTTTGACACTATGAGAGAGGGACTGCTCAAATAACTTATCATTTATATTCTATACAAAGGGGTAACTAACTACTAAAACACATATTTTTCGGATATCTGATGTCCAGGACTATTCAAAGTTCAACGATTTCAACTTGCGCGAATGGACGTACGAATCCAAAAAGTTCTAACTTTTGTTATATGATAGAATGATGCTTTTATGACAAAGCAATTTGAAGGTGCATCTCACTAAGTAATTGATGTTCAGATTCTCAGAGAAAGTTGCCTTGTTTATATGTTTTTGAGGTTAGTATAGGAATCTTTATTATTGGTCAATGTGGAATTCTCTAAATCTAGACCAACATTCACAGCATCAATTATTTAAATGACATACAACTCTAAGTTTGCAATTTTATCTGTTAAAAGTTATAGTTAACTTTATAGATATTATGTGTCTTAATAATCCTAAGGCTTTCATAATCTTTATGGTTCATCCCGCGAGTTAGAACAAAAGGTTGGCATGGTTCTTCCACTATAACATGAATTCTAGCGGAGGTGTTAGTTTCGATCTATATAATTTTCACTGATTTGATTTGGGTTGGTTTTATCTCAAGCTAGTGGGTCAAATAGTTTAATTTTTAAAAGAAAATTCGGCTAAAAGTCAGGGCCGGTCCTGAGGATTTTAATACCTTGGACGAGCCGGGGAAAAAAGGCCCATGGGACCTAACGACTTAAATTATATAAACTAATTTTTTTAAATGAAAACAAACGCTTTAACAATAAACATAGCAATATCATAGTATTATAATGACATGCCGTAATAGTTAACCAATAACTCGTGAAGCTCTCCTAGCATTCTTGATAGCAAATTGGTTTATAACATTTTCGTAGTTTATAGTCTCTCGCTTTCTATAGCTATCATTGCCAATCCGCTAATTAATCCGCTAACTTTGAATAAAACAAAATTTGTGGGCTACCCTATAAATTACTTTGTGGACTTTAATTATAATATTTAAATATTTTAGTGGGCTATTTGTTGAGTAATTAGGTTAATAAGATGGGCTCAAAAAAATTATATTTGGTTTAAACATAATTGGTTTAAGTTTTTAATTTTAGTATACCTTATAATTACTTATTTTTATAATTATAAATATAATATATAAAAGTTTTAAAAAATTTTGTACCCCCTGAACGATTGAGCCCTGGACGGGAGTCCATGCCGCCCCTCCTCAGGGCCGGCCATGCTAAAAGTAAAACAGGCCGAAGTGGTTGGAAGTGACCAAGACGTCTATTTTTAATAAATAGAACCTTCCAACAAACTACTTGGATTATTTTTGTAAGAATATGGTTTATGTAATCATTATTAATGCATGAGTTACTTATCAGTTTAATATTGGACAAAAACAACCTAGGGGGTCAATTCGGCACGTCTTGATCTTCCTCCTCATTTGTTTCAAATCAAAGTTGTTTTAAACCAGTACCCAACCTACATCTCTTAACACCTGAAGAGGGTATTTTAACTCCTTTCAGAGCATGCACAATAACATCTTAATCTTCATCTTCATATTCATCTCTATAATTCAATTAAGAGTCAATTACATAAATAGTCCCTGTGGTTTATTTAAAGTAACAGGTTTGGGTACTAACCAAAAAAAGTAACAGGTTGGGGTACTATGTTTTCAATTTTGTAACTAGATTGGGTATTAAGACTAACAGACGTTAACTTTTCTGTTAAATTTAGTTTATATGACCAAAATACCCTTTGAGGGACTACTTTTGTAAACTTACCTTTTTTTTTTTTAAATCAGGGACTATTTGTGTAATTTAGTTATAACCAACCCCAACCCATCCTCCCACCATCAAAGCCCTTTTCCCACCACCACCATAGTTAAATCCACTACCGCCGCTACCCAACACCATTCATCCACCACCGTCGTCGCCCATCACCATTCATCCACCACCGCCGCTGCCCAACACCATTCATCCATCACCGTCGCCACCCATCACCATTCATCCACCACCGTCACCTGCCCATCACCATTCAATCCACCATCGCCGACATCTATCTCTGCAGGCCATCGCCCACCAGGCTCACCACCCAACCCTCCTGCCCACCAGCCACCAGCCCATAATCCAACACCCATAAGCACCACGATGACCAGCCACCATCACCAACATTACCGCATCATCACCCCCATCACAGCATCACCACCATCACTATCACCGCATCATCACCACCTCCACATTATCACCATCATCGCAACATCAACATCATCATCACCACCACCTTCACCATCACACCATCATCATCATCTCACCAAATCCCCTTCATATTCTGTTGTTAAACCCAACAAATTTAAAAAACCCCAAAATTGAGGTGGTGTGGTGGTAGGCGCCTGGATTTAGATCTAAATCAGAGAGTTTGGTGGTATATGGTGGCTAGATTGTGGTATATGATAGCTAGATGGCAGTGATAGTGACCCCGGTACATGGTGGTGGTGGCTGGTCGGATGGATTTTAGGGTTTTATAGGGCAAAAAGAAAAGGGGAGTTAGTGATGATGCCTGATGGTGACGATGGACGGAGATGGATACGGTGGTGTGAGGTGGAGGCGGCGGTGATAGGCGATGGTGGTGACCGGCGGTGATAGGCGACAGTGGTGACCGGCGGTGATAGGCGACAGTGGTGACTGGCGGTGATAGATGTGAAAATAATATACACACACACACACACACACATATATATATACATATATATGTGTGTGTGTTATATAATATTATTTTAATTAAATTACACTAGTGGTCCCTCCAGTTTACATAATAAGTCATTTAAGGTGAAAAGACCAAAATACTCTTATATTTAACAGAAAATTTAACGTCTGTTAGTGTTAATACTCAAACTTGTTACAAAATTAAAAGTGAGTACTCAAACTTGTTACTTTTTTTGCTTAGTACCCAAACCCGTTACTTTAGATAAACCACAGGGACTATTTATGTAATTAAGTCTTCAATTAATATCACATTTCTCTAAATTTTATCTTTAAATTTGTTTAATTTGTCACATCTCATTTTCAATCTATATCTCCATCTCACTCACAGGTCACAAACATTTATTTTATTATTTTTTTCTCTCACTTAAACACATAAAAATTACAGAGAGTGATAAATAGTTAATCTTTATATTTAAAAACTATTTATAAACTATAAAATTTAAAGATTGAGATGGAGATATAGATCCTCACAAAAAGGTGTAAAATAAAAAAAATTTAAATAATAGAGATAGAGATATATATAAAGACTCTATTGTCAAAACTTCCCTTTTAATAATAGAGACAGAGATATATATAAAGACTCTATGGTCAAAATTTTAAAGTAAAAAAATTTCAGGATTTTTAACATTTTGATCATGCTTTCAAGTCATAGTTTTGTGGTTGCAGAATAAACGACGTCGATTGTTCAGTGCAACCGGGGTATTCTAGGCCAAGTAATTTGTTAAAAGTTAGAAACATTGTTGTCCTAGGATGAACCTCAAGGAGTGTGACTACATTATGGAATATATGGTTGCCCCATGGAGATATGCATTCTGCCACTAAAAGTGAATATGATTCCATTCACTGGTCATAAGGGTTAAAGGAGTAGCATATTCTCTGATTTCTTTGACATCTACAAAGTATATTAGCTTACAAGTTCCAATACGTAGAGTATTGCTTGAGTTCATCGAGTCCAATACGACCCACAAACATATTGAATACGCGTGTGACCTTGACCATATACATGAATTGTTGACCACATGATCAATTGAACGGATGGTAATGATTTATTATATCTTGATGTACCTAGCATACGAGTGATAACTGATTCGGGCCCTAAGGGGACATAATGATGATAAATGGTGTACCTTGATACAAAAGATTATGGGTTATGGGTTACGCAAGGTGCGCGTTATGGTGATTTAATAAGTGATTGGGGAAAAACAACAAACTAGAAACAAATTTACTCTTAGCTTAATTTAAAAAATTATAAACGAATAAAACCATTACATGAGGTCCTTATTAGACCATATTATTAGGATTTAGTAATAATTATTACTAAACCCTAATAATATGATCTATTAGTCCTTTTCATAGGGAAATTCTAATTATGGTAGTTATTACCAAATAGTGTGAATTCAAAATTGAGAGCCTAGTCTTGAAAATCAAATGCCTTAACTAATAAACTTAAAAATTCACGTGTTCTTACAACAAAATAAAATAAATCAAAATCACTAGTATTGAGGGGAAATGGTCAAAGTTAAAATCCGGTCTCCAGATAAGAGAATCTGGTTCCAAGAGTCAGGCAAACCACTAGTGGCATTTGTTACAACAACGACCTATAATATGTTTGAGCCTTGTTCTTAGTTGCTCCACATATGAATTTGCCCGACTCTTGGATCAGCTCCGTATTACAAATTTATATAATACAAATTTGGTTTAAAGATACAAAAGCTAATCCAAGTCTTTTGCCAAACAGACAATAGAAAACAAAAAGATTCTTATATTACTAGAGGTACAAAAGCACATATCATAAATGAGTATCAAATACATGAATATGAAGATTTGTATTTATCCTTGTTTGGAGTAAAGAGCCAGCTAAATAGTCCATTGACAGCCAATGTTGGCTCCACAACCTAGTAAAAATGGAAACTTTGGCCTATAAACAAACAAATGTATCTTCACATATATGATATATCCTACTATTGTTGATCCTTGATTAAGAGTTGCTAAACTTATTTTCTAGTTAATCAGTAAATTCCGTCAATCGGATTTGTATAGCAAATGGCCACGAGGAGTTATGACGTCATAATAGTTTTTGTATCAGTTTGATCTGAACCCGTTTTGACCCATTACCTGACCCAAACCGTCCTATCTGTTTCGCTAGGCTTAAACAATCAACATTGGAATTTGGTAAACCCCTTGAGGTATTCTGTATGGATAACACATATTAAGGTTTTTTTTATAAACAATGGAGTTAAAAGAATCATTGTACGGAAACACAGGTAGCCAGCTATAAACCTTGGAGTTTTGTTCAGGACAAAGTACATCTGAAGATAACCAACGAAGGGCTATTTCTTTTCTAGTGAAATCTAGCTCCGGCCCAGCCCGGGCCCTGGTTATTTTCCTAACTTGGGACTAAACCGCGTTGCTAAACCTAATTCACGTGCGCGTGATATCAATATTTATATTTGAAGTTTATACGTACATCGCGCTATTTTAGAACCATGATATTGTATTACAGAAAGGATATTGTAACCACCCAACAACATGTCACTAGCAAAGATGAAAAGAAATGGTTCTTGAAGATATTGATTCTACATAAACTTCCCATCCTACTCACTTTTATGATGCTTAACGAGGCGAATCATTAGAGATTCTTCTCGTTTCGCTATCTTTATATGCCAACTAGCGCGACCCCGCTTTCCCCCTCCCTTGGAGCCTATAAAAGACACACATTTGCCACATATTAACTCAGTATCATCTCACAAGTGTTCGCTTATACAGTTATACTACTTTGTCTAGCTTTTTGCTGTCTGTACTCGCCAACACTTCATTCGCGTATTTGTTTCCTATAGTTGTAGTGCTTATATGGCATCTAGCTCAATGTCTTCACGCGGGTCGGGCTCATGGACCGCTAAGCAGAACAAGGCGTTTGAGAAGGCGCTGGCGGTGTTTGACAAAGATACACCTGACAGGTGGCATAACGTCGCCAAGGCTGTTGGCGGCAAAACTGCAGAGGAAGTGAAGCAGCATTATCAGGTCCTTGTGGAGGATGTTAAGCACATCGAAAGTGGTCGAGTTCCTTATCCCAATTATCGGACCACCGGATGATCATACGTAAGGTAATTGTAGCAATAACTTACAATGTGAGTTGCTTATAATAAGGGATACTGAGTCATAAGGAATCACCCGCCTCAAATAATATAAACGCGCTTTAAACGCATTAATGAATTTATATCTTTAAAATGCAGGATGACATCTCTAAAGCATAGACATGAACAAGCAGCAATAATAAAGATGCAAGGATTATGCAGTTGGATGCAAGCAGATATAACTAGTAATTTGGTTTTATTTTATTTCTTTGGTAATTGTATATCGGTAATGGGGTGAAGTTACATACTAATTGTGCTTCATTTGCATTTTCTGTAATCACAATGTTTGCTACTTTATGGATGTAATATTTCCAATTTGATTTGCACAACATCAATTGATGAATCTGACATGCAAACTAGTTCGTGTAGTTGTGTGTGTATACGTACATAATTACACACGTTATATTTACCACTTCAAAAATTAACAAAAAACAATATGATAATATTATACTGAAACTAAAGATAATAAAATTCTTAATTTTAAGTTACAAAATATTTAAATAAATAATAATTAATATAAAAATTATTTGTATTTAAAAAGCAATATAAATTTTTAAAACCAGAAAAACAAACAACAAAAGAGGCATTTCCGTTTTTACCTTTTAGTCATTTTACCTTTTATCTTATTTACGATCTTGTTATCGTTTTCATCTTAGACATAAAAAAACTAGATCAGTGATCCAAATTGACTTCGTACCAAAAACAAACTTCTTATTTCATCCTTGCATATGTGCGCGTGTGTATATCACTAGGGCTACTTCAGGGGTTTAAAGAGAAACAAAATCTTATGGCTCTTGTCTATATATTATTCTTAAATAGCAGGCTGAAGGAAGAGTGCTAACGTGGGGCCTGTGATTGACAACATAAACAAAATTAATTATAGTTTGATAGAAAACAACTTAATTAACTGAAAACGAATTAATTGCAAAGAAATAGATTAAATGATAAATAAATAACAATAGATTAAAGTAAAAAAGAAAAATAACTTGTAATCATAGATTAAAACCAAAACAAACAAAAATAAATTAAATAGACAAAATAACCATAGTAGCCATTGAGCATAAATCATGATCATACAATAGTAGTTAGTAGATTAGATGATTAATTGCAAAAAATAATTTAGAATTGATGAACCTAAAAATACCGTCAAAGTAAGCAGTTGATAAACTTTTTATGAACGAAATTTCATAAGTCGATCTCGATGAACCAGAAACGACTAAATGAAGTACAGGATACTGAAGACTCGAGCAATTGAAGTACAAAAGGCTTGATCTATTAATGCACAGAGGCGTCTCAACACCTATTGAGTCCTAAAACGAACCATGGAATCCGGACATGTTGGTGAATGAAAAAATAATTTATATATATATATATATATATATGAAAATCAAAAGCATCTCACCGACACAAATAAATATGTGTGATAATATTATCTTCCCACCAACACATTCTTATTCTCAACAACATTTCTTTCATCTAAAACATTTACAAAAATGTCATAAATAAACTTTCAGTCATTATGTCTAATCTTCTCGTTGCTCTTTAAAAACACAAATATTAATTGGATTATCACATATATAGATGAAAGTAGTTTCTTTTTTCAACTTTGGGAGCCCTTAAATTTGAGAGCCTTGGCCCTTAAATGGTTGTTTTAGTTGTTTGCATTATAGAGACGCCCCTATATATCGCTAACATAGACACATGTGATGAATCGAAAGACAATGAAACCATTTTTTGAATTTTGTGGTTCTCATCTGACAGTGTACCAATATCACATGAAAAGGAAACATTTGAATCGAGATCTTAGGCTCAACACATGTCGAGCCAAGGTCAAGCTTGACAAGGCTCATGTGAATGGTTGGGACACACACGAATGAATTGATGGATGGATAGACAAGCTTTTGTGGTTCTCATTTGACCATGTACCAATATCTCATGAAATGAAAAGATATGCATCGAGAACTTAGCCTCAAAATATAGACAAGATCAAGCTTGACAAATGACATGGCTCAAGTTAGTCTAGACTCTAGACAATTGCTTTAATATTTATATTAACGGTAGTTTCTATAAACAAACTTACTGAAAACTATGTAAGATAACAAAACTCATTTTAAATTACGGAAAAACAAAAAATCATGATGTTAAGTTAAAAACGCCTTTAGTAATTCCAAATATAAAACTGTCTGACGATATATATTTTGATCCTGTCTTTTGCGCTTGAACTTCAACATGAACTCGATAAAAGCTCAACATACTTTATAAAAGTTTGGCTCATTTACAGACTATAGAATAAGTTGCTAATCCAAAGGAAATGCCATACCATGAAAGCTAGATCAAACTGCCATTTTAATATTTAAACTACCTAATAACATATATGTGGCCAAAAGGTAAGCATGTTAGCAAAACCGAGTTATGAACGGAACTTTATGAATAGAATAAATGTTGGTTCTATAAGATTTTTTTCTCTTATTAAAGATGTATACGCATAAATTTTATAGAACCACCATTTGCTTCTATTAATGACACGAAGTATTTATGATTTTACACCCAAGTTGTGCATTTAGTGGTCTCACATTTTTTTCCCGAAAGGCGCGCATACATACTCATCTAATCCTACTTTTTATTTTACACTATTGCCATCAACCACATAAGAGGGACATCATTATATACACACAAGATAACTTCGAGTTGCATGCCTTTGATTTTAGTGTCTCACCAAACTTTCTAGATGTTAAAGTGTTTTTTTCTTAATGTTGTCTATTCTTTTCTCCTTGTACTAACAAAATGTTAAGCATGTCTTATTAAATGCTAAGTTGGGTCATTTTTTCTCATATTGCCATTAATCTTGTAAGAAGAATTGATCTTGAGAACTTTGTAGGCAGAATAAACACAAAGATATTTAGACAAGAATGTTGAGATAGAATATATAACCTCACGAGTACATTTGTCAAGGTCCTTACATGAGTGAACATTTAAAATTGTTGATTCAATATCAGTTTTATTAAACTCGTTTATTACACAGGTTGAATAAATATCATGTATTAACCACTTGAAGATGAATGTCCTTTCTACACACATTGATACCACTAAGCCACATGTCACTAAGGCATTTTAATATAGTTAACTCTAAATATCAATCAAATACTACTCATTGCCAATGCTTAATCTTTATAGCACGGCTAACGTGATAGCTGCTCGCACTTTCTCCCTCCTATCCCTTTCACAACTCCTAAAACAAACCCCCCAACTTCCTTTCTCCCTCCTCTTCACATAGCCGTTCTAGGTCGTTCATCCCAGAAACTTCACCGTTCTCTCTTCATCACCTCACGTACTCTTTCCTCAACCCCTCTCTCCCCTCCCCTTGCCTCTCTCTTTTTTCAAAAACACCTAAGAATGGACCATTGGAGATGTATTGTTAGGTTCAATACAAACTTTTTTGTTGGCAATTCATACACCCCTAAATTTCATTGTACTCCCTAAAACCATTAAATCAAGGGTGTTTTTTTATATATTTTGATACAACTAACCCTTAAAACATAATACTATGATTGTGGAACCAGATACTAGTCTAACTTCATCTTGCTACGAGCAAAAAAGCGTTCAAAACTCCACTTAAAAGCATATCGACTACAGAGATCGCTATGAAAATCACTAATTTGCAAAGCATGAAGCCACAACTATGGTAATGCACTAATCAGAAACAACCGTTTGCAGGGGCAATGAACTCTCAACTCCCTTGTTATCTGCATTTGTTTGTGAAACAGCCTTAGACAATCCAAACATCTACAATACACATGATAACACATATGTTAAGAATGAACATTGGGTTTGTGGGAGTACAGTTTTGTATTCGAGAAACAAACCTTTGAAATGGTCTTTTGGAAGCATGTTTTATGTTCATCCATGGAAGCATGTATGAACTCATCAATGTGATCTTTGACATCCTGCAAGAAAGTTGCATCTTCTGATTTCTTCCTTTGACATGATGTCATGACTGGAGCAGAATCGGAAGGACGAGATTGTTGACTTTTTTCTGTTTCCATTGTTGGTTTTGATGCTCAATAGATTGTTTTTACCTTCAAAAATTAGGAAAAAAGTTAAAATCACAAAATAAGGCCCTTATTAGATGACAAAAAGAATGAAAGATTACATGTATTCTCTCTATTGTTCATAAGGCCCTTATTTGATGACAATAAGTGTCTGATAAGTGATATGCACTCCATTTGCACAAAAAGCTCAACATTGATCCAAATAAGTTATGTGTTATTTCGTTTATCTTAACATAACGTTATAAACTTTTATGTCACACTTCAAATGATGTGAGCATGAAATTCAGTTAGTATTTTACCAAATGGTGAAGATTTTTAAATAAAAACAGAATCGCATAACTGCTCAAATTAGATAGCCAAAAGGAAACAAAAGCTTAATCCATTCTTCTAAGGAAAATGGTAACAACACTATGAAGATCTTGAATGTCAAAAATCTAATCATAAACATCAATAGGTCCTGACTATGAGAAAAGACAAATGCACATCTTAATTGAAATTTTTATCAAGAAAGAACAATCTGTAATGAACACCGGACATATCAAAAGTTCAAAACAAAACTAATGGCACAAAACTTCAATATTTTTTCATAATAATATATATATATTCACTGTATATTGAGCATTGATAAATTCAGAAAACATATTTGAATTCTAGAATTCTAAAGCCATAAGGAGGGAGACAATGATGCATTCTGAAGACTGTAATTCGCTAAATTTTCGATTATAATTTAAACAATGATACCTAAAGCGTCAAATTTCTACAATTCGAATCCCATTGGTTTGAATCAAATCTAGAAATCCTACAAATTTACCATACACTGTAGGTGAAGAAATCATCGATTAGGGTTTCAAATTATAGTATTTTGAATCAAAACAACGATCGTAACACATCAGATTCCTTCAATCGGAAGTGTTTTTAAGAGATAATTTTAAGAGATAATATAGACATACCTTATTGAAGAAGAAATCAGCGTTTGGTGGGTTGTTGATGAAGCGATCTTCAGGTTTGTTAGGTTTCAGATACATCTGTAAGAGGGCGATTCAGTTTTGGTTGTGAGCCGTTATTTGACCAGACCGGATCGAATCGGACCGGACCCGACCGGTTATGCTACGTATGTTTACCCGGCCCGAGAGGTCAAATGAACCACCGATCCAAATGGACTTGTATGGCAACGTACTGATGTAGGGTGGGGTTAGTCTATTATCAAGGCTTGTTTTTAAAGCTTAACTAGTGTTACTTCCCGCACTCCGCGGAGGGTCATTTGCTTAAAACTAAGCATGTCGTAAAGGTATACCCGGAATCTCAGAAAATATTACGTTGTTGTAAGCTAGTTTTGAAATAAATGACCACGATTTATACACGTATATAGAAGAGAACGTCTGGAAATAAGGGTTGATGAACACAAAAGTTAACTTAAAAACAGACACTCATGATATATGTTATAAGCCTACTTGCATGTAAAAAGATGTATAAAATAATTGAAAACCTAAAAGATACAATTTAAAAAGAAAACTTAAAAACAGACACTCATGGTATATTTTATAAACCTACTTGCATGTAAAAAAATGTATAAATAACTGAAAACCTAAAAGATACAATTCAAAAAGAAAATTCAATGAAAAAATTAAAAGCTAAAAAATAACTATTAGAAAAACAACATACATTTTAACCCATGTAAATATCCTTTGAAAACAAAAATAAAACAAATATAATAATAACAATGGCGGTAAATACTACATGCGAGGACACATACGAGCAGAAGAATTATAGGACACGTGTGACAAGGACACGAAATGCATTATAAAGTTGTACAATATGCATAGAAGGTTAGCTATTTGACAATTAAGGTATAGTAATAATTAGTTTATTCCCCCGCACTACGAATCTTGAGTTTTGTTGTTTTTTTCTGTGTTATTTGGTTTGATTTTGGTTATTACTGATTTGGCTCCTTGAAAACCATAAACAATATACCAATTGTGGTACTACATATTCATTTGATTATATATTTTTGATTATTTTATTTAATAATTAATTTAACAAACAATTTTATTTTTCACTATAACTTTCAATATTTAACTTGTCTATAAAATCTAAATACATCATTTTGTTTAATTTTCTTTTTTACAATCCCATATACATTTTATTGAAAATTGAGTTATTTTCAATATAAGAAATCATTTGGTCTCGTAAGTGTCTTTGGTACATGCTTAGATTTAATGGAGCATACTTACACATCTTGACTACCCGATGTATATGAATTTGCTGAAACATATTTATGCAACTCGACTATCCAACAATGTATTTTAAATGAATTCTAGTGTAGATGATTTTGCAAGCATATTCATGCCTAGTGAATGAGAGAGTGCTAGGAATAGAAGGAATGAAACAGATGACTCCATCAAGGGTGTTGTGACGTACGTGGTGTCACCTATGTGGCTAAGGGCAATACATAGCCTATATGTATATGCCAAGAGCAATATTAGGTAAAACTAATTTCCAATACATGTAGTGGTTGCTTGGGTAAGCATGTAAGCCCAAAGGGTATGAGTCGTGAATGTGTGTGCCCAAAGGAATATTGCTCCCCTCTTGCATTAGGGCGTTGTGAGCCGGTCACACGTGAGTGAGCTCATGCTCGTGAGTGGTGCATTTTGTTTAAACATCAAACCCTTGGGTGGTTTTTGATCATTAAATGGTCAAATCCAATTAAAAACTAAATGATCATTCAAAGCAATTTACTTTTAACCAAAGTTAATGTTATACTTGATACTTCTTATAAAATAATTTGGTTTTCGTATAAAGAAATTTTAAAAGGGAATATAATTGTATATTATTCATCCCTAATCGCATTCTAACTATCTCAATGTAATTGGGTGTTAAAAATTCTGCGTATATGCAAATGATTTTTTTATATAAAGATAATTTGAATGGGATGGTAATTGTTTTTTAATTTTTATTTTAATTTCATCCCTAACCAACATTCCAACTATCTCAACTGCCTTCAACTTTAGGTATTTAACACGTATCTAATTATCCATTACTAATCCATCCAAGAAAATTCTTAACTGGCAATTTCAACTTATCAAAATTGGAAACTTAAAGAATTTCAACTTATCAAAATTGGAAACTTCATGAATTGTCTAGTTATGACTAATAAGATATAATATTTAATTTTTATGGTGTATATTAATTTTAATTCAGGTCTTGGAGTAACAGATAATATTGTTGTTTTGTGATCTTATAATCATGAGTTTAAATCATTAGAAGCAGTCTACTTTTTAAGGTGTATGCTAAGGTTGCTCACATCAAATGACGAAGTGATCCACCCTTTTCTCGGACCATGCACAAAACGTAACGTAAATCAAATACCAAATATTTCCTATTAAACATGATTATTTTGTACAAAACGTTAAGGCATCTCGCATTTTCTACGTATTATTTATTGGGATTATTATATATTATTGGAAAAGAGTTTTCAAATAAAATTGCTGTTGGTACCTGACCAAAAAGTCAAAAAAAGTAAACTTCATCGTTACGGTTATAATGACACAAGTATTATGCCAACAAAGTGACAAGATTTCAAGGACTATATGTGTCATAACTCAAAAGAAAATTTTGGAACTAAAGATGGGGAGTGACGAGCAACCAATGTTTTTACTTTTTTGTGGGTTTTTAATTAATAGGAGGAAAAAAAAAGGGTTAATTTAATCTAGATCGAGTGGTTACGAAACCTTTGGTTGTATTTGTAATTACGTACACTTATTTCAGTAAGTTTCTTACCAGTCGTTTTTACAAAATTTCCCCATTTGTTTTTTAAAAAAGTGTTTTTACCAACCCGAAAATACAAAATTTAGCATAGTCATGACATCCATTAACTTAAAAATGTAATATGTATGACTAAAATATGTTAGCGTTCATGAAAATTGATCAAATTTGACACAGAGTGAAATTTTATACAAAACATATACACTATAAACATTGATTACGGACCAAAATTGACTATAATCATCATTTTTAAATTTTATGGATGGAAATCTAACTTTAGTCATATGGAATTTTGATAAAAAATGATAATTATGCTGAACGACCAAAATTATAATAATAGTGAACTGTTTAACAAATTGGGAAACAATGGCATTGGATGATCTAATATAGTTCAGCGGTTTTCAACTAAAATATGGGCAAGGGAGGTGATATTATTTTGTTGTTTTTTATAACAAATAAGTGGATTCCGGAAGCTCAACCCACTCCATGTTGTAATTTCATCACTAATTGGTTTCATAAAAGTGATTTTAGATCATTAGAATTACATTGTTCATGTTGATGGTGAATTAATGCTCTAAGAATCACACTTATAATATCTTAAATGAACATAGTTGTTCAAGGGAATTGAGAACATAAAAGTGGAGTGGAACAATTGTGGCAAACTTATAAAAATACATCGAACCTAAACTTTATATTGTAAAACCTTTTTCAAAATGGTTTTGATAAGATGTTTTTTATTTATATTTTTGTTGTGAACCCTACACATCCGAAGCTAAAAGCAAGATATGAGGGTTAAATCTTTTTTGAAATCATAACTAATAGCAAGATACGAGGTTTAACATGATGAAAACATTAAAGCTTGTTCGAGTTAGTTGATTATGAGTTATTGCTATGTAGCTTTGAGCTTATTAAATACGTGAGATTGATACGAGCATTGTATCCTGCAACTAAATGCATTGTCTTAAAAAACTTCTGATGACGTTGTTATTACAAAGATCAAATTTTAAAAAGACTGTAATTAATTTTGTTCAAGTTATTTGAAATATATTTGAATTATTCTAGCAAATAATTTGGTTTGAAAAGTGAGTATTATTACCTGCAACATACAAAAATGGAATACACACCAAAATTTCCAATTTAAAGAATTTATATACAATGATTGTCCGGACCATTGTGTGCAAACCGACCAATTTGGTAGATTTATTGTGTGGCTAAGTTATATATGTATGTATTGTGTTAAAGAACATGACATTATATGATAGCTGTTTTCAAATCTTGTATGTTATACCCTTAATTGATAACTTTGATTTTTGTTAAATGGGCATGGGAATCTTGATACTTACTATTTGGGGTCTAGAACCTTTATTCTCACCTAATTGGCATTGAGAGCTTTGGTTCTCATTTGAAAGGTATTGAGAAGTTATATTCTCACTTAGCTTTTCATCAAAAAGGACTGTGAACCTTACTAATTTACATGGAGAACTAAAATTATCACTGTAAGAGTACTGAATTCTCACATGTATGGTAAACAAATTGGATCCACATTGTGTGAAAGTTGTATGCTAAGTAGATCTATTGAAATATGCACAATACTAGCTTCATAACTATTAGTTCCATTTGTATACTTAGTAGATCTATTGAAATATGCACAATACTAGCTTCATAACTATTAGTTCCATGAATTTTGGTTATGCTCATACATGCTAATATGTTATATACTATATATGCTACTTGATGAATCATATAGAAGCTTGGTAAATTTGATAAATTTATCTCAAGCGCCATACTTTATATATGTTGAACGTTACTTGAATCATTGATTCATTGATGCTTACAATAAAATTCTAGTGTTCTCTAACCCTATAGAAAGTATTAACCTCCATTCAGGTTGAAGACAAATTTGTTATAACTTGACTTGGTGTGAAAACTTATAATAAATAATACTTGAGATCATAGTTGAAAAATAACCTTACAACAATGGCCATTGTGAAATTAACTGTAGATAATACTTGCCCTGCATGCACCAAGTCTCCAATATAAAAATCTATTGTTCAAATTATTAATCTTTCTAATCTAATAAAAGAATAAATATGGGGGACACATGTCATTACCATATTTATTCTCACCAAATTTTTCCCGCTTCTCTCTCCTATTAAATAATCACATTAATTACTAATAATATTATTTAATTATTTTTTAGATTAAAATAGTTTTTTTAACTAAATAAGAAAAAAATCTTTTTATGAATGTTATTTCTGAAGAAATATTTTTTATAAAAAGAGAAATTTTTTTACAACATTAAATTTTTTTAAAAATATGAAATATTTTAAAATTAATGTTTTTAAAAAAGTAAAATCTTTTTAAACAAAATTTAATTAAAATGGACAGTTAGAATAAAAAAAATTTAAAATGATATTTTTTCAAACGTTTGTTATGAAATAAAATTTTCATTATATTTATAATAAGGAAGATTTTAATCTTGTCTTATCTTAAAATATCTTTTTATAATTAATAGATTTTTATTCTATTTAATTATATTTATTCAATCCATGTAATACACGGGTTTACTAAAGCTAGTAATATAATATTGTTATTATTAATCCTATTACCTTATCAATAAAAACTGTTTATTATTTTGGAATGTACAAGTCACAATTATTTTTTTACAATCATGAAAAGAGATAAAAACAAGATTTTCACACAGAAATGTTTGTTTTGGAATACAGTCGACAATGTATTGAAAGGCCGTGAATATGCAGCATCCCATGTGCATAAGGTTAAAACGTTTAAGTAATTTTATATTCTCTTTTATTTATATTTTATATTTTAGGTAAAAAAATATTAAATATTTGTAATCACATTATAACACGTTGATACATATTACAATTCAACATCAACCCACCCAGATCTGCATTATTTATATCATCTAACTTGATTAAAAATAATCTATATCTGGCCAGTATAACCTAATAAATTTAAGTATTTATATTAATAATTTAAACATCTTGAATATGTTTTATTAAAATTAATTTATATGAATATTAATCATTATAAGTATGTTTAGTGGTTATTTTAATGAAAAACTTGAATTCAATCCAAAAATATTAATTACTTAGACCGGCATGATCATCAAAATTATTATTATTTATTTATATTGAGTAGTCAATAATGGTTATTCTTCGTTTAACATATATTTCCGTATATGTGGGATGCACATGTTAATAGATAAGTAAGTATTTTAATTTATTCGATAATACATAATAGTTTAGTTTCTTCTAGATGATTTGGTTCCATGACGTATTGCTGAACAAATGTTTATTATAATTATAGTTATTCTAATTAACATGTACTTAAACTTAAATTAGAAATAATAACACATATTTTATGTCTTGTCAGAAAAATATAATTTTGGGAGTTACATTATGTTCATTATATATTTGATATATCGAGGTTTCATTTCATCTTTTCTAAATCTACGCAAACATATATCTTATTATATTACCTATAAAAAATTAAGTTTTGATCTTTTAAATAATTTTTAACACAAAGTTATGTTAAACTATATACAAGTAACAACTAATATTATGCTTGAGCGGTACACCTAAAAACCTAACTGCGCAAATAAAAATTTTATGAATCACTATCAACTTATAAAAATTACTTCTATATGCCAATGTAATTAAACTTTCAATAAACTACATAAAATATGTTGTAACCTTGAAACATACAGTTAATATATCGATTAATTTTTTATCATTAAAACTGGCTTGACCATTAAACCATATATTGAAACGCAAATATAAAATAGCAATAAATTAAAATGATAACTTTACATAATAGTAACTAAGTTTCTCAACGGTTCTATTAAAATCACTCAAAAAAATTTTGTTTCTCTAAAAATTACTCAATTTTTATTAGATATTCAAGTCTAAAAGTATTCACAATAGAGTGTTTCTGTTTTCATTGTTCAGATACTTCTTTTGTTTTACAACTTTATCAGGATCTATATCATTATTTTTAAATTTTATAGTTTTATGATTACTTATTCTTTAAATATAAAGATTTACTATTCATTAATTTATATAACTTTTGTGTGTGTTGAGAAAAAAATAATAAAATAAAATTTATGAGTGAAATAGAGATAGAGATGAAAAATTAGATGTGAAAGGTTAAACAAGTTTAAAGTTAAAATAGTTAATTACATAAAGGTCCCTGGGTTTAGACATGTATTTTCGGTCCTCAAGTTTGTCAAAAAATAACACAAGGTCCTTGACGTAGATGGCCGTTAATTTTTTCCATTAAGTCTTAGTAGAATGATCAAAATACCCTTGACTATTAAAAAATCAATATTTATGAAAAATAAAACCTACAACGTCATCTTTAATTTTAAAACTCTAACCACGATTATTCTACCAAACCACCACCACCATCCTACCAGACAATCACCGCCACCCCCCACCTCCGCTTACCACCTCAGCCCATCTCTCTCTCTCTCTCTCTCTCTCTCTCTCTCTCTCTCTCTCCCCCTCCCTCCCTCCCTCCTCCTTCTCCCTCACCAGCACTGTCCCCTCCCCTCCCTTCATCCTCATCTTCAGCCCACCACGCAACCCACCATCGTAACCTACCACCACCATTTCTTGCTCAGGGGAACACCATAAAAAGCATAAGCCGTCACCACCTGTTGTGCTAGAGATGGTGGTTGTAACCCGGTGGTGGTGGGGTTTTGGTGGTGTTGGAGATGGTGGTTGCAAACTTGTGGTGGTGGGGATGGTAATGGCGTTTTCGATGGTGTTAGGGATGTTGGTCGCAGACTTGTGGTGGTGGGGATGGTGGTGGCGTTCTGGTGGTGTTGGAGATAGTGGTGGTAGACTGTTGGTGGTGGGGTTCTAATGGTGTTAGACATGGGGGTGGAAGACTGGTGGTGGTGGGGATGCTTGCTGGAGTTGAACTTGAGGAAGAATAATAATAAGAAGAAGAAGAAGAGTACTTTAGTCAGTTTTTGAAAATTAACAGAAAAAGTTAACGACTATTCATGTTAGGGACCTTTTGTGTTACGTTTTGACAAATATTTGAACCGACCTTGTAGTTTTTTAAACTTAAGGACCGAAAGTAAAAAAACAAACCTAAGCGCATGGGCCTTTCATGTAATTAACTTAAGTTAAAATTTAATGAAATGTGATATTTAGTTTAGAGTTAATTTTAGTTTTGCTCCCTAAGGTTTAACTAAAGTAATCATTTTCCTCCAAAAGATTAAAAATATCGATTTACCTCCAAAAGTTTCATATGTTGTTTCAATTTCACTTCAAGAGTTTTATTATTTTAGATAAAATTAAAGCAACTAATGAAACTTTAGGATTAAAATTAAAATAATTTATAAAACTTTTGAAGGTAAATTGATGTTTTTAATATTTTGAAGGAAAATAGTTATTTTTAACAAACCTTAAAAAGTAAAATTGAACTTAACTCTTTAGTTTAAGTTATAGAATAAAGATGAAAGTGCTATATATGTGAATGCTTTTATACATTTTTTTGTGTAAATGCTTAACCTTTTCAAATCTGAGGCAAATAAAACATATATGAATATTTTTATCAACGATTTTCTCCTAAATACCACGTAATGTTGCACTTACAAGGACCATAATCACAACACATTTATGGATGCAATCACCAATGCCACTAAACAAAGGCCATGGACGAATCATATTAAATATTAGTTACTATTTAATGATTATTTTTTATTTTAATTTAACTTAAAACAACCAATTATTAAACTTTGTTATTGTGTTATGAATTCTCTTTTTTACTAATTACCTTTTATTTCAAGTTAATCTCAAAAAAGTAATTAGTAGATAGTAAACAATATGTCAATAAGCTATATATCAATTGGTTTAAAAAAAAGACATTTTATGTTTTTTCAAATTGAAGGTCATGAGTTCAAGTCTCGCTTGGTGTAATATGGTTCAAATGGGTTAAGGGTTTTATCACATTGCGTCTTTGGGTTGTATGTTTCTCCTGGAATGATGACCGGGTCGTGTCACCAGCGCCGTCTGTGTTTGCAGACGTGAAAGGCCATTCGCCAATAGGTTTACCCGGGTGAGAGGAATTGATGTATTCGTTGATCTTTTAAAAAAAAGAAAATAAACAATATTTTCATTTACGAAATAAAATTATACAAGTTTAGAACAATTAATAAAAGTTGAGTGGATTTACAAGAGCAAAAAACTTTAAATAACTTTAGTGACATGTTTGGAAAACTTAATTGCTTTTATTTAAAGTTTTACCTAATTTGAACCTTTAGTAAGCCATTTAGTAAATTTGATAGTTCAATATGTGTATATATGATAAGAAGAAATACTTGTGATAAAATGATGTACTATCTTATCTAATAAAAACATCGTGTCGAATCTTGAACATTATAGTTGTGGTAATTTTGATAGTAAAGTTATTATAGGATAGAGAGTGTAAACTACCTCATGCACATCTAAAATTAATTTTAATTTTACAAATTTTTACGATCACGAAAATTTAACTTTCAACCATAAATATCAAAGACGCTTATACCGCATAGTTTCATACCATTAGATTTGGTAATCGTTGTGATAGTTTAATATATAATAGTAAAAACTAAAAAGTATACAAGTTGACTTTGTACCCACGTACGCTAAGTTTTTCATGCTATATAAATGATGGCGTCCAACCAAACACAACTGAAAATTCAATGGTGAATTACAACAAAAGTATTCGTAGTTTGACTAAAAGAAGACATGGATGGAAAATTATTTAAAAACATGGCTGAAAAATATATTAATTTATTTAGAAAAAGGGCAAGGATATGGATAATCCAAAATAGAAACAAATAGGACTAATATTATTCGTACCCAACCTACAAATTTTCAAACATAATATCGGAGCATCATTGATAGAACGTTTTTAGTCCCTTAAAAAACGTCACATCACTTATTGGATGAGTTTATTTTTGGGAAGGCTTGTTTATACATATGAACATACACGTGAACGTCCAAAAAACAAATAAGATGTGACCAAGGGTGAGGCTATTAAGCTGGGTTTTAATACAAGTGATGATACTATATAACAATGGTTTTAAATCTTTTTGTATCAACAGCTAGTAATAGTACGAAAGATAAGTATTTTTTTGATGTGATAGTTAACTGGATATGTTTTTTTTTAATGTTTTTATAGTTATGCTTTTAAGTTATAGAATCATTAAAATAATTTTAAAAATATCCTGAAATATTATTTTTTTTATAATAAAATAAATTCTACCCTTAAACTTGAAACTTTTGTCCCGGGATAGTAAAAAAAATCAACTCTAATCGATTTTTTTGAACGCCAAATGTACTAGCATACTTCGGAGGATACAAGTTATTTTGATCGGCCAACCTATCCGTGTTTAAGGCAAGATCACACCCCTACCTTTTCAACAGAAAACCCACAATTGAAAAAATTCACTGATTCAACGTTGAACATTTTTACTTAGAGTATTACTTAAACTCAAAACATCCTATTTTTAATCATCTTAAACATCTTTATTTTTAAACACTTAAACTAAAGATCATTGATTAACTCTAATTGATTTGTTTAAATAAATTTATATAAAATCTAAGATTTTTATATTATCATTTTACAACTCCATAAGCAACAAAAAGAAGTTTAAAATAAAAAAATACCAAATCTCCAACTGCTGTTTTACCCAATCAAACCCCTCTCTCAGTCTTTCACAATATAAATACAATCTTTTTCCCCCACCACCACCCTCCATACCCCTCTCCTCCATCTCCGCCCAATGGCCACCACCTCCCACCGTCCCTCCGCCACCACCTCCGCCACCACCTCCGCCACCATTCAAATCAAACCACCACCAATAAAACTCCCAAATTTTCAACCAATTATCAATCTCAAATACATCAAATTAGCCTACCATTTCTTAATCACCAACCTTCTAACCCTCTGTCTCCTCCCTCTAATCACCATCACTGCCGTTAACCTGAATCTCAACGACGTCAACAACCTCTACAACCACCTGCAACACCACCTCACCGCCGTCGTCACCGTCACTTTCGCCGCCGTCATCGCGTTCACCACCTACCGCATGACCCGACCCAGACCCGTTTACCTCGTCGAATACTCCTGCTACCGGCCACCGGACCACCTCAAAGTCCCATACAAAGTGTTCATGAATCACTCCAAACTTCACGGAGCTTTTAACGATTCATCGTTAGAGTTCCAACGCAAGATTCTAGAACGCTCCGGCGTCGGAGAAGAAACCTACCTCCCGGCGGCGCTGCACAAGATTCCGGCGACGCCGTCGATCGCCGCCGCGAGAGAAGAAGCAGAAGAAGTGATGTTCGGAGCCTTAAATAACCTCTTCAAATCAACAAAAGTAAACCCTAAAGATGTTGGGATCTTGGTGGTGAACTGCAGCCTCTTCAACCCTACACCGTCGTTGACCTCCATGATAGTCAACAAATTCAACCTCAGAAGCAACATCAAGACGTTTAACCTCAGCGGCATGGGCTGCAGCGCCGGCGTAATCGCCGTCGATCTAGCAAAAGACATGCTGCAACTCCACCGGAACACCTACGCCGTCGTCGTCAGCACCGAAAACATCACCCAAAATTGGTACTTCGGTAACAACAAATCAATGTTAATCCCCAATTGCCTCTTCAGAGTCGGCTGCGCCGCCGTGCTGCTATCCAACATCTCCGCCGACCACGGCCGGTCAAAATACAAGCTCCTCCACGTCGTCCGTACACACTCCGGCGCCGACGACACCGCGTACAACTGCGTGTACCAACAGCAAGACGACTCCGGCAACGCCGGAGTATCCTTATCAAAAGACCTAATGACCGTCGTCGCCGGAGCTCTGAAGTCAAACATAACGACTCTCGGGCCCCTCGTACTTCCGATCAGCGAACAGCTTCTGTTCATCGTCAACATCTTCATTCGGAAGCTCATGAACTCGAACATCAAACCCTACTTGCCGGATTTCAAAACGGCGTTCGATCATTTCTGCATTCACGCCGGCGGTCGGGCGGTGATCGACGAGATGCTGAAGAATCTCCGGCTGACGGAGGAGGACGTTGAGCCGTCGAGGATGACGTTGCACCGGTGGGGGAATACGTCATCGAGTTCGATATGGTATGAGTTGGGGTACAGTGAGGCTAAAGGGCGGGTGAAGAGAGGGGACCGGGTTTGGCAGATTGCGTTCGGGAGTGGGTTTAAGTGTAATAGTGCGGTTTGGGAGGCGGTTCGGGATGTTGAACCGGCGGTTCATAATCCGTGGAGGGATTGCATTGATAAGTACCCGGTTAAGGTGGTGTATTAGTGAGTTTGGTCATTGGTGGTGTTTATTGGTTTTATATGGTGTTGAATGGATGTATTTGTTTTTGGCCTTATTGGGTATATTTTATAATTAATGTTGAATAAGAAATTCTACACATGTATGATGATAATTTTTTTCGAGTGTTTTCGGACTGGCTGGTTTGACTGGCTGGACAGGGAACAGTCACAGGAGTGGATTGGTTAAATCGTAAATCCACACAAAAACATATGTTATTTCTATATTGTGTTTTAAAATGGATATATAAAAATAATTTTACTTTTATTATTTGTAATGTTATCTGGTTTTTAAATTAAAACCAAGATATCCGCCTGGTTCGACTAACGAACCGGTAAGACTAAATGTTTCATTGTATGATACGGTTTTGATTACATATATTACTCACACAATCGTAAACCTATTTTTAATATGTAAATCAAATTTTGATTATAGTTGACATCTCAACCAATTAAGAAGAAACTATTTATAATCTATTTTCATAGAGCTTGATTACAAGCCCCTTGGTCTTTAATATGATACATACGTATAAAAATTCCACGCATCTGTTTTATTTTTATAATTTGGTATATTCGTATTCGAAAGCGTAATATCTAAAAATATATTTTTTTCTTTTTATTTTTATTATATTTTTTTATTTATTTGTTTTATATTCGATTTGAATATAAGCGTGGTTAGATTTATATAGTTCGCTAATACTTTTGTAACGATTTCCAATGATATAATGGTAAAATCCTATCTTAGTCGGTAAAATCCTATCTTAGTCTAAACACTATAATAGAAATGTATCAAAAAATAATACTATTTATGGATTTTTTTTGTAGAATAAATAGATTAAAGAAAAAAATAAATAAATCTTGGGTAAATTTAAGAGTCATTTTCCAAGTTATATTTTTGTTTCTTTGCTAGAATTGGAGACAGAGTTCTTGGTGGGGCTCTAATGCTCTGTCGTACTTTAATATTTACTTAGTTCAAGCGATGATATTACGTATTTTAAATAAGAAAGTTTACATGATTTTTATAATCACAAATTTTATTTATCGACCAACATTTTTCAAAACCAAAAAATGTTTACACACACTCTTAATTTTAATTTTTTTTCAACGATTCATTACTAACTAAGAGTAAACCCCGTAAGTTTATTAAAGACAAGTATTGTTTATATGGCCAAAACATTAAGCTGTAAATTGAAATCTACCAACAGATCCATCAATCTGAAACTTTTTCATCTTGAAACACGTAAATCTCCACATTCTAATCTGAACCCACTGACTCGTTTGAGGTAGATTTATATGACAATGGAGGCTAGACACAAAAAAAAAGACCTGATTAAGGTTGGGCAGCGATTAGTTGTAAATAAGCTCAACATTGGTTACATTTATCAAAAAACTAACGGGGGTTAACTTTTAGTTAATAAGAGATCGTTAGAGAAAAATAAACTTAAAGTTAGTAGTGGCTGTAAACTTTTACTTAGTTGGGATTAATCTCGGCCAATAAATGAAAGTCAAGATTATTAAAATCCAATAACCCTAAATAAAAAGTGGATCGTAAAAAATAAGTTTATGTGATTTACTATATGTTTTAATGTTTATGTTGTGATTCTACTATTTGTAAAATTATGTTTGTTAAATCTAATTAAAAACTAAAATCAATCTTCCTTCTACCTCTCTGTTCACGAACAAAACAGACTTAATACGAAGCATAAGCTAAATTTTTGATAATTTTATTATATATATAGTAAAAGTTTTTAATCTCTTAAATATAATAGTTTAATTTTAATAATTTATATTACTAAAAAAATATATATTGCGGTTTATAAAAAACAGAGTCTAAAACTAAATTAAATATAATTTATAAAATATAAAAAAAATATCAAAAGCCGCCCTATTGGATAGTCAGTTAAAAAATATTTTTTATTATATTCACAAAAGCCGCCCTAAAAAGTACCCAAAACAAAACTGCCAAAAAAAATACTCAAAACTGCCTCAAATGATCTAGCTCTTTTTTTTTTTTTAAAAAAAATTCTCCCAACGATTTCCATTATTGTGTTTGAATGAGATGGTTAGAGTATAGTGTGCGGTGCCCATCGTAGTTTAAATCCCACCCCATTTCAGTGAATTTTTTTTTTTTAAATTTTGAAGGAGTTAGTTCGCACTTATTTGGGTGAGATAACCCATTTAGCAACTAACGTCATGTACATATTTAACAAAACTATGTATTTGTATAACTGATAGTCGATATATAACATAAATGTACTCTCTTGATAAAAATTTTTTTTCTTTCACTCTTTTGTGTTAATATCATATCAAGGCATTGCACAAAAAAATAAAAATAATAAAAATGAATTAATACCTCACCCCAAAGTATGAGTTTCAATCCTATTTAACTTTTATTCTATATCATAAGTAAGAAACTACTTCTAAAATAGTCTATAACATTGATTTTGTTTCAGATAATTAATTACTAGCATGCACTTTTTCATGCATGAGACCGACCACCGTAAGATAGTTATATTTCACCAACCATATTAATTAGGAGTATATATGGCTTTATATTGATATGAAGTTGCAAGTAAACAATTACATCATAGTCTAACACATCACCTCTAGTTAAGAGTTAAGACCATGAAGCAACTTGAAGGTTCAAAAAGAGAAAATATTAAACTAGATAGTAGATAGCAGTTCACACTTGAAAGTTGGGCCCAAAACCCCAAAGGCCCGCCTCAGGAGAGGGTTGTTCAAAGCAAACTTGTATGGAATTGAATGTTCAGAGCCCATCTTGGCCCAACCGATCGTGAGCATTTTATTTTGTTTCATTTTCTTAAAGGCCAAAATGATCTTAATCCAATGACTTTATTCTTTATACATTTCTAAAAGCCCACGGTCTTCGCGAACTTAATTCAAGTGCGTAGAGGTTCACTCAAAGCTTTGATTTTTCACAACTTTTTTTTAGTTTGTTTTAGTGGTTAAATCATTCAAATTAATGTTATAAATTAAAATGGAACAAACATTAAATTTTAATAAAACCCTTATTTTTTCCAAACAACTATGCATCATTTGCAACTTTACTATATCTTCGTCTTGCGTCTTCCCATCCTTATTGCTTACCACATTAGTATGCATATATTCAAGAGTAAATTACATAAATGGACATTTATATATATAACTAATTTCATTTTTTAATATTAATTTTTACTAATCACACTGAACAACCTTTATATATAAGATTTGTTTCATCTTTTGTCTTTTAGTTTAACGGTCATTAGTTTGCGTGGTTAAGTTAAGTCACGTAATTATCATATGAGGGTAGACATATAAGAAAACATAGATGCGGAATAATCCAAAAACAAATCAATGTATTAGGAAAATATGATTGGTAAAACGCTCTCAAACAAAAAATGATTATATCGTATGTTTCATTTGTCAATAATAGACTTACCTATTATTCTAAAAAATAATAATAAACTTAACTATATCTAAATTAAAATGCATGCCACATGAAGTAATTTAGATACTTTTCACAATCATATGATTATAGAAATCATATAATACAATAAATTTCTATAGAACCAGCATTATAAATTAAACAAAAGTATCTAGATAACTTCATATGCCTTGCATCTAATTTCTATATATTAAGTTTATTATTGATACTTAAATTATATGATACAATAAATTTTCATATAACTAACTTAATAAAAATAATTATAAAAACATATAAAATTTGTTTGAGATTTTTACTTTTCGATCTCAACGTTTTTACTTATCATATTTTCCTGAACAAATTCACCTGACTTACATTCTAGTTTATATGTATTAAGTTTATTATTGATAATATAACCATATGAAACAGTAATTTTCTATAGAACTAGCATTAAAAGGTAAGGATAAAAATATATATAATTTTTTTAAGGTTTTACTCCTTAGCCTCAACGTTTACTAATGATGATTCTCTAAGACGTCGATTCATTTTAGAATTTTGCCTCTTGGATGTTCTTTTACACATATACCCCCATGCGATTACTATGTGATCTAACTTAACAATACAAATTAACAACCATTAAACTAAAAGATCAACAATGAAACAAACCATATACATAAATATTGTCTAGTGTAATTAGTAAATATAAAGATTGAAAACTGAAATTAGTTACAAATATAAAAGTCTATAATCTCTATATCAATAAATAAAAATAAATCCGGACATTTGTCACCATTCTAGGTCATCTAATAATTGATTTTCCCGCTTCTCTCTCATCTTAAATACTATAATAGCTATTTATTAATTAATAACTATCCATAATTAAAATTTTAAATATGTTAGCTTCAAATTTTCAAATGTGAAATACATCACAATATTTAAGACATAACTTTTTATATTATTAACTATGTAACACTAAATTTATTTAGCCCGTGTATTACATGAGATTATAACCTAGTTTATTCTATATACAAAAGTTTAGTTCAATATTGAAACTTTATCATAATATATTGTTTTTTAACTGACCAATATTGAGCCGACTTATTTGAAAATAAACCTCTATATTTTTATCTTGCCTAAGTCCCCAAAATTATTGAGGCGCCTCTGCAGACATACATGAGAGAGAATAATGCCTCTAACGTTTACGAACATGACGAACGAGAAAGTTATTCGTCTTCATTTATTTTACTAAAAAAAAAAGAAAAAGCTTAAGGTGTTTTTAAACAAATATAAACAAACTTTCTGTTAAATGTTTGATTCTTTCAATCTCTACATTAACATATATACCTCCATTTAACCAAACATAAAAAGTCAGGAGCTAAGCATGTCCATTTTATAATCAATATTCCTTATCATATGTGCTCATTTTCCGAGATTTGGATAAAAATATATGCATGCCAACATTTGCATGTTTGGATTATGGTGGGAGCTTACATGATTAGAAAGCTTTAAATGAGAGTGTGTTTGTGTGTGGATTATGAAGGACAAAGGCAGATGAGTTGTAAAAGAGACAAGAACACATATAAATCATCATTTGGTTTAGTTTCTATTTATTTAATGTGTTGTTGAAGATAAGAAGATTGAACAAAGTAGACAATATTGGTATTTTACAATATCAGGAGGCCTTTCTTTTATCCTAAGTGGTGGTTGGGGAGGACAATCACATATATTGTTTTGTTAAGTTGGAAATCTTTTTTGCGCAATGCATATATATCTAAGAAGTTATTATGTTTGGTATGATAAAGCATCACCCAACAAAATCTCATGGATTTGAAATAAGTTAATTCCTTACATATTAATCTTTAGAGCATCAGCGCCACCAGCGTTATTGAATGCCACGTCATCGCCAGCCGTGCCGCGCCACCCCGCCACCACCATTACACCAGTGTGTGAGGCGGCCCCTTGGGCGGTTCACTCCGTTGTTGCTGCTTCCAACGGTAATATTATCATTTTTCACCCCTGACCCTTAGGTGTTTGTCATTTAGCAATATTTTTTTCTCAACCAAACCCGTAACCAAGCCTCATAACACATACCCTTATGCTCAAACACATTAAATTTGATATAAATCTTGTGGAGGCATTACGTATTTCAAGTGTAGTATAAATATTAGAATAGAAATAAATAAAGATTGATTAGCTACGCTCTTCTAGATAATGTGTTAACCTAAAATAAACTATACATCATAACTTTTGTAGCACAACTTTATATACAAAATGAAATGAAACTTTTTCAAGATTTGGAAGCTAGTCATTAGGAGTGCAATACAAATAAGTTTGATAAATTATATTTAATTTTTCTTGTTACATTGATAATAAACAAATTAAATGTAAACATTGCTTACTGTTTATTTTTGTGGATATATATCATTTATCAAAGCTGTTTAGAATTTCAAATTGGAACAAACGATACATTTAAATGAGGTTTAAAATTAAACTTTGAAATTCATAGAAGAACTCCTTCCAACCATTTGATCTAAGACGTATTGACAATAAGATGTTAATTATCGGTTTAATATCTTGAGTTGAATAACTACGAAACGGGAGGGCATTAGCCCAGCTGTAAATTGTCAGATAAATGATTAGTTGGGCCTACACCTACAGATTATGGGCCTCAATGTTTGGGTCCATATATAGTTTCACTTATTTATTAAACCCTCCTTTCATAGTCTCATATTTCGGCCCCCCTTCTGTAATTGTTTATTTAGGGTTCTAAGTTTCATAATCCATCTTAAAACATACATTGATTTTGTCACATGCTAAACGGCCATTTAGGCCTAAGGGTACAACATTTTACCTGCCCTCTGACTATGATAACAGAAGATTGACTATGACGTGAGTTAGAGCTTAAAAGACCATTTAGGTCAGGTTAAACAACTGTTCACCTACCTTAGTATTGTTTCCCGTGAAAGTAGTCATTGATATCAATTGCATCCCTCTCAACCCACACCATCCGTCGACTGCTTTTGCTTCGTGATCTCTCGGCATTCATCCTGATCTCTCTCTAGTTCTATCACCCTCAAGAACAAAGTAAACCCACTTATATTAGTTTATTTTTGAGCATTAACATCTTTTAAATACTACATAAAATTATAAAATAATAGTTTATTTTTTGTTCAAATATGTAGTGTAAAAAGATTGTTAATGTTTTAAATTTGTGTATTTATATAATACTAGTTTATTTTAGTTTTTTAGTTAAGATTATATTCATTCCTAGTTATTGCTATTTATATTTATTTCAGATAATAACATCCCACTTCATGTCAGGATATGACGTTGGTTTTTTTTTCAAACCATCCATGGCTTTAGTTTTGGAAAGGACCAAATGAATGAAAAAAATAAAAAAACCAATTTATAAAATATAAAATTCAGTTCAATTGATCTGCGAATTTAGAAGTCTTAACTATCCAAAAAGTTAAATTCTAAAAAACCACGTAATCCTATAATGAGAAACCAACATCTAAAATTTTGATTTAGATCATGAAAAATCAAAAATCTAAGATTTAAGTTACTTTGTTTTAAACAACCCTAGTTTTTTCATATACGATTAGTTTTAGTAAATCCGTATATTATACGAATTGAATAAAAAAATATTAAAAAAAAAGAAAATTTATTAATTATAAAATGATATTCTAATATTAGATATGATTGAAATTTTTTTTATTGTATATAAAATGAAAATTTTATTTCAAAGCAAACATTAAAAAAATATCATATTTAAAATTTTTTTTATAATAAATCTTAATTTTAATTATAAAATTTTTACTATTTAAAAACACCATTTCCAAAAAAAAGTTTATTTTTAAGAAAGTTTGATGTTTTAGAAAATTTTCTTATTTTATAAAAATTCATTTCTTTAGAAATAACATTAATAAAAAGATCTATTTCTTAATTTATTAAAAAACTATTTTAATCTAAAAAGAATTAAATAATATTATTAGTTATTAATGTGATTGTTTAATATATGATACAGAAGTAGGAAAAAAATTGTTAAGCAGGAATATGATGATTTCACGTGTCTCTTTTAGTTACCATTTTATTAGATTAAGAACATATGTTAATATGATGAAAATTAGTGTTGTGATTTCATATTATGATAGTTTTGAAATTGTTTAAATGAGACAATCTCCCTACTATAATAAAAAGATATTTAGGAGGGACACTAGTCAACACTATATTTTTCCTCACTAATTTTTTTTTCGTTTTTCTCTCCTATTTAATAATCACATTAATTACTAAGAATAGTATTTAATTTTTTTTTTATTAAAATAGTTTCTTAATAAATTAAGAAAGAGATCTTTTTACTAATGTTATTTTTAAGGAACTTTTTTTTCATAAAATTAGAAAAATTTTTAGAACACCAAACTTTTTTAAAAATATAAAATATTTTATAATTGGTGTTTTTAAAAAGTAAATTTTAAATAAACAAAAAATAATCAAAATTGAGAGTTACAATAAGAAAGTTTTTAAGTATGACATTTTTTAAAATGTTTTGTGTTGAAATAAAACTTTTATTTTATTTATTATAAAAAAGATTTCAATCATATCTTATTTTATAATATCGATTTATAAATTATAAGTTTTTATTCTATTTAATATGTTTTATTCAATCCGTGTAATACACGGTTTTACTAAAGCTAGTAACTAATAAAGTGAATTGAGGCTTGGATATCCTTCCATGTTGTAGTGTCGTGACCAGGGTGTCCATGTAATCACAGATCATCGCCCACGCTAACCCATCACCCCTACTATGTGCAGGGGACAATGCAAAGGGTCTTGTTATCGCCTCTTGGTCATGAAGAAGTTTACTTTGTTCTTACATCGCCTATAGCACTAACGATCACATGCACGTGTTTAGGCTCGACATTGACAACCCGAGGAACCCTCAAAATTGACGGTACTTGTGGGGTGGGGCGGTGTTCCTAGTTGTACCATCCGATGCCGTACCCACTCCCTTTACCTAAGGTAAGTAACGTATTATTGATTCTGGGGGTGTTATTAAATTTAAACAACCAAGGCATAATTTTTTTTTAAAAACAACGATATTTTTATTAGAATCTAACTAGCAAGATGTGAGACAATAGAAAAAGCTATAAAAACATAATGAGATTCCAGAATTTCATTGCACATTAGACAAATGATCGAAGGTACATCGATACCTTTACGATCTAGATTATCCTAAGTAGGAAGCTAATTTGCCATGACTCTCCAAGTACACATGTTTACTTTACAAAGAATGAATTTGAACCACGATGTAAGTCTGTGGCTCATGTTAAGAATGAACCATCTACACGTCCCCAAAACCAAAAATTCAACGTTGCTATCGAGGTTTCACTCCCTTCGTATTGAGCCAAATTTACCTCATTTTATTAGTAGGATTATTTAACTCAGACTGTTTAACATCAAATTTCATACACCTAATCACAAGTTTTACCCTCCAAGTAATACACCTAAATTGGTTTTGCTTGTCTTAATTTACGTTTTTTACAAAACCAAAACGTTAAACAATATCTAAACCATAATCGATTTATTAATGTCACTTTTTTTTATTAATAGTTATGTAAAAGTATAATAGCTTTTACGGTGTGAGCTATGTAAATAAAAAAGTATCGAAACAACTTGTAGTGAGTCCTATTAGTGTTTAGTTCCTAGATGTTTTACCCTATCCTATAAATATACTTGTACGCATGTAGTCATGTAGCGAGACCAAAAAAAGTACTCTTAAAATCAACATCTAGGTTCTCCTTAAATAAGATGTAGGTGGTTTTCTTCTCATAAAACCATGACAAAACTAATACCATTCTTCATTAAGTAGAAACAATAATGAATCCAATATTTATTTTAGTCTTGGTTTGTTGCAGAGTATGCGTAACTTGTTCCAAAAACATCTGACAAAAGTTACGCCTACGGAATCCTCTAAAATTTTCTTTTTCTCTTGCGCTATTCTTCTATCACCAGGTAAAATCATACGTCTCATGCTCCCTTGGTTACCAACAAACTCAAACATCCTATAGTCATTAGGTGTTACATGTCTATGCATATCTCTTACAAAAATAGTGTAAAGCTTATGGGAATTTGTAGATGGTGTCACTAAGTGGTTAGTATATTATTTTCATGATCTTTAAGCTAGGGCTTTGCAAAATCTATTGTTTCTATATATAGTAACGGGGCAACTTAAAGATACCTAGCTAGGGTGGGTAGTCATATATTTAGTTCGATCCCAAGACAACCTTTTACAAACGCAAACTTGGTACATTTCTCACATTTTAATAAATTAAAATGGGTTGAGTGATATTAGATTGACTTGTTATTTATAGTTTATATATTTTAGTAGGTTAAAAATCTGTGTAATACATGGGTTGAAAATATAAATACTAATTTATAAATGTATAAATATTTCGTATGATTTCTGCACCCCTACCTCCTTATCACTGAGCGGTCATTTAGGGACAATGAAAAATGAAAAGTTTCATTTTTAAGTAAATATTTGAATACTTCTTTGGACCATATAATATAAAACTGACCCATGTAAGATTAAAATCAGTTGTCTTAAATTCACACTAATTCAAAATATATAAATATATTAATAGTTTTTTTCTTTTTTAATTTTTTTTTAAATTGAATCTTATTTGACTGTAAAAGTATGCATAATTCAAAACAATATATAATTAATATAAAAAAAATAAAATTCAAAACAAAATGAATTATTACTTTAGTTTCTAAAAACAAAAAACTTGACTAAAAAAATATATTAGTTTTGACAGAATATTTTTTTAAAAATAATAGAAGAGTGTCATGTAAAATCACAGTTATTCTTGTTTTATTATGTACTATAGATATATATATAAATATAGATATAGATTTGGATTCAATAAGTAAGTAATTAATTACACTAACATATATTAACAGAATGGTCTTATCTTTTAATAAAACAGATTATGATATTCTTAGCGTTTGCCGGGATGTTTGACTTTATTGTGTAATTAAAATGATTCTATGATATTGTATAAAAAATCAATATAAGATAACGAGAACTAATGAAATAGTTTGTATGAAATAGTACGTTGTACAAGATAACGATTAAACGCATTTATACATCTTAAAGATGTAATAATATATTCTTTTTGAATCTTGGAATATTGGGGAACTAATTTATAAAAGGAACAAAAACGATATTTTTCGTGATATAAATAAAAGATTGAGCTCTTATAAAATGAGATTAAACCATCTTAGGTTAAAAGAGTGTGTAACAAAGAATTTTATTTTACTATTTAAATTGCAACTAATATGAAACTCACCGTCAAAACTAATTATTTGGCATCAAAATAACTGGGAAATGAGATGCAAGTTGTATTTATCCAAATATCAAAAGTGAAATATTGCAACTTTATGTCACACTAATATTATAGTTAGCTAATTTAGAATTTTTAAACCATTTCAATCCGTTTTATACTTAGTTAAGGTATTATCAATTTATTTGTAGTAATGATAGCAACGTGTATAACAAAGGTGTCTCTTTCCATGTTATTTGAGAGTTCTAGCTAGTTCGGTTCTACACAAAAAATGTATAGATTTAAAGTATTCATATCAGGTTTTTCATTCTTATTTTTACAATTAAATTAAAAATTATTATTTTTCTCTTTTCTTTTCAGTAAATGATATTTTTTATATATCAAAAGTGAAATATTGCAATTTTATGTCACACTAATATTATAGTTAGCTAATTTAGAATTTTTAAACCATTTCAATCCGTTTTATACTTATTTAAGGTATTATCAATTTGTTTGTAGTAATGATAGCAACGTGTATAACAAAGGTGTCTCTTTTCATGTTATTTGAGAGTTCTACCTAGTTCGGTTCTACACAAAAAATGTATAGACTTAGAGTATTCATATAATTTTTTCATTCTTATTTTTATAATTAAATTAAAAATTATTATTTTTCTCTTTTCTTTTCACTAAATGATATTTTTAATATATTTTTTCTCTTTCCTCTGTTTACGATCATTTTTAAAAAATATTAGAAAATCATAAATGATAAATAGTGTTCCCCAAATATATAGACAAATAATAATATTTTTTCTTTCATCTACTCACAATCACTCACAACCATTTTTTATAATATAATAAACACACTTACAATAAAAGGGTGTTGTTTTAAATAAAAATTAGTTAAGTCTTTTTTATTTTATTTAATTTAGATTGTTTAAACATATACTCATGATCATGTATAAATACCTTAAAAGGAGCTTAAGATTTTTCCCAAATTTATAAATACATTTAATAAACAAAAAGTGTTGTATTACTTAATTGTATTAAATGTAATTTGCAACATAAAGACATCTTTATCATGTATAACTATTAAAATTTAGAGTAAATTACAAATTATATTTTTTATTAATATATAAAATTACATCGTGTTTCCTTTATTCAAATTCATAGTTAAGTTATGCATGTGTCCTTCACATGATGGGCATTTATGTAATTTGATAATTTATAATTAATAAAGCATGAAGTAATTGAGACTTTAATAAATCATCTAACTCTTATGTTCTTTTTTTAAAAACAAGCAATAGGAAACAAACTTTAAATCCTAAATTGAAAACGTAGAATGAAGTAAAGAAGTCCAGATCACTACACAAGAAGCTAGAAGCAAGAACGACGCTTCGACGTTAAGGCGGATTCTAAAGTTAGAGCGACAAAAACAATTGAAATTATTAATGTTACCGTGCATCATCATTGAATTCAACGTCTTCCCCAGCCCTCAGATTCAGCCGAATTAAAGCACAACTCGACATCATTATATTCATCGTCTTCCTCTTCCCCCAACGGATTAAATTTAATTGAAGTACAATTTGATATCACTATGATTTAAAGTTTATGGACTACAGAAGCAAATTAGTGCAACATAAGTAATTACCTAGGTTTGTAGTTGCTTTATTTTCATTTAGTTCGTATAATGTAGTTGATTTATTTTTATAATAACATATATCTGATAATTGCAAAAAAAGAATTTCGGATATCCGAATCGCTATGTGTATCCGAAATTTCAGATATTCAAAATTTCAGATACGGATACATATAGTGATTTCTACTAACCGAAAATCTCAGATATTTGACTTTAAACACCCTAACATGAAGGTGACGGGAATGAAGCGATGTAAAAATATTTTTAACTCATTGTAGGTGTGTAAAATACATAAGTTCTCTTCATGTGAGTTGCACATGCTTGTCTTAACTGTGAATTTAGATGTGCAAATTTTAAAAAAATAACATTCCGTGTAATTATTAAAACTAAAACATATAACATGCAATTCTATATATTAATAAAAGAGAAAATTTATAATTTACTCTAAAATTTATGTTTGAGCTGGTTGAACGTATCACCCTCTAAATTTTTATTATGTCCATTGGAAACATCAAATTAATGATATACTTTTTGTTTTTACTGTGAAAATAAAAATAAATATACATATTACTAACTAGACAAGTTATAGGTAAAAAACGTCGCAACAAATAAATGTGGAGAGAGTCGTGTAACACAATCGCAAATATTTTTCTTAATACATAAAATAACTGACATTGGATCTGCTGCAGATATTCATGGTTCATGAGCTATCCCTCCATATCTACATATATCATGCCCAAACTTCGCCATAATTGAACTGCACTGCATGATTTTCTTTCGAATATATTTACAACATATGTATAATAAGATATATTAGCATTTATTGTTTCTAGAATACATAAGATAATACATACAAATTTTTGTAAGGAGTGACATATATAGTAGTTTGTTTGCCAATAAAAGGTTATAATGTTTAATTTATTATATTTAGAAGAATTAAGTATAGCGTGTTAGACAAATATTTATGTGGACAGATGAGTAGGAACAAAATGTTACTTGAAAGTTTTACTGATAACAAGAAAGAAAGAAAAAAACAAATGTGATGTGGCGTAGTACGTGGTCGGGTTCAAGTCATATTTTAAATAAATGATGAGTAGAAAGAAATAGATTTAATGGTTATGTGAGTTTTTGGTTAAAAAACATAACGAAAAAAAAAAAGAAAAGAAATAAAAAAAAGACTGAGACCCGTTCATATTTTATTATGCTTGAATTATAATCCCATGAACATGTGAAGAACCATTCAAGTCGTATGGAAAATAAACCTAAAAAATAATAAATACTAATGATTGAATATGATTATAAACAATTAATAACAAGTATAACAAGTAATAGATCTAATAAAAGAAAACCTCTGGAACAAATGATTTTATAAAAAAAAAACGACAAAGAAACGTAAATATTTGCGTGTATATTTATTTAAGACCTTTTTGATATGAAAGTGATTTTTTTATCACCAAATTAATTTTTATATCACATTAAAGTTACTTTTTACTGAAGTAGTTTTAGTGAACCAAAATCTAATATGTGCTTGAAAGCACTACTTTATATTGCAAATTAGACTACAACCAATATATAATAGAATATTTCGAATGTCTTTTGCGACCCTATACGAGGTTTTTTCTTTCATTTTAATATATGTTGACACACTGCTAATAATTCATTTGACCGTAACTATATATATTTGGATAAAAATTAAGAACTCAAGGAATCAAGAACATCTTCAACAAGTTGTATTTAATCTAGAAAAATCATGCTAAACAAATTTATAACATATGCATCAACAAATATGTTGAGGCTTTCAAATCCAGCTTTCACACTAGTCTCTTGTTTTAACGCTTAATTAACCCTCTAAAGACTATGTGCCCAATGCGTTTTAATTACCTAGTCACGTCGATTGATAGGGTATAATTTTCCCTATCACGTTCCAATTCTTACCACATTCTTTAAGTTAAGATTATATGCTTTGATGGATACGCATGATTTGCTTGTGAAAGATGACATAAAAATCAACATGCTTTTTTTTTTTTTGCTAGAAAATGTGTAGTCAAGCAATCTCAGTTCTAATCATGATCTCGAATTGAATGGAACGCCTGAGTATATATGCATAAGACCATGAATGCGTTAATATTACAAAAAATGAATATGTCAGCATAAGAAGCACATGAAAACCTAACGTTATAACTTATAAAACCAACAGATCGACATTGAGATGCGTACAAAAATTCTGTCTACTATCATTAAAATGCCAACTAAATCAGAGAATTTTTGAGATCCAAAGGATAAAATAGGAAAATGAAAAAAGGTTTGTATGGGCAGTCATGATATAAATAAATTTGGGAGTAAATAAGAGGGGTCACTAGAATCGCATAGAATTTGGCCCCCATGAACCTAAAGATATCAGCATGTCATTGTGATTTTGACTATCCAATCACCTACCATTGATTTTGTTTCACTATTATTGCACATTTCTATTATTACATCCTTGATTCAAATTCACATTCATCACTTATTGTTAAAATCGTTATTGACTAATTTGGAAAAACAAATAAATGAATAGATAAAACATAAATTAATACATAATTAACATGATTTAAGGAAAGATGTTGGTAGTTAAGTATGTGCTTTAACTATTAAGTAGTTCACCATTTTATAAAAGTTGTCTTAATTTTATAGTTTTGTGAAATAATACATTCGAGGTGACCCATAATGGGTGGGATGGTAATTAAATCAGTAGTTTTAATTTTAATATGTCAAATAGTTTTTTTATAAATGATAAATATAAAATCTTTTATGGAATTTAAAAGATTATGAGTAATGTTTGAGGAGAAATTCTTTTAAATTTTTTTTTTAGAGAAAATTGCATAAATAGTCTCTATGGTTTAATAAAATTGCATGTTTGATCCCCAAACATAAAAAGTTATAAAGATAGTCCAAACTTTTGTTTAATCATTACATGTTTGGTCTCTGACATTAAATTTACTCATTTTTAGTGTTTTTCATAAAATTTAAACTAACTTTTAAATTTAATTTTAAGGACCAAAAGTGCAACGCCCACATAAAAGTTTGGACTAATTTTATATTTTTGTAAAATTTGGGGACCAAATTTGCAATGAACGCACAAAAGTTTAGACTAATTTTGTTATTTTTAAAATCTGAAGACTAATAATACAATTTGATCAAAACACATAAATCATTTATGCAATTTTGTAGGAGTTTAAGTTTTTCGTTTTAGAAAATAACTAAATAAGTCATCGTAGAAAAAACTGTTGCTAACATTAGTCAATATTTTCAAATTACTTTTTGACTTAATAAAAATACACCGAAATTATTTTTCCATGTACTACGAACATTTGGTTAAAATCAAATAATGAGAATATAAATGAGAATCTGAATGATTATGCTGGAGAATGAGAATCTAAATGATTACTCGTAACACATCATGTCCAACGAATCATCAGGATCTTTACCATTCACGATTTTTATCATCCACAAATTGTTGAAAAATTATTGAGAAAAATAATTATTTTGGATGGTTAAAATTAATTTACTGTCACGTCTTCAAATAACAACTCATACATCAGACACACTATCATGTTTGTAATTCTTAAAAAAACCCATAAATATGATAAAATCCATATAGTAGGAATAAAACTCATAACCTAAAAAGACCCTAGGATTTATCATTAATCATTGGGATTAAATAACCAATGGTGAAAAAAAGTAGAAGTGAAGCTAAGACTCATGTTGAACATGGTTTTTACAAACAATTTTAAGTTTTTCAAAAGAATGTAACTGTTTCTCAGGATAAAATAACAGTAAAAGATCATACTATACTACTATCCAAATAGGCCTGCCAAGCCTATAAAAACACCAAAGTGATTATTAGATTTCGAGTGTGTTTAGGTGTTTTTGAGAGTTTACAAAGCCTCTTAAGTTTACGGTTTTTCGAGTATATTACAATTAAGGCCACACCTTAGGTATTGTGGAAATAAAATGAAAAATGTACTCACTAAACCAATGTGTTATCTTGTAATAAACGTTTTTAATACAATTTGTATTGATTGAATGTTTTTGTTTCAACTCAAGTTTTAAATGTTCTCATCTTTGTTTGAGCACACAAAATGCTTGTTGAATGTTTTTTCCAGCGGATTCTTTTGATGCTTCGAACTTTTAAATGAAGTCTACGTGACACAAGTTATAACTTATTAGATATACAACGTATATATAAGAATATTATTAAAAAAATTAATCTCATGTAACGAAAAAATCTTGCCAATTGCCCTGAGCCATCGCTGGGAAGATGTGCGTGTGTCAGTAATATGAAGTGGGTATGTGTGTCACTGTTATGGAGAGTGACGCTAAGGAATTTATGGTAAATAAAGCTATTATTATAGTACATACGTGAAAATGTATGATGATATTATTATTATTATTATTATTTATAATGCATGAATAATGTAAAAAAATACATTTATTTTAGTACTTGTGTGTTATCATAAATTTTTTTTTTTTTTGAAAACGCCTGGTTAGTGGTTAGTATTTAGTATCACCAAATTAGTAATATTTACCAATAGCAAGGTTTGAAACTTGTACCTACAAGAGAAGTAAAGTCTCCCACCTTCCCCTTAACCACTAGGCCAAGAGATCATTGGTATCATAAATATTAGTTTACAAATTATTTTAATTCTCGTAGTCATTTATTATGAAAAAAGAAATCTATGCATAGGGGCAAAAGTAACGAAGAAGGGGGCACCCATGCACCTAAAATTTTTAATAATTTATAGTATGAAATTTATAATTCGTTTATTTTAAACCTAATTTTGATCGAAATGGGGACGCTTTTACTATAAAATTGTTATTTTTTAAGAAGCTGTGGGCACTTTTCTTTGAATTCTAAATCGAAGTTTAACCCATTGTTTTTGCCCCTCTTATCAAAAAATCATGGCTCTGCCACTATCCATGCACTCACATTCACACTCGTATTCTAGTTACGCTCATACTCGTGTAGATTAATGTAAAATGGCTCTTAGACGAGCTTTAGAATAAAATTCATGTAACCATACACACATAGATTAATGTTGGATGTTTGTTAAAGAGACTTATCTTAAAATTCTTGACCAGATTAGCCTCGACGGTATATTTAGATGTAAAGGCGAAGCAGAGGGAAGAGAGAAGCCAAACATATTGTTGTGAAGGAGAGAGGGTGACATCTGTCCCCATCCATTGAAGATAGACTTAATCCTTTATTTGTGTTATCATACTCTTAGGCGACTGACGTCAATTTCTGTTTTTTTCCTTTATCGCACATACAAAATTATAAAATTTATTTTATTCTATTAGGAATATTATCATAACTCTTTCCTAATTAAGTTAATTTATTGTATTATTTGGTTAGTTTCATTAAAAAATTAACATAAGTTATTGGTATCTTTTAGAATTAAAATTTTAATTAAACTGAACATCTGAATTGGTACTTGGGTACAACTTGGGACATATTGACATAATTCGCTCAATACAAATTTGAACACATTGGTACATATTGGTACAAGTTAGCACATATTAGTACAATTGGCACATTGGTATAAATAAGCACACATTGATACAAATTGGTGCATTGAAGATGATAAGAACATAAACATAATATTCAAGAACATAAACAACGTGATTTAACTAAGATAATCATCAGAGCTATATATAGAGCATAAGAACCCTCTTGCTACCCATATTCGAGGTCGTCTTAGCCCTCCCAATATATATAATTGATCAAGTCGAAATGCCAACATGCCCTCTTTTACAAAGCATGTGCAAATATATCACATGTTGATAGTATCATCATCCTAAGAAGAAACGTAGAGGTAGAGGAAAAAAATATTTAATGAATTGTTAATTTTGTACTTTAGTTTAAGATAATAGATATTGAATTACAAAAAGTTGTATGATTCTACATGTCAAACAGGTTTTGTTTTTACTACTTTTGGTTTATCCATGAGAATTTTACATTCTTTATGTTTAGCAATTTATGAAATGAAATATAATCATGTCAAACATTCCAAAACTATTACCTTTTCTAAACAACATTTTATTTTCTTTATTCCACTAATTCTTCACTTTTAAAGATATAAACTCATGGTTGAATATAATCTGATAATTCTTTGTGTACGTCACTGTATAGTATTAAAACCAATCCCATATCTGAACCAATACCCATCGGGTTTTAAACATACCTATCCTGTACGTTTCGGGTTTTGGGTATACCAATCGCGCTCGGATTTTTACGAACATCCCTATGTGGTATTGAAGTGATTGCACCGTATCATGGAGGCGGTGATGGAAGAAGCCGCACAGAATAGCATCTTTCAGGTTACTACCAATCACGTACCATGTAATTAATCTAACATCACCCACCAATATCCTTCTGCCACGTGTACCCCAACCCTCTTCCCCCATGCCCCAGGTGACCCATTGACTTTGAGAAGCCGGAGCCACCCTCCATCCTGCACTATTCACGGGCTCTTATCCATGGATGACAAATTAATTATTTTATTATTATTATTACGGTGTGAAAAAAAAACATAAACAAAACCATCAACAAATAAAAATTAATTTAAAGTTAGAGTGGTAATAATACTAATGTTGAGAGTGCAAACTCCGTCAATAATGTGCTAGTAAGTATCAAATAAATTAGGATGGATAGGTTGACATTAAAAAATAATATTTTTTATTAATCTACTTAACACCATCAACTAACATATACCCATGTTAAAGTAAATTTTGATATAAACATTTCATAATAACTTTAAAATATAAAAAGTACGATAACAAGGCTTCTAGATCTTATTTTCTTACTTCTCTTTTCTAATTATTAATTACATTAATTACTAATAATTTTATTTAATTCATTTAAGATTAAAAACATTTTTTATAAATTAAAAAAAAAGATCATTTTATAAATGTAATTTCTAAATAAACATTTTTTTATAAAATAATAAATTTTACTAAAAGATTAAACTTTTTTTAAAATATGAAATATTTTAAAACTTGTGTCTTTAAAAAATAAATTTTTTCATGAAACAAAAATGATTAAAATTCAAACTTTTTATAAGAAAATTTTAAAAATAGCAATTTTTGAAAACGTTTTGTTTTGAAACAAAAAAAAGCTTTCAAAAACTTAAAAATTAAAGTTTAAAAAATGATATCGTAGTTTTATTATTCAAAGTCCTTATTCGTACGTAATTTTAACTAGTAGGTGAAACCCGCGCGGTACGGCGGGGGTATAAATATTTTTAGAATTGTGTATTTAGTTAATTCTTTCTTATTGTGCTAACTTTCATTTTGCTTTTTTTTTTTTAATAATTAATGTGGGATGTCAAACATATCTATGTTACTATATGGATGAACAAATTTGTAAATAACAAGTTGTTTATACATAATTATTTGTACCAAATGTAACAAAATTATTATTGAGTGTCTTGAAAATGAATTAAAATTACAACATTGTCCCAAAAGTTGTATTATGTAGTAGTATAGATATAGATAGATTAAGATAACCTTAAATATAATAGTTCTACTTTAAATTTAATTAGAAAATGATAGAGTACAAGTATTTAAAGCTTAAAACATAGGAATAAATTTTATGACATTACACATTAAAGCTTACAACTCTTCATATGTCATCTTAAAATTGATGTAAAATTACAAATCTAGCTATGGTTTCTCTATTATATAATAGTATAGATATAAAAAATACCATATTTCAAGATATTGTTTTATAATTTATAAATTTTTGTTACTAAATATTTAATATTTATTTATGCAACCCGTGTAATACATTAAATACTAACCTAGTGTTACATAAGAACAACAAAGATTGCTGTTTCAGAATATTTTGAGTTAAATGATTTAAAACCTGATCCTTAAAAACCGAGATTGCAATTTTAGAATTATTGTATATGTTGAATAATGGAACTTGTAACAAAAGGGTGTACGACTATAACATTATTCTTTCATAATATTAGCGAGGACAATAACTTTTATTTTTGATTTCCCACTTAACCTTCAAGGAGTGACATAATAGTTTCACTTGATTTCCATTAGAAGAGTACTTGGACTTGAAAGTTTCTATTCGTATTCTATCATAAACTTTTGAATACCACATATACAACCTGCAATTTTTACTGATCAAGGGGTCTATTAGTTTACTCTTAACAGATTCAAAGAAAAAAAAAAAAAAAAAAAAATCCAACTATTCACTAATGTAACACCCGGCCACTCGTACCACCAATATTGTTCGCTGTGCCCACGAGGAGCTCACGGATTTGCTTTTGGTTGCCCGGGTGAAAACTTCCCAGGGAGGTTACCCATCCCTGGATTGCTCCCACCTGAGCACGTTTAACTGTGGAGTTCTCCTCTCATCCACAGCCAATACGCCCAAAACGCATTGGTGATATTAGAGACCAGACATTACTTATGAACCAGTAATCTCTCCTGTACACGACCGATGTGGGAAATATATAGGGTGTCACAACTAACAATAAGTATATTGATTCACACCGTCATTTTGTTGCAGCAAAAAAAAAAAAAAAAATGAAAAAACAATTCTATGACACAGAAGAAACTATAAACTTTTAAAATATTATAAGAAACTGATGTGTATCGGAAATTGATAATTTAAAAACAGAAAACAAATAAAGTGGGGGTGTTGGGATTTGATATCCCATTTTATATAAAAGAAGCTGGCTAATGCTATCCAAATTTTCAATTTTCTTTTAAAAAAAACCAGTAAATAATAATAAAATAAAAAAACTTGGTGTTGTGCAGGACATACCCACGTGGCAGTCATGTCATAGGTGGACCCACAGCCCATGGCCACTCGTTGTGGTTACATTGGATGGCTGTTGCTTTCTCTCTCATCTATCCTCTCACTTATTCCGGCCGGTGTCACTCTCCGGCAACCTTTTCCCACCCCTTTTTCTTTTTCTTTTTTTTTTTTAACTACGATCATGCTTCAAATGATACATCATGTTAATTTACAAGTCCACTTATCTGTTTTTCAGTCAGAACTGCATGTCTGCATCTACAAACTAATCAAAATAAAACACACAATCAGAAAAAAGGGAAATTTTATAAAATAATAACCAACTTTAAAAACTGTTTCAGTTAGATAACTTAAGTTTTAAAAGTTTTCCAATTATGTCACTCAGTTTTTATATTTTATATAAATTAAAAGTCTTAACATGTTTTTTAGCATGTTATACTTTTTGTTTCAATTAGAAAATATTTTTTTCTATCTTTTGATGCTGATATGGAACGTTGATGTAAATTTTAGGTATTTTTTTTATATTTTTCATAATTAACATGTTTTTTTATTTTTTAATATAATTTCATATATTAAAAATTCTGACCCCCACGTCTTCTCCACCGATAATTTCTTGACATAAGAAAATTTAAAATATGCATGAGTGACTAAAATCAGAACATTTTTTAAACTTGGTTACTATTTTGTGATATTTTCCATTAGAAAAACTCTAACTTAACCTTGAAAATTATTGTTTAAAGTGAAACTCATATCCAGACCTCTATACTTTTAATTGTTGGAAAACTTAGCTCAATCACTTAAGCTAAGAGTTACTGGTGATGTCTTTTTCCCTTATATATATTTATACCAACCCACCCACACCCCCTACTTATCCTTACATGTCAAAAAGAGAAATATGATCACACTTTGACGTACATAAAGGTCTTTTTACATCAAAAAAGAGAGGCAAAGGCATTTTGGGTTGGGTTTTGAGAGGACGTGAGTTTGGCATGTAAACACTTGGGACAAACAAAACAAACCTACCTAAACTAATTTCAACTTCCATCATCACTCAAAATGAATCCTGAGATACCAAACTCTGGCTTCAGGCCGCAACAGCAACAGCAACAGCAGTGTTTTTACGATCGGTCAGATCATATGTTTGCGAACCATTTGGGTTTAGGGGTCGTAAAGCCTGACCCGGGGATGGACGAGTATTGGGCTGGGCTTGATGGGGGTGCTTTTGGTGGTCAATTGGGTTATGGGTATGTGGATTCAAACACTGTTTTGAAGATGACAAATTGTGCACCATTAGAGGTGGATCAGACAATGTTTCTGCAGGGGAATTCTAGTTCGGTTTCGGTTTCGGCTTCGGCTTCGGTTTCGCAAAAGAAGAGGAAAGCTGCAGCTGATAAGGGTCAAAGTCTACAGGTTAAGTCTTGTGTTTTTTTTTATTTTATTATGTTTTAATGTTAAGTTTCCTAAAAAGGACATAAATTTTCATTAAATTTGTGAGTTTGATGTGTGACACTTTCAGGCTGTTTCTGATAAGGAAAAGAAGCTAAAAGGGTGCTCTGAAGGTGATTCTAGGATCACACATCAAAATAGCAACAGTAAAGAAGGTTCTACAAACACTTCATCTAAGGAGAAATCTAAGGTTTCTGAGGTTCAAAAGCCTGATTATATTCATGTTCGAGCGCGTCGTGGTCAAGCCACTGACAGCCATAGTTTAGCCGAAAGGGTACGCCAACGATTAAAATTTAATCGTCATTATTATTATTATTATTCAATTGTTTTTTTATGCAAAAAGATTGATGATGATCATGATAATAAACAGGTGAGGAGGGAGAAAATTAGTGAGAGAATGAAGTACCTGCAGGATTTGGTACCTGGCTGCAACAAGATCACAGGAAAAGCTGGAATGCTTGATGAAATAATCAATTATGTTCAATCACTACAAAAACAAGTAGAGGTAATTAATAGCTTTAACCATGACTCTTTTAAGCATTCTGTCTATAAAAAGTCCATTTTTTTCCTGATATAACTATATCATAAGTGGCAATTAAAGAAAATTAATAAATAAAATACTGAGCATTTGTATAATTTGGATTCCAACAGTTTCTGTCCATGAAGCTTGCTACTGTTAATCCGGAGCTAGATTTCAACATCGATAATGTACTCACGAAAGAGGTGAGAAGATTAATAATCATTGTTGAACAAGTTTTGTAGCAATTTTAAGTTATTACTTATTATTAGTACTAATAATAATATTTATGTTCTTACTATTCTCAGATATTTCAGTCCTCCACCAGTGAATTTCCATTGCTCGGGTGTTCTTCGGCTAATTCTGCATATTTTCAGTTGAACTCAATGGATCAAGTGGTTTCATACTGCGGATTCGACATGGGAATGAACTCTGCAGAAATGGGATTAAGAAGAAGCATTAGTGATCCAATTTCGGTCCCTGAAACATTTATGGATTCATCTTGTTTCAATGTAAATTCTTCTGATCTTTCCTCTTCATTCTTTCATTTGTAACTCTTGTTGACTGTTGAAAGTAAGTCAAATATTTGTACTTTTGAAACCAAAATACGGGTCAATGTTACGGTTTAGTCATTAGTATAGCCATAGTTTCTTACCAAAGATCCAACCTTTTTTGTTACAGCAAATTCAGCCAGCTGCTAATTGGGATGCTGATATACAGAATCTGTATAAAATGGAATTTGAACAAGAAACATTGATACCATTTCAATCCCATCAGTTTACAGGTAAAGTGAACTGAGCTAAAAAAATCATAAAAGTCAGGAAAAAATGATTCCAATACTACTAACAAGATAGTGACTATAGAGAAAGGCCCACAAAAGTTGGAATGATTTTCTTAAAGAATAAATGGGTCCAACCTCTATAGCCAAGAAAGTTGCATAGTAGGTATCTTTCTTTATCCCTGTCTTCCACCAAAAATGATAAAAACATTTGGTCCTTTAGATAGCCATAATTTCTCCATTTTCATTAAAAAAAAAACAACTTAAAGATAATGCACTTATACCACACCATACAGGCCAGCACGTTACAGGTTACAGTGGAAAAACCAGTAGTTTTAGAAATTATTAAGCGATATTACGAAGCAGAATAATCTAAAGGACTTTACTTGTGTATGTTTTTCAGGTTCAAATGACGGAAGCAGTATGAAGATGGAGATGTGATCATTGAAAGGTCATTATACGGATCAAGTGGAAATGTTATCGATCATTATTCTTTACTCATTTGCCCAAGTATATATCGTATATGCAAGTACATATACTGGCATTGTAGGAACAATAATTAGAATATAGAATGTATATTACAAACAAGATTTCCACCTTATGTCGATGAATATATGATGATATAGATAAGATTTTTCGTATTTAATATGTAAAAGATGGAAACATAGGCAGGGACCAAGAAAATGACACACAATATCAATTAACTTCAACCATGATCATAATCATTTTCAATATGGTGGTCCAATACCACATTGGCCTACAAATAGCAACTTGCAAAAACATAGAAGCAATTGACCAGTCTTAATATTATAAATAAGTAGCCCATAACTGAATAAAGGTCCAATTGGGAAGTGGGGTACTGAAAAAACCACATTCAGTGTATTCAAAATGGGCTTCAAGTGTATTTGCCTAGGAGTGGTTATTTTAATTTATTTAAATAAAAAAACATTTAGGATCAAATATTTGTACAAGACATCTACAACCTCTCATCTAGAGGTGATAATTTCAACCTATGTATTCATGAATGAGCTGATGAGAGTTGTGTTACATCTCCAACTAATCAAATGGTCAAATCGTAAAAAAATCAGGTAAAAGGGAACAACAAATGAATTTAAAGTTTGCCAAAATCTACTTAATGCATAGAGCACCGAAAATTATCCTATAATTTTCGTAATATAGTTTCTATAACCATAAGTAACAAATCTATTATTAAAAAAGAACGGACAGGAAATGACAGCAGGTCAACCTCACCCCATTTAGCCCATATGACCAATACTAAAAACGATTTGCTTCATCCTAAGCTTGTTTTGACCCGTTATTCAACCCACACATCTTGCCACCTGTACTCTCGTCCACAGAGTCAGAGGCTTTAAGGCACACAAATGACGCTAGCCAGCGACAATTCAAAACTTACAAATGGAAACCTTCCAATGAGCCATATGGGTAAGCTTTTCGGACCGAAAAAGATGTCCCAAGAGATCTCATTCTCAAAGGGGTCACAAGTATCACCACGCATTCCTTACTCCACCAATCAAAAACCTCCAAAATTAATTATACCTTAATCATCTACCCATGCTTACATCAAAAGATAGTTTCAAACTCAAACCTACACTCAAATCAAATTACTCTATGCACAAATGTGGTTAGCACCAAGTGGGTGCAGCCATGATTATAACATTAAAGATGAATCTCTTTCTTTCTCATCACTTTTAAATCTATACAAGGACAAAGGGGACCATGAAAACTGCCTGTGAGTTTGCTACATATACTTGGTCTTGAGGCGTCTAAGAGCCGCAGCTTTCTTTCATTTTCAAGCCATATGCAACAATGACGGGTGAATCCGACCTCATCCATAGCAAGATCTTGTTGATTTTGTTTGCCTCACCCGATGGCGATTTATATTACCTTTTATGCACAAGGCCCGCTTCAACAGGCATTGATCTTCTTGAAACCATTCAATTTCTCCCCTTCACATAATGCAAACTGCTAGGAAAAATAATAGAACAGCAAAAATACATACGAAGAAGATTCTCTAGCCAAACTGTGGATATCAATCAACGTCTTCAGAAAAAAGATATTTTAGGACCTTTGTAATATACCTCTTTGATCATTCCTCTCACAAAGTATGTCACATTCTCTAGTGCAAACTACCTAATTACTTCCAAATGTTTACCAAGGCATATAGTAATAACTTATATATATATTCATAAATAATAATAACATACTGTGAGTAAAAAGAGATAAGCAGAGTAAGGGCGGGAGAGAGTGTCTTTCGAGTCAACCCAATCCGATGTTCTAAACACCATGACCCGCACCCGTTAGCCATTAGACAACCCACCCATATAGCCCACCTCTAAAGAATACCTTTGCATTAGGCTCCGACCTCTAAATACAACACAAAAGAGTTTATTAACTACTACATTGGAAAGAGGATTAAGATGTTGAACTAGAAACAACTCAAGAAAATGGAGTTGAAGAGAATGGTTAGGGCAGTAAATGAAAACACAAGACATGGGACTTCATGCACAACTGCAAATCATGTCAACCAACAGCCTATTTGATCTCGTCTGAGTTATATCCAGTTATATCCGATTGATTTATTCGGGTGAACCACGAATAATTTCGATCTGAAAGTGATCTTCACGACTTTTAGATTATCCAACTTTGATTTCAATTTCTTTACAGGCAGATCCGTCTTTCTCACTTAAAAGTGCTTGGTTATCTTAATATGTAGAGTTTAAAGAGCTGACATGGATAAGCTTGGTTATGTTTGGGTTACTAGGATACTGGGGTTAATAAGCCTTATGTTGATGAGTGGGATGTGAATTACCTTGTATGCTTATATGGCAAACATCTAAGAGCATTTAGAGTCAGTCACAAGCACTAAACTATTTCACCAAATTAATTAGTAGCATCATAATTTTAGTTAGTAAAAAGATGACTCACTTCCTTACAGAATTAAGTGACATATTCGGCCTAAGAAATCGAAGTTGAAACAAAGGAAAAAGATTTGACAGACACGTTAGAGTTGTTAATAGTTTCCATATTAAAACATATAAAATATATGAAGATTTAGGAAAAATATCATGCTTGAATAACATGTCTCGCATCGACGCATCATTATAATGTTTTATGGTATACGAATGATGCTAACTTAAATAAAGTCACCGCCTTGCTATTGGTGGAAAACGAGAAAACATCTATCTTAACATTTCTATTGCTTATTGAAAGTTTGAAACTATCATTGGTTTTGTATGTTACAACCACAAATGTAAGAAATGTTTTTTAACAACGAAGCGTCTAAAATAAAGTTTGTTTAATCGTACCGGTGATTATTTTTTAAACGTCTACATAATTTTCACATAAAAATATAAACTTCTTAATGTTACTAATGAAAATGTAATCAAACGTTTTTGAAACGTTTCAAAAAGATGTAAACATTCCGGAGACAATTATTAAATATACTTTTTTCTGTTATATCTACTAAACTGTATATTTTAATGTAATACTATTTTATCCTATCATTATTTATTTTTATTTGAACAATTAACACAAGTACTTTTAAATTACACCAAGTTAGAATATCACTTGTAATATGTTATCGTTGTTTATAGAGCTCGTGTGTTGTCACTCTTACCTGAGCTCGCCATCAGACCGCCGTAGACGGTGGTAGATTAACGTCACCGGCGTCGACTTCCGGCAGAAATGGAAGAATCACCGGAGGCAAACAGTAAAAAATCTAGCATATTGATAGTAGGAGTAACCGGTAGATTAGGTTTTGAACTCGCGAAAGCTAGCCTCGAAGCATCTCATCCTACATTTTGTCTTGTCAGATCCTCCACTTTCTCCGACGCCGGAAAGTCCAGAAAGCTTCAAACTCTCACCGATTCCGGCGCAATTGTTCTCGAGGTAACTTCTAGCACCATCGCCGTTGTCGTTCCCAAGTTTGACCATCACTCATTGCTGTTTCATCTAATTAATCATCGTTTTAGTGGCTATTTTAATTTTGATGTAGTAACAGTAGCAGATAGGTTAATTAGGGTTGTTGGAATCTTAATTTGCGATGATAAGGTGATAATTAATGGTGAAATGAGAATAAGGTTTTAAACTTTGATTTCTAGGGTTCGTTGCATGATGAAGGGAGGCTTGTTGAGGCGATTAAGCAGGTGAAAGTTGTGATATGCGCTGTAAATTCGAAGCAAGTTCTAGATCAGAAACCTCTCATTTCCGCCATTCAGAAAGCTGGATGCATTCAGGTCATATTCTGATATTCCATTTCAAGAAATTAGGGTTTTTTTTTTTTTTCATATTTTGGTTAACTGCGATTCGCCTCTTTAGATATAGAGGTATAACCAAATTACAAGATAATAAGATAATGATAAATCGTTAGTAACTATTCTCATATTCAAACTAGAGATAGAATAATGACTAACAAAGAAACTTGAACATAGGGTTTTTCATACATGGTCTTCATATGCTTTAATTGTGGTTCTCTCGCTGCTATGGTGTGTGTTGTAAGCAATTATAACCATCTTATACTGAAACAAATGATTGTTGTAGAGATTTATCCCTTCGGAATTCGGATTGGATCCTGATAAAACTCGTATATCTGAAATGGATCAAGGGTTTTATTCAAGAAAATCTGAAATTAGACGACTTGTAGAAGCGGAGGGCATTCCTTACACATACATTTCGTGCAACTTTTTCATGAGTTATTTGATTCCTTCTTTAGTTCAGCCGGGCCTCAAGTCCCCTCCAAGGGATAAAGTCACCATATTTGGAGATGGAAATGTCAAAGGTATGTTTTCTTTGGAAATTAGAGGTGGGAATTCTGATACATTTACTTATAAACGTGCTAATCTGGGTTGTCTTTATCCCTAATAGGTCAAACAAGTAAAATAAATTTTCTAGTGGCAGTCACTCAAAATGTATTGTTATTGCGCTCATATTAAATTGCATATAGTTTTTGTTATCACATATATTAGCATATTACATTAGTTATTGATATCGAACGTTAAATAGTTGAACAAGAAAGTGTTAACTGAACAACCCAACCCACCCACCTACCCACTATAAAGCCAACTTATATTATCTTGATTCTAATGTACTTCATTCTGGTGGCAATTCGCTACAATCTTCTCTCCAATAAATTTGAAAGAGTTGGTGGAACTAGTGGGGGATTTGGGGTTTGTTGACCCTCTTGTTGGCAAAATATCTATCGGTAGGTGTATCCAATATTGTTGCTTTCTTGTAGTTTGATCCAGTAAATTGTCACAAATAGAGTATTTTAACGTAACAATATTTCTATTGTGGCACCTAGTTAAAAAGTTGTGGCTTTGCCACTGATTTCATTTTCTTTATTTTATGCATTAAACATGTAAAGAATGACAGCAATTTTTATAAATTTGTAGGCGTATTTGTGAAGGAAAGAGATGTTGCTGCATTCACCATTAGTACAGTGGACGACCCACGCACGCTGAACAAGGTTTTATATCTGAGACCACCAGGAAATGTATACTCCATGAACGAATTAGTTGAGATATGGGAACACAAGATCGGGAAGCAGCTTGAGAAGATTTACGTTTCTGAAGAAGATCTTCTCAAAAAGATCAAAGGTAATGTGAAAGAAAAGAAGTTTATCTATTTTTTCTGGGACTTTAAACATCATAACATGGCATTTGATTTGAATAAAACTTATTGTATTTTTAGAAACACCATATCCGGACAACATGGAAATGGTTTTCATATACGCCGCCTTTGTGAAAGGGTTTCAGACATGCTTTGAAGTGGAGGCATCTGGTGGTGTTGAAGGTTCAGTGTTGTATCCACACTTAAGGTACACCACCATCAACAGCTATTTAGACACACTACTATGATTCTGTTAATTTCAAGTTTTAATTCGGTGGTTTTTAGTACAATGGTAATAATATGCGGCACTTTATAGTTACAAAGATTGAGTGATTTCACTCATATGGTTCTAATAATATAGGAAAGTTGTGGCTTGAGCAGTAATCAAATAGGTGATATTTTGAGCACTTGCATATTTTGTACATAAAAGGTGGTGCTATAAAGCTACCACATGCAAAGGTTCACAAGGGTGTCGCACCAACTGGGCCTGATGTACGTCGTATTAGCCTGCGTTTTTGTAATTGTGTCTTGTACATGAGGTTTACAAACAAATTGGCTCTGAACATTTCAGGAATGATGCTGATTCATGTATCAAGTCCTTGCACCAAGCCAATTTTGTATGCTACACTAAAAGGGCATTCAAAAGCTACTCATAATCTTGAAAAGATAAATTAAAAAGGTCAATCAACTAGCCAAACATACAAGGTCCAAACCATGGTCCACGGTTCCGTCATTTCATTTAAGATGAACCATGGTTCCATCTCTTATGGTGCACCCAGACTCCTTCAAAGCCATGTCAAAGAAACTACCACCATCAATCCTAGAGTCCATACAAGGAGGAGCAAACTCCATAAGAATGTCCCTTAATGCAATCATTCCTTTTACCCTTCTACTCTCATCTACAAGAAAACTAAAATTGCTCCTCTTTTCTGCCAAATCCTTCATGGCTTGCTTCAAGGTGTCGGTTTCTGTGTTTGTGACCGGTGAGTCCATTCTCGGTTCAAACTTGCTGTTCAGTGCAAGAGTTCCAGCAGATATAAGAGCCCCGAGCTCGTGGTTCACGTCATTGTTGATTGGATCTGTATCCGTGTGTATGAATTGGTCAACGCTTGTATCCCTGCAAATGGAAAGACGCAAAATGTGGTTACAAATGGCTAAATAACTAAATCATGATATACTGATATGGATAAGAATTCATGCGTACTCTCTGTCGGTAAAGAAGTGATCATCATCCAAAAGATGATGAATGTCATTGACTCTGATACATCCAATGAGCTTGTCCGTTTGTCGGTCCACTACTGCAATTGCACAAACTTTATTATTCCATAAGATATGAACTGCTTGTGCTATGCTTTGATCATTGTAGACTGAAACAATTTGGTCACTCTGTTCGAACCTGACAAATAGCTTTGAAGATTAGCTAATCTGACAAACAGAAAATGATGCTTAACCAAGCTTAATCAATTTGACCGATTTTTCTTTCAGAATTTACTGCCATATGATATGAACCACTTTATGAAATTCTTAGGTAAGTGAAAAAATTCACAAGTTGAAACCTGAAATCTGATAATGGTTTATCTGCAATGCTGTCGAACCACTCTAGCCCGCTCGACTGTAGGAGTATGTGGTTCACTGAATGCTACCGAAACAAATGCATCAAACTTAAGCATCTGTCCTTGTGATGAAAGAATTGGTACAGGTGAACACATACTGGTTATGAATATTTACAGAAGTGTGAAAATGAGGAGTTACCTCGGTAACATAGCCCACAACCTTTGAGCTGAAATGTTCGGTCACAGGGACCACACTGAGCCGGTGTTTAGACAGTAACAAAAGAACATGGAAGAGGCTCTGGTCCGGTTTTACAGGGAATACCGGATTCCATAAAAATGATGCGGCTAATTCACCTATCTGGATCACGTCAACAATATCAAACAATGTAAAAATTGCCCATATTGCCTAAAGGCAGAAATTTCGACCCGTTGACTTAAAACTGGAATATAAGTTATGTTATTTACCCTGAAGAGGTCAAATGGGCAAAGCTAATATATTCAGCTTGAAAACAAAATCCGTGGTCAAGTTGGGCAGAAGTCGTTTGGTGTATGGTGTCGTGTTCAAATGTAAACTAAAGCATTCGAGTTAAAAGCAGAAAGAGATTATTTTTAGGCAAAGGTTAGTGATTAGTTAATGCGTAAGATACATATGCTGCCGTAAACAGAGAGAACACCTTAGCCTCGGAAACAACTGTTATCTTATCAAGCAAAGAGAAGAATCCGTGCGGCTTGATCTTCTTCAGACCTTTAGCATGATCAATCTTGTTTCCTCTGTGATGTTTTTGAAATTCCTAGAATTTGATTGATTCATTGGTGAACATGTTTCATACAAAAACCATAACCATGAATCTAATTCAGTAATGCTATCAAACATAAATGTGATATGATAAATATTAATTGCAAATTAATTCAATTTATTAACAGCAATCATCATCATAAGAACCATTTGGGTACAAAACCAAAATGATTAACAATTTAAACTAGGGAAAATGTCACATAATAGTAACCAAGTTTCAAAAGTGTTCTAATTTAGTCACTCATGCATATTTTTTTCAAATTGGACCATCAAACGATCAAATCGAGTTATCATTAAATTTTTTTATGTCAAGAAAGTAACAGTGGAGAAGACATGGTGGTCAGAATTTTCAATATATAAAATCATATTAAAAAATAAAAAAAAACATGTTAATTATGAAAAAAATAAAAAAAAAGTATTTAAAATTTACGTCAACGTTCCATATCAGCATCAAAAGATAGAAAAAAATATCTTCTAATTGAAACCAAAAGTATAACATGCTAAAAAACATGTTAAGACTTTTAATTTATATAAAATATAAAAACTGAGTGACTTAATTATAATACTTTTAAAACTTGAGTAATCTAATTAGAACATTTTTTAAAATTGGTTATTATTTTATAAAGTTACCCCTTTAAACTAATAACCATCAATGGGCCATATATATCAACTTCATTAATATTATGGTTGCATTTAACTGGCAAATCAAACACATTGCTTTTACCTATTAAAAAAAATCTAAAACTAAACAGAGGAATTACCTGGAGAGACCAAAGAACCATATTAGAAAAACTTATGAATCCAACATATGGATGGGAGAATGATGTGGTGAAACTGGTGGTAGGATCGGGTCCCGAACTATCATCAATTAGAGCTCCACTCACATTCTTCTCATACAACATCTTAATCCCATCCTTCATACATGTATGCGTTTTCACTACCAAAACTACCACACATCCAAATTTTGAGTAATATCATGTTTCAGACTTGAACCACTACAATGTACATGATCAGTTGTACTGTTAACTAGCATTTCTCACCCATCAGACTAGTCTTTTAACACAAGTTCTTCTGTTTAATTCATAACAGTAGATAAACCTCACGTTTGTTTCCATATATAACAAGTCTCATGCCTTGTAATAGTTTTTGTCCATAACGTTCAACTTCTTTAAGGGCCAACATCCTTGTTGGTCACCACTGGTTCCCACAGTTACAAACCAAACAGAAAAAATAAACTCAAAAAACTAGTCTAGTCTAATACGTAAGAAAATCCATTTAGCCTTTAGTGGGCCATATTTGGCTCTGATATCATGTTATGTATCAAATGCTTCACCCAAAATACTAGTCTGACAAATAAAAGAATCTTTTGATAATCTTATATTTAATTATCATACATACAACTTATTTGTGACAAGTTTTATAAAAACTATACCTGTAGAAGGGGAATTGTGGATTCCAGGGATGGAGGAGATGGGAATGTGATCGAGGAAGAGTTGGAGAGCGGTGGCGGAATCAAGCGGTGGAGTAGTGGGGTGGGAGACGCTGGCGTCGGAATTGGGTTTGGGTTTGGAGAAGGTTGATAGGATGGCATCTTTCTTCTCGATGATTCCACCTTTCGAATCATTCACGATTTCTTCAACCTTTCGTAGATCCATTTGCATTTCCTCCTGCTTCTCGTCTTTGTTCGTTATTCTGGTGGTTATGGAATTCTGTTCTTCTTGAGGAGCCATGTCCACGTGTGTTTTTCGTGTTGCCACGTGGCTTTCCAGGATGTGGTGTGTGTCGCAGTCACGTCCCAATGCGTTATTTTAATTATTTAATATTTTAATTTACATAATCAAATATTCTTTTAGGGGTACCAGTTTTTTCACTGTTTGGTATTAATTAATAAAAGTATAAAACTAATTATTAAAAAGCAACTCTAATCAACTACATATACCAAACTCAAACCGTCTATTTTTCACATCAATTTGGTTATACTATCTAAACTTTTGTTCTTCGTCAAGTTTACTATTAACTTTGTCGAATCTAGTTCAGCATCAGACCTACACGATTCATTGTGTAGTGATTGGATGCTCGTAACTTTCAAGTTCTCGCTACAGTTGCTCAAGTAGTGTCATGTAATTGAAGATGAAGACACCTCAAGGTCAAGAATTCATGTATTTAAAGACCGTGAAGCCTCACATGATCGCCTCGGGGCAATTTGCTTCTCTTCGAATCTAAAATTTGGTGAAGATGTGTTCATAATTAGTTTTCAGATCCAAAGAGAACCCTTCGTACAAATAGTTGATGACATGGACCGGAACTCTGAATTTTTCTTCAAACCACTTATGTTGCAAGATGAAAAGGAGCTTTATGTTGTTACAAATGTGCTCGTACGCAATAAGCCAATTAACATATGAGAAGTTTTTGAATGCTAGATAGCATTGATTGTGCGCATTGGTTTTGGAGGAGTTGCCTAAACGGCTTACGAGCTCAAAACACGCGGGTCCAAAATATTTATTGTTTTGGCATGCATTCTTTGGTGTGGCCGGTTCCAACAATAGCATCCACTTTATCTATCAATCTAACTTGAATCCGCACCCAAGTAACCATTTAAAGTAAATAATATAATACACAAGCATGAGTATTTACTTTTTTGGATGAAATGTACCCCACATGGTAACTTTTGTAAAATCATGTACTTACTCAGATGACGATAGGTATTACAAGGAGCAAGAAAAGGATGGGAATGAGCTTTTGATGGTCTAAAAGCTCATTTGGTTATAGTTTGACTGCCTACATGAGTTGCATTATTTGAAATTACAAGTATAATGTATGTTTGTATTATATTACACAATAAAACTTTAAAAAATGAACGTGTGACAATATTACCACATAATCGATCTTTCAAATGATGATGAAGTAAATAATGATATTTTAATGGAATTACGTTGCCCAGAAACTCACAATGACCTTTGGTCGTATTTTGTGGAACATATTGCATATACCTACCTACCCAATCTAAAAGAGTGTTGTTTTTTGTATTTATTTTTTACGTTTTTATTTAGTCTTGTAATTGTTTTAATTGATAAAATGTTTGTTTATTTAGAAGTGTTATATTTTTAAATCAACTTTATACCTTTTACATTACTTTTATTTATCTTCATAAAAATAACTAAAAACAATAGTATGTGAACGGAAAAGTTAGATACCATGGGTTTAGAAATGAGATGATAGAGATGAAATATGAAGGAGAGAGAGCGCGGCGATGGGAGGGAAAAAACATCTCCATACTTATATTTAAATAATATCATAATAAAATATAATAAAAACACTTGCCAGAAATAAATATGTTATGTCAGATATTTATATACTAGGTTATAACCTCGTGTATTACGCGGGTTAAATAAGAAAAAATACTAAATATTTATTAACGAAAAGTTAGGAACTGTAAAACGTCAAATATAAAAGTATTCTAATTAGCTGATAAAACACTTTTAATATTCTTAAAACTTTCGTTTTAAAAAGTTATTGCTTTAAAAAAAAATTTGTTTTGTTTATCAATATCTCACTATTTAAAACTATGAGCTTGTTTTCTAAAAAAATTTTATGTAAAAATTTTTATTTTTTAAAAAGATTGATTTTAAAATATATTCATAATTTAAAAAGGTTTCATTGTTTTAGAAAAAAAATCATAGTTTTAGACAATTTTGAATTTAAAAAAATATATTTTTAATCAAAATACTTAGTTTTTATTTAATAAAAAATATCTTTTAAGAAGTTAATGATTAAAAAAGGATATGAATTTATAATATAGAGAGAAAAAGAGAAAAAAATTGAGAATTAGTTATTTGACTTTTTAAAATTAAATAAATAGTTTGAGTGGAAAAATTAAGATGAGAAGGCTTGTGGGAATGCCATGTAACACCACATGTAAAGGATTATTAGGTTAGATAAGTTATAAAAAATCACTAGACCTCACAAACGACCATATGTAGACATATCACACGTTTAGCAGAAAGAAAATGCTCTGTTAATAACTATATGATTCATATTATAGTATGACCATATGTTAATTTACGACCGTTACTTTCTAAAAATGATTGATTTGTCATGTTGTAGAGTTGACTTAGAGGTCATGGCTCGTCACGACTCTTATAAGTAGTATTACAGGCATCTAGATATTTAGTTAAGTGTAGTTATAATAAGCTTTTATAATATAAAAATAAATGAACGACGCATAATGCTTCAGTTGGTGAGAGTTTGTTAGGCCACTTACGCCCGACTTATTCATACTTTTAAACTTCTGCAAAGATTATTTCTATGACTTAAACAAGCAACCTTACCGATTGTTCAAATCAAAAAATAAGAAAATCCAAAATAACCTTGAAGTTTTAGGTGCGTGAGAAGGCAGGTAAGTTAGTTAAGATACAGAGGGCTTCTGTTTAACTAACTCTTTTGATTAATCCCCATAGTCACAATAGCTACAAGCTGCCATTAACAACTCTCTCTCTTTCTCTCTCTGTACGTATATATGTATCCGTGTGTATATGGGTCAAACAAAAGGTCATAAGAATTGACCGAGATCTGGTCAAACCAATGCAAAATTTCCCCAAAAACAGCACCATCTCTCTCAATATTTAATGGGTGGTTTTCAAAAAATCATGGGATTCTTTGTTGGCCGATGAAATTATGCGACTTTAAAACACCTCCCCCTTCTCCTCTCCAAAAGGTCCTGCAATTTTTCTTGTCAATGGTAATTAATTTCTTTATCCTCAATGATTTCTGCTTCCTTTTGTTGATTTTAATGATACCCTTTTAAGGTATGCACGCCCACTGTTTGTGTTAATGCCATTGCTAACTCTTGATGGTTGGATAATTGGTATGATCAATGAATGATTTGATATGATCAAATTGGCATTTTTAATGAATTGTGTGTTAACTGTTTGATTGGTATGATCAATGTATAGATTATGATGATTTGGGTTTTAATTATAGATTATGATGATTGAAGTTTTGATGGAAATTAATGTTTTTTTTTTGTTTGTGGATGGGTTTTGCAGCAAACCTATGTAAGCACTCAGGTATGAAGTTTCAGGTTTCTTTAGGATTTGGTTCTTTTAATTTCGATATAATTTGGTCGTTTTATATGGTTTTTAACATGTATTAGCCAAAAGGTGTAGGCATTTGACAATGGCCCTAAATTCGGCACCGGAATCAACGTTACAAGCTGCAAACATGAGTGACCATACGCACGGACCTCTTGATCGCCCTGTTCGATCAAGTATGCTTTTGCCTTCCCTTTTTCTTTTTCTTCCTTTATGCTGCCTTTTAGGGGCTTTACGTTTGGTTTTTACATGAGAAATCGATGTGATTTCATATTCTTTTGGTTTTTAGCCATTGTAACATAAACAATGAACAACCATGGAAGAAATGGATACATTAAGTGTTATGCAAACGGCATGTTATGTTGTTCTTTTCTCCTATAATGCCTCAATTTGTTTAATGATCTGCCACCAAATGATTACCTTAGCTCCACCTTCCTTTTACCCTAAAACAATTCAGAAAGTGCACATGAAACTTTACGTCATGAAGTCATAGACTGTGGAAACAATTATAGGACATGTTTACAGAACTAGGAGAGATTGAAAGACAATTCATCTATTTTTAGTTTTAGTTTCTCCATAGAACCCGAAAACACTAGCTTTGGGAAAAATAAAGAATCACAAGCTTCAACCAACATACTAACTTTTCTTTTAAATTTTAATAAATAGGTATGGAAAAATTCGACCTAGAAAACCATGATGATGAAAAGAAGTGTAAACACAATTCTTTTAAAAAGAAGGCAATTAGTGCATCTAAAAGGTTTAAAACTTCATTTACCAAGAAGGGAAGGAGGAACAGCAGAGTGATGTCTGATGTGGTTGAAGATATCCATGATGCGGAGGAATTGAAGGCAGTCGATGCTTTACGTCAAACTTTGATCTTGGAAGATTTATTGCCAGCAAAGCATGATGATTACCATACCATGTTAAGGTTAGAAAATTTTCAATAAACCCTTTTTTATGTTTTTGGTCTTGCTATTTTCTCTTCCTAGTAGAGGGGACAACACAGGCAGGTCTACGCGTTGGGTAACATGTCAAAACTTAAAACAAGCATTGGTTGAAACAAGTCATTTTCTGCACCTATATATCTGTTACAAACTATTAATGTCTCACAAAAAATAGTAAAATAAAATCGTTTCGGGGTTGTGTATCTCGAAACTAGACTTTGAGGGTGACTTTCAATGCGCTTGACCTGTTGCCCTCTTAGCTGTTAGAGATAAAACTCGCCCAGAGTGGATCCTTCTTCAGCTAATGGGTCGAAATTGCAATGCCATACTTCCTACCATTTCAAAGAGACAAGCCTATTTTTAAGTGATATTTCACTACGGGTGACCTTACAACATTAATCATTCAACTTCCACATGGCATTACAGATTTTTGAAGGCCAGAAAATTTGATATTGAGAAGACCAAGCAAATGTGGGCTGATATGTTGCAGTGGAGGAAGGAGTTTGGTACAGATACCATCATGGAGGTACTTTCAGAAGATATGCAACCAATATAAACCAAAGCTGCATTCAGTTTTTACATGCTTACTTTAATTTCTATCTAAATCTCATATTCACATTTTTTCTTCTCTAGGATTTTGAGTTTAAAGAAAAGGAAAGTGTGATTGAATATTATCCACAAGGTCATCATGGGGTTGATAAGGATGGAAGACCTGTTTATATTGAGAGACTTGGTCAAGTTGATGCTAACAAGCTTTTGCAAGCCACAACCCTTGACCGTTATGTAAAATACCATGTAATGGAATTTGAAAGGATTTTTAGTGACAAGTTTCCTGCATGCTCCATTGCTGCTAAAAAACATGTTGATCAGAGTACCACCATTCTTGATGTACAAGGAGTGGTAAGTTATTTGAGTCCTACAACTTACAGCATCTAATTTTGGTTGAGGTGGCGGTTTCAACCCATACACTTATAAATGGATCGGTTTGGGTTATGTTTTATATTAAACAGACCTAAGGTCCAAAAGGGTAAAATAAGGAGATAAAGTGGCACCAAGGGAAACAAATCAAATGTTTTGATAGTCTTCAAAAGCGTTTTCTAATGCATCAAGCATCATTAATTATTTTATTCGAGACTTGATAGACTAATGACACAATATGGTTTCTGTAATCTTACTTGATAGACTAATAATTTGTAAAGAAAATGAACAAAACGATTTGGGTCAATCCAACCTATCAATAACTATCAAATTACATCTTCATAATGAAGGAAATATTATATATTTAAATTGAAGTTGTAATGACTCTATAAAACTTAGCATGTTAAAAAAGGCAATAACATAATCTACTGTCAAAATTATGAGGTTGAATTCAGTTTTATTTCATCTGCATAAAATAGTTTAGTAAAATTAGTTGTATGGTAATAAAACAGGGACTGAGAAGCATGAACAAAGCTTCTAGGGAACTTATACAAAGTCTCCAGAGCATTGATGGAAATAATTATCCTGAGGTATAATCGTGAGTTAATGATCTAGACGTTTGTTAATATACCTCTTTATATTTAAGTTTAATTCTCCTATTTATTTACTTTCCCTTTTCCTCGTAGACTCTGTGTCGCATGTACATAATCAATGCTGGGTCTGGCTTTAGGATCTTGTGGAACACAGTGAAATCCTTCCTTGACCCAAGAACTACTGCTAAGATTCATGTAAGTTTGACAGTTTGTACTAGAGATGACACTTTTTGAACATTTAATAATGAGCGGGCCAATGATAGTCATGTTTTACATCAAATGGGTAAAATTTTGAAAGGTAGCTTAATAGGAAAGAGGCCAAATAGGTTGAAAGTAGCTCAAAATGTATTTTTAAAGCAAATAAACCTTCTAATTCACTTTTAGAAAAATAATATTAGTATAAGAACAATATGACTTCTATAATCATATTCTAGCATACTAATATCTTATTAAAAAGTGAACTTTGGACAAAAATTCTTCTGGGTCAATTTAATCGGTCCTGTTAAGGTAATTACCAAAAGTTAACTTTTGACCTATTACCTAACCTGATTGACGCATCCATTTCATCACCTCTACATAATTACCAGGTCATCGATGAAAAAGTTAACTTTAGTTTGCACAAATCTTCTGAACTCAAATAAGTTTCGAGTTCTGTCAAAGTCATGATGAATAAATGACATTGTTGACTAGGTTTTGGGCAATAAGTACCAAAGCAAGCTTCTTGAAGTCATCGATGCCAGGTACTTTTTCAAAATAATTGCCAGGTCATCGATGACATGTCACTTCGATCGATATACATTTCCTTGCGTATGTTGGCAGTGAACTTCCAGAATTCTTGGGCGGTACCTGCACCTGTGCAGATAAAGGCGGTTGCATGCGATCTGATAGAGGTCCATGGCAAGATCCAGATATCATGAAGGTCATTGTAACTTTTTATTACTTTTTAATCATGCATAATGTATTTACCTTTAAACATTCTTACATTTAATTTGTGTGGCAGATGGTACGTAACGGTGAACATAAATGTTCAAAGCATTCAATCCCAGAAGAGAAGGTTATTTCTGAGGAGCAGTCTTCTAACAAGGTATTCTCCCTGATTTAGAAAAACAACGCATTAAATATGATTATAAATATATATTACTACAAAAATATTATAAATTGTTGAATAAAACAATTTAGGAGGTTGTATGCATTGGAGAACATGTCAAGCCTGCACAACTGTCTTCTGTTCATGAAGAAGTAAGCTACTTAATATTTTATTTATGTACTTCTCAACATGTTCGTGTACAAGTGTTTTCTAAAAGCATATAATCTTGATTACAGAAACAAGGTGTTAACATAAATAGCTTTAATCTTTACACAACATGTGTTGAATGCTTTAATCCAAAGGGAGATATGCATAAATTCGTTTTTCATTAATGTGAATCAAATTTCAATTTTGCCTTATGTTTCTTAATCAGAAGTTCAATTTAAACTGATTTGTAGGATTCTACAAGCAAAAACATTCCAAGTGAAAATGAGCCCATGGTTGACAAGGCTGTTGATGCAACTTCTTGTAAACAAAAGCAGAAGCTTTCCCTTTCCAGAGGTACAAAATAAAAAAATTAAATGTCACTAAGGTCATCAAATATTCTTCAAAAAGGTGATTTCACTATAATTGAAGCTGTAGAGGTGGCAAGAGTGGTGGGTAGCGTAATGGATCAAAACGGGTTTGGGTTGAAACTAGTGATCGTTTAGTATGTTCAAAATATGTCAGGTTGGATTGGGTTGACCCTGAAACTCTTTTGTGAATTCCTATTTATAAATAATGAATATGTTACTACGATTACAAAATAATATTATCTAATTCTTTAAGTAAAACAGTTTAGGAGGTGGTATGGATTACATATAGATAATAGGTGACTCTCAACCCATTCCCCTTATAGCCAAGCTTTTTAAAGTTGTCCCGAGATAAAGCACAACTAAACTAACCTTTCATAAGTAAACATGTCGAGATCGCCACCTCTATTAACAGGTTAATTACTAAAAAGACAAGGTATCAACCCTTTGCCAGTTTGGTTAAAATGAATGCTTAGAGTTTGCTTTTTAATAGATACAGATAGTGATGCTTGCAAGCTTACTTCTCCTAGTAAGATAGCCAACCGGCTGCTTACATTTGTGATGGCATTGATGATGGGAGTTGTGACACTGGTTCGTATGACACGTAACATGCCCAAAAAACTTACAAATGCCACTTTATACTCCACTGGCTTTTTAGAGGATTATAGGGTCAATAAAAAGAAGAAACAGTTACAAGCATCCACTATCTCCACCGCTGATTACCTAACCTTAATGAACCGTTTATCTGAATTGGAGGAAAAGATCACTGTTTTGGATAATAAAGCAGCTGATCTTCCACCTGATAAAGAAGAACTCCTTAATGATGCTTTGAAACGTATTGATGCACTGGAAACAGAACTTGCTGCTGTTAAGAAGGTACCTTTAACATTCTTTTTTTTTTTTTTTTGGCTGATTTCTTTTGATGGCGAAAGAAAATTGTTTTTGTCTGATTAGTAAATAATGTAAACCAAAACAAGCAGTTTGTATTGAATGGAAACAGATGAACTAAGTTCACCATCACAAAAAAGTAATTAGAGGTGGCTCAAGATGCGTTTGGGTCAAAACAGGTAGGGTCGGGCCACCACCACTCTCTTGTTTTCTGTATGAAAAAGAAAAGACTTAGTAATATTTATGAAATTTTATTATTCAAATAATAAGATACTACTTTTAAGTAATATGATTTAGACCATTTTAAGCATTTATAAACACCTTAGGTGACTTTTTGACATGTTTCACCAATTCGGCCTATATTTTTTTATAGTTTACCTGTTTGACCCGTTCACCAGTTCAACCCCTTTTTATCAGATATTTCTTTTATTGTTGACCTCTTTGGTCCATTTCCGGTATACTACAACCTGAAGTGACCCTTTTCCACAAAGAATAGGAAAATGTGGGCACTAATGGAATGCCTTATATCGGTTTGAATAAATTGTTTCAACAATCTGATTGCATCTATTGTTATTGCTAGCTTTATTATTATTATTATTATCTAACTATAAGAAAACATATTGGTTTTTTTCATAATGGGAATTTATGCAGGCTCTTGATAAATCTATTACTCAACAACAAGAGCTGGTGGCATACATGGAGAAGCAGAAGAAAAGGAAGAAGAAGATGTTCTTTGTTTTCTGAACACCATATATATACACGTGCACGCACACACCTCCCAAATATCATAACATATGATACCAAGACAAAAAAAAAGTTGTTTTGTGAATGAAAACTCGTGTTATAGATAACTCTATCATACTACTCATTCACCTGCTGTAGCAACTCCTTGTGCATTTGTGTTTTTTTCACTTAATTAATGAAGTATGGCCTTAAAACCTTTATCTTCACATGTTCTTTATGTTTGATTGTTCTTGAACAAATGCAGAAAGTTTTGTTTTGTTATTGTAAGTTTTCTATTCTAGTTTATAATTTGTGCAGTAATAATTGATAGTGATAACACAACATTTTGGTTTACTGATTTTGTTAGTTCATCTTTTGTAGATAATTTGATTATTAAATCATTTTTCTATTAAATTATATGCGAATTCATTGTTGTGTTTTGTAACCAAAGAACTATATTCATTTGCATGGACACCAATCACTAGTAATTAATTATGTTTATATCCATATGCATTGCAAATATTGTGAAACAAGTACATATATTCTCTTTGATTTTAGTATTGTATCATATTTTATTGTAATCAGGCTCACAAAGAGACAAGAGGGATTTTAGTTAAGTTATGGTATAGCTTACGGGGCGTAAAGTGAACACTTGTATAAATTGATCTAAATTCCTAACCCATCGAATTACTAGACTCAAAAGGGTTAGAAATTGAAGTTGATTTATTTCTCAACGAAGTTCGGGCTTTTTTTATAAGTTGACCATATGTTAATCAAGTCGAGCTCTTGTTATAATCAATATTGTTTGTTTTGCATAGGCTCCTTTTTATTACCCTAGTTTAGACTTAGCTTGAAACTTATCTCACCCAAGCATTTGATTGCGGAGTTTTTCATTCGTCCTCATCCAAAGCACCTAAAAATGCATTAGAGGTATGACATTATACATTTCTAATGAACCAACATTTTTCATGTCCGTGATTAATGTGAGGTTCGTTTAAAGCATTACAAACGCTCTCCTTAAAGATTCATTATCCTTGATGAGGTATCTTCACCATTCCAAACACAAAGGGATTTGAAATTATCCTAAGGTGTTACATGCACAAAACGTATCAAATGTTGATCTTCCAAAGCTTACTCTATCAAGGTTAACCTCGCACATTGATGAACTGATGGCTCACCTTCTAGGTTGACCATTGATGAGTTTACGTTAAGCCATCAGATTAATGACCACAACTGATTATCACATGTTGATTAAAATATGTAAGAACTTTATTTTAACAGTTTTCATGGCTATGTGTGCATGAACCGGTTTATATAAGGGGTGTATTATCCAGACACGAGCATAGGTTTTTTAGATGCCACTGAAAACGTAATGATGTCGCGATGGCTGCTCCTACTGCTATGGCTGCTCTACTGATTTGAGAAAACTGTTGGTGATTGATCGCGACGAATGGCCAAGAAATGCTAATTGTGGATAATCTGATGTATGTATTACTAAAGAAGTCTTGAACATGTAAAAATATATTTTGATATAAAAACTGTAATTGTTTTCCGCTAATAATTCGGTTGCATGCTTATTAGTTTTCTTAAATATCTGTAAATATTTTTATTGAAACATATATTTAATCCTCTTAATGTGTTTTCATATAAATTTTAAAATCTATATGAATAAAATGGACTCAAAACAGAAATTTTAGGTAATACTATTGTCATTATGTGTTGACAAAGTAAAAAAAAAAAATCTTAAACAACCAATTAAAAGGTGACACGTGATAGCCAGTGAAAAACCAGCTGAACTTTCTTTTAAAGTGTTAGTATAGTTAATTTTTTTTTATATTAAAGTTTATATATAAACTCCCGTCTTAAAATTTTATTGTAAGAAATGTTTGTGTCGTATAATTTTATATTGATCACATGATTCAACATGAATAATTAATTACTTGATCATAAAAAAAATAGTAAACTAAGGGACTCCCAGTTTTATCTGTATGTCACATTATTATCACATCAGTTTTTTTTTTCTTATCCCCATATTTTCCCAGTTCAGAGGGTGTCGTCTCCTTTTCCTCATTTTTCATCGCATTCCCAATATGTGCATTGTGTGTGGTACAATACAAGGTGCATAGATACCTATTCAATAGGTGAAGCCCGGTAAAATATTCACCGGGTCGGGGAGTGATTTTCAAAGCTGAGTTCCGGGGGGGGGGGGGGGGGGGGGGATCTCTCTACTCTTTATTGGTTCTCGCTCCATGTGATCTAAATATAATTAATGCAAAATTAAAAAGGTAACAAAGCCTCTCCTCTTCATTAATATGTTAGAATGTAGGAATGTTTGTTTTAAATGTACCTCACCTATACTACTCAATATAATAAACACAAGTGATTTCAATTTTTTCAAACAAATCACATCATCTATATGAACAAACTTTATACAAACAACTTATGTAGAAAAGATTCTATATCCTATGTATAAGGGTGAATACGAACATATACTAGTGATTACAAGATAAAATAAGGGGGTGTATGCCGTATGCAAGCAAAAAAAGGCTTGTACGCAGTTCAATACGAACATTATGGCATTCTTTAAAAATAAAAAACAAATAAAAAAACCCACTCTGATTCATTTATAAGAAAGTAGGACTTTATGATCGGTTAAAAGGGATTTAAACCAATAAAATGTAAAATCTTCAGATGTAAGTCCTTCGGTTCAATATTGCTGATGTATAGTTGTCTTAGATAAGCAAATCAAATGTGTTAATATCCGTGTGATATTAGGGTTAAATAAGCATAAAAATGTCACCTTTAGAACAATTAGGGTATAACAAACATATTTGTTGTATGCAGTATTTGCAAAACAAAAAAAGGGAAAAAAAACATGAGAAAGGAAACAGTTGCATAAACATCCTTAATTCAACACTCTTCACCAGCATGATGATTTCTTCTTCTGCAAACACATGTAGCAGTAAATAAAACTTCTGTTTTTATTATTTTATAACTTAAAAAATAATAATAATAATAATAATAATATTCAAGTCTGTTCCAGTTTACCCTGAATTTTTTCTCCTCTTGACTGTCAATATAAGCTAGCAATTCCTCTTGCCTCATCAAAGCTTCATGCAGGGCCTACACAAGACATAGCATCGATAGGCAAACAATATTAGCGGTGCCAGGTGACAATTTCGACCCATTTATTCCGAATTATAACTTATCTCTTATGATTCAAATAGGTAGAATAAAAATAATTAGCTTAAGAAGCATGTCAAATGGGTCAAACGTCACCCAAATTGATTATCAATGCATAAACCTACTAATCAATTTATTAAAAATAATCAGACTATCTTGTACTCATACTTAACACTAACAATTCATAAAAACTTTGGACAAAATGTTGAGGTCAACGCAATCAAACTTGACCATTACACCCTTTACATATTAACTTTTTATCTATATATTGAAACAGAAAATGCAATACAATCGCAACCAAACACACCCCTCTGCTTCCCTTTCCCCTTTGTCCTGTTCATATCCATATATTATATACGGACCTCCACCGCCACCATTAGGTGCATCACCCTGCACCCCACAGCAATAGTCCCTTTCCCTTCTCAAATAATTAAATTTGACTTGTATATGTCAAAATTTAAGCTTAATGGGACAGCGTGAAGAGTACTTCTACTATAGTTTAGACTTTCGACCCACGTATGCATCATGGACCTCACAATGTTTTATAACAGCAATAACATGGCTGTTATAGTGAAGAATTACCTTGTGTCGAGTGTGAACATAAGAATGAGAAGATAAAATAATTTAATAACATTTACCTTTTTGGTAGCAATAAGTTCTGCTTCTAAAGCATCAACACGACAAACAGCAGCATTTAACAATTCTTCTTTCTCATAAGGCATCTCTGATGGTTTTGCTTTGAGCGTATCAACTTTCTCTTCAAGGTCACCTAATCTTTTCAAAAGAGAATTGAAAATTTCTGATTCTTTTAGCAAAGGAGTTGGTGATGGAGGCCGGAATTCCTCCTTATTTGATGCATCAAAACTGAATTCCTCGGTGTTCTGAACAACCTCAGGTGCTGAGTCAATAATCGTCTTTTTAGTTATACGCCTCATGGCTTTGTTAAACATGGTGAGAATAGTCATGAAGAAAGTCACAAGCATCATCCATATCCGAGAATGAAGTTTTTCTGGTCCCCTTAGAGCTTCAGGTTCAATAAAGGTCCCTGTACATAAGTTTGAAATCAGGTTAGCCTCTGATGTACTGTAAGGTGACAACTTCAATCAATATATTAACAAATGAGTCAATTCAGGTTATAATTCACCTCTAATGGGTCAAAAAAGTTGTCAGCGCATAAGTGATCAAACACAACTAATGAATTCTCATTGTTTTGGTGATAATAAATACATGAACATGTGATACAGCTATGAAATATACACACTCGTATGTTCATATCCTACATTTTAATATATCAAAAAAACCCTAGAAGATCAAACATTGAATAAATGAGCATGTGATGGACAAAGAGAGAGCGATTAATGAACAGCTCAACCTCCCATTGATCATGAGTTAAACTTTAAACTTCAAGTCAGCAGCATGCATACACATCCTTGGGCATTCAAGATATATCAAATTAAGGATAAGTGATGTGTGTTTGATTTAATATTTTATGGTCACTTATAAATGAAAAACTGTCTGGAAAACTATTTTTATATAAACTTACGCTTCTATAACCTAACCACAAAAATTTTGAGAGCTTCATAAAGATGACAACCTTTATAATTGTTTGGTCTACTAATGAATATGCAGGTGGAACCTTCCATTAGTGAAAATAAGCTAACATTATCTTCCATTAGTAAGAACACTTCGAACAAATCAGAAGAAAAACTTCCAAATTAGGAAATCATCAAACACCCTTTCTTCATTGAGAAACCGACCTCCCAAATCATTTTCGTATTCCAACATATGTTATTCGGTCAAAAGAACGTTTCCCAAGTGTTTTAAATTAGTTTTCTAAGGTGAAAACAGTGTTTTGAGTGGTCTTTGTACAAAATGCAGCATATTTAACTTGAAAATAAAAGTATTATCCAAAGGGAGCAAAGTAAGATGAATATGCAGTCATGCATATGTATTATAATCATAAACCAACTACCATTTTAAAATTTACAAACTAATGAGTTTAGAGAGAGAGAATGACAAAATCGGTTCAAACCACCATAACCGAGCCATTAAACAGCTAAACTGATTAAACCAACCGGTTTGGTTTGTTGTTCACCGATACTGTAGTTAGCAGTTCTATCATAAACTTTTGTCAAACTCAGTCAAACTGAACCCTAAACACCACTAATAAGTGTTGGAAGTTTAATCTTAACTTGTATTCAGATGTGAAATGGGTCATATGAGTCAAGACCATGGGCGCCAGTCCTGCACCGGTTTTAAGTTGAATACAATTTTAATCTTAACTTGAATTCAGATGTGAAATGGGTCATATGAGTCAAGACCATGGGCGCCAGTCCTGCACCGGTTTTAAGTTGATGGGTCAAGAAAGAAGAGGTTGGGAGTGCAAGAAAAGAAACCGAACATGTAGATTTTTTCTATTTGAGTCGGTTTATTAGTTTAGTTTCTGGTATGGAACTTTTATTCGATAAGGATTAAATTAGGAGTAGTTTTCTAATTTTCTTATTAGATTAAGAGTCTTGTAAGTTAAGTTAACTTAGCAAGGGATGTATTTAATATAAATATAGAGTTTAGGGTCATTGTAAAGTGTGGCTTTGTTTAATAGAGTCGAAAAGTCATGACTTGAGTTTAGTCACCAAATCCTGGTGTTCTGGCATGTGACATGATTCTGGGCCACAATAAAAACACCTAGAATCATATTCAACAAATTGGATTAATATTGTACTTGCATTAAGCTGTCATATAGACACATTAATTCCAAATTTTCTTAACATTCTAACAAAAGTGGGTCAGCCCAACCGACCCATTTTGCCACCTCTACTAACCTTTGGGATCGTAAGACTTTGGAGGTGAAGGTTGCTTCTTCCATCCGAAATCAACAGCTTTATCAACCATGGGAACATATTCATCGTATCCAGAAAATTGACCAGGATAGCTTGTAGCTCCAATTATCTTGGCCTATATACAACACACAGAACTTTATTCTTGCAATGAAAATAAACTTACAAAATATGAAAATTCATAAATCAAGCTTAAAATCATCTAAATGGATTTTAAAATTAATGACAAAATATAACAGTAATCACATAAGAATGCAATAGGCGAATACTCACTTCTTCACGAACAGGAGTCAACCTAAGATGTGAATAACTCCTCGTTGCTTTGGGAGATGCAATATCATCAGCTTCAGAACCTGACTCTGCTGATGCATCACTGCATCTTAGCTGCTCAGTAAAATTAATAAAATAAAAATAGTAAATTTTCCAGCAGCTGATGTGGACAAGTGGAACGAAAAATAAATCAAATTACAACAGATTTGTCTTCCTACCGCAGGAAGCTGAGGCTTAGCATATGCAACAATCTTTCCCTCACTATTTAAAACTTTAACCACCTGTCTCGCACGTCTTGCTTCACTATTGAGAGCCAACTGCATTACAGTGTTCCACAATGTTGATCAGTGAAAAAACAAAAAGAAAAAAACTAGTAATTAAGTAATATAATAAATGCTTTGAGGTCAATGATAACCTTCAAGATTTCAGGATTATTCCATGGTCCTTTATCAGATAGAAGACAACCCCCTTTATCTGCACAGGTACAGGTGCCACCTAGAAATTCTGGCAATTCACTACACAAAAGCCAACTTTTAGTTTCAGGTATTTAGACAACAATTTTTACTATGAATAAAAATCAACAGAAACATGCATACGTAAATGCCATAAAGTGATTGTAGTAACATGAAGAGGAATTACCGGGCATCAATTATCTCAAGCAGTTTATTCTTGTTACTCAGAACCTGAGAGCTCAAAACAAAAGAAAATTTATCATGCAACAAGCGGATGCAGTGCATTTGTGATCCTTCAAAACACAACATAATAAATAAAATAAAATAAAAGGTGTGTACATGAATCTTTGAAACCGTTTTCGGATCTAGAAACGACTTCACAGTATTCCAAAGCAGTCTAAAACCAGGACCAGCATTGATTATATACATCTGATGGAGTGTCTGAACAAATAAAATGTTAGCTATAAATGTAGGGATATACAGAACATGGTAAACTTCCACTGCAAACCAATTAATCTTACTTCAGGATAATTGTCTCCATCGATTTTCTGTAGCCGCATGACAAGTTCACGAGCATTCTTACTGAAGTTCTTCAGCCCCTGAAACATTCAAAATGAAAATAAGATATTGATATCGATAATACATATATTATTATAACATACAGCACAAGGGGGAACATACCACACCCTGGACATCCAGAATGGTTGTGCTCGAGTCTATGTGCCTTTTTGCAGCAATTGAACAGGCAGGGAACTTAAAAGCAAAGCTTTTTTCAAACTCACGAACATGATATTTTATGTACCGATCCATGGTTGTAACCTGCATGAGTCTGCTAGGATCAACCTTTCCTAATCTTTCAATGTAAACAGGTCTTCCCTCCTTATCCACTCCATGATTGCCATGGGGATAATACTTCAAAACTTCATTCAACTCATGAAACTCGAAGTCCTAATTAGATTCAGCAAGAAAAATGTTAGTTTTGATGCAAGAACACAAAACACATTAGAAGAATGCAAACAAAGTTGTGTACAGTTTAATCACCTCAATAATCGTATCAGCACCAAATTCCTTTCTCCAGCGAATCATATCGGCCCACATTGCCTTTGCCTTCTCTATATCAAATTTCCTCGCTTTCAGAAACCTAAAGCAGATTAAAATCAACTACAATCTTGTATAGATGGCAAAACATGTTTTTAGGTCATATACCAATACAGCTTGCACTGAGAAATTCTGATCCGAGATGATAAGAAATCAAAAAATGATTCATCACAGATGACTGCCCAAGAACTTAGAACATCATATTATGTAAGATAGTAAACTAAAACTGCACACTTCATTTGCAATTAAAACAAAAAACAGCAAAAGTGTCCCAATATACAGATGGAGCCACTGTAGTAGCAGTCTTGGGATAATTTGATGAGATGCTCGCAAAAATAGTTATACAGTAAGTTCAATTTAACAAAAAAAAAGGAACATTACTGGTCTAAGTTGATAACCCAAGCCTCTAAATGGAAAAACTTGGATGGCAAAGGTAATTTTTCTGTTTAGATGCAAACAAATTTTTTTACTGTACTTGGTTACTTTATACTTTCTGCAAGTTTGTAGTCAAGAAAAAGATGTGATAGTAAAGGTATCTGGCTTCAGTTGCTAACTAAACATAAGGAAACAGGTTGCCTAGATTCTGCATATTCAGATACGTTACAGTCAGAGCGTGCACTCATATGTAAATGTATGTGCATACCAATATAGTTCAGCAAAGTACTTGCTGAATGCTGATCAGACACTTTTTGTGTTGCCAGATCCAAAAAGAACATATATAAACAAGAAATTTGAAATATAAAACACAAGAGAAAGAGAACAAAACAACACGTGAAAAGATATTTAGCATAAAGTCATAAACAGCAGGCAGCAGCGCTAAGTGATGAACGAGAAACATGATATAAAGGTTGTTTCCCGTAGCACGCCATGTTCAATTAAAGAAAATATCAGAACTATAACAGAAATGAAGAAGCTAAAGTACCTCAACATCATATGATAATCATCAAGTTTTTCTGGAAGCAACTCATCCAAAATGAGTGCTTGTCTGAATGCATCAACAGCTCTTAACTCCTCTGCATCTCTAATATCCTCAATAGAAACCGAGCTGACTCGCCCATCACCTTTTCTTCTATTGCTCTTTTTCTTGAGAGAATGTTTGAATTTGGAAGACGCATTCAATGCTTTCTTTTTCAGCGAACCAATTCTTGTTCTCCTTTCATCTTCTGAGTTTTCAAAATCAGACTTTCTTTCTCTTCTCTCTGATCTTTCTCTTCTCTCTGGCCTCTCATCATTGCCTGATGACCCCTCAAAGCCTACGAAACAGCAAGAACATGGCACCTTTTATTTTTAACAACTCGCTAACATATCCAACCATGATAGCTGTTACTAAACATACACTCATGTAGTCATGTATAGTTGTGTACACAATCGAAATAAAAAAGACGCGACACCATAGGCACCGCTATGTTTAGTCATCTTAGGGTTAGACATTTAACATAATCCAAAACAAAAACAACTAATTAGTATAAATTCTATAAACATACAGAATCTAATAATACAATCAACAAACAGATGCCCTAGTTAGAAAGATTCATGTACCACTACTTTCAACAATTAACAATACATCATGACACAGCTGTGTTTAGTCATCTTAGGGTTAGACATATAACATAATCCAAAACAAAAACAACTAATGGTATAAATTCTATAAACACACAGAATCTAATATCATAAACAACAAACAGATACCCTAGCTAGAAAGATCAACGTACCACTACTTTTCAACAATTAACAATACATCATGACATCAAAATTCAATAAGCTAACACAATACAATACCCAAAACAGCCACATGGTTAGCAGAAGGTACAAAAACATATCATAAACAATCAACCACATGGTTAAACAGAAGGCACAACAACAGAATTAAAATTATCAAAAAATTGTAACCTAGCTATGGTGAAACCCTATCTAATGATATCAAAACTAAATTGCACTATAACAACAGATCAAAAAACAAAATCAAACACTTACAAGGCCTTGCAAATCGATCGAGCGGTCCAGACATCGATTCTCAGCAATCAACAAAACCACTAGAATTCACAACAATCGCGATATCAAACCATAAAAACTGCATCAAAATAACAAGCATATAAGCTGAATTCATGAACAAACAGTCGCAATTGATGAATATACCTTCAATTAAACAAATAAACCTTTAATTTCGAGAAGATGATCGAACGGTATATGCACGGTCAGAGGGAGATGATCTGAAGGAAAAATAAAAAGAAAATAAAAATAAAAATAAATTAGGGGGAAAGTATCGGAAGAAGACGATGAGGGCGATGAGAGAGATGAAGGGTTGTTTTGGGGGTGGGGCCGGGATTGGTGAGTGGGGTAGGAGGTGCCACGTGGCGGATTGAGTGTTTTTGATGGATGGGAGGCCGGGCGAATTAATTATTGAGTGATATTGTTTATGTTTGCAACTTACAAGGCGGTGACATGGGATGCTAAAGTCAAATGTTTGAATTTTGCCTTTTGTGGTTTTGGACTTTGGAAGGCAAAGAGTATTAATTTATATCGTGATGGTAAATGATATATTCTTTAATTAAGTGGACTGAAGCTCGGGTATATTGATCGGGTTTCTCAGGTAGCGTGGGTACACTGCCCTAGGTGCTTTGGGTAGGTGACTCAATTGATGAATCTGTTGAGGAATCGTTTGATGTAGCTGTTTAATGGTATATTAACATTGAGGAGATTTGGAATTTAAAAAGTAGAGTTAAATGTTTTTTGGTCCCCGGTTTTATAACATTTTTGTGGTTTTTAGTCCTTGTGTTTTATTTTGCGATCTCAGTACCCATCTTTCCGAAAAATTGATGAAATAGTCATTCTGTCCAAATTCAAAATTAACGGTCGTTAACACCAAGGGTATATCCGTCATTTCATTAAAAACCTTTAAAACCCTGTTTAAATAAAATGGAGAATCACACAATAATGTCGAACTCGTTACCTTGTAGTTGAAAACCCTAGATTCATCATCTCCATCCTCACCGTTGCAAAATAATGTCGAATTCATCACAAAGTTCTAGCATCCACCAAAAAAACAACCACACAAACACCACAACCACTCCAATTTCTCCGGTGAATTGTTCATGTAGGTCAACAACCGAGGTTCAAACCTCTTGGACTAATGTAAGCCCAGGTCGATGGTTCCATTGTTGCGTTGTAGGATGTGGTTTCATTACCTGGATTGAGCCTGCGATGTGTCGAAGAGCAACACATATTATTCCTGGATTGTTACATTCAATGTAGGCATGAAGTAAAGGCTAGAAGATTGAGGAATTAAAACAAATGTGTTAAGGATGCTTTGGTTTTAAGTTGGGTGTTCTTTGTATTGTATCAAATGATGTAGTGTTATGTAACTAGTGAACAAATTCTTGGTTTAGGTGCTTCTGATTTGTTGTAGATTTATGTAAGTGCTTTGATGTACTTTTGGTCAATGAAAACAAATGTTGCAGATGTATGGATTCTAATCTTGACTTTTAAATGTCAAAGTGAATTGTTTTAATGTTGTTGGCAAAGTGAACAAGTAATGACCCTTTTAATCCATTTGATGTCAAATTGAACAAGTAATGACCCATTTGATCCATTTGATGTCAAAGTGAACAAGTAATGACCCATTTGATCCATTTGATGTCAAAGTGAACAACTAGTGTGAAATGTTTAACAAACAATTATGTAGAGCCGAGATAAGCCAATAATCACTTGTTTAGAATACATCAGAGAATATTCAAAATAAAAAGGATAGCTATGGTGCAAAAGGGACATGGAATTCCATAATGTGCTTTACTTTTTTTTTTTAACCTTCTTCAAAACTGACTTTATGAGGGGGGGGGGGGGGGGTCATTATCTTCATCATTTACACTTTCAGACCCCTTTGAATCATAGATCCTACCCTCTTCATCTTCACTTTCTTTGTCATCTGATTCATCATCTACAATAGATCTATATTCATCCATGTCAACTTCCACGCTTTCAACAATGTTATCTTCATCTTCATCTATTCGGAAATCAGAGTCATCATAAGCTGATCCATGAGCTTCACCTGCTTCATCGCCTATTTCATCACCTTTCTCATTAATAAATGAATAATAAGATAGTGGCTTACCATCTTATGTTGTAAAGGGAGTTCAAAATAATCTTCGACGCGTCTATTGCCCTCATGTGAGCGGCATCGTAAAGCTGCTCTAGGTCTCAAGATCTCGATGGTGGTGATGTCAACCGCTCACTACTACTTTTCAGATGCTCTCAATGAAGTTCAAAAATATGTTCTCATTGTGGTGATGCTAACCGGCGGCAAACGGCCGGTGCGATGGTGGTGGGTAGGTAACAACGAATATGAAGATGATGGTGATTCAAGAGAGAGAGAGAGGGAAAGTGAAAGAGATATAGAGAGATAGAGAAAGGGAGCGAGGGGGAGGGGCGGTGGTGGTAGAAGTGATGGTTTCTTGCCAAAGAAGATGGTCTACAATGGTTGAGGTGGTGGAGCTATAATAGTAGAAAGAAAAAGATGACGATGATGATGATATTGAGCTGTAAGGGTATAATTATCATTTTTAAAAAACTTAACAGAAACGGTTAACATCCATCCTTCCCAGTAAAAAAATTATTATAGCTTGATATACTTAATGGGTTAATTTATGATAAACAATACTTAAGGATTAAATTTAAAAATAAACCTTAATACAAAGATCATTTGTGTAATTAACTTTACAGTTTATTTATCAAAGTTTCTTGTTCTTGAATTCTTTACTTTCTTTGATTTTGACATTAATTAATGGGGTACTTATGTTCTCAAATTTTCTTGTTGTTCTTGTTCTTTTTGAATTTGACTTTTAAACTTATTTGAATTTGACTTTTCATCTTCAGTTTAGCTGCTAATAAATATTGCTATAATAATTGTTTAATAAATATTGTTACAATATTTGTTTTGTTATGTTTCTTTTTATATTTTTTAAAAGAAAAAGAAGACTTTTTTTTTCAAGGCGGTGTCTCTTTGAGATAAATATATTTATCCCGGGGTAAGGATAATGTTTGTTCTTATCTCACACTCTTGAGAGTTTACTGCATGAGTAAGTTTTTACTACATATGATTTTTTGTATATGAACACATAAAAATCATTTATATGAATTTTATATACGTCTATTACTTGAGTTAATATATTTATTAAGTTAATATATTTATATGAATTTTATATGAATTTTATATACGTCTATTACTATGTTATCTTACAAAAAGGTTTTTGTTATCTCCTAAAAAGTTTCAGACATAATCATAACATATATACTTAATCATAACATGCATTGGATATTATCAGAAGTCCATGGGGTTCGGTTAATTAGCACGGGTGACACAAGTGGCTAGCTCGTATGTCCATAAGGGAATATGCGTGTGGGCAAATCACAGAAACCAATCCCTTGTGGTAACATGTTCATTAACATTATTCTTGGATCGACCCTTACGTTTCTATAGTTGTACAAAATGTACAATGATGTCTCCTCGAGTTGAGCATAATATTGGTGAGATGTTGTGAACTCAACACAACTAACTCACCTTCTTCACATGTGGAACACCACGTCAGGCATGCGTAGTCCACGCTAGTGGCACAGGATCTCACCCCAACTCCCTCAATTGTAAAAATTTCAAAAATATTTTTTGAACTTTAACTTATTATGGCTAACACTCATTCGATTTCATACCTCGAGATCCAACCCAAGACTCAACTCATATCCAAGGCCTAACAATCAGAAAATAAAGCTTTTAAGAGAGTCTCGTTCATAGTCAAAAGCGGACTCATGAAGAGGAAAGGCCATTAGCTAAAGCGTGGGTGGAAGATTTAGAGAATCTCGTTCATAGTAAAGCCCAATGTCGAACCAGATAGATCAAAATAATCACAAAAGTGGTATGAGCGATGCCGATATCATAAATAGCTTGCTTGAAAAATACCATGAGACGCAACGCGTGGCCTTTAACCTTGTCGCAACTTTTTATATACTTTGAAGATGTCCTAATTAGGTGTGGGCCCTCGAAATGGTTCAAATATCTAGCTGTTCAAACGTAGGTCGCCAAATGCACTCGATACACCAATTAGTCTTGGTTTAGGTGCACATACTTTCATGGATGTCAATGCGGAAGATTCTAACGAGATACCACACCGAATCAAGACTTTTGATCGGAAGGGACAAGGCGAACGAGCCTTGTCATCTTCAACAACCGGCTAAGGATTGAATGATATTGTGGAGAAGTTAGAAAAATATAACAATCATAAACAAAAAACTTCACTTGAAAGATGACTAGAAGAATATTAAAAGTCTATCGATGAACATCAATCATCTTAATGAAAGAACAAGTAGAGTGATCAAAAAGTTGAAGGCCAAGATTTTTCGTCAAATAACAAAAAAATAATAGATTTTTAATTATTACTATGTAATGGTTTTCAATTACATTTTTAATACTTGTTACATAATTGTTTATAAATTTTAATGCTATTTGTATTTAAGAAAATAAATAAGTTGTATTGTAATGTGGTGGATGTGAAAATCATTTTTGTGTGAAAGTAGCGGGAGGGTGGAGAATGATGTGATTTTCATGTGACAATGAGTGGATGCAGAAAGTGATTACTGCACCATTAGTGTTAAGGAAATGTTAAGAAAAATGATGTGACGTTGATGTGAAATAAAAAAAGTGTTAGCTATCCGGCCATCCGTGTATGTTAAAGACAACACCCTCTAATAAGCTAATACTAAAAAGTTAAATGAAATACGAAGATACAATGCCAATAGTTACAAAAACAAAAAATATTTTCATTGGTGAATATAATATCAACAATTATTTATTAACACCATGCGAGAATCTGTATTTTGTAAAAATCAAAATGACATCATCCTATTTTTTCTCTACTAAAATGACTAGTCATTGGCTTCAAATATTTAATTTATTTTCATGTTTAAAGTCTACTCAATATAATATTGTTAATTTAAAAAGAAAAAGTACACACAAAGGTATTTGGTTTGACCAGCAAACCGAAAAAAAAAGAGGCAAACTTATTGTTGTCTATCGCCTGGGATGAAACGTGGGTCAAACATGATTACGATTTCAAGCTACAACAAAATTTTCTTTGAGTTGAGTCCAAGGCTGCAAGCTAATTCTAATTCTTCAATTTGTTTTCTTGTCCCATTTAACAGTTTACATAATTTAAATTAGTTATCTGTTGTTAATATGAAGTTAGTTCATTTGATAAATGCTGTCTCTTAAAAATCAGGTCCTGAGTTTTAACCCAGGTATGATATAACTTAATGTAATTTAGGAGTGTAAATAGGATAGATTTGCAGTTTAAAAAAATAATTATTAATAAAAAAAAATCTGAAATTCAGTTTTACTTTTAAAAATTAATGCATACTTTGATAGTATTTAAACATATCTACTTTATAATTGTAATATATTATTATTATTATCTTGTATAATACATTGACATATTTTGAAAAATAATAATTATATAAATCATAATATTATATAATAAATTATATTTGGTGATTAACTTAAATTCAGTAACACTATAAAATTCTTTGTGAGCATTTGTTTGTCTCGAAATTGAAAGCCATATATTTACCGTTTAAACAATTTTAAAGTTAGAATAAAATAAACAAGAAGCATGCAAGTTAAGCTATACCAGGCTACCAGCCAATTTCATTCTTTTAATTTAACTGAGGAAGAATTTGCAAATTTCCTGGTGGCCGAATTTTATATCGCCAAGGAAAAACACCCTTATCTTCTTCGGAAAAATTCCTAATTCTCCCTTTGGTGCTTCGACTCTCGCATAAAGTTCTTGCTTCGACAATTCAAAAGTCGGAGAAGATTTTTTACTAATGAATCGATAGTCAAACTCATTCCATACAGTATCTTTGTGCCATTTAATAAGTTTGTATTTATGTTTATTATAATTTTCTTAGTTATAAGTAAATCCAATTAAACCAAAATAACCTCGATAACCCTAATATCAGCAACAACAAATACGGGAAGAAAGTTAGATTATATAAGAAATTACAAAATTAGAAGACAAAAAGCCGAAATGAACGAGAGAAACCGATTGTTGCTACAAATCCCACATAACCCACTAGAAAGCTAAGCTATGTTTCCTTTTATAATTACTATTATCGAGATATTTTAAATTTTATTGTATTAAATTTGGATGATTTGATTAGTTTTATAAATTCTTATTGTTTTGTGATATTTATTAATTTTCGTTTGGTTTGCAATTCTAGGAATTAGATTGGTGCAGTTCACAGTTAAAATTGGAACAAAATGTTTCTTTTACTATAAAATGAGTTTTAGCGACGGAAATCAGGTGACAACAATTACAAGAAACCATCGCAAGGTGCCGCTAAAGAGTGAAAGAAACCTTCGTAAAACTTGTCACCAAAAGACTAAAAAAATTGCAAAAATCCGTCCATGTTTGGTAAAAAAAACCTTCACTCTTTCAGACAAAGATCGTCGCAAACTCGCTATGTATTAGAAGGGTACACTGTAAATTCCGTCGCAAAGAGTCCACAAATCGTAATCTTCCATAGCTAAATACCAATCAAGTTACTTTTCCCTACAAGTTTGTCAAAATACTTTTCCCATCAACGATTCTCATTCTCTCAGTCAAAATCGTCCCAAAGAGCCTTTAGCGACAAATATGCTACGGTTTTGGCCATCGCCAAGTCCTTCATGTAGCTAGCATCGTTCAATGCGTAGGAAACAATCATCATACTGTACTTCCTCTCTTAGTGCATGAGCAACTTCCAAATAAACCAAATGAAAACATAAATTATTGGAGGCCGATCTGCCAGAGGAACTTAAACGCTTACCAGTGTGCCACTGTTCCACGCCTAAAATTAATCCGTTAAAACCTATATTGATAGATGTTATTAATTATCAAGAGCGCAGTCACAATTCATCCATTGAACCTAGATTGATAGTGCTTAAGGAGTCATACTAGCTTTTGACTATTTGTTTAGCACAATAATTTTGACTTTTGTGGCTTTGAAGCCTCCATTAGTCTCAGGAAACTTCATTTCTTTTCTACCCACCATCAATGAATAGGGGCATGAGAACCCGACACACGAGTTAGCGGTGTAAAATAAACCCGGTTCCTGAACTGGTATTGAAACGCTTAGGGTTGAACCCGAAACACCTGTTTGTAACCTGCTTTGTTTAGATCAGTTTAGGTTCAAGCTGGTTAAAAAACAGAACTAAACCAAACCGCACTAATTATTTCTCTCTCTTAAAACCAGTTCGGGTTTCACTAAGAACCTTTTTAAGTTTTCGTTGGCCCAAACCATTACCCCCTTAAAAACGGAACCGATTTGAAAAAAAATGGTTTGTTTGGAAACGTTTTCCTTGTCTCTAAATCTCTAATTACATCCCTTTTAGGCCTAAGTACAAGTTTACAGCCATTCCAGCCCAACTTTATTTTCTTTAAGGCCTATATGTGTATCCAGTTTTTACTCCTCAAGTCCAGGCCCACCATAATATTTTATTGGCCCATAGCCCTAGTTTCACCCTGAATAAGGAAAGAATAACATGTGACTGTGAGGTTGTACGTGTAATCGTGTACATTTGCCATCTAACCTCTTACTAGCAAAGTACAAGTTGATCCATTGGTTACCAATGAAATACAAACTATCAGAGTGTTCAATTTAACCCGTTAAATATAAAAACAACCTGCAATTAGAGGTGCACGTTGACCCTAGTTTCCTGACGTTCAACCCAGGTCCAACTTGACGGGTGCAAACTGGTTTTCATACCCCAACCCGGTTTCAACCAGGGTTTTCCACGATCCGACCCGGTTCAACCCGCTATGGATCCGCCATATTATTTAAAATTACATAATACGAACCCAGTTTGGACCCAATCCGGAACCTGGTCAAACGGGGTTTGAAATTTGTTGATCACGGCCCGAACCGGGTTCAACCTAACCGGTTTGTGCACCTCTACTTACAATACCAATCAAAATCTAGAGTTTATTTTTTTGGAAGCGGGTCCTTGAGCATTTTGATTTTTGAATCACAAGTAGGTAGTTCCACTCGACACCATAGTGTTTCCAATGAGATATTGAACTAACCTCAAATTAAAGCCACTTATTAATATGCAGAAATGAAAATAAATTCCATCATCTAAACTTTGAGTTTTATTTGCTCCTTTTATAAAACCGTAAATGTTTTGAGGCTATATTTATAAAAAAGAATAAAAGTTATATCTTCAATATCTTAAGTCGATCTCAATTTCAGCTTTTTTTAAACATAATTTTTTGTGAAGATTTTCCCCTTTTTCCCTTTATTCGGGGACTCTTGGGGTGGGGTCGTGTAGTAGGAAACCATCGTGATCGTAAGGAAAATTTTCTGATGAAGTAAAAATAAACAATTAATGTATATTTAAGCAGTTGATTATTAAGTCATTTCATATAAAGTGTATAGTTTAAGAACTTCTGACTAATGTAACCTAGGGATAAACTATATCTTTTTATTGGGTTAAACGTTTATTAATTATTTTTATTTTAGTAATATTTTGGGATGTTTTAACACTTAAGAAACTCTTTTAGTGTGGCATGCAAATAGTAATAAAAGGTTAATAATAATTTATTCTTGCTTATAGTAATAAAAGGTTAATAATAATTTATTCTTGCTTTGTGGTCATTTGATCCAATGGCATCGATTCGTGTGGATAAGAGCTTTGTGGCCTTATGATCACAGGTTTGAATCCTACTTCGACGCAAAAGTATTACAATCATTAATAGAGGCTGCCAATGTGCTCTTCAAACTTTTGTAAATTAGGGAGTTTTATGCATGGTTTTGAAAACCGGACTGGACCGGCCGGTCCGACCGGTTGGACCGGGAACCGGACTCCAATCCGGTCCGGTTCAGTGCTTAAAACCATTTTAATGTTGAACTAGTGGTCGGACCGGTTGAACCGGTCGAACCGGTGGTCGGACCGGGAATCCGACTGGTTGAACCAGTGGTCGGACCGGGAACGGGGGGTCGGACCGGTTGAACCGGTGTTTTTATAATTTTTTATTTTTTTTGTAATTTTTACATATATTTATAAAAAATAATTATAATTTTATCCGGTTCTTATATCCGGTCCGACCGGTCCAACCAGCGGACCGGTAAGGCGTCCGGTTCACTGTCCGGTCCGGTTTTAAAAACATTGGTTTTATGAGGTAGTCAGTTTTCTACTGAGACTGGTTAACGCCATCCTCGAGTGTCAAACTAATGATTGAATATTGAAATCCCGTCTGAGTTATGGACATACCTTGTCTATGAAGAAGCATGCCACTAAATTGTAATTGCCACCGTCTTTCAAACAAAAAATCAATAAATAATTTAATTCTTACATATCTAATAAGTTTTTAATTTTAAAACTTTTACACCCTAATTTTAAATGTTTTATATTATGTTTTATTATCAAAACATCAGTAAGATTGTAGATATATACATGTATAACTCATATAATACATAAGTTTTAACCTTGTTATGTATAGTGTGAGTGAGTGTGACATTTATACCATGTTTGTTTGCAAAGTTGTCATATGATATAGACACGTCCATTAGAAAACCAATTTTAAGTAAAGAATTATATAAACATTTGTATCTTTTGATTCAAAATGTAATGTTTAACACACTTATGTTATGTCAAGCAGCACCAATAAGTGATTATACGATTTTTGTGGTTTTCTACTTAAAATTAGTTATGATATAACATGTCTCTTGTTAACGAATCATTAAGTTATATCTTACCGAAATTCAATAATTTCTCTTTAATTTTGAAAAAAAACTTAATATTTATCAAAGAAAATATATATAATCAGGTGATATAAAGTCACTCTTCTTAATCCTTGTATGAAATATTTAACAAATATTCAAATATTTAATAATGAAAAATATTTATTCTTTTATATTACAAGTTAAAGATAAAGTTAGAACCCAATTTTTATAGGAAGTATTTAGGAATTGCCCTCATTAAGCAAAACCAAATTTTGCTTTCGGCATACACATTGAAGTAAAGGCAAAGTGTACAAGTGATTATGCACAATGTACCACTAGTCCACTAGTGACTAATATACATACAGGCATACAGCTATTTCTTGGGCCGCTCTAGACGGTACCAACTGTTTTGGGCCCCCACATGTCTCACCCACATGCTCCCTTTCTTTTACTTCCCACTTTATAATTAAACATGCAAGGAATATTTTAAAATAGTAAAACAAAATAAAACAATTATAAGAGATGCTTACTGCAACTAGGGGTGTAAACGAGCCGAGCCGAGCCCGAGCTCGCTTAGGCTCGAGCTCGGCTCGTTTTGGTTTTAGGAAGCTCGAGCTCGAGCTCGGCTCGTTTAAAGTTTTATTTATAAAGCTCGAGCTCGGCTCGTCAGAAAATTTTCAAGCTCGAGCTCGGCTCGGGCTCGGCTCTTTTATTGTTAAATTATTAAAATTTTATTTTTTTATAATTACTTTTATAATTATTTATAATCATACTTTTTATATATAACATAATATATATTATTTAACTATTTTTTATCATAATAATATATTTAATAATATAATTTACGTTAATATGTATTTATATATATTTAATATGCAAATAAAAAACTATATAAACAAAAAGCTCGTTTAGGCTCGCGAGCTAGCTCGAGCTCGATTTCTGAAGATCGGGCTCGAGCTCGTTTAGTAAACGAGCAATAATCTGAGCTCGAGCTCGGGCTCGAGCTCGTTTAAGCTCGGCTCGATTCGAGCTTTTTTTGAGCCGATCCTGAGTAGCTTGCGAGCCGGCTTGGCTTGTTTACATCCCTAACTGCAACTGCTCCCCATAGTTTTTAATGTACCTCTCAAATCTTAAATACAAAAGAATCAATTATGTTTTTAATTGTAAATATAAAAGAATATTACAAACGACAGAAGTAAGTGAATGCAACAAGTAAAACTGTAAAAGTGATGGTGCTCGTATGTTGTATTTTTAACATTATACGAGTCGTATAGATGCTAGTAATGTCAAATGTTGTCAAGGTTGCCCTATACGATCCGTAAGACCCTATACTAGTCGTATAAAATATATACTTATTTTTTCTTAAAGTATATTAGTTTTATATAAATTGTATCAGCTTATTAGAAATAATTTATACACTATTAAGGAATATTATGTCTTATCAGAATAATTCCAATTACTTCTCGTATAGTCCAAAATAATTCGTATAGACAGCGTCTAGAAAAACAAAATAGTGTAGGTTTAACACCCTATTAATATAAAAGTAAATATTCCTAACTTACAAATTATAATTATTTTATTAAAAAAAATATCTAAAGATGCCTTTTCTTTGCTTGTTACTCTCTGAATTTCCCTATAAATCCACCCCCAATTCTTCCCAATTCTCTTCCCCCTTTCCCTCTTCTCCTTCTCAGATCCTTAAGATCATCATCATCTCTCTGTTAATCATCAGCTGATTCTTTGAAATCAACTGATATCCTTCAATTCCTCATAAAAAAACCCATCTCACATCTCAATTCAGATCTCAAAATCATCAATTTCTCATCTGGGATTTTGCTGATTTAAAACCTGCAAATATCCCCTGTTTCTGCTCTGTTCTGTTCTTCCCTCTTTCAAATCTGTAATTTTTCGCCATAGTTGTTACTAAAAATCAACATTAATGTGCAATCTATTGTTGTTAATGTTTGAAATACATGTCTCAGATTCTCAGTGAATTGTTTCTTTCGGGGTTTATGATCAATTCCACATATAGACGCAGGACCCATTTAGTTCAATCGTTTTCAGTTGTCTTCCTCTACTGGTTTTATTACATTTCATGATTTATGCTCTGTTTTTTTCTACTAGATTACTATAGATCATCTTCGTAATCATAATCATAAATATAAGTATTTATCTCTATCTTTATATATAAAAAACGAATAATAATCAATCAGAAGCTCTGTTCCCACATGGGTTCTGTTTGAAATCTTGATTTTCCATCTTCATCTCTGCAATTTCAAGCTTTCAAGGTGTTTTAATGGCGTCTTCTAGTGGTACTACAACAACATCATCCGGCGGTTCATACCCGATTCAGAGTTCGGGCTCTGAGCAAGATCTTCAACACTTGATGGAACAGAAGAAGCGGAAGCGTATGATATCGAATCGTGAATCGGCGAAGAGATCAAGAATGAGGAAGCAGAAGCATCTGGATGATCTCAATGCTCAATTGAGCCAACTCAGAAAAGAGAACAATGAGATCATGTCCAGCATCAGCCTCACCACTCAGAATTATATGAGTGTTGAGGCTGAGAACCATATTCTGCGAGTGCAGGTGGCAGAACTCAACCACCACCTGCACTCGTTGAATAATATTATGGGGTTTATGTATCCACCTGTGGACACTGGTTGCGGATTTGGTGAGGAGCTATACGGCTGGGGCGGCGGTCCCGAGGTTGCTGATGAGTTTATGAATAACTCAGTGAGTTATCTTTGTGCTAACCAACCGATTCTGGCTTCTGCAGACACGTTCTTGTACTGAATCACATGTGAATCTCCATGAAATCTTAAAAGAAGGAAAAATCAAATTTGTTGGTAGGGAAAAGGGTGTTTTGTGGGGGTGGGTTGGTGGGTTGGGGGGGGGGGGGGGGGGGGGGTAGGGGTATTAATGGTGTGATAAAGGAATAAAGATTTGTGTACAAATGAAGATGAATATGAGTTGATCTTGGGTGGAAAGAGCTATGATTGTAATGGGGTAATGTTGATGAAATTATTGTTACTTATAATATTAATGTTATGATTGTAATTGTTATGTTTCTTTTAATTAAGTTTGATTAGGTTTATTAAAAGCAAATCTTGTAATGATTAATAGATGTAATGAATGTTATCACCCTTTTTATTTTTCACCTCTTTTGATCTTTTCAATATGGCATTATCGCAAACTAAGAGTAAAAGTTAGTAAAACATACATCTAATATCATATAACGCTAACACACTTACCTAGTAAAAAAGTTCACAACTCAATTATAATATATAAAGTTAGAGATATTGTATATGATACACTTGAAAGTTTTTAAAAAAATAAAATTATACCTCTTAAAGTGGTCAAGATTTGATATAATGACTTTCTAAGTGTAAAAATATTGATGTTAATATTTCTTATTATAAGATAACATATGTTTATATTTAAAATAGTTATAATAGATGTAAGATGTTTCACGTTATAGAAAAATCTACATAACATCCACAATAAAAGTAGTTAGTATATCTTTCATATAGACTCAATTAATTACAAAAATGATCCATGTGATAACTGGTATGTTTAGATTACGATTTCACTTTCAACATTTATACTTTCGATTTTACTATTTACTTAAATATAACACATTTGATATTTGTAACCAACTTACACTAATATTTTTATTAAAATTTTATACCCTAGCGAACACCACCTTGTCTTCTTAGTGTTTAGTCTTTGAACCCCGTTGCATGCACGTGGTCTCCACCCATTTTTGCATCAATGAAAGATCCTCTGTTGAGCTCTTGTCATAAACAGGCTCTTATGGGGGTTGTTCAATGGAGCAAACATTATCCGATGGTGTCTTCATAAATCTATTCGTGTTGTGGCTCGTGGCTAATTGTTGTCAACAACAACGTTTCACATAAAGGTGTGACTTTTTAACATGACATGAAAAATAACACGAACCTAACATCAAAATAATGCTAAATTTAACAAGATTAAACCATCTCTCTATCGTCTAGTCAAAGACGTAAAGGCCTTATCTTTCATTTAGACCAACAATTGCTACATTCAACAGGCATCTTTGGCGTGCAACAAATGTTGATTGTTGTGAATTCCTTTGCACATGATAAGGTTGATCTTAAACTATCATGGGCAATTCTCCTCTACACATTTTAACACATTAGGAATAATGCTACATTCAACAAGGATAAACCATCTCCCCATCGTCTAGTTGAAGGCATAAAGGCACTGTTGTTCCTTTGGACCAACTGACGCTTGAGAAGGTTGAATATTTTTGGGAAATATGGTATTCAGCCCCATTTTCATGTTTTAATAGATGACAATGGTTAGTGTTTGAATTTAGCGGCTGTTGGGATAGTTCCTAATTTCATACTATGTTGTTTCCTTGCTTTGTAAGTTTCCTAAAGTTTTTCGCTAGGTTAGTTATATAAAAGCATTGTTCTAGTCATGAAATTCGTGGATTTGAGTTAATTGGTTTTATGCGGGATAATGGGCCTTACAAGGTTACTTTTATGTGTATGGAGTTACATTACATTATAACCTTTCATATCAAGATTTAACGGATGTTAGCACGTTGTATTCACTTGGAATGTAAAATAATGTGTATCAATGAGTCATATTTGAATGTAATATCTTATACCTAGATATATCTACATGTTTTGTTTATACACATAAATAACGGTCTTAATCTATTTTGATTAGTGTGTTATTCGGTTGATGTGCAAAATCATTAATTATAGGTGCAAGAATTGAAGGGATAAATATCGTAGTTAGAACGATTCAAAGTAGAAAAACATGTTATAATGAAGAAATTAAATAAATTTGAGGTTATACATTGAAATGAATGAGAAAAATCAACACTTACATAAAGCCTCCCACAAAACTTTCCACCAAGTTAATATGTTTGTTTATGTTGGTAAAAACTATAGTTCAAACATATTTATGTGGCTATTTATTGTACCGCGCTTGTATATTCATTCTATATTATTTGGATTGATTTTGGTATAATTTGAGAATATTCATGAAAATTTGAATACGTATATTATGCATAGTCAAAGATTGAAAAACAATATAAAACAGATTTATTTTATAATTATAACATAATCTATAGCCAAATCCGTGATAAAAACCTTATAACAAAAATCTGGAATAAACCCGTACCAAGATTTGTAGCAAATGGCCAATAAAATTAATAGCAAAATCTTTATCCTTGGTAATATTAATGCCCGACAAGGCATAATTTAGTTTTACATGTGTTGCCCATCTCTATAATTACTTATTTTAGCTTCTTCAATTTGTCACGTAAGTAATATTTCTTAAAGTTCCTAATTTCATACAAAATTCAGTTTGTAACATTCAAAATTTTTTTTAAAGGAGCACACATAAATGTAGGAGATATATTTTTACCGACCGGTTTACAAGTTATAAAATCAGGTAGTTTCAAATTTTAAATTCGTCACTACCGAAGGAGTAAGTTATATATCTGTCCTAAACATTTAAGGTAACACCTTCAGGAGTTAAGGAATACACATATTGATGTAAAGTCATATCTTATAAAATCTTTGACTCTTGACTAGTCTGATGAAACAATAAATTACAAATATATATGTAACATGTTGATGACAAAAAAAGTATTTTTAGTCCACTCCCAACTCCCAAAGGCCAAGGAGAGCTGGAGAGGTACTTGCCTTGGATTTAATAATGTTAAATAAATGACTTTATATGCAATAAGTAATTCTATAATTACTTGTACATTTCTTTTTATTATAGATTCTCGATTCTAATTATAAAAATCTAAAAGAAAAGATAGAAAGCTAGTATGAACTATTTTGGAGAAAGTTATGAAAATATGAATTTTTAGAAATATTTATATATTAGTAAATTGTGTCATTTAATTTTTTTTATATCCATCAAAAACGTAAATTATTACGTATATCGTCATAATTGCCTTCAAATACACAAAATTAGTTGAACTTTTAAGAAAAATAAAACAAAAATGCGAATATAAGGTAGACACATAAAAACTAGATAAATAAAAAGAGTATAAAATATTGTACTTTATAAGAAAACCTATCCACAAACGAAAATAAAGTATAATTTGTTAAAGTATTTCAAGACTGAGGGCAAAACTTACGTTATCCTCGATCACTAATCTATAAATATGGATTTACTCACCATTTAAGTTATTGCATGGATATGAAACGAAGTGTGAGACTGACCTAAATGTGGAATTCAACATGTCGTGATGGTAGGTTATGTTAGAGCTTTTGGCAATAACGAAAATTAGAGAGAGTTAAAAGCCTTAATAAAAGGTCCATATACATATTGTATAACAATTTAAATCTAAAATTTACAATATATTTTACAAGTTATAATACAAATAGATTTTTTAACTTTGCATATTTGCAAGAGAACATGAACATCATGGTAGATCAAACAACGTAAACATGGTATACTATATATATATATATATATATAATATATATATATATATATATATATATATAAAAGGTTTTGTTGGATATAATTACCCTCGTTTTTCGAGACATATGTCGCATCATGACTTCTTTTACCATTAAATCTTTTAGCATAAACCTCATCTATGTGTGCACACATCACGCAACTAGTGTATATGTACATGTGTGTGTGTGTCTATGTGTGATGCTTTATGCATCAAACAATATTAAAAAGTATATATATAGAAGAACGCCCTTTATTTAATCATTGATACATCATGTCATGTATGATACATCATTTCATGCATATTTAAATGGATGTAATTACATACACACAAAAGCTATATATTGACAACATCGAGTTAGTTAATTAAATTGAGAAAACAATAATTTCATAATCTGTAACATGTTATTTAAACATTTTAATTGAAATATGGGAAAGACACCTAACATAATACATTAATTTAACGTCTCAATTAAGAAGAGTATAGAATGACATCACAATATGATAGCTCATCCATACTCGTTCACAAAAAAGCACACTAAAAGGAACCAACATACTACACTAAAAAAGTGTCTTCCATGAGTCTATTACATGTGGGAATGATATCTTTTCGTGTAACTATCACATGCTTACAATAAAATCCACATATCTTTTTTGATTTTAAGTTAGACTACTAAATCACCTAGAATTTAGTTATTCGCAAAGTCTCAATCGTGATCCATTACTGGCATCCACTTGTATACGTATATATCTTTACGATGCATCAAGATGGCTTGATTTTACACGAATCGTAAAGATATTTATGTACAATTTTTAGTTTGTCCTTGAATCCTTAGATTATTGTGAGAAATCGAATACCAAAAGAATTGATTGGACAAGGTACTAGAGAATGAAAATAAATGTAATGAAATAATTTGTTGTATTATATTATTATGTTTGGTTAAAACTAGAATATAAAGAATAATCATTCAAGTTGTTGATATGCATTTTTATTTTGGCATTTTGTTAGTTTGTTATTTCTCATTTGACCTTTTGAGAAAAGATAGATTATATATTTAATTAAATGTTTATTAAATAAATATTACTTTACGTATTAAATTTTGAAGCATAAATTTACCTTTTAGGATATTATATAATTTAATGACAAATACAAAATCTAGTATTTTCATGCAAATAACTGAAAAAAAGTAATTTAATTAGAAATACTAAGAGTATAGCTTATAAAAGAAAAAAAAAGCAAATAAAAAAAATAATAATTACGTTGTTTTGAAGAAGTAAAGAAAAACTTTAGTTTTATTTTTTTATAATTAAAGAAAAACTAAAATATTAAAAAATTTACTTGATTCATTCGAACAACAAGGTGGGAACTACGTCTACTATTAAACTGAAATGGTTTTTCTTTTAATTTTATTTTCAATTTTAACCTCAATATAGATTACGTTTACATAGTTACTATATTCACTTATAGGCATGATCAGATCACTCTAGGGTTATCATACTTCACGACGCGGCTCTACGAGCAAATTAAAAATAAAATAGAGCTAGGTCTTTAGATTTAAAATTTTAAAAGTCCTCAAAATATTGTTTTTCGACTTTCAAAATTCTTTTACCAAGATTTGATAATCTGACTTGAAATACATTTATAGCCTGGAAAGCTTATAAAATACAACATATTCTCTTGCATTAATCATTTTTTTTTATTTTGTTTCTTTGGAGTCTTAAAAAAATGTTTACTTTGTAGTATTAATTAAAGTCTCATGGCACAAACATGTATGAACCATGATGCAACAAGATTCTCTCTTTACCACATGCTTACACACCCATTATTCTACTCTTAAATTACATTATGTTGCTCGTAGTAAAACCTCATGAACGTTCACTATCTGAGACTTTAAAAGAAAACTAACATTTGAATATCATTAGAATAGAAGCTAGCCGGTGTAACACAAATTATAAGGGAAATATTTGTGTCACCTTTATTTATTTATTTATTTATTTTTTCAGTTTTGTAAACTTGCATTATATTTATCAATGGCCCCTTTTACTTGTCATAAAATAACAAGTGTCGGCAGTACTAATGTTTGACCCACCGTCCATTTTTTAGGTGCCATACACATGCTTGACATCTGGGGCAGCAAGATTCTTTAGTTTTGCCGGAATCAACAACAAAAGTTGTGTACAACTATTTTCTATTGCAACTTAATTATATGACTCCTCGTGCATCATGATTTTTCTTTATTGCAACAATCACTATGGAAACGTTTATAAACAAGTATTTTCCTCGCAAAATTTGCAAATATATATGTTTTTAATGACTTTTGGATCATAATTAATTATTTTAATGTTACATGTTCTTTAGAGATTTGTTCTACCATCCATCTTTCTTGATGCCATCAACACATGTTTAATCCTTGGTGCATCAAGATTATGCAAGACTATATCAACTTTAAAATCTTACAGTGAGGATTTTTACCAATGAATAGATTTGTTTGTGAAGTAAGATACGTCGGTAATTCCTCGGCTAAGGTTCGTGAGGAAACAAGGCGTGGGTAATGACTTCATCAAGGGATCATTGCTAAACTCATCACTGACAGATCATTGGTGAGTATTATCGACAGATGTTTGACAAATCAGCCAATGACAAAGTTACCGACAAATTGTTCACCGGTAGATTTCACAATTGTTTACTTCCATCTCTACATTTAACAACATATTATTGACGAATTTTCACCCCCATCATAAATTTGTTAGTGTTCTTGGATTTTAGTAGAAAAATTATAAAATCCAATAATCTATCTGTCAATATCTTCTCACTTTTCTGGTAGTGTTACGACTTACGCATGCTCTTTCTTAAAGTTTCGACATGTACATTACTAGTTGTTTAGACGTTTGTCCCACCACGGATACGTCTTGATGCCGTTGCTATACTTCCATACCTCAAGAATCATCTAAAGAATCTTTCTAAAGTGTCTTTTCTAGTAGGTTTTATAAAGTGACATTTTTATAGACTTCTTGTTATTACAAAAGAGTAATATCATCGGTTGTTAAAGCCTCTTCCCACCACCAATGTACAATAAAAGAAATTCCCAAACAGAAGAAAAGAAAATTTTGGTACACTAGAACACTTTCATGTGAAGAAAGTGACAAAGGAACCTTAGCAAATGGGGCTGCAACTTGATTAATTCTCATTCAAGAAACACAAGTGATTGATTTCTATGGGCTCCATTTAACTTTTGTGCATCTATCTTAATTCAAGAAACAAACAACACATAATTATTAAAAAAGATTAATAGTTAAACTTTTGTTATCAAAACCTAATTATCTTTTTCTCTGTTGCATGCCTTATGCTTTCTTTTTCTAGATAAAGAAAACAAACATGACAAACAGACAAGATATGTCACATTCCATGCGAAGAAAGTAGGTTTAGTATGTGACCCAAGGCATTTACTTTTCAAAATGTAAAGTTGTTTAAGGATGTTCTTGCTTACCTTAGTCAATGATCACATATCACAAGCAACAGTTATAAGCAGCCACATTTGAAATTGCACGAGTGAGCTCGGACCTGTATCTATCAAACCTAGAATAGATTCAAGAATCATCGACTGTAAACACATAAAGAAGTTAACAGTGGACGTAATCATAGAAATTTTAGGACTTGAAACTAAAGGATAATAGTAGATTCAATGCATTTTTTGCATTTGACTAGTATAAATTGGACTTCCATTACTTAAACGTGCTGATTAGCAGTGTTTTACTAATTGTACTATATTATTTATGATATCAAACCAAAATAGATTATAACAAAGCGCACTTTTGGCCAAATAGGATAGACCGAGTTCAATTCTTATGTTTATGTATTATTAGCAGAGAGAATATGTTAATTAGTGTTTATTGTTATAATATTTATCATAATTAAGGTATAAAGGCACAATACACACTACCCAATTTATATCACTCATATGGGTATCATGACATTATTATTCAAATTTACTAAAAACTACCTAAATTGGTAGGAACACAACCCAAACTAGCTAATAATTCTTTTTTTTTTTTTTTTAACTCAAGCTTCATGTGTAACGCAGACCCTACACAAACGAGGAGTAGTGTTGCCAAAACACCTGAACTATCTAAGCCCCATGTGAGGGTGCCTCGGGTACCCTTAGTAGATCTGATTTGTTTAGATTTTATTATTATGTAGGCTAGAAAACACGGGTTGAGCAAAAGAAATATTAGTATTTAGTGATCAAGATTTAAAAAATGTTTAAAAGAAAATTATATCAGACGTTCAAGTTTATAATTTGATTATTAGTAACTGATAAACTTGTAAAATATATATTTTAAAAAACATATATATATAGGTATAAACATAATACAAATAATAAAGAATCGAAGATTATGAGAATTCAAAATAAAATAATAAACTCATTAATTTTACATGTAAAATCTAAATATTAATTAGAATTTAATAAAAGAAAGCAATAAAAAAAGTATTATGCTCATAAAATTATGACTATGTGCCAAAGTCAATTATTACTTAATCAAAAGACATAATATATCACCGAGTTTTTATTATTATATAGTTTTCAGAAAACTACCAATCTACCATGATAGATCTCAACGATCATCATCGATTGTACAAAAGGGGCTCATTTAAACAAATAAGCTTTTTGAAATTTCATCGCAGCTTCCCTAAAACCATCTTTTTAATATAAAAAATATCCCAGCGTACCCTAAATCTTTTGGCTTATTCAAAGAAACCCTAAAAGATATTGAAGAATATCATGGTTCTTAGAATATATTCTTATATATCGCATGAGAGACGATCAATAGTTCTTGATCAAGAAGATAGAACTTTTTTAAGTTTCTTTCCTGTTAGTTAATCCATAAATATATATATTTAATTCTTTTTTTTCATAAAAAATAATTCATATATTTTCTAAGGTAAATAAATCAAAACCTACCATACAGGATTTAAATCCCAACACTATTGATTATGAGGCGTACTTAACAACTATAATGTCGTTTGGCAACACACACACACACGCACACACACACACACATATATATATATATATATTATATAGAGAGAGAAAGATTACGGTACAAATTGTTTTTTCGTACAAAGCATACGAAGTTATCACGTAAAGATAAACGTTACGGGGGGAAATTATAATGCAAGCTTAAAAATTAATCATGCAGAGATATAATTATTACACAAAGGTGTAATTATTATGCAAGAAGGTATTTTTACGTGATAAATTCATCACTGTGTGATAATACTACGTGAGTGTAATCCACCTTGCGTGATTATTACTTGTTCTTGCGTGATAATTTCATCCAAAACTTCGTACGTTTCGCACGAAAAAAACACATTGTATAGTAACTGTCCTATATATATATATATATATAATTGGGTTCAAATGAAAACCAAAAAAAATAATGAAAACGAATAAACAAATCTTCATATTTGATATATTAAAATCAATGACTCCTATGTTTTTGAATAAAAAATAGAAGTTTGTACTTTTATAGGACTATATATACAAAAAGTCAAACAAATATGAGTCATACTTATTAACACATCAAATATGAAGATTTGGTTTATTGGTCTTTATAACTTTTTTTGGTTCTCATTATATATATATATATATATATATATATATATATATATATATATATATATATATATATATATATATATATATATATAGGATAGAGAACGAATGTTAACCCTTGTTTATTGCGATAACCCGTTAACCATACTAGCGGTCCATAACAGGCCACGTAATCACTGTAAGTTAAGGTTACAATGGTAAATTAGTGGTCCACAATCAACGTTAAAATATTTTTTAAAAAAATATAACAAGACTATACTCAAATTAAAGATATTAAAATGATATATTTAATGGTGTAATTTGTATAAAAAAATGATATCATACAAAAAAGTTAAGATGTTTTTAAAAAAATGGGAAATTTTTTAAAAAATTGAAGGAAAATTGTTATATCAGTGGTGTAAAAGTTAATTACATCACATAATCTTGGTGTAAGTGTTTGTTACATTAGTGTTAACGGGTTATCGCAACAAAAGTGGGTTAACAATCATTCCTTCTCCTATATATATATATGTGTGTGTGTGTGTGTGTGTGTGTAGGGGAAGGAACAGTTGTTAACCCACCTTTATTGCGATAGCCCGTTAACACTAATGTAACAAACACTTATACCATGATTGTGTAGTGTAACTAACTTTTACACCACGTTACACCACTATTGTAACAAATTTCCCCTCACTTTTAAAATTTCCCTCCATTTTTAAAAATATCACCATTTTTTAAAAACTTTCTTAACTTTATTGTATGATATTAGTTTTTTATACAAATTACATTATTAAATAGATCATTTTTATATTTTTAACTCGAGTATATTCTTGCTATATTTTTCGAAAATAAATTTTAATGTTTATTGTGAACCACTAGTTTTACAAGTGTAACTCTAACTTGCAATGACGACGTGAACTGATGTGAACAACTAGTTGAGTTAATGGGTTATTGTAATAAACAAGAGTTAACATTCGTTTTTTATAATATATATATAAATTATATATATGTATATATATATATATGATCAGAATCATTAAAAAATCATTTGTTATCTCAAAAACCAAAAGAACTATTGATTTACATAAATATAAATTAGTTTATGTGATACTTAAACTGTTTTACATATGTATATATCAAGCATTAATGATAATTATATAAAACTAATTAAATATCATAAATATTATTTTATATTTATGTAAATCAATGTTATATATTTATTTATCTATTTGTTTATTTCTTATCAAACACACAAAATATACGAAATGAATGATCATAAGTTCTACTTTCGACAACGTATCAACAAACCAAATCAACACGAAGTATTAATTATATTTAATATTCACGACCTACTCTCATGTTTCATACTCATTAGATTCACGGAATGAAACACATAAAACAAACTCATAATTGGGTGAATTCTTTAAAGAAAAGAAGAAAAAGAAGTAGGTGAATTCTTGAGTACAAAAGCCTGTTCTATATATAAAACGATCTAGAGCCTGATTTCCTATAGACAACTATATATTATAAGATTAGTCTTCAAGTTAAGAATATCTCTCTTCTAGAACTACATTAGGCTGATGTCAAGATGTGAAAAAAAAGTTTTTTTATTATTTTATTTATTTATAATTCACCTCTTTAAGTACAGAGATGTGAAAGACAATAATGATATAACACTAATAACTATTAGGGATGAGCAAATGGGTTTCAAGTACCGAAACAAAATCAATATCATACCGGTACCGCTACAAAAAATTTTGTACCGAATCATTTTCGGTACCAATTCGGTACATACTTTCTGGTAATTTTGGGATCGGTACTTATAGTACCGGTACCGGTATTTTACCGATTTTTACCTTTAAATATTGTACTAGTACACGTATCGTAACAAGCATTTGGGTACCGGTACCGATACCCAATTTGGCGATTTTTGGATCGGTACTTTCAGTTCGGTACCGGCACCGAGCTATCCCTAATAACTATCATAAAATTCAAACTAGTAACAAACAATATTCAAGATAAATGATATGTTTAATCACTAGTAAACAATGCACCCGTTAAGATTCCACTTAATACTATGGTCTAGGGAGGATAAGATAAACGAAAACATCTCTTCTTTTCTTAATCTTACGGGTGGAGAGACGGCACCGATCGAGAATCCCGACTAACAAGATAATAAACTCGACAAAAAGATGTTACTGCCATATAGAAGAAACCGATTATAAGCTGTAAAGAAGATATGTCAATCTTTTCGTATTTATTTAGGATGAGTTGGGTTGTATTCTATCACAAACGTATCAAATAAAAAAAATAGCTACAAAAACGCACAATCAGTTTATAAGACATACAATTTTCTTAATCTCCTCTATAAAGTGTAGTTTTTCTAGTCACACATAAATTGTAACTATTTTAGAAAAATATAAAAATGGACAACAAAATGAATGAGATTGGCGTGTATTAAAATCCATAACTCGTTACCTCACCTGTACATTTTATTTACCACCTCTAATCTCGAGATAGTAAATTAACACAAACCAATATTGCATCTGGAAAGTACAAGAATACAATGTTATAATATAATATTATTGGAGTATAATATATACGAGAGGACAAAGATGATGAAATCTCATGTCATGGTTTACTTTATTTATTACTTTAGAGATCTTTGATTTAATAAAAGAAGGGGAACTGCAATTAAGGGTATACTTTATATGGTTGTGGTGCATGTGGCCAGACATGATAATTTGAATGGTTCACATGTGTTCTTCAAAAAGTGTCCTTTTCTTGATTTGGTTTAGTGGGTGGTTACTTGTGTATTTCTTTAAGTAATCCCTAACTAATTAAAATTATCTTGATATGTTGGCCACAAACTCAAGAGCTTTAATTCCTTAATGAGATTGATCGATCGCTAACAACTTGATCGAAAAAGCTAATCTTGATGTAGTCAGACTTCTTGTTGTCTCTTAAATGACTTAAAGTCATCATCGCCTTACGGATTTGGGTTAAAACATTAACCTTTTGTTGATAGAAAATGTAATTAGACTTTCGTAAATTTGGCAAAAGCCCGTTAGGGTTTTGTAAGTTAGAGTTAAACTCATTAGCGTTATGTTTTAGGGTTTCTTTTCGATCTTTATGTATACTTAATTTTATACACTTCTCATCTCAAATATACAGAAATATACCAATCTTTACCTCCAAGTATCATTTCAAGTTTGGAACATTTCTTTTTTTTTTTTTTTTTTGTTAAATATAAGGTTAATAGTTATTATATCATACAGTAGTGACTTTGTACCATGATTTGATTGAATTAAATGTTATTATATTTGCACGCGCATTCAATTAACCTTATGAACAAGAAAGTAAACAGACCAATTAATCATGCATCAAGGACTTGTCTTATTAGTTGAAAATTAATTGATAGTGGATATAATATCTCTAATCAAAAGCATCAACTTAATCAATCATTTCGGTAATACTTTTTTTAATTGACAAAACTACACTACACTATATCATAAACAACTTTATATCAGGTAGACATATATTTACTTTAAAAAGTCTTTGCTTCTTACCATTTAACTACAGTGTAGGTGGCGTTGACAGATCCGTTTGAGATTGTTCAATCGCAAAAAGAACCTGTGATTTCTATTTCATTGCAAAGGTGAACCATCGATGTTAGTGTGTGGGTTTTGTAGGTGTTCAGAACCTTAAAAACTTAAAACCATAAACCATGGTGCCATGGTGGTGCAACAATTCGTGTTTTGATCCACCACTCTGGGTCAACCACCGCCATCGCCACCAAATATGATGGCGTTGGCTAGGGTAACACAACCGTTTTTAATCACCTAATTAGTAAAGTAGCAAGATAACAAAAATTAGTAGAGAAAAGAAACGATAACGTATTGTCATATCGATCTCGCACTTTGTAAATGGAACACTTTTTATCTTGGCGTACATATATGCCAAAGTTGCTACTTCCCAAAATACAGGATGGTGCTTTATGACTTTTGTTTTCTTTATGTCAAATTATTGTCAACAACACTAGTTTGAAATGTTAGCATCGACTAAAGTTTTCAATATGCTTTTATGTAATAACGACCTCGTTAAATCCCAGAATTAAACAAAGCATATTGTGAGCCATATGTTTATGGTTCAGGTTTACTTGAAAATTACGTAGTTACAGGTTTTATGGTCGCTTTAATATGTTTAGCTTCTCAAATGCACTAACAATGAAGGAAATGTGTGTGTAAGCGACTCTAAGCATCCACCGGTCGTGGGTTAACCTATGAGTTTAAGTTGAAAGCCCGGGACTAACTGTTTATTATATATAAGAGAAATGTTTGAATTTATGGAGGATTTAAAGTTTGTTTGATAGGTTCTAGTTCGAATATGGTTTCATAGTGGTTTATGGAGAGTCGACTGTTTCAACAAGCAAACTCTAGCTTTGTCGAAATTGACTCCGCCTAAGTGACTAGAGGATTATAGAAGACATGCTTCTTGGGTCATCACACTGCAACAAATATAATTAACAAAATAGAGTCCGCTTGTTGAAATAGCAGACTTTTTATAAACAATAATGAAATAGTTTTCAAACTAGACTCACCATACAAACTCTAAACCGTCCATAAATTTAAAAAAGCTCAAGAAAAGAGGAATGTTTTTATAACCAGATTGTCATAAAATTGGCCGTCTTATCGGCTCGGACCTGCTCAATGACATCATAGATTATCTAAAATTTATAAACACACAAAAAAAATAAGTAATTTGAAACTAAATATGATTTTTTTTTTGTAAAATTGCAATGTTTAAAACACAAAACCTAGAATAAACAAATATGGAGTTTGAAGAAGAAAATTAATGAATAATTGAGATGTTGAAATGAAAAATAATAAATTAAAAACTAAAAAAATAAAAAGTTTTGAAATCCAATTCAATCACCGAACATGTTTAACCAATTCAACACATCTATCAAATTGGCTTAAATTGAGACGATTCAACCTAGGCCGCTTATCAGAGGTGCAACAAGGGAAAATGAATGGGCATCAATTGATAACAATGTTTTTTATATACAATATATATACAGCTGAAACTAAATCTACATATAGCCAGGGGCGGATCTAGGTAGGGGGTTTTTTGAGGGGGGGGGGGGGGGCGGCGTCCCCCGTAAAAAAAATTTTTTAGTGTTATATGTAAGTGAAAATCTCAAACGCCCCCCCTAAAATTATACAACAGCCCCACTTTTATCCCCCATAAAAAAATTTTCTAGGTTCGCCACTGCATGTGGCGAAGATTATTTGATAACAAAAGGTATAAATATTTTTATGACCAATAACACTATAAATATAGTTTAATTTTCTTTGGGTTTACAATGATTAAATTATTAAAAAATAAATAAAAATATTGATCTCGTCCATTTAGATTAACAAAAAAAAAAAAAAAATGTTAAACCTAGTAACCATAACAAGAACACTGCTTTTTAACGAAATGATTTTGTTATCCTTTTAAATCTTAAAATCTTTATACTCTAATAAAATGGTAACATGGAGCACACTTGTGACTTGACAACACCAATTTTTTTCTCAACAAAATTTTCTATTTTCTCACTTCTATTAAATAATCAAATTAATTACTAATAATATTATTTATTTTTTTAAGATTAAAATAGGCTTTTAATAAATTAATAAACAAATCTTGTTATTAATGTTATTTCGAAAGGAACGGTCTTTTAAAATAATGTTTTTAAAAAGTACAAATTTTTATAAACAAATAATAATTAAAAATAGATGTTATAATTAGAAAGTTTTTAAAAGTAATATTTTTTTAAAATGTTGGTTTTGATACTTAATTTTCATTATATTTATAATAAAAAAGATTTCAGTCATATTCATTATAAAATATTGTTTTTAATTAATAAATTTTCTATCTATTTAATATTTTATTTATTAAACTCGTGTAATAATTAAAGCTGGTTCTTAGAATAAAAGAGAATGCTAAATATGGAATGCTTGTTGGTCTCTTTTGAAATCTTTTTATTTTTATAAAAGGATAACTTGAGAAGATACTTGGCAGCATCATATTTCATCTCACAAAATTATTTCCGTTTCTTTTTCCTATTAAATGATTACATTAATGACTAATAATATTATTTAATTTCTTTTTCAAATTAAAAATATTTTTTACTAAATTAAGAAAGACATCTTTTTATTAATGTTATTTTTAAATAAATAAATTTTTATAAAATAAGAAAATTTTCTAAAACATTAATTTTTTTTAAAATACGAAATATTTTAAAATTGATTTTTCTAAAAAGTAAATTTTTTATCATCTTTCTATTATTTATATTCCTTACTCATAAGTAATTTCAATCATATATTGTTTTATAATATATAAAGTTTTAATATTTAATTTATTCAACCTGTGTATTACACGTATCACTAAAACTAATTAATGTATAAACCAACATTTGTATGTATATATTACCTACACATCTAAATAATATGTAGCTTATATTACCTACACATGACGTATATATTTGTAGGTGAAAAGTTACAAGTTTAAAAACATAAAAATTAGTTTCATAGATTTTATGTACATAAATACACGTATTTGTATTTAAAAGGTATAAAGTTAACTAAATATAAACTAAAGAAAAAAAAATTAATGATTTAAATTTGTTCTCCTTAATAATTTGATATTTTGTAATAAAGCACACCCTACCCTCATAACCAAATATATTAAAATTATAACTTATCTCAAAGCCTACCTCATATTTATGTCCATTACCTATTTACCATTGGAAAATTTTACAAAATGCTAATTTGACCATTTTTATTTTTCAAAATGTCTATTTGGTTAATCCACTCCTAAATAGAGTTGTTGAACTTTCATTTAACGAACGGCCTTATTTAAGTTTGAACGATCTTATTTAAAGTTTGCTTTAAAATTTAGACGACCTTATTTAAAGTTCAGACATATCTATATAAATTTGAACGATCCTATTTAAAGTTCAAATGAACCTATTTAAGTTCGAACGACCCTATTCATAGTTTGAAAGTCCCTAAATTAAAGTTCAAATGATCTTATTTAAAGTTTAAACGACCCTATTTAAAATTCAAACGACCCTATTCAAAAATAAGACGACTTTATTTAAAGTTCAAACGACCTTATATAAGTTCGAACGAGCATATTTAAGTTCAATGAACCTATTTAAGTTCGAACGACCCTATTTAAAGTTTGAAAAACCCTATTTAATGTTTAAATGATCCTATTTAAGTTCAAATGAACCGACCGTATTGAGTGGGAGCATTTTTGAGAAAATGTTAGTCAATAGGGTATTTTGTAAAACAAAAAGGATCAAAGAGACAATTTTAAAAATTTTCCTTCACTGTTACCCTAATCGACCATTTGACTCGAAGTCTTTTAATTGATTGTTTCATAATTAAATTAAATATGTCATAGTCAAAGTTTAAAATTATTCATTTGGTATTTATATTGCTTGATTGTTTAGATTGAATGTTGATTAGTGTTTAAAGTTTTATCTTTACAATATATTTTTATAGAAATTAAAAGAAGCTTGATGTTTGTTGGTCGATTAAAGTTTAGGTTTCCATTAAATAATGCTTCAAGTAAAAAAAAGCTTCTGATCTAAAAAATTAATAAAAATATTATTCATATATTTTTTAATTAAAGTTGAGATCAAATTATGAGAAAAACTTTGTTAAAGTAGTATTTGGGTATAACCGCTTGTATTGATCTTTATTCAAAGTCCCTACTTTTTTAAAGGAATTTTACCAAAATAGTCATTGTTGACCAACTTTTTAACAAAATAGTCATTAATTTTCAGTCTGAGGGTTTTTTGGTCATGGTTTATCTAGCCAATATCAACCCTTCATTTTGCCCATTTTCAACATACAGGTTAATGACTTAGCCGACGAATTCGACACATAAAGATAGGAAATTCAACATGTGGTTAGCCTAGAACACGTCACATGTAAAGTTGCAGGCTCAGACAGCCTGTATGACACGTTAGCTAGCCTATCAGACATGTGAGCTTCAAGGCTTGTTCAACCTGCAAGCTTGAGCAAAGATGCAGGCTTAGTTTGCGCCATTATTGGTCTTCCTCAGGCAAAGACTTGTAGCCTAAGTCAACTTGTAGGCTGAGCAAACTTCTAGGGTTAGCTTGTATCATAATTATAGGCTTAGTCTACATCTCTCTTCTAAAGTTAGTTCATAACTTCTTTTAAGGCTTAGCCTGAAATGATGATACGAACTGAACCTAGGAAGGGGATACTGGCTGAGTTTGTAATTATGATACAGGCTGATCCTCGAAAAAAGATGCAAGCTTAGCCTGGAACAAAGATACTGGCTGACCATATAAAAATGATACAAACTAAGCATTTACGATATGATACAGGCTTACCCTAAAAGTTTGCTCAGCCTACAAGTCGGATCGGCTAAGTCTATGGCTTAGGATGACCCACATTGGCCCCGACTAAGCATGTATCTTCATTGTGTCTTTTTGTTCGTTATTCGATTTCCCTAAACACCATTGTATTTTTTTTAAACAATAAATTTTGAAATACATAATGGTGAAAAAATATTATTGTATACTTCTAGTATATAAAATACAATGATAAAATAACAATAATTTATTTGTACATTAAAACAATGACAAAATAACTCAAAATAATATAAAACATAAAATAAAATGATAAAGTGTTTAATTTTATTTTTTTTAGTTTGTCATTGTGTTTTTCTTAATACTATTTTATTTTTCTAAAATTATGAGTTTTTTAAAAAGGCATTGGTCAAATAGCATCATTGTGTTTTTTTAATTGTAAAACACAATGATAAAATAACAAAGAAATCATATCTATACTACTATATAAAATATATTAGAAGGATAAGATGATAATTTTATTTAAATTCTAAGACACATATACAACATTTTAAGCATTAAGTACAAGTGCTTTATGCAATAATTCTACTTTTGCCCCTATTTAATTAACTTCTTCTAATTATTGTATTATTTAATACACATTATTAATATATTATTTAATAATATGATATTATTTAATTCACTTCATTAAGTTTTATTTTATTTATAATATATAAATTAACATTTAAATTTATAATTACTAATCATATTTTTAAAAATAAAATTTTATTTTATTTATAATAATATAAATTGATATTTAAATTTATAGTTACTAATCATATTTTTTTAACTAAATACTATCTATATCTATACTATTATATAATACATATTAGAAGGATAAGATGGTAATTTTATTTAAATTGTAGGACACCTATATAACATTTTAAGCTATAGTACAAGTGCTTTATGCAATAATTCCACTTTTGCCCCCTTTAATTAACTTCTTCTAATTATTGTATTATTTGATACACATTATTAATACATTATTTAATAATATGATATTATTTAATTCACTTCATTAAGTTTTATTTTATTTATAATAGGCAAATTGGATTTTAATAATCCAAACTATTACCTATTGCCCGATAATAATCCATACTATTAATTTGGCTGGTAACATTCTTAACTTTCACTTTTATAACCAACAAACAGTCACAGTGACATAATTTTTAATTTTTTGCGCTCAACTTGTATCTACTTTAGTCTCAATTTGGCTTGTATATTTTTTCATTTTGTTCATAATTATTGTTGCGAACCAAATCGAATCCAAATCAAACATAAAAAATTGAAAATTATGTCATTGGGACTGTAGTTTGTAATAAAAGTAAAAGTTGGGAGTGTTACCGGCCAAATTGATAGTATGGATTATTATCGGCCAATAGGTAATAGTTTGGATTATTAAAATCCAATTTGCCTTTATAATAATATAAATTGATATTTAAATTTATAATTACTAATCATATTATTTTAACTAAATACTATTTAAATTAAGTATTATTTTATATAAATACTTATATATATATATATATATATATATATCCCTCTGGATAAAGATGTAATTTTGCCAAGTATATAAGTTTTGAATCAACATGTACAAAGGATTGAAAGGCATTTAAGAGATGTAGAATAACGAATTGATTAAGATTTTAAAACACTTTAGGGGCAATATAGTAAATTTATCAATTAAATTTATATACCTTGGCATTTTTGCCCTTGTCTCTTTCATGTACTTAATAAACATTATTAATACATTATTTAAAAATATGATATTATTTAATTCACTTTATTAAATTTTATTTTATTTATGATACTATAAATTAACATTTAAATTTATATTTCCTAATTATATTTTTATAAGTAAATATTATTTAAATTAAGTATTATTTTATTTAAATATTTAATATATATATATATTTAATATATATATATATATATATATATATCTTCATGTTTGTAATAACTATAATACTAATATTCTTCTAGAGGCATATTGTGAGTTTAATAATTTTAATATTTATCTATATCTTTTATAATAAAAGTGAAAGAATGATTGAATTATAATAAAGTATAATATATGATGTTTATAATATAAATGTTTAAACATATACACCTGGCCAAACAAAACCGCCAATTTACTTTCAATTCAATTCATTCACGGCGATTGAGCACTAATCTCTCTTTCTCTTTCCCTTGCCGGTTGTTAAAAAGCTTAATAACAATCAAGATGATAATTTGTTATGATAATTTCTCCATTAACTTTATCCGGTCGATGCAAATCACCACCGAAAGCTGCATCCGATTATCATAAAACTCTAACCTACATTCATAAAGCGAAGCTCCCCTAAAATACAGGTAATAAGTGATTTTCGACCACAAATACCACCCATGATTTCACTAGTTTTATTGGGATAATATAATTGTCTTAAAGAATTTTGTAATATAAGTAATTGTTTTCTTTCATTCAATTTTTTCAATAATTATATTTTGATTTTTTAATTTACATCATAACGCACCGAGACGATACTAACTACAATCGAATTCCTAAAAAATCGTGCAACAGCCGTACCGCCGCAACGCGCGGGCATTTTTACTAGTAATACATAAAAACAACAACAAAAATAAAACAAAATCATTTAAAATGTAATACACAACGATAAATACGTATACTAAATGACAAAAAAATATTTTACACAATAACCTGACATATCTGACAAATGAGACGTGAAATATTTGATACAATAATCAAAATAATCTTATTGTTTAAAAATAATAGAAGTACACAAGTTAAATAAAATCTTTCTTATAATTTTTAGATTAAATATCTTTCTTTTTCTAACTCTATCATTTCATTTATAGATAAAACTTGTTCTCTAATTGAGGTTTCTTAATTATTAACATTAAATTTCTAGTTGGTTTTCTTGAGCTTCTTATTAAAACTTATTTAGTACCGTGCGTTATCTTATTTAAGGATTATATTTTTTTAATAGGATGGATATTCGTATTGGGGTTTTTACTTGTCCAATGTTTCATAATTCATGCAAAGATCTTCTCAAAAAGTTCGATACTTGCATGATCTAATTTCTCATCTTTTCAAATATCACCTAGCTTTGTTATTTATATTAAAATTCTTATAATTGATTTGTTTATTGATTAATTCTTAGAGTGATTGGTTTCTAGTTGAATAGTATGCTAAATCCCATAACTTTTAGGTGTTAATTTTTAGTTTATTAGTTAGTTGTTACACAAAAGCCAATTTTTTTTGGTAATGGTACTTTAGCAATCTTGAAGATGTAATCAATCAAATAATAGGAAGTTGTTTAGTAAACACGCATTAAGCATAAAGCATTTTTATTAGTTAATAAAACCCACAACATTTTAAATTAATTCAACACTATTTGCAGGTTATATCAAATCTTTTGACACTCTAGTTTTTAAATGTCTGTTTTAGTTTTCCTTAAATGATCATTTGCAGGTTATGCAAAATCTCATGGACCCCGAACCTTTTAAACAACCGTTTTAGATTAAATTCAAATGGTTGCCTGGATGTGAGATTAGACAAGAGTGGTGTATATAGCTATAGCAGGCCTCATAAAAACATATGACTACTAGAAAATTGTCTATTAATTAAGTAAAAAATCATTGGTAATTACCAATGGATAGTAGAAAATTAAAAAAGAACTAACAATTAATTTTATAATCCATGGTAAGTTCTTTGCCCAAATAATGTTTCTGGAAGGGCTACCACCGACGGATACCACTGTCACTGACGGATTTCTGAGTCACTGTAAGCATTTTGTTTTGTAGGATTGAGACCAGGGACCCTTAAATCCAAAATATTGCCATCTAAAACGTAAGTCCCAAATGATATGATTGTGGTTGATCACAATGACGTACTTGCCACTGATTTGGACCTATAATATATATGTAACATGTCATCTCCAAAGAATATGAAAATCAGCCACCATGCAAGTAAATTGATCATATCAAAAGGCTGTAATATAAGTAAAGTAAAAGTAAAAGAAACAAAGCTGAAAGGAAAAAGGTTGCAAGCAACTTTTGGGCTATGTGAATGCGATCTTCGAATAGTAGACGACCCAATAACCTTTTCTTATGGGCCGCGATGACCTCTATAAGCACTCAACCACCAATTCACTAGACGATTCGAAGCATCACTATCAAGTGACGAAAAAGAAACCAATGAAACATGTAATCACATGTCGTGTTTACAAAATGCATGATGTGATAGAATAGTTAATTATATATAATTAGAATGGGTTAACCTGTGGTTAAACCAACCAATGTTCACACAAGCTTATCAAAGAACAACCATTGTCATGCACTTGTGCTCAATATATTTAAACATGTAAGATTATACGAATAAACACTTTGACACATAATAATTCAGTTCATAGTATACTTTTATGGTTAACAAGTTTTTGCTACTTTTAGGACGCTCCTACAATCGGTAAGAACACTACTATTGTGCTAATTTGTGATACCGAAAAAAGGTTACAAATCAATCGTTAAACGCAACTAGGACTAACTTAAACAATGACACTTTAACTGGTTCTCACGAAAGTAAGGTAACCATTTTTTGCTTGGATGTACCAAATTTAACTAGAAGCCATAACTGGTTTTCGTTAAATCAATATATAAAAACAAGTTTATATATCATAAAATCGTATTATCAAATAAAAATCATAATATTATATATAATTATCTATGACATTGTACATTTATCTTAGGCATTAGAATATGAGAGGTTTAGTGTAATAATTTGTGTTTAATAATATAAGTACTTATGAAAATTCAAGTGTTTTGAATGTTTGATGTTAATTTTTTTTTTAGTTGGATGAATAAGATATTACGTTACTTTATTTAAAAAGTTATACTATATCACAAGTATCAATGTTTGCGATCGATAAAACTTTTAAACCTAGACATTGAATTAGTATACGCTTCGAAATTATTTATTTTTTACTAATTTGGTTTTTTTACTAACTTTCACTCATTATTATAATTTTTTTAAATTTCATTGTGTTTAACCTTTTCTTTTGACGCCCCAACATAAATTTTACTTAAAATGAAGTTATAGTCAAAATAAAGTATATTTTTTAAGTATTGTAGGTTATGCCGACAAAGTGATTTAGTGGCGTAGTATTTAGTGCGCGCGTATGCCAAAGTTGGCCACTTAGGTTCGACTCTATGAAGTAATCAATAGGGTTTTTTTGCTTTGATTTTTTTCTTTTACTTTTTATATTTTTTAAAAATTAATCTTGTTACTTTTTTTAAATGTTTATTTTCTTTGGTACTAAGCTGTTTATCGAAATTGTTGTTTTAATGTTAAGTCATGTTTACATAGCAACGTGTGTACCATAATACTCTTTGCTATCAATGTTTAGATCCACAGAACCGAGCCAAGCATGTTCACAAGCCGAGCCAAAACGAGTGGACTTTTACTCTTGCTTAGCTCGTTTCTAATAGAACCGAGCCGATCTGCTTGTTTACAAACGAGCGAAAAATCTAACGCGCATTTTTTTAAAGTTAATTTTTTGATCGAGCGTCGAGCGTGCACAAACAAGTGATAAACAATTTGTACAACTCAACTATCTAGTGTGTCATCCAATCTATATTACAATAAGAGACGGTAAAAATGTTAGGTCTTAAGTTTTAATAACTTAGAAAGCAACCACATTTCATAACACAATTGTTGTGGTTGTCGATGAGGTTAAAGTTGTAGCTGATGTAGCGGTGAGCATACCACAGAGAACGATGCGTGAGAGCGGGAGATAATCGACTAAGAGTAAGAGCAGGGTCAAAATTTCCTCATAACGACTTAGAATTTCACTTTAACACTTTATGTTAATTTTTTATTAGGTTGATTAATCTAAATATGTACAAATAAAATTGTATAAATGTATATAACAGGCCAAATCTACTAAAATGTTATGTGTATATATATATATATATATATATATATATATATATTAATTCGAGCCGAACCGAGCCGAGTGGACCTTTGCTCGTGCTTGGCTCTTTTACAAACCGATCCCGAGCCGATCGGCTCGTTTACAATCAATCAAAAGTTCGAACGGGTATTTTTCGAGCAAATTACGAACGAGCATAGAACGAGTATCAAGTGGTGAGCGTTTTAAACAGTCCTACCCAAGTATATGTGATAATGTAAAGTGATGAAATAATTAACAGCTAACATGTATAGTAACATAAAATCAAATTCGGGCCCATTTTGGGCCAAAGTGATGAACCTATTTGCAGGCTTGAATGTCGTTGAAAATTTGACAGGTCATGACCTCCGAAGTATGAAATATTGAAGTGTGACCTATGTGAGTCTAGTGAATGTGACTATGTCATTCCATTAAGCCAACTATCCCATAGCTAACGGACATCAAAGCCCATCATTTTCATTTTAAGTAGATGCTTAAAATAACCGGTCACCAATCGTTTTTAATTTGACCCGAACCGAAATTTGAACTGGTTTGTAACTGATCCAACCCACCCGTTAGGTATCAATTTCAGGTTTTCATAAGCTGAACCGGTTAGGAACTGGCTATTTAGGAACTAGTTCTTTTAACCGGGTATGAAACAAGTTAATAAGTTATAGTTGAAAAAAAAAAAAAAAAAAAAAACTAGTAGCTTTTAAACGACTATATTACAAGTCTTGAATACAAACTCGCCACGGAAGAAGAATTACACGTTCCATTTATAAATCAACCCACTATTTTTAGTTTTGTAATTAAATAAAAAACTAAATATTTATAAATCAGTATAATTGTATTCACGAACAATTGTATGTGAATGGAATCATTAGAAAGTATACCTTATTCAATGAAAAATAAAGGGCTGATACATTGATAAACATTTAGTTTTTCTAGCAAAGATCTTAGGTGTAGAAACAACTTCTTATGGTTAAAAAAAGTGTAAGTGAATACATAATACTAGGTTATATCCCCGTGTGTTACACGGGTTGAATAACAAAAATATTAAATATTTATTGATGAAAAGTAGGAATTGTAAAACGTTATTTTAATATAACATATGATTAAATTTACGTATGGTTAAGTATTTTAATTTTTTATTATTTTTGAAATTTTCGTTTTAAAAAATTGCTTTGAAATTTTTTTATTATTTTATCAGTATTTTGTTGTTTAAAAACTTTGGGTTTGTTTTAAATAAATATTCTTTTATAAAAAGATTGAATTTAAATATTTCATAATTTAAAAAAGGTTCATTATTTAGAAAATCATAGTTTTAGAAAATTTTATTTTTGAAAAAATATATTTTTTAATCAAAATACTTAGTTTTTATTTAATGAAATAATATTTTAAAAATTATTAATTCAATGACTTGAATTTATAATAGAGAGAGAAAGAGAAATATTTGAAAATTAGTTACTTGATTTTTAAAAAATAAAATAAATAGTTTAAGCGGGAAAATAATTAGAGGAAGAATTATGGGAATGTCATGTGTCTCACATTGTAAAGGATTATTAGTATAGATTATTATTCATGTTTTCAAGCTCTCAAAAATAAATGAATAAACGATAAACATTATTAATGAAATCCGCACTTGAATAAGGTGAAAAAAGAATATTAAACACGATATCCATGAAGTTTGTCCCAAATCAAGCTTAAAGATACATCACAATTCACATCAGTAACAACAATTTCAAGCAGAAAGCTTAATATTTAGAGCAGGAAGACAAAAGAAGAGTTAGAGAAAAGTGGAAATTCTGGAAATAAGAGAGGAAGAGTGTGGAAGAGTTGGGGGTTTTCTAGTTTTCACAATTTGGTTTCTGGATATTTTTTAATCTAAAATAATAACATACTTTATTAACTTTTTTTAAAAGTTTTTTTAATTATAAAATTTCATTACTAGAAAGGCCTCTTGTTAAAAGCGTCTTTTATTACTGTGTTAAAAATAATTTTAAAATAAATCAAATCTTTTACTGCTTGCAGTACTAAAAGACGAACGAGTTTCGATACAAGTTGTTTAATTGGTAGAATCATAAAAATTTTATATCCTTTGTAACCAAATCATATTTTTGTAATTTCTATACTTTTAATAATAAAAACAATGAATTTGAGTTTATTTTATATATTTAGACCTGTTATTTTAGTTAATGTTAATAACCTAACCAGTTTAGACCGGAAGGTCTTGGACAGGTTATAACCCAAGATGGTTATCGGAGAACCATTTTTCGATCGCGTTTAACTTTAACAAATTCGATTAAAAACAGACTCATTTTTTCTTTATCTTTTTTGCAAATCGAAATTGTGCACCTCTAAGTTGCATCCTTTAAAAGTTTAAATAAAAAAACGTTCGACGTTTTATGAAAAATCATACTTAAATCTTAGAACCAAAACCAAATGAAAAAAGTTTAAGAAATGCCACCAGCCCACCAGTTCGGCCCCGTTGCTTGATGGGTCTCTAGGCCCAAAAAAATTAAAGGTTAATGCAGTCCAAATTAACTGGCCTCCGGCCCAACATCAATCCACCCATCTCCATCCTAACCAGTAACCACCTCCACGTGACGGACGATGATTGGTACTTGCTAACATTTACCTCACAGTCACGTAACCCTAGAGCCTCCTCCTCCAAAATCCATCAAGTTACAATTATACCCCCAACACACACGGTGACATCAATTATCGTGAAGGGTAATTTCGGTACACATCAAATTATATCCACTGACTTCAAACCCTATAAATACCCATCTGTTAGTATAACCCATCTTTTAGTATAAAAATCCATCAGTTTTCAAAATTTCACCGCTGTTTCTCCAAACCCTTGGTCCAACATCAACCAATTTCGTTTCAATTTTAGTGTTGATTTCTTGAGAATCAAGAATACCCTAAGTGCGATTCGCACCCGCGGTTCGCGTTTTGAGTTTGTGTTTGATTTTGATCGAAGAGTTGTGGGTCGATTCCGCATAAGAAAGGGATTTATGGCGGATCAAGTGTTTGAGGGTAGCCACCCGGTTGATCTTTCCAAACACCCTTCTGGAATTGTCCCAACTCTTCAGTATGTCGTTTTTCGATTCGTGATCATCAAGAATGCTTGTGTTTTTATACGTACATCGTGGATATTATTTGCAAAATCTCTATGGGACTTTTCTTTATTTCATATTGGTTAAGTGAATCTTTTGATGTGTATGATAGTACTGGTGTTAGACTACATTCAAATCTTTAAAGGGTGTTTAAGGAAGATTCTCAAACTAATTTCATCTTTAGTGATAAAGGGTCTCACTTATAAATATTAGATGACAATGAGTCAATGAGGTTTGATGGTGTTTAGATTGATCTTAAATCTACAGACTAAAAGTGCAGCATTTGTAATTTTTGCACATTTAGGAACATTGTTTCTACTGTGAATCTCGGCTGCAAGCTAGACCTGAAGGTCATCGCGTTGCAAGCTCTAAATGCAGAATATAATCCAAAGGTAATATTTTTTATTATTGTATTCTTCAGTCTTTTCCAATATTGTGATGTTATAAAAGTAATGAAATACCATCACTCTTGTTGGTAGCTGTATGTCATATAAGAAGTATATGTTGATGATATCTTTATGTTTTATGTTCTTCAGCGTTTTTCTGCCGTTATCATGAGAATCAGAGAACCAAAAACAACAGCTTTAATCTTTGCTTCTGGAAAGATAGTAAGGTTTTTTTTTTTTTTTTTTTTTTTTATTTATTTATTTATTTATTTATTTATTTAATCATATAATGTAGATATTTAACTTTGCGTCGAGTCATAGTTTACACTTTTGTAAATTATTTTCTTCTGCTGAATGTAAATAAGATGAATGCTTAACAACTTATTGTTTCAGGTTTGTACCGGAGCCAAGAGTGAACAGCAGTCTAAACTCGCTGCACGAAAGGTAATCTAAGAGTCTTAACACCTATTTCATAGCTGTTATATGACCTTTTATGTCGTGGTCTTATTTGTTTTTTAACCTTGCGTAATGTTGGTTCTTTAGTACGCTCGAATCGTTCAGAAACTCGGGTTTCCTGCCAAATTCAAGGTATTCATCATGCTACTGCAAGCCTGTTCTTAAATAGGTGTTTATATCCATTTTAATACAATAAAGGACATATTGTTTTTCATGATGACTCTAGGATTTCAAGGTCCAAAACATTGTTGGCTCCTGTGATGTTAAATTTCCCATCAGACTTGAAGGCCTCGCGTGCTCTCATGGTGCCTTCTCAAGTGTGAGTTTATAATAAGATAGCTTTAAAGCGTTACATATTACCTAATTTAAGTAGAAAACCACGAGAACCACATAAACACTTTAACCTATTGCTCAAACTATGCTTATTTGTGTGAGGGTCCACTTAACCATTAATATTATGACAACTGTGAGAACTAATGTATCTTTTATATTATTATATATATATTATACAATATTACACCATGCATTCTCTTATAATCTTCAACTCATAATCAACTGTGATTGTTCATACAGTATGAACCAGAAATTTTCCCAGGATTGATTTATCGAAGGAAACAACCGAAAATTGTTCTGCTCATCTTTGCCTCTGGGAAAGTTGTTCTTACTGGAGCTAAGGTGTGATCGCCGAGCCCATTGTTTATCTTTTCGTGTTCTTTTCATATTTCATTTCATTATCCCCTATTATGCTCATCATGGTCAACATTTCAGGTTAGCAATGAGATTTATGCTGCATTCGAGAGTATATATCCAGTTTTGATTCAATTCAGTAAGAAGCAACAATGGTAAAGAACTCTACTGTAGTGATTATCTTTTTGAAAGTAATTATGTGAAACATTTTTTAATGTCATGTGGTGTTTGCTGCAGATGTATGGACCGATTATGGCGATCAGTCAAGAATTATGGCGATTAGTGTAGCTTGGTGGTAGATCGATTGATCGAAAACACACGCTTTTTAAGTTGTGTTATATGAATTCTTGACTTGTTTGTGTTTGATTTTAAAAATGTGTTCACTTGTTCAAGATTTTATAACAATCAGCTCAATTTCAAGATCAATACTTGATATCTATAATCAATTTATCAATCAAGTAATTATGTAATTTTAAGATCAATACTTGTTAAGATGTTTTGTATCTTGTTAATCTGGTTGTAATTATGTAAAAAGATTGGATTAATGCATATTTGGGTTTAATGATCAAGAATCTTGGATTCATTTGTCAGTTATAACATATTTTGGTTTAATGATTATAGTGTAGGAAAATCAGACGTTAGAGTTTGACTTTACTAGTGTTTGAATTATATTGTCAATCAGTCAATGCAATTGACAAAATAGAACTCACATAAAGCGTGTCCAGCAGTTCAAGGTTGAAATTACATACTTTCAAGCTCATGAATAGAAATTGAAAAATTTAACGCTAACAAATTGACATTTGAATGAATAGAAAAATTATCATGTCAAACTTTGATAAATAGCATACATGTGTAACACATCGATCTAAAACTAAAAGATAAATAGTAGTTTTTAAATATAAGTTTTGAGTTCACTTAAAAATGATAACGTTTATAAAGCTTATAATTTTTATTTTTTATTTTTTCTTATTGACTAACCAAAGTATGGTTCAAGGTCTATAAAAGATTAGGTTAATAAGTATTTGCCTCAAAAATCTTAATTTAAGCTGTTAAGGTGATCTAAAACAAGTTTTATAAAGACAAAAAAGTTCTATAAAAATGAAACTTTTGCAAAAATAAATCACGAATTTTAAGATTATTTATATTACTTGAAAATTTTTTATAGAATTTAACATTTTTAATTCATACATGGATCATTTTAGAAATACATATATTTTTACCTAGATAAAGATTAAAGCATATCATATAATAATTACTAACAATTTTCGTAATATATCCTCTAGCATCATAAGTTTAAAAATTATACGGAAATAACAAAAAGATTGATAGAACTTCAAACAGAATAACTATAATCAACCTTACAGTTGGATAGTTTATGATCGTCAAGTGCAAAAGAAGATTTCAGAGAATGCATAGAAGCACCACGGTCAATAGGTGCATCGACCAAAACTGTTAGTCATTTTGAGCATAGAATGACAAGAATGCTCCATTATCAATGCTAAAGTCGAGTCGTGTATAGAACATGTAGAGAACTTAAAATAAAACTTGGATAATCTAATAGTCGTGAATATCACTTTCAGATCAAAATTATTCGGTGATTAACCCAAATAAATCAGTCGGATATACCGAATATAACTTAGACGAGATCAAGAACTAGTACTTATAATTGTGTGATTTTTCGTGAACCGGAAGAAGAGCGAACGACCAATATTGTTTTTGAATTCAATATTTGCAGGGGAGGGATAAAACTGCCACCCCTTGGATCTTGCTTCTAGGGGTGCTGCCCCCGGACCCCCGCCAAGGGAGCGTTCCTTGGAACCCTCATTGCTTAATTAGGGGCTTCGCCTTTAAACATTATAAGGTATAATGTTTAAATATTGAATGTTATTATAAACTCATACAAACGTGCACTACGTACCTCTTAACTTGTTTAATGAATATAATGATTAAATTGGTTATTTAGTCAATATAATTACACTAAAATATCTAATATAACATCCAATGGTCAAATAAATTTACTAGAAATTGAAGTAAAGAGCAGACCCACAATCAATGTCGTTGTTAAAGTGGATTGAGAGGCTGCTCCCTTGACACGTTTTTTCCATGACATGGCAATCTTAATATGCTCGGTAAACATCAACAAATCTAAGATTAAGATATATAAAACATCAAACAATAAAACGCACGATCAAAAGACTAAAGAGATAGAGAAGAAGTAACACTACATATTGAAGTAGCATTTATTATAAGACATTCATGTTATGTAAGTGATGGTCTCTTTCACATTGTAATAAGAGAGAACCAAGGTGACTTATATACTATTCGAGATAATTCTTATGGTGATCTCTATAATTTTATAAACCAGTTATGATGGCATATTGTCACGGACTGATTTGTTCAGCTCCCGTGCGGCACTTAGATTGGTTCTAAGTCAGCCTTCTTGGTCTCGCGTGGATGGGTTTCGCAGCGGAAGTCTTTGTAAGGGAACGTTAGAGTTGTAGTATGCAAGTAAGATGCTTGTGGTGTGTGATTACAACACAAGTAGATTGCTTGTATTACTAGAACACAAGTACAATGCTTTTGAGTTACAAAGAACTTGGGTGTGTGCAAATGAAGCACCACTATCCTATTTATACTAGTTGTCCATGATCTAGATTCTTCTATATCTAGATTAATCTATACATAATATCTAAGACTAGATATTTTGATGGAACTCTCTAGTTGGTCCAAGGCATTTCAAGATATTTTTCAAGGATGAAATATGTAGCTCTATCTAGATTCTTCCATGACCTTTCATGGCTGTTCTAGTTAGTTCTTCTTAGCAGCCTTTGAGCCACGTTTTCTAGTGCCTTGCGGGATGTTCTAGAGTCTTCCGACATTGCCGTGTTACTGCAGAATTATGTGGGCTATTCCGGAGTCTTCCGGGCAGCCTGGGTTGCTTCAAAAGTGCCCCTAATCGGTAAAAGTTAGGGTGTTGCGATCTGCATTTTGGCGGGTCGTGACAATATTCCCTCTTATAAAGAAAATTGTAAACTTCTGATCTCTATCATTTTGGATATGAGACTAGTGAAAAACATTTGTCGGCTGGACCGCTGGAGCCTATTCAGTGGATGTAGGGTGGGTTTGTTAACACTAAACCGAACGATGCCCAAAATATTTGAGAATACTTTCGAAATAAATAGGGCAACTTTCGTGTTTTATTCGATGTTAATCCTCACTCAAATGATCAGGGAAAATGCTTTGATTTTTAAAAAATGGTTAAAAAATCATATGTTGTTTGGGGATATGAAATCAGAGTTTTGAATAACGATGGAAGCTCTGGAACATTTTGAAAGAGTTTTTTCACAATATTTAAGTAAGCATTCATTCCACATTGATCCACCATCTTACACACTTAAACTTTTCACTGTCTTAGTCATTTATAGGTAATCTCGTACACACATTTCTTGTTAAGGGATATATCATAGATTATCAAGAGAAGAGGTGTTTGTTAGATTTACTATAACATCTACGTTCAAATTTATGTTTATTTAATGGTGGTGATCTCTTATAGATTTGAGAGAATGTCGAGTGTGATCGCAATCATTATTAGTGAGAAGATTGAGTGGTGATCACTACCATCTTAACGAGACATGTAGACATGATCACTACCTTATTAGTGAGAAGCTTATAAAGATAATCTCTACCTTGATAAATGAGAAAAACTCTTAATGGGCAAGTTGAAATATGGTAGTTGTATCTTGTATCCAAAGAGTGAATGTAAAGTGATTTGGTTGATAATCACCCAAACCACTATAAATCATGTGTTGGTTTTTCTTTCATTTCAAACTTTTTAATAAGGGCGCTAGGTGTCAGTCTAAATTAAAACAGGTACCAAAATAAGGGCGCTAGGTGTCAGTCTAAATTAAAACAGGTACCAAAGACACATTTCCCTCTTGCTCGTTCATACTACATGGGTGAAATGGAATTCTCGCAAGATACATACTCCTCCATCTCGCTCTCATGCCGCCACCCATATTTCCTTCTTTGTTTCCCTTCATTCCAGTACTGGTGCAAGTACTGACTCCAACCTCTCTCACTATCACATTCCCATCTCGACTCCACCATCCTATTTGCTTGCGGAGTCCACACCTTGCACCCTAATCATCTTTCAACAAAAAAAAAAATTTTCAACTAACAATATTTTAAAAAAATAGAGATTTTGAAATGAGCACTAAATTTAAAAAGAAACATATTCACTCCCCGCGGTTGTTAAAAGGATGAATATTTGCGGGCCTGTACATTGGGGACCAATATGCCATAGGTATTATTGATGTAACCGTAAGAGATGTAGCATGGTGGATGTGACCATATCCATTAGCTTCATTAAACATATACATTCTTTTATTTCTTTTATCAACGTCATGAATGATAAAACATATGGCTATGCAAGGTTTCGTGTGAGATGTTTTGTACGACAAATACAAAATAAAAATTTTTTAAAAAAATTGTGACCGTTAAATTTTCTATTAGGAAATTTATTCTGGACCTGATCCGGAGGTAGTTTTAATGGTGATTGCCCACGATTAAGACACCATTTTTCTGCTTCCTATTTTTCTTAAACCAACAAACGAACATCAACAACCTCGCCGTAGTACATAGATTTATGCTTACTAGTTAAATACATACATAACAACCAAAAACAATAAATAATATATGAGAGAAAACTATAAAGCTTAAATTTATCACGAATAAATAATGAATCACCTCGCATTAGTAGATGATGACTAGAAGTTCCTTGTAATCTCTACCAATGTTGTAGCGGATATGATATAAATAAATAAAAATGATAAACAAACGATATAAATAATAAACAAGGCGGTTACGTGGTGTCAATTGACAACAGCACCATACACGTGTTTCTGGTTCTAATTTACGACACTTTCTTCCTTTTAAATGTACAATTATTTTCTGTTTGTTTTCCTTTTTAATATCCTATTACTCTAATAAAAGAGTATTTCAAATGTACATTTGTTCTAATTCTAGATTATCAAAGTTTTTATTTTCTCGCCTACATTATTTTCATTCATTTTATGGTAAGTGGTAATTAAGGTAATAAATCAATCACATTTTATGACGATCTTTTTAATTTTTGTTTATTCAAATAAAGAATTAAATGTTTTTTAATTAACTTTTCATTTGTAAATAAAAAGATATCATATTTATCATACTTTCTCAAAATATTTTATATATACTAAGGCATTTCAGTAATTATAAATATATATAAATTTATAATTTATATTTTTTAATTATTCAACCGTGTAATACACGAGTTTTTTAATGCTAGTGTATAAATATTTAAAAAAAAATGTTACATTACTACGATGCCCGTGTTCAAATTTTAAAAAATCAATATTTCTGAAAAAGGAAATTGGATCAAACTAGGGGTATTGTAGGTATTTCAGTAATGGACACGTTGACTAAATTAGAAAAAAGCAAAAAGCTTTGACGTGCAGAATTGAACAAACCCACTATCGTCAACCGATTTATTTTCGAGATCTCGTCACCAACCCTATGGTTTTTTATATTTGTGTCAATCATTCGAGTTTACATAGTAACCTAAAAATGATTTATATATTTATTTGTATTAAAAAATTTAACTTTTGTTTTGGACGCGTATAAAACGTGCAACACATAGATAACTTGTGTGGGTGATTTACCTAAATGAGTTCACAAATTTTTTTAATCGAGTTTTAAATGTGTTATACATGTTGACAAATTGTAAAGGAGTTGTAATATATAGGTTAAAATAAGACTTTTTAAATAACACGAGACTTAAATTTTTTTTTCTTTCAAGTTCTAACAATCTCATCAAGGTGAAATCAAGTTGAGTTATTTTCATAAGCCAACTCGAGCTGACTTAATATAATGGCTTGTGAACACAATAGGTTAAACGAGTTATTTGGTATAAAATCTACACGAAAATGAATTCACATATAAAAAATAAAAATACTTCATATAATTGCAATACATAACATAAAATATAGAAAAATCTTAAAAATAAAGTATACGGATTATGTAAAAAGATAACAAAAGGTTGATAAAAATAAAAGTATACAAAGAAGATGTTAACAAACTATTATTCATTAGCTTATAATAATTCATAGTAATAATTTGTGCAGTGATACTTTTAGCTTTTATTTTTATTAGTAATGACAATCACACATAATCATTAAATACTTCCACTTCATTTGTACTCGATTTACATTCACAATAGTGGTTATGACCGGAAATGGAAAAATATACAAGCAAAATTGAGCGGGAAATAAATGAGAATCAAGTGAGGATCTATGATACTGAATCAAGTGTGAATCTATAGCAATTATGTTATTGAGATTGTTAATGGTAATAAATATAAAAGTTGAGATTGTCACTTGTTAATATTGATAGTATGAATTATAATCGACTAATGAGTAATAGTTGAGAGTATTAAAATATAATTTATTATAAAAATATTAAGTAAAGTAGATTAACATTTAGTTACTTGTCATTGGTAATCCTAATTCATGGATTAGCTAGCCATGTATTTCGGCCATTAGCTCCATAATAGTCAAAAGCCCCTTTTCAATAGTCATGGCAATAAGAACCATTTTCTAGTATAAGTCCTTAGTACTCAATGTTTAACTTAATATGTATCGACTTTACTTCTTTTATGTTCCTCTTGCCTAACTTTCCCATCACATTTATGCACCCGACTATTTTTTAGTCAAATGTACAAACTTCCATTCCAATATAAACGTGTTTCATTAAAATCAATTACAGCAATGAACCAAACTTGAAGTTTGGGGCACATCATTGCAATAGGTTTAAAGCGTTATAATATACACATGCATCAAATACATAACAACAGTTAATTAAACCCGTAAAGTTTGTCATTGCCTAATGGGTTTCACTCATTGTGTATACATGTACATCAAAACTCATTACAAAAACACTATAAAGTTTAACATATTGTTTAAGTGTACCATTATAGAACTATTTACAATGGACACCAAATACTTTGGAAATATTGAACATTGCCCTAGGCTAACAAAACAAATAGTAAGCTTTTACATAACACTTAAGCCCTGTTTGGTTAACAAAATTTTCAGGAATTAAAATTGAAATTAAAATTTTTTTTATCGAAATTCTTGTTTAGTTGGTAAACGAGTGGAATTAGAACTGAAAATTTTTCTCACATTCATTTGGATTCACATTCCTTTCACTTGCCCATAAAATATTCAACAATTAATCCAATGGAATGTTTAAAATTAACATTTCAATTTCATTTAAAATTAACCAAACAAACACCTTATAAATGTAACAAGATTTCATTCTAATTCCTTCATAAAATATTTTGCGAACCAAACGATTTAATTTATCAATGCAATATACAGTACGCCAATTAAAACGGAATTAAAGTGCATGCAATCTAAAGTCAACCCATAAAATATTAAACAATTAATCCAATACAATGTTTAAAATTAACATTTCAATTTCTTTCAATAACTTCATTCATATAACAAAGAATTAAAGTGCATGGCAATCTAAAGTTTTTTATATAATAATATAAAATTAAAACGGAAAGTATATTAAAAATTATTTGAGGTTAATACTTTGGTAGAAACAATATTTTTTTTAATGTAGATAAAAATAAAAATACGCAATACACGCATTTTTACAACTAATAAATATATTTAATTTTATATTTGTTAAAATCGTGTATTTAAATCAATCTTCACTCTTTATTTGATGATCAAATATTACAAAACTTTTTTATCATTTTTTTTACAAAAGAAAACACCTTATTACAATAACTCAACGATGTGTTTGTGTAGTTGGTTATGCTTAAAAAATTGATGCAACATACATGGGTTTCACCATCTTACTTTTTCACAAATTGACATGTATAATATGGGTTGGTCAAACAAGATACCTTGCAACTTTTTCATCTTGTTTAGACTGTTTTGATGATTTCATATACACTCCTAATAGTCAGATTTAACTTATGGGATGCCAATTTTGATACATAAAACTTAATGATACCTATCATATTTTCTTATATAGACATAGCATATTACAACTTAAAAGACAATCAATTAAGATACATTCACAACAAATCAAATAATTATTATATTTTAATTCCGAAAACTCAAACCTAAACCTTTAAAAGAATCACACCACAAATATAAATCTTTTTATATGACAAATTGTGAATGAGGACACTTATTGTTTTGTTAGTGGGACAAAATTTGGTTTATCATCACAAATATACAAAGTAGTTGAGGGGCAATTTTGTATTTGTCTTGTTTGAGTCCCATAGTGAGCCTACTTTGGTCAGTTGGTGTGTGATTGGAGTAAACCCAGCCAAGCCGAATGTGTACATCGCACTCCGCGTATGTTAGAAGTCCTCACTGCTTTTTAACCTCACATTTCCTCTTTTGGACTTTGCTACTCAAAAGCATAACCCACTTTGGTTTCTAAAACCAATGGCACGTACACATTTGCCTTTTGTCAAAAGTACAACCATCAATGCACTAAGTACAACACCTATTTGTGATGGCATTTGAAATATGGGATTACAAAATTGACCTAATTGTTTGTTTCTATTTCCATGCTTTTGACATTTGTATAGATATTAAATAATTCTATTTAGTCCCTTAACAAGTGGTATATAGCTTAAAAAGTCCCTCATTTTTGTTCTCCCTTCTAACATGCTAATAACTTTATCTATTTGTGTTGTAACATTCACCACCATGAAAGAGGAGAATGAACAATCATGAGTTAGATGGGAATAAATATATACAAGTTATCTTTTTAAGAGAACCTTAAAATAGCATTATCTTGGTTTAATAGTTGAGTTAAGGTAGGAACATGTTTGGTAGGATTATAACTTGACATGTATAATTAAATTCCAATATGTTTTGATGTGGACCTTTCATTGCTAACAAAAGCAGAAGATGGTAAGGGAAACTTATTAATCATGTACCATGGAAAAGTTTTGTATGATTATAATACGTCCTAAAGCAATTAACTAATTAAAGTAGGCATATCAAATGATCTTCTACTAAAAGTCTTAATTACTCAAACGTATGGACACTACTAAATTTTACGTAAAAAATATTTTATAGCATATATCTTACAACCCGTAACACATGCTTTCTTTGATAAAATTAATTGTCTGTCTATTAATGTTTAGTGCGCTCGGGTTTCGTATGGTCTGTAGTGGCAAGCCCACAATCGTTTTACTAGTGTGAATCTATTTTGATGAATCGGTGTCACTACATCGTGGATATAGAAATAACATATATAAAGATATATCACATGCTATACAAAACATAAAAACTTCTCGTGGTATCACATAACACCAATCTTTACTATGCAAGATGACAAGATCCACCCCTAATGATATATCTTTCCAGTTATAAATACGCATTCACATGCATACCTTAGACCATATTCTCAACCCTAACTGATACACACATTCATCAAACAACAATTAAGTATAGAAATCATACTTAATACGCTTAAATTACCACAAGCTAGTAACAAGCAAACAATAATCAAACCTATGTTGCTAGCCCTCATTACGCGTATTTAAATCACAAACGAACATAACACCTCTTAAGTTTAACAACACAATCCTTGCAGATATATTTTTAAACAACACCGGGACTAAAATAGCACGTAAAGCATAATAAGAGGGCCAAATATAAACTTTCTGCAAATAATAATAACTTGTTATCAAACGGCAGATGGTTAACGACTTTACAGAAAACCATATTTGACTGCATTCGCTCCTCCAAATTCCATACAAGAAGAAGAATCAGATTCTCTCTTTCTCTCACACACACACAAAAACACACACAAAAACACACACCTTTTTCTCACCTAAAACCTCACTTTCTTCTTCGCCGGAGTCACCGGCGACCGGCGAAACAGGTACGTATCTGACGTCACTTCCGCCGGAGTAAATGGTGATGTGTGCGGATGTTTGTATAGATATGGTTGTAGATTACGTGTTGTGTGTATGATGTATGGTGTATTGGAGTTTTTAAGCGTTTTGGTTGGTTAAATGCTGTGTATGTGGAATAATTAGGTTTTTTATGTCGTTTTTTTGTTAATTTGACGATTGACTGTACAGTTAGTGTTTGAATCGGCACTTATTTCGGATCTGTAGTTGCTATAAAGTGTTTGAATCGTTTATTTTTGGGGTTAGTGTGAGTGATAGACCCACTTTAAGCTCGTTTACCCTGCGAATTTGCAGATGGTTTCTACTGGAGGTATTTTTTGGGGATTTTTTTTTTGTCGGTTTTTGTTGATTGGTTTTAATGGATTATCTGGCGATTCAATGATGGAAATTATGATATGAAGAAAGTTGAATCGAGTGGAATTTGTTAGGTAACGAGACGTGGTGAGAATTGTTGGATTCATTATTGTTATTGAATTGGAAAATTGTTTTTTCTTTCATGTATGATTAGCTCTAATTGATTTGGGGGTTCTAGGATGTTCTGTTGGAATACTAATCATACTTGAATCAGAATCATGATTGGTTCAGTTACAAAGGGATATAGTTATTTGGTTGTGCTCACCCCGTGCATTCATTGATCTTTATTTGAATATTGACTTAATTTGATATATTCTCAAAGGGATAATTGTCTGATCATAAGTAGTAGTACTATGAGCATATGCAAATTTAAATTTGCTATCGTTTGCAATTGCGTCTTTATTTGGGTCCAGGCAGACATTGCTTTGATTGGCTTCATATTATTGACTGAAATGGTACGGGTACTTAAATACATGAACAGAATATGCATATGGCTTTCATATTCCTTTGAATGTTTCTTTGTCCAAGCAAAGAGCTTTAAATGTTTGAATTAATGTTTCAGTTTGTCCTTTTAGATTTCATGTAAAAGTAAGCATCGTGAACATTATTAGATATCTAAAAGCTTAGATCTTTGGTTTTTCTTTTAGCATGTGTAGGTCCGTTGATGCTTATATTTATTCGATTTCTTCTTTAACCGTAAATTGCCATCATTCTTAGCTTTTTAGTTACTGGTATCATTTGATAAATTTCCTTGACAGTTGTCGGTTTACATGAATATTCAGATTACAACTCCATAGTGGCTTGGAGCAAAAACAGTTGGTATCCTGTAGTGGATGCTCAAAGTACTTCATACACATTTTGCATGTGAGCAATAATGGGGTCTGCTTGCTGTGTTGCTGCTAGAGATAGAACTATAACAAATGGACCTAATAGTGATATTATGCCAAGAAACATCAGATATTCTCCATCATGGAGTGTTAGGTGGGAAAATAGGCGGCGTGTAGCAGGGGAAGAAGCCTCTATAAGTTGGTTTTCTGATGGTATTGGAACAAATGACAGGCTGGACAATAAATCTCAGACGACTGTTGGAACTGCTTATGCATCAGAAGAGGGTAGTCCATTGGAAAGTTTCCGCAATCTGACTTGGCAAAAGTCCTCTCCGTCTGAAGGTTTTACAGTTCCTCAGTCAGGTAAATATATTCTAGTAAATAAAGTAATACAACACGGATTCAAACTTTCACAGCTGTTCAAGTGATGCTGGGAAGCTTATTCTTGTTGTGATTATTCAAATGGTTACTTGGTGTAAATTCCATGACTCGTCGTTTCACTTTGGTTCAATTTTTGGGTAATTTACCAAAGCGCTTATTTGGTTAGATTGCCTTTTGTTTTGTTTGCTGGCTACATGATCGATCATTATAGCTTCAAGACTGCTTTTATTTCTCATGTGTGAAGGGGATCGAGCCTAGCCTGTGAAAAGGCCTAATAGACTAATAGACATTTATTACAATCTAAGGTGGCCCCGGTTTAATTCCTTTTGTAGATCAGAGAATCTGTGATTATTAGTTATAAAAATGCATTTGGGCAATATGAAGTGAAAAGTAACTTTCCTTTTTTCTTGTTGGTTTTGTGGATGGGGTTTGGTGGCTATAAGCCATGTAATTGCTATTAGTTACAGTGGGTAGAAACATGGAATAGCTTTCCTTACCATGTGATGTCCCTGCGTGTATTGAACCTGGTTGTTAGTTGGGAAGTAAATGTTTGACCCAATAAGTCAAAAGTGGCAGAAAGTGTGTTTAATATAACAATTTTTCCGGTTACCACACTTGTACTATGTATGGTACAACAATCAATGGATTTACTGAAATGACATATCGACACTTTCTCACCTTTACCATGAATGATATGGACTAGTCAGTATCAGCAGAACTCAAGAACTATGTAACCAACTGCTTTCATGGTGTTTGTGTGTGTGTGAGAGAGTGAGCAGCTTTGCACTTGGCAAATCTGCCAGTTTGTTAGTATTACACCACTTGCATATCAAGGCTCAATCATTGCAACCGATATATCTTGTTGAGTGGTACTGCTATAATTTTTAGAACTTTCGACATGTACCGAGTGTTTGGTATCCCCTTGTTCATTGACTAGTGATCAATGCTACGTTCTTGAAGTTCTTTTACAAGAAAGTTGTATGAAAGTCTAAATGAAATAAATGCACCTCTAGCTATTACGTTTCTGATTACCAGCTGAATGTTTTGTTATTTAATGGTTATATTGCTTCTATAAAAGACATTATGTGCCATATCTCATGTTCTTGTGCTTGTCCTTGCAGACCAATCTACCTCTCAAATTACTTCAGAGGTATGTAAAGTCGATCAATCATATGCTATAAGAAAAACATAAAATTGTTATATCTCATTTTGTTTATATCTTCTGTTCTCTTTATGCATCATATAGGTGAAGTCATCAAATGAAACTCAACTTGCTTTAGTACAGTCTCCAACAATGATGTCATCATCCACACACTCAGTATCCTCCTTTTCGCCGTCTCCTTTATCTTCTTCTCAACCTCATTTTCTACCTCAATCAAGATGGCATGGGCGGTCCCCAGGACACCATTTATATCGCCAGGTGTCAGATAGTAGAATTCCAACAATGAAGTCTCCAAACTTGTCAATTTCTGAAGAGGGTGGTTCTCCTTTTATGCTCCCTGGGTGGAGCAACGAGTCAAACCGTGGGTCCCATGGTGGATCGTCAGATAGTTGGTCCGTACCTGCCTTTAATGAGCTCATGGCAACCTCTCAAAGTCACAGAGAACGATGGTCTTTTGACAGCAGCAGAACTAGTGGCAGGGTTTCTTCTTCACCTTCTATTGATATGCAGACATGTGGCATTTGCTCAAAACTTTTAACTGAAAGATCATCATGGGGGACCCAGAAAATCATAGCAAGTAATGAACTTGCTGTTGTTGCCATTTTGATATGTGGGCATGTTTATCATGCAGAGTGTTTAGAAAACATGACATCTGAAATTAACAAGTATGATCCAGCATGCCCTGTTTGTACTTTCGGGGAGAAAAAGGTTATTAAGTTGTCTGAAAAAGCTCTGAAAGTTGATTTGGAGTTCAAGGCTAGAATGAACAAGAAATCAAGAAGTCGGGTAGTGGATGGTGATATGAATGGTGATGATACTATGTTTGATCATCCTCATCATAAGAATAGCCCTAAGATGAGCTCGAGTTCCAGCATGAAGTTAGGAAAGCCTTTCTTAAAGAGACACTTCTCGTTCGGTTCCAAGGGCAGTCGCTCATTGTCAGATAACAATTTCCCCCGCAAGAAAGGGTTTTTCTGGGCAAAATCAAGCAAGGAGTGACCTTATTTTGCTCTAAAAGGTACCATACTACCATGATGTTAAAATGTTACCATACTACCATGATGCTAAAATGTTAACAATGGTTTATGTTAATCTTGTTTTCCATTCTTTTAACAATGGTTTATGATAAATAATAACAGTTTCTTTCTGTGGGCTGATTGCGCGATTGATATCTCTGGACATCTTGATTTACAGCGATATCATTTAGGGGTCGATTTCATCTTCGAATATCTCGGGTACGACTAGAATTAGCTCTTCAAGATACTGTAAAGCAGGTTTTGAATAACTATGATAATGTTGATGAATATGGTATTATATACGAGTGAGAAGAAAATCAAAAGAATTGAATGGATTAGTTTTAAATTTGTGTTCTGTAAATCTAAACGTTTTTATTTCCTTTCTAATTTATATGCTATTGCTGACAATAATAGTTACAAGATATATTTCATGATTTTTTCCATTTGCCTGTTTTCATGTTTATATATACTCTTAAGTCTAGGTTTTTATATTATTTATACCATTTTTATATAATATTAAATATAAATAACCAATCTGAGCAAACCAGCAAATTTCGGTTGTCTTGTAATCTTGCACAAATTTTGATAAAAAGATATCATGCTACAAAGAAGAAAAGAAATTATAAAAATGAAGATCAAGACTTAAGCTGAAGATAACAGACAATACAATGTAGATAGGAAATATTTGATGTTATATAAGTTTTATTTAATAAACAAATGAGATCAATATACCCAAAACCTAATTTTACATTTCTTTTTATCTGTTAATACACATACTACTCTACATGTATTGGGTTTCGACTCACAATCATGTGTTTAGGAAGTACATCCATTTGAACACCTAAAATTATAAGCTCTTAAGCATGCGTTAGCATCTAGAGACAACAATGTCATTTCATAACGTAATTTATGTCCTGGTAGAATATTTAAACAATTATATATAAATTTCGATAATCTTAACCAATGTAGAAACACGAGTTAACAAAGCAACACAAGTGATACCACAAGTTGTTAACAACATCGCGTCTATGGTGTACATCATTGGCTCATAGCCTAGTCTAGGATAAAAATTAACAAAATCGATGAACTAGCTAACAGTCATAACCTATCATTTTTTTTTTTTTTTTGAGTTTATCTCTAATATCAAATTAAATCTGAGTTCACGTCAACATTTGAGTAGTTATCAATGTAACAATCGACATGATTTAACTCTTAAAGTAGTTATTTTCAGTTTCTAAACTCTTTTACGAGCTCTCTCTTGTGTTTTCTTTAGTTTCATAAGACACTTTCACTTTCAGATAAACTCATGTTGATATAATGTGCTTCTAGTGATGAACTTCAGACGATCTGAGTGTATCCTTCCGTGAATATGCAACTACTTCATTTGGAGCTTGAGGATGTTTCAAATCTTTATAATATCTTCAGGAAAAACAGATGCACTCATGCACCACTCAAGCATGTCAACTATGTTTGTAACACTCATGTTCGTAATTTACAGCATGACAGCTTGTATTGTTTTTATTTTGTTTTTACTTTTTTTACTTTTTCTTTTCAAGATATTCTATTATATTATATATTTAGAAAAGCCATAAGTCCTTTAACGTATACGTTTCTATTATTTTAATATTTTGATATTTAGATTTTAAGCTAATTTGTTTTACCCTAGTAACACTATATGTAATGGTTTATAAAATTTCAAATATACTCTTATTACATGCTTAATTTTATTTATGATTCGATACAAATATATTCAAAACCAAACCAGATTAAAATTTGGTTTTTTTTTTTTTTTATAATTTTGGGCATCTGACGTTTTATAAAACTCTACATGTATCATCATGACACTCTTATTTTTTCATACGCTATGAATTTGATTCAAAACAACAATACATGCTAAGAGCATTCACACTAGCAATCCCATCCTCATCTCCATATTTACACTAAAAACATTACCTTTTTACTCCATCGTTCAATTAAATAATATTTTTTAATATCTTTATTATTATATTTGATCTCTTCTCTACTCACAACCATTTTTAAAAATATTAAAAAAATTATGGGGGTTGTAGTGTTTCCCCAAATTTGAGGAATCACGGTACAATCCCCATATATTTTTTCTCTCCTTCACTAACAACCACTAACAACCATTTCCCATAATATAAGACACACACTCACATCAAATAAGAAACCTACTGTGAATGCTCTAACGTTCACTAGGTTCACCATATTTCTGCCAGAATTAAACTAATTATATTATATATATTAAAAACTGTTGGCTGTGACCAATAAGTTTTTTTGTTTTGATTTTAATATTTTAATATCATAATTAATTATATAAGATATTTTGTTTCTCTTTTATTGCTTTTAAAATATATAGTTTATAAAATTTAATATATTGTTGCAACATACTTATTTTTATCTACGTTTTTATAAATTTAATTTAAAACGGAGTTGAGCATCATAATGTAAAAATTATCAAAGCACAAACATATAAGCTGTAAAACATGCTTCAAATATTTGATTTTTTACGGATTCTTTTGTCATCTCTTACAACTTTTAAAATATGATTTTTATAATTATGAATTTGTTTTGACAATATCTTCCTATTATCAACATTTCAACCTTTATTCTTTTAAAAGCGAATTGCTAACTTATTGTTGTTTTTCTCATTGTGGTTAGACACATTTTCTATTTCCATTCAAAAATATTTTTTCTTGCATTTGGCTCCCCGAAGTTCAAAAAATTTATTATTTTCATCCAAAAATATTAGTACTTTTGTTTTAAAATGTTAAATATTTATCGTTATGAAAATACTTACGTAAATTTTCATATGAAAATAAATTTAATTTATGTTTACATATTGCTAATAAAATTCATTAATGAGATTCATGTTTTTAAATGAAAATAGTAATTTTTCAAAACTTAAAAAGCCAAATACAAAAGAAAATCATTTTAAATAAAAATAATAAAATTTACCAATCCAAAAAGAAAAAAAAAAACAACATTTAACTCTAAATTTTATTCAAAGCTATATGATAAATACTAACATAAAAGTTGTCAAAACTAAACTTTACACAACTTCGCACAAGTTCATCCGATAGTTTATATTTTATTTATCATACCAAACGACACACATGAATAATCCTAGACTAAAATAAGATAACTTACTTGAGCAAGCAATATAAGCGCCTCAAACACACATAAAACCTAGAGTACTCACGACGTTTTGCGGTGACTCATGTCAATAGCTTTCACACGTGGCACACACTCCATTCATTCGACAAATGCAGTAACACGTGTACCCAAAAGCACATGCACCCACCGCCACCTCAGCTTTTGTCTTCTTAGAACAACCCGACAAACACCACCCCCATAAATGATAAAACCCAACATTCAAATCTTCTAAAATCATAATATTTGTTCATCACTTTAACTTAACACCTAAGCTTTCTTCAATAGTTCAAATCCTAAAAAACTAATGGCAGATATACGTGACGAACACGGCCGTCCGATTCAACTCACCGACGAGTTCGGCCACCCGGTTCAACTCACCGACGAGCATGGTGTTCCCATCCAACTCACTGGAGTCGCTACCACGGTTGGCTCGACCCATCAGGGTCAGATAACCATTGGGTCGGAGCTTCGTAATAAGACGACCCATGATCAGGGGACTCAAACTACCATGGGTTCGGAAACCCATGGTGGGACTCATTTTGCACCGACACCAGTCGATTACGTCAAACGTGGTGCTGGCGCGGTTGCTGGTGCCGGTGCGGCTACCGTGGGTGCGGTAGCCGGAGTTGGGAAAGCGGCCGCCGGTGCTGTAACAGGCGGTACAGCACCGGGGAGCCATGACCAGCATCATGTTGCTGGTGATGATAAGAAACAGTTGGAGCGGTCGAATAGTTCTAGCTCGAGTTCGGTAAGATCTATAATCCAAATCAATTAATTATTATTTGTTTTATAAAAACAGTAACACGTCATAATTGTTAATTTTTTCATTAAAACAGTAATAAGTCTCATTTAATTCTACTACGCATATTTTCTATACACCTTGATACTGTTGGGCTACCTGTGAGGAATTATGTTATATTTTTTTTAATGGTAAATGGTTGGGAGTGAAGTATTGACTGTTGATACGTTGTGGTGATAGTCGGAAGACGACGGACAAGGAGGGAGGAGGAAGAAGAAAGGTTTGATGCAGAAGATAAAAGATAAGCTTCCGGGACACAGCGACAAAGCCGCACACAGCCCCGGCACCGACGAGAGAATAACTAGGGTGGAGCATCATGAGCAAGAACGCGAGAAGAAGGGTTTCATGGACAAGATTAAAGACAAACTTCCTGGACATCATTGATGTTCATGTTTATGTTCTATGTTCTCCTCCTACGTTTTCTTAATTTCTGCATGTGTGTTTTAGTTGTATGTTATTATGTAGATAGGTGGTTTGCAATTTTTTTGGGTTTCAGATATTATTTTTAATGTAATAAATGGTTTACGAGTTGTGTTTGTATCTATCTATGTATCTATCCTTGTTTTTGTCTTCTGGTTAATTGTGGGAAGTTCATAATGAGCACTTCACGAGCTTGCCACCACACATTACTAAATTGTATAGGCTTACTAAACTTAGAAGCAAGCAGAATTGAATCGGTCAATTTCAGCGTCAAAAAGCACACGATTACAACTAAACATGACACCGAAATGTAATTAAGCATAGAATAAGACTGGACGAAGAATCGGCTCAGAAGAGGCGGTGGTACAATTGTGTATAAACATCATCACATATGAATATTTTGCATTATGACCCAAGAATACGTTACGCTCATAGTAAACATCAAAGTGCGAGTTAAGAGCTTAGATGGATTCGGGTCTCATCATAGCCTTTAATTATCAGATGAGTGCAAAGTCAATCAATCATCAAAAGATCTCACTAAATTCATCAATCAATCATCAAAAGATCTCACTAAATTCATCAATCGTTGCTAGTATTACCTGTAGCAATTGATCCAAAACTATTCCATAGATACAACAGATTAAATCCGAATCTGAACCCTAAAATTCATATGACTTGGAGATATCAAAAGTATTCCACAAACCTAATAAACAGACAATTCACAAAACTCGGGCAAAACCATTGTATACAACGGAAAAAAACCAAAACCATTAAGGGACCGATGAGCAACCAGATTCAAATCATCGCCACTAAGGGACCGATGGCTACTATCAATATATTATGACCTGAAACAACCACCACCACCACACAGTCCACACTGGTGGCCAGAAAAAACACAATTGCCACCTAGGGTTAGCACCACAAAATGAGGGCCGAGAACCCACATAAATCCGGCAGCAAAGGTAGACTGATATTCAGTCGGTGACCGGAGGCGACATATTAACAAGAACAGGTAGGCGTAAGAACCCCGCCCACTAGGGGTGTTCAAAAATATCCGAATCCGAAATATCCGAAAATCCGAAATTTCGGATATCCGAAAATTCGAATATCCGAACTTCGGATATCCGAAATTTCAGATTCGGATTCTGATGGTGATTTTGAGAATTTTCGGATATTTCGGATATCCGAAATATCCAAAATATTTCGGATATCCGAAATATCCAAAATATTTTTATAAAAATTTAAAAATATTAAATATTAATTAAATATTTCGGATATTTAAAGATATTTCGGATATTTTAATAAAAACTTCGGATATATGAAAAGAATTTCAATAAAATTTATTATATTTTTATAAAATTTATAAAATAATACAATTTTTTTTATCCGAACGGATATCCGAATCCGAATCCGAAATTTCGGATTCGGATTCGGATAGTGAAATCCACTATCCGAAATTTTCGGATATCCGAATTTGAACACCCCTACCGCCCACACTTTCGGCTCCCCTCACAAATAACAAAATTAACCACCACAACCCTTTAAAGGGCTACTCAAAGCAAAAAGTGGTGCATATATTAGTTGTACACAACGCAAAAGCAGTAGTACATTACTGTTCATTTGCATTGTGCTTTAATATATAAAGTAATGAATAAATTTATATTTAAACCACGTACCTTGTTAAATTAGTTTTCTTAAAGCATGATAAAACTAACAATTAATCTTATATATGCATTTGTAAACACTAAATAACATTAAAAAAACCCTCAAAGCCATTTAAAAACAATGTGTATATGTGCATATGATTGGCTTTTCATGCTAGTTTCTTAGTCCATGATAAGAGTCATTAGACTATGTGTAGCGGGTTCAGGCATAATAGCGATGATGCTATTATGCGATGATGCTGAAGTGGAAACGGTGTGGCAAAAGTGGTGTGAGGTAGAAGGGTGCAGCGAAATAAAAATAGGATATTGAAAGAGGGCGCAGCAAAAATCCCACACAAAAACCACTCTCTCTCGCCACAACAAATAATGAAATTGAAAAGGTATGACATAAGTTGTAGTTGTGGCGTGCACTATGGTACATTCATACCTTTACTCAAGTGGTGGTGCGCGGAATGCGGGATGCGGCCAGACCGTTGTGGATGGTCTTATATTTTAGCATCATTTGTCATAACATGAGTCCATTTACTTAACAAATCATAATGCTTAAAATATTTGATTTTTATAAAAAACTGGTAAGAGAAAAAGCTTTTTGGTATCCATAAGAGCTTTATATTTTGACACTTTTATTGTCATATATTTTTTTCTACTTGCACTTTTTAAAAACAAAAAATACCAACAATATCTTATCTAGCCAATATATTTTATTTTCTTATATTAACCTATAGATACAATAATCAAAATATAAGTATAAATATAAAGAATGTGGATAAACTAGAGTCGGTGTAGAAAAAATATGCCAACTCCTTATCCTTTATGTTTTAAAGAAAAAATCAAATTCAAGATTTTTCTAGTGTTAGATTGAGAAAGGATTCAGGGATTATATGCTTTCAACTTCTCACGGCCACCTACAAGCCCTTCCATTTCTATGTACTTTCGGGCTAAGAGATGAATCTATGTTTAGTTTTTTGGAAATTTTCAATTAAAAAAAATAATTGGTAGTTGAAGGTGCTGTTTGTTGTTAAAGAGTAAAATGTCTGCAGTCTACGTACCACATCTGCAGACATCTGTAGTAGAAGATGTGTACCAAACCTCTGTCGTTTGCAAGAAGAAAATTGTTTAGCTTTTAACTTCTGCAAACTGTTAAAGAAGACTGATGGTGGTGGCGATGGTGGCGGCGATGGTGGTGGACGATGGGTGGTGGCTGACGGTGGGTGGTGGCGGACGACGGACGGTGGCGGACGAGAGTGGTGGTCTTGGACGACGGTGGTAGTCGTGGACGGTGGTGGTGGTGGACAGTGGGTGTTGGTAGGTTTAACTCTTCGTATACCTTAGAAGTGGCTGTGGCAAGTCTGCACCAATAATAGCTCGCGCAAACATTTTTTAATGAAACGTCTTTCGAAAACAAACAATCTGCAGATTGTAATGTATGCGCGTGGTATGCGTGACGCAGACAGAAGAGACTGCGCGCATACTTTTTAAAAAAAAACACCACCTAAATTGACCAAAAGAATGCATCTTGTAAAACAAAAATAAAAATAAAAAATGTCATCACAAAATACAATTTTCTCTATGGCCCAAAAGGCACAAGTCCACCAAACTACGACCCATCGCCACTAATCTGCTCTTACCTAAAATCAATCAATTTCTAGGGTTTAGGGTTTACTACAAACCGCAAAGCAACATCAGTTCTCAATTCCCTTTCATCTCTCTGAAACAGCAAACGCAAAATGGGGAAGAAGCGAAAGCACAGTGAAGTAGAGCCTCCGGCGGTGAAGAAGGACGAAACGGCACCGGAGAGACCAAAACGGACTCTTTTGGGTTGGAAAGAGAAGCCGGAAAACCAACAAGAATTCACCGGCTTTAGAAACAGAGAGAAAGTTCTCGTCACCTGCTCACGTCGCATCAACTACAGGTCACATGTTTGTTGATTGATGTTGATTTTACAGTATTCTCAGTTTGATGTTGCAGCTTCTTTGAATTGACATTTGGGGATTCTGTTGTTAGGTATCGGCATTTGATGTTGAATCTGGTGTCGATTTTGCCCCACTGTAAAAAGGATAATAAAGTTGAGTCGAAGGCTACTAAAGGAGCTACTTTGAATGAGCTGGTGGAGCTTAAGAGTTGCTCTTCATGTCTGTTCTTTGAGGTAGGTTTGTTTGTTGGTATAGGTTTTTTGATGCTTGAATGATGGGTTTATGTGATATGGGTGCTTGATGAATCGGTGTTATTGTAATAAATATATTTTGGATTGATCGTTGATCACTTTTGTTTTTGTTTTAGTTCGATGTTTGATGTCTTTATTTTCTTTTCTTTTTTTTTTTTCAGTGTAGGAAGCATAAAGATCTTTACTTGTGGATGTCAAAGTGCCCGAATGGTCCATCAGTGAAGTTTTTAGTGAATGCAGGTAAGCTAGATCAACTGTTGTCTTTGATGTTAACCAACATTGATTTATGACCAATTGTAGAAGTTAGTAGATGTTTGTAGTGGTTCTTATTGATTATATTAGTGACTTTAGTGATTTATATGTTTTGATATGGTTGGTAGATGTGTTTGGTTTTTTGATTTGGTTTATTATGTTTTAGTTCACACAATGGAAGAGTTAAAGCTCACTGGAAATCATCTTAAAGGTTCTCGTCCTCTTCTCACGTTTTCATCAAATTTTGATAAAGATCCACACTGGAAACTTTTGAAAGAAATGATTACACAGGTTCGCCAGTCTTTTTTCTTGCTTTAGAATATTGATACAATACTTTATCATTAGAACTTAGTGGTTGGAAACAACAGAAACTGGGAACCTTATAATACTTAGCGGTTGTGTGATAAAACTGAATGATTTAGTGCTGAACGGTTTTTGAGTGTAGTCTGAATGAAAGAAAATTCCCATTTTAACCTTCTATATAATTAACTACAAACAATATGCTTATCTATTTTGTTAATATACAATGTAATCAAGTACCTATGGAGCAACAACAGCCATATTCTGTATTTAATTACCATAAGATTCATTGATAAAAAGTGCATCCCTTGGATATAGTAGTTCATGGAGAAAGAAACAACTACTGAGTTTTTGAATTTTCATAAACCCAAATGAAGAGCATAACCATCTTTATGTGATATAAAATATGCTCACCTCATCTTCTTGATATTCACCACTTCTAATTTTATTCCTTGCTTTGTTTCTTGGTCTTATTTTGAAGATTGGGCTAAATATTAGACACACCATTATACATTTTAATCCATACCAAAACAACAGTAGTGACCTTTCTAGAGGAGAATGATGAGCAAAAGGCCCAAAAGAACCTTTTTTTTATTATCACATCAAACTCTCTGAAGAGCATGAAAAAATACAACAGATCTAGTGACTTGTGTGATTTTTGAAAATGCTGTAGTAACATTTTTATTTGTTTAATTGTTTGGTGGACAGATATTTGGAACTCCCAAGGAACACAGGAAATCAAAGCCCTACCATGACCATGTCTTCGTGTTCTCAATTGTTGATGACCATATATGGTTCCGTAACTACCAGGTTGGTTAATAATATATAAAGATAATGTCTTGTGTCACAGATTCACATCTGCACGTATTGAGGTGCTCTAAACTAAACTAATGTTTTGGTTCATTGTATGTAACAGATATCATGCCCTCATACTGGAGCAGATAAAATTGATCGTGGCGGTTTGGAAAAGATGACCCTCATTGAGGTTCGTAGTAACGAATTATCAATAAGATGTATATTTGAGACATTCTTTTTTACATTTTACTAAACTGACAGGTTGGTCCAAGATTTTGTTTAAATCCAATCAAGATATTTGGTGGTAGCTTTGGAGGTCCAACTCTGTATGAGAATCCATTTTATGTATCACCAAATCAGGTTAGTAATCCTTACCGTTTTATTCATTTATATGTTTCATTTGTGTAGGGTTAATATTCCTCATATAAATTTTTAATACGTTCTTTAAATTACCCGTTAGATACGTTCATTGGAGAAAAAACAAAAGGCTGGCAAGTATGCGAAGAAGGTTAAAGCCAAGACAAGACGAAAAATGCATGAGATGACAAATCCATTGGAGACTGATGAGTTTGCAGACATGTGGAAGGAATGATCTGTTTGCACTTGAAGTGTTTGATCCATTGTAGTACCTTTCATGATCTTTGATTTTGTTATAGATCGATTCGATTAGTCTAATGGTCAAAAAGGAATTTTGGTTTGCTGATACTTTTATGCTGTAATTCTTTTATCTATATAATTGGCCAAGATTGAGTGAAGTAGTGAACATTTGTATGATGTTGGTAGTCAACTATTGAAATATTGAACCCAATCTAATGTATTCTTGTTACAACATACATATTTATAGCTGTTTGCATGCATCTCTTGATCATTGTCCTTTTTTAGTCTGAATATGCTGATCAAGAGAAACATGAAGATTGCAACATTGCTACGCATTCTTGATTCTTCAGGTTTGAACTTTAGGCTCTTGAGGTTGTCACAACTATTTACTTGATTACGTTAAGTCTAGTCTGACTACTGAGGCATATCTTTTGGTCATGCGTCTTCCGAATGTTTATTAGCTAAGCTCATAATCATAAGAGAAGATACAATCAATCCTGGCGCTTAGGTTTATGATATTAACTTTTAAAGTTTTGTAACTAGAAAATTTTAAATGTGCTAAGGTGGACTTGAAGCGCGCAACAAAACACATGTTAGCAAATGAAATTTTGTTTGGTAAGAATTTCTTGCGAAGTTGCTTTACTGGTGACTTTAAATTTGGGTGTCACGAATAACATCTATTGGATCAACTAAATCATGATGATGGTTCTCAAGAGACGACAACAGGGGGAAGCTACTATTATCCATGTGCTGTAACCTTAGCGTTAGTGATACCTCTTTGTCAATGATCGGGTTCCTGATGATGTCAAAGTTGTTGACATTGGGACCCACCATTTTCGCATGAAGAACTTGACAGGATGATGCTGCACTCTGGTCCATGTCATGTGCTTGATTATGTGAAGCCTTTTTAGGTGTGATATCTGATGAAGAGTTGGAGTCCATTGCGGCATCTGCAGACTCTTCTTGGTATATTTCTTCCACCATTGGCTTCCATAGACGAACTCGCGCGTTTATAAACCAGTTTGAAACCTGCTCCATTTGGTGATTATTGAATCTAATTGTAAGAATGCGTGATGGGGATGTTGAGAAAACACATGTAGCTTACCTGACTTTTGCTCAAGCCTGTTTGTCTGGATAGCATCATCTTTTCTGAATCTTTTGGATATCTGCTATACAAAATAAAAAATAAAAACGAGTCATCAATGGAAAGAGAATATGTCACCTGATAGTAACCAAGTTTCTTTAATCTTTACAGTTCCATTGAAGTCCCTTAGTTTTTTCTAACTACGAAAACCACTTAAGTTTCAATATTGTTCCGTTATTGTAAAAAAATTTAATGGATGTTAAAATTAAGTGAGGTAAATGTAAAAAATGTGAAATTTGCTTCCTATGTTGTGACTATTCTTTTTAAATTTAACTTAAAGTACGAGGTAAATGCGAAGAAAAAAAGACACCAAATAAATACAATGTTTCATGATTGTTCCATTTAGGTGATTTAATTTCAACAATTACGAAAAAAATTCTTATGAATGGAACAATATTCAAACTGGTGTGGTTTTTATAGTTGGAAAAAGTACGAGTGGCTTTGATGGTATAGTATTCAAACTTGGTTACTATTTCATGACCGAGCATTTCACGCCTAAACAATCTTTCGAAGAGAATCAAGCAAACATTGTGAAGAAGTTCAAGAAGGAAGAACAATTACGGGTGAAGAAAATGTTCAAACAACCATGCGCGTAGGATCGACACACAACTTTCAGGAAGCCCTCTTTGTGGCCTCCAAATATGTTGATGCATCATACTCAACTTCTGATCATGTTTGTGTCTTCTAAGCTGCTGATCCACAAATCTCAGCCTGGAAATCGCGATTCCATTCCCATTTGAATCTGTTTCGCCAAGGCTTCTTGATATAACTTTTATCTGGCTGTTAATTGCATCTCTTAAACACCGAAAATGGCTTGAAATCGTCTGCAGAGCGAGTGATGTGTAGGTTTTTGCAGCCCCACATCCAACAATTACCTCAAATGATGATATAATAATCTGCATTTGATGGTAATATTGTTTGTATCTTCTATCAACCTGTGCACATAGAAAGTGTTTGTTTTTGAGTTTTTGGTTTTAAATTCTTGAAAAATGTATTTGTTTACAAGAAAAGATACAAACACTAGTGATATCCTGCTCATAAAGTAAACAGCTTACAAGAAAAGATAAAGATTGAATTTTGAAAAGATATGATGAATCTTTTTAAGTTTTTTTGTTTTTACAAATTTCAGAAGACAATAAACATCAAATTTGATCCATGGAACCAGAACTGGAATGACATTAATCGGATCAAACGTGTGCAAGTGTTCATATAAAAACAGAAAGCTTACTTCTTTCAACATAGATGATAGTTTAGTCATCTTGTTCTGTAAATCTTGTTTCTCAGAAGCCAAGAGTAGACTGGTATCTTGTCGGTTTTCGGATTCCCCTAAGACTTCTTGGGAATCATTAATGGATTCCAGTTTAGAAACTACTTGTTTCCAATCTTTCTTGATATGAACAATTTCATCAAGAAGTTGTTGAGCTGGTTCTAGGTACTTGGAATCAGAAATCACATTCCCAACACCATACGGATGACTCTCAAAATCTTGGGTGTTCTCATCCGCGAAAGTAAGAAAACCAACGTTAGTATTCGGGTACTGATCGGCATGGAATTGGATTCCTGAGGGCAGAACATGTGAACCCATTTGATCCATCAACACCATTTTATTGAACTCTTGCTGCGAGACAACATTTGAATTAAGGACTCCAACATCAAGAATGGAATTGGAATTAGAATTAGAATTAGAATTTTGCTGGGACATATACATGGTAATTGGTGATTCCTATGAGACTGAAATCTTCAGAGGTTCTTTTAATCTTCCATTGATGAAACTTTACATGTTTTTCTTCTATCTTGTCATTTAATTTTCTGAAAAAGATTGAATTTTGATGAAGGATGATTCAATTGAAGTGACATTTAAGATGAAACCAGACAAACAGTGGATGAAATGGAACATTAATTGGTTGCAAAAAAGGACATGAACATAAAAGCTCAACAGGTACTTTATCATCCGTATAAGGATTTCACCTCTTTCTTCACTTCTGCAATCATTTAGGGTAAAATGGAGCAGTAAATTCAGTCTTCTTGATTTTCCCACAAAAGTCAATCAATTAGTTAACAAATCCATGAAAATTAACCACAAATCTTTAATAGAAATGACTCTGCTTATGATATCATTAGTCATGATTTCAAGAAACAGTTACCAGAAAGTATGGTGAATGCTTTGCATGAAGAATTGCAGGAAGAACTGGGCGTTCTTTGATTTTCCCACAAAAGTCAATCAATTATTAAACAAACACATGAATATTAAGCACAAATCTTTACTAGAAATGAGTCTGCAGATGATCATTTTCTTGATTTCAAGAAACAATCACCAGAAAGTATGGTGAATACTTTGCTGATTTAAAGCATTGGAGGAAGAACTTGAAGTTCTTTGATTTACCAACAAAAGTTAATCAATTATTAAACAAACCCATGGAAATTAACCACAAATCCTTACATAAATGCGTCTGCACATGATCATCAGTCTTGAAATAAGTCTTGATTTCAAGAAACAATTACCAGAAAGAATGGTAATGCTTTGCAGATTTGAAGAACTGCATGAAGAACTTGAGTTCTTTGATGAATTGCGTTTGATGTTCTTCAATCAATCATAATCTATTCATGATTCCATCAATTAACAACTGATGCTTCATTGATTCTACATTCTTTTTATCATCTAAAGAAACCCTCCAAAAAGTATGTTAAAAAGACAAAAAAAAAAAAAAAAAATCTTGCCTTTTTATTATTTTCAAATTGATTGAATAAAATCTTTGTATCTGGGCTATCTTCTTATTATATATGTGTTCTTCTCTCTAGAAGATATGAGAAGAACTAGTTTGTGTAGATGGTGGTGGTGATATTTGGTTAAGGAGTGCAATCTAGCAACAGCCAGTAGGTAGGCCTATAATCCTCCATTGAAATTCAAACCTCTAGAACTAAACCTTTAAAGTATTGTAATTTCTTGGGTGAAGATAATATTATGTAAATTATATAGGGAAGGTAGAAACATCTTAAATTTTTATGTATATATATATATATGATATTATGAATTTTGTTAGGTAACATGACACAATACAAGTCTTGAAAGGTATATAAAATTATTTGTGCAACATGACATATGTCTACCATATATAATATTATTAATTTTTATTCTATCATCCATTTTAATTTTTTCAAAGATTGTTATTTTGATCATTTATAGCATTTTCATTGAGTTTTGATGAACTTTTCATTGTTTGTAATTGTTGAGTTGGTATGTGAGAGAGAGCATGTGAATTAAGAGATTCATCATTAGCCCTTGAGTATTGTTACATGACAAAATCTTAATTTACATGATATGTGTTATACGTTTCATCCGTAATGAATGTTTGTGTGGGTGTCTGTCTGACATGACTAATAAGTCTACATACTTAGAAGAGAGATGGGGTAATTTGTCCATGCCTATATATGACTACGGCCGATGAATGCGTGAGCAAGAGTAGATCAAATCGTCGGGGGGGGGGGGGTGTTTAAGACTTTGTGGACGTGGTTGTTAGTGGCTGATGTGGACATGTTTGCAGAGGGAGCCATTGAAGGTGCTTTTAATTTCCATCATTGGAGTCTTTTCCAAGCAATGACTTTTTCTCTTATGTGTTTACCCTTGCAATTTAAACATACAAAAAGCTTTTGTCTTAAACGATAACTTGCTCTAAAAGTACAAAAAAAACACAAGTTGACGATATTTGAGGCGATTAATAATATAGTATGTGTCTCATATTGTTGCAGCTTCAAGACTACATTTGTGAATAATATCATGATATCACATGATGACACTTGATTACTCCAAACCGCAATTTGTATTCTTTTAGATAGGTATATATAATGAGACACAATACAGATTACTAAATAAATAGAGAGGAGTACTTAATATTTTGTGTTTACAAAATGAGGGATGGTTATAAAAGCAAATACTTAATTTCTCAAGTCTTAAGCAATTTCAGTACCACTTAAGACGTGATAAATCAAATTCATATATTGACTTATTATTATTTTTTTTTGCAACATGGATTAAGAGCTCGAGGTTAGATTTTTCCTTAAACAAGATGATGCAATACATGTCATTCTAACTCTTACTGGTGGGATGTACAAAAACACGTAATGTTCATAGAAGCATTATCATTGTACCTTCGATTTAAGAGAGAGAGAGAGAGAGAGAGAGTTGGAGATATGTATAGAAGAGACAAATAGTGGGCGGCGGTGGTCGGGGCAAATAGTGGGCGGCGGTGGTCGGCGTCAGGGTTGTGCGACGTCGGTGGCGGTCGATGGGCGGCGGCGGCGGCGTTCGGGGCCGGCGGTCGTCGACATTCGGGGGTAGGCGGGGGGCGGCGGTCGGGGTAGGCGGGGGGCGGCGGTGGTCAGCGGTTGGCGGTCGGGGTCTTCGGTAGTGTCGGTTGGCGGTAGGCGGGGGTCGGTGGTAGAGGCGGGGATCGGTGGAATTTGAAATACTTCAATAGTTGGAAGGATTTTGAAATCCTTCATTTGATGGAATTTGAGGGAATTAATTCCAATTCTTTTTTCAACCAAACACGTTAAGAATGAAATTCTAATTCCAATTTCAACGAATTACTATCAACCAAACACAATTACCAATGGAATTCAGATTTCAATTCCATTGAATTCCCTTGAATTCCTGCATACCAAACGCCCCCTTAGACTTTGAGTTTTCTTAGCCGACCTAACCTTATTGCAACCAATCAACAATTAAATTACTCAAATGAGTTAACGCAATTAAAAAATCTCTAAAAAAATCAAACCAAATTTAATTAAACTATTATGAAACTAGCTGTAAGTGAGTTTCGAGTTCAAGTTAATTAAATATCCCTATTCTAAATCTAACCAAACAATAACACCTTTTTATGCTTGATCATTACATTAAATTGTGCACGTGGTTACAAAAATTCTCTTGCAGTAAAACCAATAGAGGGTTGAGCGTAATGATAAATAATATTATCACTTAAATTAAAGTTCGTGGGTTGGCATCTTTAGGTAACAATTTATCCTAAATTATCTAATTATTACTATTTGTTGTAGTTTACGAGCACAAGTAAAATAGACATGTATTAAAAAACTGATTTTAAAAATTTTAAACCCTGAAATAAAAATAGAGTCCACACACTTTGACGGTAAATACATTTTATTATACAATTTATTTATTTTACAGAAACTCATAGTCTCCAATTTTAACGTTGGCATTTTCATGCCCCTCTGAACTCACCCCCGTCATGGCAAAAACCCGTGCCACCAGAAAAACCCTAGATTCATACACCATCAAAGGGACCAATAAATCCATCAAACGTACCTTCAATTCTCCATTATCACCTTCAATCACCTCTTTTTTCTCTTCAATTCCATTATCTCTAACGATTATTATTCCTTTTCTGTTTTGTTGTTCAATCAGCCGGCGATTGCGTGTTGATGCGACCATCTCATTCATCGAAGCCCTCGTATGTAGCCAAAGTTGAGAAGATTGAATCCGACGTTAGAGGAGGCAACGTTAAGGTTCACGTGCAGTGGTACTATCGGCCGGAGGAATCCATCGGTGGCCGGAGGCAGTTTCACGGCAGCAAAGAGGTTTTCCTCTCCGATCACCATGATGTTCAGAGTGCTGATACGATTGAGGGAAAGTGTACGGTTCATACGTTCAAGAGCTACACGAAGCTTGATGCTGTTGGAAACGATGATTTCTTCTGTCGGTTTGAGTATAATTCGGCCACTGGAGCGTTCAATCCTGATAGAGTCGCTGTGTATGTGTAACGTTTGTATTGATTTTGATTGATTTAGTGTTTTAATTTATCTGTTTGAAGTGATTGTTCAGTTGTTATTGAGGATCAAGTGTTTTCCCCAATTTAATTTGGGCATTTTGGATCAAAACATGAATTGGTTTTGAATTGTGGGTTAATGAGACTGGTTTAATGTTGTATTGCAGGTACTGTAAGTGTGAGATGCCTTACAATCCTGATGACTTGATGGTTCAGTGTGATGGATGCACAGATTGGTAGGTTGTGTTTAATAGAACATCTAATGGCATTGCTTGCTTTTGAATGGTTGATATGATGTTAATGGTTGAATTGTTTTTTGTTGTTTATGGTTCAGGTTTCATCCTGCTTGCATAGAGATGACACCAGAGGAGGCTAAACAATTAGAACATTTCTTCTGTGAGAATTGTTCAACTGAAGAACAGAAGCTGCTCCAGAATTCTCATGCTACGTCCAGACATACTGATACGAAGGTAACTTTTTGTTTCAACAGTTAACAATATGAATATAAAGATCTTCATGCTTAGTTTGCATCACTGGTTTACATCCTCTGGTTTATTAATAAAACTCTTTTATCTTTCAATCTCTTTCCGTTTTAGAAGTTTCAGCAGGACGTGTTTGCTTAACGTTTAGGTTATTTTATATCGTTTCTTTTATGGTCATTCTTTATTGGCGTATTATAGTTATGTGAATATTAACTTGGTCTCATGCTTCTGAGGTTGGAGCATGTCATATGAAGCAAAATGTTTCAGTTTTCTGATAAGATTTTTAAAACCAAAGGACATATAAACAGTTAAAAGAACCTATTTTTGCTGACATTTCTTATGGCTATGTATTTAATTTTACAAAAATGAACAATCAACTTTATAAAAAACTCACATTTATACTAATGTGTGAGATGTATTACGCATTGCTAGTAACTGTTGGTTGATTTGTCAATTTTTTTTTTTTTAGATGTGGATACTAACTATGACTGACATGTCATCTAATGATCCACCGACCCATTGTCTTGTGGCCTCGTGGGATTGGTGATTGTCCCTCACAAATGTGGTGCGGGTTCAAATCCTTGCAAGTGAAGGTTGATTAGGTGACATTTAGGAGGCAAAAACTGCTGTTCAAAAAAAATAAAATCTAATGATCCACGTTGACATGTATTATTTTCATTTATTTTATTTTTATCTGCCTTTGGTTACCACTCCGACAGCCACCTCCTCTCCACCACTTTAGTTGGCAGCCACTGCTCCTCCCCTTCATTTTTCTCCCTTTTTGATTTTGTTGTTTCTGCAGCAGATGAACAAGGGGCTGAAGAGTTTGCAGCTTCATTCCTTCTCCTAGCTCATCATCTTGATCAACCTTAAATCATAAACACCACCATCATTTTGATGATAATTACAGGATTGTTGTCTGCGGATTATAGACAAGCAGCTTCTGCTATTTTGGATGAAATTATTACTAGACAATATTCAACATGTTCTTGCATTTTTTGGTCCCTTGTTGTCATGCATATGTATGTTTATGTGTGTGTGTGTGTGTGTCAGTCACTGTATTCAAATAAACCATAATTTACAAATTGCAAAATGTTGGAAGTTTTGTACATGTGAAAGCTGACATGTGCATCATCAATAAATGTGTGTTATTTGGAAGTAGCGGTATAAACAAGCCGAGCTGCTTGGCTCAGATCATTTACACCCATGTTTGGAAGTAGGTAGCTCTTTTCACCTAAAAAACGAAGCATCTTGCAATAAACTGGAATTGAGTAAAAGTAGGTTTTTGTTGCATGCATTAAACCCTAAGTATTACATGTTTGTCTCAATGTCTATGTAATCATCCAATACTTTTCTGGGTTACTAAATGATCTGGATGTTATGCAGTAAAACATCAAAATCTCTTCAAAATACATTCCATTGCATCTACGCATATTTCTGTATGTTTTGTTGATCTTCAGTTCCTGAACAAAGCCATGCACTAGCAGTTGCACATGAATCTTGATGGAAGAATTGCAGTTTACTTACCAGCTTAATCCGAATATAACCTGGTGAATGTTTATAATATTTCAGGTTGGGACAAAGCGCCTTCGGAGAAATCAGACTTAAAACCGCTGTTTCAATATATAAGTCAGTGAGAGGACAGCAATAGTAACCCTACAAATCAACACCAGGAGACATTAAATGTATTATAATATAAGTAAATCTTTAGTGTGTATATGTTTCTGGAAAGGCATTTGGTTGTTGAGTGTGTGTAATTTAGGGTTTTCCCACTTAGTTGTTGTGGTTTGTAGTGTATGTGTGTGTATCCATGGCTGTGCTTCTGATGTATACCTCATATATATGTGTATGTATAAATCTGTACCTTTCTTAGGTTTAGTTGTTTGCTTGTTTTTGAATAATTAAATGTCTGTAGGGCTTTGAATCCTTCTATGTTAGTTATCTCATTGAACATTTGTGGTATAACCATCACAATTGAGATCCAAATAATTAAATATATTATATTTTTCCAGATTTCCAGATTGTTAAGATTCTAGTTTTTTTTTTCCTTTTCAGTTCAATGGCTGAAATCTGAATTCTTTCTTTTTACCAAACTTTATTGTTGGGTCTGAGCCCTCTGAGGCCTATTGACAGAATAATGAAATGATGAAGCTAATCTGCTTGCTTTAACTGATGACCATTCGATTCGAATTTGTTAGAATTGAAGTTTGAGCTTAAAAATATTGTATGTTTAATTGAAGAATAAAGTGAATTGTAACTCTAAACAATTACCTCAAATTTCTTTAGCTGATAACCACCGTTGTAGCTGTTACTATAACAACCCCATCCATTTTGCTATCGAACTTTTGTTGCTATCACCACTGTATTCTTGATGCTTTTAACAATATTTATACACCAAAACATGATTATTCTAGCAGATGTATCACAAGATTTAGCATTACATATTTTAATTGCTTTACCATATTCAAGTTGTTTTAAATTTAAATTTATTTTTTAGCAAGTGCAGATTTCAATTTCAGTCTATTCAAATTCAGTTTCTTTATATACTTCACAACTCTTACAAAAATAAATATCTTTGGAACAATATGTGATTATCATATTTGAAAAAGGACGAAACGCAATTGTGATTGTGAGGCTAAAAGGAGAATCTTTAAAGTCAAGTTCAGTTAATGCCTTAATGGCTTCTCATCAAGACATAGGGACAATGTTGAATTGAAGAATTACACTTTTGGCCCTACATATGTAGCCATACACTAATAGAGGATGAAATAAAATATTTTCCTATAAAATTGTTTCTCAATTAAAGATTTATAAACACTTATTTTATGAGCTAAAAGTGATGCAATAATTAACCAAAATTCAAAAGTTAGGTATCATGAAGAATGAAGAAACAACGGTTGTCACCAAGTCAAGTCAACGAAGGGTAGCACCATTCAAATAAATATCAAACCATGTTAGACGTGTAATTTGGAATCACTATGTTTTTTTTAATAAGTTTCAATAAACATTTATAAAAGCGGTTAGCTGTAACTAGTAAAACCAATAATTATATTATTAGCATCACAATTGTAACAATATACAAGATATTCCGATTTAAATAGACAATACAGTGTAGCACTATATAGCAACAACTCAAGAACAATACTAGCAGTGGTCTAGTAACAAAGATGTACAACGCTTGTTTTATTGACATTTCAATGAATAAAAGAAGAAGCAAACAACTCAGGAAGCTCGTTATAGCTCTCACGTGATGGGATTCGGAATAATAGTTAAAAATTCCCTAAACTAAAGCTTTTAGACAATAATCACATTAATCGTCATTTTTATGAACTTAGTTACATTATAATTACTCTTTTAAAATCAACAAGTTGATGATATAAGGATGGAGGGAATGGATTCAGTATGGAGCACAACTAGACGAGAAGGCTAAGGTCGAAAGCTGGCGTTGATGTGACGTAGGATGCACGGCCAAGAGGTAGCAACGACAGATGGTCATCCCGAATCAGAAAAACAACAAAGAAAGAAAACAACACGGGATGGAGAAGCAGAACAAAAACGACACCCATGGAAACACCACTCTGTAGCCTTCATGATGCGATAATCAGGACCAGAGGGATGGGGCGAGAAGCACCGATTCCCTCCATCCTAAGTCGAATATAATCAAAGTTTTAGATGCTTTTTAACATATAGTATAGTTGACAAAAGGTGTTTGGAGCCCTTTACAAGAAAGAGGCTAAAAGGTTGCACCATCTAATGGACCAGATTCTCGTGTGCGCTTGTGCGTCATGGGCCACAAACCCGAGCCTACCTCAACCACTTGTGGTGTGTCTTTTATCACAATCATATTAAATATCAATCATTCACATCATTTTCAACTTCTCACTTTTCAAAGCATCTAGTCAAACTTATTAAAGCAATTAAAATCTTATCATTTTAATTGAAGAATTACAACGACACAATAGGCAATTTTGATGTAATTTCAAGGCAAAGATACATAAAAAATGGCTCATAATTTATGTTTCTATTGATCCCGTTTGGTCTCTTGCCCCTAATATCTTTCTTGATGGTGGTTTTGTTGGTTACTTAGGTTAGTTTTTGGCTGTAGAATCGTCTTTTGGATGCCAATATCGGTTAAAGAACATCACAGAGTCGGCTTTAACCGCGTATCCATCTGAATTACGGTGCCAACTGTAGTAAGCATGTGTCCGGTTCTTGATCTCCAATGTCGCATGCCCAAAGCTCGCTTCTCGGTAGGCGGAATACTTTGGTTGTGGCTCGGTCATGCTACATTTAGTTAAACAAACGATCATTTAAAGTTTTAAACAATGTTTTCAAACTTTTTAAGTGTTCAAATTCGTTCTCACTTGTTCGCTGGGCCCTCAATGTTGCCACCATCGCCGATGGTGATATACACAGGGGCGGATTGGTCATTTACCGGTGTGCATTCCCCGTTAACAATGTTGTAAGCGATATTCGACACACGTTCCTGCATAACAAATTAGAAAACCTAAGCACCATATTTACATATTTGGGTTTATTGTATAAGCCCACAGAACCAGTAAAGTCTCTTGACAATAAACCCTAAAAACCTAACTGAGCAGTGAGCATATGAGCTGATAAAAATATAAAACAAACCCTTATATCTAATACGCCCCATTTTACTCGTATCCACATGCTATTTTTTTCAGTGGCTTACCGAGCGTTCATAAGCATGAACATGACCAGCAAACACAAGGTCGACTTTGTACTGCACGAACCATGGCTCGAACATGACTCGCATGGTCTCACCCTCCATGAAATGATAAGTGTTACTATTGTACCATGGTGAATGCATGAGAACAATCAACCAAGGTGTTTCACTTCTGTTCACCTTTGGGAACTCCTCAAGTAGCCATTGGTATTGAGGTGTGTACATACCTACACAATAAATGTTATATCTTTCTCATAAAGCTATTTTACATTTGGAGACCCAAGAACCCGAGTCCTTACCGTAAGCCGAGTAGGAGGACAGTACGATAATGTAAGCCGAAGCTCGCTTGATCGAATACCAAAGTGGCTCGGTGCTTCCCGATGCCCGAAAGGGCATTCGGTATCGATGAAGAAACGGCTTAAACGGCTTGGTTTCACCCTAAAAAATACAAACATACTTATTGATCATAGATAGCAAAACATTTTACCGGCATGTTATTGTTTTTATAATTACTTTTAACTAAACAATTCTTTACTCCTAAGTACCACCTAATTAACCTGCTCTTGATGTATTCAAACACACACTACATAAACACATTTCCTTTAGCAATATTAGCACTTTAAGGTTACAAATTTAAACTAAAAAAAAATGATACAAATTCTGTTTAAAATTTTATAATTTTCTTCTAAAATATCAGTAAATTATTTAAGTTATGACATACTAACATTTCCTTGAAAAATTATATAAAACAATTAGGTTAGCTAGTGAACCTTGTACACTTAACATGACCCGTTAAACTAAATGTATACGTTAAATTCAGACTCGAACTGACTCGAGCCCGTTTAGATAGAGATGCTTACAATACTCGGATCATAATCGAGCTCGTGATTTCCAGCGGTCCAAATCCACGGTTGATAAGCCGTACTACGCTCCGCAAACCTCCCCCAACTATCCCATCTCGAGTTATCATGAAACTCATAGTGATCCGCATACGACAGATCGCCCACGAACAACACTGCTTGCCCTTTCACCGGGTTCATTTCATAATGCGTAAGCGTAAGGTTCGAATCATAAGTCTGACCAAGATCCCCTGCACAAACCTCCATCAATCAAACTGATTAACTGAACCGTTATCGAGAACTCTTATCGAAAGCTTACCCATGAGGCCGAATGTGTAGGGGACGTCAGGCCCTACCGCGGGTGGAGTCATGAACCAGAACCGCCGTGTGGTGTGACCGATTCCCAGCTCGTAGTGGTACTTGGTGTCAAACTGCATCAGTCCACATCAAATTAAATATTAAATTCGAAAATTAAACGATCTTTTTTTACTAGCGAACACCAACTACTGTACTTGTAAACTCACCCCCGCCCATAGCTGTTGAAGGCATAAGAAGGCACTAGACGTAGAGCATTCACACCTTATTTTTTATTTTTATTTATATAATTACATTAAAATCACTATTTTTTCTCTCATCTTTTCAATTAAATAATATTTTTTATACATTTATCATTATCTTTTCTATCTCTTCACTCACAACAACTTTTAAAAATATTAAAAAATTTATAAGAGTTGAACAGTAATTTATCTCTGCTCCACTCACAACCACTTAAAAACATTTCATATAATATAAGAATTCTTTTTAGAGCCAATGTAATTGTTTAGACAAGTTTTACCCAAAATTGGCAATTTTTTTTTTTCAAAATAGCGTCTAGGAATGTGGCTTTTCAAGCAACATGCGACAAGACTGCGCCTGAAGACCTAAGTGTTAGAAATTTCTATTTCGATGCTCAAACACCATGAAAAAACTAAGAGTCGTGATTGCACTTTCAATAAAAATTAATATAAAAACTCAATTTATACTCAAAGAGCAAGTATGTTTGTGAGTGTGAATTTGTGAACCTGAAGAACAAGAAGAAATCACCACAGATAAATCAATTCGTTATTAAGGGGATGGTGCAGAAATTTAAGTAAGCGTGCACCGTATCTTCTGACTAGTTTGATGAATATTACAATTAATTTAATCAAATAGTCAATTCAATTTTACTAAAATATCTAAAGCTAACTTCACTCCATATGAAATACAACGTAGTACACCGTTTTACCGGCAGATGTCTATTTTAACTATATTTAAATGATTGAATGTGAAATCATACCTCTAAATTCTTGATATTGCAATGATGAATGAACCCAGAAGTATAATTATAGTATTTGTAAGTAGTGATTCTGCCAGTGGCTTTAAGTTTCTGCTGGCTTTTATCGGACCAATAAACCACTGTGGATGACCCAGGTTCATCTTGTGTCACCCACGACACTATCACTGCTCTACCCACATGATCCCCCTGCGTAATATGCACCTACCACAAACCAAACCAAACGTACAACCATCAATGCACATGTTACAACTCACCAAACCACACCCGTTTCCACGATTCGACCCGATTCCTAAATGGGTTTTGCTCTACGACCCATGAACCCATCTGGGTCGACTCGTTCGAGTCGAACAGGTGAGTTGAAAGACCAAAAGATTACCTGTTGAGGGGCATTATAACCTGGGGGATGAGAGAAAACATCGCTGCTGAACGGCATATCGACGGATTTAGCTTCTTTTCTAACGAAAGAGCTTGTGATTCCGCCATTGATGAGTTGTCCATGGTAGAAAGTTAACAGAATGATGATGGAGAAACAGAGGTTTAACGCCATTTTTGGGGGTGAAAGAACACACAGTGGATATGGTGGTGTTAGTGATGGTTTGGGGACGAAGGTTTGAAGCTAGAAGAGAGCATTTTTATAAGTGAGATGAGAATTTGAGTCAACACTTTTGGTATTTTATTCAAGAGGTTGATATTTAATCTAATAAATTTAAGAATATATGTTTGGTTTCATGGTGTCATAAGAGTTGTCTTTCCATGTGATCCGTTGATTATTTGTTTTAACAATAATTAGTTGTTGTGACCAATGGATTAACTATAATTATAACTTTTGTTTATGGGTTGAATGATACAAACAGCATTTTTAGCTTTAATGATGTATTTTGGCATTTAATCTTCTTCTAAATTTGTTTGGCGGATTGGCAAGTTGACTGGCAAGTTGACTGATGCTCCTTTCACTATGTTTAAAAGTTAACATTGATTTAAGTCGACGTTTTTAACATTTTATCAGCTGGTTTGATTTTAAAAGCGATCATCTAGTAAAAAAAAGAGAAACATTGATGTTTTTTCGGCGTTTTTGTGCAATTCGTTTAAGCGGTTTATGATTAATGGGTTGGACCAACCATCTCAATTGGTTTTCAAAACACTATACTTTTGTCTAACCGATTCAGTCTATTTTATAAGTTTTCAATTTTTCATCTAATTTTACAATTTGATTTGGTATATGTTTTCTTGAAGATTTCAATTTAGGGGAATTCTTATTTTAAAAGAGTGAGATGTCATTTTCATCTCTTACGTTTTGTTGAATTTGTCATTTCAATCCAAAATTTTTTTTTTATTTCAGTCAATGTAGTTTACCAAATGTTGTCATTTTCATTCACTCCACTAATACCGTTAAAATTCCGTTAAATATGAGAGTATTTTAGTATTTTTTTAACACCTTAATTATCCAATTAAAACAAATTAAATAATTAATATTCAATTAAAACTAAAAAACACATGAAGCGACTATTGAGACTAGACACTTCAATTTAAAAGATTCGATTAATTCTAACTCATGTTATTCGATTGAGGTCTGCCATGGGATTTTAATTAATCTTCACGTTTTGTTCGAATGTGTACCGTTATTTGATTAAGGTTTGTTGTGAGATTGGAGTTTGTTTTTGACATGCTTTATTTGATTAAGGTCTTTGATTGAGATCTGCTATTGTCACATTTGAACGTGATAATAACAGAACTCAAACGTGACAACAATAGACCTCAATCGAACAACAGTTTACGTTCAAACAAAACGTGAATATTAATTAAAATCTCATTAGTCTCACCATTCGCTTCATGTGTTTTTTTAATTTTAATTGAATATTAATTGGTTAATTTGTTTTAACTAAATAATTAGGGTATTGAAATAGACTAAAATATCCTAATATTTAACGAAGGTTTTAACGGAGTTAGTGAAGTTGATGAAAATGATAACATTTGGTAAGCTATAGTGATTGAAATAGCAAAAAAATAGTTTTTAGATTGAAATGACAACGAAACGTTAGGGACGAAAATAACATTTTACTCTTTTTAAAAAAATGATAAGAAAATAGTTTTGATGTATTTAATATAACATGCGTATATAACCTCCTTTAAAGTAGTATTTAGTGTATAGATTACACTAAAATACTATTTTAACTATTAGATGATGTAAGGAATTCATACTTAAATACAATGGAATAAGTTAAGTAAATCCAGAAAGAGAATGTAGATAAAATATATATTTTTGTTGTCAAACAGCCTAACACTTTTACGCATAGAGATAAAAAAATATAATAGAGAGAATGAATAATTCTATCTTTTTATTCATACATCTCTAGTATCACATGCACACATACATCTTGTTACTCTAATAAAAAAGTAACTATGATGGACACATGGCACCACCACACTTCACCTCACCCAAATTGTCTTGCTTATCTCTCCTATTAATATCAAATTAATTACAAACAATAAATTAAGAAATATATCTTTTTATTAATATTGTTTCTAAAGAAATAAATATTTATAAATTAAGAAACTTTTAAAACATCAAACCTTTTTAAAAATTTTAAATATTCTAACATTGATGTTTTAGGTAAAATTTTTATAAACAAAAATTAATTAAAATTAGGAGTTATAATAAGAAAGTTTTAAAAAATTATATTTTTTAAAATATTTGTTTTGAAACAAAGTTTTTAATTTTTTTAAATAAAAAAAACTTTAAAAACAAAAGATTAAAAAGTTTATATCATTATTTTATTATTTATAGGCATTACTTATACATAATTTTAATCATATTTTATCTTAAAATATCATTTTATAACTATTAAATTTTTATTATATTTAGTATTTTATTTATTCAACCCGTGTAATACACGGGTTTACTAAAGCTAGTATAGTATATAATATAATATGAAACCAAAAACTAAGACGTAAATGATAATTAAGAGACAAAAATAGGGAGTAATGAAATCTATGTTAGAGGGCTATATATCAAAGGCAGGCAAGGGTGCCTTTCAAAAATGCAAGGATGGAAGAAAGAAGAAACTAGTTCTCCGCGTAGAGAAATGAGATACTAGTGATTGTATTTCTCATAGCAAATCTGATGATCTAAGTATGTGAGTGTGACCCCTTATTTATAAAGAAAGATAATGTAAATCTAGCAAATCTGATGATCTAAGTATGGTAGGTTGATGCCACTCGATAAGCCCAACAATAGGTCCCAAGGCTTATTGTATGTGCCAACTCATGACTCAATCGAGTGGCATAAACCTACCAAATCATCAGTGTGAAAAATATAAAGATTTTAGCGAGTATAAATAGATGATTATCAGTAATTAAAGACATTGGTTCGTATTTTATAAAACCCTTGGGACCGGTCATGCGTACCACGTTGAACATATAATTAACCGCAACTTATATTTGTTTGTTTCGGTTGTTATTGTGATCTTTCTTCCTTCAATATTTGATATACAACAGTTACGACTTAACAGACTAAAAAATATACAAAGTTAATATGTAAAGTTATGAATTAATATTATCATATTCATAAAACAACAACAAATAGTAACTTAATAAAGTCAAAGTAATAAATAGATATAAAAATAATATCAACCTTTACTATAATCTGATACGATATTAAAGTTAATGATAAATTATAATACCATATGCCTAAGATAATATAACATCTGTTAATTGATATACTATAATTAATTATAAAATAATATAATTAATTCAACAAGAATAATAGAACAATAATATACTTGCATACACACATATATAGGACGTATTTGTTATAAATTAATTTTAGTAAACCCGTGTATTACACGGGTTAGAATAAAAAAAATATTAAATATAATAAAAAATTTATTAATTATAAATCGATATTCTAAAATAAGATGTGATTGAAATCTTTCTTATAATAAATAAAAAAAATTATTTCAAAACAAATGTTTTAAAAAATATCATACTTAAAAAACTTTTTTATTATAACTCTTAATTTTATTTATTTTTGTTTATAAAAATTTACTTTTTAAAATCACCAATTATAAAATATTTTGTATTTATAAAAAAGTTTAATTTCTAAAAAATTTTCTAATTTTATGAAAAATTATTTCCTTATAAATAACATTACTAAAAAGATCTATTTTTTAATTTATTAAAAAACTATTTTAATCTAAAATAATAAATAATATTATTAGTAATTAATATGATTATTAAATAGGAGAGAGAAGCGAAAAAAATTGCCGAGGAGGAATATGGTGTTGACATGTGTCCATCCTAGATATCATTTTATTAGAGTAGGAAGATATGTAAATTTTTAAACGGAGTTTTGATTTTTTTTCCTAATTTCCTATAATATGTTATACTAGTTTTAGTAAACCCGTGTATTACACGGGTTGAACAAATAAAATATTAAATATAATAAAAATTTATCAAGTATAAAACGATATAATATAATTGAAATTACGTATAGTAAGAACAATATGTAATAAAACAATTATATCAACTTTTCAAACTTTTTGTTTCAAAACAAACCGTATTAAAAATATCTTTTTTTAAAAATTTTCTTATTATAAATTTTAATTTTAATTAATTTTTGTTTATAAAAAATTAACTTTTTAAAAACACTAATTTTAAAAAAGTTTGATGTTTTGTAAAAATTTATTATTCTATAAAAATTATTTTTAGAAATAACATTAATAAGAAGATATTTTTTAAATTTATTAAAAAACTATTTTTGTTCTAAAAAAAGTTAAATAATATTATTGATAATTAAGGTAATTATTTAATAAGAGAGAGAAGCGGGAAAATTTTGGTGAGAATAAATGTGGTGCCGTCACGTGTCACTCAAGATACTCTTTTATTAGAGTAGAAAGATTTATTTCAATAATAAATTCACCTCCAATTGAAAGATCATAAACTTTGATCTCATCTTCTATATAGAAAAAAAAATCTTCTATATAAGTATATTCTCATTTCATGGTCCTTCAAAGTTCAATCACAAATAAAACAAACATCAACATGACAGAGTCTTTGATTTTCATCATACATCTTTTGTCTCTTACAATCACAGGTAACTTTTGGCTCCCTTGGTATTGAACAAAAGTAATTAGTAGTAATAATCAACTTTTGACTCCATAATTTCAATGAAATGAATAATTTTCTTGAATAGATGGAGATCATGCCCAAGTAATTATATCTAACCAAATAAAAATAATCAACTTTTGACTCCATAATTTCAATGAAATGAATAATTTCCTTGAATATGATGGAGATCAAGCCCAAGTAATTATCTCTAACCAATTAAAAATGAGAAATTATGCATGTATTCTCCAAATTTTAGGTATGGAGTTGATAATGGCGGAAAAAGTTTGTACCGACACTCAATTTCTACCCGTATGTGAAAAATATACATGTATTCATGTATGCGAAAAGGTACATGGACAATTTTCCATTGGAGCATGCAAGAATCCGTTTGTTTGTCGTTGTTATTTTGATTGCCTGACAAAAGGAAGTAAACACTACGCTTCATCAAGTTTCTCCCCTGCTTCCTTGTCTTAATTCCTTTTTCGTTCCCTAAGCGTTTAGTATTGCAAACTATAATGTTTAATCTCTATTTCATGCTAAGATCCCTTGCAAATGTTATTACTTATTGTTATCAATAATGTAGAATGTTATGTCCCGGTGTTTACAAATATTAATCACATACATTTCAATATTTCATCACAAGTGATATGCAAAACCGGTGAATCCAATGACCAAAACAATTATTTGATGTGAAATAATAATAGTTTATTAACTAAATATTGCATTATCATATATGTCTTATAAAGGAAAAAGGACAACTAAAAATATTTACTAAGAGATAGAAGGTAAAAACATCATGACATCATGTAACTAATTATAATGTATGTATACAGTATACGTAATTTGTTGTGTATTTTGGGTTACTTCAGGCCCACTCGTTAGCCCACTGGTCGGCCAATTTGGTGGCAAAACAAATTATAGAAAAGGTGACCAGTGGGCCGGAGATCAACATGTTTACAATTGGGTTTTGAATTTCTGTTATCGATCTAATCAAGCCCATTTCCTCAAATTCATTTTAACGTGAGTAGATAAATCATGTGTTAGTCAATTTATGTTGTTCCAGTGTGTGTACGTTTTTCGGTACAACGGGTCACATAGGTTCAAATTTCGAAAGATCATTGATTCGGAGGTGGAGGAACATAGTGTTGGTTAAGTTTGTTTTTCGGTTTTGGTTCGTTTCAGGTCCTGGAAACTCGAGGCTTCGTGGAGGATGCGAGACCGAGGGAGACAAGATAGGCTAGTTGAGTGTTGAATTCCTTTGAGGGAAGTCGGATTTTATTGATTGATTATAGTATCGGACCTAGGGAAATTTTTCATAGGGTTGAGAAATTGGAAGGGTTGTTAACTATGAGTAAATTTTATATATACCCCTTTAAACTTAAAAATATCATATATAACCGTTTAAAACTTAAAATATCATATTTGCCCTTAAAAACTAAGGATAATATCAAATTTATCCCATTTTATTAAAAACAACTTAAGAAATAACTATTTTACTCTTATCTCACTAAAACTTAAAAAAATAGGGTTATTGGATTTTAATAATCACAACTTTAATTTATTGGTCGGGATTAATTCCAACTCAGGAAATGTCTATAGAGTACATACACTCCCAACTTTGAGCTTATTTTCTTTCAACGATCTCTTACTAACTGAGAGTTAACATCGTTAGTTTTTTGATAACATGGACTGTTTATATAGCCAAAATACTAAGCAGAAAGTTAAAATCAACCATCTATTTCGTCAATCTGAAACTTCTGCACTTAAAATCCGTCAATCTCTACCTTCTGATTTGAATCACTTAATTCATTGGAGGTGGATTTTAGCTGACGTTGGAGGCTAGACACCGAAAAATGAATTTGATAGAGGCTAGGCGACGGTGGAGTTGAAAAATGGCTCAATGTTGGCTCCATTTCATAAAAAAAAAAACTAGCGGAGGTTAACTCTCAGTTAGTAATGGATCATTAGAGGAAAATAAGTTCAAAGTTGAGAGTCTTTTCAAAAATTTCCTGAGTTGGGATTAATCCGGCCAATTAATGAAACTTAGGATTATTAAAATCCAAAAAATATCATATATATACACCCATATAATTTTAGAATTTTTATATTATCATATAAACTATAGTTTTCTCGGAATATTATATTTACTAATTTCATTAAAAAAATTATTTCAGACATTTGTTGGTATATACAATTATTCACCATATAAATACATAAATTACAATAGCAAAACACTAGTAATTCTTCATTGTTAGCTTATGATGTCATAGATGTATAAAATGCTCAAAAAACAAAATTCATAATGACTGAATAACATCTCCAAATTGGTTCAAATTTCCTTATAGTAATACAAATATGTGTTGGCTCCATAAGTAAATATATATAAACATTTAATTTGCTTTAAGAAAACCTATAATTTGTTGTAAAAAATTGGGCCGTTTCCGGTTCTTGCTACCACCGTTGGATATTTATTTGTTTGATTGAGTTTGGTACCCATGTAAGTAATTATAGTTCATTCTTTTGTGGTGGAACGCAAGTCTATTGCTTTATGAATGAATTCAATCAAACGTAAAACACTCATTCAAACAATACCATTAATTGAAAATAAAGATGGAATCGATTCAGAATCTTTGAGAACGACCGTGACACACAAACTTGCAATGAGGCTGCCATCAAGAACAATAGATACACGATGGGGCTACCGACAATGCCGGAACCAGAACATTCTGAGTGAAGGATCAGTATTAAGTTTTGTTTTGCATTCAAAAATGCACCTTAGGAGCTGTTTGATATCAGCTTACCAGGTCCAGTCAGAGCTGACTGCTGACCGGGTAAGTGGTCAGGCTGTTTGATTTCCCTTCCTCACCTTCTGACCGAGTCCCTTGCTTCTGACCCACCCTTTCCCTTGCTTCCGACCGAGTTCGGTTTTCCTCACCTTCTGACCGAGTCATAGTTTACAAAAAAATAAAAATAAATAAAAATCAAACAGGGCCTTAGCTATTTTCATTTGTTTTTTGAACAAAAAACAACTAACATTACTTTGGTATGTAAAGAATTCGTTGAATAATTTTTTAACGGTTTATGAATGTAATTAAAAAAAGATCACTAGAATATAATAAAAAAACCTTATCAGAAAATATAAAAACCTTTAAAAAAAGAATAGATAAGAAACCAAATATATAAACAGATAAGTTTAAAAAACCAAACAAGAGAATAAAAAAGCTTATATTTTTTGTTAAGTTAAATAAATTAATAAAAATAAATAAAAGATTAAAAGTAACTTTTTAAAGTTTTACTGACAATTTAGCTTGGCTGACAATTAACCTTTTATAAAAAAAAAAAAAAAAAAAAAGTTATTTCGCTTGGACCCTATCTTCACATGAAAAGTAGAAAACTAATCCTATGAGTTTCTTGAATATTGGGCTTTGACTTGATCTTTAAAAAGGCCCGGCCCATATTTATTATTAAAAATCATCTTCTTCAATTTGGCTGTGTGTTACTTTTTACTTCTTAGTGTTTTAGGCTTATAGCATTCATGTTATCCCAGACCTACAATTTTCTTTTCATCTCAACTGCTATCCTTCTCTACCAACAATAATTTAGCAGAGTCAAAATTAAAAATTTAGGTGACGAAGCTACATACACATGTACAGAAGAAATTCGACTTGGCTTACAATAAACTTTTTAAAGAATTCTTATTATGCATTTTATTTATATACTTTTCAACCTTTTAAATTCATATATATAAACAAACTAGCCATAGAAAAATGGCGAATATGACCCTCACCAGCTTTAAAATGAACATATACATGCATGTAGGATGCACGGAATATTTTTAAAAGTTTGCCAAATTTAATCAAGACTTGTAAAGTAGTATATTAAAACAAAACAAAGCTAATGCAACACTTTTAATATGTTGTATTAGGTTTCCAAAGAGTTAAATCAAACCTTAAAAATTGACATTATCTTAAAGTTATATTTTTATCAAATGTTACATTAGGTGAAATTGAATTAGATCTAAAATGATGTTTTAAATTAACAAATATAATTTTTTTGCTTTTTTGTTAGCAAATGTACTTTTTTATATAAGAAATTGAAAGGTTCTTTTTTTACTTAAACTTATTTTTCTAAAGTAATTATTATCAGAAAAATAAGTTTCTACACTCAATTGCAACGGTTAATAGTCAAATTGACATGTCGTCCCACTTGGAAACTACACGTACATAAAGAAAAGAAATAAAGCATAATTAAACTACAAGCAACAATTTGTAAAGATTATAAGATAAGAAAGATAACTTAAATTAATACATTTGTTTTCCCAACAAATCCTTTCAGAATAAATCTATTAATAATTACAGCCTTTACAGGGAATGATTTAAAAATATATTGTGCAACTGGATCTCCCATAGATTTGATAAGCATTTGAAGGATTCGTTTTCTGTTAGAGTTAATAGTAGTTTGTTCATGAATAGTTTGAGGGTATATGGTGGGTAAATAATAAAATTAAACTAGTGTTTTTCCACTTCGTATATTGCGCAAGTGGTAAACGGGTCAAAGCAAAGCTCAGAAAACACAAATAGTATAATGATTATAACATCTCATTATTTAACGCGTTTCATCTGACCTCAAACTTGTAAATTATACTATATGTTAAAAAAAACAAACGTGAAAAGGCTTATATCACATATTGTTACGCTCAGAAGCATAAACACAATGAAGGCATCATGGCTGCCGAGGGTTGCGGGTAACAAGCCACCATCCTCGAGATCAACCACGCCAAGATTGCATCTAATTCAAATTCTATCTATCGCGTTTAAGGTCATCACACCCACGCAATAAAGCCCAACCAACAAATCTTGACCACAAGAAGATCGAGATCTTTGTGATGCCTCAGAGATCTAATACTCACCATTATCAACATAATGCAATAATGAAAAAGACAACCACATCAAACATTTATAGACAACAAATTAGGCTCGTACATGTCCAACCAACATCAGATCTCACAAAAATGTTTCAACTATCCACAACCACAAACCCAACAAACTCATCGCGATCCAACAGTAGAAGTAGAAACACATCAAGGAACAAAACTATCTCAGGCAAAGCAAGATTTACACTTGTTTTTTGTTACCCTTTTATAAAAAACCCCAAATAATGACTGAAGAACAATCAATAAACAAATGTAAACACCCATTTTCCATTTAATCTGAAAACAATGAAACACTCACCCATAATAGGGCTACAAAAACGCATCGCCAACGACAGCTAAAACATCACCAACAAACACAAGTCAAGGCGATGAACTCATATCGGGATCTAATGAAAAAGAGGCGTGAAAATCGATTGATATTACCCATATATACAAACCTGGCAGCAATGATTGATGATAACATGTGCTCATCCTTCCAAGCGGCAGAGAACCACCCTTACTCCTAAACCATGACCACCACAACACTACCACCACCATACCACCGCCACCTAGTTCCTGGAAAGGGAATCACCAAATGACAACCATTGGATTTGAGCAAACAAACCTTAACCAACGTCATGGTGGAAACAACCGCAACCACCACAACACTACCACCACCACGCAACTACCACCACCACACAACTGCCACCAGGGGTTTCGAAAAAAGGAATACCAAATGACCACAACTCAATTTGGGCAAACAAACCCTAACCACCACCATGCAGGGACGATGATGGTGTCGGCGTCACTGAGAAGAAACATATCATTGCCACAGAGGGTCCGACGTCTACCATCGATATAAAGGCAGTTCGGAGTAAGATGCTCCTAGAAACCAAAGATAATAACATCGACCACCACATTGTTGGCCACAACAATGCAATTGCCACCTTAGGGCAGCCAAAAAAAGCACATGTAACCAGCAAACGCAGGCGACGACAACTGCCTGAAGTTTGACCGCTAACAGGAAGCAGGGCAGGCTGGAAACCTGCTCCACTCGTGCCCTTACCTTCAATTTGCAAATAATAGAACAAAGGCTTAGTAAGGAACACAAGAAGTGGAACAGCTGTTGTACACAAAGCAACGAGAACAATATGCTACTGTTCATTACGTTGGTTTTTTTTAAAATATAGGTTAATGTAATATTACGTTATCATGTGTAAAAGTGGATATTGTACAATGATAGTATATTTTTTGAATGGCGTTCGTAACTATTGTCAATATTTAAATGAGATTTTATGAGACAAAAAATCAACCTTTTATACTGATTTTAACACTTTAAGTTTGACTTAACCAAAAACATTATTAAAAATCTCTTTAGTAAGGTTTGAACCTAATATGTTTGACTAAAAGATAAGAGGGATTTTTCTACTATAATAAAATGATAATTAAAGATGACACGTGACATCACCATATTAATCATCATCAAGTTTTTCCCGTCTCTCTTTCCTGCTAAATAATCACATTAATTACTAATAATTATTATTTAAATTTTTTTATATTAAAATAAATTTTTAATAAATTAAATAAAACATATCTTTTTACTAATATTATTTTTACAGAAACAAATTTTTATAAAACAAAAAAAAAAAATAAAACATGAAACATTTTTAAAAATAAAAAATATTTAAAATTGGTGTTTTCTAAAAAGTAAAACTTTTATAAACAAAAAATAATTAAAATTAGGAGTTAAAATAAGAAAGTTTTTATAAATAATATTTTTTAAAATGTTCTTTTTAAAATAAAATTTTTATTCTCTTTATAATAAAAAAAAGATATCAATTATATCTTATATTAAAATATCGTTTTATTATTAACAAATTTCAATTCTACTTAGTATTTTATTTATTGATCAACTCGTGTAATATACGATTTTACTAAAGCTACTATAACTATACAAGGGGATAGAGACCGCCATTTAATGACATAAATTACATAATAACGACTTCCTTAATTCATTTATAATTTAACACGTGCTTTTTTAGTTAATCATAAAAGCAGCTTCAATGTGAATTTTTGAGTTTCCTTTGATTTCGAACATACACATCGCTTGCTTAAGGAATTTTCAATTCTCTAATAGTGCTTGATAGGTTTACCCATATCACCAAGGGAAAATATATTTGAAGCCTATCATCCACCATAAATTAAAATATGTAGTCTTTTAATTTAGGGTTGGTGTTGAGAATTTAAGAGTTCTGAGGGCTAAAAAGATAAGCCTTAAACGAATAAATATCTAATTCATTTTTTTATTTTTTAATGAGTTTTAAGTTGTTTATATGAGATGGATTAATTAAATGGATTAAATGCTTTAACACAAATAATATTAAGTAAATTAAGTTAAATTAAAGTATGTAATAAACTAATTTAAAATGTATAACGAGTCAATTGTATAGATATTTTTTAAATATATAATATATATAAGTTCTTTTAAAAATTTGAGGCCCATTGGGAGAGTGGGCATTGAGCAGTCGCCCCTCCTGCCCTTGCATCATTCATTCACGTTGAAAATGAAGCTTAACGTTTTGACCACTTAGTGCTTGAACCTAGTTTAGACAACCCGGCTAGTTTTTATAGTTTAGAATCAACCCTGTCGACTTTTTTTGTAAAGAGGTTCATATAGCCAAAACTGACTGGATGTTTTGGTGGCTCATAGTTAAACCAGTCGGAAAGGCCGGTCCAGTCCAATTGGAAAAGTTCAATTAATCAACTACAAGTAGCTTTAGCACGTTTATAAACATAAAATTAAATCACAATAGTTACATTGGAAAATTTCAGGCAAAACTATCAATAGCGTGCAGCTTTAAAACGTTTCTTACTATAAAATAACTACAATAGCAGCTTTAACACTCCTTACATAGTGAAACATTACTTTTTTATACATTGTAAACCATTACTTGCTTGTAAATCACTTATCAATGATCCATTCACAAAGAAAACTACTAAATAAAAATAATGTATCCGATATTTGATTTATCTCACGTTTTACGTAAGATTTAGGAAGAAGCTAGTCAGATCGTTTCGTGATCTGATGCAGACAATTTTTATTTACACTTTACCCAAAATCTTGTTTTCCACAAAATGAACCAATGAACTCAACATAATAAAACATCAAATTTACCGTTTAGCTTCAAGGCCGTCTTAAAGAAATTACTATATATAATGTTAGCTAAATAGAACATATCAAGATTTGGATAGAACAATTGTTTTAAATTATACTTAGCATTAATAATTAACTTCACTTGGGGCAAAAGTGAAAACCCCATATTACACACTACAACACCACTCAAACTCATACTTATTTTGGATCCAAGGCATGCATCACATATCCTCGGACTTTAACCAAACATCCTGGAGACAAACACAAACACTAACCACTAATCACTAATCAAACATCAAACTAACAAATAACAATCTTAATAATAATAATTATCCAAATCTTGAAATTAAGCATAGATAATCTTGATCCCATCAATGGTGATATCTTCACACCCTGATCTCGGAACCACTGTCACCAACACATTCTCATCATCATCAGCCTCCAATTCCTCCAAAAGCTCCGTAAGTCCGGCCCGGAAGTTGGTCTTGCTCATCGTCTTTCCCTTATGCTTGTGTGGTAACTGCGCGAAACTACCAGCAAACTCCGTCTGGTCCGGCGCGCTAACATCATCGTCTTCGTCGTTCACATACACATCAAACTTCACATACTTCTCACTATCATAACTTATCCCTTGAATGATCAAAAGCTCCTCTTTATCCTCTTTCTCTTTCTTACTTCTTGACTTTTTTGGTCTTGGTACCGGTACCTTCACGGTGCTGCTGAGTTTCACCGGGAAGGTAATGTTGTCAGTCTTTTGCACCAGTCCCGCGAGCCTCTTCGCGATGCCAGATCGCGAAGCGCGCGGGACTGGCTTGCTGTTAAGCCAGGGTACGTCTACTCGCTGGTAGTCGTACCCCAGCAAATTTGTGCGTAAACAATCTTTTACGTACACTCGCACGAGATTCTTGTGTTCGTCGTAGAACACAAACGACGTGTTGAGCCAATCGGGGTCGTTTATGTCCTTATGCTTCCCACCCATCATCTTCCACAACGACCACATGCGATCAACGTTGGCATGATGGCAGTAAAACATTGTGTCTCTTCCCGCTGAGTAAAAGTTCCCGAGGTTTTCACCGTTGGTTTCCCTAGGGTCACCGACCCACCGGTGCACCGGCGTGTGAGGGCTTTGTTCGATCGAGCCACCACCCGAAACGGGTTCTTTTCCGGCGCGATACTCGCCCCCGAAGAACGCCGTCGGGTCGGTGGCATTCGTCACCATCTGCCGATACATGATCGCGAGATTGTTCTTCACTTTCTCGAGATCACTTGCATCGGTAGCTTTTCCGTTGTAGCCCAAGTCTACAACGGATTTTAAATGATTTTGGTTTCGTTTGGCATCAAAGAGTGATGATTTCGGGTCGTTGAAGAACTTCGGGATGGTCATCCCGCTCGGGGTGTCCCAGTTCCAAAACGGTAACGCGAAAGTGGGATCATCGATCAAACTACCTAAGATTCTTTCGTAGAAGTAAAGGTACCAACGGTGAAACGGGAAGAAGAGCCACGAGTTATGAATCTGAATTTCGATATCGGGGAATCCGCTAGACGATTGCGTGTAAGCGCCATTGCAGTAAGCGCAATGGATATGCGCTTGTTGTAAAAAGTTACGGGGATCGTTTTCAGGTAGTTTTTTCATCCGATCAATCGCTTCGTTAAACTTAGCAATGTACTTCGGGCTCAGTAAATGCGCCGCGGGTCGCACCTTAAACGCCTGATCCCTGGGGAACTCGAAGTCCATTATCTGGCTCGAGTCCGGCGGACAGCAGTCTCCGCCGGTTGGTGTCGCCGCCCCGTGCTTAAACCCGGAAAGTTGGGTAGTCCCACATTTTGAAATATCCGGGGCGGCTAGCGGGGCGGCGAAAACAGAGGGAACGGAATTAAGGTTCACGGCCCCGGCAAGACCGCCAAGGCCGAGAAGAACATTGCGGCGATCGAGGTTGTTGTTCGGGAAGTTTTGATGATCAGATCCGGCATTGCAAGTGACGAGTTTATGTTTTAGTGGCTTAAGGGTGCATTTGTTGAAGGATTTTGAGAACAGTGGCCAAGAGGAGACTGCCGGTGAGGTGGTGGTGGTGGTAGTGGTGGTTCCGGCTGCCGTGGGTGGTGGCGTTGAGAGAGAAGCCATATATATATATATATATATAACGTTGAGGAGATGTGTATGATAATATGGTTTTTAGCATGGTTTATATAGAGTAGTTTTGTGCCACTGGGATATGCGAGTTGTCACGTTCTATACTGGTAACAAATTTTAAATTCAACTGTATCATTGATTTTGAAGCTTTATTTTCTTTGTACGCCTATGCCACATGCAACCACTTGATTGCTTAAAATAATATTATTATACGTGCATGTATATAATATATATAAGTTGGATGTAGTTATTATGTTGATCGGATCTATTTAATTATGCGCATTGTCAAGTTGAAGTTTATTGGAAAGATGGAAAATGATTGCTTAAGTGGTTAAAGGCACACTATAAAAATTAAGCTATGTACTTTGGTATTAATTAGTTTTGAGGGTGTAATTTAGTTTGGCACAAATGGTGTAATTTTTTTTTTTAGTTTTCTAATGTGACCTAGTGTAATCTTTTGGTTCTAGCATCTTGCTCGTGGCCATTCTGTTAATGAAATCGTCATTCAAAAAAAAAAAAAAAAAATAGTCGAGGGTCTTCTTTTTAGAAAATCATAGTTTTTAACATTTTATCACACGAGAGTATAACGAAGATTAACTTATTTGTATGATTTTATCGTCTAAAGCATGTTGCTTTCCCATTGAGTATCACGTATAGATCTGGGTAATGAAGATTTTATCATAGTTTTTAACATATTGTCATATTTTTTCGTTATGTAATGAAGATTCGCGTGATCATATACTATTATTCTTTTGAAAAAAAATCAATTTTGTAGTAGTGTTAACATTACTATTAATTTCAATTTTAGATAGCTGTGTCTTATGTAATTCTAAAAAATAATTAAAGTATTTAATTTCTAATGTTTAAAAGGTGTACGTTTTCGATCTATATTTTCTTTGAAATTAAATCCTACTATTCACTAGCTTTCCATTAATTTATACTATATATTTTTTAGGTTATTAAATTTGCAAAGCATAGTACCTGTCGAAGCTTCTTTGACTTTAGTGTTTGGTGGGTTTACTTAATTCGTGACTTAATACAAGTGTGGTAATCTGTTTGGTAAAACGAGTGCACACCACAAAGAAATATAGCAAAAAGTAAACGAACACGGCAAAAAGAGATTATAGACACAATGTATAACCTAGCTACATTCTCTTGGGGCAGTTTTGTTGTGGTGTTAACAATTACAATAGACCTATCAACTACATATAGGACTCAATTTAGGGTTTACAACTTGTAAATACGGGCCCTGAACAGATCCTAATTGCTTCAATAGAACTCTAATTTACTAAGCCCATATCCTTCGTTTCAAGCCTATACATAATCAAACACTACCAGTTAAAACATCACAGAGAGAGAAGTCTTATTGTGACAATTCTTCGGTGAGAAAATTAGTGATAATTATCGGAATTAGGGTGTTGAGAGAGAGAGAGAGAGAGAGTGTTTCAGGAGTATTTGTGCATAAGAAAATCAATCCTCCTTACCTTGTATTTATATTGTTTCATGATGTATGTAGAAACGTCATGTATGATGGTGGGAGTGGTTTTAAGAAATTAGTTACGCAATAGGGTCCTACTTTTCATGCAATCAGGTGTGTACGTGTTATATCAATGGCCAAGATTGGTGATAATTGTAATGCATTGGATGCATGACACGTGTTAGTATTTTGTCACGTGTCAAATACTATTTTAGAGCTTCGGGTTCGGGTTGTTTTTAAGTGCCCCATGTCTACACAACTTGTTGACAAAGAAAGTGTAAATAAGAAAACAAGATCATGGCTTGATTATTTGCATACCTAGGGTCGGCTGCCCTTGTGAGTCCCTCTTAGGCTAAAGTCTACACCATATATTTTGCCCAACAATCTCCCACTTGGAGATTTCGCCAAACTCCACTACTGCCATCCAACTGTGTCGTTTATTCTATAATCGGTCAACAAAACTCTATGCTCCACCTATTGTTACCACTAACCTTCTCACAATTAGCTTGAAGGTTCGTTGAAGCTTTCATCGAGCTTCAACTCATCATTCATACCAGTCACTCTCCATCATAAACAGGTAATTTACTGGAGATACTTGTCTAGCTAGAATATTTGTTCTTTTCATCCATTATTGGTTTAAAGCAAAACTTGTACCTAAAGCAAAACTTGTGCTCCCACTATCACTTTGTCTTCTTATTGGTTTAACCTTCCGAGCTCGTTCACCCTAACCTTCACCCTAGCTTTGGGTGCCTTTCCTACAAAAGTAGTAATCATCTTTTACCTATGAGATTCTGTGAATCATATTTTTTCTTCTCCCATAATTGGACTAACTCCTTGGTATCTCACCCATGTATGATGAGTCCTTTTTTTTTTCCTTGTGCTACTACAAGATTTCCCTTGATTACCTTCCATTATTCACTACAAAACTTAACCTCGTGACTCTAAATATCCAGTTGCTCAATTGAAGTAAGCATTTTCCTCAAGCTTGGAATAACCCTCACGTCTCTCAAAATCTAAATAGATTCAAGAGATGTAACCAAGTCACTTCATCCATGTCTGTAACATCTAGGAGTTCATCACTAGCCCGTTGTACCTTACCAAAATCCTCTTCTTTCATATTCCGCACTGTTTCATTGCTTTAGATAGTGTAAAATGAAGCACCATGAGTCATAATCTGGAATTTTTATGCTCATCGTAATTTTTGTATCTGAACATATTGATATATAAAGTGGAAGTATTTTAGGGGTTGTTTGGTATCATCTTAATGGTAATTAAAAGGCTACCTCTTAATAGTTTATAACCTTTTAATGATTTATAACTTTTTAATAGTTAAGAAGTAACATTTATGTTCAATGGTTAATAGATACCATTAAGATGTTTGCTTTTAACCATTTAATATTAAAGTTACATATTAACTATTAAAATGTTAAAGATTATTACCTGATAATATCTTAATAATTATTAAAAAACTATAAACAGCTTCTTACAGAAATAACTTTCGATCTATTTATTTTTATTAGAAAAAATGATGCTTGTACAACTAATATTCGTCCTTTTGTTAAAGTGGAGAAAACAAAGGAGTTTAATTATACAAAAGAGCAACAATAAATGTAAAATAAATAAAACTTCACAAGTACCAAAACCCCATCCAAAACGCGTCTCCTTCATTATTATTCATTTAAAATAATAATGAAATTAAGTGTCGTAGATATATTTTTTTTTTTTTGTTTTTTTTTTTTTTGTTTTCTCTCTCTCCTTTGCTCTTCAACAACACAAAGTACCATCAAATATTACTCCTGTTACCTAATCATGATTACCACTTTACCAGCATATTTACACTTGAAGCAACTCACATCACCTACACATATTACCTCTTGCGCAAACATCTCCAACAACACTCAAAACGACATTTCACTCATCATATTACTTCTTGGATCGAAATATGGGAAATAAACTGGAAAACACGAAAACTACCAACGTACGCATGCACTTAGGGAAATATGGGAAAGTTGGGTACCAACTAGCATAACATGAAATAATAAAAATTAGAAAACTAATTAAGATAAAAATAACATCCTCATGTGCGTAAAATACCTGGATTGCTTGGCCGACTACTCCTGCATAGTGCTGTTCAAATAGCTCGACGCTTGAAACTCGCTCGAACTCGTTCGAAAAATGCTCGGAATTTTGCTCGTTCGATTTTCCGCTTGGTTGTAAATGAACCGAGCGGCTCGGTTCGGTTTCAAAACGAACCGAGCACGTGCAAAGGTACGATCGCTCGTATCTCGCTCGAATTATTTTTTAGTTTAGTTTTTATATATTATATATATGCTAATTTATTATTTTATTTAGTTATTTATCAATTACAAATATTTTAATTTTTTACTCAAAAAGTCAAACAACTTACAACTCTATAACCCTAATTCTCTAATACACCAAAAGAAACCTCACAAGTCACAAAGTCACACATCAGCCTCTCGACATTCCTGAACCCACCCTCCAGCCCTCCCCCTGCGGCCACCGACCAGCGGCAACTCCCCTGCGACCGGACATGCGTTTCCCGGAACCTGCTTGTTCCTAATCGACTTTTGTTGACTCCGACTTGCATTTCCCGACCTTGTTCCTAATCGAGGTACTTTGAGGTTAGATTTGTTTATTTTAGTCAATGAATAGGTTAGATTTGTTTTTTAGGCATATAAGATGTATTTACAGAACATTTGCAAAAAATGGTGAACATTTCTTTGATGATTTGATTCTTAAAGAACATTTGTAGAAGATTGATTTAAGTTTAGCTTGTTTAGCCTGAACATTTCTTTGATTTTATACAAAACCGAGCAAAACCGAGCAAAATCGAGCGCTTGGTTAAAACCGAACCGAGTTCGAGCATGAAGTTTGCGCTCGAATATGTAAATTCGAGCCGAAACGAGCCGCTCTGTTTGAAACCGAACCGAGTTCGAGTGGAGCTGTGTCGGTTCGGTTTGGTTCGTAAACAGCCCTACTCATGCATGATGTCAGGTCGAATGAAACTGACCCAGTTTTGACCGATTCCCAGTGCGGGATCAACAACGGCTAGTGGGACGATCGGGCCATCAAACACACACATACAACACACACGGTGTTTATTTCAGATTATTAAATTAATAGTTTTAGTAACCCGTGTATTACACGGGTTGGATCAATTAAGAATTGGAATTAGAAATATACGTTCTTATTTGTTTTAACTAATAAAAATGATTACATTAGATAAAAATAAAAAAACTTACAACTTAAATTTAATCAGTGCTAATACAATTTATTTGACTAACTATGCATGATGGATGGGGAGAAAAAGAAATGAGAAACAAATACAGTATCTTTTCGAAAAAATGACATGCAAATCGTAACAAAAGAAAAATGTAAGTAATTATGGTAATGTATAATTTGGAAGAAAACAATTGGGCGGGAAAATGAAATTGATGGTGTTCTAGAATCTTGCACATGTCCATTCTAGTTATATTTTATTAGAGTAGAAAGATTACGAGAACGAAAAAACAAATCTTAAAAAATAATTATTTAATAGTTTAATATTTTATCTTTTATTTATTTTCTAGGTACAAATGTACGTGGTAGGTACAAAAAACCAATAAAATAATTTGTGAATATATTTTTTTAAACTTTTGAACGTTACCTAGTATATAGATTATGTGTAAGTCAGATAATCACAATGTTTCACAAAGAGTATATGAATTGGTAAATTGAGTTGTGAAGGAGAGAATGTGAGAATGCAAAATTTAGTTGTATTCACTTAATGATTCAATACAAGTTCACTTATTTATAGTAGTTAAGCATGACCATTAACCAACCAACTGACTCACTAACTAATGTAACTAACTCTATTATACTATTTTTGTAACATGCCTCCTCAAACTGAAGGTAGATATAAGAAATTAGCTTGTAACAAAATAACAGAAAAGAAATACTAAAATAAAACGTGAACAAGAGTCAACAGACTTCTTGCAATGATGACCATGGCCCACATTTAAAGCCCAAATAACTTCAGCCCAGACATTAGGGTACAAGTAGGTGGCCCAATATAGGTGCCCTCTGGCAGTCTGGCCTCTACCCTTATATTGAAAATTATTGTCATCTGAGGACCCATGAGATCAAAGGAGGCCCATTATAAACGTCCATGATAATAGCCTGCTTATCCATCTCTTTTTGAAAATTTGAAATTATGTAAATAAATTTCGTTTATGTATAAAATCTAAACCATGTGTTAGTCGTGTGTAAGTTATTTTACCTACACATGAGATAAAAACTAAAAAACCTATACACAATCAACACATGTATAGTAAATGACTGGTAGTTAAAAGAACGTACAAAAATAAAAGTTCGGTGATTTTTATGTATGTAAGCATACCCAATTTTACGTAACAAGGGAAAAACTTAAAATATTAACTACCTATCGAATAAATTAAACAACCCAAGGGAACAACAGACAATCATGGCAAAGGCAACACGAATGCTGCTGCCTACGAGACCCATCCAGGGGAATCTTACACTATGCGTAGAGAACCCTTCTCATTGGATCACATCGATCTATCTTGCCTAAATAGTAAGCCTTTTTATGAAAAAAACTGCTTCTAAGTTGTTAATTGAAATAAAAAAGACGAAATAAAAAAGAAATATTGGATATGGATTTTTATGAAAAAAACTGCTTCTAAGTTGTTAATTGAAATAAAAAAGACGAAATAAAAAAGAAAAGGTATGGATAAATAGAAGGATGAGAAAAAGAAAGAAAAAAAATTTATGATATAGAATTCCAATATGTGTTTAAGTTTGTTATTTTTGTTCTTGGAATAAGTCAAATGTTCTGTAACGAACTCACCCTATACTTGTGTGTTTATGTTTGTGGGTGTGCTCGTTAAATTTGATATTTATGTAATCAGTGTAAATTGTTATGAAAATTATTTGCTTATACAAATTTTAGAAAAGTTGTAGACAAAGCCTAGCGACATTAGAGATAGTGTCATAATTTATGGGTTGGATCTTATGATGGAAAGTAATAGAGGTCTTTAAAGTCGTTAAAAAGAGAAGGAACTCTTGTCAAGTACTAAAAACATAACTTCAAACTATGTATACATAGAACTTAGTTGTGATGTTTGTTGTTGATGAATTTTTTGAACTCAAACCTTAGACTCCGCAGCGTGACTAGTTTTAGCACTTGTTTAACATAATAGAGTAAGACCTCTAGTAGCAATGTTAGGAGCTAGAGCGTTATTAAAACCAAGTCGCAAAGGAAGTTTCCGCATTTCATTTTGTAGTTAAATTATGATTGCTTATGTGAATTTTAAACAAATGTAAGATTTGTCTTTAATGTAATGTAGTCTTTCATTGTATGTTAGTAAACGATCTATTCTAAGCGAAGATATGTCTATATCCAAGATTTGTACAGTAGACGATCCTTGCACATCTCTCTCTGTCATCCTCTAACTATATCCCCCAAACATAAAAAAGACAAAATATATAACCGTTGTGAACAAATTAGGAAAGCAGTCTCTCAAGACACTGTATAACTATTGACTTGAAACTGCATATAGTTATGAAATAAGACCTACATAACCTTAGGAGGAAAGTCAGATTCAAAGGAAGGAATAGGCTTTTTGAGGGCAAAACGGTAATTTGAGAGAAACCAAAGAGTAAGGCCATGTTTGGGATTGCTTATTTACACCTCCTGAGTTTTGAGAAGTTAGAATTTTTAACTTCTCAAAAACTCCTTCTCCTCCTCACATCTTCATCTCCATCCAAACACATTTTCACCTTCTTTCAACTTATCTTCTTTTCAAAAGTTAAAAGGAGTTTTCAATAAGCAATCCCAAACACCCACTAAGCACTGCCTTTGTAGAGGCTACAACACATTTATAAGTCATAACCATTTAGAATTTGTTCATTTATTGGTATATCAAGTTACAAGAAGCAAAAGCCAAAATACCACTCTTTCGACATTGAACTCAACGAATGCAAAATGAAGGCGCGAATGTGGATAGCCACAAACTGGTCAATCCAAAACCTGAAATAGTAAACTATGTATCAAACTTTTAATATAGCAAATGATTAAAAAGTTAAGTAATTGGTTAACTGAAGGTAAAGATTTTGGCATACATGCCCATAGCCACTGAACAAAGCAACAAGTTGCTCTTTAGTTACCTATTTAAGAAATCGTTTTGAGTAAATAACATGAATTCTACGATAAAATGGTACATTACATATATAAAAGTAGACCATAATTTGCATTTTACTAACATTGTGATCAATATCTGAGACATAAACAGTTCTCATAATGCCATTTTCTCGTCGAGCTATGTAAGTCCCCCCATTAGACAATCGTCGCGTGTTGATATAGTTATTTCTCATCTAATTTAAGAAAAAATAATAAGTGTATTATTTTCAGGTTTCATGTTGAAAGTTAAAAGTTGAAAGTTGAAAGAAACAGAATACATGGTAGACTTTGATTTAACAATGGAATGTTTATAACATAAAAATAAGAGAAAATTGCAAAAATAGTCCCTGTGTTTTGATCATATTGTAAGTTTGGTCCCCAGATTTTAAAAATTACAAATTTAGTCCAAACATTTGAAAGTTTGTTGCAAATTTAGTCCCCACCGTTAGTGTCCAATAGTTTTTAACGATCTAGGGACTAAATATGTAATATGATCAAACCATAGGGACTAATTGTACAATTTGCTCTAAAAATAAAAATAAAAAATGAAAATCAAATAAAATTTAAAAGAAATTAAAATCAAACATAAGAAATTCAAATAAACATCAATAATAAAATTCAATAATTTTTAAAAGAATTAAATAAAGGTTAAAAAATAAAATCAAATTCAAAACTAAATAAAAATAAAAATAAAACGCATGTAAAAAGAGAAAACGAGAAGTATTGAAAAAGAAGTATGCGATTAAAGTAAAAACTTAAATAAAAACCAATTAAAAATTAAAAATACAATCTAATAAATATTTATAAAATTCAAAATAAATATTAAAAAATCATATTAAAGTTAAAAAAATAAAAAAAACGGTTCGATTTCATTTTTCGTTTTTTGGATTTATACTTTCACAAGGTTTTTGGCGTTTATTCTATTTTTTTAACAATTATTGGATTTATTTATTAGCGTTTATTTGAATCCTTTAATTTTTAATTTTTAAATTTTATTTGATTTTTTTAGTTTTTTTTTATTTTTTGAGAAAATTGCATAATTGGTCCCTATGGTTTGACCATATTGCATATTTAGTCCCCAGATCGTTAAAAACTAACGGACACTTACGGTGAGGACTAAATTTACAACAAACTTTCAAATGTTTGGACTAAATTTGCAATTTTTAAAATCTGAGGACCAAACTTGTAATATGATCAAATCACAGGGACTATTTTTGCAATTATGAATCATGCTACATCAGGTAAACCAAACTGATAAAACAAGCAAACACAAATCTCATTGTTCATCTTTCTATTAACTACAAACGCGACAATATAATCAAATTATCAAACATCTAAACGACATTACATAATCCAAATTAAGGGTTAAGTTCAATGTTCTATAGTTCTATCATAACTGATGGCCTTTACAACACTTGGTTTCAATTAAAACTAAAGAACACTATAAATAAACAGAACAACATTGATATGCACATGAACAACATTCATTTGTTGCTCAACGTAGGAAACGAAGAACATTAATCCAAAAACATAATCTTTTCACCAAAAAACCAACATATCCCATAGCAAAAGATGCACAAACTCATGGTTAAAAGTAAAATTTGGTAGGACTACGACACGAACTTAGGAGATTAAAGAAACTCATTAATCATAAACACCAACTCTAATGAATCAAACAGTCAGATATGGTGACAAACACTCATCAACCAATAACTACAACCTCAAACAATTATCTTTAATTTTTCTTCTTGGCTACCGAGGTTCTTTCTTTTTCCTCCACCACCCCTTCAATTCTTTAATCTTTATCTAATTGTTTTTTTAACATCAAAGTGGTATTTTTAAATACTTTTCATTAGATTCATGTTCTCCTTCTTAATCTAATATTCTTCAAAATTATCCTTCAACCAAGATTTGATCATTACCCACCCAAATCTTCTAGGTTGTTGACACTGCTTCCCATACTCCTTGGAAAATTTCTTAACATGCGAATGAAAAATTCGATATTCTGAACCCGAATGATCCGAAAACTCAGATATACGAAATTTTCATGGATATATGAATTTTTTGGATACTCGAATCTTGGATATCCAAACTATCTTAAATTTATATTTACATTATTGTTAATTATTTTTATAAGTTAAAATAAAGAAAAGCCAAATCCAAAACCATAATTAAGGTTATATATATACCATTTAAATATAACCAAAAAACTTATTTACTCATTACAAAAGAAAAATGAATTTTTTCTATACATGTTCAATTATAAAAATCAACTTTTTTATACATGTTCAAACAAAATTCATTTTCTTCACTCTACACGCATAAGAGTTCAATTAATTTAAACATAATTACATTTCATAATTAAAAACAACTTGACAATTTTCTTTTTAATGTAGACATAAGTGTGAAAGATTAATGGATATTTGGTAAGGTTGGTCGCAAATTTTCATCGCTAGTACACGTGTCCATATAGTATTGCAACAATATAAATATATAATGCCATATAGCAGCAATATAGGGCTAGAACTAGTTTGGGTTCACCTTTAACCTTTAAAATTGTGTTGGCAGCTGGTAGAAAGGGATTGCTACCAGTGGAAATAGCAATCTGTCCCATGTGTGATCAACACTCAAGAGTGTGGGTATGTGTGTGGATCATCATGTATTTTTATTGTGTAAATGGGCATGGAATATATATAATATAGTGTCTGAATTATTGAAACTATGGGATGTATATATCATGGGTATGTCCAAATATAGTGGAGGATTATCCTAGCTTATTATTGAGGAGTGGGAAAGCTATATAGCATCAACTGGTGGTGTTCGTATGTGGTGTTATTCCTCTTTGCAATTTTATCTTTACACTATTGGGATGGAGGATAATATAGTGATTAGAAAGAGAATAGGGTTTAACTAGTTCATGTGTTCATGGTATATCAACTTTATCCACATTAGAAAGATCCTATAATTAAGCTCCAACGAACAGGGTTACAACATAATGTTAACTTGTCAGTTATTAACACAGATAAAAATGTACGATAAGATTAAGTACAACTTACCACACGCTAATTTTATGGTGCACAAATTTACAACATTGTGTTGGGCAAAGAGGGTAGTATGGGTTGACTAGGAGCGTGAAGTCTCACTATTAATTATTAAACAACCCCCATCAAGGCCATAGACATTTAATAGTGGAAAGCTATATAGCATCAACTGGTGGTGTTCGTATGTGGTGTTATTCCTCTTTGCAATTTTATCTTTACACTATTGGGATGGAGGATAATATATAGTGATTAGAAAGAGAATAGGGTTTTAACTAGTTCATGTTGTTTCATGTTGGTATATCAACTTTATCCACATTAGAAAGGATCCTATAATTAAGCTCCAACGAACAGGGTTACAACATAATGTTAACTTGTCAGTTATTAACACAGATAAAAATGTACGATAAGATTAAGTAAAACTTACCACACGCTAATTTTATGGTGCACAAAATTTACAACATTGTGTTGGGACAACACACCCACAAAGAGGGTAGTATGGGTTGACTAGGAGCGTGAAGTCCTCACTATTAATTATTAAACACACCCCCATCAAGGCCATAGACATTTAATAGTGCCTGTTTATGTGAGTCCCTTATATGGTCCCATATGGACTATGTTCGCCTCTGGCCTCTTCGAAGTTAAGGTCCCCCCCCGATATGGCAGTGTACGTACACCACGTTGTCGGTTGTCACTAACACAAATGAAAGATCCACGACCACATGTGAAAAAGTAACCTACATTACCTACCTCTGAAACATGTATGGTCAATTTTTTTAAACAAATCACCAACTCTAACAAATCAGTTGCAAACACTTTCGCATGGATGAAGTATTCAATATCATAGTTGACATACTTTACTTTCGAAACCACTAATTCCAACAAACATTAGGTGATATTGACAAATATTACTATATCGAGATCCAATAATGTGAAAATCAAATACGTCTAAGAAGTATTTACAACAAATATTTATTAGTTTGAAAATTTGATACACAATGCCTCCCGTAAGCTCAAGTATTTATGGCTTAAATTTGAAAAACAAATAGCTTAATTACATTATAATATCCTTATATTTTAGGATTTACATAATTAACTAAATTAATTAAATTAAATAAAAAAATCAAGTAGGTTAAGGACTCTAAGTCTCTAACACATGCTCATTACTCATTAGATTCACTCATCATGGGTGTTTGACCATCTTATGGGCTCAAGGTAACCGGCCCAAGTGAGATTACGACCCAAAACTATACACATATATAACGATCAAAAAATATGACTTTAAAATATTTAAAAAAAATAGGTTTGGAAGCATAGTTCATACTTTGCTGTTTTGTTAACATGTGTATTATGAGAGAGACAAGCATCCAAATAATAGAGACATTGCATGGTCCACGTGGGGACTTATGTGCCAAAAGTTGACATGCATGGGCCATTTCATTCTGTGTGTGTGTGTGTGTATATATATATATATATATATATATGTAATATGTATGTGTTGTGTGTGCAAATCATGCACGTAAATTTCAATTCGAATGCCTGAAAAGTGCAAAACAACCTTCTCCTCTCTATATTAAATCTTGATTGTACATTTGTTCATGTGGTGTCTACCACTGGTCACTATTGCTACCACTTGGTCCAATAGTGGACTCCACATTGACGTTTATAGACCCTTTGTGTTTGATTTATGAATCAATCTTTCATAATTGATACTTTACATTTTGCCTTATTGGTTGATTAAGTTAGTTGATAAGTTAGTAGCGTACCAGGATTTTTCGTCAGTAGGTGCGGAAAAGAATGGATGTGAAAAGGTAGAAAACTAACTACTTTATGTTATTATAATTTAATTTAATATGTTATTTTTATCTTTTTTATTTTTTAACACAAATGTGTTATCTTGTTTCGAATGATAACTGTAATTTTAATTGGACTCGCTTATCTATTTCGCAGCTGCGATCGCATCCTCAATCCTCTCAAGAGAAAACTCACTATTGGAAAAAAAAAAAAAAAAACAATTGCTCAACCTAAAGTGTTTTTGCTCTGAGTGAAAACTCGAACTCAAGACATCCATAGCTACTTTTTAATCATTGGTATTAAATATGTTAAATATACAAGTAACATAAAATTAATAAATGATAGGCAAGTAGTATGGTAAACAGACTAATATCAACAAATTTTACTACAAAAATAATTACTTAAGGATAACTTTACATAATAGTATCTAGAGTCACTTAATGTTTTGATGTTCTTATAAAGTTATTTAACATTTATTATGTGTTATTTGATTTTAAAATTTTTTGGAACTTGGAAAGAAGTTATATAAAAAAACGTTTAATGAATCAAATGAATTTAAATAAATCAAAATTTTCTAAATAACATTATTAAAACATTTACAAATTAACTTAGCTCTGTTTTAACAAACATATCTTACATAAAAATGACATTTAAGATTTTGTGGTCCGTTTAACTCAACGTTTAAATTCCGTCAAATTTTTACAATTTTCCCTCCGGATTCTTTAATATAACTATTATTGGCTTATAATTTGATTTAACAAGATGGCGTCTTAATTTCATAAAGAAATTATATATTTGTTGCAATGGTTTACATTTTACAAGGAGGGCGAATGTTAATGCCAGGTGTATGGATTTTTCATTTTTGACAAAAAAGAAAGATGGTTTGAAGAAAAATGAGAATATCGAAGTGTAACATGATGTATCAAGGCACGTATTTGATGACACATAATTCTTTTACTTAAGGGCTCCTTTCTTCTAAACCTTACCCATTATAAAAATTACAGTAAATTATACGTATGGATATGTTCACCCATGGCTAAAATTTTATATTTCGTCTTATTATTATTATTTTTCTGGAAATTGCTTATTTGGTAATGTTAAGTTTATTTGTTTTTAAATTAAATGAGTTAGATGATTGTTTAAAATGATGATTAGTTAGTGAACAATTACGATCAATGGATAATCTATCAAAACTGTGGATGAAATGTGAACTATTGACAAGTTACTCAGAAGATTAATTTAGCTGTTAAAATCATATTAAACATCATTAAAACAAAATATGATTATTTGCAAAATCATGTGTCAATTTCCAAAGGCCTTGTATGTAAAAAGTAACGAATAATGCTACCCGCACGCTGTAGTGTGACCTCGCAAAGTCGCGTTTGCGCACTTCGTTGCTTGTGTTGCGGTATGGACAGTAAAACGTTTAAGTTATTCACATGCTTAGTATGTTTTTGTATAAGGGTATTGATATACTAAAAATGAGATTTAATCTTAAAAGTCTAAGAAAAAATATAATCTTGACACCTGTCATTCTATTGTTTTAAAGAGAATAACATTTTTATCGCTATGTCATATACGACAGTTAATTGTATTTTATACGTTTATTGTGTCAAATATCAGTTTATTGTGTCATATATTTTACATCATTTGTTATGTGTATTTATTATTGTGTTTTATGTTTTAGGTCATTTTGTGTTATTTTTATTATTATTTCTATAGATTATATAGGCTGTTATCTATCATTGTGTTTTACAATCAAAAGTACACAATAATATACTTTCATCAATGTATTTTTTAAAACTTATGGTGATGAAGATAACATAATGTGTTATTTTTGTTATTATTTTTTATAGATTATATATATTTGTTATGTATCATTGTGTGTGACAATTAGAAGTACGCACACAATGATGTTATTTCATCAATATATTTTTTAAAACTCATAGTGTTCAAGATAACACAATGAAGATCAAAAAACACAATGAGACATTTTGTTATTTTATTATTGTTTTTAATGTATTAGATTAATTAGTTGTAAGTTATTTTTTGTGTTATACATATTAGAGATACACAACAATGTTATTTCACCATTATATTTTTTTTAATTCATCATTTTAGAAAAATACAATAGTATTCAAAAAACATAATAACTAACAAAAAAACACAATGAACTACACCAAATACACAATGACGAGATATGAGTTTAAAAACGTAACAAAATATTATCTTTTTTTATAACAACTAGCTTTAGTAAACCCGTGTATTACACGGGTTGAATAAATAATCTATTAAATAGAATTAAAATGTGTTAATAATAAAATGATATTTTAATATAAGATATGATTGAAATCTTCCTTATTCTAAATAGAATAAAATATTTTTTTTTTAAAAATAACTTTTAAAAAATGTCATTTATAAAAATTTTCTTATTAAAACTCCTAATTTTAATTTTTTTTATAAAAATTTTACTTTGTAAAAAGCACCAATTTTAAATATTTCATATTTTTAAAAAAGTTTGATTTTTTAAAAAAATTTCTTATTTTATAAAATTTATTTCTTTAGAAATAACATTTATAAAAAGATCTTTTTTTATTTATTACAAATTATTTTAATATAAAAAAATTATATAATATTAGTAATTAATATGATTATATAATAGGAGAGAGAGGCAGGAAAACTTGATGAGGATGAATATGTTGATGTCATGTGTCCTCTTTATTTATCATTTTATTTGAATAAGAAAATAAGAAGATACCATACTCGTTTAAAGATAAAACACTTGTTTTATGGTGTAATTTTTATAAAAAAAATAGTATTGTACATAAAAGTTAAGAATGTTTAAAAAAATAGGACAATTTGTGAAAAATCAACAAAAATGACTATTTCTAAACATCTTTTTAACAAACTATTCTCGATAATTTGATTTTAACAATTGATTAAGTAGACTGATGCTTGAGATTACTTATTATCCTTTTTAATTTTAAAAGACTTTTTATTTAAATATTTTCTTTTATATAATTAACCCAACATATAACGTTCCAGTTATTCAAACATGAAACATATGATCTAAAAAATATTGAAAAACATACACATAATCAAACTCATTCTGGCATCATACATCACAACAAAATCTGAAAATATCACGATAATTAATTAAGAGTTAATTTTTAAACTTAGTGACTAAATAAAATCAACTGCAAAATTAAGAAACCGTTAAGGAAATCAATTTGTTGGAATCTGATTAAATTAGCACATCAACAAATCTTAATATAAACTATTAAATTTTAAATATATTTAAATTTCAACAATAGTAATAACACACAAATATAATTAATGTTTAAGTTAGGTCGAAAAAAGTCTCAGTAACACCTACCCCACCACGCAGACAAAGCTACTATATAAGAGATTAAAAAGATGATAAATAAATAATAAAGTTGTAGGTTTTTAAGTTTACCAGAATAGTTTTTTTTTCTTCAAAGTAATCAAAAACATATTTTATCAAGTTAATTATCTGCTTATTTTATGCTTTATGTCAAATTTACATTTAATCTCCTAAACATTAATAAAGTTTTATTCTATTTTATTTTAACCAATTTATAATATAACCCATTAATTTTAATAAAGTTACCATATACACACTCACTATTCTTTTCCTTCGCTTCGAGTATTTATTTTTTAACAATATTTCTTTTTGTTATACTTTTTTTATCAACATTTCACGTATGAACTTTTTTACGACTAGTTAATACTAACGTATAAATCGTTAGACTTAACACTTTTAAAATTTACAACTCTCATGTATAGTACAGGTCACGCCCATTAGCTATGTCTTAAAGAAGCAGAGTTGTTAACGACTGGAAGCTCGGTTCGGTTTGGTTTGTAAACGAGTCGAATCAAGTTGGCTCAGTTTGTAAACAAGCCAAACAAAGCAGAGCATGGCTTGGCTTCTAACGATTTGAGCCGAGTGGGCTCTAAAGCCGATTTCATATGAGTTTTTTCAAGCTTCTTTCGATCGAGATTTAAGCCATGTGTGATTTAGACATGTGTAAACTTAGTGTTGGCAAGTGGGCAGCATATATTACTAGGTATTTTGGTTAAAATCAAGGTAATAAACTAAAATTTATATAATTATTGTTATTACATAGTGACAAGTAGACTAATCAAAAACACTAATCACTCATAAGCAATTATATATTTACATACACATACATATATACATAATTGAAATTAATAAATTAAAGCATAAATTGAGCCAATTTGAATTTAAACGAACCGAGACGAGCTGACACGTGTAACGGTTTCCAGATCGCTTATGCTCTCGCAATGTTATTTTTCAATTACACCAGTAAATGTAACACATTTTTTAGCTTTAACACAGTTAGATTCTTGCAAAAAATATTAGAACATCAGTTATAACACATATGCAACGAACAATTATATATATATATATATATATATATATATAATATAGGAGTGATCCTAAGAAAACCATAATGTTATGAGAAAAATAAAGAAAACCAATGAAATCAATCATATAATTTATAAATTTTTATCATTACCCTTTATATATATTTGTAAGTATATATAAATAAAGGTATGGATCAAATGAAAAACCGTGGCATGGTTTTTCATATACGTCACACATAGGTTACGTATACGTAACCATTTTTCATTCGATATAGTGTTACGTATACGTAAAACTCTTTATTCTTGTATGTATACTCAACATATATGTATCACATACTTAAATAACATTTTAATAATTAAAATAATAAAAAAATTATGAATTATGTTATTAGTTTTTATGGTTTTCTTTGGTTTTTACATAACTATTGTTTTCTCAGGAACCGTCTCCTATATATATATATATATGTATGTATGTATGTATGTATGTATGTATGTATGTATGTAACGGGTTTCACCATTTTTTTTAAAATGTTATCCCTATTTGTTAAAGCTTTGATAGTTTTTTTATAGAATTTTTATGTACAACTACATATCTGTAATATAAACACATATTACGTGTATGTGACTGTTAACCATAAATATACATAACTACCTTTAGTAAATCCGTGTATTACACGGGTTGAATAAATAAAAAAAATTAAATATAATAAAAATTTATTAATTAAAAATAATATTTTAAGATAATATATGATTATAATTACGTATGAATAAATTTATAAGTAATAAGTAATAATATCAATTTTTAATTATTTTTTATATTTTAAAAAAATAAATTAAATATTTTGTTTCCAAACAAACCATTTTTTAAAAATATATATCATTTTTAAAAATTTCTTTTTTATAACTTCTAATTTTAATTATTTTTATTTATAAAAAATTTAATTTAAAAAAAAAACTAAGTTTAAAGTATTTCGTATTTAAAAAAAAAGGTTTGATATTTTAGACAACTTTTTTTTGTAAAAGTTTGTCTCTTTAGAAATAAAATTAATTAAAAGATCTATTTCTTAATTTATTAAAAACTATTATTGATCTAAAAAATAATATAATATTATTAGTAATTAATGTAGTTAATTAATAAGAGAAAAAAGAAAATTTTGATGAGAATGAATGTGGTGTTGATACGTGTAATCCCTAGTTAACCTTTTATTATATTAGGAAGATAACAAATAAAATATATGTAATACCTTCTAACATATATTTAATATATTTAATGTATTATTATATAAATGTAATAACTAGTAAAATATTATAGAATATGTAACTATGCCCGTATCATCAAATTTTATCAAACGTTTGTTAAAAATCAGTATACCTTATAAGTACATCAATTATTGTTACAACTCAAATTTTCGAAATAAAGAGAAGGATTAAAATTTGAGTTAAAGAAATTGAAAGTTAATGGAGCAAACATGTTATAAAGGGAAAAACCCCAATATTTCCCCTTATATATATATACTAGCTTTAGTATACCCGTTTATTACACGGTTTGAACAAATAAAATATTAAATATAATAAACATTTATCAAGTATAAAACGTTATTTTACGATAAAATACAATTGAAATTACGTATAGTAAGAACAATTTGTAATAAAACAATTATATCAACTTTTTAAACTTTTAGTTTAAAACTTTTTTTCCAAAAAAATTATAAATATTTCAAAACAAACCGTATTAAAAATATCATTTTAAAAATTTTCTTATTGTAAATTTTAATTTTAATTATTTTTTGTTTACAAAAAATTAACTTTTAAAAATACTAATTTTAAAAAAGTTTGATGTTTTGTAACAATTTCCTATTGTATAAAATTATTTTTAGAAATTAACATTAATAAGAAGATCTTTTTTAAATTTATTAAAAAACTATTTTTGTTCTAAAAAAAGATAAATAATATTATTGATAACTAAGGTAATTATTTAACAGGAGAGAGAAGCAGAAAATTTTGGTAGAATTAATGTGATGCCTCCACGTGTCACACAATATACTATTTTATTAGAGTAGAAAGATATATAAAAAAAGTTTAGCCACCCTCTCCCCTTCTTTACTTGCGAAAGCTTGCCATATTGGATAGAGAGATAGCTAGAAAGAGAAAACTTAATAAAATAAAATGTATGATTTTTATTATTTATCTTTATGGATCTAAGTATGAATCATACTTAGAAACGATAATAGCTAAGATTTAATGTTATAGTTTGAATTTTGATATGCATGTATAGATCTCGACTTGAAGAACTCATATTTTTAGGGTTTGTTTGAAATGTTCATCAACGAAGAATCGGTGATTCTAGACCCTACACTTTTACATGTTTTGCTATTTTAAGGCTATTATACATACATGATAATGTTGGGATAACGTTTGATAGCTTTTTGAAGTTTATTTTGGATGTCAATGATAAATGCCTAGGGTTTGTTAGTATATATGCATGAATGTTCTTTCATATATAATGATCGTACGTAGTAAACCCTAAAAAAATAGTCATTTGATATATTATTTATATCATAATTTTATATGTTATTATATCATAATAATGATGTTAAAGTTGTCAACTCAATCGAACACTAAGTGTTAAGTTTTTCTAAACCTCCGTAACTGATAGTATAACTGTTGTAACTCCAACCGTGTTGTGTTTAGTATCAAAAGTCAATCATCTTAAATTATATTTAGTCTTGTGCCTTTCTCTTTTTTGTGTAATTGTTTTATGGTAAACATAGTAATATAAATAAAGTTTTCATAAAACCTAGAATTAAACATTTTGGTTTGTATTAAAAACTTCATAATACTAACCTAGTTTCATAAATATTATAGTAAAGTTACTCAAAACTTTTCCATCATTTAAATTAACTTAACTTTAATAGGGATCACTTTTACGAAATTTTTTAACGTTTTCTTTTAAATTAAGTGACGCAAATAAAAATTTATGAATCCTAGTTATTTTTTTTAATTTGACTAAAATTGAAAATATGAAACTTAATTATTATTTAGTGATTATTTTATAATTTGGTTACTATTGTGTATTATATCTTAAAAGTTTCTACTTTTTATACATGGTTTGTTACATAGCTATTGCAATTATTTGTTTGAAATTAAAATTCATTTTGTTCCAAACATCTAAATAATTTGTTTCCACAGAGTTTGTAATGAAAAATAATAATCTAATTTGACCTAGTAAGGCTTGAACCGGAGATAGAACTCGAGATTTTAGTAGAGTAGACAAAGGAGAATAAAAGAAGCTAATATAAATAAGAAGTAAAACAATATAGATGGGTGATTGCAAAACCATAAACGAGTCGAGGAACTTACGTAAAGCGGCCAAATTGTTAAAATAAATCAGGTGGGAAATCTACTTAAACTAAATTATAGGATGATTTAGAATTAAAATAAAATCAATGGTTGGGATCTATTCTCTAGTTTTTTAAGTTTGTAGTATTCCCTTGATAACCTTGGACGGTGGTATGCTGTATATGTTTTAAAAGATCTAAGATCACAACATGAAAAACGTCGATATCTATTTAACCACTTATTATTAGTGACATATTTATGTTTTTAAAAAAGCCAAATTAGATTGTAATATTCAACCTATGACTTATTGACCAATAATATTTCGCGGTAAGAGTTTGCCAATTACGTTAAAAATTACCATCTTAGCATCATAATTATCATATATTTACACTCGATTACATTTGTACATTTTCCTATTTCGTTCATAGTTATCGTTGTGGGTGCAATCGAGTGAAAATTAAGTATAATTACATGATTATTATACTAGTTAGCTTACCCTTAGCAATAAAAGTAAAAGTTAAAAGTATTATTCGTCAAATTATTAGTTTTAAATTTTAATTATTATAGATAAACGAGTCATACGCTGGATAATTAAATCTAATTTTTCTTTAAACTAAATTTAAAGGTAAATATTATTTAAACAAGCCTATTGTCTCATCCAATCATCCTTAGTTTAAAATTATGTAGTTAAAGAAATTTAAAAATTAAGTTACTTTTAGCAATACAAAAGGTGGCAGTTGTTAAACTACTAGTGGAGAGTGTTTTGGAGGCATAATTAACTACCTAACCTTCCTCCACTATAAGAAATTTGTTTAAAGGTTTTCTACTTCCACCTTTCCCGTTTTAGAGCTCTCTAGTCTCATATGAGTCATATACGCTCCCGACATATATATTTTGGTTAGTTAAGATATGATATGGTATATTTTTAATTTCTCTTTTTAGAAAGTTCAACTAGAGAATTGAAAATTTTAAAATAAATTATGAAAAAAAAGAAATCCAGTTCTACAATTCTTGGTGCTTGCAAAAATCTACAATTCATAAAAGTTTAGTAATAATTACTTGGAATACAAACAAAAAGTCTAATTGTTTATTCATACATGTCGATCTACTAGTTAACTTCAAAACATAGGACCTTTAGCGAGAGAATAAACAGGTTGTGATTTTTCGTCAACGGTTGTGTCTCTTGGCGATTTGTCGATAATGGGCCGTGGATAAGAATTATCAAGTGATCACCAATGCGCATTACCGAGAGATGATTGACAATTGCATCATCGGCGGATTATCGAAAGTCATGGTAAGATAGGCGTGGCTCTTTACCAACGGGTTATCAACAAGATGAGAGACTCGTAATTCCTAGAGAATCAATGTATGCTTTTTTTAAGTCGATGTGGAGTTGGTTTTGTTTTGTTTTTCACATATTTCTTTTAGTATCTATATGAAGTAAGTAAATTTAACATGAAATTTTGAAAATAAGAGTTTCAATCATTTTAGAGTTTCTTGTTTGTAAGATTGACGATGAGAGTTTTAACAAGAAAAGTAATTATCAAAAATGAGAATATGGTTAGTTATTTAATTGCATGTTTAACATTGATGTTTTAGTAAAGGTGTGTTGAAAGAGAACGAAGAGTCGTAACATAAAACTCTAATTTGTAAATGTTTGGTAAAATTCTATCCATAAAAATTAGGACCAAGTTAACACATTTTATTCGTGATTGTGAGTTTAACTTTTCAAGATATGATGAAGCAAAAGAGATCGTGTTCAAGTCTAAAACTTGTGTTGTTTGTGTGATTAAGGTTTTTGCATTATTATGATTGATTGATTGGACAACAAAATATCCAAGTAATCATCATAAATTTTAATCGTAGAATGATCTTTACTTTGAGCAAAAATCAAAGTTAAGTTACAATTATTATCTTGCTAAGTTATTGTCACCTGTTATACCCTTTTATTCTTACATCAAGATTTTTTTAAGCTTTTTGTGGTTTGTTTTTGTTATTATTATAATTAAAAATTATTATTATTATTATTATTATTATATTATTATTATATTATATTATTATTATTATTATTATTATTATTATTATTATTATTATATATTATTATTATTATTATTTTCTTTGACTGGTAAAAACTTTTCTGAATCCTCTGCCGCATCGACACTATATATAGGTGGTTGACGTCACAGAACCCTTTTCTTGTATTGGTTATTATTTTATTACAACTACTACCGTAATATATATGTGTCTGTATGAATTTAAATGAGAAGTACCTCAACATTGGAAGCTAAATTTATTTTTTTGATCAAATATTGAACAATGGCTTGAAGCACTTCCTTTCTAATAGTGGAGGGTACGATAACTTTCAACGTATTTGTTCTCTCTCACACATCTGAATAAATTATTCTTGAAATCGACTTTCTTTTACTGTGAATTAAAAAAGAATAACTAGACGCAAATTGAACTTACAAGAAGAAAGTTAACAAATGTGAACCAAATCAAAACAAATACAAAATAAACCCTACAAGTCAAATATTGATTAGAAAAATGGATTCGAATGGAACAAAGAAAATCGAAACAGAAAAAATGAAAGGAGAACATATTGAAATGATAAACAATTGAACAATAACAACAAAGCAACACATGCATTAGTCGGAATCACAATATATCTTATATAGAGATAAACGATTTGTCCTACAAATAGATAAACAATTACAAGTGTGAGGGGCTGAGGGCATCTATTAAAATTCTTATAGTTAAACGGCTTATTTAGATCCTTTTTTTTTTTTTTGAATAATTTTACTGATCTAAATATAGAATATGAAGTAAAGAAACCAATGAAAACCATATAAGAATTTTGCATGTGTATTTTTAACATTTAACGTTAAATCGTGAAACATGTATATTAGAACTAATGAAAAAACACCTATTGTGATTGTGTAAAAGCTTGTCTTATGTAATTGTCCTACTACAATAGCGTTTTCCCCCAAGTGAAGACCGACAAGGCCAATAGTGTCATCTAAGTACCGACATTCAACTCCCTTTGGTCTTTTTTACAAATTTAGAAAATTCTTTTATTGTATATTTCTTTATTGTGTATCTAAAAGTGTTCTTTTTTATATTTTTATCGATTAAAAAATTGAAACACCAAGCCATTCACCTTTTAACATGGGAAATGTTTTTTCATTATAGTTTGAGCAAAACACGTATATTACTGAATAAATAAAATATTAAATATAATAAAAATTTATTAATTATGAAACGATATTCTAAAATAAGATATGATTCATAATTCAGATTATGTATTTGTAAGAACTATAAGTAATAAAATAATTAAATAATTTTTTAAAAATTCTGCTTTAAACTTTTTTTGCTTTTTCCAAAAAAAAAATCAAACATTTTGTTTCAAAAAATCGTTTTAAAAAATGTTATATTATAAAATTTTACTCTCATTTTTAATATTCAAAAACATCAATTTTTAAGTATTTCGTACTTATAAAAAGTTTGATGTTTTAGAAAAAAAATTTATTTTATAAAAAATTATTTATTTAAAAAAAATTAATAAAATGATCTATTTCTTAATTTATTAAAAAACTATTTTTAATCTAAAATAGAGTTAGATAAATAGATCCTAAATTCTTGACTACAAATACAAAATGATAAGTTAATGATATTCAATTTGTTCTCTCTACACATCACATCCCTTGCTTTCACTAGTTTGATCATCTAAAGGGAAACAACTACTTATTCTAACACCCGAGGTGGTCACAAGGGACCATCTTCATGTGGATGAATTTTGTTTACTAGGCAGGTTTGAAGTTAATTCGATGACTCGATTGTTAGAGGAAGTTTTTTTGTTAAGAACAGCACCCTACTCTTCAAACCGACAGGTATTTACTGCAAATTATGATAAAACGAGCTAAATTCTCACTCTTCCTTTGAACAATCATGACCAACAACATTCAAAACACCTCTGATCTTCATAAAACGAGAAGTAAGCACCCTCAAACCTCCTAGCAGCCCGAGCTAACCCTCTTCCCATCACCCAACCTTTACCATTGCATCCTTGTTCATTGGGGTATTTTTTTTCTAACACCTATCACAAAAGAAGAAGAAAAAGAGAAACCAGAATCTCCACCACCCTAACCCGTGCTTAATTCCCTTAACATCCTCTTAACCACTACAATGAACTCACCGGCGCAAGCGACAAGTATCACCATCTACAACAATACCAAACATTCCAACATAGAACATTCCTTAATATGTTTTAGTCTTTTCAGAGAATTACTTGTTCGAGTGATTGCACGTGAGTTTGTAATATTGTTAAATTTAGGGTTTCTATATCAATTTCAATATCGCTTTCGAGTTCGTAGGGGTGATCCAATCTCGTGAGTGTGTCAAAATATTTATGTTCATGTGTATTTCTTTGGAATAAATCCATATATTAATGAATATTTATCTAGGTTTGCCACTTAGGATCGTAACCCAGTGATAACAACAGCAAAAAAAAAGTTGAAATAAACATACTTAAACCGGTGATGTAATGTAGTAATAGTGTATGTTTGTAACTAAAAAGACTATTCATTTGTGTTTACCTTGTGGCCAACAGTTTTAGCCTTGCACTAAAGTTAAAACCCAAAGTATTTAAAAACTAAATCACCAAAGAAAAACACAATCTATAAAATAATAAGAATTTGTTGGAATAATACTTTACAATAACAATAATAATCGTATCCATGACGCCCAACATAATTTGGGTTGTCGATATATTGCATCAACCATCCAACACGTGGTCACTTATACATGTTTTAAGGTGGACCTCCTCACTATTTATATCCCTCAAACCTCTTCACCCCTAACACCACATCTTCCCTCACTTCCCACTTCAAATTCTGTAACTCACAGGAAGCTTCAAAATAGCTTCCAATCACAACAATGGCGTCTGCTTCAACTTCAACTTCCACCACAATCTGGCCCAAACCCAGAACTTTATACTCATCCTCTCCAAAACCCATTTCTCCAATTTCGTTTTCATGCTCTCCTCAGAAAAAACTCAAAAGAATTGATTGTGCTCTGCAATCGCAATCGAGTATCAATTTCCCCTTTCTACCTCCTAATTCAACCCCCAAATCATGGAATTTGTTGCAGAAAGTGTCGGCTATGGCGTTGGATGCCATTGAAAACAGCTTAATTGAAAGGGAAAAGAAGCAATTGCTACCGAAAACAGTTGATCCCACCGTTCAAATCGCCGGAAACTTCTCCCCTGTGCCGGAGAAACCGGTGCAACACCGTCTTCCGGTCGTCGGAACCATCCCGGAGCACATCGACGGAGTGTATCTACGAAATGGGGCTAACCCCATGTTCGAGCCCACCTCCGGCCACCATCTGTTCGACGGTGACGGCATGATTTACGCCGTGAAGTTCGACAACGGTTCAGCGAGTTACGCCTGCAGGTTCACGGAGACACAGAGGCTCGTTCAAGAACTAGCGATCGGAAAACCGGTGTTCCCGAAGGCGATCGGAGAGCTTCACGGTCACTCCGGCATCGCGAAATTGCTCCTGTTTTACGCTCGTGGGTTGTGTGGGTTAGTCGATCACAGTCAGGGCATTGGGGTCGCAAACGCCGGTTTGGTGTATTTCAACAATCGTCTGTTAGCGATGTCGGAAGATGATTTACCTTATGAAGTGAAAATCACCCCCACCGGCGATTTGAAAACAGTGGGAAGATACAATTTCGATAATCAATTGAAATCGACCATGATCGCTCACCCGAAGTTAGACCCTGTTTCCGGCGAGCTTTTTGCTTTGAGTTATGATGTGATTCAGAAGCCGTATTTGAAGTACTTTCGATTTTCACCTAACGGGAAGAAATCGGAAGATGTAGCCATTGATTTGGGGGGGCCGACGATGGTTCATGATTTCGCGATTACGGAGAATTATGTGGTGGTGCCGGATCATCAGGTGGTGTTCAAGATGTCGGAGATGATCACTGGTGGGTCTCCGGTGGTGTATGATAAGGAGAAAGTTTCGCGATTTGGGGTTCTTGATAAATACTCCGGCAATGATTCCGGCATGAAGTGGGTTGAAGTTCCCGATTGCTTCTGCTTTCATCTCTGGAATGCTTGGGAAGAACCGGAGTCCGACGAAGTCGTCGTGATCGGATCATGTATGACTCCGGCGGACTCGATATTCAACGAAAGTGATGAAGAATTGAGGAGTGTGTTGTCGGAGATAAGGCTTAATCTCACCACCGGAGAATCCACTCGTCGGGCGATCATCTCGCAGGAAAATGACGTCAATTTGGAAGCGGGGATGGTGAATAAACACCTTCTTGGCCGGAGATCACAGTACGCGTATCTTGCGGTTGCTGAGCCGTGGCCGAAGGTCTCGGGTTTTGCTAAAGTCGACCTCTTCACGGGCGAAATGAAGAAGTTCATCTATGGCGAGGAGAAGTATGGTGGCGAGCCTCTGTTTCTCCCAAAAGAGGGCGGTGAAAGCGAAGACGACGGGCACATTTTGTCGTTCGTGCACGACGAGAAGACGTCGATGTCTGAGCTTCAGATCGTCAATGCGATCACATTGCAGTTAGAGGCGACGGTGAAGCTGCCGTCAAGGGTTCCCTATGGTTTCCATGGGACATTCGTAAGTGCCGCAAGTCTAGCAACACAAGCTTGAAAAATGACGTCTTACCACTAGAACATCTTATGATAGTTAAAAGGATGTGTGTACGTACGAAAATCTCAATCACACCTCGGACGTCTTGTGGTGATATGGGGGGGTGTTAGGTAATTTTTAAAGGTTTTGGGTTATTTATGACATTAGGTACAACTTGAGGGACCAGCTTGTAGCTTTGTGTATATATAGATTGAAGCTCAGCTTGGTTCCGTTACCATCTGGGTACAATAGCGAAAGCGTAATGTACATACAGTTATAGCAGTGGTTTTGTACAGAATCTAAATTATTGTTTATGAAAAGCAACAAACTATGTTGTTGTTACAGTTTAACCCCTCTTGTTTCACCAACTATACAGTGTTCGTATTAAGGTATGGATTAACAGAGGCCCTTTTGACACACGTTAAGTTTTTGTTAATGTAATTAAAATTGTATTGTTGTTGGTTTATTACATAACACTAAAATACTTTTTATGAATGAAATGTATAAAATACCAATGTTTGACGTTTAAGATTTTATAACTAATATAGTTTGATGAATCGATTCTAGATCGAAACAAACTAAGTCAAAGATAATTCTCTTACGAGCAATTTAAAGCTATAAAATGTATCGAATGCTTCAGAATAGTTTTTTTTAGAATAATTAGTATATAGAAACAAACAATGATATATGTGTTATACTCAAAATAAAATAAAACAAAGTAACTAACTATATTTTAAGTTACATTACTCCTATTTAGATAACTTAATTCGTTGAGTATTTAAAAATGGTACTTCAATTATATAAGTTTATATGATTTTTGACATTATTTATAATATAGTATTTTGAACGTACGAGCATTTAAAGTGGGTTCTTTATAAATGGTTTTCATCTCTAAATATTACACAAAATATAAAACCTTGTGTCATCTCTTTCCTCTAAAGTTTTAGAGAAACAATAATACTCCTTATTATTTGGGGTTCAGTATTTAGGAAAAGATTTAAATAAAAAAGGCTATAAAACTAAAATATGTAAAAAGTAATTTTAACTATTTATTTTTTTAATCAATGGTTAAAATCAATTTGTAAGAAAAAATTTGTTAGATGATTATTTTAGAAATTTTCACTTTTATTGACTTTTTGTAAGTTTCTTTTTTTGTTCATAACTTTTATGTACGATATTATTATTTTGATAAAAATTACACCATTAAAACAAGTGTTTTTTATCTTTAAAATGAGTCAGTATTGTTATGTAAAAATATAATAAATTAGTTTATGATTTTTAACTCATATCTCCCTATTGTGTCTTTTAGTGCAGTTCATTATGTATTTTTTTTAGTTATTGTGTTTTTCTAAAATGATGAATTTTAAAAATATATATATATATATAATGGTGGAATAACATTGTTGGTATCTCTAATATGCAAAACACAATAATAAATTAACAAACAATTAATCTAATGCATTAAAAACAATAACAAAATTTCTCATTTTGTTTTTTAATCATCATTGTATTATATTAAATACTATGAGTTTTGAAAAATACATTGGTGAAATAAATTTATTATATACTTCTAATTTGTAAAACACAATGATAAATAACAGTAAGTTTATGTAATGTATAAAAAAAATAATAACAAAAATAATATGTTGTGTTATTTTCAATACTATGAGTTTTGATAAATATATTTGTAAAGTATATCATTATGCACTTTTAATTGTAAAACAGAATGATAAATAACAAGTTTATATAATCTACAGGAACAATGACAAAAATAATATAAAATGATCTAAATGTAAAACACAATGATGAATACATTTAACAAATATGTAAAATATATAACACAATGAACTGATATCTGACGAAATGAACGTATATGACATAACAAGTTGATTTATTTGACGCAATGACCGAAATGTCATTCTCTTTAAAACAATAGAATAACACATGTCAAGTCCATAATCTTTTTTAAGCTTTTTAGATCAATTACGTTTTTTTACTATAACCCTATCCCATTATTTATACTTATATATATATTTTTAATATTTTTAATACGTTTTTGTTAATGAAGAAACTATTGAAACAAGAATAGAGTTATATTATTTAATTAAAATAATAATAGATATGAATATTGAGATGTGAAAGATCTTGAAAAGAAAATGAATCTTCATATAATTATAAAGATGTAAATAATAACTTAGTGTGAATGCTTGAAGTGATATTAAATAAAAAAAATTGAGAGAAATGTTTGATATATTATATTTAATTATTCAGAGAACCTCTTTTCTTGGGAAGTAGGTAGCAGCATATCTGCATCAAGTCCAAATTCGATTTTCGTTATTACGCTATCAAATATTATTTTATAGTATTCTACGATGACGGCTACATCCATTTTTTAATGTTGTTAGTAATACCATCAACATAGTTAAAAGCTAAAAACATTGGTTACAAGTGATGAGTCAGCGTTAAATCTGAAAAATACTTTGACTTAATGGGGCGAATTCTTTTAAACCAAGTAATTACATTTTATAAACGCTAAGACTCTAGCTGTTAAATTTAAAAAATACTTTGGCATAGTGGCGTTGGTAGATTTCTTTCAACCAATTTCGATGGATTTTACGTGAGATAGAGTCAAGGGTTTGTGTTGGCGTTTTTTTTTTTTAAAAAAAACTATTAAATATGATGTCTAGCCATGTTTGAAAAGGATAAATGGTTACAATTTCTTATACTTATACTTTCACATAGTTATAACTTTTTACATTTAATGATCAAACCTTCTAAATAAACTACTTTTTAAAAATAATAAAATATAACTAGAATGTCCGTATATATAGAGTGAATATAAGAGGCCTATCCATCATGAATATCTTTGATGGATAACAGAAGACTATATGCTCTTATAGTTTTATTTAACTGACAATGATTATCGCTGACAATAACTAAAATTGGACAAAACTTAATCCAAAATCTTCCATAAAATTAGTCGGTAATATGTCAGCGATTACCTAAGGCTGTTAAAAATTAGTTTTAGTTTTTTTTTTAAAGGATTTTCTCCTACCCATCGGCCATATGTTGGTTATCGCCAAAAAGGCATAATTTAAAGAACTTACTTATTTATTTACTTATGTGTCGTAGGAGACGGATGAGTGGTGGATGATTTAAAAAGCAGTTTAATTTTTTTAGAAATTAATCTATCTATCACTAATAAGCAACTTTTTATTTTTATTTAGAAATTTACCTATCTGTCACTGATATGTCAAAGGTCATTAATGGACCTTTTTGTTGATAGTATTTTTGTCATTAAAAACCAACTTTCTAGTATCAAGTTAATAAAAAGGTTTTATTTTTTGGGATACTTAACATCTAGATGACTTTAACCTTCATTACAATCTCCAACGGAATCAAATTCATTATAACTTAAGTTAACAAACAAAGACGTAATAATGTCGTCCTTTCAATCTCTTAAAGGTACATTACAAATCAGCCAAGCATCTCTAAACAATTTTTATACACCACTTAAGATATGCATATCAACATGAGATGTACAACGCTATGTCTTGCGGCAAACGCATCATGAACCCACAGTTTTTATGGTGAGATGGAAAGAGAAATAACAAATAATATAAGTTACTTTTTCATTAGGCTTAATATCATTGTGGATCTTAATAAGTTAATAGTTATATTAGATGATAAAAAAAAATAATGTTCGTTAAAAAAATCAATTTTGTGACGACCTTTGTACATTTTGGTTTCTCCATTATACAACTAGCTTACATATATGTGTACACACGTTTAATAAATAATGTATTAATGTACATACATATGAGGTATTAAATTTTATACCTTTGTTTTTAAATCAACATTTTAAATTATATTATCTATACAACTATATAAAGCAAAACATTGGGACACTAGTGTAAATTTATAAAAAAAAAATAATTAAGACATCTAATACAACTTTTTAAGCCTTAAATACAAGTGTTCTATGCAATCATTCTTATTTTACCCCTCATTTAATTAACTTATTTTAATTATAACATTAATTAATGCATATTATTAATACATTATTTAATAATATGATATTATTTAATTCACTATATTATACATTATATTATTTATATTATATTAAATTAACAATTAAATTTATTAATAGATATTACCTTATTTAAAAACTAAACTATATAATTACTAAATACTTTTATTATTATTATTATTATTATTAAAATTATTATTATTATTATTAATTTATGAATAAGTATTATCTTATTTGAATACTTAACTGCATAATTACTAAATACTTTTATAATAGTGATTGTAATTATAATCTATATCTATATTATATATACTATTACATAAATCATTTGATTATAGCACACTTGTAAGTTTACCTAAAATTTAAGACACCTAATATAACTTTTTAAACATAATATACCAGTATTACATACAATAGTTTCTACGTTGCCTATATTTAATAATTTTCTCCCAATTAATACATTTTTTAATATATAATTATTTTAAGTATTATCTTATTTATAATATTTTAAATTAATATTAAAATACATAGATTAGTATTTATATTTTTGTAACTTAATACTATTTGATTTAAGTATTATTTTATTTAAACATTTAAGTATATAATCACTAAATATTTACATAGTTATAAAAATAATAATACTCAAATATATCAACGTTTAAGACATGTCCAAAAAGAGGCTCAATAACACCCGCCGCATCACTACATATTACAAATAGAAAAAATTATAAGTAGTGTAGATTTTTTTAATGTTACCATAATAATTTTTTTCTTCAAACAAATAAAAAATGTACTTTGTTTTTTTGACAATTTTAGATTAAACCTCTAAGATTTTTTTGAAATAACCATAATATTTTTTTCTCTCTATTTTTTTTCTAAATTGATACCTACTCATTTTGGCTTTTTAAAAATTTTATATTTAAGCTTTCGAGTTATATATCCAATTTATATTTAAACAACTAAACTTTTTTTTTAATTTTACTTAATTAAGCCTTTGAGTTATGTCAAATTTGTATTTAATCACCTGAACATTTTTTAAATTTTATATTTAAACATTTGAGTTATGTCAAATTTTATTTTAATCAATTTACAAGAGAGCTTGTTACTTATAGTAAAGTCACCGTTTACACATTCGTTATTTTTCTTCTCTGTTTTAAGTTATTTATTTTTTTATAGTATTTTTTTCTATTACATTTTTTATCAGCGTTTCGCATGTAATCTTTTTTGGATAGTTGATACAAACGTATAAATAGTCAAAATTAAATCTATTAACTTTTATAACCTCCACTGCATAGCTCGAGTTACACCCACTAGTGTGTATTATAACTAGTTTTTGAAGCTTTTTCCATTTTTAAAATGATATATGACAATTTTTCATACTCAATAAATGTATTTTTACATCTTAAAGGTAATGTGGTTCATATTCATAGTTTGTTCTTTTTTTTGTATGATTTTCTAATATTATTTTGTTTGAAAAAGATAATAGTTATTCCTTAAAATATGGTTGAAGTTATTAATTTATTATACAAATAAAAATTTCAAATATTGGTTTAAACATTGAAAATAAAAGAGATATTGTAAACGGTCAATATTGATTTAAAATTTTAGCATGTGACAAAAAGCGTCTAATAATTTGATAAGCGTCTAATTTTTTTTTCTTTTTATTATATATAGAAGATATATATTAGAGAGTAGAATAAAAGTTGTTACATTCTTAGTTATTGCTATAATAAGAGTGGAGGGGGCATTCTCACCACTCCCATCACAAAACATTATAAGCTCACCAATCAAATTTTAACATGTCATACTATACCACATTACACTACACACTCAAATTTGATAGTGTTGTTTTTGTCACACCATGACACACTACACCTCTACACCACACACACACAAAAGCAGCGATCACATCGTCACGGCGAGTACATGTTGTTAAAGTGGAATTTTGCGATGTGAAGGGAGTGGAGGCGCCAAGGCTCGCCATGGCCCCACGGCGCATACAAATTGTCAAATTGTCTAATTTATAAATAGTTGATGAATACATATAATTATAAAAGGTTAAATAATTATTATATTTTAAAACTTATACAAATTGTCTAATTTATTTCTAGAGTGGTGGGGGAGGGATTGTGCATCCCACATGAAGTGATAAAAATAATAGGAGATCTGATTTCTTTCCAGAAATAGAAACCAGTCAACAGTCAATTTATTCCCAGGATTTAGCAGCTAAACAAAATAGAAATAACAAAATATAATTTAACAAGTGCCCACCATCACTCACTCTCCTGATTTTTTTAATAATATAATGTCTAAGGAAAATAATATATCTCCAATATTATATAGCATATCGTGTCCCACGATGAGTAACACGCGTCAACCCATGGTTAGCTTGAGTGCAAATGAAGTAATCTAATATTAGTCTAGTTTATGATTCATCCTCACTCGCTCCTTAATTTATGATTACAACTTACTTTTATACAAATTTAATTTTCTAAAGTTTTTGATGAGGATGTCCAATGTGTACTAATTAGAGCATCAGCAACGCCAGTGACAGAGTTTGAATAAATATATACAGGGGGTGAAAGTTACAGGACCCATAATTTTTCTTCAAATCACTTTATTAGAGAAAGAGGTGTTCTAGACGAGTAGTAGTTGGGTAGGGGTGATGTACGTGAACGGGTGCTTGACCTCCTCTATTGTTGCGGCTTTTAACCCGACCATGTGTTCCTTGCTTACGAGGAATTACCACACGTCAGCGCTAGTTCAAGTCCTAAGAAGCTGTCATGTCCCGATCAACGTTTAGTGTTCAAAGAATATACCTCTCAATTCGCGCAATCGACACGTAGAGCATGTTAGCTGGGCCTACTAGAATTTCTGTGAGGGAATATCCTCAAATGCTACCAACATGTTTATAAATAGGCATGCTTCAAATACATGCAGAAAAACAGCTTCATTCGAACCGTCTACAGAACATGCAAACATTTAATAATTAACGGTCTTTTGCTTACGTCACTGTTTGCGTCACCACATCTTTGACTCAAGTAGATTCTTGATGACGTGGAAAGAGAATTACCTTTATTCCTATTTATATATTGACTCATGTCCACATAGGCTAATGCAATCGTCAATGTATGCATCACCCACAACTCTTAACTGTTCATATTTAAACGATATAAGGTTAAAAAATGAAGATGAGTTTGTTGTTGATTCGTTAAGTCTCGATATAACAGTATAGGATGGATAACCTTGTACCTACACGTGGCATGTCTAGGACCATGTTTTTAGTATATATACTAGTTAGTGAAATATGTGGTGCAATAACACATGGTACATGACTATACTTGAGTTTCTAGAGGAGGTTAAATGCATCTTCACTTCATAAAAGAAAAGATTTTTGCTTTTATATTACGGTTTTATATTAGATAGTGTTCGATGTTTATCGGTATGAAAACTTGAAAGGATAGAAGGCAACAAATAAAATTAAAAAGAGAATATACTTTAACACAACCTTTTTTTAGCGTTCGATTGAATAAACCTGTCATATATTGTTGGCATACAATTTCATATCAAGATTGGCTAATATAGAGATTTAAGTGCTAGTAGCGGAGAAAACTAAAAAAAGTTAGTGATGATGTATTAACGACTCGAATGGCCAATTTATGTTGGATTCATGAAAAAGTTAGAGTAAATAACTCTTTAGAAGTGTAAATGGAATTTTTCGATAATTAATATAATAGCATTTACAAGTATTGCGTGTACAGTTTCAACCTCTTATTGACATATTTTGTGGGTTTTTTTGTGTTCTATTAAGTTATTTCTTCTGATTTATTATAAATTAGATAATCTCAAGTGCTTATATTTTCTCTCTTCTATACGAGTGATTAAATGTAGGATGGGCATTGCAGAAAGTGATACCATGATCTTATAAATCTGATAGACGTATTAACAAGCTAACAAGATTTGAGTGTTCTTTAGCACAAAGTTAAACAAAGTGTTAGTTGTTGATGAGGAGAATAGAAAGTCACTTTCAAAGATTAAAGAGAGTGTTGTCATTCTTTTTTATCACAAATAACAATTGTGAAAAACAATGCAACTGAAAAACATCAGAAGCTCTTTTTGCCTCATGAGATGATCAGAAAATTAATTGAACATTTCAGTCTTCATGTAAACAACTGAAACATTCTAGTTTATATACTACAGAAACATAAGTTTGTATAAACAAATTTGATTGCATCCTTACTTTTTATAGCTTTTTTAGACTGAAAACTGATATATACGACGCCCTACACAAGCGCCCCACATAAGTTCATTTTCTCATACAAATATTATCCGCTGATACGTCGTAAGCTAGCGGAACCCCACGTTAGATATACATCTAAAAGTGGAGGTTGATATGAATAGTGTCATTGTCACGTGACAATGTTCAACTGTTAATTTTTTATATTAATTATTTTCATTCTGTAGTTATATTTTCTTAGGCTACAAAACTTAGCTTAATGGTTTGCACGTTTCCACCTTCATTTGCGCCATGCGGACGGTTTGAATCTCGCGCTCCACCTCCTCTAGTTCTTGCAAAACTACCATTAATCAAAACCTTAGTCGGAGCAGTTAAATTGGTTTGAAAAAGTAATTACATTAGTAGTTGCACTAATCAAAAACTATCATTTTTGTATGTCTACTTTTTCTTCTTACGTGATAAATAGGTGTTTAACTTTTTGCAAATTTCTAACTTAGTTCTTTGTTATTAGGTCACTGGCAATTGTCTTGTTTTCTGCTTTTTTTCTCGAGTGACACGTCAGCGCCATATAAGTTGTTCTTATTTGCCTTGGTTTTTCACCGTTTTATGGAGTGTTGTCCTAATTTTTCTCCGTTCTCACGTTTATTTCAATTTAGCTTTTTTTTTATTTGTATTTACATTTCATTTTTTAATAATTAAATTAAATATAATAGAAAAATAAAGTACACTTTCATTAATTTAAAAATACATCATAGAAAAAAAATATATAATCTAGAAAAATAAAAAAAAAAATACATCATAAAAGATACCAAAGGTCTGCTTGGTTCGATTAATACAAATGCTTGATATGATCCAATCAAAAATTATTATACCTGAAAGTATATTATATTCTACAAAATTATTGTTTAGAGGATCTTACATGCAAGCTGTAGATATCGTCGCACAATCACTTATTAAAATCATATTGTGTAAGAAAATATACGCGTACATGATTTTACTTATTTTTCAGAATGCACTTGTTTTGCGAGTCGTTAAAGTTTATGTCATTTACCTTTTAGGGCCCCAAAAGCCCATTCAATGCTCTTTCTTGCGGCTTACTGCGCTCTCTTAAATCGTTATCATTTAAGAACGTTTTCTGGTGTGCACGATAACGTTTTAACTATCATTTTCCGGTTTGAATATATCCCATCAGCTAAATAGTATCAAGATTTATATTCAACACCGGTTACCACAAACAGACACTTCGAGGTGGTTCTACTAATAACATCATTAAACAAATGTGACTAGTCAAATACGTTGATGTCGTTGTTAGCTCGGGGAGTCCCAAAAAATGCATGCCAAATCCATAAATCCACAGAAGCCATCGCTTCAAGCATTATCTTTGGATGCTTGTGATCGCCCTTCATTTTGCACTCGCTAATCGATTCAAAATTTTCTAAACCCAATGCGTACAAGCTAAGCTCCCCAACATCCCTAGAAAACCATGATGTTGCTCATGTGTGGCATATAAATATTATACGCTGTTGTAAGTTGATCTATGAAGGTATTTCCTCCGAATACAAAGTAAAAACACACCAGTCACCATCACAAAAGTGTTTAACATATGTTTCAAGAGAAAACAGCAGCTAACAGCGTCAAAGTCTATGAGCACAAGCAAACGATGGCCATTGGAGTCCACATGAAGATTAGCTTCAAAGTCCAAAGTAAATAAGTCAACTCGTTCCTATGATTCGGCAGAGGAAACAATCGTTACACGTATGTGTATGACGTAATAACTGGCCAGGAATATTTACTTGCATAATATATTTAATTTGTATGGCAAAAATTACATATATATGGTTTAATTACTTTTTGAAATTTTACATCAGTTGACATGTTACATTAGCAAGTGTACGTGATGGAAGTCAATTTAATAAATAACGTGAAATTAATTAAACCTTATAAATAAAATAGTACATATTTCTATTTGGTACGATGAACTATCACACGTCAGTAGTTTGAGCCCACATCTTGTGTATTGGAAGGCCCCGACATAAATCCGATCTTGTGTATGGGCTGAAGAAATTAATATTAATATTACTATATAATATGATAAACAAGTTACTTTAATACCTTTTCAGAGGTGTATCATACCATTTTACTTACCTATAACTAGTACAAGAAACAACAGAAAACCACCTGATTTAGTCAAGAAATAGTTTGGCTCATTCGGATTACCCGCTGCGAGATAAATGCGATGAAAATTGCAACACGTGAAATCTGAAAACGATGGACGAGATCCGTCTCAAAATCAGTTGTCGCTAGTATGGTGAGTATTTGAAATCATAACCATCTAAAATTCTCGATAAACTAAAACAAAAACTGTACATATTTTTTAAGGGGAAGTAAGTATTTCTAACATAAAGTTAAAAACACATCATTCACAAATCACAATGTTATGGATCAGGAAATTAGAAATTTAATATTTCTCCCATCACTAGCTAATCAAGTTTACTAAAAATGGGTGTTTGGGACTCAAATATTTTATTCAATATGGTACTTGTTCAACGGAATTTTCTGTTTGTTTAACCGTAAACCGCCTCAATCCAAACAATATGGTGCCCTTTGGACTTCTCCAGGGTACACAGCTAGCATACCCTTTCAGCATCCCCATTGTCTTGTGAATTAGATACATACAAGATACAAACAGTAGCAGGTGTGGGCCCACAATTCATGATGACGTGGAACGTGAACTCCCCTGTCGTTTAAAACAACCATTCTCATACTAAATCGTATGGAGGGCCAAATTGTGTTTAGAAAACAAGAATTGTATATATATATATATATGGATTCTAATTTTATGAATGAAACATGTTACTTTAGAGACCAATACAAAGGCAGATTTGGATGGTTGTTCAGATTCTAGTAAAAGCACTGCTAGGTATGCCTTCAATCTCTCAGCTGAAAAAGAGAGTTGCTGTTTTGTCGTTCGACTGCATGGTAAAATCCAGTAGAAAGATGATCCTGTTAAAGAACATTCTTGGAATCAGACAAGAAACAAAAGCAATGTTCTTTATCGTGACAATCAAACTGCCCATGGTAAGACGACATAATATATGATCATCTAGAGACTAGATGATGATGATTTTGTTGAAATTTGAAATTAACATATGACGGCATAATTTTAATGTGCTAACTTGAAGTCTTATCATACAGAGCATATACTTTATCGACAGAATCAACTAGGGATGCCTAGGTGATGATGATTTTGATGTGCTAACTTGAAAGTGGCTGTCACACATTGGATTCCTATCATAATAGTCTTAACAATTAGAGATGCTATTGAACATATTTCAAAAAATAATTACTTTACCTTGAGATTCATCTAATGGCTGTGTCGGCTCTGCCTCTGGTCATCTTCTCCAAACACACGTCACAATTCCCTTGATGGAAATGTTGCAGATATAATTATCTTGAAATGAATAAATTTTCACAGGAAATATTTCAAAAAGAATAATTACTCAACCATGAGGTTCATCTAATGACTGTGTTGGCTCTGTCTCTGATTCTACAACATACGTCGCAATTCTCTGCATGAAAAAGTTTGTACATATAATTATATTGTAATATAAATATACTTTTAACAGGATATATGACCTATTAAAGGACCTACAAAAGTTTATGGTGACGTAATATCCCTTATACCAGAGGATCCAACAGAGTGTACAAGTAGGCAAGTTAAGAAATTAGTGATAAAACAGACATAAAAGACCAGCCCTTTCAACCTGTGCAGATGATTGACAGATGATATTTTATTGTGAGCAACCTCAACTTGTGCAGTATTATAACATGAGACTGCGACCAAGTGTAGATTAAAGTACGTACAAATGATTGCAATGTGGCCTTTTCAACTTTTCTAGGGTCAGCCCGCCCTTTCAACCTGTCAAAAAACAATTCATATACTATGATTAGATACACATAGAAAAATCAAAGTTGATGATTCTGTGATGAAATAGTTTAATTAAGGTGTCATGACTCATGAGCAAAAACAAAATCAGATGACGAATCTACATGTGCCTTGAGACGAAAAACAACTAGGATCTAACTCTGCATGATGACATGGACAGAATAACCATCTGAATCTTAAGATCACTCCATTGTTGTCATAATAAAATCATATTATTTTTTTATAAACTCGTTTATAACTGGATTGTGAGTTCTCTCTTTAATATCTCATCATGAGTGGTAGATGTTGGCCCCTGGTTTCTCTGGGCAATGAGCAAGATCAGATGCCGATTTTACAAAAATAGAGCAAAATTTTGGGGTGAGACTGGATCAAACAAGAATCATAATAAAAAACCAAGAATAAGCTATTGCTTTCATACTCTATGAATACTCTCAATCTAGATGTTTGGAAACTATGCACTACCTCAATGTTTACACAAAAGATTTAGGTTATGTAGAATGTTTTCCTCATTTCGGGCAAGTCTTAGTAAGTTCTATACAGATTGCTGATAAATCTAGAGTCTACTGGAAGATTTTAAAATCCTTTTGAGATATTTGTAGAGTGGATGTGACTGTTTCGTGATTTGTGATCCATAAGATCCTATTGGCTTTAGCATCAAATTCTTGTTAAGAGTGTGTGATATCAGATCTCTCAAAAGTCCACTTATGACTTAACTCACAACCTAAATATAGACCTGCTATGAGGCAAAGATTCGATTGTTCAGTATGATCTTAAACTTTAACTAAAGTACTTAAACTTTGTAGTATTAAGTGTAAAAGATATAACTTTTGACATACCAGCACATGGTCAATGTAACATATACTCCGAAGATTCATCTTGCTCACCCAAAGGATCTGACTTACGCAAGATTAGAAAAACCTCCATTGAACTAAAGTGCAACAAACATAGTGGAATATTTCACGCTCAGTGTGGCTTACACATGGAAGTATATTTGCTAACTTTGTGGTAAATGTGAATGTTCCAAAGCTTTTGCTTAGTGAAATCTGCTTTGTTGACCCAACTTATACAAATGTGGCCGATTACTAATATTTCCTATAATTTAGTAATCAAATACATGAGTTTAACCTAGCAAAGCATCCCTGCAGAGTACTGCACAATCCAAGTAACCATTGGTCAATTGTAAAACAATCCAGATGAGAGAATTTTTAAATAATTTTTATATAATCATGAGTCAATTGTAAAACAATCACGATGAGAGATTTTTTATCCTTTTTTGCCAGTTTCCAAGGGACGCTCCATGGCATCATATAGGGCTTAATGAGTCCACTACAAAATTAATGTGTTAAAAAAACATTGACCATCATTTTTAAAAACAGCACAATATAGTAGGACTTCTCTTAAAACCTTTGGTTGGATCTCTGGAAGGAGTCAAAAAAGAAACATTCGTACAATATACTTTTTGTGACAATCAAAGTGCAAATGGTAAGATGACATATTCAATTGAGACAATTTTTTACCATAGATTGACTAAGAATCGTGCCGAAATGTTAACAAGGGTCTCTAAGAAGAAGGTGAAGTTTGACATGACTTCAACTAACATTAGACTCAACGAGGGAAACCTAGATTATGAAGCTTTTGATGTGCTAACTTGAAAGCAGAACTCATTGGTTAAGGTTGATGAGCCAGCTAATCTACTATATCAATCTTGCACTTAGAGATGGTAATGAACATATTTAAAAAAGAGTAACATAACCTTCAGGTTCATCTAATTGTTTTGTTGGCTCTATCTCTAACCATCACTCTTCCACATCTTATCTGAGAGTTTTAAACAGTAGCACCCCAAACAAACAATTTCCATCCTGATTATCAGTATGAGAAAGTATGACATAATTATCCTATAATAAACGTACTTTCATAAAAACTTTGAATTATTAAAAGACTTACATGAAATCTTGTGAGGTAGTATGCATTATACTAGAGGACCTACTAGAGTGTACAAGTAGGCTTATCAGAATATTGGTGGGAAACTAAACTCAAAAAGACCGCCGCAAAACATGCAAGCGACAAAAAGAGAACTAGTTAACCTATCTATAAACCGACCAGGTGCTTTTTGTTTGAAAGCAACCTCAACTTGTGCAGTATTATAACCTGAAACTGTGACGTGCTCCCGGTTAGAGTATTTATGAAATGATTGCAATGGTGCCCTTTCAACTTCTCCATGGTCAGCATAGCCTTTTCAACACTCAAAAACATTTCATATACTATGATTAGATACACATAAAAAAATCAAAGTTGATGATTCTGTCATGATATATTTTGATTGCATTGTTTTGAGCTAAAGGCCTAAAACAAGATCACATGGCAAGTCTAATTATGTGTTGAGACAAAAGACAACTAGCACCTACACGTATGATGACATGGAGTGAAAAACTATCTGAATTTTAAGTTCCCTCTGATATTCTCATATTTAAATCAAAAGAGAGAGAAAAAAAAAAGGTTGAGCTCCCATATTATTTTCATTGTCAGTGCAGCCTCACAGGTGATTGGCATTTTCTCTTGGTTGCCAACTCAAGATGGTAGCATAACTAGTTGCCAAGTTTAAGGAAGAAAATAGCTCTTAAACGTTAATCACATATATTATCAACGATGAGAGTTTTCTTATATCTGGTGTCAAATAGGGCTTTACAAGTCTTTAGTCCACTACAACTGACATGCATTAGTTAATGTATTATCGTTACATTTTTACAGATAACACAATAAGCTAGAACATCTCATATATGGTGTTGAAATGGTCCAAGAGAGTTTGTTCATGGAAAGACTTTGAATTTAGTGAGTTATATATCGTCCACCATAGAAATAGTAATGCATTTTGGGGCATCGTTGTTTGAAACTTTCGATAAATAAGCTGGGAAGCATTGCAATGGTTTGTAAAAATTATTTGTTGGCAATAAGTACTTAAGTGGTTCATTGTATAAGTTGATATGCATTTTAACTAGATTTGTTAATTAATAAACCTCGTCACCAGCTTACTCTAGCTTAGGTAGCTTCAGTGATTTTGAAAGATGGCTTTCACTTGTAAAGAGTGAAATGAAAAATGCCAGAAGAAAAGTGAGCTAGGACAAAATATTTGGACCACACTAAATCACAATGCAAATTCTTTGTACTTATACTAATTATATATTATCATTCAGAATTGCATTGTTTTTTCTTTGAGTTGTTTTTTTTCTTGTTATTAAAGCTTCTGCGCACGATAAACTGGAAAGAATTGGTAAGAGTTTAATAACCTATTCGCCTCCTCTATATTTTGACAAACTAAGACTCATAGCTAGGTGTTACATTTATTATAACACTCTATGCTAAGACTAAGAAGGCACTCTTACTAAGAAGATAGTTCTGATCAAAGTTCAGTTCATATGTAAAGTTTACTAGGTTGATGCTGTTGCTTGCATGGTAAAGCAAACATATGACCTAATTTTCTGTCACGAATCAGTAGGTAAAAGCAATGTAGAATCTTAAAAAGCTTTTATTTTTTTTTGGTTTTTCCATTTTTTCATTTTAAATACATCCAAAATAAAATAAATCAAAAGCAAATCAAACTATAATTCACAACATTACCTAAACTGTTACTAAATCATAAAATTTACAAATAGATGCAGCAAATCAAACCTCACCATTTTTCACTCCTTGATGTTATTCACATCCTTTACTAACGCATCATGAGCTTCAAGAATCAATACATGCACATCTTGGGTTAAAGTAAACATTAGTTTATGTTTTAAAAATATGAGGCAAGATAAATGAAGAACAAGGAGCCAAGAACAAATATCCTTGACCTTGCATTTAACATTTCAAAGTGACAGATTTTTGAACTTTAGTCAGATTAGATTGTATCAATGCTCATTCTCTCTGGAATTACATACATAATAAAATAAAAAAACAGGAGCACATAAAGGTATCATAATCTATTATTTTGGTTCACTATTTTTACATGAATGAAAGCTGTTAGCCCAGAATCAAAAAACAGAAAAATAAAAATAAAAAATCAAAAAAAGCAGCACATGTTAAGCAAACTAGTTTGACTCTAGAATTTTACTGACATGAAAAGCTTGCAGATTACAATAAACCATACCCCTATAATATAATCATCGGACCCTTAATCACCAAGAAAAAACTAAGATTTTAGAAAACTTTCTACCAAAATGAAAAAAAATCAAACTCTTTTCCTAAAATATGACACTGTACTAAAAATTAAAACAGAACCATATTAATAAACCTAACAATTGACTCAACAAAACCAAAAACTTGGGAATAAATTTTGGCCCGTTCAACTAACCCAAATCGGCCCATTTACTTACTAACCCCCAATTAGCAACCAAACTTATGTGAATCAACAACGATAGAGACCAACACTCACCCCCCCCCCCCCCCAAAAAAAATCTTTGTTTGTTTGCATTCCACCTACACAGTTGTTTGCATTCCACCTACACAGTAGTTTTGGTCCATTATCATCTGGAACAATGTGAGCAACTTCCTTCTTATCTTCCACTTGGTGCACTCATACACGAAGTGACCAAATTCACCACATTTAAAACACCTGAACTTGCCTTTATCTATGTTTCCTCAACCTGTACCTCCTCCATGTCCTCTTTATCTTCTACCAAAGCCTCTTCCTCTACCACGACTTTGATCACCACGTCATTTTCCATAGTGCTAACTTTCAAGATCTTCAGCTTTTGGACTTGCCATCACAAGTTAACCTTGATCACTCTCTTCCAATTCATCAAGGCTTTTAAGACGTTCTTCATATGCCTTAATCATTCCCCCTGCTTCAAAAGTCATCTTGTCAACTTCTGAATATTGCTCGATAGAGACTACGATTGGTAGGAACTACTTTAGAACCGAGTTAAGTAACTTCCTTACAATCATCTCGTCTTTAAGATTAGAACCAAGACTTCTAACCTTTGCTCTCATGCTGCGTAACTTACCTACAAACTCATTCACAATTTCGTTCTCTTTCATCTTCAATGCCTCTAGATCGTTCCTCAAGCAGATAAACTTGCTTTCTAAAGTCGATCTACTCCTAAGTACCAAACCTTGATTAAATCTCGTACTTCTTTTGCACTCAGGTATTGTGCAGCTTGCATCACGAGATCTTCTGAAAATGCTTGAAATATCATTGCTTTTGTTATAGCAACCTTCTTAGCATCTTCTACTATTGTGTCAACCACTTCGCAAAAATCATATGCCTTTAAGATTTGATCCATCAAAAACTCCTCACCTGGTGTACTTTGATTCAGACAGTTTTAGGCATTGAAGTGACACGTTTCCTTGCTCACGGATTGGTATCAATGCTTTCTTTGAGTCATCTTCATGCTTTTTTGCTTGCCTTTCTTTCTTGGTTGACTTGCTATCTCTCTCTTTCTACCTTTCTTCTTTCTTTCTTTTTGAATTCTTTCTTTTTTTTTCTCTATTTCTTTCTTCTTTCTTCTACGTTCTTGCTTACTTTCTTGCATTCTTACTTACTAGCTCTTACTCTTTCACATGAATTCAAAGATTTTGAACCCGACTTACTTCTGCTGATTTAGTCCGCTCGCCAGAAACAATAAACTTCCTTGATTTCATGTTTTTGCTTTTGGCCAAAAAACAACACCACCGAAAAACTTTGATTACCTATGACACAAACCGAGATTGCTTCTCCTTCTCTGGTAACAAGCCTGAGGCTCTGATACCAATTGAAGGCTACCAAAACCAAAAAACAAAAAATTTTAACACAATAGATGTTAAGCAAAATTGCTTGACTCTAGAACTTTATTGATATGAAAAGCTTCCAGATTACAATAAACCATACCAATATAAATAATCATCGGACCCGTAATCACCAAGAAAATACTAAGATTTTAGGGAATTCTTTACCAAAATAAAAAACACTCTTTTCCAAAAATATGACACCATACTAAAAATCAAAACAATACCATATTATTAAACCTAACAACTGACTCAAAGAAACCAAAAAACATGCACATAAACTTCAGCCCATTCTACTAACCCAAATCAACTCATTTACTTACCATCCCACAATTAGCAACCAAAATTATGTGAACCAACATAGATTAAGACCAGAAATGAGAAATGTAGTACTTGACTCAAGACATTGTTTAAAAAACTGTGCAAGTACCGACCAGTAAATTAGCGATTATATTAATGACAACGAAAGGATCCCAAACACCACCAACATATGTATAATTCCATTTGAGTTAAAATATAAATGCAAGTGTTAATTCAGATGAAAATCAGCAGAAGTGCTAAAACACACTAAATCAATTTATTCTCAAAAAAAAGCAATCAACATAAACTGGAGTGCATAACCAGTTATTAACAGTTTAACACATTCTATATCAGATTAATTTTATTCACAATATGAGAGCATAAACAATTTCATAAACAGCAGCTATTAGTATTATTGAAAAGATGGCAATGCGATGTCTAAAGTCTAAACTAGAATAAAACACCGCACTTGCCTATATATCATGGAGCTTGTTGCCTACTTTCTAGCATCTCAACAATTAAGAATCACTATAGTCTATAGTTAAGTACCTTAAATAAGATATGGTAGTTATGGTGGTTTTGCTCAACATTAGAAGGGCATTACTGACCAGACATAAGTTAAGGGTTTATTTGACTTTCGATGTAACTGGGCTGTTTTGGGTTAAATATAGCTTATAATGGATCTAACTAGGCAACTAAAAGTTAAAGAAGTTTTGAACGCGCCAGAATGGGCCAAAAGAAACAGTTTTTTTTTACATCAAGCTAAACACCAAACCACCATCGATGAATGTGGTTGGATCCAACTATTTTATTATTGTATTTGAACATAAAACCTCACCGTCACTCCTTGGTGTTCTTCATATTTTAAACTAACATGTCATGAGCCTCAATAATCCATGAATGAGCATCATGGGTTTCATGAAAAAGTAAACAACGCATAATAAAAAGTAAATAAAATAGAAAAAATAAGAGTGCATAAAGGTATCATAATCTATGATTTTGGTTAACTAATTCCACATGAAAGATGTAATATTGGCCCAAGACATAATTTCAAAAAATGTGCGAGTGCTAACCAGTTAATAAGCGATTATATTAGTGACGTACAAAAGAAGCCCAGCCACTACCAACATATATATAATTTCCAATCCAGTAGGACTAAATACAGATGAGCTGGTCAATTCGGTTAGAAATCAGCAGAAGTGCTACAACAAACTAAATCATTATATTCTAAGAAAACTAGAAAAGCAACCAACATAAACTGGAAGTGCATGACAGTTATTAACACATTCAATGTCAGATTAATTTAATTCACAATATCATAACATAAGCAATTTCATAAACAGCAGCTATTAGTATTATTACAAATATGGCAATGAGATGTCTAAACTAGAATAAAACAAAGCATTTGTGTCTATATATACAAAAAAGAAAAACCAGAGAACCGATCGTATAAAACAAATGCAAACCATCTCCAGTTTCCATCTAAAATTAATGAAAATGCAGCTCAGATTGATAACATAGTAGGTCATATAATAGACATCACAAAAGTGGTTGCTTTTATCAACAAAACTACAACCAATGCAATAGTGAATACTAATACTATAGCCAAGGGGCAATCCTGTACACAAGGCTTGAACCCATGATCTCTAAGTCATGGGTTCCGGGAGCGTCGGGCCACTATCGGCTTGATGTACGCATTCTTGCCTTACCATTGCTAGAAGGTCCGCCCCTAGAACACAGATACTACGATGATAAAATAGTTTCAAACAGTTTAGAGCAGTGCGAGAAGCTTCCAACACATTTGACTCCTTCAATGTAGTGAAACATTTATATCTACTAAAAATTTGCTCATTTTAACAAAAACCTAAATCTTGTTGTAAAGCTACCCTAAACAGATCACCACCAAGGAGGATGCTAAAAGTACTATCAATTTAAATGGGGAAAATCATTCAAATTAAAGCCCAGGGCATAAACATAAAACATTTCTAAAATATCTTGATGTATAAGACGCGTATGTTCTTATCAGCAACCGTTTCCAAAAAAGGACACATCTACAGTTCAATGTAGGAAATATTAAAGCAAATAGGGCACCAAATAGCTAGATGATGTGCTTACCCAAAATGATGTGAAATAGGAACAACGGCCTTCCAATTGAAGCGACGATGGTAGGTGGTTCGAGCGATTGGAGTCGAGCGGTGGGTGGTTCGGCGGCCAATTAGCCGCGATTCATCGGTGGCGCAGCGCTGGTTCGAAGGCGGTTTCGGAGAACGGTCGATAGAGGGTCGATTTGAGGGGAGATGCTTCCAACTGATTAGGGAGGGAGATGTAACAAATTAAAATTAAAATTTATATATTAATATTTAGCTTGTGTCTAAAGCCGTTTCATTCTCCACAGTTCACTTTGAAGGAGGTGTGAGACAACTTAATTAAAATAAGAGAAAATTATATAAATAGTTTACTTGATTTGATCAGATTGTATTATTGATATTTATATTTTTAAAAGGTAAATTGAATTTTAATAATCCAAACTATCAATTATTGGCCGATAATAATCCATACTATTAATTTGGCCGGTAAAACTCCCAACTTTCACTTTTATAACCAACAACAGTCCCAGTAACATAATTTTTCATTTTTTTACGCTCAATTAGCTTGTATGTTTTTTTATTTCGTTCATAATTATTGTTGCGAACCGAATCGAGTCCAAATCAAACATAAAAAATTAAAATTTATGTCATTGGGACTGTTGTTGGTAATAAAAGTGAAAGTTGGGACTGTTACCGGCCAAATTGATAGTATGGATTATTATCGGCCAATATGTAATAGTTTGGATTATTGAAATTCAATTTGCCTTTTTAAAATTATAAAGTTAGTTCAAAATTTTATATAGTCATTACAAATTTAAACCTTAAATTTTACAAAAGTACACGGTTAGTCCAAACTTTTATGTTGGCGTTGCATTTTTGTTTTTTTAAATTAAATTTAAAAGTTAGTTTAAATTTTATAAAATGCATAAAAAATGAAGATTAATTATGCGGATCATCCCTGGGGTTTGCTTAAATTTCACCTTTCGCCCTTGGGATTGAAAAATTACAAATTCAATCCTAAGATTTGAAAAAACGTAACAATTTTCGTCCCTGAGTCTAAACATGCAATGATTATACAAAAGTTTGGAACATTTCTATAATTTTTAAAGTTTGAAAACCAAACACACAATTTGATTAAACCACATGGATCATTTATGCAATTTTTTCTTAAAATATTTTTATTCAAATAAAAACGTAACTAAAACAGACAGATGACAGCATCACATTCTTAATCGGATCGAATAGTGAACCAGACGTCTTGCTGGTCCGCTTGTTGGACTGTTTCGACCAGTTGGACAGTATATAAGAACCGGATAAATTTATATTTATTTTAATAAATAGATATAAAAAAATATTGAAAAATTAAATAATATATATAGAAAACTAGTTCAACAAGTCCGACCCCTGGTTCAACCTATCCGACAGCCGATTCGACTTCTACGACCACCAATTCAACTTTAAAATGGTTTTAAGCACCGAAACGGGCCACATTGGAGTGCATTTCCCGGTGCAACAGGTTGGACCGCCCAGTCTATTTTGGTTTTTAAAACAATGCATCATATTTTTCTGCTTCTCTCTCTTATTAAATAATTACATTAATTACTAACAATATTATTTATTTTTTTTAGATTACAAATAATTTTTAATAAATCAAGAAAGATATCTATTTTGTTAATGTTATTTTTATGGAAACAAATTTTTATTAAATAAAAAAAATTTAAACATCAAACTTTTTTTAAAATACAAAATAATTTATAGTTAGTGTTTTTAAAAAGTAAAATTTTTATGAAACTAAAATAGTTAAGGTTTACAAGGGTGTCAACATCTCTGCTCGTACTCTGCAGACAGCCCACGGACTAGTTGGAGAACAAGTCTCTTTTCAGTTACAGGGGTGTCAACATCTCCTAGTTGATCAGCAAGTTCTTTTAATCTTCGACAATAAGTTTCAAGACTTGGCATGGACTTTAGGGTGAGATTTGTGAATCATGCTCAAGAGTTGTTGCACGATATCCCTTATTTATTGTAGAAAATGCTTTTAATTCTCGTCCATGCTTCGCAAGCAGCGGATTCAGATTCGAGTACCCGAACCAACAAGTCGTCTGATAAAGCTTCATAAATCCATTACAATACAATGACATCTATTTCACTCCATGACTCAAACACCAAATCAGTTTTTGTGGGTGATGTTGTACCGTCAATGTGCTAAAGCACTTTGTATCCACGAGCATGAAGATGTAACAATTCAGCCCACGAAGAGTAGGTCACTTTGGTGCCATCTAGTACACGAACTTTATTCTGTATGTTTGTCATTGTATAAACCGGGTGGAGCGGTTTAGACTTGTTTTTATTAAGGTTTTCTATCATCGGAAAAAAAAGAAGAGAAAGGACCATAGTCCAGCTTCAGGCACGGAAAAGCAACAATGGTGAGCTAGAGAAACCCTAGCTCTGATACAATGCTATTATGGAGTAATTGTCTGTCTTTATTCATAAATACCAAACAAATATATACGCCCAAAAACATAACTGACTAGGAGCAATCTTAGGAGAATTATAGGCTACAGTTAATACAAAATATAATTGCTATAAATACATATCACAATCGTAATAATCTCGGTGGTTAATACATACTTTGATGGTACTCTACCGACTCTACCTATACCTCCTAAACTTAATAATTGCATATGTTTAACTGACACCAACATAGACTAATGATTAAATTACTATTTTTAATAAAACCAACCCATCACCGGTTTGGTTTCGTGGTTGGCTTTTTAGAAAAGTTAAATGTTCATCAATCGGTAATATTTATAAAATAATTTGTATCTATTTAATGGTTTGTCTAGTTTCTTACGAAAATATCAAGAATCAAAACAATTTAGAAGTAGAAAGTAATCTTTGACATCAAAAATGAATATCCTTTAGGTTTTCATGATCATACATGCGAAGATCTTACTTGTATAATTTGTTTTTGGTTCATAATATCTCTTATTTGGTTGCATTCGAAATGCTTAAACTTTCAACTCAAAAAGCCTAAACCCTGAAACCAAAAGGAAATCAAATCATTAGTATCGCTTTGGTTTGATTCAAATTTAATGGTAAAAAGTTTGGTTTTTATTTTTTTATTTACAATATTAAAAAATAGTTATAATTTGCTTACAGTTCGGCCTAAAATCTGTCCAAACCACATCATGAACGCCCCAAATATCGTATGCATATAACTTATATCTCATAGGGATAAAATAGGAACTTGTGCCATTAATTCTTTTGGAACCATGCTTTACGATATGCTAGAATTGTGGATATAATATTGTTTCAAGTCCAATTAACCTTTTAATAGTTTGTTGAAACAGTAGAGTGATCTATTCAAGTTTTCAAAACATCACCAAATCTCAATATAAAAATATAACACATCAAATTGTGATTTCAGTCTACACTTGATTTGCTACAATTTCTAATGTAATTGATCAAGCTTATCCAATTTAATATATACTAATTAGCAACTTAAGGTTGCGTTGATTGTTGTATCATGCGTATTTAAGGTTGTATGCATCTTTTTTTTCTTTCTTTCTTTTATTTTTTATTTCAAAACCGATACTTATACATCTATTACAGTTTAACCATTATAATTTTACACTTTTAACTTTAGTCCCTTATACTTTTCATTTTGTATAATTTTTTTGTTTTACATTTCGGTCTAAATTTTGAGAGTTAGCAAATCATAACGTGCATGTGTGCTTCAACGTTGTTACGCCTATTTTTTCTCGTTTAATGGTCCGTCACAACGTGCGGGTCCTAGATCGACTTAGTTATTATTTTTAATATTTTACGTTTCACGTTCATAGTTCAACATTTTTACATATATTTTCCGTTCAGTATTATTTTTTTCTTTCTTGTCTTTTTAATACCAGCTTTTCCGGTGTTAGCTATCATTGCTGGTGATGTGACATTGGTGTTACTTGAAATGGTTTTACGTCAACTTCGTAACGCCGGGACTGAATATTGGTACCATCTAAATTTTACAAAATGCCCAAGGTGTATATTTGATTAAACAAATTTTAAATATAGGGTGTTAAGAAGACATACAGTAGGTCCCCTTAAATAGAAAATAAAAATCATATTACTATAACATTATACTATCACTAAAAAGGTAATGTCGGTGGTCAATCATAGGCCACCACACCTTTCCAGTAGTTGTTATATATTATTTTGATGAGATCCACAACATAAATCATGCGTTGGTTCAGCGGTGTTCCATTTTTATCCGTTAGAAAAATCCTGGGGTTCGATTCCCCACTAATCCATGTGCTATGCCTTAATTTTCAACTTGCTGCTTCCTTTTCTTTCTTTCTTTTACCTATTGCTTTTTTCTTTTCCATATTTTATTTTAGTTTCTCTGGTTTTAATTTTGTCTTTTAATTTTACTTTTTCTTTTTAAATCACATGCCACTTTTATTTTTGTATGTAGACTTTCAAGTATTGTAAATGCATTAGCATAACACATTTGTTTACGTAAAGATTTTTTTTGCACTTTAGTATTTAATAGTGTCACCGGTTTTTCTTCGTTCTAGAGTTTTTAACTTTTACTCTTTCACCTTCTAACATTTTAAAAAAACTTTATAAATTGTTACTTTGACCTTTAAGTTTCTTAAGTTCCAGATTTACCCATGTACAAATTTTACTTGAAAAAATAATTCTTACGGTCATATTGTTTTGAGATGGTATACGTTTAGACGTTCGTATATATAAAATGTTTTTGTGCTTATTTTATGTACATTTTAAGTTGGTTTATGTTTCAACGTAAGTTTTGTTTAGAAACAAGTCGGGTTAAATATAATGCGTTTTCATTCTCGGTATAAATCCAAGTTACTCGACAATGTAAATTTAGTTTGGAAACGAGTCGGGGCTATGTAATCATTACTTTATCATGTCGCATATGACACCACTACAGGTGCTTTTTTATGTACATGTTGAGTTGGTATATGCTTCGACATAAATTATTTTTCAAGAGTCAGGTCAAATATAATACGTTTTTATTTAGTGTATAAATTTAAGCAACTCTATGTTTTGACGTAAATTTAATCGGAAACAAGTCGGTTCGATTGTAGTCTATACTTTATTACCTGTATACAATGCCGTCGCAACGCACGGCCCTTAAAATACTAGTTAAAAACCAATCTTCAAACCTATAATTCATTATGAACAACCATTATATGCATGTCTTTTAATCCCTAGGCCAGGTGCTTATTTCCTCTTCATTAAGCCATTAACTTTGCTCCACGTTTCTTCTATCTTTATTCACTCTCATTTAATATAATTTTATTTTAAAATTTTATTATATTAATATTTATAATTAATTTTAATCATTTTGTTTTTTTCTCTTAAAACCGTTTAAATATAATGCGCTTTTAGACTCCAAATATACATTTATAAAATGCTTATTTCGATCTACACGTCGATTTAAATTTATTCAAGATGGAAAGTAATATAAATGTTCTTAAAGCAAAAAGTTATTAGTTCCCTAAGCTACTTTCTTTGCTAGGTTTAGCGTCTTGCACTTCTTAAAATTGTGTTTCTTCTAAAAACTTTAAAAATAAAATATTTTCTTAACTTGGTATATATGTTAATTGTGTTTATATTTTAATTGTTTGTGGTAAAATTTATCATTTGAACTTGGTATATATGTTAATATTTTTAATTGTTTGGGTTTTTTTCATTTGAACATGCTTATATTTATTAGCGTGTCATATGTGAATTTTTTAAAGTTTTTTTTAAGTTCCCAATGTTATCAAAGACCTTCGTGCAAAACACATGTTTGTGATGGTGTTTTTTTTATGAAGTTTCATTGTTTCAGATATTATCATTAAAGTAGGGGTTTCATTTTTTTTTCACATACAAGACACTGGCTCACGACAGCGTTTTGATGTTAATTGTTTCATAGTTTTCCACTCTCGCAGCAACACATAGGCTTAATACTTGTTTAAATTAAAATGTGTACCCGAATATGGCATATGCTAAGAATATATCCATATATATACGATATTTTGGGTTCTTGTTATTCTTTTTTCTTTTTGGGTTTACCTATTTTTATAGATCTTATCTACAAGAAATCCTGAAGTATAATTCTCCAATGCCAGCACACTTCCAAAACAAACCCCCCCTTCACCCCCCCCCCCCCCAAAAAAAAAAAAAAAAAAAAAAAAAAAGAAATTTATGGTTAGTTATTTACAAAATAAATTAGATACTGAAATGTCTGAGTTTTTTTACGTTTTGTTTATTTGGTGAGCTTTAGAAAACAAGAACCATGCTTAGGGCTGCTTAAAGAGGTTGGCGTGTAGAACCCAAAAATCACGTCGTATAAATGAGCTAGAATCCGACATGTGTATTTGTGGGTTGACATGAACACGCCCTATTCAAGTTTTTTTAAAAACGTTTTTGTAGATCAATACTCTAAAGTTACAAATACAACCAAATATACAAATGCGTATGAAATAATTACAATTAAGTTTTCAAGGATAAAACTCAATGGATGCTCATTTCTTTTAAATTTTATAAAACACATTTACAAAAAAATTTTTTTTTACATATTTCCTCTTTTTTAAGACCATAAATTACATATTACCTTAAAGCATGAAATTAATTACTTATTTTCCCTTCCTAATACATATATTACATATTTATCTATTTTATTAAAACCAATCTATCAAATGACTATTTTATCTTGGTTTTACTAAGTGATTTTCACGTATTGATGTTTTGTAATTACAAATGGTTAAATCTTTGACAATTGTGTTTTGTATGTGGATATATAACTTTGATTATCTGTAATTATTGTTAAGTTTTAAATTTTTTTATTTGATGTTGTAATTTTATTATTTTTTATTTATATAAAAGACTCGCACTTGATATGTAATTTATGTTCTTAATAATGAAAATGAGTAAAAATAACTTAGTAAAAATATGGATACAATAATAATTTAATAACTAATTTTAATAAAATGGGTAAATACGTAATATATATGCTTTACAAAGGGAAAATATGTAATTAATTTTTTAGCTTGAGTAAATATGTAATTAATGAGTTTAAAAAGTGAAAATATGTAAATGCCCCTAAAAAAAATATAAAAGGAAATGGGTTAAGTGGGTCAACATACAAAGCTATGTTGACCCAAATAATTTAGCTAATATGTTCACAAGTTCGACCCAAAACCGACTTAACGCAAACTCACAAATTTCGTTAAATTCAAACCCCTAAGTACGCTAGCCGACCAATTACCAAAGCCAAAAACAAAAGTCAAAACATATGCATAAATAATTATGAAAATTTTTTTTTGTATATTTTATCAACCATACTTTTTGTCTGTAATTGGTGTATATATTGAGTTTTTGTAAGCTACCTTTGAATAATAGCATACTTGTACCATAGAGTTTTATTTTTTGTAGTGTATATGCCTAATTATTTAAGTTGATCAAACAACTGCAATCCATGCACTTGGAGAGGTGTTGCCACTGAATACTAATGGATGTAGAGACTGGAGACATGGAGCTAACAAGGCTCAAACCAAAAGCTCCAGACACATCTCAAAAACCAACAGACCATGTAGTCCCATATTACAAACTGTTTGCATTTGCTGATGCGACCGACTATGTTCTTATGCTCGTTGGGACAATTAGCGCGATTGGAAGTGGGATCAGCATTCCTATCCAGACCTTGATATTTGGCGAGTTAGTTGATGCATTTGGAAATAACAAGGCCATTGTTCAACAAGTTTCCCAGGTATGTTTGTCATATCTCTAGATCAGTTTCTAGTTTCTTGTACTAAACAATGAAGAGTATTATTATATTTCTATGTATGCTTCTTTTCCAAATTCTATATGTTTCTATGCATGAAAAGGTAATTAGCTTTAGCTATGTTTCATGTAACCTTCCTAAATAAACATGAAAAATGGTATGAGTTATGGCCTTTCTGTCTAGTTTTCCTTTGTCTAGCTAGTTCAGGTATGAGTTCGCCGACTTTAGATGATTATTTTTGTGGCCTTGAATTGGCTTGAAGAGGGCGACTAGATAGTTGGTTAACATCTTAAGCAATTCCTATAGCTAATTAACTGTCATATTCTTTTGGCTCAAGATTTGGTTACCATATCAAGAGATTTTCACTTTATGTAATTCTTTACTGAATCATTAATCCATACTCAAATCAACAAGTTTGTTAGGCCCCAACCAACTCATAAGTTCTTTATCAGGTATCTCTCAAATATGTCTACTTGGCAGTCGGGGCTGGTGCAGCAGCATTTCTTCGTAAGCATATCACACTAGCCGATCGACTGCTTGAAATTACTAGAGTTTTAAGTGTGCCTCTAACCCATTCAGAACGCGTCCCTATTTTATAATTTGTAGAGGTTCTTTGCTGGACGGTGACTGGTGAGAGGCAGGCCGCACGAATCAGAAGTTTATATCTGAAAACTATACTGAGGCAAGATGTGGGATTTTTTGATCAGGAATGCAAGACTGGAGAAATTGTGGAACGTATGTGTGGCGATACAGTTTATATTCAGGATGCTATGGGAGAAAAGGTACAGTTGAAACGACCCGTAACTTATGAATTAACGCGATCTATAAGTAGCAGAAAGTATAGATTACATGTTTGATTTGTTACCCAACCACCCATTTTTTCTTCAAACAGAACAATACAGTTATCAGCAATGGTCATTACAACTATTAAAGTCTTGGTCTTGTTGCATGCATCTTTAGGTTGGAAAATTTATACAACTGGTTTGGACATTTTTTGGAGGTTTTGTTATCGCCTTCTCACAGGGGTGGCTTCTTTCGCTTGTGTTAATATGTTCAATTCCTCCGCTTGGGATGTCAGCAACCTTCATAACTCTAATGGTAGCAAAACTAATGTCGAGTGGCCAAGTTGCTTATTCTACTGGAGCAGCTGTAGTTGAACAGACAGTTACTTCTATTCGAACTGTATGTGAGAATTAAACCTCAATAAAAGTATTTATTTTTTTGGACTAATTCGTCTTTTGGAGATCAATTTTCATTGATTACTACCAAAACAGGTTGCATCATTCACAGGGGAGAAACGCGCTATTGCCATGTATGACAAGTCTCTTAGGCATGCTTACAAAGTTGAGGTGCAACAGGGTCTGGTTGCTGGACTTGGTTCGGGTATATTTATGTTTTGTGTATTCTGTTGCTACTCTTTGGCCATATGGTTTGGTGGCAAAATGATCATAGAACAAGGGTATACTGGAGGACAAGTCATAAATATAATGATCGCTCTCTTTATCAGCTCCTTGTAAGTGCTTTTTTAGCTTCTTGATCCATATATGGACTGTAATTTCTGTTATTTAAGAATCAAATGGTTATACCATGCATCATACACATAACTTATTAAAATGGATCATGATATTCTTTTTTGGTGATTTTGATGATTGTCTGTTTTTGTTCCTTTAATTCATATGTTCAAATCAGTTCTTTAGGACAGGCTTCACCATGCTGGACTGCTTTTGCCTCTGGAAGAGTTGCAGCTTCTAAACTGTTCCAGGTAATAGATAGAAAGTCTGAAATAGATCCATACGACACAAGCGGTCAGAAACCAGACCATATTCGTGGGGATATTGAACTACGAAATGTTGCTTTTAGTTATCCGACTAGACCAGAAGAAAACATCCTTAGAGGGTTTTCTCTCATCATGGAAAGCGGCACAACCACAGCTTTAGTTGGACAGAGTGGAAGTGGGAAATCAACAATAATCAGCCTTATAGAACGGTTTTATGACCCGCAACAAGGTGAAGTTCTTATTGATGGTATTGACATCAGAGAATACCAAACGAGGTGGCTTAGAAGCAAGATCGGTCTTGTTAGCCAGGAACCTGTTCTATTCACTTCCACTATAAAAGATAACATTGCTTACGGTAAGGATGGCGCTACACTTGATGAAATCCAAGCAGCCTCTGAGCTCGCGAATGCTGCCAAATTTATAGCTCAATTCCCCAAGGTTCACTTACGCGCTATATAAATTATTTATTGCTTGCTTGCACTAATGTTTGGTGATCATGGAACTCATGCATGGTATGTATTTAGGGACTAGATACAATGGTTGGTGATCATGGAACACAAATGTCTGGAGGACAAAAGCAGAGAATTGCAATAGCAAGGGCAATCTTGAAAGACCCGAGGATATTACTACTGGATGAAGCTACAAGTGCTCTTGATGCAGAATCAGAGAGAGTTGTTCAAGAGGCACTTGATAAAATCATGATTAACCGTACTACTGTCATTGTAGCCCATCGCTTGACCACAGTAAAGAATTGTGATACAATTGCCGTTATTCATGATGGCAAGATTGTAGAGAGAGGTATATTTTTCAAGAACCTAAGTAAATGGGTTGAAACTTCCATGACTAATCTAACCTAACACTTGGTGGTGCTCTTATTCTTAATCAACCAGGTTCACACTTTGAGCTACTACAAGAACCTGAAGGTGCATACTGTAAGCTTGTACAATTACAAGAGCTACGAAAGCACTCAGAAAAAGAAAAAGGTGGTGATCAAGAGACTACTATGGTTTCTGGAATACATCCAAATGAAAGCATTTCTATCTTAGGTGAATCATCACCTAATATTATTGATGACTGTAGTTTTAATCAGCAATTATTGGACAGCAATGCCAAAAGTGATTTTAAAGAACCGAAACCAAACTCAAATGTCTCACTTGTTCGCTTGGCTTATATGAACAAGCCAGAAATCTTGGTGATTATACTTGGTTGTATAGCTGCTATAGTTAGTGGTATGATCCTACCAACTTTTGGGTATCTACTTTCGCTTATTTTGAAAGCTTTCTATGAACCAGCTCATGAGCTTCACAAGGACACTGAGTTTTGGGTATTTATTCTTCTTGTACTTGGTTTGGCAAATTTAATAGCAGCACCAATTAGGACCTACTTTTTTGGTATAGCCGGGTGTAAGCTTATAAATAGAATCCGACTAAAATGTTTTGAGAAAGTGGTTCAGATGGAGATAAGTTGGTTTGATAAGGCTGAAAATTCAAGTGGCTTAATTGGGGCAAAGTTGTCCGCAGATGCAGCTTCTGTGAGAGGTTTGGTAGGGGATAATCTTTCTTTACTTGTTCAAAACATAACTTCAGCAGTCTGTGGATTAATCATCGCATATATGGCAAACCCGCAGTTGGCTTGTATAGTCCTGTTATTGTTAGCGCTAGTAGGACTTCACGGATATATTCAGATCAAACTCATTAGCAGATTCACTGCTAATACAAAGGTGAGCTTCCGTTTTTTATTATTGTTGGTGTGTGTTTAAGGTTAGAGAATGAGACAATCGGTCAACTGGACTTGTACGCACTTTATGTCAAACATAGAAAACAGATTGATTTCCAATATACAACCTTCTGAATCAAAGATTTAGATTAAAACTATATAACAAATGTTGTTTTTGTAATCGTAGTTAAGGCACTAGTTATTACACTTGATCCTTCTTTTTAAATGGACAATGCATGCTCATACTAAAAATAAAATAAGAGTGTTTGTTTATAAGTTGAATATAGAAAACAAGATAACGTGTATCTGTGTGTGTGTTTGTGTGTGTATATATATATATGTAGTATTTGCTTTCAGCTTTATATGCATATGTGTAGTAGTGATGCAGTAGGGAGCATTAGAACGGTTGCTTCATTTTGCGCAGAAGATAAGGTGACACAGGATTTTGAAAAGACCTGCGAAGGCCCTCAAAGAGCAGGAATTAAAATAGGTTTTGTCAGCGCTACTGTTTTTGGGTCGTCCTTCCTTCTGTTGTTTCTGGTGTATGCAACCACCTTTTATGTCGGAGCTCGTTTCGTTGATTCAGGCAAGACTACATTCCCTCAAGTTTTTCAGGTAAGCAGCTTGGTTGAACTTGTGTTTTATGGTTTCAGTGTGATGAATATGTGCGCTTATGACTTGATTTATTCGTTCTTTATCATTTTAAGGTATTTTTGGGGTTGAGCATGGCAGCCATGGGTGTATCTCAATCTGGATCTGTTGTTCCAGACTCTGGAAAAGCCAAGACTGCCGTTGCATCAGTTTTTGCTCTTCTTGACCAAAAGTCAAAAATAGACTATACTAACGAGTCTGGAACTGTGTTATCAAACGTGAAGGGGGACATCATGTTTAGTCATGTTAGTTTCAGATATCCTTCTAGACCTGACATTCAAATCTTCAACGACCTTTGTTTGGAGATTCGTTGCGGCCAGGTAACATTTAAGTTTAAAGCTAGTACATATATTTGTTATTTTAACAACTTATTTTAATGACCAAATATCTTGTTCTATATTCGATCATCTAGACGGTAGCACTAGTTGGAGAAAGTGGGAGTGGAAAGTCAACAGTAGTTTCTCTACTGCTAAGGTTCTATGATGCTGACTTAGGTCAGATATGGTTTGATGGAGTTGAGATCCAAAAGCTAAAACTGAAGTGGCTAAGGCAGCAGATGGGTCTAGTGAGCCAAGAGCCGGTCTTGTTTAATGACACAATCCGCGCTAACATTGCATATGGAAAAGAAGGCAACGCCACGGAGGGTGAAGTCTTAGCAGCAGCTGAATTGGCAAATGCCCATAAATTCATCAGTTCCCTGCCTCAGGGGTATGACACAAATGTTGGAGAAAAAGGAAGCCAGCTATCCGTCGGGCAAAAACAAAGAGTGGCGATAGCAAGAGCAATGGTTAGTGATCCAAAGATATTGTTACTGGACGAGGCGACTAGTGCCCTGGATGCTGAATCTGAGAAGGTGGTGCAAGATGCACTTGACCGAGTTATAGTACACAGAACCGCGGTTGTGGTGGCCCACAGTCTATCCACAATCCAGGGAGCGGATGTTATTGCTGTTTTGAAAAATGGATTGATTGTAGAGAAAGGAAAACATGAGGAACTCATCAACATAAAAGATGGCATATATGCCTCTTTAGTTGCATTACATACTAAAAATCAATGATTAGTATAGGATTCATGTATTGAAATCATTTGGGTTCACCTTAGTTGAGAATCATCTAGGTTGGGCCACGGTCCGGTCAAGTCAGGTCATTTGTAAAGTATGTTTGACATAATTTCTTTATGTCAAGTTGTTTACTTTACAGGGTAAAAATGCCACAAGGCAAAACACCCTACACATATCCTATTACTTGGTGTTTTCATTATATAATATTGTGACCCAAATGGCCATGCATTTTTTTTAAATTTCTTTTAAGCTTGTGAAATGCTAGTAATACAGCTCACAAAACATGTCTTGATTAATGAACCCAAACATGACACGTTTAACTAACCATTTCATTTACTTAAGCATGCACCAACGCCAGTGGGGGCTAAAAATGTGCTAGGTTGAATCGGGTTAGGTTGTGATGGGTTGGCTCAGTACGGGTAGGGTAAAAAAGTTAATTAATGTGTAGCAAACTCCCCTGATGATGACACAAACTTAAGTAATAATATAGAAAACCATACCACAATAATAAATATTTTAACCGAACATACGTTTGAGGGTGTAAAGAAGTCTAACCTCATAAGTCTCTAATGGAAGATGCAAATTGGCTCATTCACAAAGCTTTTAAATATTTTAGCAGGACATTCATCAAACAACTTATAAATAATTCATATAAACAAATAAAAACTAAACAACTGTAACTCAAAACTGAATCGTGAGATTGAAAGAGCTTACTCAGAGTATATAATTTTACAAGATCATCTATATGAAGGACACCTGCTGCGATTAGCAATTTCAAAACACCCTGTGATTTAGGAATGGAACAGAACCAACAATTTCAGTTTTGTCTCTGATTTGGATTGGGTTTGAAATGGTAAGGGCTCAAGGGGCTTATGATAAATTGTGTAGGGGCCTAAGATTACTTTTACAAAAACTAACGATAACCGTTTGAAGGTGAGTGGGGCCTTTCTCCTTTGGAACAAAATGAATCCACACAAATTAATAGAGGGGCACATATAACTATCTATGCTGGTTCGCGAACCGAAACCAAATCGGTTAGGAATCGATGCTGTTTGAAACCGGTTTTGTTACGTCGATGCTATATGAAACCGGTTGCCACAACACCCGCTACCTACACTTTAATATATTCGAATTTTAAAAAACACTTTTATAATCAGTTCACATGAAAAAAATAAAATGAGTAATTACATTTTATTATTCTATTTGGTTAACTTTTAATAATAAAAGGAATCATTACTTTATGTAGTTTGTTAAGTTATAAAAAACAAATAATGAGATAAAAAAGTAGTTATGGTGGTGATGGCTCATGGCCGGTGGCGGTGGTGGCGGCTGCCGGCGGAGGTGGTGCATGGTGGTGGCGGCAGACCTTAATCGTTCATTTCATTCCGCCTTTAATTCCTTGATACCAAACACTACCTAAAACTTCGAAATATAAAACCTTACCTATATTTTGGGTCGGTTCGGGCCGGTTCATTTTTAACTTTAGAGTTACGTATTTAAGGTTTTGATTTAACATCATTAGAACCTTATGGCTTTTAGTATCGATGGTTTAATCAGCCAAATTAATGAATCATCTTCCATTTTCCCCTCCATCCATCCAATTTTTATGCATTCTTTCTTTTTCATTCGATCTCCAATCTATGCATTTTTAACAACAAACACGAAAAGCTACATCTGTCGTCAATGGCAAATCATATCAGAAGTTCATCTGGCAAAGAAATGCTAACTTATTCATATCTTCTCCTATACATTGCCCTCTCTAGCAGTCAAATTTTCTTTAACAAGGTTCTTTCGATCATCATCAATCTTCTCATCTGAATCTTGTTTTTGATCTTGATTTGCAAATGTAATCAATGTATCTTTACAATGTTGTATAAAGTCGCATAGGATTTTTTATTCTTGATCAGTAATACCAACTGGGTGTCATTCGTTTATGTTCTTTATGGGAATAAAACCATTTGAATTGATCAAGAAATATGGTAAAATGTTTGATACTAATTGGGTGTCATTCTAATTCTTGATCTGTGACACCAATTGGGTGTCAATCTAATTCTTGATTAATAATATCAATTGGGTATCAATGCATCATTCTACTTGCAATGCAGTGGGTTTTGTCATCAAAAGAGATTAACTTTCCATATCCTCTTGGCTTAACACTACTTCATATGGTGTTCTCTTCTGTGTTATGTTTTGTACTCACCAAAGTTACCAAGGTAAAAAAGTGAAAACATCTAATACTTCAGCCGCTTATACGTCTTGTTTCTGCGATCCGTAATGCCAATCTGCATTTTCTGCAGGTTATGGAAGTCGAAAAAGGAATGACTTTTGAAATGTGAGCACCAAATGACAGATATTAATCTAGATTTGTTTGATCAAAGGCGTGGTTATTGATACATTCTTTATGTACAGATACACAACATCAGTAATTCCGATTGGTGCAATGTTTGCAGTGACTCTTTGGCTTGGAAACACTGCATACCTCTACATATCTGTGTCATTTGCCCAAATGTTGAAAGCAATCAGTAAGTACCCGAAAGCATTAAATCTTGTCATACTTGTGCAGTGAATCAGGTATATTTCGGGTCACTAACTTTGTCTACCACAAAAGAAACCTCAAACTATCAAAAGTTATGATCTTTAACCTTATTAGTAGCTTACTGGTTTCTCAACACCACAACACAAAATTGAAGTTAACATGGTCAAAACTCAAACCTATGTAGTTAGTCTTATTCTGACATCCTTGTCTTTGATCTGCAGTGCCAGTCGCTGTGTTCTTTCTTGGTGTAGCTGCTGGACTCGAGGCAATGAGCTGCAGCATGGTGCTCATAATGTCTGTCATAAGTTTTGGTGTATTGGTGGCTTCTTATGGAGAAATTAACATCAACTGGATAGGTGTTGTTTATCAAATAGGAGGTGTCGTTGGCGAAGCTTTGAGGCTTATTTTCATGGAGATATTGGTCAAACGAAAGGGTGTTAAACTAAACCCAATATCCATGATGTTTTATGTTAGTCCTTGCAGGCAAGTATCTTATGTTCTAAAGCTACCAAAGCGTGTTCTTGTTTACATTTATCTCTTGCCATTATTCCATGTTTATAATAAGTTCAGAGAATTTCATTTCTGTCCATGTGAGCAGAATCTTGGTTCGCTGTGCAGTGCTGTTTGCTTGTTTTTTCCGTGGATCTTTCTGGAGATGCCGAGAATGGAGTCATGGAGGTTTCAACCTTTCGTGCTAACTCTTAATTCTCTATGCACTTTTGCTCTCAATTTGTCGGTTTTCCTTGTGATACAACATACAAGCGCATTAACCATTCGTGTTGCTGGAGTTGTTAAAGATTGGGTGGTCGTGCTGCTTTCAGCAATTCTTTTTGCTGACACAAAGCTCTCCATGATCAATCTCTTTGGTTATGCTATAGGTAATCTTTTGTTTCAATTTCTACTCATTTACATTTGAATAAGGCAGTTTGAATTCTATTTTATCCTAAACGGGTCAAATAAAAAATTCAACTAAAAAGGAACGGGTCAACTAATTTGAAATCTGTCTTGGTATTAAAATTTAACACATTAACTATATTTGAAAACTTACAGATGGACCAAAAGGAACTCAACTCGATCTGTTTTCACTTTTTGACCCCATATATAAGATTGACCCGTATCAGCCCGAGCCTGTTTTGATTTGCTGCTGACTTGTCGTGCGTGACACCTATATTTGGCTACTATAAAGTGACTTGAAGAAAGTAAATACTAACTTGCTATTATTGATGCAGCCATTGCAGGTGTAGCTGCATACAATAACTACAAGTTGAAGAAGGAAGCATGTGAAGAAAGTCCTGAAAGTTCTAAGCTTTCTACAACCGCTTCTTCCCCGAAATCATATTCTGTTTAGTAGATTTAAATCTCACAAACATTTATGTCACACAGTTATAGTTGTCAAGTGCAACAATCTTGATATATATACATACATACAACTCAAGAAAAACACCTCTGGCTGTTTTTCTTTCTTTCTTTCTTTTTTGTATGTTATATGCTCTATTCCTCGATTCCAAACTTCTTGCGCATGTATTGTACGAAGCCAAATATTTTTGGCAAGTCGGGAAGAGTGGTAGACACGCTCTTTTTGTTCTGAATGCATCTTTTAGCCCACGCGATCAGTTTCGGGCAGTCGTGGTCAAAGTTGAAGTTCCCATAGGTTTCATAGGCTTGAAACCATGAATAAAATGGGATTAATGATACATCAAGGTACCCAAAACTTTCACCTCCAAAGTATGGCTTGTCTGCAAGCTCTCCTTCAAGCAATTTAAGGCAATCCATGAACTCTTTCCTGGATGCTTCATGTTCTTCACCTTTTGTTGTGTACAACTTCATCCCAATTTGGTATAGCTGCATGCATTTTGGTATATAAACTTAGACATAAGATTACAAACTCAAAAAAGAAAACAAAACCTGGTATGTACTAGTACTAGCAGTGCATCAACGAAATAGGCCACAGTTGCCACAAGCAAACATAGTTTGTAGAGCGAGGCGGGCCTTAAAACAACCGGAAAGGTTGTTGCTTTATGACCTTGAGGTCATAGGTTCAAGCGGTGAGAAACAGCCTCTTGCAGAAAATATAGGGTAAAATTGTATACATTAGATTGCGAAGCGATCTGGACGACTGGACCCCCTAGACCCAGGAAGTCGCTCATGTCTGAAACTACCATATCCGCTTGTAGCAACAATTTAAAGGTCACCTTCTTTAGGTAAACTAGCATGCCATTAAGATTTTCTCCAACATTCTTTGAGAAATAAACTAAATATTTTATTATTTAGTCACTCTTTTCCAAATGATTTTAGACACATATATCAAAATGTTGGTAAATGATCTTGGCCAATCAACAACATAAACACAATCCCTGTAAATAAAATATAAATAACAAAAAAATGAGTGTTTCAAGTCTTATTTACCGACTTATATCACGCCCCAGCCCAAGACGCAGGAGACACTATGGGCTATACAACATTCAAGATGGTTAGATGCGAGGTTCAAACTACCATATATGCCCCATATTCACGTATGCTACTTACCTAGATCTCTATAGCCATAGCAAGATGCACCTGGGGAGGATCAAACTAATCTCGATAAAGACGTCCTAAGTGATCTTACTGTTGGGCCATCTATACAATCTCCCTACTCTAATAAAAAGGTATCTAGGATGGACACATGTCAACATCATATTCTTCCTCAAAAAAATTTTCTCGATTCTCTCTCTTATTTAATAATCACATTAATTACTAATAATATTATTTATTTTTTTAGATTAAAATAGTTTTTATAATAAATTAAGTAAAATATATTTTTACTAATGTTATTTCTAAGGAAATAATTATTCATAAAATTAAAAAACTTTTAGAACATTAAACTTTTTAAAAAATATAAAATATTTTATATTGGGTGTTTTAAAAAGTAAAATTTCTGTAAAAGCAAAATAATTATTGAGAGTTATAAGAAAAAAGTTTTAAGTATGACATTTTTTAAAACGTTTGTTTTAAAATAAAAATTTTATTTTATTTATTACAAGAAACATTTCAATCATATCTTATTTTAAAATATCAATTTATAATTAATAAATTTTATTCTATTTAATATTTTTTAATTCAACCCGTGTAATACACGGGTTTACTAAAGCTAATGATTTTAATAAAATGTTAATAATAAAAGTAAAGAAAAACAACACCAACATAACTCAAAGTTACCTTCTTGTCAATGAAGTCAACCCAAAATCTAGCACGAGCTTTAGCACAAGAATAAGAAGGAAGCAACGGCGCGTGATCGTTCCAAACATCATCGATATACTGGACGATGACACTCGACTCACATATCGGCTTTCCATTATGAATAAGAACCGGGATCTGCTTGTGAACCGGATTCGAGTTGAGCAGAAGCTGGCTCTTGTTCCTCAAGTCTTCTTCTTTGTACTCGTACGAAACACCCTTTTCAGCAAGAGCGATCCTCACCCTCATACCGTATATGCTGGTCCAGTAATCTAGCAGAACCACTTGGTCTTGTTTCGCCATTGTTAGGTTGTTGGTGAGTTTGCAGTGGTGTGGACGGAGGGTGGGAGTGTGTGGATATATGATGTGTGGGTGTGAATTCAGAAATCGGATTACCATGTTGCAACGTTTGTATTTTCATATTTTGTTTGTAATAGGTGTTTTATTAATAATCTTTCAATCTAAGTTTTTTTAGTTATCAAATATTTTTTCTAAAAGAAACCATCCAAAGTTGTATTAGTGTTAGAAATATCTATGTAAATATTATCCAACATGTTTAAATTATCCAACATGTTTAAAAGGGAGTGGAAAGAAATAGAGAACTTTTTTTTCTTTCGATACTCGCCACAAGTTTCGTGTTTTGTGTTTTTGCCCCTTCCTTTTACATTTACAACACATTTTTTACTTTTGTGGGTTGTGGGTTCCGACGCATTTGGTGAAAGGGGTTTTGGGGTTTCCGGCCGTGAAGGTGGTGACCTCTTTGGCTTGCACGAAATCCAACACCGGCTGTTGTCCTTGCTGTGTTTCCCACTTCCCTTATCATGTTTCCATCATGTCTGTTTCTTTTTGTATAGTAGCCTTGGTTGCCCCGGTGGAAATGATCTGTTGCTCATGTCATGATGTTTGGTCTGATAGTGTTATGTTGGGTATGTGATGGTTAACTGGTCGATGAAGGTGTTTTTGGCTTTCCTTTCTTACACACCTTTTATGTTTTGGCTTTGATTTAGTTGATGAATATTAGTGTTGATCTACAACTTGATTCGATTAAGATTGGATGTTGCTCTTGGTTTATTGATGATGATGATGACTCCAAATTCATCTGAGACGAGGTTATGATGGTTTCATGAATTTGGTGTTGTTTAATGACGCTAAGGCTGTCGATGATATATGGTGATGGTTTCATGAATTTGGTGTTGTTTAATGACGCTAAGGCTGTCGATGATATATGGTTGAACTGGTTTTGGATTTTTTGGGGCGCATGCTGTCTTTGGTTTGTATGTGATTTAAATTTACTGGCTGTGTTGATTAGTTAAAATACATGTTGTCTTGGCGTGGCAGCCATACTTTAATGGACTGCAGTCACTAACGATGAAGAAGTCTAAGCTAAAACGTTATTATCCTGTATATTTAAAAAAGGGTGGAAAGAAACAAAGAACTTTATTTTCTTTTGATACTGGCCAAAATCTACAATCTGTGTCGGATAGTAATCACAACGACTCAATGAATCTAAAAAGCTCGGCTTGTTTCGAGCTTTTTATCGATTCGATCTCAAGTAGCTGGCGAGTAGCTCAGCTCATTTGCACCCGTAGTCGTAGAACTAAAAAATTATACTTGATTATAAAACCATTAATTTATGTATAGGTTCTGGTGGTGATGGTTTGGTTTAAGATATTTTGTGTTTGCACCTTTTTGTTCATAGGCGACCCCCACACATGGCTTGGTTCTAATGTTAACTTTTTTATTAGAGAAGATTATATACATAACACAAACCTTTTGATCTTTTATTGCTACTTTTGTGATGTTAACTTTTTTATTATGTTTCAGAAGACATCTCTGACATAACACAAACCTTTTGATCTTTTATTGCTACGGTTGTTAGTTTTGTTGTGTTTTTTTTTTTTTTTTTTGTGAGAATTTAATGCACTTTGTTGATGTTTTAACATATAAAAGTGAGAGAGAGTGTCAGGTCTCTGACATAAGATAAAATGATAACTTTAACACGTGTTCGGGTCGTGTTATTAAAAAAAAATTAAGCTAACTTAGGAATTCAAATTCTGATGATTGCACAACATTCAAATCATGGTTGAAAAGCATACAACAAAGCACATATGAGTACACACTAGTTCTAATAAAACATGAAGACTTATTAAAGGTTATGATATGCATACACCCAAACATTGTTATCTGAACATTTTGAATACCAGCCTTATTGAACTATACAATTCATATTGGTCTGCAAAATATCAAATCAATCAATTCATGATCTCTTACGGTCCCATATCGGCTTATAGGGCCATAATGACTTCAACTTATGGGGTCGTAATGAAGCTTATGACTGCAAGTATAATTTTAGGGAAAAAAATAATTTTTGAATTTTGTGTATCTAATTAGATAGATAATAGGGTTATTAGATTTTAGAAATTCCAGCTTTTATTTACTGGCCGGATTAATCAACTCAAGAAATGTTACAGACACCCTCAGCTTTAAGTTTATTTCCCTCCAACGATCCATTATTAGTTGAGAGTTAACATCGTTAGTTTTTTGATAACGTGAAGGACTTATGTAGCTAAAGCACTAAGTAGAAAGTTAAAATATACCATCAGGTCCGTCAATCTGAAACATCTGCCACTGAAATCCGTCAATCTCCACCTCTTGATCTGAACCACTTGACTCGTTATAGGTAAATTTTAGGTGATGATGGAAACTATACATCAAAAAACGAACCTGATGGAGGCTAGGGGGCGACGAAGTTGAAAATGGCTCAGGGTTAGCCCTATTTCTTCAAAAAAACTGACAAGGGTTAACTCTTAGTTAGTAAGAGATCGTTAGAAGTAAATAAGATTAAAGTTAAGAGTGTTTGTAAATATTTTCTAAGTTGGAATTGATCCCGACCAATAAATAAAAGCTGAGATTATTAAAATTGAATAACATTTGATAAAATTGATTATTTCTCTATTATCATGGATAACATAGGAGTTGCTATGATATCATAATATGTAATTGTCGTTACTTCCTCCCAAACATGCTTAACTATGGTGAGATGCGTAACACATTACCCCTAAACATGGCATGCCTTGTAAGGCGATGAACCATTCTTTTGATCAAGTTGGTCACTGGTTTGCTCAATATTCTCACATCCAATAACAAGTTTGTTCAATCTTAAAATAAAGCTCCTAGATACAGTTTTCATCTAAGATTTAAGTGTTGCTGAGATGTATCATTTACAAAATAAACTACAATCAACCCATTCAATGGAATCTCACAAAAATGTAAATGTAATCAACCGATTGAATGTCAAACACACTGAAAATACAACACATATGATTGTAACGTGTGACCGCAACAATCTTTATTTACAGAAAAACACGTTTAAGAAATCTTTCTGTCCGAACGCTGCAAGATCTACTTATCGATTCCATATCTCTTCCTCAAGTGTTGAACAAAGGCAAAGACCTTAGGCAATTCAGGAAGAGTGTTGGCCACACTCTCTTTGTTCTGAATGCATCTTTTAGCCCACGCGATCAATTTTGGACACTCGTGCTCAAAGTTGAAGTTCCCATAGGTTTCGTAGGCTTGAAACCATGAATAAAACGGGACTAAAGATATATCAAGGTAACCGAAACTTTCACCACCAAAGTAAGGTTTGTCTCCAAGCTCTCCTTCAAGTAACTTCAAGCATTCTATGAACTCGTTCCTCGCTTCTTCGTGTTCTTCCCCCTTTGTTGTGTACAATTTTCTACCAGTTTGGTATAGCTGCAAGTTTGCAATTTGGTTAACCAAAACAGAAAGACAATAATATTCTCATGTCAAATGTCTTAGTCTAGGCCCCAATCTTGTTTAAACCATGTGGCGGTAAACAAATGGAGTAGCCTGTTCACGCGCTGCTAATTGTTAGTATTGTAACTAGTGAATAGTCCCGCGCGTTGCCGTGGTGTTGATGCGTAAAATAACTCGAATTTTGTACCGTCTAGTGGAAATGTATTATATTTGACACAACTGATTTACGAATAATTTATGTCAAAACGTAGAACAACTAAAAACGTACATAAAAATAAGCAACAAAATGTATTATATTTGACCCGACATATTTCTAAAAGAATTTATGATGAAATGTAAACCAACTTGAATTTATACCGACACGTGCATAAAAATAAGCATGTAAGAAAATAGTGTTTTTTTAAGTTAGAGAACGATACGATGTTTTGCGGCGGTGTTGAAACGTAAAGTTCTTGAATTAATACGTCAAAACGTAAACCAATTTAAAACGTACATAAAAATAAGCACGAAATCGTATTATATTTGACCTGACTCATTTTTGGAAAAAACAAAATTCACATCAAAACGTAGACCGGCTGAAAACATACGTAAAAAATAAGCACAAAAACATATTATATTTGACAAAACTCATTTCTGGGGAAGTTTACGTCAAAACATAAATTAAATTGAATCTAAACCAATACGTATTTAAAAATAAGCATGTAAAACTCAATTACAAAGTCTTTAAAAAGTTAAGGATGTAAATGCCAATGCTGAAAGTTAAAAGGTAAAAATGTTAAAAAAACACAAGAAAACAAAAAAAAAAAATCAAAAGAAGATAATCATAATTGAAAACGTAGAAACGCAAGTAGTTGAGTGCTCAATTTCAAAAGCATAAAACTTTGGTTTAGGTTTTGAAATGAAAAAATCATCACTATTAACACAAAACTTGTAATTGTTATTATATAAATCAATGTTCTAAGACTAGAGTAATTGCCGAGATTAACCGGTAATCACTAGTTTACCGATTAACTTTCACCTAGTCGGACCTAAAATCGGTAAACAGTTACTCAAAATGGGTCAATAGAATTGGTCAAAATCTTTTGAAGTATTTGAAAAATTATACTTATTAATCCAATCCAATTAATAAGTTTGAAAAATTATATATTAAATTTTGAAAACTTTTGTATACATAAAAGTTTGAAAATTACATATAAATTTTTTAACCTGATTAGCAATTTTGGCAACCGTCTATGATGTACCCTACAATCACTACAGCTATCTGACTTAAGAAAATAGTCAAAATACAATTCCAATCGATTTAAGACATCCAAATTCAAATTCAAACATACCTTCTGGTCGATGAAATCAGCCCAAAATCTGGCACGAGCTTTATCATAGGAATCAGAGGGAAACAAAGGCGCTTTATGGTTCCAAACCTCATCGATATACTCGACGATGATGCTGGACTCGCATATGGGCTTGCCGTTGTGGATGAGAACAGGGATCTTCTTGTGAATCGGGTTCATGGTCAAAAGGAGCTCGCTTTTGTTCCACAAATCTTCTTCTGTGGACTCGTAAGGAATACCCTTTTCTGCAAGAGCGATTCTGACCCTCATGCCGAACATGCTTGCCCATAAATCGAGTAGGAGAAGCTGTTGTTGTTCCGCCATTGTTAGGGTTCTTGGTGGTGGAGTGAGTGGGAGATTGTGGATTGTGTTTGTTATTATAATAGGGGTGAATATTGGGTGATCGTGAGTTCAGAGATTGGTGTTTGTTGTTTATGTTTTGGCTATATATTTCGTTGTTGTTATTAATGTTCGTTTCGAATTTTGAAATAAGCACTTGGTGGTACCAGTGTCTATTTGTGGAGGTGACGATGGGTGGGCGTGTGTGGATGTGTGATGTGTGGGTGTGAGTTCAGAAATCGGATCATTATGTTGCAATCTTTGTATTTTGGTTGTTTGTGATAGATGCTGAATAATAATTTTCTATCCAAGCGAATGGGTTAAATTTTAAATCATTTTCTATCCAAGGTTTGTGTTCTGTTGTCTGGCATTTATTTTTACCTGAAATCTAACTACAACGAGTCAAGTGGTTCAGATCAGTAGGTGAAAATTGACGGCTTTTAAGGTGTAAAAATTTTAGATTGACGGACCTTATGATAGATTTCAACTTCATTTTTAATGATTTGGCCACATAAGCAATTCATGTCGTCAAAAAGTTATTAATAAGAGATTATTGTAGGAAAATAAGCTTAAAGTTGAGAGTGTATGTAAACAAAAACAATTACAAAACCAAGCTTCGGTTCTTTACCTCTTTGCTCAAGTACAAATACACTTACAATTCCCATTTGAGCACAAAAAAACGAATAAAGCATCACTAAATCGAACGTCTCTTTTCTACTTTTGTTAATTTAAAAAACCGAATCATTCAGATATCTTCAAAGAGTCCATCATGTTAAAAATGCCACCGCTTCCCCTAGTTCTTTCTTTTTCATTGTCCAAGAGGATGACGCAATCCAATCCAATCAAATCAAATCAACAATGTCAACCAGAGATTTCGAACAGCCCAACGTGTGATATCAACTATCAAGCCATCTTTCAGTAAGCCACATGGTGTAGATGCAAGCAATAACACATGGGCGAAAAGATGATTAAAAGATCCTATATCCACATCACAAGTAAGTCATAACAAAGTTGGATATTTTAAAAGTGATTGTGAGTGGAGGAAAGAGAAAAGATAATGAAAAAAATATAAAAATATATTATTTAATTGAAAGGAAAAAGAAAAAGTAATGATTTTTAGTGTAATTATAAGAATAAAAATAAAGAATGGGATGTGAATGCTCTTACCGACTTAACCGTAAATTCATTATTAATCAGAGGAGAACATATATTTAAAGAAGAAGAGGTCATTTGAATTAACATGTTCTTTAGTTAACCCATTCGCTCTGTTAGATACCTTCACTGATGAGAGGTCTTCTCCACCTTAATTTTTCAATTTAAAATGTTTTAATAAATAAAAAAAGTTTGTGGTTTTTATTTCGTTACAAAATGTGTTTAGACATTATTTAAACAATGGTTTTCTCTTTTATTATTTTCAAACCTATATCCGCAAAGAGAGTTTACAAAAAAACGCAATCAACCGATTCAACATCAAACACACAAATACATAATCGCAATCAACCGATTGAACGTCAAACACACTGAAAATACAACAAACAAGATTGTAACGTGTGACCGCAACAATCTTTATTCACTGAGAAAACATCTAAGTACTCTTTCTATCCGGATGCTTCAAGTTCTAGTCTTCGATTCCGTATCTCTTCCTCAAGTGCTGAACAAAGGCGAAGACTTTCGGCAATTCAGGAAGAGTGTTGGCCACACTCTCTTTGTTCTGAATGCATCTTTTAGCCCACGCGATCAACTTTGGACACTCGTGCTCAAAGTTGAAGTTCCCAAAGGTTTCATAGGCTTGAAACCATGAATAAAATGGGACTAATGATACATCAAGGTACCCGAAACTTTCACCTCCAAAGTAAGGTTTGTCTCCAAGCTCTCCTTCAAGTAACTTCAAGCATTCTAAGAACTCATTCCTCGCTTCTTCGTATTCTTCCCCTTTCGTTGTGTACAATTTTCTACCAGTTTGGTATAACTGCAATTGTCCAATTTGGTCAACCAAAGGTCCAAAACAGAAGACGATAATATTTTCATGTCAAATGACTTAGTCTAGACCCCAATCTTGTTTAAACCATGTGGTAGTAAACATATAGACCAGAGTCTCTTCACGCGTTGCTAATTGATTATTATTAGTAACCATGTTGTAAAAATTAGGAATAATCTAGTAACTTTCACCTAGTCAGACAGGTGATCGGTCAAAGGCAGTCAAAAATCAGTAAAAAACAATCAAAATTTGGTCAAAATCAAAGTACTTGAAAAAATTAAATTTTTTTAATGATTGGTTAGCAAAAAATTATACTTGTTAATCCAATCTGATTAATAAGTATGAAATATTATATATAAAACTATGAAAATTTTTGCATACGCATAAAAGTTTGAAAATTTTGAAAAATTACATAAAAAGTTTCAATCCAACTAATCCCGATTAATTGCTGGCTAGTCTATACTATACCCTCCGCTAGGGCTAGCAATATTTATAACCATTTATAATGTACCCTACAATTACTACAACTTTCTGACTTGAAAAATAGTCAAAATACACTTCTAATTAATTTAAAACATCCAAATTCAAAACCTTTGCAATTAATTTTGCATGATAAATCAACAAGAACCCAAATCGGAACCCTAAACTTACACCTAACAATCTTATATGCAAACCACTATACCAGAACAGATTATTAACAACAAAGGCTTCAAGAAAAAGTCAGAATCACCTTCTTGTCGATGAAATCAGCCCAAAATTTCGCACGAGCTTTAGCATAGGGATCAGAGGGAAACAATGGCGCTTTATCGCTCCAAACCTCATCTATATACTCAACGATGATGCTGGACTCACAGATTGGCTTGCCGTTGTGGATGAGAGTAGGGATCTTCTTGTGAATGGGGTTCATGGCCAAAAGGAGCTGGCTTTTGTTCTTGAGATCTTCGTCTCTGTACTCGTAAGGAATACCCTTTTCTGCAAGGGCGATTCTGACCCTCATGCCGTACATGCTTGCCCAGAAATCGAGAAGAATGAGTTCTTGTTGTTGTTGTTGTTCCGCCATTGTTAGGGTTCTTGGTGGTGGAGTGAGGGTGAATGGGAGTTTGTGGATTGTGTTTGTGGTTATAATGGGGGTGAAAATTGGGTGATATTGATTTCAGAAATCGATGTTTGATCGTCATTATATATCATTAATGTTTCGAGTTTTGAAAGAAGCTTTCGGTGCACACGAGGTGGTACCACTGTGTAATTTTTATTTTTATTTTTTTAAAGGTAAATATATGACTTTGTTTCGAAATATACGCGCTACCTTAATTGTAAAAAGTTGGGAGTGAAAAATAATTCTGAGTAAAGAGTTGGGAGTGAAAATAAAAAGAACTTAGGGTGTATTTGTGAACGGGGAGATCAGTATCCCTTACCTCATATTTATACTATTTCATGTTGTATGTGTTGATGGTACGTATGATGATGAGAATAGTTTAAAAGAATTTGTTACGTTATTAGATTATACCCTTTATGCAATCGAGTGTGTGTTCAATCAATGGTTAGGATTGGGAATAATTATAATCCCTTGGATGTGTGACACATGTCATATATTACCATGGATCGGGTGCTCCAAGTGTTAGTCTTATTTTTCCAGGTTGGATTCAAGTCCAGGTTAGAATCCGGAACCTTTACGTCTACATTAATCTTATTCATCTATCTGTTTTTCAGTCAGGATCGCACCCCTAATTCTCCCGAAATAAAACATAAAATCAGAAAAACCCTCTGCCTTTAACGTTGTTATTTAAATGTGCAAGCTTATTAATTTTTCTTCTGGAAAGCTCTAGTGGGTACGTATATCTTTAATTATTTCTTTTTTTTTTTTTCTTTTTTTGTATAAAAGGAATACATAGATTTTTTCTGAAGGAATCTGCTTTCGGTGTGCCCACAAGGCACAAACTATTTATCATGGGATTCACATCTTATCAACTGGTGTACAAGTGGTTAAATAATTTTAAAGGTTTAATTGAGATAAAAGTCCAGTGAACTTTTTAAAATGGATCGACTTAATACATGTCAATCAAAGAAAAATATTTTAATAAAGTATTAATGAATTAAATTAAACATTTACTAATATGGTAAGGAATAAATAGAGAAAGACACAAGATACACTCGTGATAGAATTACAATGGCAGTCTAGTTGTTGGAAAATTTTTTTATAATTAAACATTAACCAACTTGAATTTATATCCATACGTGCATAAAACTGAGCACATAAGGGCGTTTTGCGGCGGTGTCGAAACGTAAGGTAACTCGAATTTATACCTTCTGATTAAAACATATTATATTAACTCCATTTGTTTTCGAACAAAATTTACATCAAAACGTAAACCAACCGAAAACATACAAAAAATAAGCACAAAAAAGTATTATGTATTTAACCTGAACAACAAGTAAATCATCATTTTATGTCACGAGTAGTTTTTGAAAAACTTAAAATCTCAGTTTCATCTACTTAGAACAACGCCGACGGAGTGAGATGATTGCTATTAGAAAACACCTAATTAATCTGCTTAAAATGAAGACAATTAGCTTCAGCTATAATTCTGTTCATCGTCGTCGTCGTTCTATCACCGCTGTCATTAGACCCACCACCGTCGGAAAAATGCACATACCTCCGGTGCTCCGGCGCCGGCGTACACCACGTAGACATCATACCCACAAACAATAAACGTCCTCCCGTCGAAATTAATCAGATGGGTATCCGATTTTGCGATTCAATCAATCAAAAACTGGTGTAAGTTATTGTTTAAAAATAGACTTTGAATTTTGTGATTTTTAAAGCATATATAATAACGTGAAGAAGATCTATCAAATCTAGAATTCTATTGAAAATAAGATTATATCCACTTGTTGCAGACATGATATTGAGGGACGATGAAGGAATTTGAGAAAGAAAGGGGAGAATTTGTAATCTGAAAGAAGATCGATTGTGTTAGAAGGTTGAAACGAGCGTTACAAAATTTGAAATTCTTTTGCTATTTTTAAATATAAGTCGTCAAAACGAGTGCTACAAATTTTGATATTCTTATGTATGTATGTTTGGAAGCCACACCCCCCGGATATACATAAACCTTAACGTACACCCCTAGCGCAACTCGTGAGAATATACACTAGTCGTACCCGCAAGGAAGTCCGGGATATTCTCCTAGTTTATTACATTTAGGATATTCTCCTAGCCGTACATTTAGGTTCTACCATGGTTGTTAGGTGGAAGAAGTAAACCACCATATCAATTTGTTTAGGTACAACAACTTAATAGTTATAACATCTTTTCAATGTTATGTATGGTCACTATTTGATTTCAAACTCTAAAAAGACATGACAAGTGACAAGTAATAAAGAAACGGAAATGTTGATGCGTTAAGCATCACTTGGCTAAATGAAATGCATAATAAAAAGTTATAAAGTGCCTATTTTCGTGACGTTCAATGTAAGTCTCATCATCATCGACCCAATAATATTTCAACTACATCTCAACATAACTTTGGGCACATGCAATTTCATCAATGAACCAACTATCACCATGTTAATCGAACAACATCACCAGCAACAACAAAAAACCCCCGAAATAAGAAACCAAAGGGTTAGTTTCAAATGAGCAAAGGCTCAAAGTCATCGACTTGACAACATGTAAAATAGAAACAAAGAATAACATTTAGATTTTTAGCAGATTCAAACGATCTGAAATTGCATACAGAGATACCAAAGTCATCTCCAGACAATTCCACTGCATGTCTCCTTTTTAGGACTAGCAAAACCCATGAAAACAGAAAAAAAAAACCCACAAAATATCTAAGAGATTTTTAATCAAAAAAGGTGTTTCTGATGAATTAAAAGACATCGTCATGAATACCACTAAAAACAAATACAAGAATATTACCAGTTAAGGCAATGTTAAACACCCACATGCAAATTGCAACAATTAGGTAAACACCCAATCTCACCACCAAACAGATGCCACCAAATGCGAGCTAGAGACCACCAACGATGTCTAGGCAACAATCGTGCCACAAAAGCAGCAAAAACCAACCCAACAAAGAAAGAAGAAAGCTATTCGAACACTCAACCGTCTCTAACTCCACCACCAAAGCCACTATCGCCAAAACCCACTAGGGATCTGAGTGTGTGAAAAAAAAGACACTGTTGGGGGGGGGGGGGGGAATAGGTTAGTCGCCGACCACCGATAATATTGTTTCACATACAGGAGACATAGACAAGCTACCAAAATCCACTGCTTCACGGTAGGCAGTTGGAGGTGCTTTGCGACGGAAGCAAGAGACCCGTCTCCCCCTCTCTAAAAAACCCTTTTTCTCAATTTGTAAACAAAAGGGCATAGAAAACATTAATCAGGAGACGTAGATCGACCACCAAAAGCTTCGTGGGCGGCAGGCAACGATGCTCCACGATGGCAACAAGAGGAGTCGTCTCCCTCCTTTCCAGAAAACCTTTTTTTTGTCTCTCTAAACAAAAGATATTGCCTTATACGAAGCTACACTCACAAGAAGAAAATAACAAAACACAAACTTCAATGGCCATTTTCAAACCCCTCACAATACCACTATTCATTCCAACTTCTCTATTAATATTACGTAATATAAGTTAATTAATGGTACATAATACTTTGTGAGCTTTCATTGTTCATTATTCAATTTAAAATCCCAAAAAAAAAAATCAAGATAGAATACCAAATTTGATTGTCAAGTTAATTACTTAAGTGTCCCATTGTTTTTTGTCAAATTTTAATCTTTCGTGTCTACCTTTCACAAGTTACGATTTAATTCCAACTGTTTTGCAAATTGTCACACCTTTATCCTCTAAATGGATGTCAGTTGAGATTTCCAGCTATATGGATAAAAATTTATTTTCTAGCTCGTTCACTAGAAACAAAAACAAAAAAGACAAATATCCCATACCGACCTTATTCAATAAAACAACACAAAGGACATTTATATAAAAGTTTACGTGACATCCTTGATCCTTCCAATGCACAAAATGCATGACGATTTATCAAACATTTAGAACAAAAGTTATAATTAATGAACCGAAAGATAAAATTTTAACTACCAAGGGTTCGTGCCTGTAATTTACACTTTGATTTTTCAAGGTGCCTGTAATTTATGAACTGAAAGATAAAATATTAAACTATAATATTTGTATCAGATAGTTGCATATAATATGAGTTGTTCAAGTGTTAATTCATTCGATTCAAATATAGTTGTATTTTGTTGAAGTTGAACTTAGTTTTTTAAATGGGTAACTTTGTAGAATAATAACCAAGCTTTAAAATTGTCCTAATTAGGTCACTCATAAATTTTTTTATTCCAATCATGTCACTAAAGTTTACTTTAATGTTTCAATCCTATGTATCTAACATGAATAGCAGGTAAAAAACTTAAAAAACTTAAGTTTGGGTGGGTGATGGTGGTCGAAGATGATGGGGCGGAGACGGCGGAGTCAAAGGTAATGGGACAGTTTTGGGTGGGTTGCAGATGATGGGGCGGGGATTTGGGTGGGTCGCAGATGTTTGGGGCGACGGTGGTGGGGGGACGACTGTGATGGTGTGGTCGGAGGTGGTCAAAGGTGGAGGGAGAGGGGTGTTCGAAGGTGGAGCTGTGGAGGAAAAGGGCGGTCGATGGTGTAGGTAGAGGAAGATGGTTAGAAAAACAATTACTGTTAATCAGGTTAATTGCATATGATTAGAACACCAAACCAAAGTTAAATGACCTAATTGAAACAGTTAGAAAAATAAGTGACTTGATTGGAACACTACTAAAACTTGATTACTATTTTGTGAAGTTTTTCCGTTTTTTAAATTAAATTATATGTTGTGAAACTTAATATAAATCGGTTATGAGTTATGTAATGTGCTGAATTTATTTTGCATTTGACTTTTTTAATTGTGTTTATGAAATAAAACCGAGTCAAAACGAACCGAACTAAGCTAGCTTGGTTAAAAACCGAGCCGAACTCGAGCCCAGATTTTCAGCTTGGTTTTAAAACCAAACCGAGCCAAGGTGGCTCGGTTTAAGTCCGAGCCGAGTTCGAGTTTGCCCTAGCTCACCTCGGTTCGGCTCGTAAACAGCCCTACTAAAAGTCGAGTTGACTTTTACGCAATGCCTTCGATTGACTATTGAGTTTTCCTTTGGGCCCCCGGGCCCGGCTAATATTTATATTACCCTTATAAGAACAAGCCCATAATACTTGGGCTATTGGTAACTTAGCTGGGCCTAAAAACTAGGGTTAGGGTTTTATACGCAATATACCCCCTGCTTATATATATCAATTATCATCTCCAGCACAAAAACACTTGTGATCTTCGATCATAATCGATTCCGTTGAGTATTTTAGGGCTAAATCTCTGCTTTCTTTTTATTTTTCTCTTTTATTTGCAAATTTATTATCTATCTGTTGTTATTGATGAAGTTAAGCCAATTTGCAGAGCAAGAACGTCTATGAAACATGACGAAACTTGCATTGAAGGTTGGCAAAATCAAAATAGTTTCTGCGATTCTCCGTGCCCATTAAATCTTTCAATTTTGATTGAGGCCTCGAACAAATCGCTACATCTGTTTTTTTTCGTTTCGATTTTCGTTTCATTGTTTGTGGTTTTATTGATTTGCAGTTGCAATTTATATCGATCTGTTTTGCAAATGATTTCATCTGAGTCGAGAAGAAGAAGTTATGATGAAACTTTCGTTTTTGTGTGTATTGTTAGATCTAACGAACCAGATGACTCAAGAGTTATTAGTTTAATTATACAAAACACCATTAGCAAGATGCTAGAGGTGCAGCAAAAGATATTTTGTTTACGAGAATACAAGTAGCATTTAGAGCATTCACAAACTTATTTTTTATTTTTATTTATATAATTACATTAAAAATTATTATTTTTATTTTTATTTTTTCAATTTTATAATTATTTTTTGTTTCTATTACATTTACAATCATTTAAAATATATTAAAAATATTATAGGATTTTGAACAGTATTTTTTAAAAATACAGATTGAACAATAAATTTCTTATATTTTTTACTCACAACCACTTATAATTATACTATATAATATATAAAATACACTCATATAATTATAGAGAACGAATTGTGAATACTCTTATAAAAGCATTTTTAAAGATGAAAGTTAAAGTGTATAAATTATCTAATTGTGAAGCAAAAAATTTTCAAAAAATTGAAAATTAAGTACAATACGAACATTATTTGAACATAACATAGTATGGTTTAAGCAATAAAGATGTAAACATGAAACAAGATGTGGGTGGTGTTTGAAGTTTTACCTCCACAAATAAACACAGACTCAAAATAACTAGTTTTCATTGGGTTATCATACTAGCATCCATTTGTTCCACCCTAATTCACAAATTGAGTAGTAATCAAATAATAATATTATACTTAATGTTAAGTAAAACGTGACATTTACAAAATTATAAAAAGCATTAGATTTTTATCATATTCTTTTGTTAAATACTTAATACTTAACATACAAGCTTTCTTTATAAATAACAATGCTACTTTAGTACTTTGTTTATCTTTCCCCATTCCATCATCAAAATTATAAAAAGCATTAGATTTTTATCATATTCTTTTGTTAAATACTTAATACTTAACATACAAGCTTTCTCTATAAATAACAATGCTACTTTGTTTATCTTTCCCCATTCCATCATCGGTTACAAAAAATCATTGGCAAGAGATGTTATATGTGATGTATCACATTGAGCTAACCATTTGTGAATGAATTTTTGAATTCTCAATATTTTACATTTTTTAGCATCTCAAATCTCATATTACAATTTAAAGGTTAATGAGCTTATTAACTTGCTTCGTAACATAAAAATGCAAAATGGGTTATATATTTGGACTCTTTGCTGGTGACTCGAATTATTCTTTGGTCTATCAAAGTGATGACTATAACAAGTTTTCTTGTTGGAAGCAAAACATTCATTTGTAGGAATGATATGACAAATAGTAGAATGTGTGACAAGAAACTACAATTGTTTTTAGTAGATAATTTTTTTTTTTTTTATATCACCTGACTTGGAAACAGAAGTTACCGTTTGATTATTGTTTGAAATTTGTAAATGACATGCTTTACGTAACCTTCAACTTAACATTTAATGCATACATTCCGTTTTTCTGTTGTTGTTGGAAATACAATAGGGTTCCCTAAAAGAGGCATAATGCAAGTATCCAGTTTCATATATTTAAATCTGTAACTCACTAAATTGTAATATGTTATGCGTAGATTATGTTTGTGTTAGGTTTATTTGTTCACTTCTCGCTCAACAATTATAATCTTATATGATGCCTTCTAAGTTATCTGTTTAAAATTGTTTTTTTTTTTTTTAATTCTAAAGTTGTAAAAAAATAGAATGAAAATACAATAATGACAGCCAAAATTTCATTTTGAGATGATCCAAACCCAAAAAAAAAAAAAATTTTTGTTCATCCACGACAATAAGATATATAATTTAAACAAAATATCTTAACTTTTTATTAAAATTTAAAAAAATAAAAAATGATTTTTCTGGCCCTGATCACTTTTGGACCAAGCCAAAACCAGTGAACGATCATGTCTGGCTAGTTAACAGAAGAAAGGCTTACTGACAGAATCAAATCATTTAACTGGCGAGAATAACAATATGGTATAAACTTAATAACATTATATTTATGTATTTTAGTTTTGGATATATCGCACAATAATCCATATTGTGCCCTTTCATCAGAGTATTTTTGTTTATTGAAATCAACGAACATTTTTCAACTAATAGAACAATTGTTTGTTTGTTTTCAAAACACTGACTTCTTTTTAAAACACTGCATTAATCAATAAGCTTAAAATCAGATCATAAAATCACCAAGACAAAGTGGGGTTTTCAACCAACTCACCAAGAAACGTTAAACTTAACGTTCCTCTTAACAAACCATAAAAAAGAATAACTTTAATTATCAAGAACAAAATCATTTCTTCTTGTAATAAACTTAAATACCAAATCATTTCTAAATCTTTAGAGCGCCCACCACGTAGTTACAACTATCAGTTTCACAAAAAGTCTCTTCTTCGATGCGACTTAAAAAGAAATAATAAATTCACAAATAGAATTTGATGATAGAACAGAAGAATATGATATGCCTAACCAGCGCGATACTAGTACCTAAGTAGAAAAAAAATTGAACAAGAAGCTAAAATATGAAACAAGTCTTTCACCTCTAAATCACAAGCCTGACAGAGAAGAGAAGGGACGTCCAAACCTCTTTTGATCTAGATTAACTTGCCAAACATGAATATTTACTTTACTCGGGACATATCGATTCTAAAAAACGCTTTGCAAGCTAACCGGAAGAATGCATTAATCAATAAGCTTTTGAACATCCTTGATCAATAAATATGTTAGTTTCAATTATAGTAGCATTGAATTGGGGTTAACAATATTTTTCCAAATTAAGTACTAAGTTTCAACAATTTAGCTCAAACATGTTTTCATGTTCTCAATGCATTTGTAACTTTCATGCGTCACGTTAGATTTTCTATTTTCTTCTCTTTCTCTTTCGTTCTATAAGATGAGTGACTTCATCTATTACAACCTTAAAACTTGATATATTGGGGTAATATACAAATAGATAAAACATATATAAACACTCAAAATTAAATGAAACACATAATATATGTGGGTAGTCCTTCGTGTTGGAGAGCATGCAACATCACTACTTTTCTAGGCACCGCAAGGGAGGGGCGGTGTTCCGACTGGTATCGAGCAATCTCAAGGCAAAACCGTCTCCCACTTCCTCCTCTTTAAACAAATAAAAACAATACCATAAGTCCATAATCTAATTCTATGATAAATGCAAACTTTTCTTCTATCTTATAGAGAGATTTCTCTCGTTAAGCCTTAACTATAAAAACAATTTTTTTATAATAGACAATACAGTCTAGATAACATTAAAAAAGTGGCGAATAAAATTGTGACAATAACCATACAACAATACTAATAAAGATAATATAAAACTACTATTAATAGAGGCAGAGAAAAAAAATGTCCCTTAGCCCTAACGAATTAAATTATGTAAAGTATTTTTTTTTAAATAAAAACAAACGTTTTAGCAATAAACATAGCGTAATCATAATATTACAATGATATACAATAATGCTAATGATAACTTGTGAAGCTCTTCTACCATTTTTATAGCAAAAATTGATTTATCACATCTTTATAGTTTATAGTATCTGATAATTTATTTTCGCTAGCTATTATCGCCAATCCGCTAAGTCTTTCTTGTGACATCGTGGATCGTGAGTAAGATTTCAATAATTACAACTTTGAAACACTCCTTTCTCCAGATAATTGTCAAGCTCTCATAGCATTCTAATATTTCACTTTCGATATCTAATTTTATTTATCTATTTTGAGCTGCTTGATTGACCATCTAAATAATTAAACAATTAATAATGTATCATGGCCCATGAGATTTAGGTATTTTCTTTTCTAAAAAAAGGTTTCTAATTATATAACTGGGTTAATAAAATGATTTCAAAAATTAATTTTGATTTAAAACATAATTAGGTTAAGTTTTTTATTGGGTTATAGTTTATAACTATTTTTTTTATAAAAATACATATATAATATAAAAAATTATTTAACAAAATTTGTGCCTTCTCGTTCTAGACGGGTGTCCATCCCACCCCTCCTCAAGGTTGGCTTTGAGCAAAGTGATGAGTAGCAATTAATAGCACAGTAGCAAGTAGGTACAATAGAAACAAATAAGATGATAAGAAGAGAAGTTAAAAACATGTAGCACCAAGTCACTAACCCTCGTGGCCATACCTAATTACCTATACACTTTATTAAATATTTTATACGTTAAGACAATGCAATTAAGGACAAGATTAGACTTGTATTTTAAAGTTTAGTGTGAGAAAAACAACCTTCTTGGTTTTGTATATATATCACATACAATTCAATGGATGCAACTTTTGCCTTGTAAAGTGTTATGTCTAGGGTTAGAATGTTCTTCTACGATGAAGGACCTTAATGAAGCTGTAAAACCTTGAATTTTAAAGTTTCGGTATTTTAGTTTAGTGCTAAAAATAAGTCCCAAAAATGTATTTTCTTTACAAATGTCATAAAACTAAATTTCATTTTTAAGACGTAATCAACATTTACTTTCAAAACAAGATAGTCTAGTAGGTTAGTTTTATAAACCATTACTCAATAAAGCGACTATTGACAACTTTACAAATATGATCTCAACTTTAAGATGTGTTGTTGGCGTTTTATCCCTAGCACTTGATCTCGATCCATTCACCATCCTACAAACGAGGTACAAAACAAGTTGGCGTTATTAACATGTAGCTTTAAATTAACAAGGTATACAAGTCCAAACCTCAAACCATCATATCCTGAAAATTGACCAGGCGTATGGTATGCCACTCGGCATATCAAACACTGACCAGTGTGGTTTTGGGTGTAGACATCATGTGGCAATGTCTACAACTTCAAAAATCAACTTATCTACCTTGTCATGTCATTTTTTATCTAGGAATTTGTTACATACCTCTTTGTTTTTCCTATCTGTATGTAAATATAAGCATTTGTTAAAAGTTGCTTAGGACCAGAACACGTAGTGAAATTTGACTGATTTTAGATAATAAAAATATGATTTTTATTAAACACTTTAGAAACTATATGAAACTATTATATTATGAAGTTTTTCTTTTTAAATAATGTTGCCCCATCAAGATTCCTACTTCCACATTCTTGGATTCCATTTACTTTATATCTCATAACGCAAATCAAAAATTCAAATTCATTGATCTATAAGTCTCTCGTTACAAAATAATATTCAAATATAATTATTTAACCACGTCGTCTACCAGAGTCCAGAACTAAATCTCATAAGCAAATGTATTTTGTTGTTTAATCATGGTTCACTTCTATGGCTCTATATGAATTAATAGCTTTTATCCTTAAACTTGATATGATAACTTCAAAATGTTTTTTCTATAAAAAATATAGAAAAATTAAACTTTAATAATTCAAATTATTGACTATTGACCAATATTAATCCAAACTAATAATTTGATCAGTATTAATATTAAATTTTGATTTTCTTATTAATAACAATCTCAGTCTCACTGTTTGTTAACTTCGCTAGTATTTTATTACGTATCACATGACATGACGTATAACATAATTACAAGTAAAAATATATTAATCAATTCTTTTTTATAAAATATTATTTTATAAAGTTATTCAACATAACGTTTTTGTCGCTGATTAACTAGCTTGGAGACAAAGAGACACAAAAATGAGTTATATATTTATATTTTTTATTCTAATAATGTAACACGTCGTGTCACATGCAACATCACGAGCAACATCACGTGCCACGCAATCAAAGCTAGCGAAGTTGATGAACAATTATATTCTGATTAAAATTGTTATTAGCAACAAAATCAAAGGTTAATTTTAATACTGATCAAATTGTTAATATAAATTCATAGTGACCGGTAGTCATTAATTTAGATTATTAAAATCCGATTTTCCAAAAATTTAAACAAAACTAGTTAACATTGAACATCAATAATAATAAAATATTATTTTCTAAAGTTATTCAACGTAACGCTCTTGTCGCAGGTTGAATAGCTTGGAGACAAAAAGACACAAAAATTGTGTATATATTTATATTTTAATTATGTAACATATCATGTTAAATACAACTTCACATGTCACGTCATAAAAAAGCAACGGATGCAATGATGAGCTAGAGTGAGATTGTTATCAATAATAAAATCAAAAGTTAAAATTAATACCGGTTAAATTATTAGTTGATATTAATAATATTGCCTACTAACTTTTGAAAATATAAAGAAAATTAGTTAACACTTAAGAAATTGATGGTCTAGAAAGAAAGAGTACGTATATAAGACGGATGTTAGTTGAAAAGAAGGATCCAAGGACTAAAATGTCAAGAACATGACACACAGAAAACACTAACACCACACATAGATTCCAACTCACTCCTCCACTATCCACAGTGCACACAGTAGCACCAAAATCATCAACCCTAAGACCCACATTCTCACTTTCAAACCAAGTTTTTCCTTCAACACCCAATTGTCCATTTTGTCAGGCCCAGCAACAATGGCGGAGATCGTGATCTCACCTTTAACAACGTCTCGTCTCTATCCATCCCTCTATTTCACATCTTGTTTCGGTATAAAGCACCCATTATCGAAAAGAAGAAGAAGAAGAACATCGATCCATCCGTTGATCCTTTTGATGATAAATTGACAATTGATTGATGGTAATAATGCTCTAGACTTGCATCTCTCTTGGGTGTTCAACTGTTGACCCCCTTTTTCGTGATTTTCTTGTCAATCACACTCACACCCTTGTGTCTTTCTCTCTCTAAATCAATTCTCGTGAATTTGTTGAGGTAAATGGTGGTGCTTCTTGTGTGTGCAATTATGCATGTGCTTTCTCTCTCTTTCTTATCGCTTTCAGCGGTTGATTTTATTGCTTTGCCCATCCTTTCATTTATGTCACTGATTACAAACCTTTTTGTGATGTAATTTAATTGTCTTGCGCTTTTTGATGATTAAGCTTGTGGGCTGTGGTTCAATGTTGTTATTGGGGGATAATTGGGATGCCCTCCAAGTGTTTGATTGTATGCCACACTGAGCTTTTTGCTTATTATCATCCTCAAAACCTCGTAAAAGTGGTTTAGGTTGCTAATCAGTGACAATCTTTCGCACCCTTTTCACGATATTCTTTTCTTCATAACCTTGTCTCTTTCGATCTTCAGCCGGACCACTTCTTGGTTGCAGCACAGTGAATTCTTGATAGCTACATCTTTCACTTTTATCATGCTGTTTTCCTCCTGTTAAAACCAGAGCTAGAGTTCTTTCTCTCTTTGCTTATTATACCCTTTCTTTGTTTCTCATTGCTTAGTGTTCAAATATGAAGAATCTTGATCTTGAAAAACATGTTTTGGGATTGATGATGCTGCTTATGTTCCAAATTTGTGTGCTTGTTGATTCGATTAACGAAGAAGGTGCTGTGCTTCTGGAGTTTAAACAATCTCTTGATGATCCAAGCAGCAATCTCAATACCTGGAATCAATCCGATTCATTGCCTTGTAATTGGATTGGTGTTGGTTGTAGCAATGATCATAAGGTAATTTCTATAAACCTTCATGGCCTTAATTTATCTGGCTCTCTTTCATCAACCATTTGTAAGCTTTCATTTCTAACTGATTTAAACATTTCCAAAAACTTCATTTCTGGTCCCATTCCTAATGGTTTAGCTTCCTGTCAACACTTGGAAGTTTTAGACCTCTGCACAAATAGAATTCATGATGATTTCCCCACCCAACTTTCCATGATTTCCTCTCTTAAAGTCCTTTCCTTGTGTGAAAACTACATTCATGGTGTGATCCCTGAGGACATTGGGAATCTGGTTCAATTACGAGAGCTTGTTGTTTACAGTAATAATCTCACTGGCATGATTCCCAAATCCATTGGTAGATTGAAACAACTTAAAATAATCCGGGCTGGTGTAAATACTTTATCTGGTCCAATTCCTAGTGAGATCAGTGAATGTGAAAACTTGGAGGTTCTCGGATTAGCTCAGAATTCTTTATCAGGCCCATTTCCTAGAGATCTTCAAAAGCTCAAGAATCTTACTAGTTTGGTCCTTTGGCAAAATTTTTTATCTGGTGAGATTCCACCCGAAATTGGGAATTTCAGTCGTTTGGAATTGCTTGCACTTCATGCAAACTCTTTCTATGGAAACATTCCACAAGAGATTGGTAAATTAACACAACTGAAAAGGTTGTACTTGTATACCAACCAGTTAAATGGGTCAATTCCACAAGAATTAGGAAATTGTGTTAATTTAGTTGAAATCGATCTTTCTGAAAACCGTTTGACCGGATTTATCCCAAAAGAATTGGGCCAGATTCCTAACCTCCATCTGCTTCATCTTTTCGAAAACCGCTTGGTGGGTGACATTCCAAATGAGCTTTCGCATTTGAAAGAGCTTAGGAAACTAGATCTTTCTATTAATAATTTGACTGGGGAAATTCCTTTAGGTTTTCAGGATAACCCATTTTTGGAAAGTTTTCAGCTTTTTGATAATCATCTTGAGGGAAGTATCCCTCCATTGATAGGAGCTAGTAGTAACCTTTCGGTTCTTGATATATCCATGAATAACCTTGTGGGAATCATACCTCCGCATCTTTGTAAATCTCAGAAACTGATGTTTTTAAGCCTGGGATCGAACAAGTTGTCTGGCAACATTCCACATGATTTGAGATCATGCAAATCTCTTATACAACTGATGTTAGGAGACAATTTGCTTACAGGTAGCCTTTTTCTTGAATTCTCAAATCTTTATAACCTCTCTGCTCTTGAACTCCATCAAAACCACTTCACTGGGCCTTTACCACCAGAAATCGGGCAGTTAAAGAACTTAAAAAGGCTGCATTTGTCTGATAATTACTTTTTTGGTCACGTTCCTTCTGCAATCGGGAATTTGGTTCAGCTTGTTACTTTCAATGTCTCTTCTAATCGGCTGTTTGGGGACATTCCTGCTGAATTAATGAATTGTTTAAATCTCCAAAGACTTGATCTTAGCAGAAACTGGTTTACGGGTCATGTTCCAATGGAAATTGGCAATTTGGTAAATCTTGAATTGCTGAAATTGTCAGACAACAGAATGAATGGCTCAATACCAAATTCAATCGGGAGACTGGCTCGTTTAACTGAATTGCAAATGGGTGGTAATTTCTTTTCTGGAAATGTCCCGTTTGAACTCGGTCAACTCACTGCTCTTCAGATTTCACTCAATATTAGTCATAATTCTCTTTCGGGCAAGATACCTCAGAATCTTGGAAACTTGTTAATGTTGGAATCTTTGTATTTGAATGACAATCTACTTGTTGGGGAAATTCCTGCATCGATTGGGCAGTTAGTGAGCCTTTTGGTCTGTAACCTTTCAAACAATCATTTGTTTGGGGCGGTTCCAGACACTCCCATTTTTAAAAGGATGGATCCTAGCAACTTTGCAGGAAATGAAGGACTGTGCATTTTGGATTCAAACCATTGTTCACCACCTTCAATTCGGCATGCCCATCAGCATTCTGGCTGGTTGAGTGATGGGCTTTCTAAGGATGAAATAGTGAGCATTGTTTCTGGTATTGTAGGGTTCTTTTCTTTGATCTTTGCCATGTGTGTTTGTTGGGCTATAAAGAACCGGAAGCCTGTATGTGTATCACTTGAAGAAGAACATGTGACGCCCGACATGCTGGACAATTATTACTTCCCAAAAGCCGGGTTCAAATATCAAGATCTTGTTGAAGCAACTCATAACTTTTCAGAAGATGTTGTGATCGGAAAAGGAGCATGTGGGGTGGTTTACAAGGCGGTGATGAGTGATGGTGAGGTTGTTGCGGTGAAAAAGTTGAAATCTGGTGGTGGTGGGGCGATTGTTGATCGTAGCTTCCTTGCTGAAATATCAACTCTTGGAAAAATCCGACATAAAAATATTGTGAAACTTTACGGTTTTTGCTACCACCAGGAATCAAACCTTTTACTATACGAGTACATGGAAAACGGGAGTTTAGGGGAGTTACTTCATGGTAATAATAATAATGCTCTATTTCTTGACTGGAATGCTAGATACAATATTGCCCGTGGAGCAGCCGAAGGTTTATGTTATCTCCATAATGACTGTAGGCCTCACATTGTTCACCGAGATATAAAGTCAAACAACATATTATTAGACAAAAAGCTTCAACCCCATGTTGGAGATTTTGGTTTGGCGAAACTGATGGACAACCCTTATTCGAAATCTATGTCAGCTGTTGCTGGTTCATATGGCTACATTGCTCCAGGTAAGCATTAATAGTTTTACTAGTACCAAAATACGATTTTAAACCTATAACTTTCTGACAAATGCAAATTCCTTAATCGTTGATTTTCAGAATATGCATATACAATGAAAGTGACGGAAAAGTGTGATATATATAGTTTTGGGGTGGTTCTGTTGGAGCTTGTTACAGGGAAGCCTCCGGTTCAACCCCTTGATCAAGGAGGGGATCTTGTGACGTGTGTTAAAAGATTGGTTCATGGGATGGTTCCGGTTTGTGATATATTTGACAAAAGGTTAGATTTGAGTTGTAAAAAGACAATAGATGAGATGTCTCTGTTCTTAAGGATTGCATTGTTTTGCACAAGTCCATCACCTCTCAATAGGCCTACAATGAGAGAAGTGATTGCAATGATGATTGACTGTAGGGAAGCCAAAATAAATTCACCAATGTCGCCGTCATCAGAAGCTCCTCTAGATGATGCTAACTCATGCAAAGGTACGATAATCATCTATGCATTTATTCAAGTTGGAATAATAGCATAAAATAGTAACCAACTTTGTGCAGAAATCTTTTTTGGTAACCAACTTATATTAAGCCAGAAAAAAAAATGATTTAAGGTAGCCAGCCGTCAAGGGCCACATCAGCACTACATCAGTGCCACATCAGAAAAGGGCTTCATGGTCAAAATACTGGCACGTTAGCTGCCACGTCATCAATTTTTACTAGTGTGATTACCTTTAATCAAAATTTTGAAATGTGGTACCCTACATCAAATTTTGGGCATGGTTTTATCTAGCAAAAACAAAGTTGGTTATGAAAAATAGAAATGGGCATAAGTTTATTACTTTTATATGCAATGGTCCCATTAAAGTTCTCTGTTCATACAAGAGTATACACATTTCAGAACTAAAAAGCCTATATGCAATCAAAATTCACATTCATCTTAATTTGATTTACAGATTATATGAATCCAGCAGAATTCGGGACTAGTCCTTGGCACTCCAGATCTTCCTCTTCTCTGTCTCCTCTGGATAATCCAAGTAAATAATGATATCTTATTCTTATTGTACAAAAAAGCAACAGAACGTTTGCGTTTAACAGATATTCTAGTTATAAAATGGGGACTTTCACAGGTTTTTTAGGTGAACTCAACAACCGGCATACGGTTTGTAATAGCAATAGTCTACAGCTAGAATCCATGCAGAAATGTATCTCATGACTCTAAATTCATTCTAGAATTTGTTCTGTTTGTCATAACTTGTATACCAACCCTAATCATCAAGTTCCATCTTTGTTTTTGAATATTATTTTGATCTTTTAATATTGCATAAACTATTCGATGAAGTCGAGTTTGATCAGGAGCAGAAGTTGCAAATGGAGGTTGGACAGGTTGTATGCTAATTATTGAAGATGGTCTATTCTTATTTACTGGTTTATTTCTAACAATTTGAAATAAAGTTCAATTATTTCCTTGTCTTTTTATGGGAATCATAAACTCCAATTATTCAGTTTGAATCTTGATATAAAATTTTGAGTTTGTTCGGTGTAATTTTATGAAGTTTGGTTTATGGGTGAGTGTGATTAAGGGGAAATTATGTGGCTAAATGCCATGGTTGGTACATAGTGAGTTGAACCTTGACATTTTGAGCATTGTGTTAGGTAGGAATTTGTGACTTTGACTTATTTTACTAGTTTTTAATTGCACACATACTTTCTTCTTAAGTCTTGTTTCCTTATATTCAGGATCAGATGTTTTCTAGTACAATCATTTTCAACCATTCTCTTTAGGATACAAAGAACATTGTTATTGTTTCTTGTCAAATCTCTTTATTGGGTGTTTCTAGCACATGGGTGTGGTTTTGATCAAATGGAAGGGTAGTTTTGGTATGGAAGTTAATTTTTGTAGTTATTACAAAATCAAATATAACAAAACTGATTGATAGCAAGATTAAAAGATGATGCGCTGACCATATAAATGATCTTTTGTTTGGCATTCACAAGAAGTTAGTAGATCATAAATAGAAATCTTAAGACTGAAAAATAGATATTGTTATGAACTTTTTTATTTGATACATCTAAACTTATTTATACATGACTCGTATTTAAATTGTTAAGGTCGTTGAGTCATGTAGTCTAAGTGTTACATGTTTGTATTGTTAACATAAAAAAATGTAGCACACAACCTCCCTCTAACTATCTTTTTCTCCATGTATCATGAGAATTTTTCTTGTTCTAATCATGGCATTATGGGTTAATGCCTTTGTGAACATATGAAAATAATTTATTAACCATTAAGGATATAAGGTGTTGTTTTCATACTTTAAGGAGTTTATTTAACTAACCGATAACTTCAGGGACCAAATTGTTGTTTTGGTTATCACCATTCACCAAACTGCCCATGAGGGGAACATACTTGGAAGTAATTAGGCATCTAAAATTCAATTCTCAAAATGCAGATCTGACATCCTTTATCATTATAATATTATTTTAATAATAAATAATATCAAATTTAAAATACTTATTTATCTATTTCAACTATGCTGTTGATTAAAAAAATCCTGACGGCATATCATCATATTGTCAGTTTTTCTTCCATGTTAGGAAAAAAAATTCTAAGTGTGGATTTATTTTCCCCAAGTTTTTTTTATTTATCATTATTGAATGCGACTTTAGTTAACATATAATTTTACTTTTCTTTTCCTATATCTTTTAATATATTATACGTTTCAGAAAAACAAATATGGAGTTGTGACGTTTTGTTTTAATCTGCTTTCGATATGCATTTTATAAAGTATAGGTGTATCAAATAATAACTTTCTAGTCGGTACATTTGATGCGACACTATTTTTCTAAAAAACTTAAATCGAAATATAGTTAACAATAACAAAATCACTATGTTATATCCATTTTTTTTATAAAAAAATAAATATCAGTTGATGCAATCATGCAATTAGTAAATCTTGATGCATACAGTATTACTACTGGCATTATAATTGCAAGGGAATACAAGTTCTTTATACAATATTACCCTTCCAACATTAAAAAAACAAAAAACAGAAACTAAAAGTAAAGATCAAACAAAAACAAAATTTATATATCCAACCCTCAACTTTAACCATATCTAAACTAAACCACATGTTTACTATAACAATAATAATTCTGATTAGAATTCAAATTCCTTTTAGACCCCTTGCTTTTCATCAAAAGACAACTAAGCCCCTTCCAAATCCACCGCCGTCTCTTTGAACCCCCACTCACGTGACCAACACGTGCTCTACCACTTCTCTTCACCGTCACCCCCCGGAGCTCCGGCGGACTGTACGTACGGATCAACGGCCACTTTATCCCATCAAAAAACTGGTGCCGTTTAATATCCGTCGCACCCCTGGCGCACCCTAGCCTCCGCCGGTAATCCTTCACCAACAACTTCTTTATCAAATCCTTAGCCTGCGCCACCCCAGTTACACTCTCTTCATCTTCCTCAAACGTCACCTCCCTGCTCGATGCTATATTGCGCAGGGTGGACTCTTTACTCCCACCCCGAAACGGCGTACGTCCGTACAACAACTCGTAGATTAACACCCCAAACGCCCACCAGTCAACGCCGTTACCGTGACCGCTGCCGTTGACCAACTCCGGCGACAGATACTCGTGTGTTCCGACGCATGATCGCGAAAAAGCCCCCGTCGGCTCCGCCACAAACTCCGTCACGATCTCCTCCTCCATACGTCGGTTACGGCGGTTATAACTGTTGTAACTGCTGCAACATCCATTTAGAAAAAAAGTCTGTTGCTTTCTCGTGTTTCCGCCTAACTGAATTCTGTTATCCAGCCTGGGCACGACGTCCGAGGTGAAACAGAGGTCGAAATCGGACAACATTATATGACCGTCTTCACGGATTAAAATGTTCTCGGGTTTGAGATCGCGATACACGATCCCGAGCGAGTGGAGATACTCAAGGGCTACTAAAACCTCGGCCGCGAAAAACCTAACCGAATCGATAGGTAGGCGATAATTAGGTTGCTTCCTGAGCAAGGAATGTAGGTCACCATTAGGGCAATAGTCTATAAGAAAGCATGTGTAATGAGAAACCTCTAGGTGAGCATATAATGTGGGGAGAAAAGGGTGATCAAGTGAGGAAAGAATGCGTCCTTCATTTTGCACATGTGTTAGTTTTTTTTGCGTAAGCGAGTTTTTATCGACGACTTTAAGGGCGAAGCTCGCGTGTTCGTAGTCGCGTAAGCGACATAGGAACACGCGACCGAGGTTGCCAGAGCCTACGAGGCGGAGGAGTTTGAGGTGGCGGAGGTGGAGGGTGCCGTCGGAGGAGAGGGTGGTGGCGGCGTTGATGGCGGACCAATTGGCGTCGGACTTGCGGTGGGGGCGGTGGTGGAGGCTGGGGACGGCGGTGGTGGTGGTGGTGGTGGTGGCGGAGGCGGAGGAGAGGCGGGTGGATTCGTTGAAGCTGAGGCATAGGCTTGAACGGGCGAGGCTGGAGCGGGCGCTGGTGGTGGTGGTGGTGGTGGTGGTGCAGCTGGTGAAGCTGAGGTCGAGGTCGGAGTCTTGGCGGAAGATGGTGGTGGTGTGGTGGTCGTCTTCCATGGTGGTGGTGGTGGTGGTGTGGTGAGTGAGGGTGAGGGTGGTGGTGGTGGTGGTTTATAAGGAGGGTTAGGGGGGGTGGGGCATGTGTAATTTAATGTTGTTAACGTGTCTGGTTGACCAAATGCGGGAGGAGAGAGGGGGGTGGTAGGTTTTGGTTGACCAAACTTTAAGGAGGGGTTAAATGGTGAAAAGATGGAAGTTGAGGGTGTGATTGCTGACAGAACAGTGACTTACATTTGACATTTATGAAGATGGGTTTAGACAGTTTAGTTGGGTTTTAACTACTGGCTCAAAAATTTAACAATTTTTTAACTCCAGTATAAGCATAGGTGAAACCAGAAACATAGAAGATTTGGAGTTTATAAAAAGGAATAATGTCATTTTACAATTGAAACCAGAAACATAGAAGATTTGGAGTTTATAAAAAGGAATAATGTCATTTTACAATTTGTGGTGATTATGAGTTTTAATAAGCCTTCAGTTAAACGAGCCCTACTTTTCAATACATTTGGTGTGGCACCTTCGATTTCTATATGATTATGAAAGGTATAAAGTTAGTGTAAGCCTATCGTAGTTGCGTATTTGTTTGTGTGTCACTAATCTACGGTCGATGTGGAGGATAGAAAGATATGAGGATGGCAAATGAGCCGGAAGAAAGGCAAGGCAAGGATTGTGACAGGGGGAACCAGAGGGAAGGAAGGGATGGTGTGTTATTAAACAGTTGAGTTTCTTTACCAGATGTTTCATGTTCTAATCCAGCTAAGTTTAATCTTACATTTTAAAATTACACACTTTTGGATCCCAGTGATGAAAAATCAGAGCTGCATCATTGTCATTGATCATGACGCATGAGAACAAGTTCATTACGACAATCAACTTCATAGGCGATCTTTCCTTCTTGCCCTTCATCATATTATGTTGCATATAATCGTAACTTATCGTGATCAACCTTAACTTATAATGAACAATAGAGGTAAAAGATGGTGTTGACATTTAATAGAGAAATATGAGATCAATTTTAAACTCTTTGTTTATACTAATTGCTTTAAGTGTGATACATATATTATTTTTGACCGTCTTTCTTTCTCACTCATACTCATATGACTATCTTTCATGCATTACGTACAAATATATAAATGCTTATGCAGTTTTTACAGGTGTTTGTAAAAATTGAATTTGCATTAAAACGTGTCAATACATGTATTTATAGGAAGAGTATAAATAGTTGGAAGAGTATTTCTAATGTTTCTAAAGCATAAACATATAAAACTTAAAATGATATGCTTATTGATTATTTTTCAGTATAAAATGTATTTTAAGCAATTTTATTCCAAATTTGAAGTGAATGGTAGGTTTATTACATGCAGTTCCTTCACTGTAACAGGGTATTGTATTAATTTAGCTTTTTTTTGAAAGGCAGAGTATTGTATTAATTAAAGTATTGGTGGTCTGAAGTAGGACCCACGTGTGTAAATGTAAAAGGAGGTGGTGAAAAGGTTAAAATGCTTATTAATGAATGGGAAATAATCAATGACTGACCACTATGTTTAGGCTTATTAATTTCAGCAAAAGTAAAATTAAATAATAATAAATACAAAGAGAGGCTATACTGGATCTACCACCTAGCAAATAAAGGCACTAGGCACACTCTCTCTGCACATATCAATTAATGATTGATTTATGAAAGTAATATACTCTACGTATTTTTAATGGTAAATGAGTAGTTAGTTGTTAATAAAATCAAATTACTGATTATACGTTATTGTTAAGATTTGAACATTAGATTTTTAGAAAAAAAAAAATAGAGCCTCCTATCTCGTCTTTGATCACTAAACTCTACACGTACATTTTATGTGTTTAAAGCACCCCTTTTACGAAAAAAAAAGGGGATTGATTTAATACGACGGTTCATAAGTTTATGAGAAAGGTGGCACGTTTAAAAAATATCATTAGATTATTTTAATGAGGTTGTCTTAAACGTATAGTATCTATGTTTTTATTTAATATACCTTCTGTATATATGAGTGTATAAGAAGTTGAATCTGGACGTATTTAAGAGTTTATGAAGTCAAATTAAGTGTATACGAGGATGAATAAGGCACCAACGTCGTATGCAAATGTATACAAGTTTCAACACAAACGTAAAGGAATTTATCTTAATAATAATAACTAAAATCAACTAAATCAGTAGATTGTGTTTGTTTTATAATTAGTGAATCGATAGAAACTTGTTTTACTCTTTATTTTATGAAAGATGTATAATGCTACCATATTAACACTTAATGTATTAGCATATTTTCATGAATACATTCTATTCGACTCAATCTAACTATATCTCTAATAAATAAGTAACTCATTTGTCATGTGTTATTTTCTAGTTCTCAATATTTTTCTCACGTTTTGTAAGTCCAAAATATTATTGTTTTTTTTACTAAATTAAAATATTATTTCAACATATTATTGTTTTATACTTCTTTAAAACTAAAATATAGTTTTCTTTTTCACATCTCATTGTTTCTATCTCTTTGATATTTTATTTATTTAATTTGTGAAATACAGAGTATTTAACTTAGTCATTTAATATATCATAAAAGCTTAATATATCATGTAATGGTTACCATGAACAATAATAATAAAAAATAATAATAATTAGAAAATAAGGATATAAAGAGTCGACGGAGATACACCACTTCTAGTATAGTAGAAGCAGATTAATAGAACATAGAAGTTCAGAACTCTCCAATAACTAATGAAATGTTTAATTATTAATTAATAACTACCAATTAATTAACTTGTAATAACTAAATAATTAACAATTAACGGTCCCATGTGATGGGCCCTGATTAGCCCCAATTAGTTTTGTGGGATCCCCTCGTAAAACTGTCTGCCACGTGGTAAACATGGGCCCCATACATTCAGATTAAAAGCATTTTATCTATGGTACTCTCAAATTGGATAATTCAAAAATAAATCAAGAACGAGTGTTTTTTCTTCAAAAAATATGTTAGAAAAAAAGAAGTAACCAAACTCAGTTTTTTATATAGGCGGAAACCATCACAGCGTTATAGTTAAAAACACACAACTCTATGAAAGAATATATGTCAGTTGACAGTTATTCAGTTACATCGGTTGTAACTTCTCGATCTCAACATAAAGCTATCAACAACATGAAAGAGTGTGTTAGTTATCCTGCTTATGATTAGCTTGTTAGTAGGTATACACTTACCATCACTCCCCAAGTTGTTGATTGCTAGTTACCACTGCTCGTAATTGCTATTGACTTAACATGTTGTTGATGGACGTAGTTGTTGTCAATATCAATTACTACTGATGAATTTTATTTGATTTTCTACCAACCATGTAAACCCGACATGGGTACTTCATTGTCACTTCCTCAAACCCCTGAATTTCTAAGGTACCAGAAATTAAATTAGCCTTAACGACTGATGTCTCCTGACCTCTTAGCTCGTATTTTTATTTAGATTTCATTTTGGCTTTAAATATATCCAAGAAACTAAAATGATTTGATGATACTAAAGTTATAACTACAAGTTTGTTGTCAAATCATAAAATATTTGTTTAGAATTGATTAAGGCCCTAAAGAGAGAATTTCATATGTCGCAATCTAAACTTGTAAAATTACATATATCTTCAAGAATTATAAGCTTTCAATGCATAATGTATAATGTTTTTAAGTATGATTTAGGAAATGTATAATCTTGTAAGTTTAAAAGAAAGATATATGAGATTGCATAATTTTCTAATTGTTTAGGTATAAGAGCTGAAAAATATGTAACTGAGTTTTATAAACATAAAAATAGCTAACTATTTAACTCCAAATTATTTGATACGAATCATCTGATTTTTTTCTCTAAAAAAGTATATTCGGAATAATTTTATTTATTTCGTAACAGAATAAATGCATCTTATTTGTATATGATTTACCCAATAATGCTTTGTCTAGAGAGTTAATTTTAAATAATTTCACGAAATAAAACATCATCTGCCATGGACACGTGATGTAGTTATTTGCATTATGTTTATATTTCTAAAGCCACTATCTCACTCAATTATAGATCGATGATTGAATTTTGCATGCAAATCGATCACGGTTTTTCGCTTCATTTTTATTTATTATGATTATCAAGCTTTCAGGTGTTTTATTATTTTTTTTTTTTACCAACACTAACGTTTCGAAGATACCGATGTATTATAGCGTTATGAGTTTAGATGTATTATCTTACTTTTAATGTATCACAAATATCGTAGACATATGCTAAACAACATAATAATATATGTTATAATCTTAGTTTTTTTCTTTTCTCTCCATCTTTTCTTTTTATTCGCCACTTTTTCCATCCTATTTTGTTTGGTGCTCGGTCTTCTCTTAACGTGTGCCTTGTGTGATATTTTTTTGTCTCTCAGCTCGATCGATCCCTCTCATTCTCTCCCGAAGATATATGCTTACACACACATATATATGTGTATATATATATTAGGTTTTATTTAATTTTCTCTAAGGGGTTGTTTGACAATATTTGAATGATTAAGTGCTGAACCAATAAGACATCTGAACCATTAAGCGCTGAACAACCATTAAGAGCTAGTATATCGCTTAACTATTCAAAGGCAAATGTCTGACCAATTCAGATAAGAGTTATTAACCATTCAGCATTAGACCTCTTAACCATTCAGCATTAGATCTCTTAACCATTTAGCATTAGTATAATGCTTAACCATTCAGAGGCAAATGTCTGAAACATTCAGACATTTGCTCGCGAAACAAACAGTCTGAACCATTAAGTACTGAATCATTCAGACATCTGAACCATTAATAGGCTGATTAAAAGGCTACCAAACAACCCCTAAGTGTCATTATGCTGTCACAGTTGTAGCTTCTATTAAAATAGCTATGTTATTTCTTTTGTTATTGCATAGTTATGTTATATCTTTATTGGTGTCATGTCCTTAGACCTGTCTATGTTTGCAACACATAGTTTTCTTATTATTTACGTTTTTATGATTTTTTTTCTTATTTTATTTTTTAAGATTGCATATTTTTCTTATGCCAAAGTATTCTTGGTTAATTTTTCATTTCACCTTAAGCGTTTGATTTTTCTCACACCCCGATTGCGGGGGAGTATTCTATAAGACAAATTAGTTAGAGTTCATTGTAGTTACACTTATTCTAATTAAAAGATATGATTTGATTAGTTTTTCTTTACAATTACCAGTATGATGCTTTTATATATAGTTTATAAATTATAAAAAATTACCTTAAGAATTTCCACTATTCTATCTGAAAATATGAAATAATTAGATCCTATTGTAGCACTATTATTTATCGAACTAGTAAGTCAAACAGTTGACTTTGTAGGGTAAATTATATGGCATAAAATGTGCCCCGTTGACCTATATGATGGCATATATTCCCCATAGTTATAAGCACATCAAAAGAACATGGCACGATGTATGTTCATATGATGCATGAGGGTGACATGTGATATTGTGGCTCAAATAATAGTTGCATAAATTTTGGCCCACATAAATAGTGCAAATATTTGCATTTTGGGTCCTATTATTTTAAATGTGGGATATTTCATTGCGCCTCTTGTCACTCGATGATTATCATGATGACATGATTTGAAATTATTTTTAATGGTGAAATGACAATCATGTTACGTTATTGTCTACTGACAAACTTGTACCATTTACCCAAAATGGTTCATAAGGGTATATCATGTTAATACAATGTCTATTTTTTTTTTTTTTATCGAAAATCGAATGTTGAAATCCTACAAGATAAAAATACAAATGGTTATAAAAGTATATTGAAAACCATTCTAAGAATTTTTTTTGCCTATAATGAAACTTTATCTCTTATCATTTGAGAGAGATACAATTTCGACACTTTAATACTATTGAACTATATGCAATTTAGTTCATGATTTGAAATTTGATTTTATATTTTCTGAAAATACAAGATTTACTACGTGGTTTAAAGTCGCACAAGTAATTTTATATGAGGTGTGACAAAGTGAAAAAAAAAAGAAGTTAGATTACCTGTTTGACCCTTTTATAAAAACATAGTTTGGCCTGAAATTTTTGGTAATTAAAATTTTATGTTTTCTAAACAAACATAGAATTACTTCTGATTCAGAAGATTCTTGTTTTCATAATAATGTCTTTTTTTCGTGTTTTTGTGACACTAAGACAAATCTAGGATGGCTATAGGAATGATATGGGACCAGTACTAATAATTCTAGTCTTATATATATCTGATCATAAAATCATGTCTTATACGCGTTAGGTATTTGATACACATGTGGTTACCAGGAATAACCTTTGGTTTATTGAAAGTTACCCGTGAAATTTCTATTTGTTGTCGTGGTATTTTAATTTTTGTTATTATTTTATTGCCCAAAGACGTTCGAAAATATAACTCAATTCAAACACTTTACTGAATTAACAACTTATTATAGTTAGTTAAGTTTATTTCATCTAATACTAACCTAGTGTTTTTTAGTGATTCATTAAAGCTACTCACTTTTTTTCAACTACAAAAATACTTATGTTTTAAAATTGTAAAAACTTTAAAATGTTAACCTTCTTAAAATCTAAGTGATCTTAAAAGAATATGTATAAAACTTGGTTATTATTTAATGATTATTTTTCTCAAATTTTACTTAAAATAAGAGGTAACCGCCAAGAAAATAAATTTATTAAATACTAAGTTTTCATAATATTATCCATTTAAAGTTATCTCGGAAAAACAAGAACTAAATAGTAACCAACTCATATATTTCCTGCTCAAGTAATCTAATTTTAAATGTCTATAAAAAGTTATACAAGACAGAAAAAATATTAAAATTTGAAGGGTTTTTGTTATTACAAAAAATATGTATATATTTGTTTAAGAGCAAATTTATATGTTTTTATTTAAACAAATAGGCTAAAAATTTGTGCATAACACATGTTGAGTAAATCAAGTATTAAATAGTTTTAAAAGGTTTTTGTTCTTAAACAATGTCAAGATTTTAAATTGATTTGCAGTAAATAACAAAGCTGTAAATTGTGAAAAAAAATTAGAAAACATTATTTATCTATATAATAAAAAACTTTTGGCTTCATTAAATTTTAAAGTTTTTATGTTTGACCACATGAGTTTAGTTTCTTTCTTTTTTTTTTAACATAATAGCCCATTATTTCCTCTTTTAAGTTTAAGTTAAAATTCTTTTGTTTTTACCACATATTATTATCTCCTCCTCTTACGATGGTCATTACCGATCAGAAGAAGGAATCATCAACTTTGATTAACAAATTGAGTCTATGATGTGTGGGTTCGAGACCTCGCCTGGCCTTTTTTTTAATATTTTTTCTATTTTTTTCACGAGCCTTTTTATTATTTTTTATTTGAGTATACAATGAAAATGGACAAATAAAAATATGTGAAGACTTGTGTTATTATATTTTATTTGGGTTTTCTACTATTTTGTTGATGTAATTTCTTTTGTTCCAATTCCTTTGATATCTAGGAATTTCATGGCGGAATGATAATCTTCACAATATTTTTTAATATCAACATTTTATTATTCGTGTTCATGGTGTAATTCCCGCGTAATGTGTGCCAGAATATTCCTAGTATATATAGAAATACAACCTAATGCATATAGCAAAGAAGATTATAAATCTTCATACTTTAGAAAATATAAACAAGTGGGGACATGTGTAAGATCATATTTTTTCTTATCAAAATTTCTCTCACTTCTATCCTATTAATAATTATCTTAATTGCTAATAATATTATTTTACTCTTTTTTATTAAAAACAACTTTTTTAATAAATTAATAAAGAGATCTTTTACTAATATTATTTTTAAAAAAATAAGTTTTTTACAAAATAAGAAATTTTTCTAAAATATAAATTTTTAAAAATAGAAAATATTTTAAAGTTGGTGTTTTTAAAAAGTAATTTTTTTATAAACCAAAAATAATTAAAATTGTGAGTTATAATAAGAAAAATTTTAAAATGACATTTTTAATACGGTTTGTTTTGAAACAAAATATTTAATTTCTTTTTGAAAAAAAAAAGTTTAAAAACAAAAGCTAAAAAAAATTGATATCATTGTTTTATTACTTATAGTTTTTACTTATATGTAATTTTAATCATATCATATCTTATAATATTATTCTATAATTATAAATTTTATTATATTTAATATTATATTTATTTAAATTGTGTATACGGGTTTTACTAAACCTAGTCTAAGCATATTATTTGATAACTAGCCTTAAAGACTTGTGTGTTACACAAATAGGATAATAAAAAATATGAATCTATATATATTTTTAGTTACTAAATTGAGTTAAGGTATAATGGTATATATAATATCTTTCTATTTTGCAAATGAGAAATGAATTAGAAAACATTCAATTGTTTTTTTGAATAAACAAAAAATTGAAACGGTAGTTATAAAATGTGTATAAATTATTGTTTTAACTATTAATTGCCATAAAAAATAAAAATAGTTTGGCGGGAAAATAAAAATATTGGTAGTCCAAAATTTTGTCAAGTGTCCTCTTGAGATATTTTTTTATTAGAGTAGTATAATATGATATAATATGATATGATATAATGAGAGAGATGTGAGAAAAAATTATGAGTTTATAGTTATGACATGTGACACAACTATTTACTTATGTATTAGGTATGAATACTGAAATTTACCTCCCAATTCATAATTTTATTTTTAAGATACAAATTATGAAACAACTCTTAAATATTCAAGATACAACTCCTTCTGGTTTTATTGTCGCTTAGACTACACCCAAACGCAATACTTTAAATACAAGACTTCGATGTTACAAATGGTCTTGTGATGTAGGCAAATTAAACCAATTATAAAACAGTGTATATATATATAGGAAAAATTTACTGTACACATTGATATTTTCGTGCGAAGTGTACGATATTATCGCACAAGAAAAAACGTTACGAGTGGAATTATAACACAAGTGTTAGAATTAGTTATGCGAAGATGAAATTATCATGCAAAAATGAAATTATCAACAACAAGGTATTCTTGCGTGATAACACCACGCAAGAATAATCTTTCTTGTGTAATTATTACTTAGTCTTGCGTAATAATTTTACCTTAAATTTCGTACACTTCGCATGAAAAAACATTTATATGATAATATTCCCTTGTATGTATATACTCTATTCAAAGAACATGGGAATGAGCGGTAATTATATTTAAATTCTAAAACATTTACTATAAGATATTTGTTGCATCACCTCTTTATATATGTAATACTTAAAATAAATTATCTCTTTTGTGAATTTATTTCCCTTGAGAATGGAGAAACTTGTTGGGTATAATAAATATTTTTGTTGGAATCCTGGTGTCTAAGCAATGAAATCGAATAAAAAAAAGGCATTTAAATATGGAGGCATATTAATATTCATGCACAATAACAAAAGAGTGAGAAATAGAAAAAGTGGTTATATTGAACATCCACTCTTTCTTCACCAGTCACCAAGATGCAATGTATCCTTCCATTCTTTCACTACCTAATCTTATTCCAAATAAATGCTCATATTAATTATTAAAATTATTATTATTATTATTAATTATTAAAATTACTATTATTACTATTATTATTATTATTATTATTATTATTATTATTATTATATTCAAACGAAAAATTGAAAGAAAACAATCGAAATGATAAACAATTAAACAATAATAAATCAAACTAGAACAATATAAATCACATAAGAATCGTAAATAAATGTATCATAACCAAACGTCGATTGGTTGAAACAACACAACAAGATTAGAGAGTGGCGTAACTACACTACCACTGCATGCACTCTTATATCACAGTGAATTTATGTAGTGCAATCACATGAAACATGAATTACATGTAGTTTAATCACTAATACATGCACTATCCAAAACATGCATATGCAAAGTATTTGATAATTCACACAGAAAAGTATCAACAACACCACATGTAGTGTATGCATCAATATATACACCTATGAATAATCACTAACAACACATGTAGTGTAATACCTGATGTATACATTACTAGGCCAAAGACCCGTGCAACATACGGGTTCAATCAAAAAATATTGTTATTGTTTAAAAAGGTTTGTAAGTTATACTGTTGTTGATAATACTTTGTATATCGACTTTTATGTATAATTTTTAACATTACTATTAACATCTCACTTGTTTACGACACTAAAGTCATGTTAATTTGCATATCCCGTGGTGTATGAGTCGTTGCATTCACTATACCATTAAAGTTTAGCTCATTTATGATAATATCACCGTGTGATTTTCTTGTCTTTTCGACATATAATGGTTTCACTTAATCACAAAAATAACACAGTGTGATTTTTTATTTCAAATACGCCCATTGTGGATTTTATTTAGAAAAATAGTTCTCGAATTTTGGATACTTCTCAATTGAACTCGCTATATGCATATGTATGTATGTATATACATACACACACTTTGATTATGAATTTTTAGGGACAACATTCATTGAACCTGTGTCTTTATTCAAAATGTATCACATGTAAAACACTAATTTGTGTGGTTTGGCAACTCCTAACCAATCATTATTTAGTTACCAACATACATATTAAAATGAATTATAAGGTTAAGATTCCCAATCATAGAGTTATCGAAAAAAATAATTTAAGACCCACACACCCACTCTCACCCCCAATCTGTTTGCGGTTATGTTAGTTGCATTTATCAATGTCATCAAAATTAAAATGCTTATTTTTTAAAATTGGAATCATTAAAACTAATATGTATGATTTAAATATGGAGGATCATGTTCTAGGAACTAGCTTCAATTTGCAATATTTTTTTGGCCAAAATAATAAATAATCAATCAGCAAAAAAGTTAGATGGCCAAAATAATAAATAATCAATCAGCAAAAAAGTTAGATTAATAAAGTTTACAAGAGAAATTGGGGGTTGCTATAATTTTGGTTTATTTTCTGCTGTTTTGGGTTGTACTTATGGGCTTACACATTGGTTCAATATATTATTAGCCTATGTTGAGCGGTTGAGCCTATTGTTAAGAAAACTAGTATACTTTTCTTATTTTCTACAACATAAATTTAAGAGTTAATTACACGATTGGTCCCTGCGGTTTGCGCATATTGTAATATTGGTTTTAATTTTTGAGAAATTACAGGTTTGGTCCTTATTTTTTATCAACTCGTAACACGATTGCTCCCTGACACTAACTTCTGTTAAGTTTTTCAGTTAAGTGAATGTGAAAAGTATAAAATACCCCTGCACTAAAAGCAAAAATATTTAAAATATAAATTAAATTAATGTGGGTCCCACTCTACCCCACCCCTCCCCTCCCCTCCCCTGCCCCTCCCCCTCCCTCTTCGTATCACGATGGTGCGGAGGCGGTGGGGCGGCAATGGTGGTGCGCAGGAGAGGGTCGGTGACGGTGGTACGCAGGCGGGGGTCAGCGACGGTGGTGCGAAGGTGGTGTGGTAGAGGGGTGCGCAGGCGGTGGGGTAGCGGCGGTGGTGCCGTTGTAGGCGGTGAGGTAGATGGTAAACAGTGGTATTTTAGTGCAGGGGTATTTTAGACTTTTCACATCCATTTTACTGAAAAACTTAACAGAAGTTAGTGTTAGGGACCAATCGTGTTACGAGTTGGTAAACAGTAAGGACCAAACCTGTAATTTCTCAAAAGTTGAGACTAATATTGTGATATGGGCAAACCACAGGAACCAATCGTGTAATTAACTCTAAATTTAATTTGTGTTTGAAGCAATACATATTAATACAAAACCGATACAAACAAAATATAATATCAAGAAAAGTAAAAGTTTAGCTTTGGATGAGGTCATATTTTTAACTGTAGTTTTCAAAGTTAGTAAAAAATCATATATTTAACTGTAATTTTCAACACCAAACTCACAGGTAGTTAAGCTGATTAATATAATTAATTTATAATATGATAAACAAAACTGACATAAGAACTAAATCCAAATAAAAAAAAACTATTAATACATTAAACCCACCAAACATTCTTAAAACTTTGAATGTTAGTTTGGTTTTTGTTTCAAACAACCTATGAAACAGTTATTGGAAACTAAAATCCAACATCAACCAAACACAAGTATCAGTTCAATCCAGAATCAATCACATTCACCTAAACTATCTACATCAATCACTATATAATTTTTGCATTTTGCAGCCTATGAAAACCATGAAGATGCATACATACAGACTCAAAGTCCTCCTTTGCCAATGTTCCATCGTCGCTCTTTTTCCATATGGTTCTGTTGCTTTATTCTTCTTCCATTGGCAACGAGCCTATGAGCTACACGCGCTCTTGAGCCAATAGAGACCCTGACCCGATCCACAGGCACATTTAAACCACCTACTCTTCGTATCTGATGTGTCTGCAATGGGGATTTCTTTTGGTTTTTCTTGTTAAGGCTTCGTCGCAATGCACTCATCAACTTCTTCCCGCCGCCATTGCTTCTTTTGGGACTTTCTGTAACTGAGGGCTCTATACAACACTCGGTTTGATCCACATATTCATTAGCACTTTCTATTGATGGCAGTGGTGGCGCAAATCTGGTTGGTTGTATAGTGGTTGGTAGAGGGATCAAAGAGTTTCTTCGTGGTAATACTGATCTCACGGGGACCCGCTGTGAAGTTGTTGTGCAGATGGAAGCCCTGCCGGTTCGTTTTGGAAGTTTGAATGGTTCAGGTAAATACGGATTGTTTTCTTTTTCGTTGTCTATTTCCATGTCATCATCCAGATTGACCAGGGCTCTTGCTGGAGGATAGGGTGCAGGTAGTTTGTAGGTGGTGTTCTTGTCGATAAGTGGTGGTTGTTGAACTATGTTTGATTGGTTTTCTTTGCTTTCTTCATAGTTTTTCTGAGTAAATAACGGTTTAGAAGCGAGTGGTTGTCTTGAAAGTGTAGATATGGGGTCATCTTGCTGTTGTTTCAAATGTTGTTCTGCTATCTTCGTGTCAACATGCTGGCGCGCAAGTTTTCTCTCTACCAAAAGTTGTGATTCAAGTTCTTTAACCTGAAAATCAAAATCAAGAATCATTTTATGAACTTGATTGTAGTCTAACCAAGTTTGTTGATGATAAACTGTACCTTATCTTGCAAAATCTTGTTTTTCAACTCTTTTTCCTTCAACTTTATGTCTAAACCATGAAAGTTATCTTCCATTTTCTTGATCTGCAGATCTTTGTTCTTCATCTCGTGCCTGTACCTCTCGGCCTAACAAGATCATAAACAAACAGAAAACAATGAGGGCTTGTGTTCGTTCGATTCACTCATACACATTTCGCAGCAAGGTTTAATGATCACCATTTGTTTATATTTTAAAACTTCTGAGCTTTCGATTTGCTTCTTTGCAGGGCCCAATTCTATTCCTCTCACTCTGCTTGCAAAGTTGAGGGAGCAAAGTGATTCACTTAAATCGTTCTCGTTGGGACTAATCTGCACAAACATTAGTGTCTTCGAGTCTCCACCTAAAATAAATCATTAAAGGGTGTTGTATTGTGTCATAAATATTATATCAGAATGTTCAGAAATAGAATCTTGAAAGTTTTGTTAACTGTACCAAGAGAATCTTGAAGCAAATGAGTGAGCTTTGAGTTTCTGCAGAGAGACCACAAATAGAAACCCATTAATTGACTAAAAAAGATTTGAGCTAGCGGCCTTAAAAAGAATGGGAAATTTGAAGTACCTAAAGGGGATGTGTGGGCTCTTGGTTGCTAAAGCAGATATAACATCTCCAAGTGCAGAAAGTGATCTGTTTATATTTTGGGTTTCTTTGAGTCTTTCCCCTTGTACCTCAGTTTTAGCGATCCGTTCACTTCCTGCTAAATCAACTAGCCAAAGCTTGCTCCTTGTGCATTCTCCACTCACCAAGTTTTCACCTTTAACCATCACACAATGTATACTGCAAACAAATGCTAACACATTCACAAACACTACAAGACAGCAAAACAGGTGGGTCGACCCGTTTCTATTTAATCTGTTTTTCTTTTCAACTTACCAGTTTGATAAGTTGGAGATAAAACTCGAATAGAATCAATCATAAGTAGTAATTGTTTAAAATTTGCCATTCAAGAAACAAACACCAAGACTCACCAATGAGAACGGCTACTATGCTCATTAGCATTGGTTGACCCAACCGCCCTCGAACTACTGCCTGTTTTCAAAACCTCCCAAACCTCACCCATGTTGCTGACCGCAGCCTCAACCAGGCCTGGAACATGGTGTAGCCCTTCACCAACTTGTCTAACTTCAAGCCTACACAAAAACAATTTTCCGCCAGTTTAGAAATTAAGAACCTTCACAAACACTCCCAAATGTAAAGAATATTAATCTACCTCTTTGCAGCAATTCCTGGCTGTGAACTTGGAAGTAGTAAATCGCGAATCTGCTCATTATAAACTTCCAGAACACTTACAGATATTTCATACCGGATTTGATTCTTACGTTCATCAATCACACGGAATAATTCTTCAAGAGTCCTGAAATTAACTCCTCGGTTTTCATTTGTGCCTTCCATTGTAAAAGTTTTTCCAGTTCCAGTTTGCCCATAGGCAAATATGCACACATTATATCCATCAAGAACCGAGGTTGCAAATGATGATGTGTCCTCGAAAACATCGACTGTTAAAGATTCATGTTAATAACTATTAAAACATCAAAACAAATACTTTTTTCATGTAGTTAAATGTTAGTTACCTTGGCTTGCTTCAGGGCTAAAAACTGAATCGAATTTAAAGTTCTTTCTAAATGCTATATTTGATTTTACTCTAAGTTCACCGTCTTTGGAAGCTTCAAAATCAAATGCCATTGAAGCTCCTTCAGCAATCTCTTCCGAGTTCAAAGGCCTACACCGACAAAATACCCTAATGTTCCCTACAACATTAACCATTATCATATTCAACACAGTTTTCTTGAGATCATACAACATGTCATTTCAAAACTAGAATTCAGAATCTAACCTTTTAACTCCTGGATCCTGTTGTACAGTTCTTTCCTTTCTTTAGCTCCTTCATTGAATCTGATCTTAAGATCTTCATGTTGTGTAACTTGTTCATTAACTATCAGATAAATAGCAGGAGTTATGTTCATTCTTTAAATAAATATTAACATGGAGGATTAATAGCAATAAAATGTAAAACTTACTTCTTGATTGAATGATGCAACTCATGTCATTCATATCAGCAACATGTTTTTTGTAAGCCTCTGCCTCTTCTAGCAGCTTGATTTGATCCATTTTCATGATCTGTTTTCAGAAATAATTCTTGTTTTTTTAAATAAGAAAAGAGATTAACTTATTAGTAAAATAGCATGATGTTTTATACCTTAAGTTTCCTTGACATGTCTCTCAAGGATGAAAACCATTTACTCTTTTCTTTCACTTGACCCTCAACCGCAAAAGCTGCCAAAAACAACAAAACCAAATGATTTTCTACGTAAATTCTGAAATTTGGTAACCGAATTCAAGAACACATTAATACCTAGTGATCCAACATGCATTGATTTTCTCATCAACTCATTTTGAAGTTCTCTTAAAGACTTCAAAGCTTCTTCACATTCTTTACTCTTGCGTTCATTTTCCTGCTTCATCATCTCCAATGCCCTCTTTGCTTTCATCAGCTCATCACACTCTTCATCCTTTTCCTGCAAAATAAATCAAACAGTATTGAAAGTTTAAAGTTTGCACACAATGCACGAAAAGTATATGACTATCTAATTGGTTGTTTCTTTTAACTTTAAATTGAATAAAATCATTGTGGAAAGATCATTACTTCACATGATGCTAATGGAAGGAGCTCAAATGAAGCTTCTGAACTACCAAGATCTTCATTTGTATTAATTGGAGTGTGAATGTAATCCTTCATCCTGGATCCCTCAGTAATACCGTTTTCGAAAGAGAGCTCCAGGGATGACTGTTTTATCAACTTGGGTGAATCTTCATAAGTTCGGTTAGGGATATCAGGCGATCCGGAGCATACGACTAAATCAGGTGAAGTTAAAGAAAACCCTAGCTTGGAATCACCTCCATGAAATTTCTGATTCAAAAAAACAAGAACCCAAGCACGAAAAGTTTACCTTCTTCCAATATCACTAAAAAATATATAATAATCAAATGCTTGAATCTTGAAATTCTATATAACAGTAAGAAGACTTTATACCCTTTGTAACTTTTTCATCATCAAGCACATCTTCATTCCCAGTTGCATCTGAGCTTGAATTCCTCCAAGAAACTTCTATTTCAAGAAAACAAAAGCCCTAATTAGTACAAAATATCAACACTCTGCAGAGATCCAATCAAACAAGATGATAATTGACCCTTTATTCACATTCTCACCATCAAGAACATCATTTCCAATCGGATCCATACAATCTTTATCACTAACCGCTTCATGGGGTCGATTTTGTAAACAAATTTCTATTTCAAAATATCAGAAAGACTAATTTAGTTCCAGATCCAAAAAAAGTAAAAAACCCATAAACAAAAACTGAATCTTGATACAAATTCTCACCTTCAATCTTGTCAAAACACAGATCATCACATTCCGCCATTACAGAAGTCCGAAAGCTTACAACAGGTGCTGAAAACCACAATACGACCAAAATCAGAACAAAAACACACAAACCCTAATCGAAATACCAAACTTCAACACACAATTTCTTGATCATCAGTCAAATTAAGTGAGAAAAACATACTATGAGATCGAATTTCGTGTTGATATTGCAGTTGCTGGCTGGGAACATCAGTGAATAGAAGTGGGTCAAATCGGTTATCTTCCATTGATGAACAGAGGGAAGATTTATTTAAAGTTTGAATGAATTGCAGTTTTCTTGAAGGAAGAGAAAGTGGTGTGATGCCTTTTGTTTTTCTTCAATCTTTTTTGGTGTGTTTGTGAGATGCGATGATTTGGTTAGGAGATGATGAGTTCACTTTGTGGCGTTATGTGTGGGATAAAGAAGACCGTTGGACGTTTGAAAATTTGAAACTTTCAACCCGGTTGGTTCAAGATTTATCAATGGAATATTGGTGCAAAAGTTGCAAGTAATGATAGCATTCAAATGTCATTTTGTATTATTCTGAACGTGTTTTCTATATTATAATAAATGGTTTGAGTTGTTATTAGTAAAAAAAACTAAAAAAATATTACTTTAATCTTCATATTTGATAAGACATTGTTCATCTCTATTAATTTTTAATATTTTTTAGAATTGATTGTAAGTGAATAAGAGAGTAAGAAAAAATAACAATAAAAATATAAAATATATTATTTAATTTAAAAAATAATGAATGAAAGTCTTATTATAAGAATAAGGATTATGAATGAGATGTGAATGCTTTAAATGTCTTCAAAAATCAAAATCATTGAATTGATTATTTTATATACTTTTTCTAAAGATAAATTTCTTTTACTTTTTCTTCTAAGACTTGACGTCGGGATATTATGCAATCCCGACAGTAATTGATTATCTATCATAAAAGTCTGTTATTTGTTATTTTGTTACTATGCCTATTAGTATAACTATTATAAGCACTAAGTATGAACGAATTGATTGATATTTGGTATTTGTAATAACTTTGATACCATATGAAAAAATGGCAATTATGATTTGAATCGATAAATATGAATTTTGACTAAAATAAATATGGTTTTAACTTGGTAAAAAAATCAAGAGTCTAATTGCATAAAATAATATAAAATAATTTAAAGAAGTATTTTATTTGAGAAAAAGTTAATATGGCTTACTTTAAACGTAAAAGGTAATGAATTAAAAGATTTATATGTTAAACCCCACATGTTTGACGCGTATTATAGTATGTCATTTTTTCGCCTTTTAATAAACATGTTTGATGATACATTGTCATATATAGTAGTTTTTAGTGAACTATAAGAAATATAGCATAAGTTTTTCTCAACGTAAAGGAAATAAAGTATTCTATTAGGTGGAGTTATAAAAAATTAACAAAAATTAAAGTAACATCCTACAAGAATGTCAATCGGTTCATAAAATATTTGAATATATCTTTTGAAAAGTACTTACTTAATTTTATATGAAAAATATTAACAAGGGGTTAATGTTATGAGTAAACTATTTGTATCTTGAATAAACATTTACTTATTGAAAATTGAAAATACAATGACAAGGATTGAGCTAATCTTAAAGCTACCTAAAATATATTAGCTCATAGCTTTGTGACCGAGCGTCGTCAATGATTGCCCTTACAAATATGATGTGGTTTAAAATTTAAATCCCTACAAGTATACAATTAACTAGTATTTAGAGGTAAAAAAATAGATTAAAAAAAAAAAGAAGAAAATTCACTACTATGTAAAGGTGTTTGGATGCGTTTTTAGTATATATTGTGAGAGTTTGATTATAAAATTTTGTTTTAATAATTTTTTTTATTATTTAAGATCATAATAATCAAATTCAAAAAGGTAACTAAAAAGTGATTGAGAAAGAGTCTTCACTATACATTTTATAAAACAAATATGGAAGAGTTTATTAGAGGCTGGTTCCATAGGAAAAACCTTACGAAGTCTATGAAGCACACCAAAGACATTAAAGTAACTTAAGTTTACGGATAAAAGAGCGTAGCGTTGATCTTGTAAATATCGTGAAAAAAGTTAGATTATATACATCAAAGGGAAGGACATTACCGTTAATATACTTTACTTAAATACGCTACATAGAAGGTCATTTGCATGCGTGATTTCATACAAAGATTGAAGTCCAATAAATCTCTTAAAAACATGACAAAAAGCTATAACATACATGGCAGATAAATTATATTTCAATTATAAAAAATTTGAAAATAATATATGTAAAAGCCCAAAAAAACCGTACCATGATATTGTCCGCTTTGCCCCCCGATGGATTAGCCATCAAGGTACTCACGGTTTTGTTGTCAACCGACAAGTAGCTCGTCCAGACAAAACACGTCTTGATAGAGTAGGTTTCCACCCACTTATAAGTAAGGTTTTGTTTTCCCCCTCAACCGATATGGGACTTACATCTCCACCCCTCTTACACAGCTTTGCGTCCTCGCTGGCACATCGGCCCGGTCCCTGTCTCTAATATCATCTGTAAGAGCCAACGTAAATCGTACCAAGATATTGTCTACTGTTTTGCCACCGATGGGTTACCCATTTAGTAGCTCACGGTTTTGTTTCGCCCGACGAGTTGCTCACCCAGGCAAAACGCGTCTAGTAGCTCACGGTTTTGTTTCACCCGACGATATGCCTGGGCAAGCTACTCGTCGGGTGAAACAAAACTGTGAGTCCCTGGATGAGCGTTCCATCGGAAGCAAAGCGGACAATATCTTGGTACGCTTTACGTGAGTTGTTACGATATATATTTCAAAACAAAGAACAAAACTAATCATCTAACGACCAATGAAATTGAGATATTAACTCCATAAAGCAATTTAGTGTGCTAATAGCCTTGGAAAGTTCAGCAACTTGTTGCGTTTTTGTATTTCATTTATTTTTGTATAGATTTCTTAATCGTGATTTCATTGTGACATTAAAGTATTTCGTGCGCATACAAAATTATTAATAGGACTATAAAATTTGTATATTTAATCAGACCAGATGATTCATCTTATACGAACCATTACAACATATTGTTGCAATTTTTGACAAAAATACATGATAGTTGACGGTTAATTATCAGGCGTTAATGGTTACATTAATGGGTATCTTTAGTACAAATACCATCATTAGCAACTAAATTGCTACTAGTGTTGTGTACTTAAATAACAACTTAGTAGTTACTGATCACGTTTGCTACCGGTCACTAATGCTGTTAATTAACTAATGATGCTTTAGTTGCTAATGAGTTGTTACTTATGCTTCAGTTGCTATCGATGATTTTAGTTCACACCGAAGATCTCAATTACTATTGTTTTATGAGTTCTTTTTTATTATCGATTTCATGCAGCTTCCACCATGTATAACAACCCCAATTTTAGGATCATTCTATTTTATTTTCAACAACCTAATATAGCTTGACATGAACAAGGAGCTGTCAACGATCTAGGCCCATCAAGTATATGGATGAGGGCCCAATGGGCAAGACCCATCTATAAACTATTGGGCTCAGCTCAAACCACCAAAACTCACTAAAGTTATTTATTCAGCTTAATTATACAAACACATACTAAATGCACATAAGTATATAATTATATGATCACATAAGATAAGTATATGTATAACCACACCTACAAAACATATACACTAAATAATATATAAGATCATAAGTAGAAATTCTATAAGGTAATTAGAAAACAACCTAATATGTGTGCGCACAAAAACATATTATTTAGCGATCATAAAATTCGCGTCATCGCCACAATAATACAACAACTAATTTAAACCTATACACTATTACACGTAATTTGCCAGACACTTTTCCTAAGTTGACTTGTTTTATAAAACTATTATTTATTATATATTGTACTGTATATACTTTTTATATAAAAGGATTTGAAATTTATGAATATAAATAATATCCAAACCTAACAATTTTTTATTTTTCCTACCTTGCATCGTAGCTTACACCACACACACACAAAACATATTTGTTTGTATAATATTTATTTACTTCTTTATATAGATAACCAATATCTAAATGATATACAATTTTAATCTTGTCAATCTATTTTACACTAGGTTATATACCCGTGTATTACACGGGTTGAATAACAAAAATATTAAATATTTATTGATGATAAGTAGGAATTGTAAAACGTTATTTTAATATAACATATGATTAAATATATGTATGGTTAAGTATTTTGATTTTTTTATTATTTTTAAAACTTTCATTTTAAAAAATTTCTTTGAATTTTTTTTATTATTTTATCAGTATTTTGTTATTAAAAAACTCCGGGTTTGTTTTAAATAAATGTTCTTTTAGAAAATTTTTATTTTATAAAAAGATTGAATTTAAATATTTCATAATTTAAAAAAGCTTCATTTTTTTAGAAAATCATAGTTTCAGAAAATTTTATTTTTGAAAAAATATATTTTTTTAATCAAAATACTTAGTTTTTATTTAATAAAAAAATATTTTAAAAATTATTAATTTAAGGAGTTGAATTTATAATAGAGAGAGAAAGAGAAATATTTGGAAATTAGTTACTTGACTTTTAAAAAAAAATTAAATAGTTTAGGCGGGAAAATAATTAGGGGAAATATTGTGGGAATGCCATGTGTGTCATATTGTAAATGATTATTAGTATAGATTGGCCAAAACATATGAGTTTTCGTTCCCCTAATATCACAAATCTCGCTAGAACTCCCCTTGTATTTCTTTTACGTAAATATCCTATTAAATCTATCAAATATTAACTAACAATTCCTCAAGTCTCGTTGTTTAATTTGGGAAATTTAAATGGCAAACCTCATGACCATTCACAACTTATGCAAAACACCCAAGAATCCTTCATAAAGTCTTTTACTCATTTAAAATCATCATTAACTCTTTCATCTTTTTTATCTATCCTTCAAGAAATCAACAAGTTTTACAAGCCTTTGAATTTCCATAACTGAAATCAACCCATAAAAAGTTCTTTCAATCCATTCTTCAATCAACAGGATTGTATCTTGAATCCTAAATTGTCCTTGTAAGCCTTTGATACGTTCTCAATCACAACCCCATGCTTACTTACCATGCACGATGTGGAGTTACAACATGTGTTTATTTCAAGTATTTTTAGTGGATTTTTTTACCGGCTTGTCTCTAAATTTTAGAGTATGGATTAGGGTTTTTGTTGTTAGTTATTTTCGTTTTATTCGCCTATTAAAAGGCCGGTATGCTTCGAGTAATGGGAGGAAGAAAAATTGGATCAAAGTCTCTATTTTCTAGGGATGAAAATGGGATGGGTTTGGATATTCCTATCCCATACCCGATTAGAAATATGTGTCCAATATTTGGCTCAAAACCCATCGGGTATGTACTGGATATTTACCTGTCTGTATCGTGAATCCCCGCAGATAAGTGGGTATACCCATCGGATATATATTAAAGTAAAAAAAAACAGATAGATTTTATATATATATGGTATAATGCAATGCCACATGAGTGAATATATATAGGAATCAAAATTTACGAATCACTCATGTTATGATCTTCTGCATCCTATGGGTATACCTATTGGGTATCTATTGAAATTAGAAAAATTATATAATGCTACATTTGCATATATTTACTAGATAATATTTTATGTTAATTCTTAATGGTGGAAGGGGCACCGATGCCACACACACCACACCACAAACCACCAATTAAATATTGTCACGTCAAAATTTGGGTGGCGGGGGTGTTGCCGTGAAACGTCTTTGTGAATTTAGTCGTTGATCAACTCAAGTGTGGAAAAGAAGGCACGGCGTGGGAATGCCATGAAACGGCAAAATGGCTTGGCGTGGGGACTGGCGGTGGTGTTGTCGCGTGGCGCCGGGCATTGCCCTGGGCTCACGGCATGGGTGCCCCCACCCTAATATTTTGAGTTATTTACATGGATGGTTCTTCTGATTTATCTTGAATTTTAGAATTGGTCCCTAAATTTTAAATTTTATAGAAATTGTCCCTAACTATCATGCTTGCTTTCATATTTAGTCCAAAAAATTAACATGTGTTAACTTTTTGTTAAAATAATATAAAATTACTATGAATTTTTGTAAAATTCACGAATAACAAACCTAAAGAACATCATCCCACCTATGGTCTAAATTTCCTGAATCTAAGTTTGTCACCTAACACCAGAGTAAATTGCAAATCAAAAGGTTAAAATTATTTAGAAGCAACAAACAACCAAATAGTTGGGTTTCTTTATTGTTTTTGTACATAAATATAAGGCACCTAATGCGTAAACCCCATGAAATCTCTCGATTTATGTTTCCGTCTCATTCTAACATGCATCGAGCCTTAAATTCCACAAAATCTTTAGATCAAAACTTCTTCTATCCATCTAAATCGTTTTTAAACTAGTTTGGTGGTGGAGTTTATTATCGCTCACAAAATGAAGGGGTGGGGAAGGGGGCAAGAAACAAGATAAAAGAGGAGGTGGGCTAGTAAGGGTTTATATTTTGATTTTGATTTTTTCTTTAAATGAAAGTAAAATAGTAATTTTATATTATTTTAACCAAAAAAAAGCTGACATTGTTAAATTTTTGGACCAAATATGAAAGCGAATATGATAGTTAAGGATTATTTTCATAAATTTTGAGTTTAAAAACCAAATCTAAAAATTTAACGCAAACCACTGGGATGATGGGATCATACGTGTAATTTACTTTAATGTTTTTTTTATTGATGTTCTATCACTGCTACTTTTAACTTTAGTGATAAATAATTAAGTATCAAGTTTTGTTATAATTTTATAAGATATCATATAGTGTAAATAATAGAAAATTTAATAAGTTTGTATTCAATACATAAATGTAAAGAAAAAAACGTATTAAATAAAAAAGATAAAAAGATATAATTATATATAATATAATGGTTAAGTAGACTAAATTAAAATTTATAATTAATTTGGTTATATAATCCAATAAACGGGTATAATTAAACGAGTAATCCACGTTGGGTAAATAGGTATACGCTGCAATCTCATACCTGCGAAAAAATAAAATGAATTTTATTAGGTTCGAGTTTGATCGTTATCCCTTCTTTTATTGCTTTGAACATTGCTGGGAGTTGCATATGCTTTTTTCCTTTTTAAATGTGTTTGTTGGTTGCTTTTGTTGCTTCCAGAAAGATACATGGTTTTTTAGGGGAGGCATGCGTATGGAGGCGGTGGACGCTCGGCCCTCTGTTTCCGGCTAAGGCACCCTCTGTTTCCGCCTAAGGCGGCCTCGGTTGCCGTGTCTTGTTACTCGTTGACCCTGTAATCTTTGTGTTGATCTTCGATTTGGTTTTCTTGATGTTGTAGATGTCGATGTTGATTATAGTTGTTTTGTTCCAGAGAGCATTCGTCACCGTCATTTTGCAAAACCTAGGCGGCGATGGTGCTAGTGGGTAGCGATGAGATGGTTATTGTGCTTACCTCACTTTCATCACATCCCTTTCTCTGTTGACAGAAAGAGGGCATTCACCATCGCCGCTATCATTATATGGTTAGTAGCGATGTTGCTTACTTGATGGTGAAAGTTAACCCTAGATAGTTTTTGTTTGTTTTAGTACCTGACTTTTTTACAGCTAGAATTTGATGGCAGGGGTTTATCAACTGGCAATGATGAGTTTAAACACAAGACATGAACTTGATTTACAATGCAACCTTCGCGTGACATGTCAGAAAAATAGTCAGTTTTTACCCACCTTCTCTAGCCATGACGCACTCAGTTAATTTACGACCCTGAGCCCGATAATACAAGATATAACACCGCCAAAACCACTTATGATGAGCTTTCCCGGTTCTTAGCATGATTAGATTACGTGCGTCTATTTAAGTCTCGGTTTATCACGTTCGTCACATACGCCACACTCCTCACCTAACAACCTAACTTTTTAAATACCTAACGTGAAATGGACAAAAAGGTCTTGGAGTAAGCAAAAACTACTTAAGTGGGCACGTTCTCACAATGAATAAAAAATATTTTACTTTACTTTGGACTAATACAGTGACAGATTTTCAAAAATAATAAAATAAAACGAAAAAAAACATTAACGCCGACGCGATATGTGAACTCACGCAAATATAGATCCGATCACACAAATATCAATCCACCCTCACAACAACTCACAAGTTTTCTGTAATCCTTTTGGTAGTCCATCATCGTCTTCTTCGTGGAAACCCTAACGACCTCAATCTGACTTCTGGTGGCTTCTTATTCTACTTCACAGATCTACTAATGGTGAGTTTCTGTTTCATCTGCTCGTTTTAAGCTTCGATTTACAGTTAGTTAGGTTTTGTTGCCGAGAATTTGACAATTTGTGCACGTTGGAGCTCGATCTATCTGTTTGTGCTCGATGAATAGTGGATGTGGAGGTTTTGTGAAGTTTTGGTTTGGAGATTGATTAGATCTGTTGCTGGATGTGTGCGTGATTCTGTAGCATGTTCGTTTTTGCGTTTGATTTTGTTTTTGAGTGTGGAGTTTGTTGATCTAATGTGTTGTGTGAATACGCGGTAACATGAAGCTGTAGTTGTAGAGTGATTTTGTGTAATAAGGTTCAGATTTTGTTGCATGCAAGTTGTTTTATATATGAGAGATGAGGGCGTGTTTGGAGCTTGATTAAACTAAAGAAGATGATGAATTATTATGTTAGCGGTGAGGTATTTGTTTAATAGTTGTTAAGGATGTGTTCTGATGTGATTTTATAATGATGTAATGTAGTTCTTAACTTCTTATGTGAAACATGGCGTTTGTTGGAACTCTATTTTGTTGCTTATTACTAGTTTGGTAATTCTTTAAGATATTGTCTGGTTATTGATTTTTTAAATCATTTGATTCTTGGAGTGAAGGAGAAAAGTCTAAAATCTTTAAACAAGAATGCAAGGATTTGTTCTTGGATTTTGAAACCCCTTACTTAAGATCAAATGATGCTTTATTCGAAACGTTGCTATTTGTTTAACCTGTTAAAATGCTCTGCAATTGAAATGTGGAATCTTCTATATAATTTAGTATCTGATCTGTTTCTTAATGTTGATTTTCTGAATGGGCTCATATCTCTTTTGATGACTTTTAAATTGAAAAATGAACTTAAGTAAGAAGCTGGGGAAATGGTTTTAGATGGTAGAAGTTCTAATAGACACATCATAGTTTCATTTTAAGTAAACATGTGGCTTGAGTATGACTTTAGAGTAAAGTAGTAAAACTCTGAATTTCTATCTTGTAGGTTTGGGGATAGACATTGCAGCATCAGTGGCTTCATTTGATTGAAGATTTAGAGTTCCAACACCCAGTTACTTTTTAAAACAATGGCTTCGTTATTCATCTCTAAAAGGACTTATTTGGTGGTTTTCACCTATGCGGTTTTTCTTGGACATCTCTGCAATGGTTTCTATTTGCCTGGAAGCTACATGCGTACATACTCAACGGGTCAGGAAATATATGCTAAAGTTAATTCACTAACATCTATCGAAACAGAGCTTCCTTTTAGTTATTACAGTCTACCATACTGCACTCCCTCTGGTGGAGTTAAAAAAAGTGCTGAAAATTTAGGAGAGTTACTTATGGGAGACCAAATTGACAACTCCCCCTATCGTTTCCTAATGAACATCAATGAATCTGTTTTCCTGTGCACCACACATCCATTAAGTGAGCATGAAGTAAAGCTTTTGAAACAAAGAACACATGATTTGTATCAAGTTAATATGATTCTTGATAACTTGCCTGCAATGAGGTTTGCTAATCAGAATGGAGTTAAAATTCAATGGACGGGGTTCCCAGTTGGATTTACACCTCCCGGAAGTAAGGATGATTACATTATTAATCATGTTAAGTTCAGGGTGTTTGTACACGAGTATGAAGGTACAGGTGTGCAGATAATTGGTACAGGGGAAGAAGGTATGGGTGTGATATCAACTTCTGATGATAAAAAGAAGTCTGCTGGATATGAGATTGTTGGTTTTGAGGTCTTCCCATGTAGTGTTAAGTATGAGCCAGAAAAAATGGCAAAACTTCATCAATATGATCAAGTGGATTCTTTAAACTGTCCATTAGAGCTGGAAAAATCTCAAATAATAAGAGAACAAGAAAGAATATCATTCACTTATGAAGTTGAGTTTGTGAAAAGCAACGTGAGATGGCCGTCCCGTTGGGATGCTTATCTGAAAATGGAAGGTGCTCGTGTCCATTGGTTCTCAATTCTTAACTCACTAATGGTAATCTTCTTTTTAGCCGGTATTGTTTTTGTTATATTTTTAAGAACCGTGAGACGTGATCTTACGCGATATGAAGAATTAGACAAAGAATCTCAAGCGCAAATGAATGAAGAGCTATCAGGGTGGAAACTTGTTGTTGGTGATGTGTTTCGTGAGCCAAATCACTCCAAACTTCTATGTGTGATGGTAGGAGACGGAGTACAGATTACGGGAATGACAATTGTCACTATCTTATTTGCTGCATTTGGGTTCATGTCACCTGCTTCACGAGGTATGCTTTTAACCGGAATGATAATTCTTTATCTTTTCTTGGGAACTGGAGCTGGGTACGCTGGAGTTTATCTATGGAGAACAATCAAAGGTTCTTCGGAAGGATGGCGATCTGTTTCTTGGTCAATTGCATTTTTCTTCCCGGGTATCGTTTTCGTTATCCTGACTGTATTGAACTTCATTCTCTGGGGTAGTAACAGCACTGGTGCAATTCCCATTTCATTATACTTCATTCTTTTGTCACTCCTATTTTGCATCTCAGTCCCACTCACTCTGTTAGGAGGGTACTTAGGGACACGGGCAGAACCAATTCAGTTCCCTGTTCGAACCAATCAAATTGCTAGAGAAATCCCTGCACAAAAATATCCATCATGGCTGCTAGTAATCGGAGCTGGAACCCTTCCATTTGGGACCCTTTTCATCGAGCTATTTTTCATTCTTTCTAGCATCTGGCTCGGAAGATTCTACTATGTGTTTGGGTTTTTGCTCGTGGTTCTTATGTTGTTGGTTGTTGTGTGTGCTGAGGTGTCGGTTGTTCTGACCTACATGCATCTTTGCGTTGAGGATTGGCAGTGGTGGTGGAAAGCATTTTATGCTTCGGGTTCTGTCTCCCTTTACGTGTTCTTGTATTCCATGAAGTATCTGGTGTTTGACCTTCAGAGTTTAAGCGGACCCGTGTCGGCTATACTTTATCTTGGGTACTCATTGATTGTCGCGATTGCAATCATGTTGGCTACTGGCACCATCGGGTTCATTACATCCTTCTACTTCGTTCACTATTTGTTCTCCTCAGTGAAGATCGATTAGCGAGTTGGTTGTGCAAATTCTTATAGGCAGACAGGCTTCAGTTTCCAATCTGACGTGTGTTCATCTTAGAAGGCCTGTAAATTTTCCGGCTTATTGAAGGTTAGACGAATATATTTGTCTTTTCTTTTACTTTTCTATGACTTATTATAATTGCAAGGTCTTGTTTGTTCCAACAATTGAAGAAATAGCTGTTTTATGATTTCTTTTTCGGGTCAAAGTTTAATGCTTTTCTTCATACTTGTTTTTATATTTTATTTAAGCATGTCAAAATGGTCGGGTTATGTAGGTGACAGATTGTAGGGATCGGGACTTCGGGTTGATTTTTAAAAAATTGAACAAAATGGATTCGGGTTCAAACGGGCTGTACTTACACTTACAATTTGTGTGATTAGGAGCTCTGTAACTTACAGTTTGACAAAAATGAAGCTATTATGTTGGAGTTGTATGCAAGCTTTCTTAAACAGTTGAAAACGTTTTACATTAAAACATGTATATCACCCAAGTAAACAGAGGAGCTTGAACACTTTTATAGGGGGTGGGGGCGGAAGTAAATTCTTTTAGGAGGGGCGAGCTCAATATGTATAAATAATTATAAACTCCTGGGCAAAAGTTAACATTATTGACGAAAAAAAAAGATTCGTCCTTGCAAGTAAACATGACACCTAACTAACCATCAATTGCATTTCTATCATTTTCTATAATCTAAAACTAAACAAACATATCCGGCAAAATCTTAGTCCAATAGTAGGGTATGGAGATGGTGAAATGATGATAAATCTTATATTTTACCTTTATTTGATGAGATAAAATTGTTGCTCTCAGGAACCTTAAGGTTACATGTTAGATATCAATTTGAGATGGTAAATCTTTCAAAAGGACCTTTGAGTAGATTAGACTTCAAATAAATATTGATAAAAACAGAGACAATATTTGCCACAAATTTTCTTCCTCTTTTCTCTAACGCAACCCCTTAAAGTATATATGAAAGTGCATGTTTCGTCCTTAAATTTCAATAATTACAAAACTCATCCTATGTTTTAAAGTTATTCCTTTTCACTAACAGAAGTTTAATGTCCCGGTTGTTTGCATATTAAATGACAAATTTGCCCTTATTAAGTAAAGAGTATAAAAAAATAAAAGATAAAACAATGTAAACTCAACTCTCCTTCAACCTCTTGTGCCTTATCTTTCATCCCCGTCACCATATAACTTTTTAGTTCGGCTGGCAAAGACCATCAGAGAATCAGCTGCCATCAATTCTAACCACTATGCAGTTGTTTTAACTAGTCGTCTTATCCACCAATTTCTTCAAAAATTCCCCTAAAGTCAAATGGTAATTGAAATAGGTGAAACAAGTACATCCCATTGTCTTACGTGAGTTCACAGAAGCATTATGAAGAAATCCATGGCACCACCTCCACCACGATACCTAACGAACCCACCCTCTCTTCTACGCAGCTTGCTTCTAGATTCAACCTCATAAATCTTTTTTCCGTGCAACTTCTGTGTGTGTGTTGTGTGAAAATCAAGTACAGAATCGATATAAAAAACAAGATCAATTAGAATAATTTTCCATAAACTTTTATTAGCAACCAAGAAAATCACTCAAAACTTGATTACAAACATCTACCATAACTCGATATTTATAGCTAACCTATTATATTTGTTAATAACAAACTAATGCTATTAATTAAGATTCTATCCAAACTTAATATTATCCTTTTATTTAAAGCATCCTTATCATTAACTTGTGATAGATGAGAATTGATATCCCAACAAAAAAGAGGTTTCTTTGAAGTTTAGTTACTATGAAAATTGGTATAATAGTTACTTATAATTATAGTCAATTTAACCATGATCTAGTCGTGGTGGCTTGATTTATTGCAAGAGCACTTGACGCGGTTGTCGTGAATGTTTAAGTTCTATCACTGAAAAACACCATAGGAGTGGAGTTGGATTTGTATCACAAGAGGAAGTGGGGGTTTAATTGTGGTGGGAGGTGGTCTGGTGGTGAGAAGAGAAATTGTCAAAGAAAGAATTGAGAGTCGGTATTGTTTGGTGGTGTGGCAGCAGGTGGTCGGGCTTGCAGGAGGAGGTGGTCTTTGGTGGTGCTCTAGCGATGGGGTGAAGGCTGAGGGGGTCATATGGGATATAGGGTTAGAGAGAATTGAGAGTTAGGTGTTGTTTATTTTAATTTATAGTATTTTTGATTAAAAATAGAGTTGCTTTTCATTTGTTTTTTCAATAGGGGCAAAGTAGTCATTTTACATGTAACTAACAGAACATTTTTTTACATCTGTTAATGGAAAGGACGTAATGTGTAACAACTTTTGAAATAAATGATGATTTTTGTAATTATTGAAGTTTAAGGATGAAACTTGTAATTTCGCATATACTTAAAGGATAAAAAATATAATTTACTCTAAATATTATTATGTTTGAAGGGTAAATCTTTGCACACAAAACTACCTAGTTAATTAAACATAAAGGTTGTTTAGTAAAATTATTAAAACTAAAGGACTAAAATTGTAATTTCGCATTGTTAAATATAGAAAAGTATAGTTTATGTTATTTTTTATTTTGGTTTACTTTTTTAGACGAGTAGCATATCACTTTCTACTTTCTAGAATCCGGATTTTTTATAGATTCTATGAAGACGATCAAAGTTATACTGCAATTTATGTTTTGCTATTAATCAAAATTTATAATGAGATTCTTCCTCTAAATATTCTTTAATATAAACACTTACTGAGATCAAAATGTAGATTATCTACTATCTAAAAGTTGCTACAATCTAAATCTAAAGGTTCAATATGAAAGAAACAACTTTCTTTGTAAGAAATAGATAAAATGAAAAAACTTGTTTTCTTATTTATCTATAAAACCTTCGACTATGAATGAATTTAAGATATAAAAAAGTAGTCAAGATCGAGGGGTCGGATATACATGGATTACAAATAGTAAAATATGAATATGTTATCATATCGATCTATTAACATATATAGAGTTTTATATATGGACCATCTATATATTTAAGCTTATCAAGAAAAAGAATCGACTTATCAGGATAAATAATTTTCATGACCTATAATCCAAAATATGTACTTTGATACTATTTTAAAATATAATTTTAACCCAAATTTCGCACTTATATAAAAAATCTTAGAAGCAAAAGTATCCCAAACAAGTTATAATTATCATTTGGTCTTCTCTACAAGTATATTGTAAGTAGGGGTCTTATATTAAAAGTTTATGTCTTATTAGAACGCACATAACGTTGTTTTTTTGCGAGTTAAGTAAATATGCTCTAAGTACTTCGTCAATAAATCAGGCCATTTACAATGAAGAGCCACAAATGTCCATACGCTGAGGTGAAAGAAAGAGGCAACTAACGTGAAGGAGAGATAGGCAGTAGCGTAGCCAGAATTTTCTGGCATTGGGGGGGGGGGGGGGGGGGGGAATTAAAGAGTTAAAATTTAATATGATATTCAAACAAAGTGTGCCCCTAAGTTGTTAAAAAAAAAACCTCTTTTTCAGTTAAAATGCCCCCGTTTCGATTAAAATTAGGCTAAAAATTAACAAATTAATAAAACTTTACACTATAAATTTATAAATTTTTTTGGTCTAGGAGGGGCCTATCCACCCCTCCCAATACATTGGTTTCGCCGCTGCATGAAGGAGATAGAAACCACAACAGAGGTGATTAACATAGAGGAGAGAGCGGACAATTTTCAAGGCCAAATCCCTTATGGGTGATGGTTGGTGGAGAGAGGGAGAGAGGGTGGGGGGGGGGGGGGTGAGATTCGTGATAATTTTATATAGGTTTTTGAAGTAGAGTAGAGACGGCTCCATAAATTTTTTAGTAAAAGGATTTTTATAATAAGTAAGATTTCAATCATATTTTAAATTTAAATTATTGTTTTATAATGAATACATTTTCATTTTATTTAATATTTTTTTATTCAACCCGTTTAATACACTGTTTTATTAAAGCTAGTTTAAGTAATATAAAAGTAAAAAAAACATTTTTTTATAAACGGTTTTAAAAATGTTAGGTTTTTTAAATTATTTAGTTTCTTAAACCTCTCATTTCTTTAAACCTTTCATTTTTTAATGTCCTTTTCTAAAATATTAGATTTTTTAATGTTTTTTTAAAATCGTTTGGTCTCTACAATTCTTCTTTTATAAATATTTTTTAAAAATGTTTGATTTTTAACGCATTTATAAAAATATTACATAACAATTGGGAAACATGATTGCTATTGTGTAGGATAAAAATAAGATAAACCCCTAAAACCTTATATTATTTATCATTTAATAAACTTTTGTAAAATATATTAAACTTTATAGAACTTCTACAATTACTAATAGTTTCTATATATCAAACAAACTTATTATTATTTACTTATTAACAAAATAAAATTAAAACTGACTATAAACCTAGGGAATGTTTACAGTACAAAGTGATAAATTTGTGCGAAGTGTACAAAGTAACAACAACCATTGATCTAATAGATAAACAGTTTAGATTTAAGATGGAATAATCACACAGCGAATATGTCTGGAGTGGTAGATTTGAAAATAGTATACAATTTTTTTACTTTTTCAAATTCCCCCCTTTTTTTAAACACATATTACTTTTTTAGTAAAAAGTACATCATAAAATTGAGCATTTTATCATTTTTAATCTGAGTATAGTATTGTTATATTTTTTTTTTAAATCAACATTTAAAAAAAATATCTATGTGTCATGTATATAACTTGCGTGATTATTAATTGCGTAATCATAAACATAACTTGGATAATTATAAATATAATTGAATAATTATGTTTATAACGTGAGTAATTTTACTTTGCGTAATAATAAATATCACTTGTGTAATAATAGATATAACTTGCGTAATTATTAATGTAATTTGCGTAATTATGTAAAATTCGCACGAAAATTACTCTTTGTATGGTAACCGGCCCCTGTAAACATTAAACACATTTTACAAAACTTCGAGCATTAGGGTATGTTTTTCTTTCATAATCATAAACAATCATCAAACCATTCAAAATCATACTACAAAGACATAAATAACAAAAAGACAACTAAAACAGTAAAACATCATTAAACAACTCTAAAAGGGTAACATTAAAAGAGAGGGGGGTGTCGGTGACATATTCAGAACCGAAAGGGGCGAAAATAAAACTACAAGCTTATAAAATATAAGCAACTGGTGTATAATGTATGAAGCAAACTTTTCAAACTAGCCGTTACAAACGCTCTCCCCTTTGTTTTCTCTTAAACCCACAACACAAATAGTTTCCTAATTGATTTGCTTTCATAATCGATCTTTCTTCTTGTAAAAATGTTCACAGAAGGGTTGGATGAAACGGCACTGAATTGGGTTAAGCAGGTATGTGAAGTTTCGATCGTGAAACTGCTTGAAATCGAGTGCGATTGCGTGTTATATGTTTGATTTTTTGATTCATAAACATATACCCAAAAGATTTTCGTCAACCATATGTGGATTTGTATCAATCGTATGCGTGTTACTTTGTTCTTTTTAAGGAAAAAAAAAGGGTTTGAATCTTGAATAGTATGAATTGTGTAGCAGGTGTCAGAGGATGAAAGAGTATCTCTTATTACTATTTCATTGATTTTGGATTATTGATCATATACCCACAAATTATCTGTTGTTTTTTTTATAGAAAACTTGCGGTTATGAATAGTTTCTTGATGTTTCGTTATTTAAGGAACTAAATCTTGAATGGTATGAAGCAGGGATCAGAGAAAGAAAGAACAGTTATTATTATTATTTCATTAGATTTAGATTGATGATCGTATACCCACAAATTATCTGTTAAATTTTTATTGATATCATGCATTTATGCATATTTTCTGATTTTTTTGTTATTTGAAGAACTGACTCTTGAATGGTATGTAGCAGGGATCATATTATCATATGCCCACAAATTGATGTTGGTTTTTATTGAAATCATGTATTTATGCATATTTTGTAGATGTTTTGTTATTAAAAGAACTGAATCTAGAATGTCATGGTGATTAAAGATCATATTATATAGCAGTGCCAGAGAAAGAAAGACCCTGTTCAGAATCATTTTTTTTTGTTTTTCAGATTCTTGATCATTTGCTCACATATGTTTGCACAAGTTTGTAGAGGTTATTGATAGTATGCATATGGCCCAAATGTGTTTTAGTTGAAAACTGAATCCTTAACTTTTTGCTAAACAAAATATTCTTGGTAACTATTGATAGGGTAACATACTAACATACTTTGTTTTTCTTTGCATTTTATTGAAAATTTATGTCTATAACGGTCAAGTCAGTAATCGTTTATCAGTATTCAGATTCTTGATCATACACGCAGATGATTTATTTAAGGGTGTAATCATTTCTTAATTTCTTTTAATAAAAAAACTGAATCTTGAATGTTTTGTTGATTGTTGAAAGGGGTCAGAGAAAGAGCAGCTTCAAGTTCGTTCGCCTTTAAGAGAGACTGCAGTTCATCATGAATACATGATTCCAAAATCCCCTCTTTCCTTCAACTCTACAACTTATAAATCCTCTAATTTATTACCACCCCTTAAATTCCATTCCAGCCTGCTTGGATCTCATAATCTTGAAACAAACAGCTTCAATGACTATGAAGATGACGATGATTATGATGATTATGGTGCTCGTGATGAGAGCGTGGGCTCTGCTTCCGATGATATGGACTGCACTTTCTCTGAGGGAGAAGAGTTTAATGAAGAAATCTTTAATGTTAACTTTGTTAAATCACCTAAACAAGTTGGACCAAACAGGTCAACTTTGAATAGAGGGATAATAAAAGATGATCTTTCTGTTGAAATTCCTCCAAAAACCAGAAGTTTTACTGAAACTGGATGGCATGGTGGGGCAAGCACACATCTTAGCACCTATGTAAGTGCAAGTTTCTTGATGGCTTTCTAGGTTTATAAAGGTTGACTTCTGTTGACTTTCGTTGACTTTCATTGACGTTCGTGGTAAATGCAGGGTACCCCTATAGCTGATTTGGGAACTCCAAGTGCACCACCTATATTTGAAGGAGTAGGACACATTGATGAGGTTGATTGTGAATCAAGTAAAGAATCTTCAGGGCATTTAGGATTTGAACAATCACAAAAAGAGATCAATACGCCAGATAACCTCATTAATGATGATAAACTTGCTCAAGATGGAAAACTGGAGACTTCTGTTAGTGAAAGGTTAGATAATTTGAACATTAGCTGGTTCATGTTAATTGTTTAGCAATTTTTGCATAGTATGTTGAGATGATAATCATTTTATGCAGGGAAAATGAAGCCATTAAGTCAATGCATTGTGGAGATATGAATTTACTAGATCATGCACCTTATTGTAATAGGTACTATATCTATTGAGATTGAGCCATTTTCTTTTTTTTTAAGCATAATTTAACTTCACTTACACAGAATGTTGACTTTTGGCAGTAGTCAAAATCCTTGGCAAACTTTAATAACATACGATGCATGCTTTCGGTTATGCTTAAATGCATGGGCACGAGGCTGCACAGAAGCACCCGTGTTTCTAAATGATGAATGCCGACTTTTACGCAATGCCTTCGGGTATGTTAGTTTATCTTAAGGTCCTTTTGTTTTTATTTTTACTTTCCTTGTATATGAATAGCTTTCAACGGGTCGTGTTTTCTGCTTTTGTTTAGACTGCACAAATACTTGTTGCAACCTGGAGGTTTTAAACCGGTTGCAAGTAGTGGTACTGAAAATACAGATAAAGCATGTTCCTTGAAGGTAAAGAAAGTGATTGGAAAGATTAAGGTTGAAGGTATGGTCTTTAACTCAATTTATTAGAATAAATGGCCTTTTTAACTTTAATCATTTAAAATATTATGTTCTTTAACTCATAACTGATGTGCATTTCTGCAATATTTGCAGTGAGAAAAGTAAGAATCATCCCACAAAGAAAACTCAAGGACACATACTCTCAGCAAAGTGCTATTTATGTGCAAGCAGGAGTTGAGTATATTCGACATGTTTCTTCACTTGTAAAAAGCAAAATTAACAAATTAGGACTCTCTTCCTTTTCACTTCCATGTGAAGGTTTGTACTTTTCTATCCTAATAATCTAATCAACAAAAGAATACTCAAGTTTTCATAGAATATTTATGATATCTTGTCCTGTTGCAGAACCAGTGACATGCTTATTGCACCTTAAAAGTTCTCTAGAACATACCGAAACAGAATCAGCTTTAGGCATTTGTTTGAGGCCAGGAACCGGTGATTCCCATGACTTGTAAGTACCCATAAAAAAACTTACAAATTCTTGTGTCACATTTAAAGAGATAATAATTATGTACTAACTTTATAATCTTGTATGTCACTAGTTTCCCGGAGAATCAAGGTGATGCCCTTATGCTAGAAGTGCAGAGCGAAAAGAGAATCATCCAGGGTCGTGCAATTATTTCAGTGTCATCCCTACATGACAATCCTGTAAGTTTTAAGTACATCGGATGATATAATAATAGATTTAAATGTAATTTGTAAATGTAATTATTGATGTAATTCATGGTGTGCAGAATGATAGAATCAAATGGTGGCCAATTTATCATGAAGACAATGAATGCATAGGGAAGGTTCAGCTTTCCATCACCAGTACAGTTACATCTGATGAAGCTACTCATCTCAAGGTTTAAAAAGAATTTTTTTGAGAGCTTTTGCTGTAAGTTGTTTCACAATGTTAATTCTTTTCATAAATTTGACAGTGTGGGCCCGTTGTGGAAACACTCGCGTATGATTTACTATTGGAGGCTGCCATGCGCGCACAATGTTTCCATGCACGTAATTTATGGGTAGTTGAACCTTGGAAATGGTTGCTAACTGAGTTTTCTGAATATTATGGAGTTTCAGAATCATACACCAGACTCAGGTACTCAAATTTATTAATCAATGAAACTATAATCTTTATCTTCTGCACTTGCCTTAATTTACATCATCTTACATCAATTTTAGGCATCTTTCACACGTCATGAACGTTGCTACGCCTATAAAAGATTGCTTAGAGCTCATTTATGAACTACTAGTACCCGTTATCAAGGCTAGAACAGAAAGAAAACTAACAAGACAAGAGGTATGGAACTTTAAAGTTACAAGCTTGATTCCTTCTAAAAATTAGACCAGTATGTAATTTAATTGTCGTTTTGCAGAAAAGCTTGTTGTTGGATTGTGAAACACAAATTGAGAGTCTACTGGCACTTGCTTTTCAAAATTACAAATCGTTAGATGAAAATTCTTCTACAGGATTATCAGACATATTGAGTCCAATTCCAGAGTCTGCTGCACCAGCATTAGTGCCAGCTGTTCAATTATATACTCTTATTCATGATATACTTTCACCTGATGGACAAGCTTTGTTGACTAGCTATTTACAGGTGGAAAATTGTGTCATTTTTTGGTTAATAAGGTAGTGATTTGTAGGTTTTATTTGTTTAAAAGTTGTATTTTTACAGGCAGCAGCAAGAAAGAGGTGTAGGAAGCATATGGTGGAAACCGATGAGTTTGTGGCAAGTAGTACTGATGGTTTTCTTATGGATTCTATTACAATTACTACAGCTTATCTGAAAATGAAGAATTTGTGTATAAATTTAAGTGATGAAATAAAAACAGATATCAAGATACATAACCAACACATACTACCAAGGTATGCACATGTATACGATGAAAAAACTTCTGTAATGTTTTGTAGTAGAGGTGAAACTTTTGACCCATTTGCTCTGGGTTGATTTAGGGTGTGTTCTATTTCAAATGGGTCAAATTTAAATTAGCTAGAAGGGGAAGGATTAACGTGGTTTTATATCTGCCAAAAGTCTACTTTTTTAAGCACACGACCTAAATCTAGAGGTGGAAATTTTGACCCATTAGCTTTGAGTTAATCTGGGCGTGTTTTATCTCAAACAAGTTAAAAAAAGATAAAGTTTGCTATGCTAGAAGGGGAACGAGTTAAAAAGGGTTCAAAAATGCCTAAAGTCTATTTTGTTGTATACTAACACGTCCATTATTTACAGAAAAATAATAAAATTGACAAAAGATGCTTAGCGGCCCATTCTGACATGTTACCCAACTTTTGTTGTATAAAGCATCTAAAAGAAAATTTTAATAGTTGTTTTGGTAATTTAATTTTGGATATCTATGCCTCTTTTCAGCTCCATTGATCTCTCAAGCATCACAGCAGCAGTTTACAGCAGTGAATTATGCAAACGGCTTAAAGGTTTTCTTGCCGCATGGCCTCCTTCAAGTCCTCAGCCTCATGTCAATGAACTTCTTATAGCAACTGCTGACTTTGAAAGAAATCTTGAGTCATGGAACATTAGGTCTGTTAAATTACTTCTCATTTCTTCATGTCAAATAAATAACCATACAATCACTCCTGGGAATCGAAAAAAGTTCTACTGTTTTTATGTTTCAGTGTACCTCAAGGTGGTGTAGACTCAAGAAACTTATATCATAACTACATTATGGTTTGGGTCCAAGATATGCAACTTTGCTTGCTTGAATCATGCAAGGCTGAAAAGATACCGTGGGCTGGTGTAATTACAACTTCACCTTTTGCTGAAGAATTATATGATAAAATCAAAGAAATGTTGAGTGAATATGAAGTTGTGATCAATCGATGGCCACAATACACGCTGATCTTGGAGAATGTAAGTTATAATGATCTATGCTTTAATTCCAAACACAAGTTATATCCATTTACAAGTTTTGATTCTAAATGTTTTCATCTTACACTTGAAAGGCGGTTGCAAATGTGGAAAGAGCAATCATGAAAGCACTTGAAAGACAATATGCAGATATTTTGACACCTTTGAAAGATAGCATTCCCAAGAGGCTTGGAATACAAGTTCAGAAATTAACCAGAAGACAATCACATGCTCTGTATTCCATTCCTAATCAAGTGAGTTATACAATTTATTAGTTATAAAAAGATTATATAAAAACATAGCTTATCGATTTTTATCGGTTTTTTTTGGTAGCTGGGAACTTTTCTAAACACCATCAAGAGAATTCTTGATGTTCTACACTGTAGAATAGAAGACAAACTGAAGTCATGGGCATCGTATCTTCCGGTCAACGGGGATAAAAAGTCAACTTATGGAGAGCAAATGAATGCAGTTACTGTCTTATTCAGAACAAAGTATAAAAATTACATGCAGGCTGTGGTGGTCAAGCTGACTAGCAATGTAAGTAATAATAAGTTAATTAAAATCATTTCTTTCTTGAATATTTGAGTAATCAATCATTTTTTACAGATGCAAGCAAATCGAAGCACACGACTTCAAAGAATTCTTGAGGAAACTAAGGAAGCAGATGGAGAAAGTGAAATCCGTGACAGGATGCAAGTTTTGAGTTCACAGCTTGTGGAGTCAATATCCAACTTACATGAGGTTTTTACAAATCAAATATTTATCGCTAGTTGTCGTGGTTTATGGGACAAAATGGGACAGGTAATTAACTTTAATCGCAAATCTTAATCCATCATTTCTTGATCTTCATATACTATTGAAAGAATATGTTCTGATGTATTTGAGTGCATAATTTGTAGATTGTGCTAAAGTTTTTGGAGGGTAGAAAGGAAAACCGTGTATGGTACAATGGATCTTATTATGCTCTCGGAGTAAGTTGTGTGTAAACTATAGTCTGTTCTAGGGATGGATTTTTATTTTCTAGCAATATAACATGAGTTTATTGTTTGATTTGTAGGTTTTGGATGATACTTTTGCTTCCCAAATGCAAAGACTGCAGGGAAATGCGTTACAAGAGAAAGATCTAGAACCGCCTCGCTCAATTGTTGAAGCTCGGTCTATTCTTTGTAGGGATACTAACACAGCAGCAGATACTTCCACCTACTTTTATTAAGGAGAAATACAAACTTAAAATTTCATTCTTTGTATGCCAATTCTTTTGTAAAGGGATCATATTAATTCATATAAATAATATTCAATCACATGGGATATATCTTGTTAATCATTTTGTTTGATTACTGATGTCAGATTGTTGGTATTGTTCAATAATCTTTTATTTTTTCTTACATATTTGTTTGTTGATTTTAGTCAACTTCTCTTTTGAACAATAAATGGAGGTTAAAAGATAGAATGTCATGATTAACACTGAAAATTGGATATATCTACAGCCTTTTGTTTTTACAATGACTTAGTAGTATGCCATAATAACTATACCATCATGGAAGTCGAATATGAGCATTACAGTCGACTATAGAAGTCAAGCAAGCAAACCGAAGTGGTGATTGTGCTTGCTGCCCAATGGATTCAAAGCCCCCTTCTCCAGAATTTGCATATCTTCCGCAACTATGGATTTTAGGGTTTATCTTCTGCAAAAACCAGAAAAAAAAAAAATCACTAATCGCTTCCAACAACAATGTAGAAGAAAAAGAGTTTAGAAAAAAGTCAAACAACAATGTAGAAGAATGTTATATAACTTACGTATAGATTGAGGATCCACATGTACAAAAAAACTTGCAGCAACTATCAAATAACAGAACACAAGCATTAGTCCCTTGAAGTAATTAGATGTTCCATCCTGCAAACATAGAACAAAGGTTAGGTGCAAATTTGACCAAAAATGGCATAACATATAAAATAAAAGATCGGCTCGAACGGGGTGAACCTGCAACATGAAAGCCACGACCAGAACTGTCATAAAAAGAGTTGCAGTCTCAAAAAGTTGAAAGTTTAGGTCTAGTGGACGTCCAATGATCCACCCAACCACCACACAAAACGGTATCTACAGTTGCAGAAAATACATAATACAATTAGTAAATTCATATAATACAGGCGGTAACAAATGCTACAAAATATTGTTATTAATGCAGAAGGGTATACCGCAAACATTGATATTTGTGTTGATGAACCAATCGCCACTCCTAAAGATATATCCTGCACACATGGTATAATGGTAACCATTTTTGTAATTAAAATTAAATATGATGTGTGTGATATATAGCAATTAACAAGCAAGCCCTTACAAGCTTGTCTTTAACTGCAAATATGATGGCACTGGCATGTTCTGCTGCATTTCCAACAATAGGAAGTAGAATAACACTAATAAATGCTACTGGAATATTCATTGCAACAGAAGCACCCTGAAAGATAGAATCGTATTTATAATAATGAAAAAAAGGATTCAAGAAACAATTTCAAATAGGATCAAAACGATTTGGATACCTCAATTGTGTTGACTAGATACTCAGAGAGAACGGAAATGAAAAGTGTCAAGATGCTGAGCCAGATAATGGATTCATACTTCGAAATATCGGGAGATTCTTCATCATCTGAATCCCCATCATCTGGACTGGTTTCCTGGTATTTTTAACTCAATATTAGAAAAATATTATATTCTTATAACTAAAAGATACATTTGAAGGTGTTAATACCGTCTCTGTAGCTAACAGGACGATCACCAACCTCATTGATTGGGGTATACGAGTTCTTTTGACTAGTCAACTCAAAAAAGATATATCCACCATATGCTATAAGCATTATACAACTGCTAAATCTTGAAAGTGCCAATTCTGATGACCCAAAATGCAATTCAGTGTGTGTGAAGTGGAGAACAGCTGGGAATAAAAGACCCATAACTGCCATTAACAGCAATCCTGAGCTCATTACAGCATTTGACTGCCAACAAATTGGTATAGTTGAATTTCAAGTTTTGGTCAATAACGTAGAAATTATCAACAAGTTTATAGTACTAAACGGACCTTGTTAAAAACTTGTTGTTTATTAGGATGAACAATTCCTCCACAGAAAAACGCACATCCAAGAACAAGCAACATGTTTGACAAAATTGACCCCAGTAATGATTGTTGTACAACACGTAGCATACCATGTTTCATTGCGTACATTGATATTATCAACTCCGTTGCATTGCCAAAAGTAGCATTCAATAGACCTCCAACTGCAATTACAATTTGTAAAATACTAATAAATATCAAAGCATAATTGATAATTCACATAACCAATAACAACAACTTGCAAAAATTAAAACCACTGAATAAGATTTAGGATGAACAGCTAGTAACAAACCTGTTGGTCCAGTGTAGAAAGCCAGCTGCCTGCATAAGAACAAGCCAAAACATCTTAGACGACTACTCATTGCACTGATTAAATTGAAATCAGCCAAACGTGGTCATAACACAATGTCACATGAATAACAGATCTAAGTAAGATCATTCACAAACACCCCTAGTATGACAACAAAATAAATATGTAAAAGAAATATGAAGATAATTACTCGGTAGCCCAACCCAAACGTTCTGCCAACGGTATGATGCCCAATAAGCTCAAGATGAAGACCCAACCCTGTTACAAGATAGAATCCAGTCAAAACAGGAATAAAAATGGATCGAAAGTGCTATTTCGCAACCAGATCAACAACAATAACAATGATAATTAGTAATAACTCACATGATGATTAGTAAAGTGATCAACCAGTATTGCTAAGGGGCCGAAAGGTATGAGTAAACAAATCTTATCAGATAAAAAAGCAATCTTTATGCTGGTTACCACTGTCCTCAATACATATCTTTTGCCCAAATTTTCATATACTGCTTTAACAGAAAGCATATTTCTTTTGGTTGATACTGAACCAGAATGACCCGCATCGTGTGGCTCCATAATGGGCTTCCCCTCTATCGATCCAGTCTGTGAGAATTCTTGTGTTAGAGAAATCTATCTACACATTTCAAGGTGCATAATAACAACAACCATGGTTCCATTATTGCAGTGGTCAAAAAGAGGGAAAAAAGAGTAAAACTCACTTCAATACATGTACTGAATCCTACCATCTGCAGATCATTGCATTTGCCCATTTATTCAATTAATGAAATTGACAAATCGTTCAGCAGCCAATAAGCAGGCAGAAACTTTATTGCATCTTCACTCAAACCTCAACTGCTCCATTGAAATCCAACCAAAACCACTTAACACCCACCAAAAATCACTACAAAAAACCCCCAAATTCATCAACTTTAACACAAATATTGAAGCAGGCAAAACATCAAACACCTGGTAGGCATAACTTTTTTAACGAAAAACAGCCAAACACAGATGATATTTCACATGGGTTTCTTAACAATTACGTAGAATTATACAAAGGGGAAGTTTCGAGGAAAGTCGGGACCTTTGATTGAAGTCAATGATTTGGGCTTAGTACGCAATAAATGTCAATGAAATTGAATATTCTTTCTCCATCTGATGTTAGGTGATTAAAGATCAAGATGGAAAAATGGTAGTGGTTGTTTGCACGTTGCTGTTGATGTGTTGGTTTCTTTAATTAAAAGTTTAAAGAATTGATTAATGGCGATGTGTCAAGAGCGTGTGGAGGGAGTGTAACGAAGGAATCGATGGAAATTGCGTATGTAGACTTCCACCATTATCTTTCAACTGGTTCAGTGCGGTTGTGAGTGTGCCAACATCTTCATCGATTGTCGCAAGATAAAGCTTTTACCTTTGTTAATGGATTTGGAACTAGTTTTTTTTTCACGCGCTACACAAGATGAGTTTGGTTGTTTTTGTCTAGCGTTATGTAGTGTGACTTTGCTCGTTATCGGTTCGGTTTATAGGAAACATAAAAGCGAATACCGTCCGATAAAACCAATGCCGGCAATGATATGTTTGCATATAACCTGAGTACCCATGGTTATTGTACTCACTATAGCTTTTAATACTAAAATTTATTTGATTTTGAATGCAACTTTATTTAAGTAAAAAATATAAAAATTATATTGGAACATTGATAATAAAAAAAAAAAAACCTAAAGAAAGTCGCGCATTCCTTTTTTAGGTTATTAAACGAAAGTTATTCACCCACGCTACACGCAGGTAGTTTGGTCATTATCGCATCAGCTTGTCGAAACCATAGCGAATACCAAACTGGTTTCGATAATACCAATATTAGTAATGATGTTTATGTCTCATAATTAGTTTGGTTAGTCATGGTGCCGTAATAATAGCTGCACTCGCTATAGATTATATTACTTGAACAGGAGTTTGGTCGTTTTTTCTCATGCTATGTGAAATGAGATTGGTTTGCTTGTCTTAAAACCATTAAAGTGAATACCAAAAGTGGTTTCTATAATACCAATACCAGCAACAATTTTTTCAATCATAATCGATTCGGTTTCATCACAGTACCGCAAACGGTAATGTCACTCACTATAGCATACAATACAAAAAATACTAGATTTTGAATACAACCTTGTTTTCAATATAATTTAAATCAGAATTTTAACAAAGAAAACTAAAGACAATCGCGCCTTCCGTCTTTTAGAAAATGTTAACGAACAAAAGTTATTACAAAAAGTGGAACTCTTAGAAAATGAAACAGCTTAAAGCGTAATTTATGTATAGCATTGGTGGTAAAAATGAAAACTAAAAAAAAAAAACTAAACAAATTGAACTTTTGTGACAAAATTATAAAAGCCAAACTTTTGTAGCAACTTTTAAAACATCTAAAACTTCATTATCAAAAGAGAGGAATTTTAATGAAGTGATATAATAATTTTCAGGTGGGTAAGTTGGGTAGACATAGAAATTATTAAATTGCATTAAACTATTAACAAAATTACAATATCATAAGAAATTAAAGAAAACTTATATTTCATAGTTGTTCAGTACTTGTCTTTATCTTTTAAAACCATTTAGTTAAATCTTTGATCAAAAATTCTGCAAACAAATTCATTTTTAATGTAACAAATACAAGATTCGTTTATATATTCATCACTCACACGATTGTTTATAACTCTGTCTTCACATACTTTATTGAAAAAAAACACCTATCAACACTTGTTATAGCCATAATACTTGTGATATATCATCTTTTTTAGAAGATAATAAACCAATGGATAATCAACAAGCTTTCTTGTCATCCTTTTTAAATGGATAATCAACAAGCTTCCTTGTCATCCTTTTTAGAAGATTAGATATTGTTTACGTTCGCAAACATTGTATCTTTTTTGATTCTTCTAATGTAGATCCCAATATCATATTCAAGCTTGTATTAATTTTTATAATCAAAATTATATGGATACATCTTTGATAACTTTAATATCTTTGGTATATTAAAGTTACAAAAAATGTTAGATAGGCTCAAAGAACTTCATACAAATAAGCAATTCAGCGGTGTACCTCACTAAAACAGTTGTTAAGCTTTTGGTTTGAATATCTAGTACCGTGTTAAAATTATCAAACTCAAAATAAAGTTTATTGGTGATGCTAATCTTTTTTTTTTTATGTTTCAGGTCAATGTAATCTTCTTTCATATCAAGAGACTGTTTGGTACCCTCTTAATGATCATTAAAAGGCTAACTCTTAACGGTTCATATATTCTTAATGCTTAAGAGGTAATCTAATGCTGAATAGTTAAAATGTTAAATTTTAATAGTACCTTTTAACTATTTAATATTAGGGCTACCTATTAACTATTAAAAGGTTATAAATCATTAAGAGGTAGTCTCTTAATGATCCCTCTTAATGATACATCTTAATGATCATTAAAAAGCTACCAAACAACCTCTAACCAATTCAATATCATATTCTAACAAAAACATGAGACATTTTTTAAAAGTGAATTACAACAAATATATACTTTTGGATTTCTTGTTTGTCCTTTTAATCATCCCAATTATATTCAATATATCTTGATCTTTTCTTTAAAGAGCTTCACACAATATGTATTAACCTACACGATTTGTGTTTATCAAGTGTAAATAATACGTAAATCAAAGATTTTCATATATATTTGAACTTCACGTACTTAGATATAATTCAAGCAGACATGCAGTGTTTTATGGTGAAAACTTCAATGTGTATCTCGAGCTCTTACAAGGAAGATTTATTAATTCTTACCACTTCTAGTAACTTTTAAATGATTAAGTTGTCCTTTTACTCTTTCCTTTTAACTTTCTCCAATCACATGTATTTGTTTGTAAGATTCTAGAATTACTCACACAACACACTTGTGGAAATAACTAGTTCAAGTTCAACAATAACTAAACTTAATAAATTGAAAAAGCTGATGACATATCGTTCGGGTCATGCAAAAACCTAATTAACCTAGGTAGCTAGGGTAAGTCAGGTATCGTATCCACGGGGAGCATGTGGTTAGCGTTACGCAATTCGTTTGATTATTTAACTAACTTATTACTTAAAACTAAACCATTATCTTTTTTACTGTAATGGATGTGAATGAGAATAACAAAATTAAACAATTAATTTAAAATAAAATAAAACTAAAAGATGATCACACCCGGGTTTCAGGTATGCGAATGAATCATGTCAATTAGGTTATACCAAATTAGAAATCACATAGACATGATTAGTTTGTTATTCCTGTTAAAACATGATTACTAACTAGATTTATTAAATTAGATAGTAAAAAACTAACTAATGTCAAACCTAGTTAAATTATTAATAAACATCAGTTATGACAATACCCGCAATCAATCATCAATGATTAATAATACAAAGACTAATAATTTGATAATTAATCAATTAGACTAATTGACAAATCATAGTCTTGTAACACTTTGTTTCCTTCTCAAATAATGTTTGTAAAACTTCCTTTAACCTACATTTCAAACATGTAACAAAGTAATACCATTCGATACATAAAGTATATTAAAAACATAATATTAACTATGATACGTGCATGCATATTAACTTATTATCATAAGCTCATAACTTGTATGACAATATGAGATAAGGGATTCATTCAAAATATATAAGAAAAAACAAATTAACTAGATGAAGAACTAAAATCAAAATCGTAAATAAAAACAAATTAACAAAGGAAAATAACCTTAAGTTATAAGGAAAATCGCATAATCGAGTCCCATCTGTCCATATACATTCAAATCGAGACAGAAATCGAGAGTTCGAGACAAAAATCGAAAACCACCTTCCAGATCTAGGGCTTTCCTTAAATTTCCCTTCTAATCGCAATCAAAGTCCATAATCTAGGGTTGTTTTGAGGTTCATAAGCTATTTCCATGAGCAAGCAAACAACTAAACAAGTAGTACTCAAGGGTTTAATTTCCAAAAGGTAGCAACAATTGGGGAGGGTTTTGGGTTGGGCCAGGGTAAAAAGGTATTAAGGGTGTAATAGTAATTTAGTTATTTAAAATTAGTATAAAATAATAGTCTTGCCAGGAATAGAAATCAAGACCTTGTAATAATCTGGACGAGCATGAAAGGGAGAAAACCAATTAGTCAAATTACATTATTGTTTATATTCTAAAATTAATAATATTAAAATGTTCACTTCTATAAAAAATTATGGGTTTGAAATTTCGACATTATGCGACCCATTACTAGTTAAAATATTAAAGTGGTGGCTTAACCCCGTTACCGAATGATAGTCCGCTCCTGATTGTGTCTCTACTCGTTAAACCATATATAAAAATAGGTGAAATCTCTATGTAATTATTGAGGATAAGTAGCCATAAATGTATAAAAGTTAAATGGTGAAATATTTGCGGATTGTGTAATTTGGTAAATAAGTAATCACATGCATATTTAATGTCACTTGATGGAATCTTATGTGTGAAGTATTTTTTTTAATGAAAAATGTATGACCGTGTTTTCGATGATATATGTTATTTTAAATGGGTCTGCCTATCTGTTTTTCAGTTTGGGCCGCACCCCAACCCCCTCAAGAAGAAATTCATAATTAGAAAAACCCATAGCTCAATCCTGAGTATTTTTGCTTAAAGTAAAAATTAAACCTATGACCTTCTCATATTTACATGTCTTGGATACCTCAACTTAACCACTTGAGCTAAAAATTATTGGTCGTAAAGTATTTTAATTTTATGTTTTATTTTCACAGCTGTTAATTATTAAAAGAAATTAGCATGCGCTTAAACACAGGAACAAGAAATTTTAAAAACGAAAGATACACCAAGACAACCATTTTAAATTATCATTTATGCCCCTATTTTTGATCCATTTTACTTGTAAGTAACTATAATTTGTATGACCCATGTGTTATGAAAATAGACATGGCCTTGATATATGGTCGTGTGGTGCTTTGCAATAATCAGAATTTTGCAACCGTAGTTCATACGACTACGTAAGTTCTAACTGTTGAAAAATACCAACTTACGAAACTCCGACCCTATGACTACGTAAGGTTTTGGAACATAGCCTTGTTACGTTTCTAACATAAAGTTTTATAAGATTGAAACACACGACAATTGCATGTTTTTATCACATATCCATGTGATTTACATGACAATTTGATTTTCAAAAGAGCTAAGACTCAACACATGATTGTAGATTTATAGTTTGTTATCTTGGGCTTTGAGATTATTATTATTTTTTCATCTAGTTTTATTTGTCATATTTTGAATTACAAATCATTCAAGTTACTATTAAATGTATTAAGCTTGGGTAGAATATAGAGTAGAAGATGATGCCATATAGTTGTTCCCATAATTGTAGACACAAGATATAAATATGACCAACTTAAGACATCATAAATTCATAATTAATGAGATATGATAATTTTTTGCAAATTGTTCATTGTTATTTGACTATTTTACCCTGCAAAAATGATAAAATACAAGTACAATAACTAAATAAATAAATTTCAATAATAACAATCAAATATTATTTTACTGATATTTTTCCCACCCCAAATCATATGGTCTTCACCACAATTGGACTCCTCACATTATGCTTTCCATCTGACCATTTCAGTTGTCCAAAAACATAGTCTCCAACGGCCCTGCCCCTTTTGGACTTAAATATAACCTTGAACATTTTCTCTTCACCAATCCTTTTAAACTTCAAGCTCTTTGGCTGCACCCGGACCGATACACCAGCTAGTTTGAAGACTTTCGACACGTAAGTGCCTGGTGGACCCACATTCTTAACGGTTCGAGTCACTGTGACTGACCCGTTAAGGTTATGAACCGTGATTGATGGATAATTAAAGTCTATGAGACTAATGTTCTTAGATGGGCATGCATAGGGTGTTTCTGAAAACTTTTCTATTTGAGACTTGGTGTAGCCGAGTGCACACAGAAAGTTGAGGTAATCGGTTGTGGTCAGGTCATAAACCAGACCAGGGTCCATGGCTCTGTTTGGCTGCACATGTCCTGCGCCATAGCTAAACGGTGTTGCTTTGATGTGGGATGCATTTGTCATTGGTTTTACCTCATTGTCCCGTGTTCTTGCTGCATGATTAAACATCAGTTTAGGAAACAGTTGGCTATAAATAATATAAATCTAATTCATCATAGCACGGTGATCAGCAAATGTGATCTCACCGGTGGTCATGATGGCGGATCTAATTGCTGCCGGACTCCAGTCTGGATGTATAGTTTTCAGAAGCCCAACGATACCAGAAACATGAGGACATGACATTGAAGTGCCTGATACACAATTATATTGAACTCTGCGCGTGTCAAAATCTTGATTTGTTGGTCCTTGTGATTCGGTGTAAGCAGCTATTATACTCACACCAGGTGCAGTTATATCAGGCTGAACATAATCAAGAAACATAATTAGCCAAATGAAGGAGACTGCAGAATATGTAGTTATATAAATAATAACCTTGAGAATCTGTGGGGTGATCATGTTAGGTCCCTTAGATGAGAAAGCAGCCATGAATGGAGCTGGTTTCGTGTCGACTTGAGTTGATGGATGTGTGATGTAAGCCATTGGAGCCCTGTTATAAGTCAATAATGTTACAAGTCACTAAAACATTAAAATAATGATGACAATAACGCAACAATAACATGTGATGTATAGATTACTTGGTGGATTTAAGATAACGATAAACAGCAAGTCCATCAGTATAAGTGATGTGTGTAGCAGGTAAGACATGAGGATCTGCAATAATCTCATTCCCAGAAGCCTCATTATTAGCGAGAATCATCCCAACTGCCCCAGCTAAAGCAGCTTCTTGACCTTTGTCAACCCGAGCGTTATCTCCACGAAGACACACTAGTATTTTCCCTTTTGCCATTTTAGGATCCAGTGACCCCGCCTTACAAAGCTGCCTGCATAACAAAAAAAGGCTAATGTTTAGCCACTAAGATGTAATAATCTCATGCATCATGACATTAACTTGTATTCCTTACGCGTCGTTAGCATCAGCATTGGCTGCTTTAGCATCTAGAGAGCTTATAACTGGAAATAACTTGTTTTTCGGTAATGCTTTGGCAGATAGGCTTTCACCCTGAAATTAATATTCGTTAAAAGTAAGTGATGATTGATAACAATATTAGTGAAAGAACCGACCTTGAACCGCATGCTATCGCCTAGAACCGCATAACTAGGGAACTGACGATCCATGGTGCTAGCTCCAACTGTGATTTGCCAGGTGGCAACGTTTGATACGGTACCATCATCGGGACCTGAATTTCCAGCAGAGCAAACCACAACAATTCCATGCTTAACAGCATGGAAAGAGCCAATGGCAACACTATCATTAAAAAAGGGAACAGCATCACCACCAAGAGATACAGACAACACATCTACTCCATCTTGAATTGCCATATCGAATGCTGCTAAAATATCCGCATCAAAACACTCGTTTCCTTTTACGGGCGGGAAGCATACTTTATAAGCAGCAACTCTAGCGTTTGGTGATCCGCCTTTAGCAGTTCCATTCCCATACCCGAATACACTAGCATCTGGTACAAAGTTACCTCCAGCCGTTGATAATGTGTGGGACCCATGCCCTTCATGATCACGTGGTGATTCAAACGAGGAATTTAGAGGTCCCACCATAGATGCATAACCTTTGTTGAAGTATCTTGCTCCTATCAGCTTCCTACAATAGCAAAAAAAATAATGAATAATAGCAATATGACTTAAGAATATAGCATATTAGGGCATGCCACCTAAACCGAGATTAGCATACTTAGAAAAGTTAACTTAAGATGAAAGCCATGTATTTATATAAAAATTTCGGGCATACTATATGGCTACAATATTAATGTAGGAACCTGACCGATTACAACGGAAGGTAGCATCTGCACCATTTTGACAGACTCCCTTCCACTTTGACGGAATGGGTCCCAATCCTTCATCACTAAAGCTCTTTGATTCCGGCCAAACACCTGGTTCAAGAATTGAATTAAAACATATAAGGTTCAATGTAGTTTAGTATAATCAGAACAGAAGGCAATTGTATTATGTGTTCTGTTAACCTTTGAGAGTGAGTATGACTTAACTATAGTATGCTAGTTTCCAAATTTAGTCAATGTTGACTTTTATGATGTACTAAACACTAATCAGTATATAAAGGGATTAAAATTAACTTTTCTTATCTGGGAATGATGGTTGCATAATGGAAAATTATAAAATTCTACTTCATATATTCAAATAATATAAAATTCATAGTCCTGGCTTCTGAAACTGAAACCATTTAAAATGCCAGTTCACAAACCATGTGCACTCATGATAGTGGCCAACAGATAAGAGTTATGCAGTGTAAAAGATCGAATCACTAATGATCTAGATTGATTATGTTTGCTATTCTATTTCAACCAATTATTGCTTCTTCATTGCCACAAATTAATCAATTGCCAATTCCATATAATGAACAAACAGCCACTTTAGATGCTAATGTACAACTAAGCCATTCAAAAGTCAACGACCCACAAATGAAAGAAGCTAAAAGTTAACTTTGTTGGAAGAATATCAGTAATAAAAAACAAATAAAAGAAAAAGAAAAAAAAAATAAAAAGAAAAAAAAGAAAAGAAAAACTAAAATTTGTGTTTTAGTTACCAAAGATGTTGTTTACAGGGTGTAAACTGTAAATTCATATCACAGTCTTCAACAAAAATGTTTGTTAATTGGTCAGCAATAATAAACAAATAAATAAAAATAACTAAGATTTGTGTTTTAGTTACCAATTCCCTTGACTAAAACTTACTCTTAAAGTACATTTTGAAATGATTTATAAATATCCCAAGCATGAAAATGAATTGCAATGCTAACCTGTGTCAAGGTTTCCTATGATGGTGTTTTCACCAAATCTTGCCTTCTTCCAGATGGACCTTGAAGAAATTATACCATTATCCTCAAGTCCCATAAAATCCCATGATCTAGTTGTATGCAATTTTCTACCCCTGTTCAAGAACACTGAAACTACCCCGGGATGCTCTGCATTGGATCACATAATTTAAAACACATTAGTCTACGGAACCATCTACGCCCACAAAACAACATTGACATCACCATCAACTACTTACTGGCTATCTGGGCAGCTTCTTCATCTTCAAGTAGGGCAGCAAAACCATTGATATGCCTAGTGTATGAGTAAAAGATAGCATCTTTGGCCTTATCTTTACTGTAAATTCAAGAAACAAAAAAGAAAATTCAAAATTGACATTGACATTAAATACTTAAAAGTACCATTCATATGCACACGTGGGAAAATGCATTACCTTCCCAAACAAGAGCCAAGAAACTCATAATGAACGTCCCTTACGCGATCTAAATCAATAAGTGAAGCTTCAAAATTATGTGAATGAGCTCCCAGGTACACAACATATGACTAAAAAGAAAAGAAAAAAGTGAGAAATTTTAATAAAAATTTCAAATTCAAATTTAAGTTTAAGTTTCATAAATTAACCAGCATTTGAAAAGCAATAATGGATGCTTACCCTTTTAGCAGCAAAGGTGGGTCTATGCAACAGTGCAGAAAAAAGAAGAAATGAAAGGCAAAGATAAAGAGGAGTAGCACTACATGCTCTCATTGCTAAATGCTAATGCTTGACCCCTCTCTGCAACCTTCTTTCACAGGATATATTATGAGCACATGAACATCCCTTTTGCTCAAACCTGGTTCCTATTTAAAGACTTCTGTTGTAGTACAACTTCAGTGGACTAAAAAGGGTAATACTGAAAAATTTTAATAATATTTCTAACCTTAAAAAAAGATTAAAAGAAACATGCGAGGTCAGACCACAATGCTTCACTAATACCCACATGATCTCTTTAACCTTATGAGCATTTTAGATCGAAAGGGAGGTACCCGACCCGATATCTTCAGCCGAGTGAGTCAATCTAGTACTCCAGTGTGAGAAAGTCTTAGTTTTGCTTGGGGGCCAGCCTCAAATCATAATAGCAATTAGAATAGTCATATCTATGTAGTTATTAATCTTTAATGAGCACATGCTTATCAAACAAAGCCATGTTGAGTTGAAAAGCATCTTCCTTTTATTAATGTGACATTAAACTATCACACTATTCCACCCTCTTTGCCCAAATTTCCTACTGTCATTCTACGCAAACTAATTTCAAACAAAGAACTACAAGAATCGCATAACAAACACTAAACCCACGTAAGACTTGCACATACTTGATTTGGGTGAGGTGCAGATTAGCTTCATATAATCAAATCACAAGATTCGAATTGATAGAGGCATTTTAACAAACAGTTGGTGTGCACAAGAGAATATTAACAAAAGATAAAGGAAACAAACAAGTGGTGGTCCAAAGAAGCATTATTACGAGTGGCGCAATGTTAAAAGGGGGAAACAAGTCTTCTTCTTGCTTAGGACAAGATGACGTCGCAAGTGGCTGAAATTCATATCTTCTTGCTCAAATCAAGAACTGCCAATTGCAAGTAAATTAAGGGCGAAATTACAATTTTAAAATAATACCCAGAAATTATAAGTTTGTGGTTATGAAGATAGATAGATGTATGTGGTGTATAATCTTGAAAAAATGCAACAATTTTCGATTAGGGTTCACATATAATAGTTTAAAGTCAACGAAGATCCAAAGTTAAAGATACGCAAGCGACCGGGGATCCCTCGATCTGCCGTCCAGATTTATGTTGACGCAAAATTCGCTAATTATATTACTAAAACAATTCTTAAACAAGGTAATTTTGTAACAAGACAAACATACAATTTTTTACGATATAATTATTCTACTGTTAAAATCATCACATATGTAGCTTATATAATTTGAATTTTTAATGATATAGTTATTTTACTGTCAAAATCATCACATATGCAGCTTATATAATTTATGATCATTTAGTTCAAGAGGTTTTATTTTATCACTAGGATGTGTTATTTGAAACACCTATATAATTCTTATGAAAATTTTTATTTTATTTATTGATCTTAAAAAATCAAAATGTTGATATTCATGTTTTTGTTTTCTTATATCACATGTGTATCTATCATAACATTTCATGCTCGTTAATTTAAACAGAGTTGTTAATTTGTTATCTTTCTACTTTAATAAAAAAATATTTATGAGAACATTTGTCATCATCACATTCATTCTCATCAAAATTTTCTCGCTTCTCTCTTCTATTAAATATTACATTAATTACTAAAAATATTATTTAATTATTTTAGATCTAAATTAGTTTTATAAGTAAATTAGAAAATAGATCTTTTATTAGTGTTATTCCTAAGAAAATAAATTTTATAAAATAAGAAGTTTTTCAAAAACACCAAACTATTTTAAATATATTTTTATGACGGTTTGTTTTGAAACAAACGTTTAATTTATTTTTGGAAAAAAACAAATAAAGGTTTTAAATAAAAGTTTAAAAAGTTAATATATTTTTTTATTACTTATAGTTCTTAACTATATCTTATATTAGAATATAGTTTTATAATTAGTAAAATTTTATTTTATAAAATATTTTATTTAATCAACACGTGTAATACAAGGGATTACTAAATCTAGTATAATTAATAAACTTGTTTTAACTATTTTAAGATACTCTTCAACAAGTCATGAGGTGGTGGATGTTTTTTCATGATCCCTGATCACTCGACTTTTTATAATTAAACGGTACATCATAACAATTATAAAGTGGGCTATTATTTACCTCAGGTCAACTATTATATATGTGCGTCACTTTTCAATGTTTTGCCACTAAGAGTATTCACATTCTATCCTTTATATATTTGTGAGTGTGTTATTTATATTTAGAGAATGGTTTTAGGTTGTTGTGAGTGAATGATGAAAAACATGTTACTGTTCATTTATATATTTGATAAAACATTATTCATTTATATTAATATTTTAATATATTTTTAAAACGATTGTGAGTAAATGAGAGATAAAGAGTAATGATAAATATATTAAAAAGATATTTAAAAATATTATTTAATTGAAAATAAAAAAGAAAAAATAGTAATTGTAGTGTAATTAAGAGTACTCATAGTATTTGTTTAATAATCTTTGTAGTTGTACTAAAGATTATTACTTTTTTTTTCAATTAGAAAATATTTTTATGTATTTATTATTACCATTTCTCTCTTATCCACTCATCATTACTTTCAAATATATTAAAAAATTTATAGAGGTTGAACAATATTTTCTCAGATATACAAATAAACAATAATATTTTTTTCTTATTCATTCACAATCATTCTTTAAAATATAAAAAATATACTTACAAATTTATAAAAAATCCATTGTGAATGCTCTAACTCAAGCATCCGTTTCTCTTGAATTTCTTTAAAAAATATAAAATATATGAACATACAAATATTGTGTACATACGTATGTGCATTTAGATAAATACTACCAATAGCATATTTTTTTATAATAGGCAGAAAATTTATATATGTAAACGGTGCATAGTTAATTGGTTCTCGTACAACGTGCTATGGGTTTTTAAAAAAACACCGTGATACATACACATACACACACATATATCGTGTAAAAGGCAAAGTTACTTTTAAAAGAAGAGGACAAGTTATCAATATATTATTCGTGAAAAGATTTCGGAGGGGTAGATATAGAATAATTAACAATTGTTTACTCTTTTCAAGTTTTTCATTTTTTAAACGCGTATGACTTTTTATATGATATTATTTTTTTCTTACAAAATAACATCATAAAATATATTTTCTCTTATTTTTAATTTGAGTATAATTGTCCCGCCATATACTTGTTTTTTAAATTGGTCTTTTTCAGAAAAATTAATATGATGCGTGTATAACTCGCATGACTATTATGTAATTATGTTACATAAGTATAAATGCCAATTATTTGATGTGTCTTACTAATTAAATTAAATATTATCTTTATTATTATTTTTGTAAATGTGTGATACAACTAATAGTTGTCAACTATACAGTAAGAAATATTTGAGGAGACGGGTGAAGTGATATTCAATAATTATACGAGGTGTATGAGACCATACACGGTTTTCTCAAAATGTTTGGTAATATTGATAGCACACATTGGCATTGATCAAACTGTCCCATTGGTAGACGAGGTCAACACCTACAGGCGACCATCAACACACATCCATAATGCTTGAAGTGGTGGCATCATGATATTTGGATTTTGCATATGTTATTCAGTGTTGCGGGGTCAAACAACGATATAAATATTTTAGATCAATCACCTATTTTCAATGACATCATTGATGAAGTTTCACCCCAGTCTTTGTTTATTGGAAATGAAATGGAGTACAAGCACATATATTATATTGCTACTGATATTTATCCGAGTATGTTATGCTTGTCAAATCATTTACATGTCCCTAACAAGAAAGGAAATTGAGTGGGAAATCAAAGTCGTAAAAAGACATATGGTGGCATTGAGAAAAATAATCGAAACACATGTATACTCGTATTGTTTTAGATAACTTGAATTTAAAGGACGACGAGTGAACGATTTGTTAATGCTAGAAGATGACAAACCACATAGCTATTGTTGAGATCAGCAGTAAGAGAGACTAGTAAACCGTGCGATAATACGCATTAGAGAAACGCATGACAACCTTAAAGCCGATTTGGTCAAACATGTTTGGAAATATCATAATGATTAAAGTATTTTATTTTTTCAAATGTTACACATGCTAGTAAGTGTGAGTGTGATCACACTCATTTCTTCGAAGACGTCTACGTGGATTCATTATTTGGTCACACTGATAGTGGTATTTCACATAGCCTAAGCAAGTGTAGTAGTCATGTAATAGTTTAATTTAAGCAAGTGTTGGTTGTCAAACACTTTGTAAAACTGTTTAGGAAGAGACACTTTAACAATATTTCATGACCCAAACAAATAATTTAACCAAAACTCTATCATTTTGTAATAAAAGTTTGGCATGAAAGGCAACAAGACAGTAATATGAAAGATCATTGGTATCAAAGCGTAAACTTCCAAAATTTGATGAATGATTCCAATCAGTTGGTACAAGGCTACAAGCTATGCTTACATTGGAAAATCAGAAATCTAATATACGGGTAGCATGATTGTATAAGTGGTAGCATGATTGATAAGTGGTAACACTTTATTTTTCGGACAGTAAAAAGTTACTGATATGGACCATTCAGTTAAAAAAAGTCAAACATGAAAGCAATATGCACCTCACTATTTTCTACACTTTATTCTGTCCAACATCCACTCTCTAGTCCTCTACCCATTTCCCCCACTTCATTATTTTCTATAATTTAAATTAAATCTTTCTCTATTTTAGTATTTTTTCATAAAGGAAACTTCTAACAAATTAAGATATTTTAACCATACAAGTCCAAAAAGAAAACTTTTAACAAATCAAGCCATTTGTTTGTATTTTATAAATCTTTCAGTTCAATGCGCTAATACAATTAAATTTTTTTGTTAACTTCTAATAAAATGATCAGAAGGCTCTTGGACTGAAATTGTAATTTAAATCTCTAAAGGACCAAAAACAAAATTTCCTCTTATATATTTAAAAGAAAGTTTTTATTTTTATTTTTTTAAAATAACATATTTTTAAATCATTTTGTTTTATTAAATGTTCTTTTTTTAACACTCGGTTTTAAACATCTTTTACAAACCGTTAGGTTTTTTTAATATATATTTTAACCGTTCATCTTAATTAAAAGACGTTTTTAATCCATTCAATCTATTAAACTTCTTTTTTTAAACCTTTATGTTTACTTAAATGTTTTTTTATACCGGTTGTTTTATTTAATATGTTTAGCTTTATTTAAAGTCTTTTTTAAATGTACGGTTTAGAAGTTTTTCTAAACGTCTTTTATACCCTTTTTTTTAATATAAACATAGTTTCTCAACTGTTTGGTTTATTTTTTAAGTGACTTTTAAAACTGTTCTGCTTTTTAAACTTCTTTTAAACTGTTTGATTTTGGAATGACTTTTTAAAACCGTTCGGCTTATTAAAGAAGCTTAAATAAATAGAATGGTTTAATAAACTACGTTTAAATGATAAAAAGAGTTAAAAAAGACGGTAAAAAATCAAAGTGTTAAAAAGGTCTTCAAAATAAGCTGACAATTTAAATAAAGCAAATGGTTAAAAAAAGGCGTTAGAGTAAGCTTAAAGGTTTAAAAAATAACTTTAATAAGTAGAACCAATTAAAAAAGTTTCTTAAATAAGATGTTTGGTTAAAAAATACATTAAAAAATTGAAAGGTTCAAAAAAGACGCTAAAAACCAATTGTTTAAAATGACATTTAACAAAACCAAAAATTTTAAAATATGTATAGAAAAACTTTGAATTAATAAAAAATACATTTCCTTAGAGTAAATTATGCTTTTGGTCTCAGAGGTTTTTAAATTACCAATTCAATACAAGGACATGTTGTTCATTTTTTTTAGAAACTAAAAATATCCACAGCGGGTTTTTTATATTTATATGAGTGTGTTTATTATATTTTAAGGAACGATTGTAAATAGTTGTGAGTGTAGGAGAAAGAAAAATTACTGTTCAATTTGTATATTTGAGCAATCACTGTTCAACCTTTATAAATTTTTTAATATTTTTTATAATGATTGTGAGTAGACGAGAGAGAAAATATAATGGTAAAAGTATAAAAAATATTATTTAATTGAGAAGTAAAAAGAAAAAATAATGTTTTTTAATGTAATTATAAAAATAAAAAAAGAAAATATGATGTGAATGCTGTAACACAAAACTCTAACTTTGCAAGTAAATTGGATAGAAAGGATTATGGAATGCAAACCACAAAGTTTGATTTGTTAGAAGAATCATTTTTGAACTTTTATGGTTAAAATACTCAAACCACAAGAATCAAAATAATATTTTACTCTTTAATTAATATTTTAGAGAGTAAAATGTTATTTTCATCCCTGACGTTTTGTTTAATTTGCCATTTCAATCCAAATTTTTTTTTTCCATTTCAGTCATTATGTTTACCAAATGTTGTCATTTTCATCCACTCCACTAACACCGTTAAAACTTCGTTAAAACTCCGTTAAATATGAGGGTATTTTAGTCTTTTTGAACACCATATTTATCCAATTAAAATAAATTAATCAATTAATATTCAATTAAAACTAAAAAACACATGAAACGACTAGTGAAATCAGACGCTTCGATTTAAAAGCTTCGATTAACTCTAACCCATGTTGTTCGATTGAGGTTTACCGTGTGATTTCAATTAATTTTCACGTTTGTTCGAACGTGTACCATTATTTGATTGAGGTCTTTAAACGTGACAATAGCAGAACTCAATAAAACAAAACGTGACAACTGTAAATTTCAATCGAACAACAGTACACGCTCAAACAAAACGTGAAGATTAATTGAAATCTCACAACAGACCTTAATTGAACAACATGTGTTAAAATTAATTAAAGCGACAGGTCTCACGAGTCGCTTCATGTGTTTTTTAGTTTTAATTAAATATTAATTGATTAATTTGTTTTAATTGGATAATTAGGGTGTTGAAAAAGACTAAAATACCCTCATATTTAACGGAGTTTTAACGATGTTAGTGGAGTGGATGAAAATGACAATATTTAGTAAACTACAGTGACTGAAATGACAAAAAAAAAGTTTTTGGATTGAAATGATAAATTTAACAAAACATCAGGGACTAAAATGACATTTTACTCTATTTTAGATGTTCAAAGGGCACATCCAATGACTAAGTGGTTTACCCACAACCAAAAGTTGTTGGTTGATATACTTGTGTTCTTGATGAGTATTTATCTTAAGAAAAAATTAGGATACATCCTAATGTTTTTCTTTTTTCCTCCTTTACTTATATAAACTAATTAAATTATAATATTGCTGATATATTTTTTGGTAGGTCACCGTTATATATTATAGTTAAACTTAATTTTTGGTTGTAAATAAACTCTTGATTTCATAGCATACACAATCTTTAAGTAAAGTTTCTTAATTTAAAATATATATTTTTTCTATTTTGAGCTTAAAACATGTCGATAATAATTGATATGTAATAATAAAAACCTGAAATAGTAACATGGACATACTAAGTTGCCATGCCAATAAAGTAAAACAAAGAAATGATGAATTTGTACACTTTAAATGATGGGAGAAAGGTGAATTTTTTTTATTTATGGGGTTAAATTAAAAAATATATTGACTTAGGGGGTAAATATATATAAAAGATGACTTCAGGGGTACCCGCCGGTCACACCGGCGAGTTCTCCCTTCTTAATTATCGTGCCCTGCCAAGATTCCATAACATTTGTCCTTTTCTTCAGAACCCGCCGGTGCCACCGGCGAGTTCTGGCCCAACCACCATAAATAATGCTTTTGTTGACTGAACTTATGTCTGCCATTAATGCCTAAGAACCCGCCAATGGGAAGGGCGAGTTCTTGTGTAAATTAGGGTTTGGTTGGTCTGGATTAAATGAAGTCATTTATTAAAAAAAAACTTTTTTTACTTTTATATTATATAAACCACCACACTTCTTTCACAACACACAACTCCATTTCACAAAAAACATCTTTCACATTTTCTCTATTTTCCAACAAACCCACATATTTGATTCCATGGCTTCCTTTGAACAGGGAATTGTTATTTTTGGTTGGTGAGCATAGAGCTGCTCACTATTTTCAGAATCCAACGAGCGATGCCGGTGCCTTGCGTCCTAGACGGGGGGATAACAATTTTTGGAGACTCATCAAACACAAGCCTATACCCAGTAATGTTATGTCTTATATAAGGATGGCGGGTTTTGGTGGTATTATTGATTGCGGTTACCGTAAGCTTGATGATGGTTTGATTACGGCTTTGGTGGAGAGATGGCGGCCTGAAACCCACACGTTTCATTTACCTGTGGGAGAATGCACGGTAACCCTTCAAGATGTTCAAGTCTTATGGGGTTTGCAAGTTGATGGTGATGCAATTACTGGCACTGATGTGGTGATGAACAAAACTGAAATAATAGATTTGTTCAGGCGTCTGACAGGTTGTTTACTTGATCCCCGTCATATAGAAGGTTTAAAAATAAACTTGGTTGCCATTTTAAAAGAAATAGAAAAAGATTTTCCTGCAAATACCTCTATTGAGCAATGCCAGCAACGTGCTCGATTAATAATATTATACATGATTGACACAATAATATTACTAAAACAATAACCAGAACTAGTTAATAAAAAAGTTCAAACATCACAATAACTCATCCTACTCAGCCTACACAACAATATTACTAAAACAATAATCGAGAGCAGCTCTATGCTCACCAACCAAAAATAACAATTCCCTATTCAAATGACCCGATTTAATACCCCAATTCGCCATGGAATCAAATATGTGGGTTTGTTGGAAAATAGAGAAAATGTGAAAGATGTTTGTTTTGTGAAATGGAGTTATGTGTTGTGAAAGAAGTGTGGTGGTTTATATAATATAAAAGTAAAAAAAGTTTTTTTTTTAATAAATGACTTCATTTAATCCGGACCAACCAAACCCTAATTTACACAAGAACTCGCCCTTCCCATTGGCGAGTTCTTGGGCATTAATGGCAGACACAAGTTCAGTCAACGAAAGCATTATTTATGGTGGTTGGCCCAGAACTCGCCGGTGCTGAGGAAAAGGACAAATGTTATGGAATCTTGGCAGGGCACGATAATTAAGAAGGGAGAACTCGCCGGTGTGACCGGCGGGTACCCCTGAAGTCATCTTTTGTATATATTTACCCCCCAAGTCAATATATTTTTAAATTTAACCTCATAAATAAAAGAAATTCGAGAAAGGTCCACGATAAAAATATGAGATCAATAGACATAGTTCTTCTATAAAAAATATGCATGCATATACCTATACCTAAGAGTTATTAAAATGAAAATTTAGGTTAAAAACCTTAAAGTTAATCTTAACCATTAAATTTATTAATCTAGTTAATAACAAATTATAAGAAAAAGGTTGGTAGTTATGTATTTCAGTCATATGCACTTATGTCGACTATTGTAAAATTCTTCCATATTTATTCTTAAACAATAATAACTTTTATCTTTAAAATAAATATAGTATTGTTATATATAATTTCTTTTTAAATATATGTTTTCTAGCTCATTGTGTTTTTCGGTATGACATTTTGTTTTTCTACTCGTTATTATGTTTTCTTGAACATCATGTGTCAAAAATGCTAAGTTTTGAAAAAGATAATGGTGATCTTACATAGTTCCTACTTCTAATATGTATAATACAATAATAAAAAACAAAAAATCAATTTAAAACGTAAAAAAATGATGAATACATATAACTTAATAATGAAAATCTTTGACACAGCAACATCTATCTATTGACACAATATGGTTTTCTAAAATGATAAGTTTTCAACAACATAATGATGAAATAACTCAATTATATACTTCTAACATGTAAAGCATAATAATAAAAAAAATAAAAAATTCACGTAAAATTAAAAATCAATGATAGAATAACACGAAATAATATAAAATGTAAATATATATAACACAATAACCTTAAAATATTAGTTACACTAATCTGGGTTCGATTATCAAAATACACTTAGTACAAAGTATAATAGTTGGGTAATCGTGTGGTACTTGTGTGAGTCCATTATTGTTTTATCCGCACCTCTCTTATTACTCAATTATTGCATAAATTTAATTGCAATTATTGTACTTATTTAAAATTATAAATATTTACATTTAAACCTTTCTTAATTAAATACTTCTTTTAGGAAGTTAAAAAAAAATAGATATATGCTAGCTTAGTGGTTAATTTGTTTTGTACTCAATCCCACTGCACACGGATTTGATATTTTGATACCCCATGTGTGTGTTTTTTAATCGCAGAGTTCAAAACTCAAATACTAACAGGACCCGTTTATCACTTAAATATTATATCTTATAAATTTGAGAAGATAATGAATATATACCTTATATAACAATGGATATACAATATATATTTTACTGAATTTATTTTAACTTCTGATTTAGATATCACCAATCACCAAATATACTATTAAGACATATTTAACCGAGCCATCACAACACACGAGCAAAGCTAATAAGTTATGAATATTCAGTCAAGATTAATGAATAAGGAGATTAAATGTTTGTAGAAAGATGTATATATATACTAGTTTAAAAGCCCGTGTATTACACGGGTTGAATCAAAATATTAAATTAAATAGTTAGTATGAATAGATAATTATAAAATATCCATCAACTTTAGTATTGATAAATTTTTTTAGAATTTTACAAATATATGATTTAACAATTTAATTGATAATCGATAATTTTAAATAAAAATATATATTGATAAAATTTGAAAATTATTTATTTAGTTACTTAAAATAATCAAGTTGATTAAATTGATAATTCAATCTAGTTTCCTAAAATAGAGTAAAAAGTAGTGAACTACAAATTTATTGTTTAAAATTAGGTAATTAATTTAGGCGGGAAAATAATAGTGAAAATGCACCACATAATGACACGTGTCACTTTTTTTACTCTTTTATTATTATACTAGCTTTAATAAACCCGTGTATTACACGTGTTGAAAAAATAAAATATTAAGTATAATAAAAATTTATCAAGTATAAAACAATATTTTACGATAAAATATAATTGAAATTACGTATAGTAAGAACAATATGTAATAAAACAATTATATCAACTTTTTAAACTTTTGGTTTAAAACTTTTTTTCCAAAAAAAATAATAAATAATTTGTTTCAAAACAAACCGTATTAAAAAATATCATTTTTAAAAATTTTCATATTATAAATTTCAATTTTAATTATTTTTTGTTTTTAAAAAATGAACTTTTTAAAAACACTAATTTTAAAAAAGTTTGATGTTTTGTAAATATTACTTATTCTATAAAAATTATTTTTAAAAATAACATAGATCTTTTTTTAAATTTATTCAAAAACTATTTTTGTTCTAAAAAGTTAAATAATATTATTGATAATTAAGGTAATTATTTAATAGGAGAGAGAAGCGGGAAAATTTTGGTGAGAATGAATGTGATGCCGCCACGTGTCATCAAAGATACACTTTTATTAGAGTAGAAAGATAGTATAGATTACAGCTACTAATTAATGTTTCTTTTACTAACATAGATTTAACTTTTCATATCTATATCTATAGATTATAATAAAACAAGCTTTCTAAAGCCACATGTCATTCTCTTAACATCTCTTTTTGCCACTTGTCATTCTTTTAGACATTATCAACTCATTTTTCCCTCCAAAAAATATTATAGTAATTTAAACATTAAAACTAATTTCTCTCTCTTATTAAATATCAATTTTATTAATTGCATTATTTCTCTCTCTCATTTAAATTTTTTAAAATTAATATATCTTTTTAAAGTTAGATTTTATCAAGAAAATAAAAAATCATATTTTTTAATTAAAATAGAACTAATAATAAAAAATTATATAATATGAAATTTTCAAAAACACTAACCCTTTTGAAACAAAATATTTTAAATTCGGCCTTTTTTTTAAAAAATATAAAAAATGTGAACTTTTCTAAAAATAATCTTATTAAAACAACCAGAATAATTACAAACCAGAGTTTTTAATAAACAAGATTTTTATAAAAATAAATTCTTTTATAAAAGAATCTTAATACGAATATTTAAAAATGAAACTATTTAGATAAAAGAGTTAAAAAATAATATAATTGTTTTATTTTCTTGAACTATTACATATATAAAATTCACATCTTATATTAAAATATCATACTGTAAATCTTTATTTTTATTAGTAACTATAATCCGTTTAATAAATACGTTTCTAGCCTATCTATCTATATATCTATCTATCTGTTTTTCTATCAATCTATCTATAATAAGAAAAAAATAAGATAATATGTGACGTAATTGTAAGCCTCATCATACTAACTTTCTCATTTCTTTTTATTATTAAAACTAATATTGAATACTGATAATATTACTCATACTATTTTCAAATTAAAAAATGTATAATTTAATAAACTAAAAATCTATTTATTTTAAATTAAAAACACACTTTTTAAAAACAAAAAAACAACGAACTTTAAAAAAAAACCATTTTACTTAAAACATAATATTTACAAACCATAAATTTTTTATAAAACAAAAGTTTAAGAAAAATATATTATTGTTTATTTACTTAAAGTAGCTATTTATAAGTAATTATAATCATATTTTATCTTTAAACATAGTTTTATAATTCATAATTTTTTTACTAATTATTTAATAATTTATATATTCAACCCATGTAATACACGGGGTACTAACCTAGTATAATACTAAAAGAGTAATTTGGGGGGACACTTGTTACATTCCTAGGCCCCCTAAGTTTGTTTTTTCTGCCTCTATCTCCTCTTAAATAATTACCTAAATTAAGAAAAATTAAATAATTTTAATTCTTTTTAGAATACAAATAACTTTTTAATAAATTAGAAAAAAAGTCTTTTTATTAATATTTTTTTCACATTCTTTCTCATTAAAATGTTTCCGCTTCTCTCTACTATTAAATAATTACATTAATTACTATTACTATTATTTTATTTTATTTAGATTAAAAATAGTTTTTAATAAATTAAAAAAAATATCTTGTTATTAATTTTATTTTTAGAGAAATAAATTTTTATAACATAAGAACTTTTTTCAAAACATTAAAATTTTTTAAAAATATAAAATATTTTAAAATTTATGTTTTTAAAAAGAAAATTTTTTATAAACTAAAAATAATTAAAATTTGGAGCTATATAAGGAAATTTTAAAAATATATTTTTAAAACTATTTCTTTTGAAACAAAATGTTTTTTCTTTTGAAAAAACAAAAACAATTTAAAAACAAAAATATATATCTATATATATAGATAAAATTTGAAACGAATTATTAGTCTAGTTACTTAAAATAATTTAGTTGCTTAAATTGAAAATTCAATCTAGTTTCCTAAAATATGGTAAAAAGTGATGAAATTATTAATTTATTGCTTAAAATTAGGTAATTAGTTTAAGCGGGAAAATAATGGCGAGAATGCACTACATAATAACACGTGACATTATTTTTACTCTTTTATTATATAGTATAGATAGTATAGATTACAGCTACTAATTAATGTTTCTTTTACTAACATAAATTTAACTTTTCATATTATGTGTATACATTTTATATTTCCTTACTCTTTATAATTATTCTTTACATTTTGTGTCGTCACGAAGTCATTATAATTTTATGTTGCCTCGACGTACTTATTGTTATCCACGTTTTAACGTGCTTTTTTTTATCTACGTTTTGCTGCTTAAAATGGCCATAACAACATCATGCGATTTTCTTGACGTTTTGATGCTTAAAATGAAGCCTTAACAACATCATGCGATTTTCTTGACGTTTTGATGCTTAAAATGAAGCCATAACATCATGTGATTTTCTTGAAGTTTTGATGCTTAGAAAGAAGCCATAACAACTTCATACTATTTTTCTAGTTAATACTATCACATGTTTAGAATTTTATAAATTATGTTAGTTATTATAAATACATCACAGAAAGAATTGTTCCGAACAATCTTTTTCTTTTTTTGACCATTTGTGGTGCAAGGTATTCAAGTCATTTTTATCGACAGAAGTGTTTCAATCATATTGCTAAGTTTATATATTATATAGATATAGATTTAAATAATAGTTTTTTTAAATATGTAAGGAATTGTAGTAAGAATCAATATGTTAAAATGTCATAAGAAAATCCGTCGGAGGCATCATAGTTAATATTGTGTTTGTCTCTTTTGGTAGCTTTATTCCTTTTAAGAAAAATATTATGTTAAAACAAAATTAATTTTTAAGTTAATAGTTAAGATATAAAACTAAAATGCATTTTACCCGAGTATAAATCCTACTAATTTCACATCATTTAAAAATTAAAATCAAACGTATCACGAAGAATAGAAGTATTAAATCGAGTTCAACCTTTGCCTAACACCGTAAATAAAACCAAGTAAGGATCAAACCGAACCCAACACACATAAGGTTAGTTCGGATGTCGATGATGCTCTAAAATAACCGGCCACTTTTATAATATAAATCATATACAAAAGAATAAAAACAATTGTAATATTATGATATCTACAATGTCACAAGTGGCTTAACAATGCACTTTATAAGTGTAAAGGTTTTAGATGTTACAAGTACTGGCCACAGGATTGGTGGTATTGTGGAAGAGGCAAAAACTCATATAGCATTTAAGTTTAAAGGTTTTGAAGTTTAAGGGTTGTTTGTTTGCCTTTTAACCATTCAGATGTATAAATGGTTCAATATTTAGTGTTTCAAAGTGTTATTTCCGTGAGTAGATTTCTGAATGGTTAAACATTTTTGACTCTGAATGGTTAAACATTATATTGAGTCTGAATGGTTAAGATCTTTTATCTGTATTGGTCAAACATTTGCCTCTAAATAGTTAAGCAATATACTAGCTCTTAATGATTCAGATCTCTTACTGATTCAACACTTAATGGTTCAGAATTTTTAATAATTCAGCACTTACCCATTTAAAAGTTGACAAATAGCCACTAAGTCTCATATGAGTAATGAAATCCGTCTTTCTAAAGATTGTTATAAAAATTATTAAAACAACCACGTTGTAATATGGACTTATGATTATTCCAATAATTGTTTCTCATCAAACTACGTTGGATGTAAAATCCTAGTTCCTAGATTATATTTGAAAAAATTTATGTTCACATTATATTTAATGAATCATTAATATTACTATACTAAAAAACTCATACACAACTAAAGACCACATGATAAAAGCTCCTCGTGTAAGAGCATTCACAGTCTATTCTCTAAAATTATGTGAGTGAGAGTTCTTAAATTATATGGAATGGTTTAAGTGGTTGTGAGTGGAGGAGAGAGAAAATATTAGTGTTCATCTATAAATTTAAGGATTCATTGTTCAACCCTTATAAATTTAATATTTTTAAAAATGGTTGTGAGTGGAGTAGAGAGAAAAGGTAATGAAAAAGATATAAAAATATATTATTTAATTGAAAGGAGAGAGAAAAAATAGTAATTTTTAGTGTAATTATAAAGATAAAAATAAGGAATGAGATGTGAATGCTCTAAGATTGCAAATCCATAAGATATTTAATTGTTATGTAAAAAACTATTTTTTAAAATATAAAAATATGAATAATTTAGAAATGAATTACTATTCAGTCATTTGCTTTAGTTTTTCTAAATTTCTAAAAATATTTGTTATGCTTTTATAATAACTAATGTAGTTATATATATAGTAAATGAAATTGTTCTCTAAACTAAAATTTATTTGAGCAATTATACGTATCAACTTTCCACCGTTTAAGATAAAATTTTATTAAATTATCAATAAAATTTCAACCTTGGGGTTTCAAAAGATATTAGTAGCGTATATACACACGTATCGAGTTATTTTAAGGATTTAGAATTTTTAAAGAAATCATATATTAGAATTTTTGATATATTTAATTATATAGTATATAGGAATTTGATATATTTTTAATTTGCTGATGGGAAGAAAGTTATTATACTGTAAACTATAAAAGTCTGTCTAAGATTAGAATTTAAATATTTTATCAATTAAATAAAATTTAAGAAATCAATAATGAAATTTGATATATAATAAGCATAAATGCAAACTAAACTGAAAATATTTCATATTTTCAATGTTGTAAGTTAAAAGACTAGATTATCAAGTTCATTGTAGGTCTATAAATCGGTTAACACACCCCCCTAGGTAGTTTGCTAGTATAACAATCTTTTGTATCATTAATATATCATATTATATAAACTTCAAAAATGAAAATACAAAATCTTAACTCAAATACTAATAACCAAACAAATGAGAATTATCAATTTTGTATTTGATCCCATAATTTTGCACAATGAGGCCTTTTTGCCGCCTAAGACCACCCCTTTTGACACTTGTTTTTGGAGTATTATTTGTCTATCATTTTCTACCCACCATTAAATACCCATCATTCCATCATAATATTCTCAACTCACAAAACAATCGACTTCCACAAATGTCAATTATGTATGCATAATAATATATGCATCTCTTATAAGATGTGTGTGTTCAAACACACGACGAAATCGATTTTGACATAAGGTCCATTGCATGAACATGTAATGTGTTTAAACATTGTACTTTCATGTATATGTGTTGTGTGAGAATACATGTTTGTAGGATAAATAGAATTATAATGTTTGTAGGTATGAAATTTATTACAACATTATTATGTTGACGATCGATCATTAAGGTTGCAAGAAGGTTAAAAGATTGAATGATTTGCCTGGCTCCCTGGATGCCATTTAAGATCAGAATGTCAAGGCTTTGATTACTCTTCTTATATGGCACCTGAGGAGCCGGGCAAACATGTCGATTTGACAGTTCTCAGCCTTAAATCATGATACAGGTAATCTATTCTTTTTGTGTATATGTGGGTCTACATAGATAGTGAAAGGATGCATACTTTCTAACCAACTGATTTCCTCGACGCCAAAAGAAGAAACGCATTTGCTACAAAACATGTATCAGTCTTTAAAATGTGTATTTCTCGATGAGTTCGCATACGTTTTATATTTTGGTGAATACTAAAAAGTTCAAGATAGTATTTTTGGGAACATGTAGAGTGAAAAAAATCCCACGAGTCAAATTATAATTATTCAATTTCCAACTCATTTTGTATGTTATTGCAATAATTTAAATGGTTATTAGTATGGGTCAAATTCATCCAAAGAGCTCTGTTATCCCATTGGGCGTAGGCTTAACATTTTTCCAAACATGATGTAGCTCAAATAAGGTTTTGGGCCATGTTTCTCTTTATTTTGTTTCTTCTTTTGGTTCTCTCTCATTTTTGGTGTCATAAGTTTTATCTTTTGTTATATTGTTTTATATAATATATATAACTTTGGCAGTAACAAATATATCATCCCCATTTTAACTTTTAATTTGGGCAATACAGAAATAAACCAACTAAGATCATTTCAATAAGTGCTTTTCATGTCTTATGAATGGTCATGCAGACATTTATCAAGTTTTCGCTGTGGAGAGGGGTGGTTTTGAGGCACCGGTTCTTTTATATGAACTTCCACAAATAAGTTGGTGTGGGCACATCTTCCTACTCTAATAAAAAAGTAAATGAAAGTGCCACGTGTCAGCACCATATTCATTCTTATCAAACTTTTCCCGCTTCTATCTACTATTAAATAACTACATTAATTACTAATAATATTATTTATTTATTTTTATATTATAATTAGTTTTTTAATAAATTAAGAAAGGGATGTTTTTATTAATGTTATATTTATAGAAATAGTTTTTTATTAAAAGAATTTTTTTTAAATGAACCATTTTTACGTAATATTATAAAATTGGTTTTTTTAAAGTAAATATTATATAAAAAATAATTAAAATAGGAAGTTACAGTAAGAAAATTTTTAAAAATGAAAAATTTTTAAAGCGTTATTTTGAAACAAAATGTTTACTCTATCTTTGAAAAAACATAAAAATTTAAAAAATTCATATTATTGTTTTATTATCTATAGTTATTAATCATACGTAATTCCAATCATATCATGTCTTAGTATATCGTTTTATAAATTTTTATTATACAACCCGTGTTCTACACGGGGTTTATATCCTAGTGTATTATATACATGGATATATTAGTGAGAGAAAAGAAACGAATGGTTAAAAATAAAAAAAAGATGTTAGTGATGTGATAATGTTGTTTGGTTTTCTTATTGAAAAAGATTTTTAAAGATATAAAAATTAAATGTTTTTCTCATGTGTAGCTGACTAGACACGTAGTTATTTGTATATAAGGCTTCTTGTTGGAGATGCTCCCCATCACCTTTGTCGTCACCGCGCATCACCATAGTGTCACCATCCATCTCCGTCATCACCTCCACCGTCTTTAATCTCTTTTTGCAACCAAATAATAAAATCTTCTATCCTCACCATCACTAAAAAGGATTAAAAAAACATTGATAATGAAAGATCTCAACAAGCTTAAGAAAGAATATTATAAAAAAAAAAAAAAAAAAAAAAAACACGTGTATGAAGTTTCATCACATTTTTAGGATTTTTTAACAAATAAGTACTTTTTAAACAACTATGAAAATTAACAAATCACGTGTTCATAAAAAAGATCCTCAGTTAAATGTTTGATGAAATATCTGTGTGGTTAAGTTCAGTTGTTCTTTCTATTTTCAACTCGTTGGCAAACACATCACATTATATTGTTGGTAAATTTGTATTTGTTTTGGGTTTATCTTTTGTGCATGTCTTGTGGGCTAAATGAACTGGAGTTGCTTGTCGTTGGGCTTAGAGTAGTGACATAGTGTTGGGCTTGACATATTGTTGGGCTTGTAGGAAGAGGAAAAATGCAACTAGTTAAAGATTTAGTGGGCTAGAACTTTGAGATTGGCTACAGTATCATTGGGCTTAACCTTCTCGGCCGCCCAATATGTTACTGACAAAGGAGGAGAAAGCATGAGTATTCATACAAAAAGGGGAAATTGATCTCATCTGATTATTATCATCAAAAGGCATTATTCTGATCAATAAAAGTCATCTTCTTACATGATTTTTTTTTATGATCAATCTTCTTTGTTTAACGAGGGGTTAAATGTTTTTTTTTTGGTTGTATTGGTTAGTAGATCTGTTATAAACTATTGCATCTTCGTCTTTGTTTGTATTAGTTTTAATTATGTTTTGTTTTGCAATATAACACTGAAGGCTTGTTTTCTTGACACTATCTCTATATTCTCTCTTTATATTTTTTGAACATCAAATTTTGAGCGTATATACCTAGCATAACCTTGCACTTCAAAGAATTTGAACTTACGTCATATTTATGGGAGACAATCAACAATTTCACTAGATTATAAGGTTATCAACACTTTCTTTACATACTTTATATGTAATATTGCATACATACAATGGTTCTGATTTGACTTTAGAGTTGGAGTGTCCATAAGGCTTAAAGCTCTGGGCCGTCTTACAAATTTTTCTTGTGATCGTAACTAGGTCGTGACCTGAGAGTGAAATATGTTGGAAAATTGGATCAAGCAACACATCAAAATACTTTAATTAATATCAAAGATCATAAACTACATTGACCCCTAACCTCTATTTATACTAAATAAATACTAATTCTAACTAAACTCAAACTCAATAAAATAATTCTATTTAATAAAATCAATAAACATGACAAATCAAATAATACTCTATGCTTATCAATCCTAACAACTTGATAATTATTCTAAACTAAAACTTAATCTTCTTTTATCAAGATTAATCTCTTCAAAATCTACTCCAAAACGACAACAAGATGGATCTGAATCGGGCTTGTCTCCTCCTAGCACCGACTCGGGTTAGTTGTTCGATTGTAAATGTAGTTCGGGTTGTTTGACATTTGGGTGGCTAGAGTGCATCTTATTAACCCTACAAACTAAACGATATATATAATTTAATTTTGTTAATTAAAATCATGCATCAAGAAATCATATAAGTCACCAACCCACCTATAGTTGTTGACTTATGACTACTCAACAAATGGTTTACAAGTAAGCTTAAAATATCGACAAAAAGACCAAATGTATAAATATATTGAGATAAAAGGAATTGTTTAGATTTCATATATGATGTCAACATATGAAAATATGCATTTACATATAAAACAAAACTATACAAATTATACCATTATTATGTTAACATCTACACATGTTAAAGAGTTACCTATAATTTCTTTCATCAACTAGTGTTAGATCACCAAAATTTTTGGATGTACATATAGTTATAGGGTGACAAAAAAATCCTTAATCCGACGGGAATACCTGAAACATCCAGGACATGTATCGTGACGTGTATTTAATTAGATTTAAATTTTCTACTGGTATAAATTAAATGATATCCAAATTAATTACCCGAAGTCATATACCCTTTTACCCATACTATGTACTCGAAAAACATAATTATAATTTTTATTTCTCTTAGCCATTGTCTAGTAACGCTTTATTCTCATAGCTTCATTGTGAGGACAATTAACTATTCTTTTCGGGACAAATATATATTTATATCATTTATATTTTTGTATGCCGTAAAATATGAGTTTATTTTAACGTGTTAGTTTGTTATAGTATGTTGTTACAACTTACAAACATAAATTTAAATAAAAAAAAAAGAATAGCTAGAATAAGAAATATACTTGAAAATCCCAACATGTATTTTTGACAAACTAACACCCGTATTTAATACCCACGGGTATGAATAATACCCGAGTAATCACCAACAAATAAAAGAAATACCAAACAGATATTGAGTCGGGCATGAATAAAAATTTACCATCAATGCGAGACTATGATTACCAATACTCGTCCCATCCTTGCACGTTATTACTTAGTAGTTTATTTTTGGGTTATTGGATTTTAATAATCCTAAATTTTATTTATTGGCCAGTATTAATTACAACTCAAGAAATGTTTGAATACACTCCCAACTTTAAATTTATTTGAGTAAATTACACGGATGGTCCCTGGGGTATGCCTGAATTGCAACTTTAGTCCCCACTTTCAATAAATTACAGATGCGGGCATGAACTTTGCATGGAATGCACACCGGTAGTCCCCGATGCTAACAAAGGTTAAGTTTCTCAGTTAAGTCAATGTAAAAAGACCAAAATACTCTTATTAATAATATATATTAATTGTTGATTGAGTTATTTACATTAATCATCCAACCCCCCCCCCCCCCCTCCCCGTCATCTTCCTCACCTGCTACTCGGCCACCCCAATCCCACCACAATCACCGCGCCTAACAACCACCAACATCACCATCGTCTGACCACCACCACACCACCATCAACAACCAATGCGTATCAACGACCACCATCGTAATCGTCTAACCACCATCATGACCAACTCTTAATTACCACTGTACCACCACCGATTGAATCGATGAGTCTACCACCTCTCTGGTCCAAATCTGATCGAAAAACTCGATGATAGTGGTGGCTGCACCTAGGATGAGCCTACCCTCACCACCCTTGTAAGTCCCTCCCAACGTCTCTCTGTCGACATGAATTGCAACATCTTGACATCTCCAACCTAGATCCGAACCATCACCGCCTTCACACCACCATCATCCCCCGCACCTCCATCACCGCACATCCACCTCGATTGAAGCCCAAATCAATCGGATGTTGTAGATGTTGTTTTGATGATAAATATGATGTTGTGGCCGATAGGGGTGACCGATGGGGGTGGCCGATGGGGGTGGGTGGATTCTGATGGTGGTGGTGGTCGCAGTGGTCGATGGTGTTGGTATGATGGATGGTGGCGATGGAGATGGTGGTTGGTGGTCGGTGGGTTGCCGGTGGTGGTGGTGTTGTGGGTTACGGGTGGTGGTGGTGTTGTGGGTTGCTGGATAATGATGATGATGATGTGTGGTTGTGTGTTTGTATATACAGACAAACACATCTGTAAAGATAAGGGTGGGATGTCGATCGTGTGGCGGTGTTAGTGGTGGTTGAGGGGAAAAAGGTCTTAATGTGCGATGGTGGTGATGATTGTGCGGAATGATGAAGATGATGATGGTGCGATGGAGATGGGGTCGAGGCTTTTGGGATGGTGGCGGTGGTGCTCAGCAGCCTTAAGCGGTGGTGGTGGTGGTGGTGGTGACGTTCGGTGGTGGTGATTGTGAGTGGTGGTGGTGATGGTTAGTGGTGGTGGTGATGGTGACTGATGGTGGTGGTAGTGGTAGTGACCTGTGGTGGTGGTAGTGGTAGTGACCTGTGGTGGTGGCAATTGTGAGTCGTGGTGGTTCCGGTGGTGGCGGTGGGTTAAGGGTAGAGGCGATGGTGGTGGGTGTTGAATGTTGAGAAGAAGATAGAAAAGAAAAGGGTATTATGGTCTTTTTAAAAAAACTAACTGAGAAACTTAACCTTTGTTAGTGTTAGGGACTGTTAGTGTGCACTCTTAGCATAGTTCAGGCCCACATCTGTAATTTATTGAAAGTGGGGACTAAAGTTGCAATTCAGGCATACCCCAGGGACCATCCGTGTAATTTACTCAATTTATTTTCCTCCAACGATCCATTACTAACTGAGAGTTAAACTCCGTTAGTTTTTTTCTTGAAATGAGGCCAACATTGAGCTATTTTTTAACTACGCCGCCACCCAGCCTCCACCAAGTCCGTTTTTGATGTCTAGCCTCCAACGTTACCTGAAATCTACCTCGAATGTGTTAAGTGGTTCAAATCAGAAGGTGGAGATTGACGGGTTTTAGGGTGCAGAAGTTACAGATTGACGTACGAGATGGTTGATTTTAACTTTCGGCTTAATGTTTGGCCATATAAACAGTCCACGTTATCGAAAAACTAACGGTGTTAACTCTCTAAGAGATCGTTGAAAGAAAATAAGCTCAAAGTTGCGGGTGTCTGTAAACATTTCCTGAGTTGGGATTAATCCCGGTCAATAAATGAAACTTGGGATTATTAAAATCCAATAACCCTTTATTTTTTGTAATATCCTCTCTTTAAAAAAAAGGTAATGGAAATCGGTTAGTTATTAATGTATATTTTTTGTTGGAAACTGATGCATCCGTGGAATATTTATATGCCGACATGTAGATTAAAGGCATATAGAAAGTAAGATTTGATTAAGATGAGATTAAGGTCCCTTTTGAAAACAAATTAATTATATATATCAGTGAGTGTGACGTAAAGAGAAAACATAGTACGATAATTAATAAATAATTTAAACTAAACGGAAAATGAATCCAAACATTACCTTTTTCCTTGCTTTTAGAAAACCTCAAAGGTCGCTTCTTTTTCCCAATATGAAAAAACCAAAGATAATTAAAAAATTTCGTGTCTATATGTATAAACAGATATAAACTAACTCTTAAATTTATTAAAAACTAAAGTACCACTCTTATTATAATAACCCATACTTCTAAACACCATTCATTAATAGCTTTAACGGTTTAACCTACAGAGTCAATATGAGCTTATAACATTCTTAATATGGTACCAGAGTATTTTCGACGTACAACAATTAATTTCAATGTATATTTTATACACCAACGTTAAAAAACTTTTGTCAAATTTTCTATCTGTTAACACCAATTCACCAAAGGTATTAATAGTAACATGTTGAACATGATTTTCTATTAGACTACATTATTATTAGGGTTTAGTATTGATTATTATTAGAGTTGAGCATACGGGCTCGGTTTAGATTTCTAGGGTTTCTTATAAACTCTATATAATATAACCATAACCTATCAATAATATTAATCAGTATTTTACCATCTGACATTTTCAACATATTTTACACCATTTTTACTTGTTTTAATATGTTCAACACACTATGCAAGAACAACAAAAATCCATTTTTTATCCATTGTCATTAAGTTTTGGGTCTCAAAGCACCACTATGACTCCACATAATTACCATCCATTTGATCGCATAAGCATCATTCTGATCCATATTAATTGTTACGATCACATACAAGACTTTGATTCGCGTTTTCATCCTTTGATTACTTAATTACTACTATGATTCTTAGTCTAATTTGAGAGAACTTTTTCACCAAGTCACATTCATAATAACAAGGAATCCATATACATGTACCATAAACATATACGGTCCAATCTAGTAAAACCACATTATAACATATATATAAAATTTCCTGAGTTCATGTAATTCACATTTGCCCATAGGATCTTTAGCTCCTTGATCTCTTATTTAAGTTTATTAACTTTATGCAAAGTGTTAGCATAAGACTAATTTTACAATAATATGGATCATTTCAACTATGTGTGTTATTAATCACCATCTAATGCACCTATAAAAATAGTTAGGATTTGTTTAACACCAATTTAACACCAATATTATGATTTGAGTCATTTTCCTTTTTATCCGCATATGATTTTTGTCAGTCTTGAGCAACTTTCGTATGAGCTCTAATATGATCAATCTTTTTAGTGGTAGATTTTAAACTTCTTTACACTTCAGCTATTTTAGGAGTATGCCAATTTCTACCATACATCACAAAAAAGAGCATCCTAATACTCGAATGGTAGCCATTGTTATAGGAGAATTGTAAAGTAGTTATCCTAACTTCCTCCAATATCTATAATATAAATTCTTAAAATATCATCAAACATTTTAATAGTCCTACCACTTTGACGGTATAAGAATGATACATTAGTTCCATTTCATCTTGAAACCTACCCAAAACCATTCCCAAATCAAAAACTGTCATCTCATTTGAACACAAAACTACGCATAGATAAAAGGTGGAACCCAAAGAACCCAAAACTACTTGAAATTAGGGGGTGAAACCCAAAACTACCTATAATCAAGGGGCGGAACCCAAAACTACCCAAGAAACAAAAATTAACGTGTTCATGTGCAGGTTGATTGGGTTCTAGGACCCGATGTTGAAGCGGATTGCACCAACCCAAAGGGTTGCAAAGGTGCAGCCGTTGAACCCGACTAAAGCTGATCCCCAACCCGAAGCCCACCCCAGAAAGAAAGAAAGAAAGAGCTTAGAATGAGGTATCAAAATCTGAAATCAGCATATGTGCAAATGGAAGACTGTAAGGATGTATTTGTAATTAGCCAAGCTGGCCTTTTAAGATTGAAGCGTGAAGAAAGGCCCCACCTTTTAGTTGTTCTCTCTCCTGCACTTTTTGCCTTTCTTTTAGATATTTTTCTGATGTGTTGTCAGATAAAAATCAACACCTACCTCACAAACACACACACACCAAACAGATTACAAAATCTAGAAAACTTTCTCTCACTCATCTTTATTAAGGTTTTGAAACATCCTTCATGTCTGGTAAGCTTCTTGATTCTGTTTCTTTTAGCCTGATACATAAGGTTTGTTTCAGTTCTTCATCATCTATGACCTGTGCTTCAAATCACTCACTGTGTATAACACTAAAGTTCAAGTTTTGATTGATTTCCCTCCATTTTGACTGCTTAATGATCCTTAATCTGTACTACCCACAAGTCAATCTAAAGATATCCTTACTAGCTTTGGTTTTCTAGATTCTGGTTCACTTTTTATTATGCTTGAAACCCTTTTCCGTTTAAGCTTTTAATGTTATTCCTTTGGCATCTCTACCATTCCATGAAATTTGTTTCAGCAACAAGAAATTGTTCATTTATTCTAGGATTTTGTCACTAAGATGTAATAGTCAACTTGTTTCATTAAATTGTTCCTGAATGACCTTTTGTTTATAGTGTAGAACAAATTCATTTGATCAAATGGCACTTTCAACTTTCTGATTGAATTTCTCATTTTTCCAGATTGATGCAGAGGCCCTGATCTTACATCTATCGGATCTTTGTTCTAGTAGTTTTGTGAGTCTTTGTTTCTATAGTATAAAGCAGGACAGGGTCATAGATTTGATCTTGAGAATATGGGTTACAGTTGTGATTATTGTGGGGAGGCAAGATCAATGGTGTATTGTAGATCTGATGCAGCCTACTTATGTTTATCATGTGATCGGAACATTCATTCTGCAAATCCGTTATCCAAACGCCACATGAGAACACTCGTGTGTGACATGTGTAATTCACAGCCAGCGATCGTTAGATGTGTGGAAGAAAAACAATCGTTTTGTCAGAATTGTGATTGGGTGAGTCACAATGGAGCTAATATGGGTGCAAGTACACATAATCGACAGACATTAAATTGCTATTCAGGATGCCCTACAGCTACTGAACTTTCTTCAATTTGGTTCTTTATGTCTGAATCTTGTGAACAAGAAATGGGTCCAATGAGCATTGCTGAAAACAACCAAGAACCTGCTCGAGACGACAAGATTCAAGATTCAGCTGTGAGCATCGAGGCCAGCAATTTGCAGATTGAGAATAACTCCAAGGTAACTTGTGTTATGTTTCCAGTCATTATATTGAAGACTTCATCTTTATGCATCATTTACTTGCAGATCTCATATACAGGAGAAAAATATCCTGAACCAGTTGTTGATGATGGGCTTTATGATGACTACACCATGGATGAAGTTGATATGAACATTGAGAATTATGAAGAACTGTTTGGTGTAGCGCATAATGACCCAAAACATCTATTTGCAAAAGATGGGATCGATAGCTTGTTTGGCAAGAATGACCAAACAAAGGTATCAATGCAAATTGTGAATCAATTTTCGTGTTTTATGAACTTACAGTTTGCTAAAGTTAAGCTGTTTTAGGAGTCTGCAAATACAGTACAACCAGAATGCAGTAACGCAGCCTCAGTGGATTCATTAATGAGCTGCAAAACCGAACGAAACCCATGTTATGCACGGCAGCACTCTAATATTTCATTTTCAAGTCTAACTGGTGAGAGTAGTGGTGGTGAATATCAAGACTGTGGAGCTTCTTCTGTGGTTCCAATGGGTGAGCCGCCTTGGAATAGCGCTGGTAATGCAAGCACCACCACAACCAGAAGTGATGCTGTTCTTCGTTACAAGGAAAAAAAGAAGACGCGAAAGTAAGTTTTTGAACATAACTTCATCAGTATGTTGTTTTCTATATTAATGCAAAAGATTTCTTGTAGATTTGAGAAGAGAGTAAGGTATGAAACACGAAAGGCAAGAGCTGATGTGAGAAAACGCGTAAAAGGCCGGTTTATCAAGGTGGGAGATGCTTATGATTATGATCCCATGTGTGCAACAAGAAGCTTCTGAGAGAATATAAACATATAAGATATATATCTCAGGGTTTTAGAAACAGAATTGTTAGATCCTCCTACCTCATCAATCTAATGACCCTTCTACATTTGGTAAGAATCTAGGCATCTCCTTCTTTCTCATTAACTTGGATAAGTAGGATGATGAATTAAAGAGGATCTAATACTTTAGTGGTGGTGAATTGTTGCAGTTGTTGTGTTTCTGATTAATTTAGGGTCTGAGTCTGACAATTTTATAATCCCTGTTTGTACTATGTAGGTTTTATTGGGGAAGTTTTAAGTTTGGAACTATTGTTTTGTGATTTTATTTGGAGCATAGAAGAAGGTGGTTCTTAGCATCAGATGTAATTGTAACCAATAAAGACAATAGACTTGGCAAGAGATGGTCAAATATCATATCATGTATAATGTACCTGAGATGCTATACTCAAAAAGCACCTTCCTTTTCTAACCAAAGGATTAGGGATGCCAGAAAAACCTAAAAAAAAAAAAAATAGTTTTCAGAAGCATAATGGTCAACTTAAAAGTATGTATTTCACTATTTCTTACAAATTGCTCTTAAATTGATTCCCAATTTCTTTCAAAATTAATAACTTTGTGCTTGAATTGCTTTCGCATCTGCTCCAAAATTGCTTCTAGATAAACGAGATATTAGACAATTTATTCAAGAAGACGTGATGAAATCAAAATAAAAACAAAAGTAAAGAGAATACCTGGTTCACATCAACATTTAGCTACGGATTTCTTAATCTCACATTTGCCATAAAAAAATTCGATCAGAACTTAGCAGGAAGCCCGATTGACTTGTTCTTGGTGGTAACGGTGACGCAACTGTTCGATTACATACATCACGATGAGACTGCTTCTTGATCGAACAATCTTAGTGATGATCTCACCGCTATTAATTCTGAATGCCCTAATGAAACTCCATAATTGTGATTCAATTAGTGAAAATTAGAGTTGCAGAAACTGTAGAAGATCACCAATTTTGTTCGCAAGTTTCTTCTGTTCGAGCCCTAATCTTAGAAATATTGTATCCGGGTTATCGGATCAGCACGTTTTCTTCCGACCAGGGGTGTACAAAAAACCGAAATAACTGAACCTCAATCAAAATATACGACGCAACCAAACCGAAACCAATAACAAACTGATGGTTTGATTTGATGATTTTTTAAAAACCGATTTTTTAGTTTGATTTTGGTTTTGCTTGTAATAGAAACCGAAAAAACCGAACCGAAACCATAAAACCGAACTTGCAAATTTAGAGGTGTATTCATACACTTATAAATATTACTTACTTATAAATTACTTATTTAACTTATGCTATCTAAAATAGTTAGATGTTTAGATTTGGAGAATAATCTTTAGTTTGGTAGATTAAATTGTTTTATTGAACTTTAAGTTATTGTATTTTATTAATTACAATTTATTTTAATGTTAAGGAATTTATAAGAATATATAGATTAATTTTAAAAATCAACAAAATGATGTAAGCCCAAAATTTCAAGCTTAAATTATCACTTTGGACTAATTTTTTTTTAAAAATAGAAGCCCAAAAACAAAACCGAAAAAACCAAAACCGAAACAGAAAAACCGAAACCGAACGATTTAAAAACATTGAAACCAAAATATCGTTTTTTGGTTTCGGTTTTAAGCTAAAACCGAAACAAACCGAACATGCACATCCCTACTTCCGATTGCACCCGGTTCCAATATTAGATCACATGGATTTGGTGGCCTTAAATCTCTTGGACTGAGTTTTAAATTGGGCTATATGATTCTGAGTCTGCTAGATTTCAAACTGGGCCTAACCATTATTGGTGATGTGATGGGATACTAAAGATAATCAAAATGGGCCGAACTTGGGTTTTCAACCCAACGGTCAACGCTACCATCACACGTGTAGGGAACGTCGTCGTTTTCAAGTTCTAAAAGTTTGCTTAATAGTGTTCTAGTGGTTAATGGTCTCGTCAAGAACTTACTTTTGTTATGAGCTTTGTGCTTTATCTGTGGCATGTTACCATTCTTTGGTTTAATCATCGACACACACTCCACGTATGGCATCCTACTTGATCAGTTTGTCCTATATCTGTCGTGACCTCTTATAATATGTGATGATTTAGCCTCAGGCATGCGTCATACGATGGGATTTGACATCTTATATTTTTTACTTCACTAACTTTATGGACGTGTATAACTTAGATTTACTATTTCATATACAATTACCTAGAAATTTTAGTATAATGTATATGCCACTCAAACATTTCTCATTAGTGGTCTTCCCTTTTAGGTTCTAGTTCATTCTTCTTTGCATGATCTTTTAAGTTATGATCCTACTCTGCTTTGTACATTTAGTTGTCTTTCTTATCCTTTTCATTGGAAAACTCTCTCCTAAATATACGTGTTTATTTAACAAAATACTTCCATCTCTTAAGGGTGCCTAGGATCCTATAACATCTCGTACATACACTTCTCTAGTCATTTTATTTTTCATGAAATTGGAACTTCGACTACATCTTTTATGTCTCGTATTCATTTTCTCTCCTTTCCATCATTTTTTCTTGTGTTTCTTTTGTACCAATATCTTATATTTTTTTTCGCATACATGCATTTCTACTTCTTTCTTGACATACGCGCCTCTTCTACTTACTTATCTCAACTGCTGCCATTTCAACACTCCCATAGTCTCATCCTATGGTTATTTGATCAGAGACCATACTTGTCATCCTAAACCTTTTTTTTAACCAAAACTAAACGTTTTACTTTCATTCAAGCAAGAAACAAGATGTGATCATGTAATATAATGGAAAATGAAAATTTGGTGCTTAAATGGCCACATGTGATAAAATGCACTCTTTATCTTAATATAAATATCAATATCAATATAAATATAAATCTCCATACTTTAATAAAATGATAACTAGAAAAGACACATGACAACATTATATTAAATAATTATACATTCTCTATTAATACATTTTAATACATTCACTATTCTATTAAATAATTATATTAATGACTATTAATATTATTTAATTTTTTTGATTAAAATAGTTTTTAATAAATTAAGAAATATATATTTTTATTAATTTTATTTTTAAAGAAACAAATTTTTATACCATAAATTTTTTTTAAAAACATCAATTTTTTTTAAAAAATACAGAATATTTTAAAATTAGTGTTTTCAAAAAGTAAATTTTTATAAACAAAAGATAATTAAAAGTGGAAGTTATAATAAGAAATTTTAAAAAATGACATTTTATTAAAATATTTGTTTTGAAACAAAATTTTTATTTTATTTATATAAAGAAAAATTTCAATCACATCTTATCTTAAAATATTGTTTTATAATTAAATAAATTTTTATTCTATTTAAAAATAATTTATTCAAACACAGGTTTAATAAAGCTAGTATTTTGTATAAATGTTAAATACAATTACTCATATGTTTACATTCCACGTTCTTCATATTATCAGCCCAAAAAATCAAAAACATAGAAAATCCAATCAAGAAGACAAGACAAAAGGTGCACGGTCCATCCCATCTACATTGTGGTGCGACCATAATAGAGTCACGCTTAACTAGGTTACTATCCCGTGTATTACACGGATTGAATAAATAAATATCAAATAATTAGTAATGAAAATTTATTAATTATAAAATGATATTTTGATACAGGCTTATGATTGAAATTATTTATAAGTAATAATTATAATTAATTATTTTTTTTGTAATTTAAATAAAAATCAAGCATTTTGTTCCAAAACAAACCTTTTTAAAAAGTGTCATTTCTAAAAAAAACTCATTATAACTCTGAATTTCAATTATTTTGATTTATAATAATTTTATTATTTAAAACGATGATTTTAAACTATTTTATGTTTTTTTAAAAGTTTGATGTTTTAGTAAAATTTCTTATCTTAACAAAGTTGTTTCTTTAGAATTAATTATTTTTTTTTTTGTAATTTAAATAAAAATCAAGCATTTTGTTCCAAAACAAACCTTTTTAAAAAGTATCATTTCTAAAAAAAATTCATTATAACTCTGAATTTTAATTATTTTGATTTATAATAATTTTATTATTTAAAATGATGATTTTAAACTATTTTATGTTTTTTAAAAGTTTGATGTTTTAGTAAAATTTCTTATCTTAACAAAGTTGTTTCTTTAGAACTTAAATTTATAAAAAGAACTCTTTATTAATTTATTAAAAAACTAAATTTAATATAAAAAAGAAATAAATAATATAATTTGCAATTAATGTATTTATTTAATAGGAGAGAGAAGCGGGAAAATTAAAACTAGGAGCTCTAGAATTATGCCAAGTGTCCATCTAAAACCTTCTCTTTTATTATAATAGATAGATTTTGTGTTACAGTGATACACGAAACCTCTTGATATTGATTTGTACTATATTCGTTACTCCTTTTGTAGTTTTACTCTATACCCTCTCGATGATATTTTACCCTTTGTATAGTCTCACTAGGAAGAGGATACGTGTGTTCATTTTTCCCTCTATCTTGTAGTCTTTAGCGACACATAGTTGTGTGTCAATTACATTAGTTACATGTGTTAAGATTTGAGAGATTTAACTATAGTGAGTAGTGACGAGGTTGTTATCTCTTTTGTTTTCTCATGCATATATACACCAAATTATCTTTCTTTGATTGACAATGACAATTTCAAAATCCAAAATCTAACCATTTTATGTGATGCAAAATCATCCAATTATCCAAATCGAATTAAGTAACCGGTTAATAAAGATATTATTTTTTAAGAAAATCAGTGAGGTCCTTTTAGCTTGAGCTCGATGTAAAAAAGAATTTAATACACCAAAATGGTCCAGATTCATTTGATCCAAAAATGGGTATTGTTTTAAAATTGTTTACATATTATTAAAATCATGTATATACCGTTAAAAAAGCTGTATTTAATAGTCTATAAAATAATCCATGATGTATAAATTATTTTATATTACAAACATTATCACGTGTCATGATGTAAAAAAGCTCGTTTACTTTATCTGTTGTTGTTTGACAATCTTATATTAAACTATTAAGACTCCTAACTAAATAAGTGATGATTTCCAGATTATTTAATATGCTTTCAATACATCAAAAGACTTCACAAACTACTAAAATATATCATTTAAGTGAGCAAAATATATTCTATATTCGATCGATTAAGATGCATCCTATTAAAAGAATAGTAAATAGGTGTATGTATGTATACAAATAAGGTCTTGGGTTTGGATTCTTAAACGGCTCTACGTGTCAACCAAAGGGTCCGAGGCATAAAGGCCAAAAACGGACAGGTGGAGTAGACAATAGACACATGATGAGATGGCTGGTCACGTGATGGGTCATTAGGTGGTACGTGTTGGCGATATGGGCCTATGGGCCCACATACCCATTCATTCATCTTGGGCCTTACCTACCCGTTGATTTTTTTTCAAACCTTTTCCTTGATTTTGACATCCTAATAATAACTTATATACACGTACACACATACATCTTTACAATTTATGATATGATAATGATATTAATTTTGTAGCTTGTTTAAAGTTTTTCTTTTAATTTATTACTGACGTATCAGTAACCGAGATGTGCTTAAATTGTGACACTATTGTTGTATAGTTATTGTGAGTATAAGACAAACGATTTGATATCCAATTATCAAATTCTTTATCCGAAAGAGGGGTTATTAGATATTTTTAACTTATACAGAGAATTTGAATTTATATGTTATAAAATTTGTTTGATCTTATATTTTCTTTGAAATGTGAATAAAAAGGTACTTACGGATCATATTGACTAAGAGATTATTTGTTTCAGTCTTTTAATAGTTCAGATGTTTGAGTGGTTCAACATTTAATGGTTTAGAGTGTTTGTTTCGTGAGCAGATGTTTGAATGGTTAAACACTTTTGCCTCTGAATGGTTAAGCATTATACGGAGTCTGAATGATCAAGCATTATACTGAGTTTGAATGGTTAAGTGCTTTTATCTGAATTTGTCAAACATTTGTCTCTGAATAGTTAAACAATATGCTAGCTCTTAATGATTCAGACATCTTACTGGTTTAGCACTTAATGATTTATACATTTTAATGATTCAGCACTTATATATGTAGAAATTGTCAAACAACCCCTAACTTGACTAAGTATCAAAAACTAAAATTTTTAATGACTGTTTGATTCTTCACAATTTAATTGAAATCAACATGATTAGAATCTGAATTATATTATTAACAAGTCTTAACACCACTTGTGTCCAATATTTTCGAATCGTAACTCGAATATATGCCACAAGTCTTGTAAGAACCATTGGAGATATTTATTGCTAAGGTTTTTCTGTTCATATTTTGTCAATATATATTTACGCCTCAAGTTTCGAGCAAAGACTAATAATATATATGGTTTTAATCATTTTAAAATGGATTCTTGAATAAACAATGAAATTGTGGGTTTATTAAGTCATTTTCAACTTATCACCAATTATTTTGAGGTGAACCAAAACAATATCTATAGTTGGTGGCTTCAACAATCTCTAGTGTTTTAAGTCTCTGACCATTTTGCTTATCATTCAATCAAACCTTCTCTTATTTTGGTTTGACAAAAGGCATCACCTAGGAAACCTATGTGTACCTTTCACCTTTTAATTCCCATCAATAGTATCCCATTTATTAGTACACAATTTTTTTAAAAGCAAATTATATTATTCAGAAAATAATCAACAAAACTTATATGTTATAAATTTAAACCCATAACCATTTAGTTGAAGAACATATTAATTACCATCGAATTTTCTTCTTAGGGTCTATTGCTATACAACTTACTTTACATTTTATCTTGATTATATTTTGCTTTTGGATATTATCAAGGAAATTCAAGATACAAGTATTTTTTAGAAAAATTATGCCTTAACCAGATACAGTTCAACTTATATAATATATATTTTAATAATATAAGTTAAAACTAAAACAATATGCAAAATCAAGTTTTGAACAAATGACTTAAAACTGTGTTAAAATGTTTATAACCTTTTAGGTTATAATATAAAAGGTTATAATATATATGATTATAAATAATAATCATTTTTATAGTTATATACTTATATATGAAAAGTTAGAAAAAAAGTTGTAAGAGTATTGACGGGCCACCTTTACTATTTCAACCAATTCTGATCCTTTACTAAGAAAAGTCACTCGTTTGACTTGGAATTTGTGTGACTTGTCATCCAACTTGTTTGTCACTCCAATTTTGCTACTTATAGCATTTTTCTTCCTTTTTAATATTAACTAAAACACAAACATTAATAAAACAATAAAACTTATTATTAATACAATAAAATCTATATATCGAGTGTAGGTATGCGTACTCTTTAGATATACCTGACCATGTAATTTCCTATATGTGTCTTAAATTACTTGTAGACCATCTTAAAGGGGGGATTTTTTCTAAGAAAAACATAATACTTGACTTTCGTCTTGTTTAATTTATATTGTGTAATTTTGTGTAAGTGTATATTATTTGTCTAATTTCTGTAGGATACTTTCCTCGTGAGGAGTCTCAAAGTATAAAATCTAACGACTTTTGAGGACGCGCAAAACTCGTTTCACATCCTTCCATGTTGATTCTTGTGCTTTCTTGAATCCTTTTTTATCGGTGTCCTAGAAGCTAATTGATTTCACAAGAAGTAGTCTCATTTGGGTACATCCTGTCAACAAGACAATACTAATGTTTGTATTATGATCCATTAACTTGAATTGGACAATTAGGTATGTTTTCATTTCATGTATTGTTGAATAATGATGATTGATTAGGGTTGTTAATGTCGTTGTTGGAACATACGACACCAAAGAATGTATGCCAAACGAGTACACCTTGTGTGGCTACTGTCTCGAGCTTAATCATAATATTAGTGATCACATCTCATATATTGACCACATATCTATTTCACAATTCCTCCAAGCCTAGTGTATATAATCGATGTTAACTAGCTCTGTAGGAGATCAATGTCTAGAATTATGTGTATCATATAAAATTTATACGTTGCTCTACTCGGTTTATATAAATATTTGGTCCGTACATTTGAATAATACTCATACAAAAAGGTCTAAACTTTCACGTGAAACTCTTCTAGACATCGCCAAGTACTCTCCTTGCGTGTAAGGAACTATCCTTTATGCTAATGACGTATTGTGAATGTGCACTTATGTAGCAAAGCGAGAGGTTATTTACTTCTATCTTCCTATGATAATCTAAAAGAGGATATTGACTTTCTATGTCTTCCCCATTTCGTAAGAATAATTATCTTCACATCTGAAATGTACTACTGAAAATGACGCCACCATAAAACAATATTCGGTGAAATAATGTTCTATGAGATGTTCATAAGCACCTACATGTCTACATGATCTCTATATAGATATGTTCTTGCATCGTATCATTAAAAAGAATGAAACTTTAAGACTAGTAAGATCAAACAAACTAGTTGAATGTTCGTTTGAGCTCAATGATTATGACTCCATCGTAAAAGATTGTTGTTGATTAATATTTGGGAACAAGATAGATATGAAATTGAGATTGGTGTGAAACTCATTTTAACTATGAGGTGTTTACTAATTAATTAATATTTTTATTTATTGTCAATATAGTTGTTAGGTAACTGAAGGAGCAGTTTGATTTCAACCATTGAATAATGCTCATGGCATGACCACACTCAACACCTCTATACAACACCGAGATCGGGCAGTGTTCCTTACCGATATCGGGTTCACCTCACCCATTTTATGATAATACTACCAACACCACACCCACCCCTTATAGAAGAAATACATACACCTAACACCCTTGAAGAATCACCTACCTTGATTGATCCTAGGTTTGTGTTGTTAGTAGAGAAAACCATAACTAGACAATTGACTTAAGATATGAGTGAACCACTAAATCCTATCACACGTAATGATATTTTCAAACTTCAACCGTACTAATAATTAAATATGTTAATTAATAAAGAATAGTATTAATAGTGCATATAATTGTAGGTTCTATAAACAAATGTCACAATTGAACATGGATGTAGACTAATCATAAATAATTGAATTAAGGTGTTTCTAGAGCCATGCTTATGTGTAGTAACTCATCACCATCCATATACCAAGGATCTCATCATCAGATGTATTTGGTAATATAAAGAATCTTAAAATTCCAACCAAATATCAACAAACAAGTGTAGATAAGATTCTTCTTTATCATAATTAATAAAACATCTTTGAAGTTTCTTGTACGACTATTAATAAACTTGTAACAAGAATTATTTGTTTTTTTTTTTGTTTATTAGATATGCAAATATGTTATATTGTTAGTGTTAGTTCTTAAAAGAAAAGAGTGTGTTTGTGTTCATTTAATTGTGCTTCTAAATAAACATAAATGAACATATGTAGAGAACGAAAGAACATGAAGTATAAAGGAATACAAAAAGAAACGTTGGGGGTTGATCTAGTCATTAACGCTATGTTCCCAAGTTCATTTAAGGAGAGAAAAGAAAAGAAACGGAAGGAAAGAAATAAGAAGTTGTGTTCCTGAGTTTTTTTTAATGGAAGGAAAACAAAAAGATTGTGTTCCCGAGTTTACTTATGGAGAGAAAAGAAATGAAATGGAAGGAAATTGAAGGAAAATAAGGGCTAAAAACAATCTTTCCAGATCGAAAGGAAATGGAGAGAAAAGAAAAGAAAGGAAAGAAGAGAAAAGAAAAAAAAAAAGAAGAAAGGAAAAGAAAATGTTTCATTTCTTTTCCTTTCTTTTCTCTCGTTAAGTAAACTCGGGAACATAGCGTAAACGAGAGTCTTACAATCAAAATCTTATGGATTCAAACCTCATCCAAGGTAAGTGAAAAAAAAAAACGTTTAAAAAAGTATAAAGGATAAAAAAGACAACATTTAATGGTAAAAAAATATTCAAACTAAAATCTTGATATCATCAATAACATTCTAATATTAAATAGAGTATAAAAATATGGGTTTGGGACTCGACTTCCTTAAATGAAAGTAAAACAAACATAAAGAAATGCATAGAAATGAATGTTAAGGAATAAACATAAACGAATGTAACTGAAGAAATATATAACGCTCAACAATGAATGAGATACATGTTAATATTCATTCGTAATTCTTATGAAACAAATCTAATGGCAAAAAATGTAAGGATGTGAATGTTTGTATCATTGATTTGTATGCTTTATAAATGAGATGCATATTTACATAAAGAGAAAACTTAATCATTTCATAACTCTAATAACAATTAAGATAATATAATAAACGATAAGTCAAGTGTATTTATATGATGCTCAACCCAAGTGATTGAGGTGAGATATTTTAATATTTGGTAAGGTTTTGGGTTCAAGTCTCAACAGTAACAAAATAAAGGGTTTCTAGAGAGGGCCATGAGTTTTCTCATAGGTGAGTTTCTTTCCGAAGATGATATCGGATTCCGTACTCAAGTAATAGAGATGATCGGGTGGGCAGTGGCGCTCATCAGTGAGCCTTGAGCAGTTCAAAAAAAATTTTTATACAAGAGTATATCTATATAGTTGTTGACAACAATAAAATAATATTTATAATGCCCCCTTGGTTATCAACTAATTACCCTTGGAAATGTTGTCTCTATGAAAAAACATTGTCAAGAAAACCTAATAGCCAAAGGAAAAAGCGTGTCACATCATTATCCCACGAACAAGTTTTTTTTAATGGGCAATTACATATTTTCTTCTCTAAACTAGTTAAATTACATATCTTCTCAAATCATAATTAAAAAATATTATATTTTATGCATTGAAACTTGTATTTTGAAAAAATATATAAATTTTTTGATGGAGAGGAGGGTATGTGTAAAATTTTTTTTATAATGTTGAGGTCGGAAGTGATTTATTAAAAAGTCTGCCATGAATTTGTTGGATGGTAATGTGAGTCATTCTTTCACAAATCATGTGTCTATAAACTTCAGCAAAATATGCTTGGTTCAGTCGGTTTTATCTTTTATGTATTATTCATTTAAGATTGTCGCTTCCTCATCTCTGGAAAGCACACAACAGTGTTCAGATATGTGTTGTATTAAAGTACCCAACCAATATATTCTCGACTTGTTTGATAATCACAAATAATTCTGTGATTTGATGAAGTGGTTGCGCTTGTTTGGTTGTGATTGTTTGATTTACGAAATGGCATGAGTTTGTAGTACATGTAGTTATAAATAAATATTCAATTTGAAATCGACTAGTATGAGAATTAGACATATACTTTGAATCTACAAAACCAACCAAACTTGTTTTCAATTGGTTAGTAAAATACAAAGTGTTATCTTTTGTATGTTGAACGTATCAACATAGTTGTTTTGTCCCATTACAACGCCTTTTTGTCGGGCATGAGCTATCTCTTACTAATAAGTTTAAAGAAAATGATGTATATGGTCATGTATGGTTAGAATAACAAACATTAACACACCAATTGCTCTTAAACATGTTACCATGGACCAAGAAGTCCACTTCGTCTCTCGAAGCTTAGAATGACCCTTTTTCAATGTCAAGCAACTTTGTAATTGTTGGAGTACTGAATGAATATGATTTGTACATATAGAATTTTTTGAACAATTTTTCTAAGTAGGTTACTTGATGCAAAAGAATTAAATCTTTTTATAAAACTGTTTTTCCAAGTTCGTTCGATTCGATTTCTCATTTCAAATAGTCAATTGTTTTATAAGGCTCCCTAGAAGTTTAAATCATATTCTAAGTCAGCAACATATACAATAATTATAACACATTTAAATTCTAGCTTAAAAAAATACATGAAAAAACAAAATCAATTTTATATCCTTCTTTCAACAATATTCACTAAAACAATTGTACCCCATACACCAAAGATTGTTTTAACCCTTGTAGTAATTTGTTTAATTTAATTAAAAGATATTTTCGAAAACTTAGATTTACATGATTTTGACCGTTTGAATCCTTTAAAGAATTTCATATAAATTTCTCAAGTATATATTGTAAAAAAAATATTTTTTTAATTATAAGTATACCACTTTAAATCTAATTTTCCCCTTGATAAACATATGTTTATTTAAAAAAACGAGTAATATGCATTAAAATGGAAAGGTGGGGGCATGCCGTGGGGCATATATCCTCAAGTGGAAGCAATGGATTCATTCCATCTGTTTCATCTCAAGTGTTCAAATTCAATCTCCTTATTTCTATTGCTATTTCTATCACTGCCATCGTCATCATCCGCCATTAAAGCTCCACTGTCTTTTTCCTCCTCACCATCCTTTAAAACCCACCACAACTTCCACCAATTCCACTCACACATCAAACAATCAAACATGGGTCTCTCACCATACTCCAACCCTTCTGATGCAGGAATCCTCTGTGTGATTCTGCTCAAAACCGCCATATCCATCTCCTTCATGAAGGATATCCTCCGGTCCATCCTCTACGCCGCCGGCATCCGCCTGGCGGCACAGGAAGACCCGCCTTCCGAACCGCCCGAATGCCGAGGAACCCCTTCGGAAACGTACATGAACGAGTTCAGAAGCAGGACACCAACAGTTCGGTATGACTCTGTTTCCTGCACCATGAATCAAGAATGCTCTGTTTGCTTGATTGAGTTCAAACCCGAGGCGGAGATCAACCGACTGTCTTGTGGGCATGTGTTCCATGAATCTTGCATTGAGAAATGGTTGAAGTATTGGAATATAACTTGTCCTCTGTGTAGAAATTACATGATGGCTGCTAATGAAACCGAAGAAAACGCGTGCCCAATGTGAGTGGTTTTGTGCATCTAGTGTTAGATGATAGATCAGCATGTGCTAGTTTGTGTTAGTGTACAGGGTAGAGTTGGATTAATGGAAAGTAGTTGAAAGTTTGTAGCTTTGTATTGTTTCCGGTGTGTTGATATGCATCTGAGAAACTTAAAAGTTAATACCTTTGATCTTTTGTTTCAGTTTGTGAATCGAATGATTACATGTGTTTCAAACTTTCAATACAAGTAGTACATGCTAATTGGTTACCATTCCTTAGATCTTTTGGTTGTGGTGGTGTTGTTGGTGTTACCTAGCAGATGAAGGTTTGCACCAACGGAGGCGGTTCTCCGGTTTCCCAGTTCAGAAAGGTTGGAGCCAACAGAAGCGCTGTTGCGATGGCGGCGACACCTGAAGGAACCCGGGTGGTTGGTTGGTGCACACAGGCAACTCTTCTTGGTGGCTGATGGGTTCCTGGCTGTTGGTGGAGATGGTTTCATCTCATCTTCTGATGATGGTTCCTGTGGATCAATCTTTGAGTCTGCAGCCATGATCTTGTCGTCCGGTTTCCTCCAAATACAGACTGAAACACAGGCACACACAATTACACAAACCTATCAGAAGATGAAACAAACAGGAAATTTGTGTGAAAAGAAACAGAAAGTTGAAGTTGATTTACCTTTTGCGGTAATGGCGGAAGCTTGGGTCTTCTTCTTCCTCCAAGTTCCACCTTTTCTTGATGGTGGACAGAATCCCAGATCAAGATGAAAAAGATGAACACTTTCCCCTTTTTGTTATGGATCTACGGTTGCTATAATCCCTCTATTACACACCACAAAGATTCACCCTAAATTTTTGCAGAGTTTTGCAACAAACAATGACCACCAGTTTCCAATTTTCAATCCCTTTTTTATTATCCAGTTATTACAAAACAATCAAGAATTAAGATGATCCAATGACATGAAGTTACAGTTTATACATACCACTTTGAGATCAGTATGTAATGCTAAACACAAAGAAGATAAACATAGACACATAGTTACATACATCTAACAATATTATTCAAAGTTCTTGAACTATGAGGTGAAAGTTTGAACCATCCTAAACAAAAACACAATCGAATGAGACGCCAAAAACTTATTCAAAATCAAAACATTTCTGCACAAGATTCAATCATCAAGTCCATCAATTATAGTAAGTGAAGGGGAAAATCTCACATTCTTCTTCCTTAACCCTTTCCCATTCAAGCTCTTCTTCTTCTTCATCCCATTATCTTCACCACCACCACCACCAGACTCCTGTCTCGTCTTCGCTTCGATGCCTTTGAATCGAACACGACGATTAATCGGCTTAACCGGTTTACCTTTACCAGCGACCGGAGGTTTGCTAGAAGCAGCAGCAGGATCCTCATTGCTCGATTTCATCATCCTTCGCCGGAGTTTCTTCACAGTTCGAATCGGAACAACGAAGTACTTCTGCCCGGGGACGAGAATCTCCTCCGGCCGGACGACGGAGTCCCACGGCCGCTGGAATATCTCCGGCCGAGTCAACACAAACTTCGGATACTTCTCGATGATCCACGCCGCAGGGAATGCCATGTAGTATCGTTCAACAACGCCTCCGGGATGAATAATCTTAACAATCAACGGCTTTTCCCCAAAGTTAAGCTTAGCGTTAGGGTTTGGATCAGAATTAGGGTTTTCATGAGCGTTGTGGTTACGGGAGCCGAAGAATTTCAGTAGCATGGTGGTAAATGTTGCAACGGATGTGGAGGAAGAGGGTGATTTATAGAAACGAGGATCGATGGATACAAAGAGATCTTAACAGTTAACATCTGTTACCGTTTGAATTTTGCTGTAGATGCTTCGGATTACGGATGAATGTAGATACGATCGAGGTGGGTCGAGAAGGGTCCGATGAAGCAGGCTGTCGATTTGTCTTGTTGTTGGTGTTTGGACGATTGGTACGATCTGAAACAGTGAAAGATTAACATGATTAATGTGTAAATGGGGATGCTGATGAACCCTAGATGACGCAACGAACACGACGACTGTAATTCTTTGTTGGTGAGTATTTTGCTTCATCAGTGGAATCATCGAGTGTTTTTTAATTTCGAACATGGTGATAGTGTTTTTAAGACTTTTTGTTTAATATGAGCTGGGAATATATCAAAATCTTACGTAGATAATTAACTAGAAAAGTTAAGTATATTGGTTTGGGACTAATCTTCTGTTACATGTAGGTATCATATAAATAGAAAAAATTGACTAAAATCTCATTTAAAATTAAGTATATTGGTTTGGTTAAACTCAATTATTAATTAAATCTCTCATTTACAAAAATGTTTATCTTTTATGTCTGTTAAGAACTTGATTATAAACTATTTTAGAGCCCCACTTAAAACTAGAAATATTGCCTTTAACACTATGTTAGTTCCCATATCATTATTTTCGAGCTCCAATTTTTGTCCACTACGTGTAGTTTTAAAGCAAAAGTGTTTTGGGTTGAATCTAATGTTTTTTTAGTTGTGTGTTTTCTGAGAAGGTTGGAGGGTGCGGTTATGACGTAGAAACAAATTGTTAGGTCCAATTAAAATAACACATATCTTTCAAAATGATATACATTTGTGATTTAAAAAAACATAACTAAAAGCCTAATGTATTTGGTAAAACCACTAATAGCTCAATAACAACAGACTAAAAGTCAAAGACTTTTAAGTGACTAGTCTAAATTTAAATATAACGTAAATATTGTGTCCCACAACTAAAACTCTAAAAGGATAAAAGTTTTTTATACGGTGTTCATGTTGTTATGTATTGATACTAAGAAATATAAGAATAGAAAAGTTAAGTATCTAATAAATACAACTGATTTTAAGAAAACCAATCTAATAGATACATAACCAAAAACTTTTTTATACATAAGAAATAAACATCTTATACAACTGATTATTTAAGAAAAAGATATTTAGAGATGAAAATATGTGCATCAAAACATTAAATATTGATTACACTAAATCATATTAATCAGATAATTAGCGTAAGCAATTAATTGGATAATTGATATAAGCAAACAGGAGGTGATTTTGTATATCATCAGAAGGTATTGTATTCATAATAGCTGTATTCGTCATTCGGGGTTGATCATATACGCTTTTATAAAAGAAAAAAATTAGAGTGTCTCGTTTAGCTAAAATAAGTTTTTTAATTTATAATTCGTATTGAACTTAGCCTAACTTATAATTCATTTATACAGTCAGACTAACTGTGAAAGTGATGGGGGATCAAGGGAGATCATACAAAGAAGTCGATAGTAATGGATAACGTACACATATTAGGCTTTTCATCTAGTACTAAAATAATGTAAGTTATATTTATTTGAAACCACAACATTGACTATTAGCATGTCGACTGGATTTTGGTGTGTGAGTATGTAGACAACTAGAGACTGATTACCATTGACGATTATTATTCTTTCACGTTTTTTTATTTATTTTCAACTCCATCCGTATGATTCTGATTAAAACTTTGACATGAACTTGAAGTGGGCTCTTGTATATTGGATCCTTGGTGATTGGGTGCCTTAAGAAGTAGTCCAAAACTAATTATGTTAAGCCCAAAACCATTTGAGTGGGTGCACACCCCCACCTAGCCCAACCTTGAACCGGCATCCCAAAGGTGTTTCAAATAATTTTCTTAACTCTGATATCAAGTTCGTCTTTTTTCATTAATCATATGCTTAATAAGATGCATTAAATCATAATTATAACACATTATATTGGTCTTTATGTTTCACATAGAATTGTAATCATACTTTTCACTTTCTTATTAGTTTGTAGCATTAAAAATTTACAATTATTTTAATCAAATAAAGAGTATGATGACCATATTACACATATCTCATCAAAGCCTCAAAGTAATCAACCCGTGCATGTGGAAGCTTTATAGCATAAAGTTTGCCTTATATTGTATATACTCTTATTTGCAAAGGTCGGTTGAATTATTCAATTTTTTATTCCTCTTAAACTCAGTTTATATATTTATGTTTCAATATTATTAATGTAGTGTTGTGTAGTTGGAATGGTTAGAGTGTAGAACTTTGAATCTATGCTTCCAGGTTCGAGTCTGGTGATGCGCAACTTTCTGTTTTAGTTTTTCTTCTTTTATTTTCTTTATATTATATTATATTTTCTTTTTTTTTTCTTTTACTCTTTTGATGTTTTTTTTTAGTCACTTATATTTTTCTTGAGCGATTATCATTTCAACGTTAGGTTTTATTTACGCCGCAAAGTACTAGACATAATACTCTTTTATATCAATATTAAATCGTCACAAATTTACATGTGTCTTTGACGTGGTTTAAAAATGTGCCGCATCACATGCGTTAAATTTTTTTAAGAGAGAATTGCTTTACATTTCGATGTTCATTTAGTCCGAAAACAAGCAGGGGGATTGTAACCTATACTTTATCATGTTACATACGTCGTCGTTGCAAGTGCTTTTATATTTACGTTTAGAGTAGGTTTATGTTTCGAAATAAATTTTATTTGAAAAAGAGTCGGGTGTAATATAATATGTGTTCATTCAACGGTATAAGTTACTATACGTTTTGACGTAAATTTAGTTTGAAAATGAGTTGAGTCAATTGTAATCTACACTTATTTACGATCATGCGATTTGTTTGTGATTCAATATAAAATATAAATTAAATAGTAAACTAAGATCGAAAACATACTTAAATTTTTGAAAAAACATAATATCACATATAAAATGATGTGATCTTTTAACACTGCTTATGTATATATTTTTTGAAACGTTAATTCTTACATATTTGTGGTACGTTTACTCTTAAACTATATCAATTTATAAAATAACTCTTACCTTATATGTTTTTATGAATATTTGATGATAATATTTCATGTAGGATAGAAAACGAATGCTAACCCTTGTTTATTGCGATAACCTGTTAACCAAACTAGTGGTCCATAACAGGCCACGTCATCACTGTAACTTAGAGTTACAGTGGTAAACTAGTGGTCCACAATGAACGTTAAATTTTTTTAAAAAAAAATATAGCAAGACTATACTCAAATTAAAAATATTAAAATAATTTATTTAATGGTGTAATTTGTATAAAAAAATAATATCATACAAAAAAATTAAGACGGTTCTAAAAAAGGGGGAAATTTTTTAAAAAAATAAAGGAAAAATAATTACATCAGTGCTGTAACTCGGTATAAAAATTAGTTACACTATATAATTATGGTGTAAATGTTTGTTATATGAATATTTGATGATAATATTTCATGTAAATTGTAAATAATTGTATAGAGAATACTTGATAATTATGGATATTACAAAGAATATCTGACCGTTAAGAATTAGAATTTATGAGTGTAACAGATTCTTCAACGGTGGGTTGGTAATCGTTACCCTAGAAATCCACGATTTTGAGATATGATGCGAGCAACAACACTCAATTCCATTCCTTCTTCATCCCTCAATCACACATTCAAATCCCAATTGATTTCATCAATTCTAATCAAGAATCCCAATCACAATCACAGACCCTTTCTTCCTTCTTTGCGAGCTCAACAGGTACACAATTCACTCTTTCTTCAAACACCCGCAATTGGGTCTCATACTGTCATTAGAATCTCAAGATATTGTATAAATTTGGAAACTTTAAGATGATTTTGAACTGTTGGATGATTTTGTAGTCTGAAACTGCTGATGGGTCTGCAATTGACACCCCATATGGTGATTCTAAGGTTGGTGTAAAGGACTTTACGGTTCGAAATTCGCAAGATGAAGTATCTGCTACACAAGGTATAAGAATTAGAAGGAGGCCCCCAACAGGACCTCCATTGCATTATGTAGGCCCGTTTGAGTTTCGTTTACAGAACGAAGGTAACACTCCGCGGAACATTCTAGAGGAAATCGTGTGGAACAAGGACACAGAGGTTGCTCAGGTTGTCTTGTGCTTTTAATCTTTAACACAGTGTTTTGTTGCAGGTGGTAAGATCGATGCAGGTTGATTTGGGTTGTGTTTTTATCTTAAATTAAATGGGTCAAAATGGGTTCAACTTGTACTATAAAACTGACCCGTGTGTTTTTATCTGAACCTGTTTTGACCCGTTACCCAACACATCCGTCTTGCCAGGTGTACATTTTGTAGGATATTATTTTCTCACTGCTTATTTGGGCTAGTTTTTATAGATGAAAGATAAAAGGCCTCTATATACACTAAAGAAAGCTATTGATCTTGCTCCTCCTCCGAGAGACTTTATTGGGACGCTTAAGGCTTCTTATGTAAGAACAGGAATGCCTGCTTTAATTGCTGAAGTGAAAAAGGCTTCACCGAGTAGAGGGGTTTTAAGAGAAGATTTTGATCCTGTAAGTCACCACTCGCGAGTTTGTTATATACTCTCTATACAGTTGTTTCTGCTCTGAGTGATTATGTGATTTTAAATAATTATGTTTAGTAAATAAAATGACCAAAAACAAGATTCTTGTATAGAGAGTGTCTTGTGATATGGGAGTTAAAGTCTGTTAATTTACTTTAAAAGAAGGAGCAGTTAGGTGACTTTGTTATACCCTTTGATAAAGAGTTCTGTGGCAGCTATAATACTTTCTGCAAAACTAAGTATTTGACTCGTAAATGACCCGATAATCTGATGCAGCATCTATTTATGTAAATACTAGAAACTGATTATTGCAGGTTGAAATTGCAAAAGCCTATGAGAAAGGTGGAGCAGCATGCCTCAGTGTTTTAACAGATGCAAAATATTTTCAGGTACGAGGTTTTGCATCTTTTTTTATTATTATTATGTTGGCTTCAAAGATCAACCTTTGTAAAGTTTTGGTGTTGTTCTTGTGATTTTTTGTTTGTGAACTTAGGGAAGCTTTGAAAATCTAGAGGCTATACGGAATGCTGGTGTCACGGTACAAGTTTCTTGAATTTTTCCGTTCCCTACAGTTTATGAATATTTTACTAACTGTACATTATCTTGATAATGACTAGGTCCCACAAAATGGTGGGTCAGGTCAGCTAACGGGTTTGGGTCAAAATGGCTTTTGACCAAAATGGCGTCGGGTTGAAACAAGTGTTTTATAAAAAATCAAATGGATTCAATGGGTGGTGTTGCCCTGTTTGGACCGTTCTAGGTTAGCTAGTTTCATAAGAGTGACCCTTTGTATAATTTGAGTAACCATATCAACCCATTTAGCTAACAAAAAAAAAAAAAAAAAAACTCAAATCAGCCCTTTTATATTAGAAAGTGTCATCATTGCCAAGTGTATAAAAAAATTTGATGGAACCCTTTAACTGCAGTGTCCTCTATTATGCAAAGAATTCATTGTAGATGCATGGCAACTCTATTATGCTCGAGCAAAGGGCGCCGATGCTGTTTTGTTAATTGCTGCTGTTTTACCAGATCTTGACATTAAATATATGACCAAGATTTGTAAACTGATTGGATTAACAGCACTCGTGGAGGTTTGTTATCTTTTTTTTGAGGTTTAACTATTTAATGAAATATTAATACAGGAACTAATCTTAATGCGGTTTACTTTTGTTCATAGGTGCATGATGAGAATGAAATGGATCGTATTCTTCAAATTGAGGGGATTCAACTCATTGGTATCAATAATCGTAACCTCGGTAAGCAAGTTTCAAGATTTATTCTTTTTAAAAAGAATAAATGGTATGGTTTTCGACAAGTTTAATGCATGAATGCAGAAACGTTTGAGGTTGATATTAGTAATACAAAGAAGTTGCTTGAAGGTGAACGAGGCGAGAAGATTAAACAAAAAGACATACTTGTAAGATGTTGTGTCAGTTTTATAGTTTTCACATGGTGAAAAAGCTTTGCCAAATAATTTCATATTTTTCATTTTTGATGTTTTGAAATTGTCACATGTTGTGTCAGTTTTATAGTTTTCACATGGTGAAAAAGCTTTGCCAAATAATTTCATATTATTCATTTTTGATGTTTTGAAATTGTCAGGTGGTTGGAGAGTCTGGATTATTCACCCCTGATGATGTTGCTTATGTACAAGAAGCCGGTGTTAAAGCAGTAAGTAATTTGAATCTGAATTTAGTACGCGAAATCATAGATGTGATGGTTTTAAACAACTTATATGGAAACGGGTCAAACGGGTCAAATGTAGAAGCTTAGCTAAAAATAAAACGGGTCAATGAGTTGAACAAGTTAAATGGGTCAAAAGTCAGCTAACACATGTGCAACAACTGGATGTGACGATATGTTGTGCAGATCTTGGTTGGTGAGTCCATTGTGAAGCAAAAAGACCCAACAAAAGGGATTGCTGAACTCTTTGGAAAGGATATATCTGCATAACTCAGTTGCTAAATTGGGTACAACAAGCAGGTTATTTGGAGATTGACAATTTTGCGCTTTCAGGATAAGAAGGGTTCTCAAAGAATTCAACAGAGCATTAAATAGGTTCTTTAACATGCATGGGTTCTTGTTGTCTGTTACAGTGCTTCTGTGCAAGTTGGCATTATCAACTAACATATGGTTCAAAGTTCTAAAGTTTTATGCAATTCAATAAGCAGCATGAAATTGACTGTTCAAACAAAAACCAGAACAGATTAATTTTGGGTTCAGGATATCATCATAAAATCACAGCAATATGCTTACATATGCAAATATCTATATATGGTTTTGAGATCAGTCAAGAGACCACAAGTAGTGAACATGTATATATATGGTTTTGAGATCAGTCAAGAGACCACAAGTAGTGAACAAACATGTATACATATGTATTCATGCCATATGACTATGTTGACATTCTCTATTGAAACAGCTTTAATTATTAGTGGTTTCTCATATAAAAAAGGTTATTTTCATAAAACTTTTTATAAGTTATTTAAAGCAAAAAAAATTATTTCTTAAAAGATAGGTAATTTTATTTTATAAAAGATATAATACAATTATGTAATTATTGGTTTTGTACTGGTGTTAACCTCAACTACATAATTTGTCTGAAATTCTGAATGGAGTCTAGATATTCAACTTTAAAGTAAGGAAAAAAGGTGGGTTAAAATTAATGATTAAATGGGCCTATTATCCAGAACTAGACATCAATCAAATGGGTAGGATTAATCCATTGAATCAAACTTCTTTTATTTAATTGGGCCTTCATAATATTCTTAAATGCTAGAAAACCAACCTCAGCAATGTTATTCTACACCAATATTAAAAGTGCCAACTGCCATCATCTACCTACACAAAGCTTTTCTTGGAATAACTAAGAAAATGACAACCAAAACAAAGGAAAACTAGCACAACATTTTGGTTTTAATTTAAAGAGGTCCTCAGAGTTAAACAAGCTCTACAACAAGGGCTGATGCACCTCCTCCTCCATTGCACACACCTGCTGCTCCATATTTGCCTCCTTTCTGCTTCAAAACCTGCATATCATTGCATCAGTTAGAAAGGTTTATATATATATATATATATATATATATATATATATATATATATATATATATATATATATATATATATATATATATATATATATATATATACACACACCAAAGTTACATATCTCTTTAAAAAATTATGTGGTAATGAAAACAACATCAAACGACTATACCCCCAATAATGTGACGATGATACGCGCACCGCTGCAACCTAGAGGATGTCCCAATGACACACCACCACCATGCACATTAAGCTTTGCCTGGAATGTAGACCCAATCATTCTTAATGCAACCTTTTTTGTATAAATATATATTTTCATGAAATGTGTGTGTTGGGGTGTTTTATTATTATTATTTTTTTTTTGGGGGGGTGGGTAGGGGTGTTCAAGATTCAAGAAAACTCACCGAATCCAAGTTAAGCAACTTTTGGTTTGCTAGAGCAACAGCCTGGGGTTTTTACATGAAAGAATAAGATAATGGAAACAGCAGGACCTAATGTGCATCAAATAAGTTAAACTGGGAATGCTTACTGCAAATGCTTCATTAATTTCATAGTAATCTATTTGGGAAGCTTCCAATCCAGCTCTTGAAATAGCCTTGGGTATAGCAAGGGCTGGGGAAGTTGTAAACAGCTCAGGTGCCTGAAAGATCAGTTGATACATCCTTCAATGACTTGTACAAATTAATAATCTTAATATTGGCTTCATAATAATCACTTTTTTTAGCTTTTATGTTATACATGTCACCTAATTAGATACCTGTTCAGCATCAGCATACCCAGCAACCTTAGCAATCACCTTCAAGCCAAGTTCAAGTGCCTTCTCCCCACTAACCAGCACAAGTGCAGCAGCACCATCACTGTGATAACAGATAACTTCCTCATTAGCAAAAAAAAGTAACAAAAAATAGAACTTAAGAATTCGTTGTTCCACTAAACATTGAAGTGGAACATGGCTTACTTTATGCCAGAGGAATTTCCAGCTGTAACACTGCCACCGTTCTCCTTAAAAGCTGGACGAAGCTTCCTCAACTTAGCAGGATCAAACTGAAAGCCAAAAGTTGAATAAATTAACTCTAACCATATAACGAAGATCAAATAGATTATGTAACTAAAAGTGACATCAGCATATATGGCATCATTACAACAGTTCACCTTTCCTAAATCATCATCTTTGTCAACAATTGTTGATGGTTTTCCTCTTGGGCCAGGAACTTCAACCTGTATAGTTTCCAAATATACCCATTAGCACATAAGTTTATAATGATTCAGCATTTAATATATACAAAAACCAATAATCTTACAGGAGTAATTTCCCATGCAAAGGCACCGCTATCTCTTGCAGCAATACCACGCTCAAAGCTTTGAATAGCATAATCATCCTGCATATATCAGTTTAGTAATGTCATATGATGATGAACATATCCGATCTTAAATATTCTCCAATCTCCATAGATTTGTAGTACAAAAAAAGGTTCCAAAATATATTTTACCTGTTGCTCTCTTGTAAGTTGATGCATATCAGCACAGATTTCAGCACAATTTCCCATCTTAAAATCATTAAAAACATCCCACAACCCGTCTTTTAGCATTCCATCAACAAGAGTGTCGTGCCCAAATTTTGATCCTTTCCTGCAATTCAATAACAATGTCACTAAGCCCTTGCTAAAACTCTCAACAATAATACAAATACGAGGATTTAGCTAATATTTACCTTGCTTCAGCAATGTATTTGGGGACATTAGACATGCTTTCCATACCACCAGCCACAACTACATCATTTAATCCCAATTGGATGCTTTGTGCTGCCAACATGGTTGCTGCAGATTATCAAAAGAACTAAGTTACAGATGGCATGTTGTTTTCCTCAACAATGTAAAATACACGGTACGGCAACAAAAATAGTTGTCACACCTTTCATCCCTGATGCACAAACTTTGTTAAGAGTGGTGCAGACAACAGTATTAGGAATTCCTGCACCTAACGCCGCTTGCCTAGCTGGCCCCTGCCCCAAATTTGCACCAAGAACATTTCCAAAATAAACTTCTTGTACAAGTGATGGATCAACATTTGCTCTCTTTAGAGCACCTACAGTTTACATAAAAAAACAGTTGAGAAAAACAGAAATCAGTGCACAACAGACAAAATAACATGTACTAAATCTTACTAAAAGAAAGATTAAAAAGTTACCTTCAATTGCTATGGATCCAAGTTTTGTGGCTGGTAAAGATGAAAGAGAACCAAGAAATCCTCCAAGTGGTGTACGTGCCACACCAACAATACAGACATCTGTAATGCAAACCAACAACTTATGAAGAACCATCATATAATTTATCAAATGAGATTGTTGAGTAAAGGAGCAATTTTTATTATTTGTTCTCAAACCTAGTGCTTCCAAAAATAAAACTCACATCTAGTGGAGACTGGGTCATTACTGCTTACAAACTACAACTTGGTTATCAAGTTACTTTCAAAGTTAAGTATCAACTATATGTTCAAGCATAACATATAAGTCAACTGGATTTCCATGTGGAAGCTTTATCACCTAAATGGAACAACACATATCACTACTTCCCTCATGAAACCTATGAATCATGAGAATATCAAAGTTTTCCATTCTTGTGTGAATCTAGCTATGACAACAATCAGATCTTAATAAAAATATATCAACAAAGACATAGATCTACAAAACAAAACTCCACACAGTATTTCAAACTGAAAATGCAAACACCAAACAAATCAAACATCAGGTGCAATATTTTATTCTTCTTTCCCAGACAAAATAAAAAAGGGAATCACATCTAGAATCAACCTAATATAATATTCCAACCTACATCAACTCCAATAAAAACATACATGCAGCAATATCAAGTACCTCTAGGTTTTATCGAATCGGAGCCGTTTGTTGCCGCAGTTGGAGCCATAACAATACCAGATATCTGTTCATCCATTACAACAATCAATTTCAATTTCAATTTCAATTTCAATAAAAAATAAAATCAACAACTCAACTATAACAAGTTAACAACACATGTTCAACCGCCATGGAGTCATCAAATACACAAATTTGAGTATTTGACCGCCGTACTAATCATATTACACAAATGTGATACTTGATGTGTAATATATGAAATGCCTATGATCCGATACTTAAACGCATATAATCGATCAAATTAAGGAAATTATAAGTAATCTGACACTAGATCTACATAACAGCGAGTGATTAGTGAATGAACTGGATAATTAAGGTGAGTTGAGGCAATACGACGACGTACCTATGGATTTTGAGTGGTCGGAGAGACTGTAACTAACAGTGGAGAAGTGTAATCGTGTGCGGGAGGAACAGAGGAAGTAGGAAGGGATCCTGCTGAGATATCGGGGGATGATGCTTATATATACGGTAAGAGGATGCAGGATATAGGCCGTGTGGGAGACTGTAGGTGATCAGAGTCTGAATTCTTTCATTTTTTAACCAAATGTCTGTTTGTCAACTTTTAAATGTATAAATTTTAAAGACAAATTAAATTTTAATAATCCAAACTATTACTTATTAGCCGATAATAATTCATAATATTAATTTAGCTGGTAACACTTTAAATTTTCACTTTTATAACTAACAACAGTCCCAGTGACATAATTTTCAATTTTTTCGCTCAATTTGTATCTATTTTAGTTTCAATTTAGCTTGTATGTTTTTTCATTTCGTTCATAATTATTGTTGCGAACCGAATCGAGTCTAAATCAAACATAAAAAATTGAAAATTATGTGATTGGGACTGTTATTGGTAATAAGAGTGAAAGTTGAGAGTGTTACCGGCCAAATTGATAGTATGGATTATTATCGGCCAATAGGTAATAGTTTGGATTATTAAAATCCAATTTGCCAATTTTAAATCATTAAAAGTTTTGAATAATTAAGTGTTAAACCAGTAATATGTTTCAATTATTAAAAGCTAGTATATTGCTCTTAACCATTCAGACTCAATATAATGTTTAACCATTCAGAGGCAAAAATGTTTAATCATTCAGAAATCTGCTCACAAAACAAACGCTCTGAACTATTAAATGCTGAAACATTCAGAAATCTGAATGGTTAAAAGACAAACAAATAGCCCCTAAGATAAATGTATAAATAAAAAGCAATGATGACTGATGAGTGACTAAAAATGAAAAATTAAAAGTTATGGTTAAAATATAAAAAAAAACTATTCATTTCTCAAGGAAATTAATAAGAGTAATAATATAAATAAAACAAATAGATGTGCCGGTAGAATATTCTAATGGTAAAATGATATAGCTTAAATATTAGTAAAATTTTTAAAAATATCTTTTTTTTTTCTGAAAATTACTTAAAATACCATCCTTAAAATATCCTTATCAGACAAGACGTTGACGCTTATCTGACATTGTATTATAGTAGCCTCCTTCTCTAGTGTTATTTTTAAATTAAATTTTTATATGTTCGGTGACCTCTATAGAAGGGTTGACGCCTCTATAGAAGAGTCGGACTACTCTATAGTACGGTTGTAAGTCTTTATAGTAGGCCTGTGCGCCTCTATAGCGGGTTCAGACGCTTCTATAGTAGGCTTGGGAACGTTTTGAGAATTTTCACTAAATATTATACGGTACAGAGTGAATATGCCATAATTTTAAAAGAAAAAAAAAAAAAAAGAGTAATGTCCGGTTAGGTTTAAAGAATATATAAACAAACTGACTTTGTTGACAATAAACTATAAAACTACACCCTAATTTTGACCTAGAACTCATTCGAATTTTGTTCAAATACATATTTGTTTTTATTTATTGTATTTAAAATAATATTTCGATGTAATCTCGTAATACACTCAAGTAAACATACATCAATTGACTTGGGGGGAACATACGTTACCTAAGATGATCAAGACTTGGGGAAATGAGTCGAACATAGCGCCTATTTAAACAAGAAAATTCATCAAATGGCTAAAAGAAAATATTTTATTTGTATATATCATTTTTATTATTACTTTATACTATATATTAACTTTAATATTTTTTCTTCAAGTCTTATTTTCATTCTCTGTAATTATCGTCCCACACCCGTGTCTGATCACCTTCATCTTTATTGAAGCAATGTGTGTGTTTTTCATTTGTGTATGTGGAGATTCGGATTTAAATAAAATTATTATGAAAATACTATAAAAATAAACACATTAAAACAATATATACATCATTTAAAAAAATATTACCTTGTTAAAAAACTAGAAATATATTATATCTAAATAAATTTATATTAAAAAGTATATAATTTTAATCACGGTGCGACGTTACATTCGGAATAAAAAAAATGCTCTCGCACATAGTTTTGTAGTTCCATTATTATTATTTTTTTATTTTATTTTTTTACTAGGTTAGATACCCGTATGTTTACAAAATATTAAAAATGCTCTCGCGCATAGTCACATACTATCTTGCCCGCAACCAATTTATACGCACCTCATGTACATATATTAAATAACAATAATGAGTAAAAGGACTTCTAAAATTACATTAAATAGCTTACTTAAAAAGGTCTATGGTCCCATTTTTTAAAAAATAAAAATAAAAATTATTATCATGAGGGTATAACAAATCATTCAGAAAATACATCAAATCTGTTCTCAATTAGCAGTAATAAAATGATTAACGCTCAATATTTAGTTAAACACTTATACTAACACATAAAGACAACCAAAAGAAAAGGTAATTGTTTAAGAAAATCGCTGTAGGTATGTAAAACGAAATATTGATTATAATAAGAATATTATAAGAACCATGAGGTTGATAAATTATTTATTTTTAGTTACCGGTATTTTTTTAATATTCGTAAGTTAACACGATATTTGTTTGAGAAACTTGTAGATTGTAAGACTAACATGTAACGAATATTGTTTTAGTCAAATGACATATGCACTCACTTCTCGAGTTATTAATCAAGATTTTTTTGTATATCCTCTATCTACAAACTTGGCATGTAACTAAGCTAATATATATACCGGCCAACATATACGATCTGAAAGACTATTTCTAAGTATACGTGTATTCATCGTGTATTATGATTCTTCTAAGCCAAACTAGGGAGGAGATAATGAATGGCGGTATAATAACATGAGCATGGAGGTCAATGTTTTTCTAAGTTTACATGAGCAATGACAACTCAACTATTTTGGACGCCCGAGATGAAGAAAAAACTCAAAACCTTTTTTTTGGTGTAATTGTTATAATCAATGACGGTTTTGTTGAATCTTTTGTGAGTGGAGTAAAAAATAGATTAAATGGGTCTTTTTACCAAAAGAATCCCTAGAATTACCAAGCTTTTATATAGTTAAAGCTCATCAATATTCCAAAAAAAAAAAAAAAAAAAAAAATGCTCATAGAAGTCTATATTCATTGTGCTCCATGAACATACAATTTATAATCGTATTTTTAATTTTGTGGCTTAAAGTTAGACAAAACTACAATTATACACCTTTTTTTTTCTTACACGTTGGATGTAACGTTTATTGATCAGTTAGGGTACGAGGCCATAGTTTAATGACTGGTAAAATTTCTTCATGCTACTTAAGTTGCTTGTGTTACTACCTATGAAACATTGAAATGGCATCAGAGTACTATACCCATCATAGGTAATGTAGGTGCACTTGTGCATAAAGAACGTGAAAGCAACTATGAACATGTGGCATTAAGATTGGAAATCTTGGTGGTAATGACGCACCACCAATTATTTATGGATCACTTTAGGTCTTGCAGTATTCTACAACATTGCATGGCGTTAAGGTCTATATGGCCCATAACAGACTTTACACAACACTTTCCTACGCTCAAAAACACTGCATGGCGTTAAGGTCTATGGGTTGGGGTAGATGACATTATTAGATTAGATGACACTAATGATTATACAATAAACTTTTAAACAAGTAGACATTATTTTGTATTGTCCATTTATGATTGTTTTTAAATTTATGTATTGTCCATTTATGATTGTTTTTAAATTTACTAATAATACCCTAGACTTTTTGGTTTGTTTGCATTACCATTTACCTACACTGTTGTATAAACCTCTCCTATTATTCATTAGCATTTAATGTTTGATATTAACTTTTCAAAGGTTTATATATTTTGAAGTTAATATATTACATGTAACCCTCAAAAAGACTTTCTCTACATGGTTTTATAAAAATATTTGAAATGTAAAGAAGAATATAGATGTCAATAACATATGCCCATTTCCACCGTTTGATCGCTTGATCGACTCTATGGTCCTCTTTCGTAATAGACGCATGTAATCATAAACTATATCTTTGGTAAATTCATTTTATTTCTAACGATATAATACTCAACATAGTTGTATATATATTTTATTTCTAACATAACTTTCATATTTCTAGATACCCACAATCATGACATGTTAAATACATATGTGAAATTGTGAAATGTCACCATCCTTTCTAAATCACAAGAAACGAGACTAGAACTTGAACAGCAAACTTTCTATTTGGGCCCATTTACCTTTGCATGTTGGACCCAAATCTGTTGAGCACAATAGATCATTAATTGGGTTGGGCTTTAAAAGGAAAGTTCGAAGATAGTGGGGACAATAGGATTGGTGGTTTGGGATGCCTGTTTCATGGGCTAAATATTACTAAATGAGTTCGCACATTTCTGTTTCAAGGTCCATTCAATCGGTTGTAAATCTGAGTGACAAATGAGGTAATGGAAAATAAAAACTTACAAAAAGAAAATGTTAAATACAAATTAGAACGAATAGTATCATAGGGGGACTCGGGAGAGATACTAAATGATAAAACAGAAGTTTAAATAGTTTACCTAACTAACATGCTTGAAAAAGTATGAAAAGTTTGTATTTATTGCATAAAATAGGAGCATTCGATACTCACGACCTAAAAACAACATCAAGGGGCGGTGCAACCATTGATGCCAAATAATAACACACAGAGAGAGAATAGCGAAAACATTAGGTGAAGAAAGAGAGTAAAGATCGGTGATATTATCACACTAGAGGAAAATACGTTTAGTTTGTAAGTTGTTACAGAGAAACCATATGGATTAACTTAATGAAACTTTTATTATCAGTAGTGAACTATCCAATTAAAAATTTTGAGATTCTTAATAATATTAGCGGTGACAAAGACATTTTTACGGTAAGGTGAACAACAAGGGGTAAAGATCCTACTCCCACCTGTTTGTATAAATGGTACGGAATATCCATCCCTAACAAGAACAACTTGCGTAGTATAATCGGAGTCATATGTGTGATAATTTGAGTATCCAAATCCACCCATGTATGTTTGGATTTTGAAATGGCATTTGATGAATGCATGTTGATTATAAAATCGTGGTCACAAGGGAGGCCTATTATACCCTAGGTGAAGTTCGAGATTATGTATGTTGTTGATGAGCTTGCTAATATATTAATATGTTTGATACTAGTGTTAATTGTGACGATCCTATATGATATGTATGTAATAAAAGAGAATAACTATGATAATAAATAATATATATAAATAGTAATTTTCTCGTATAATAAAAATATAATAAGAGTTATGCAATTAAAAGTTAAATAACGTTATTTAAATTTATTTAATATTTAATATATCAGATTAAATCTTAAAAACAACTTTAATAAGTGGAAACCATATAATGTAATATACTTTTAAACAATATATAAATTCCAAATTAAATAACCATTGATCATTTGGAAATTGACATGACACGTGTGTTTGTATTCTTTCTATAGCTATATAAAAATTAAATTAACTGAAGAATTTTGTGATTGAAATGAAAATAGAATTAATTTCTAAAAAGATGATCTTTAAGGATCTCATATATGATATTTGATAAAGTTTTCATGTCTTTTAGTGTATTTTTTAGCTTCAAGATTTTGTTCGAAAGCATCATCATGTGTTAGACTCCTAAAATATATATGAGATGCTTTCTTATTGATGAAGCTATAGTATTCTATAACACTAAAACAAGTATGTTTGCAAACGATATGCAATAAAAAAAAGACCGTGGTAAAAACCTGAGCATAATTTCATTATGCGGTCGCTAGCTTTGTGACCTAAGATTATTTTATAGTTATTTTTGCGCTTGCAACTTTAATGACCGATTTGCGACTGTTATTAACGACCTACTCGTGACCATCTCTTATGCGAACAAACTTTTTGCCATCAATGTTAAGAAACAATATCTAACATTTTCATTTTCTGTTCTTGTTTTTCAAGATAAAAATGTCCAAGTATTCGTTCAAAATTCACAAAACATCCAAACTACATAGACATAAAACAATAAATAATAAATGTGAATAGTTTAGATTTCAAATATTAATCGTTGATATAAAGTATATAAAATTTAAATACATATTATTTATAATTTTTTAACGGCATTTGAAACTCAGGGTAGATTGGGTCTACGAATCTAACTATCAAAGAATTCCTATAATTTTAGACGGAATGGGGTTGTAATTCTTTTTACCTCTCGAGGTAATTCCGACTCTCTGGCTACGATTGTTTCTAAGATTTAGAAAAAAGAAAAAAAAAAAAAAAAAAAAAAAAAAAAAAAAACTTCTAATTCTACGTGCGACTCGCATTGGCTATCTTCAATACCCGAGTGAGTCTTACTAACACAGCCTGGATTTTTCTAGACATGGGTTTGTTTTACATGTTGAACACAATAATACTAGATCTCTCTAGCTCATAAAATTGATTTGCTAGATTATCACTTACAAAAGTACTTAACTAAAGTTGGAAAGAGTTCTTGTTAGTCTTCATCTTGACTAGTATTTGAAGCTATTATCTTCTTGAGCTTAATAGTAGGTGTAAATACCATTGTATGAAAGCTTTTTTTCCGCTTCCAATGTTCATATGTATTTTTTCTAGATTTTATTTTTCTTTTAATTATATGAACGATTGGTTAATTATTAATTTTTTTTAAATATTCACTCTTATGTTAGCTTAAAAGTATTAAGCCCATCCAGTAGATTTGTTGTAAAAAAACATTTTACTCATATGTTCATCAGAGTCTATCAAAATTATGCAACGAGTCAATGTGGTTCTACTCAAACTATACAAAATGTCAATTTTACATGCTATTAACATCATACATGTCAATTTTAAACAGTATTATGGCCGTATGAATAAATAATTACATTTACATTACAACAATAGTAAATAAGCATCAACTAAACATAACTAAATGAAGAACTAAAAATACCAAATCTAAAATCAAATGTCAATGACATATTAGAAAATATTAATAAAAAAAAACTAAAAAACTCAATTACAAAATATTAAAAAAAGATAAAAAAAAGTGGAATACTTTTTTTTTCTATTTTATTTTCTCACCTACCTTGCTTCAAAGTCGAAGCACCACTACCCCTACCCATACTGCCCGACCTGCCCAAACTACCCGTCGGACTACCCATACCCATACCCATACCCGTTTGCTGATACTGACCCGAATTATACATCTGATTAAACCCTCCTCCTCCTCCTCCACCACCACCACCGTACATACCGTTATACCCACCGGAACCACCTCTGGCGCCGGCGACACCGTCAATAACTCCACCGGAACCACCGTCCTTCTCCCCCGGCCTACACATCGTCGTCTTCTCCCCTTCCATCTCTCTATACTTTGCCAAATACACCTTCAGAGGCTCAACGTACTCCTCAAACCCTAACGTCGTCATCGCCCACAGCAAATCGTCGCCGTTGATGGTCTTCCTCTTCTCCCGTTGACACTTATCAGAAGCTTCTCCGGTGATGAAGCTGATGAACTCCGATACACACTCCTGCACCGTCTCCTTCGCGTCCTTCGAGATCTTCGCGTTCGCCGGTAACGCCTTTTTCATGATCCGGCTCACGTTAGCGATCGGCAGGAATCGGTCCTGTTCTCTCGCCGAGAAGTCGCCGGCGCCGGCGTTGTGGCCGCCGGACTCGTTGTCGGAATCCGCCATGGGTGTTGAGATTTTGGCGCGAAGTCGTCGGAGCTCCGGTGACGTATGAAGGGGTTGGGGATGAGAGGGGGGGATGGAGGGATGGAGTCCGTTGGATCGAGGGTGTAATAATGGATTAGGGGTGACACGTGGCGGAATGAGGGCCGTTTGTTTGGTGATAAGAGGGAGGTTACGTGGCGTGAGGAGAGACGGTAGATGTGGATGTGGATGTGGGGTGGAGATAATCTGGACGGTTGGATGATGGGGCACGAAGTTTGTTTGACTTTTTATTAAGATTAATCAATTTTGGATAAAAGTGGCACGAGATGATTTATTATGATTCATAAGTTATAAAGTTTCCCCATCAAGATGTTATATTGATATCATATAGGTGGCGGCGCCTATACAATACGATAACTCTTCTGTATAAAAACTTAAATGATATAATGCTTTAACAGGTTATTTTTTTTAAATTAATGTTAGTCTGTTATTATATGATTGTTTATGTCTACTCTATAGTTAACTGTGTTCATTAAGGATCAGTTGCTTTTGATAAAACCAAATAAAGTTAACAACAACCGACTTCATAATATAGTTGACAACCTGTGTTTGTCGGTAGTATTTTATACAGTCGGCGGTAACTATGATAAGGAGGTTGGCTCTATATTAAAGTCAGACGCGTATTATACAGTTGGTCTCCTATTTTGATCGGGCATTTTGATATATACAAACGTTTACGCTCATATTAAGACATGCCGCGTATATACTATGGCGCCGTGCATATTAAATGGGCATTTTACTTGAGAAAAATATAAAAGAGATAAAAATAAAAAAAAAATCTTCATTCATATGGAAATTTTACGAAATGTTTATATGAAAATCATATTTGACAACTTTTTCGTTAATGGAGCAAAAAGATATTGGGGAAGTAATTATTATAAAAGGGTCCATCTCATCATAGGAATCCTATGCTTTAATCATATATTCTACCGAGTTCTTTTCAAAAGCAAAATGTTTTTATTTGGCCAAATTTGATCTATTCATCTTTTATATAAACAAAACTTGAGTGTAGGTGGAATGCTTACATGATAACACCAATCTACAACTTTCGTATATCTTATAATATTAAGTTATCTGTTATAATATTACAGATCATGTATTGTTTAGTGGAATAAAATAATTCTGTAAAAGTTTTTAATTTTTACAACTTTCATCTTTTATATAAACAACCATGATGTTATAATTGACAAAATACATGCGACAGATGTCAGATTTGTTACACATGAATCGAACAATGCTGCTACAATTGATTGACATAAGATCTTGATCACTTAATGGACCCCATGGATATGTCAATTTCAATCAAATTATCTTCCTCCGGCCACTGCTCCTCATTTCCGACTGCTAATTCTTTCACTCCGGCGAAGTTTCTCGCCGGAAGTTCTATTTCTATCAGACTCTCATCGTCTGTTAAAGACTCAAAGTCTGAATCTTTTTCATTTTCCGACCAAGATTCCGGCGATCCCTTAGTTAAAAATCCGATCTTTGCTCCGTTTTGAACACGATTTGAAGTCTTCTGATCTTCTTCGTGCGATTGCTCGTTGTTTAAAGATTGTACCTTGTGCTTTATGGGTGGTAAGAACAGAGAAGTAGAATAACATAAGATCATAACTGTGATGATGAAGAAGAAGAAGAAGAGAGTGAATTTAGTGAAAGACCCATGTGCAAGAGTTAGAATGGGAAGAAGAAAAGCTACAATCCATGGGGATTTGATGAGGAAATGAAGGCAGGATTTCATTTGAGTGTTAGGTGTTTTGAGATCACCAAAACTCTAAAACAAAGAAATGGTTTATAGGTTGATGATCAGAAGCCATGGACATGTGAGCACCTCTACACTCACCACATGGCAGCTTTTTTCCAAGTTTAAATCGGCAAATAAATGTTTTTTATAGGTTAGTTAAAATTTTGGCTTACAGGTTAAACCGATAATGGTTGGACCAGCTGGTTTATTATGACTGCAGTTGAACTTATGAACCGGTATGTTTAGTGGTTTTAATTAAATTTTTAATTAAAACTTATAATGTCACCTAGGTGTCACGTAAGTAAAAATAATTTCATTAAGTTATTTTTAAATTAAGTGTGATGAAAATAATTTTATTAAGTTATTTTTAAATTAAGTGTAATGATATTAACTAATTGCATTTATCATAAAATCATTTTTTAATAAGTTAAGATGGCTTTCATGTTCGTTACCACCATAGCGATTACAAGTTTAAAGCCCATTTATAACTTTGGAGCAGTGGCTTTGGCACCACTTTAACCTCCACATCAAAATCATCACAACCTTATAGCGCCCCTTTTGCTTCTTCATTACGTGGAGTCTAGTTAGAATGTTAGATGGTTTCGAGTAAAATTACTATATTTTATGAAATAACCTTTTTTTTAATTGTAAGACTTAAACCTCTAATATACATATGAAAATGTTTTAAAACTATTTAAAAGCTAACGGTGATGAATTTCTCTAAAAGATAAATTAATTTTCCGCACCTCCAAACATATCTTTTACTCTTCTTTTTAATAAAAGAATATTTTTTTATGCTTTTAGTTACATAGAAAATGACGTAAAATATTTAAATTCCAAATATCAAAAGTCGTGTAGCCTAATGATATCATTGTATGTAGTAAATGTATTTTTTTAAATGTTTAAGGATTTTAATCTCATGATAAACATTTGTGTAGATTTCCATAAACCTATTATTGACATCTAATAGTTTCATCTTATTTATATGTCAGAACACTTGATTTCATAGTATATCACAATGAATGAAATTTACAAATTTTGATCCAAAAGAACTTGGATGATTAAATCAAAAGTCATATCATTTATATTGTAATATTTAATAATTATCATTATTTAAACAAAATAGACTTTGTAAACGATAAATAGACTTACGTGGCTCATGCTCATTCTTAACAAAAAGTAGCATACATACCATTCATATCTCATTCTTAAACCACAAAATAACTTACCTCTAGTCACCAAAATACACATTTTGCTCATTCACGGGATGAATCCACACAACCCTTTCGGCTGGGTCAACCTTCAAATAATATGTTTACTCAACCAACGTGAATGATAGTCTGGTGGCTTCCAATAGTCAGTATCATATCAGTCTCAACGATAACTCACCATCGGTTGAAAAAAAAACTACAATGCGCATTTGGAAAGGAAAAAGAGTAGCAACGTCAACTTCAACGCGCAGCGACATAAAAGAAAACCGGGATGAAATCATGTCACTCGGTTCGGGTTTTACTAGGGCTTCCTATCTCTATTTGTCAATATACGTGTTTACTTTTCTACCGCTTTAGGTACCAATGATTTCCATTTAATCCAGAAATGTGATTCTTGAATTTCAAAACAAATTTCAAGAATCTCACCCTCCTTCCCCTACATCAAGAAGCTCCCCTGAATTGCCCCCACTACAATCAGCATAACACTGCCTAGGCCCTAGAGGGGTTCCGGTAGCCATTGTCCATTGGTCGATTAAAACCACCTGTACAGTCTGCTCACAATCTCACATAGGGAACACTAGTGAATTTGAGAAGTCAAACAAGTTGCATGTAAATTGTTCTTATGGTTATAATAGGTGCAATCAGGAGAAGATCATCCAATTCTGTCAAAGTTGATCCAGATAATAATGAACTCATTGGCTAAGCTCACAATCAAATGGAACTGGCATACAAAAATATGATCATCATTAGATCACGTGTGCATTTAAATATACCTTTGGATCACAAGTTTGTCTGCTTACAAACACTAAAGCCCCGTTTGGTTCACGGAATTCTCAGGAATTGGAATTGAAAATTTTTCCATCCAAAATCATATTTGGTTGGTCAATGGATGGAATTGGAATTGGAAAATTTTCCCTAATTCATTGGAATTCACATTCCTTCCACTTACCCATGGAATGTTTAACAATCCAATGAAATGTTCAAAATTAACATTTTAATTTCACTCAAAATTGACCAACCAAACACGTTATCAATTTTAACAAGATTCCAATTCTAATTCCAATTCCTTTGCAAAACATTCTGTGAACCAAACAGCCCCTAAGATTATAAATCTACTTTATGGTAGGGAAAAATATTGCATCTAGTTCACTTAATCAGTACATTATCAAATTCAGTGAACAAGCCCATCTAAGATTATACTGAACCAGTTTCACATATCGGTCCATGGCCATGACTCATAACCTTCAAATCACATGAGAGTAACCTTTTACCAACAATATCCGCTATGTATAAAACTCAGCAAAATGCTCCAGTACGCAACAACTGAAACCATTTTTGTATCAGGAACGCAAAATTAAACACTAACAGTTAATTAGGGGTTCATATGTATCTGCACCGCGTCAAATAGTCAGCTAATAGATAGCATAACAGTAAGTCCATACCCACAATCAGTGTACCACATGGTCAAATGGTTCATGGTTGACTGATTCCCTTCTTTAAAAGCATGTCATACACTCTATCCACCTTGTTCGGATCAACGTTGAACAGGCGATGCGCATCAGACTTTTGAGTAATGTGACCGTTCATAACCTCTATGGTAAGTTTCTCTAACATGTTCAGATAATGTACAGGGACCACCTTAATCTCTGAGCACAAACGTTTTTCCTACACGGTATAAAAAATAATTAAAAAAGTTCTAAATATAAATATAAGGAAAATAGATAGTTTCATCAGAAGAAGCAAAAGAGATGAGAAGCCCTACAGCTTCAGAGAGTAAATCAGCACCCAAATGTCCTGTAAGATCCCAATCATCCAAATTGGCAATAGCTAACCCTCCAGGGGCGGAAGAAGAGTCTTTGCCGCCAGTATCAAGTGTCGACCCTCGGTTATCAAGATCTCCTTTTAGATGATTTGCTCTTTGCAAGAATTTACCACTAGGACCAGGCTGTATATTATCCTTCACCCTACGTGCATTTTCTTCAGCTTCTCTCTTTCTTTTCTGTTCAATGTATCTTTCAGCATCTGCAGATGTCCTACAACCAGAAGCTCGAGCTTCCTGAACATGTAAAACAACATGAATACTTTAGAAAGCAGATAAATAGTATAAACTGAAAATGTAAGATAAAGGTAGAACCTGCAGATCCTCTATTCGTCTTCTAATTCGGTGTTCTTCAATGACAGTTTTCAGCAATTCCTCATGCTCCTCCTTTTTATGGAAACGCATGAACACCCTGTAGCGACGACATATTTCTTTTTCTTCAGGGGAAAGCCCCTGCTCAAAAGGGTCAGCATAAAGTAAATTTCTTTCTAGAATAAAGTCTTTCCTTCGTTTCCTCTCGTCTAGCCTGCCCGAAGTAATTAAAAACATGTAAGTTTATATAATTATACTCAGCTGCAACAGAAAGAGAGGAAGAAGTGAAGGTTGACCTTTTTGAGTATATACGCAAGACACGCAGTTTAAGTTCACGTTCAGGATCAGTATCAGCATCCTTGAATTCCATGTCAGCGAGTAACTGCTCTGCGTCATTGTCATATTCAACTTCAAATTCTTGCCTTTTGAAGTTATACCCACTCACTTCAGTTATTGAAGGACCCTCGTCTGTTGATGTCCTCAACTTTTTCTCTCCAACACTTCTGTCTATATGAGAATCTGGCGATACATACATTACAGCAAAAGTTAAGGTTTATCATTTAATTCACCGTTTAGATAAAAAGTTCAACCCAAGAACTACCTTCTAGTTTAATTCCATCGCCAGCTTTGTCACTTTGGACAACGCTTGATGTTCTCTTACCTGCCCCTGTTGAAGCATTAACACTGCTAGAACCTCCAACTGAACCTACATCTATGTTTAAAAAGAGTATTGTAACATAATTGTGGTGTGTGTGTGTGAGACAGAGCAAGATGTAACATGAGTAGCAGATACCAGAAACTAAGGCAGATGAGGGCCGACCTGAACTTTCTTTTCTTAAATCTTCAATCCTGACAAAGTATTATTAAAATTATGGCTGGAAAAATGAATTTGCATAGAAACAAGCACAGGTTTTAGTAGTGTGTTATACTTGATTCTTGGTGAAAAAGGAGATTCCTCTTTCGTAGAAAGTTCCCCTCCAGTTGGGAGTCCTGATGTGATGTATAAAATCAATTAATTTAGACAGCATAAATACTTGAGTGACTCAAAAGTGATACTAATACAACATAAAATAAATATTTCAACTGAAGATGATGAAAAACCTTTAGAAACTTCCCCATGCCCTCTGGCCATTGCAAGGAGTTCTTCTCTATTCTTTCCCATAACATGAGACATGTCCTGAAAACACATGAAACAAAACATAAAATTCTGCCAGTATGCCAAAAAAGGATATTAGACGAGGGAAAAAAATGAAAGATTTGTTATACCGGAAGTGGAAAGCAAGGTGAATTCATGTATATGGTATTATAATGCTCAATGCATTGTGATTTGCTTTTGGTTCCAACATGTTCAGCAACCTCACTCCAGTTTGCCAGCCCATACATTTCTATCCCCTGTAGAGACATGATTTTCATTACAAACCTATTAAATATTCATCCTCTGTGATATCATTCATATCATAGTAATACATTTTGTTATTTACAGAAACTTAAGACGGTAAATTTAGTTTAAAAGAAAAAACCTCAAGAAGCAGTATTTCCTCATCTGCATTCCAATCAGAACAGAAGAGGGGAAAAGACAGATTATCCTGTGGAAAATAGAAAAAAGCTTAAGGTTATGAGTCATGTCAAAATAAACAAAAGATGGTAACACAATATATTAGGTAAACAATATAGTTAATTAAGAAGAAAAGTAGTAGAGTTACTAACCATAACCCTATATGGATGATTGCTTTTATGAGGATAGACCTCAGCTCCAACAGAAAAACACTCAACACAAAGATCAAAATCAGAACAGCAAGCACATTTTATGCGAATCTTTCCTGAGATGTCCTTGTTGCAGTAGTTACAATGGTACAAAGCCTTTTTCCCTTCACTCATCCCTTGGCCTATTATATATTTTAATAAAAAAAATGGAGTTTTCATTAAAGTAGCAAAAAAGGGCATGTGTATACAGCTAGTCAAATACCTGAAGTTGCAGCCTCTAGATTTTCTAGATTTGAGGTCGTTCGTTTTCTCTTTGATCGGCTGAACATTAGACAAAAATCACCGAAGGGTTACAAATGCTCAATTTAATAACATTGCTAAATAACAAAAGAATATAAGGTTAGCCAAACAAATAACATGACAAAAGTAACGATAACATAAAGTTAAATTGCAGCAAAATCTGTCATAGCAAGATTGCTCGGACCCTCTTTCTACCTTGCGGATACCCTGGAATAACGGCGAGATTAGGGTTTAATCTCCCTTTAAATGCTTCCCCAAATCCCCAAGTTTTCGCTTATGCCTCTTTTAGCCCCTCAAGACTCATTCTTATTGATATCCGCTATATATACTCATTCTAAATGTAAACTAAATCTCAAGATTTGTATTTACTAAAAACTCATACTCCACCAACTCATCGAAAATATGGTATTAAGCATTAACAAAGACTCAGGAAGTTATATAAATGTATACTGAGGTTAAAACTTCTAGGCCAACTCAAAATTAAATTGTGATAGGGAATGAGAGGTAACACATAAGAGCCCGCACCAAATAATTAATTTAAGAACAAACAAACTTGATGCGCATTGTCGCATTTTTTTCCACTCTAAGATTTTTTTCTCTATGTCATTCTTCCCACTTACAATAAGAGATTGTCGAATTTGATTTCTATCCACCAAATCTAACATCATTTAATTAATTGATATTTCATCACCTAACCTAAACTATGACTAGCCAACTGAGAAATGGGTCACGGATTACCCCAATTCATGCCGACAAATACACAACTTGATGTATTTATATGATGCAAAGCATTGTTTTATAGCCTTTTTATTCATCACTAACAGATTAACAGCTCAATAAAAAGGTTTTGTTGTGATCAAATAAAATCATATGATTTTCAGTGGGCTTCTTGGTAGTTAAGAGAATTTGTCCACACCAAATTTCTTATACGATCCTAACTACTTGAAGAATAAACGACCAAACGAAAACAAAAATGTTAGTTAATACACCCAATCCACATTGGGCCAAACGAAAACAAAAATGTTAGTTAATACACCCAATCCACATTGGGCAATGGCCTTTAAACAGACGCAACTTTCAAGTGGACTTCAAGGAATGACTTACTTGTGTATATATAGGGATCTCAGTGCCATTACTAGCCATACATCTTAAAGACTTATAAAACCATTAATTTGAATACAAGACATATTTCTCAATTCATAAGGACTGAAGGAGGTAACAGAGGAACACAAACAGTAAGATGTGCTCACACATATACACAGGCATCATGTAAAGACTCATACACCAATATATAACGCATACTATTCAATTATACTCCTTGCTGAAGCAAAAGAGCTAGACTTCGACTTCAGACAACACAAGTTTGAAAATTTCGCTAGCCACACATCAATCTTCACCAAAAAAGTACCACAAATGTACAATTATCGGCTGATATTACCTAGGCTTGCATACAATTTCAGCATCGTATCAAATTACCCTTCGGATACTTCCAGTTACATGAATGTAGGTAACTGAACCGCTTAAAACACTCAAATTACCAGATAAACATACTCAAATTACGTAATAAGCATACCTTTGATTGGAATCCTCTTCAGCAGAGTGATTTGCACGTGAACGACCCATTTTTCTTGAATTATTAAGATCAACTTCGGTGACGAAACCCTAGAAATTTCCAACTTACTGTCACTAAATTTCTATACAAAATCGATGATATATTTGTCAAAATTGGAGCAACGAAGACGAATTATGGTTTGTATGTGTGTGTATTCGAACTGATGAGTGAAAGTTTAAGGCAAGATCGCCGGAATCGGTCACCGGAGACGTAAAACGCCGTAGATGATTATGATTTTGATTTTTATAAGGGCACGATTTGATCGCTTTTTTAGTTTTCAACCCAACAGAATATACTATATGTCTTATGCCCCTCGAATATGAGTTGCTACCAAACATAACATTCATATGGCTACTAGTTAGCTAAATGCAACTACTAACCCTATACTACCTAGTATCTACCATGGCTTTGTAACATCTAAAATATACATCCCATCTTAAGTTTATTAATGGGCTTCTTAACAAGCTTAAGGGTTAAATAAAAGCCCAGGTAGCGAATCCATACCGGAAGAAGAATCACCGGTAGAAGGGGGTATTTGTCGGGTATTACCTTTCCTGCTCCTGGTATACGTATAGAGCAGGCATGCATTAATGAATAGGGTTGCAATGTCTCACGATATTAATGAGACACTGACTAAGACCTTGAAAAAGATTTTGGATCACGAAGAAACTAGAGGTCTGTGACAGTTACCAAAGATGATTCGTGGATAACAAGAAAAACAATGATGATATAAGATTGATACAAGGGATATGACGAAGTATCAGGAATTCTGTAAGTTACTTTTTACAACCATCACTGAAAGGAATTGCATTCAATGCTTATAAGGATTCGGTGAATGTTCATGCATTTACTTTTCCAATCATATATCATAAACATGAATTCTTATTTTCATGCCCGTGTTTGGTTACGAGTCCACCCTCCAGGGTCCCTTTGTGGAGAGTAATGGTTGTTCGTTTTGTCAGCAACGAACTTAAAGAAATTTTTTGTTAAATCTAGAGAAGCATTTACTTCTATTTGGAGTAGATGGAGTTTTTGACTTCGACATACAAAATAGAATGTTTGTATAGGCTTAGTCTTGGAGGCGTATTGTTTGGAGATGACATTTTGAAAAGAAAATCTTGGAGTGGGGGACATTTTGAAGAATTTTATGTAAAAAGAACATTTTAGAATTTTCCAAAAATAAAACTACTTTGATATAGTAGTAATATATCAAAGAGCAAGGGTATCTAGTCTAAGTTATTATTATTATTAACGGAATACATGTTTTACATCTATCGTACTTCACCCTAATCCACACGAAACTAATTACATCAAACCATCAAAGGCTAGAGTTAAACATTAACAACAAGGTGGAGTTTCATGGCTCTAACCAAAGATGTACAATATTTCGGTTATTGGTTTATTTGGTTTTGATTTTTTTTTTATCCTTGCCCGTTAACCAAACCAAACCAAAATGAGAAAATGTCTAACCGAACCAAATTCAACCAATTAAACCAAATTCAGACTTAAAATTAAGTTGAATTCAGGTTACCAAACCAAAATAAACAATATTTTTATTAAGCCGATAACCAAACAAAAGACCAAATTTACAATCCGGATACGGTTAATAACCAAACCGAAAACCTAATTCACAATCCTATTCGCTTTTTTTTGTTACATACACGAATGTTTTCGGTTTTCGGTTTTTTTCCCCTCAAAATCTAACTCCTAAATTGGACCCAACCCCTCTATTTCTTCTCTAACGTTGCGTCACTCATCACCACAGAATTAGTTGCCATCACCGTCTTCTGTATAGATTCTTACTATTCATTCATACTTAAAACCGCTCAAGATTTAACTCTGTGATTGATTCGATACTTTAGTCGAGAGAACAACAATGAACCCTCTCATGTGGCACAAAGTTGCTGCAATATCTGGTAAGTTTCATCCTCTTAGATGTTTATAGCAGGGCAAAACCCTTCGATCTTACTCAAAGTCTCAAACCCATTGTTGAATTCTTCAAACAACAGGAATGGCAGCTCTTGGATTAGGCACATACGGGGCTCATGGGTTCAAACCCACCAATCCTTCATACAAAGAGGTGAGTGGATGTCTCGTTTTCTGATCTGATTCATCGGTTTGATTTGTCTTTAGAAATGTACGAAAGGAAACCCTAGTTTTAGTTCGAGTGTGTGTATTGTCTGATTGATAGGTTTGGAACACTGCATCGCTTTATCATTTGGTTCATACAGCTGCATTGGTTGGTGCTCCTATAGCCAAAAACCCCAATATTGTAAGCTCTTTCCTTTTTCTGATTCTTGTTTTTATTCAAATGTATGGTGTTTAGATGTGCAGTTTGAAAGAATCAAAACTAGATAATCAAATGAGCAAAAAATTGAATCTTTTTATGTAGGGTGAAACATAAGAGCATAAAATGGGTGATTTATTTGTTTCTTATCGTCTTCGTTTGTGCTCTTTAGTGCTTGTTTATAGAACACACATGAACAAGAACAAATTTGTTTCCTTAACAAACGAACATGATCACGAAAATTTGTTCGCTTATATGTTCGTGACCGTTCGCTTGTTTGTTAGATTCTTAACCAATGAACACGAACAAGGGTATGTTTGTGTTCATTTGGTTCGTTGACAGACCTAGATGTATGCAATATCATAACAAAAAAAACCTTATGAAAAACGAATGTAATAATGTGAAAATGCATCTTCATTGATAAGAAGTCACATTCTTGTTAATCTGTTGTGTGCCTACGTATGAAATGATTTCATTTTCATCTTGTTTTGAAAAAATTGAATATGCACTATTGCACGGATTAGTGATGTAACTCTCATCACTTCATTTATTTTGTGATTTGTAGTTTGGAGGGCTTTTGACCACTGGAATTATTGCTTTCTCGGGGACGTAAGTTATGCTTTTGAGCTCTCATTTATGTATGCTATTGTAGTTGCCTGAATGTATTACATAGGACACTCATTTTAGTTTAAACTTCGAACAACCTAGTTGAAATACAAATATATTACCACTGAGATAGATAACAGTACTACTCATATTCCAATTCATGTTCTTAGTTTTGGCAGATATCCTTTAGTTCCAGACAGTTAACCATGACATACTTCCTCATTTACTGTAATATATTTATCAATCGATTCAATGCTATAACGTTTGTATGGGCCAATGTGATCCCTTTGCATCGTTGGTGGGCATTGTTTCTTAACTTTTTTATAGAAATCCTTGTTGTAAAAGATGAAAATTTTAGTATTTCATATTGCAGGTGTTATGCGGTGGCGTTCCTTGAAGACAGAACATATGCTAAATTGGCCCCACTTGGCGGGTTTGCATTTATTGCTGCCTGGGGAAGCTTGCTGTTTTAGAACCGCCTTCCCCTGAAGATGAATGGGGCTAGAAATAGTGTGATAATGCCCCTGCTGGTTTAATGGGTATTGAAAATTTCTCAAGATGCTTTATGAGGGATTTTTACTTGTATTTTGACTACAAAAACTAAAGAGACAAGGGTCAGTCATTATAGTTTATGCTTATCAGTTTAAAGAAGTGAAAGGTCTCATCTTGTAAGCATTTTCATGTTGGAGAATAAAGTTCTTTGTTTAACATAACTCCTTTTGTTTTTACTCGTTCATGTGTTCTATTTTCTATAGCTATCATGTTAACTGATATGCTCTACGGTTATCGGATTACAGAAGCATAAAGTAGCTCATTATGTTGAAATGTTCGTTCGTTGACAGATTAAAGTTTGGGAAGAACTAACAACTTTCCAACTTATAGATTGCTATTAGACAAAATTTTTTTAAAGAACTTTGGTAAATGAATCAAGAAAGCGAACAATTAAACATCTGTATGCAACTTGTGTCGTCACAATTTGTTGTCCCGACTGCATCAAGGAGTATAGTCATAGTGGCATGAACCATAGCCTGTAGGAATAACCAAACATTCAATCAAAAGAACAAAAGTAATTATCAATACAACCTGTAAAGATAAAACATGCATGTGAACTCAAATGGTTTGTTTTCTTGCTATTTTTTTAAGAAAAAAGTCAAATTGATGGAGGAAAGGCAAAGAAAAAATGGAATCTGAATAAAGTAGTAAAAATAATAGGTTACTAGAAGAACATGGGTGACCTACTGACCTCTGTAGATTTGTATAAAGTTCCACAAGAGGATTATACTAAAGTACTAAACCTAAAATCCATTATAAATACAAAATTTTTGTTTGATTCCTTAAACGCATGGGTGTGATGGCGTATCTTTCGTAATCCTAATGTTTAGATCTATTTTAAAAGTTCGGAATACAAATATGTAAATGAATTAAGAGAAACGTGCTTACTAGGATCTTTTTCGGTAGTAATGGCAGCACTATTGAAGTAGCAAGAGGCACCATTATGCTTGAACTTTTGGTAATAAGCATTGAAGGCATATGAAGCATGGTCTTTTAATGTATTTGGGAAATAACAAGGTTGATTTTCTTGAATTTTGCTACAATCTGCACCCCCTTCACCACATGTGTAATCTATAGCTGCTTGTAGTTCTGCATCTGATGCCTGTACATCTGCTATGCACCATTGCTCAAATTCCCCATCTGCAATTTACCAACATTCAACCCACAAGTAGTTGAAACTACAGCTACTTAACTGACAAAACAGAAGGTCTTCAATTGTTTATACAATATATGAATCTATATTCTGCAGTCTGTTGCTTTTGCAGGCTAGCAGGCCCACTGATATTTAAATCTTTTTTTTCTTCTTTTTGCCGTATGCGATTCTTGACTCAGCTCCCATTTTGCACAGGGGCTGAATCGCTTCGCTTCGTGGCCTTGAACCTATGACCTCAAGGTTGCAAACCAGCTGCTTCTATATGTATATGTATGCATGGTTTTGTTGGTATAACATCATATGGATTGGATTAAAATGCACATGGCATTGTGGAAGATGGAATAAGAAACTGAAACTAGCAGGTTTTTGAGATTGATGAATACAATATCTTATTATATGTCTATCTAATATTAGCATACACATGTATGTCTATAAAACACCAACATCAACACCTGAATTTTGTGAAAATGAGATCTAAATTAGGTTACTTACTTGATTTTTGTGGGGATATCACCACAAGAAGCAGAACTGGGAGCAAAATCCTTAGCAGCAAAGGTGACATTTTTGTTTGAATTGTTAGAGAGAGAAAAGGGTAGAGAGAGAGGAATGAAAGATACATATGGGGTTTATATATATGACAAGAGTTATGAACATGATGAACCAAGATCCATACATTGCTGTAGTTTGTGTTGGATCATGTGGAATGTGTCTCATTGTCCACATGGGAAGTTTCCTTATTGGTGCCATGAACCTGCACCAATCATTTCCACAGGCTAGCTGGCTCATCCTCGAAATCCAGAGTCGATAGTACAAGTTTTGATGCATAAAGTGCAAGTTGTCTAGGCTTCGTGTAGTTGTTAACGAAACAAACCGCAATGCACCATGTTTCTTGATCTTAACTATATGTCAATCTTGATTCTGAAACCATCAAATGGTTGCTCACAATTTTTTTTAAATTAGCACAATTAACCTTTTTAAATCATAAAATGTAGCCTATTTGTATATCATTTCAAAATCTGAAATTGGTTGTTTTGACTTTTAAAGTTAAAAAGTAAAAAGTAGGTTTTGATTAGTGTGTGGATGTTGAAACCTTTTTGAAATAAAAAACAGGGTAAAAGTCACAGTTGTTACTTGTTATAAACCCACATTCACTTAAAATAAAAGAAAATACATAATAAAGTAAAGAATAACTCTTATATTTCGTGAAGGTCATATGCGTAGTTTAATGTATGTATGTATACATGCATGATGTTGATAGGATCATTATATTCTTGGCCTTTATTTTTTGTCTCAACACCAGTTTTTAATTGAGAAAGGTAAGACTTTTGGCACATGTTTACAAATTATTATTCAATGATATGGACCCATCACCTTCAATTTTATTCAAAGTAGCCAAAGGTTTTTAAATTTGGAGTAAAATATATATTGATGTTACTGTAATAATGTCTTCTTATCCTTTTAACTACATGGAAATTACATTTACAGCCTTAAATGTTCACTCATCAGACATCAGTAACATTTTATTAATTTTATCAACTGATTAAATATATGTCAAGTTAATATGACAGGCCCATAACTTTAAGCTTATTATTAAAAAGATAAAAAGAATACTAATGACCCCGACTCTGTTCCCCTTCTTACCCACTCTTTTTTTACTTTCTTGCTGATGATTTAAATAAAAAAAAAAAAAAAACACTTGCCATTTATTAAAAGAAATGATGTGAATAGAAACAGATGTGATTATGTACGTAAAGAATCCAATACAATTTACAAATCCTACTGCGCACAACTCTTTCACCCTCCAACTTTCTTTCGAACCTTTTACCGCCAAAAATGCAACTAGAATAACAACTATAAATCACAATATGAAACAGACTTCACTATAACATGTACACACAACTCATGTCAGTTTTTCTACAAACGGTCGATGCAAAGTTCTCATGATTCTGTGACGATTTGTTAATCCGCGTATGGGCAGATGCACGAGTCCAGAGTTTACAATGCTGATCTTATTAGCCGCAGAGATTTAGTACACGAGGGCTCGTATGCTGATCCAATGCTCATCACCACTGAAAAGTACAACAAAACAAAATTTTTAAGCTCAAAATATCATAACAAATCTTGAAATCAATCCAAGATTGTTTTGGCTCACATAGGAAATGAATGATTAAATGAAAAAGCAAGAATCTTTTTTAAAAAAGATGGTCTTGATGCAAAAATTAGATTATGTAAACAAGTTACCATGGCAAGAGCATCTTTGTACACGATGATGTTGCGTCAATGGCTATGGTGCAACCCACTATGCTTGACCATGAGAAGATATCGAAAAAGCAAGCTCTGGTTGAGTCAATGACTCAATGGTCATGCTGCTGTTCTCAAAGGAGCCAACTGACAGCTATATGACCAGACTGTTAGACCTAACTAACCACAGGTTAACTAAGTCAGTTGGTGCAGCCCATTCTAGTGGACCGTTAGACCATTAACCAGACTTAAAAAAGCAAGCTGCAGCCGAGTACAGTTGTTCTTCCTCAAATGGCTTTGAGACATACCCATCCATTCCACACTTCATGCATTCTTCATCTGTAGCCTGAATAACATCTGCTGTCATTGCTAAAATAGGAGTATGCCAATGACCCGTATTTCCAAACATTTCAATTGATGCTTCTCCAGATTCGATTTGTTCATTAACCATGCTCTCTAGCTGGCGAATTTGTCTTGTAGCTTCAAAACTAAACACAAAACCAAATTCCAATACCATTAATATAACAAAGGGTATTTTAGACATTTGACTATTAAAACAAATGAAGAGTTTTTTACCCGTCCATTTCGGGCATTTGGAGATCCATGAAACAGGCATGAAAAGAGTGAGGTGGTTTAAGCTTCTCTAAAGCAGCTTTCCCACTATCTACACAGGTGACAATAGCTCCATATTTCTTTAAAGCGCCTTCTGCAACTCGTCTATTGACAATATTATCATCAACAACTAAGATTCTTTTGTCACGTAATAATGTCCCAAGGGTTGATGGTTTTCTTATTGGTAAAACGTTTTTGTTTCCCATAGAAATTGTTTCTTGAAAGCAAGAAATCAAGACACTTAATCTTAGAGGCTTTGGCACAAAGGTTACGTCCAAGTTAGCCGATTGAATCTCATCTAGTATAGTTGGGCTCATAGAGTTAGCCAACACGAATAGTTTCGTGCTACTGTTAAGGCCACGAAGAAATGCAAGACAACTATCGGTATCCCAAACTTCTTGGTCAACAAGAACCATTGCAAAAACAGTATCACTACACACCAAAAAAAAAACAATGGTTGATGATGTCAGGAACAAATTGTGCTTTTACTTATGATTGTCTGATTCAGGTTATGTTTTATCTCTAATGGGTCAAAACAGGTAAAATAAGAAAAATTTAAGGAAATGGGTTGGTCATGTCACATTGCTGAAAGGCACCCAGAAATGTACTTTTAAGGTATAAAACCTCTTTAATCATTTAAAATATAGTCAAAAGGTTATATACTATTTAAAAGATACGACATTTTAATCATATGTTATGCTGTAATTGTACACAAAAAGTTTAGATAAAAAGTGTTTTGGGTCAACCAAACCTGACCAAATCCATTTCAACTTGTACTAAACCAACCCTTTTCAACCCAACAATTTTAACCCGTCACCCAACCCGATCAATCCCTCCATCTTGCTAGCTCTAAACACAACTTACATTGCTGATTGGTAAGATTTTGCAGAATCAAAAGAAGATGTGATCTCAACTGATATTCCCATTCTTTCAAGATGGTATCTTGTGACTTCAGCTCTGATGCTTTTCTGATCAATGACCAACGCCCTTAATCCCCTAAATACTGATGTGTCTGGATGATACTGTTGCAATACGGTATCAAGAGAGCATGTTTCCTTTTTCATGAAAACAGCTGTAAAAGAGAAAGTACTTCCAATACCCGGTTCACTAACAAATCCAATCTCACCATTCATCAAACCAACCAAACGCTTGCTAATGCTCAACCCAATCCCGGTCCCACCATAAGTTCTTGATGTCGAACTGTCAGCCTGCATAAAAGGTGTGAATATACTGCTTTGTGCCTTTATAGGGATCCCCACACCCGTATCTTCAACAGTCACTAGTATTCTAATCTTTTCAGATGCGTTTAAATCTTTGCCACTTAATTTCTCAAAGTTTTCCCAACTTTTCTTCCTATCGACCACTGGAAGCCCACTTAAAGTATTACATGCTACATTTGACTTTGACCCATTCAAGATTTTCATGTCATTTTCATGTATCACTTCATCTGCTAGATGTACTGACACGAATATGTGCCCTCTATCATGTGTGAACTGCAAAAGAAACATATGTGAATGGATGTACATAAAACAGAGTAGTGTGTGTTAATTGTAATATAGATGTGAAAAGGTGCTTACTTTAAGTGAATTCTCAACCAGATTTGTGATTATCTGCCTGAAGCGTCCTGGGTCTCCAACAACGACTTCAGGAAGCTGATTAGAGACATAAACCGCCAACTTCTCGTCCACAAGAACAAAATATAATCTTTAGTTATCACAAATGTATTATAGCAATAGATTAAGAAACTAATAAATCAAATAGACTGTTAATTTGGTATCAACCTCAATTCCCTTTTCTTGAGATTTGGTTGACAATAATGATACCACATTATCAAGAATGGTGCGCAGTTCAAAAGGGACAGCCTCAAGCTCGAGCCTTCCAGATTCAATTTTCGCTTGATCAAGAACCTCGTTAATCAACTTTATTAGATCTTTACCACTAGCATGTGCAGTTTGTGCAAAGTCCAATTGTTTTGCATCTAAATTTGTGTCCATAAGCATCTGCAGCATACCTGATACAGAAATCTTATCATATTAAACTCCCTCAACATCTAATGGCAACTATTGAACTATAAGGTCTACAAGTTACCTAAAACACCATTCATCGGGGTCCTGATTTCATGAGAAACCGTTGCAAGAAACTACAAAAGGAGATAATTTTCATGATTATGGTCAGAATCACAACTACAAGATATGAAACAGTAAACAATTACAAAAATGTTGTAAATGCACCTGAGATTTTGCAACATCTGCAGCTTCAGCACGATGTTTGAGCTCCATCATCTTTCTATAATCACGCTCTACCGCTGCAATTCGGTTTATAGCTGCATAGAAGATATGACCAAGAAGAAAAGTGATAATAAGCACCCCACCAGATGCTAGTATTGCGGTCCAAGGTGGAGAAGGCCTCTGCTTAAACCTGTGAGAAAACAAATGCTGTTACAAAACTTTTAGAGGGACCAGTGTTCTTGAATAAAAAGACGAAAAGTTTATCAGATATATAACCTGCAACGCATTTCATGCTTCCTAGAAGGATCACCAAAATCAAGACTGCTAATGTGAAGCAAACCCGTGTCAATCTCTTCAGGACCGTACATGTTAATGGCTGCAGAAACATTTGTTGTGTCATAAACATTCACAACAATTGTCTGTTTGCTTGCTAGCTGCTGTAGAAGCTTCTCAACTAGTGACGGGACATCATAAGATGCACCAAGGTATCTGTTACATCAGCAAATATTTATTTTTATCAAAACGAGGAAAATCTTGAACCAAAGATAAGCTGTAACATCATCAAACCTACCCCACAGTTGCCTTAATTCGCTGTTCTGGTGTAGCATCTTGACGAAGATGAGTGTTATAAACAGCAAAAGTAAGCACAACCCCTAAATGGTTTGATTTCAATAGCTTAAAAGGAGATGTCAAGACTCCTTTTCCAGATGCCCTTGCTCGCAAAATGTTTTCTCGGTCTTCCTAAAGGATAGTGAAAAATAAAAGAAAAGTAAGACAACACAATAATAGAATATGCTGTAAATTTTTGTAATTCCAGTTATAATTGTATCTGTTTAACTAGCCAATGACGAAGCAATCAAGAACACTAGAGGTGGAAAACGGGCGGGGCGGTAACAAGTCAAAATGGGTTTTTTCCATTTGGTAACTTTTTAGCATGGGTTAAATTTACCCAAAACATAGACATCACATGACTAGCGACCCCACTTGACCTGTTTCCAAAAAAGCTATTTTTATTTACCTCTTTTACCAGTTAAATAAAACAAAACCCAAACCGACCCATTCATAAGCAAAAGGGTTGAAGTTGCCACCTACAAAAGTAGACCCTTTTAAACTTCATGAAGATAGATACCTTGCCAGACATCATATCAATAGAGACGATATGAGAGACAGTTTCTTGAGATAAGATAACTGGAGCATATTCATCTTGAATAGGTGAAGGTTCAAGATTCTCAGGGTCACAATCTTGAGCCAATGTTTGGTCTTGATCTTCAGTATCCATCTTCTTTATTGTCCATCCATGTTCTTTCTCAAATCTCTCCCTTTCAGAATGGCGCACCCTCAAAGCATATGCAACACCACTAGTTAAAGGCCTCTCAAAAGATGTTCTTTCTGTGTATTCCCCAAAAGTTTTCTGTAAAAACATTACATAAAGTTTCTTACTTTGGAACTTTTTGACAAGAGAAGACATTAGATAGATGGAAAATTTACTTGATCAATAGCAGGTGGTTGTTTTCCATGATAAAATGTGGAGACGAGAATAGCAAGGGCATGAACATGATTCATGCTCACGTTGAATTGATCTTGCAACATACGGGCCCGTTCATCACACATGCTTGCTAAAGTTTCTCTTCTTCTTAATTGAATACCATTGTTTAAGTACCAAAACAACCAAATTGATACAGTAACTCCAACTAACACAAAAAGAACTAGAAGCTTCTTCATCCACTTTCCAGCACTCCTCGAGGAGCTTTGTGTATGCTCTTTCTTCTTCGTTTTCCCTTTACGATTCTTCCACAAACAAGGAATCGGGGAACACAATGCAATTGTTAAAAGGGCCCACATGCATACCTTCAGAATATCATTATTATGGTCTCGTGCAAGTTTTTCATGTATCGATGGAGTTTTATCGTCATGAACAGGGCATTGACCCCACAATTCCTCATTTTGTGTCCCATCTTGTACTTTAAGTGAACAAGTTATTTCATGTTTCGTGGACATTTTATCACCCAATTGTTTGGAACATTTCAAGGCAGTTATCTGAAAGACACAGACAATTAATTAGAACACAAATGGCATCACATGTCTCTAAAGATTCTAAGATGACATATCTGTTTCCTATCTTCTAATTCCATCAGACGATATGAACTAAACGGAACTACAAGTCGACTATTAATTGGTTTTGGGCATTCCGAATGAATGGTAACCTAAATTCCAGCACTAACTACAGGTTGTGATTTCGTACTTCTAAATACTAAAAACGAAATAAACTACAAGTACAGAGGTTGTGCTTGAGAGTATTCAATCATCCTAATCAAGTATAGAAGACACTAACCATCACAAGAAAGCAAACTACTGTACTTGACACTTAGTTTTTTAAACAACTGGAGTCTAATTAGCTGATTTTCTCCAGGCAGTGTTTTTCTCTAGATTCTACAAATTTTAGTTCTTTATTTGTGGCTTTACCAGTACAGTTGGTAAGATTGCTTGAAATATATAAATCAAACAGTGAAAAGATAAAGTAAAACAAAGAAGATGCAAAGCAAAACCTGATCTGATTCAAAGAATGAGGAAGCTAGCTCTTGAAGTAGGTCATTGCTGACATTAAATTGCTCAACCAAGACTAAAGATTTATCTTCACAAGTTCCAGTTATCTCCATCTTTTTCCTAAAAACACCACTAAACAACAATAAAACAAACCCAATTGCAAGAACAAGAACCCACACAAAAAGGAGCAATCTTTTCAATTTGCAGCCATTATTAGAACCTCTTGCAGGCTCCTTGGTCTTCTTCATCTTTGTACCAGTACCATTTAACCCAGAAATCTTGCAATTCAAAGACATTATCACAAACACCCACTTGTATATCTTGAGAAAAAGCCTTGAAAACTCAAGAACAGCAGGGAAAAACATGAAAAAGCAGGATCTTTATGAGGTACAGATCGATCTTGCAGCAAATCCAGCTCACAATTCAATGATAGAGCACAAACCTTTGGTAATTATCAAGAAACAGAGATTTGCAGGTCCAGTGAGATGATTACAAAGACACTTGATATCCTCAGTAAACAACAATCAAAATCACATCTTGTGGGGGAAGAAAAGGTAAAGGTAAAAGGAATCATGGCAAATCACAAGCTGCTGTTTGAAACACAGGATTAGAATTGGGCAAAAACAGGAAGAAATCATCAAGAATAAGACAAGAAATGAGAAGAAGGGAATATGAAGAATTAAGTAATTTTCCTATTATGCCTCACCAAAGGCTGTTGGAAGCATAAAGAGGCATCAAGAACAACCTTTTTTGAGAGAGAGATAGAGAGAGAGGAGGAGAGAGAGAGAAGAGAGGATATGATATGATTATTAAGAGAAACTGGACAGCCAGTTGGGTTTTCACTGGAATCAATGACCAAGTGTTTAGTGATTAAAGATATGGGGAGAAAAGAGGCGCCTTTGCTTTTTTCTCTCTACAAATAACAATAAAAATAGGAATGTTTGTTTTAGATGTGGCTGGGGATATGATTATCTCATCATCTTGTAGGAGGAGGATAACCAAATATCATCTTTTTGTGACTTTTTTAGGAAGAAATAATGTTACATATACACTTTCTTGAATGTATCCTATCCAATTTTTATCTTTTTTAAATCTCTTTTATTTATTGTTATGTTTTACAAATAACATTTTAATAAGCAAGACATTTCATTTATAAGCCCCCCAAAGACCAACAAGGGAGCAAGGAGCTAATACAAATGAGAATAGGAAAAAGGATTTCAAGTGAGAGATCAATACAAAGAAACACCCAAAGTTTTAAGTATACTTAAATATACAATAACTCAATATATAGATGAGTCAAACCCACCAACCCTATACAAAGAAAAAAAATCGATCAGTAGCATCCATCCTCAACCATATTCTTCATTCGATTCAATCACTCAAATTCTTATGGCTTTTATCGTTGCTTGCTCTTCATCCTAGAAGACAACCCACAATTCTCACAAGTTTGGATTCACTCTGACTCCAACCAATTATGGTTATCGGAAGACAATGATTCAACCATTCCTTGTTACCAACAATACTCTGATTACCAAGTTTATTGTGGTATTTGATGCATGTGCGGGAAACCTCCCCATTCGAGCTCACCTTGTCCATTCAAAAAATAAGGGTTTTGCACCCAATTGTCTCCGTTGTTTAACCGACAGCCATGTTTCTGCCCATAGACGCCGAACGTGAACACCAGTTGTTCTTCTTACATGAAACCTTTGGATGAAGGTGCGCCGCCGTTGTATGGCGAAGCCGCTGTTGTATAGCGGTGGAGCGGCTCTTTTATAGCGGCAGCGATTAAGGTGAAGCATCGCGTTGTATGCGATGACGGGTGAGATGGAAGAGAAGAAACAACGGCGATTGTATGTTGTGTACGGCGGCTAGGATTAGGGTTTAGCGGCGGCTAGGGTTAGGGTTTGGTGGCAGTTGTGGTTGTGTGAAAGGACAGAAACGACGGCAGTTTGTATTCGCCTGTTAAAGGTGAAGATGGTAGTGGTGGTTATTGTAAAAGAAGCAATGATAGATGGTTGGACAGGGCGGCGACCAGCCGCCCTGATTAGGGTTTCGGCGATGGTCAATATTAAATGATAATATTACATAATTAACCCTAAACTATTTAGGGTTACCATAGAGGGTCCTTTATATAAAGGGTCCTTTATATAAATGTATTTAGGGTTACAATAGAGGGTCATTTATATAAATGACAATATTACATAATTAACCCTAAACTATTTATTAATAATAACTTAGTCTAATAAGATGTATGGTGAGACAACATAAGCTAGAGATGATGATATCATCACATTGTTTCCACTCGATATCGGAAATTATAGGATGTGTGAAAAAGATGTGATCATTGAGATTGAATTTTCCAATGGAGACTTTCATTAGAGTGTTCTAGGACTTGTAGTTATTCATTTCTAGGGTGATTTTAACATATTTGGATGATGACAATAGGCGATATGGGTTTTGCCATGGTGAGTTTGTAGAGGGTCGTGAACAAAAGAAAGAAATAAAAGAAATGGTTTATGGAGGGAGGCTTTTACCGAGCAAGAACAAGAAACAAGTTTCGATCGAGAATGGTAAAGCCGAGATCGAGCAAAGAAACGAAGTGGACTCGAAACGAAGCATCAAACACAACATTACAATGGAGGAATATATGTAGATGATACAAGGAGAATCTTAAAATGAATGGGAGAATAGGAAATTTACCTACAATCAAGTTTAATTAATCTTTTTTGATATTTATTTTGCTTTTTTACTATCCTTATTGTTTTGTATAATGTTTATTTTTTTCATAAACGAAAAGATGATATAATAAAAGTAAATTGTAAGGTTTTTATTCAAAGAAATACGTGTCCTTAGAAATTGAAACTTGACAAGTTACAATTATATATGGTATAAACTAAAGGTTAATTTAACAATTAAAAATTTTAAATTAGTTACATTATTGAATCTTCTTGCATTTCAAGGAAAGGAAAGTTTTTGAAAGATGATTGGATGGCATCTTATAGTTAGAGATAAATATGACTTGTAAATTTAATTAATATTATATTTTAAAACAAAAGTATGTCTCTTCAAATTTGCGTTATTTTTTTTTAATTGCAAGAAGATTACTCTAATTTTTCTCCCTGTTTTCTAAGAAGAAAACAAAAATTTTGCTTTTTCAATATTAATTCAATATCACAACCTTTATGAAAGAACATTTATACAAAACTCCAGACGATGACATAAAAGTAAGTGATAGTAATGTTACTCCCAACAAAAATCCAATTAGATGCAATTTCTTAAATTATCTTATCAAACTTATTAAGATACAAACGGAATATTATTGACAAAAAACATGAAGACTTTAAAATAGTTTTTGTTTGGTTGCAATTATTTTTGGATAGCTTCGTGTCATTTCATGCTTGAATGTAAATATGTATATGGGTTGTATCTGTACAGGGACGCAATACAAAGCGGAATTAGAATAAGTTTAAAAAGTAACAAGATTACAACTCGTGTATATGAGCAGTTTTAAGTTTGGGGTATCTAAGAAGTTTACAAAATAGTAATTAAATTTTAAAAATATTTTATTTAGATCACTAAAGTTTAAAAAGTATTTTAATTAAATTACTCAATTTTTATGTTTCATCTAAACTAAAAGTTTTAATATGTTTTTTAGCATGTGTTGGTTTTTATTTCAGTTAGAAAATATTTTTTCATTCTATGGATGCTGATGTGAAATGATGACGTAGATTTTAGAAATTTTTTTATTTTTTGATATAATTAACATGTTTTTTAATTTTTATAATATAATTATATATATTGTAAATCTCAAACCACATCTTCTCCACCACTTCATTCTTGAATCTTGACACAAGAAAATTCGACGATTACTTGATTTGATGATTTAGTAATCCAATTCGGGCAAAGTATGCACATGTGATTAATTGAAATATGTTTAAAACTTAATTATTGTTCTGTGATATTTTCCATGGTTTTGTAATATGTGAGGGATTTATGTGTATTTTTTTGTGCATGTTTATACCATGCATAACAACACATAACAAAACATAAGATATCCTCGCAATAGAAAACATGAAAACCAAACATGAAAACCACACATTGTAAGCGCATTACAACTTTTCAACAAATGTAATTTTTAAGAAAAATGTAAAAATATTATACTCATATTAAATAGAATAAAAAACTTGATTTTATAATATAACTTCTTTTAAAAAAATAAATCATATGAAAAGTTGTTATTTGTGTTTAAAAAACCTGATCGAACAAATATGTAATAAAAAGATCAACATGATACGAGAACGGCCCCTCTTACCCCTCCTACCTATTATCAATATCTAGTTAATTACAAAGTTCTCCCCGTGTTAATCTTAAATGGTAATAATTACTTTGATCAAATGACCAAATTGCTTTTTACACTTCTTAGCTGAAATCCATTCTATTTGATTTGCCCTTGTATACAAGAGCATGTTCATTTCATAACCAATAATACATCAAAAATTCAAGAATCAAATAATACGATTGTATATATTGCATAGAAGATAATCAAATAGGGTTGAAAAGAAAGTATAACAGCTAAGTAACCATATTATATAATACACTAGGTTAGTAACAAAAAATTATGAATTATAAAACAATATCTTGAGATATGATATTATTAAAATTACGTATGAGTAATGACTTTAAATAATAGAACAACGATATAATTTTTTAAACTTTTATTTTTAATTTTTTAAAATTTTTTTGTTCAAAACAAAATGCTTTTAAAAATGCTATTTTTATATTTTTTTCTTATAAAAAGTTTGAATTTTAATCATTTTTGGTTCATAAAGAAATTCACTTTTTAAAGACACAAGTTTTTTAATATTTCATATATTTAAAAAAGTTTAATCTTTTAGTAAAATTTCTTATTTAATAAAAAATTGTTTATTTAGAAATTAATTTATAAAATGATCGCTTTTTTTAATTTATAAAAAATATTTTTAATTTTAAATGAATTAAATAAAATTATTAGTAGTTAATGCATTTATTAATTAGCAGAGATAAACGGGGAAAATAAGCTTTAGGTACTTTACAATTGTATCACGTGTCACCAAAAAACATTTCTTTATTAGTATTGATAGATTCAAAACACTATACAAAATGAATTATATGGTTGTCATAGTTTTAAACATGGTATTGTTTCTAAAATTAACGTTCTTGTTTGTTTATGTGTGTGTGTCTATAAATATATGTTTGAAATATTTTAATTCCCATACCAATCACCTTCTCTGTCGGAACCAAACTAAACATGTGAAGTCATATATTTTTTAATTAGTTTAGGACTGATTTAAAACCTGATTACATGTAAAAAGGAATCTCAAAGCCTCTCTCGTTAGGTCTGTCATTGATGGATTTCGAAGTTTCTACCACCTAATGAATTAAACTTGTAACCAACCAAATTTAAATTATATATGATCGTGAAAGTAAACAAATTTGTGAAGATTAAATACAGTTATAATTACACATATTAATTGAAATGTTTCCTTAGTTTTTATATAGTTTTAAAAGCAAAATCATATATGCATTTGTTAGGAAAATACACATAAACTACACGGCCAATTACTTCCTATTAGTTTTGAATATGGGTGAATTTCAAAAAGACTTTGTCACTTACGGATGGGTTACAACCCAAGCTGTGAGTTTATCTTATATTTTTGAATTAAAAATTAGAGTTAGTTACATGAAAGGTCCTTATGTTTAGATTTGTTTTCACTCTAATTACATGAAAAATTAGAGTTTATCTTATATTACGTTTTGACAAATTTTAAGCCGACCTTGTAGTTTTTCAAAAATGAGGACCGAAAATGAAAACAAACCCAAGCAGAAGGACCTTTCATGTAATTAACTCTAATTTCCAGTAATTATGTTAGTTGTACTAGTAGGCGTTCTATTTTTACGGCTCTAATATAATCTTACTCTACTCCATGTTTAAAATTCGACTCGAATCCAACAACACTTGATGAATACACTTTTTACCCCTAGATCATTGTGAGTGTTGTGAACGTATTTTTATATCAAGATAATATACTTTATCTGATGTCAAGTGAAATTGAACGTATAATATCTCTCGTATCAAAAATAAATAAATTTCAATAAATATTGAGAATCGGATTAAATCTCACGATAAAAGGCATGCTGCATGCATCGCTTAAAGGTACTAGTTTTTTCAATATACCATTAAGAATCTACATAATTAAGTGACTCATAGTCATATTCATAGATTAATAATATTTATTATAATTTAAAATCATCATAAAAACACTTCACCAATATTTTACAGTATAGTAATAATAAATTATGCAACTTTTTACTCGACTATAGATTATGAGATTTTTAATATCCCAATTATCTCTACCTTAATTTATTTTTATTGACGAAACTAATTGTAAAAAAATTAAAATCAAACTTGGATAATCTAAGAGTCTTGAAAATCATTTTCAGATCGAAATTATTTAGTGGTTCACCTGAATATTTTAATCGGATACAACTCAGAATCAAGAACATGGTATGTGTTTTGTGTGTGTTTCGAGAACCAAAGAGAAGATCGAATGACCAATCTTGTTTTCAAATCGAACTTCTTTAGGGAATTGGTGAAACTGCCAAAGACACTTTTTATATCAAATTTTTACACTTTTTACCTTTGAAATTCACATGTGAAATATTGAGAAAATTAAGTTTTGATGAATTTTTAATAAAATAATTTTTACCAAAATAAAAAATTTTCAAGCTGACTTGACAGCTCAACCGTTTAACTCATTTAAACACAAACTTGATATTCATTTTTTTATTTTGTCAAAAATAAAAATTAATACATTGAATTATATTAGTTATTTCTTTAAATAATTATACTAATTATATTAACTCATATCGACCGTTTAACTCATTTAAACACAAACTTGATTTACGCTTTTAAATATGACCCTTTGGAATCTGTCACATGTTGATTCTCGACGTACTTGTCCGACAATTATATATTCATAAACAATAATCATATTGTCAAATAAATCAAAATAATGAAAGCGTTTTTATTCTTCTTTATCAAATCTTTTTATCCTTGTGAAAATAGAATTGAAGTTTTATTCCTATATATAGTTTGATACAAGTTTTGGAACAAATGATTGTGACACTCGCATGGGATGTTGGATGACACATGTACCCCAATCATTTTAAGCATTTTTCCATCGAATCTTTATTATTATCATATTTTATTTATCCACTTTTAAAATTCTAAACACACAATAGCATCTTTTTCTTCATACTTCCTTACTTATTTTCTTAACTTTCAGCCTTTTTAATTACATACTTTTTGTTTTTAAATCTACGTTAAACACGTAGCCCACATGCATCCGTAATAAAGTGTTTTGGATTTGAAGTTTCAAAAAACACCTGACTTTTATGTAAAAACATATGAATTGTTTTTATATTTATTTTTACTAGCACCTAATATGTAACTATTAATTATTCTTAACACCATTATACCCGCAAACTACACATCAATTGTGAAAGAATACACAATATGCATGTGTGTGTATATAAAGATGATCAAGAAAAATGTAACACCCGACCCTTTATACCACCAATATTGTTCGTTTTGCTCACGAGTAACTCACGGATTTGTTTTTGGTTTCCCAGGTGAAAACTTCACAGGGAGGCCACCCATCCCTGGATTTTTGCTAATTGAGCACGCTTAGCAGTGGAGTTCTCCTCTCACCACAGCCAATACGCCTAAAACGCGTTGGTTATATTAAATAACAGACATTACTTATGAAACAATAATCTTTCTCGTCCACGACCGATGTAAAATTTATGTAGGGTGTCACAAAATAACTCTTCATTTGTGAGAAAACTTGAAAATTTTTTCTCTTTTTTATTTTATTTTTAGTACAGTTTTGTTTATAACCTTCACGTGCAATGCTTAATAGAAATATGAATATACCGTTATAATGTTCTAATTTATATAAACGTTTCTTATATAAATTTTATTCAAAGATGGTTCTTTTCCTGTACTTTTATTGGGGACGTCACCGACTCGAGTTTCTACCTAGCATTTTTTCATTTTGTGAATCATTAAAAACCGTTAATGCAACTTGAATGTTTATTTATAATTTATTTCTTTTCTCTTTTAGATTCAAAACATACATATGCAACACCCCTTCCCAGAATAACAACTAACCTAGTTTTAATAAACAATCGATCACAATTTACATAACTAGAACATTAACACAATTAACGAGGTGATTGGTTCAATCACATATGATTCTAAACAGTTTGATCGACGTTATCAGCGCACGCCCCCAACTGCTTGGTTTTCACTAGAATCCTTGGTATTAGAGTGCATACCGTCGATTACCCATTTGTCTATAGTTACATGCCCCTTCTCTAAAACTTGATTCCAAACAACCTAACATTCTCAATTTAGGTAATTTGTCTTTAAAATTTATTCTTTAATTCTGCTTTGCTTTATTGTTTGATTATTTGAATGATATTAATTCGAAACGCAATGGTTGAATATTTCGTGAATTGCTTCTTGGTTTCTTTAATATTTTATTCTACTTTAGAGAATCTTCTCTAGATGATATAATCAAAGTGGTGATGAGAATTCAAGCGAAATTGCATTTTTCATATTGGAATTTTTAGTTTAGAATGTTTGAAAAGATAAAGCATCATAGAGAGCAAACTCCAAATGAAGAACATCGTATTTCCATGATCTATATCTAGTAGCAAATAGCGTATTTTTATTATGTATCTGAAATTTTATTTGGTTTTGTCTTCTTAGTATATAACCGATCCGACCCAAGCCACTTTTTTGCAACCACTTGAACCCAAACAAAACCAAAAACATCTAATTTATCTATACTATATTATAATGCACGAATGAGGGTTCCGTCATAATTTAAGAGACTTGAACATTTTAAGCACAATGTACAACTTAAAAAATCAATTTCACCGGGGTAATTATGTCATTCAAACACTCCTAAAAAGATGAAACTTCAAAACTACTTACACCTATACCCTTGTATCTCTAATTACATATAATTTTTTCCATGTTTGTTACAATATGTTTAAAAGAAAAAATTCAGTTTTTTAAATATTAAAGTAACAAGAGATGAGTACTATAATGAAAAATGTCGCACCAGTCGCATCGCACGGACACGTTACTAGTATTTAATAATAGACGATTTAACCCTAAAAAAATTTCCTAACGTCATTGGAAAAAATTTCTTAATCCGTCAATAAAAAATTATGCCATTCAAAGTTTGGGTTTTTGCTTGTGAGTTATTTGGGCTTGTATTCTCATTATCATCATGGGGAAACTGATCATCTTCAAGATTCCAACGCCAACAACACCACCATTGCTTTGATCTCAGTTATACTATTGCTTTGATCACCAGCTGTTCGTAAGGTATGCATGTATTTATTCGGGTGTTCATATATGACATCTTTCATTATAAATGTTAACATTTAACTGGAATGCTCTTAAAGTGTTCGATGAAATGACAAGCACAAGATTATTAAAATAATGCTATTTCTTTTGTTCCTATCATCTGCCAAACGATTCCACATTGTAGCATTATCGTAGTTTCCTCGAGATTCGAACAGTCTAATTATCAGACTTTTTTATTATTGAAATGGGGGCCTTAGAGGAACCGGTAAGGTTGATGTCATGCGATATCAAAGTCATGGGTTCAAGCCGTGGTTAACAAGCCTTCCACCCACATAAGACTGCACCCTATTAGTAGCTCCTGCATAAAACAGGAGCTAAGTCAAGTACATAATAAACTTTTTAACTTTTATATTATTGATTTATTGAACAGTCGCTACTGAAACTGACCAAAAAAGAACAAAACAAAAACTTTTTCTCCAAAAAAACCATATTTGATGAATGTGATCCTTTGTTTTGGTCTGTTTTCACACCATTGATAAACCACTAATCAATTCTAGTTGGGACTCGAAATTGGTACCTTTAACTCTTTAAGTGATTGGCAGTGGCTTCATCAATAGTTGTAGCCTCTTATATCCTGTGGGATAGATGTAAGGTTATGCTCATATCACCCTTCCGGACCCTACTTGTACAAGTGAGATTTCTGCTGAGATGTATGTATGTATGTATGTAGGTTTGTTTCATCTGTAGTTGTAGTAACAAAATCTGTACTTTATGCCATACACACTTCCAAAGTCATGTGACATGTAATCTGCTAAATCTTGTTCACTATATGTGCTTTATTACAAGATATTCATACTGATCCTCTTATTCATCATTGGATCTTGCTATAACTTACACTAAAAAGAAACAAAAGAAAGATAAAGAAACATAAAAATCAAGCCTTTTATTTTACAGATGAAGGGAAGTATCAACATCAGGTTTGTCATGAACACGCGATGTGCTAACTGGTACTGAATCCATGGACCAGAAGTCTCTGGAAGGTGGAGTCTTTGATGGTTGCTGTTCTGTTTTCTTTCCATATAAATTAAGCCCAAGAGACAGAGAATCTTGAAGAGATGATTTTGCAGTCATAGCTGGCTTGTGATAGATCATCTCAGGGTGCACCAACAAGTTTCTTGATCGCTCATAGTAATTGGTTTGACTCGTTGTTTCCGGCTCAGAGAACAACTTCAAAAGCTGCATTTCTTCTCTCCTCTCCCGCATTTTCTGCAGTTGTCTGAATCTTTCTTGCAGGAGAGCAATGGAGGAAGAAGATGCACCACTGCCGCCACTACCAGCACCACCACCACCTACATCCATTGGATCACCATGTTTACGTCCCATGGAATGAAGAGCCATTGTCAATATTTAGAAGGGTATGATCAGTATGTTTGTTTTTAACTCTCAGAATGAGTTAGATCATCTGTTTGTGTGACTTTTTATATATACATAAGTTTGTTTGGTACTGACATTTTGGTCTGTTGGCCACCCTTTGTTGATTCTATGTGGACTGGGATCGGCAACAGCAGCACAAGATCCAAAGAGAAAATGTCAGGAAGATAATAAGAGAATGAGTAAGTTGTTGTATATGAAGGCAAAAGGACTTTTGAATCTGCAAAAAGTTGAGAGAAAACATCCAAATAGAAGAGGATTTTAGCATTTGGAAGGTTGTTTGTGAAAGAATATAAGGTTAGGTATGATGTTTGGTCAACTTTTGACCTTTTGTAGTCCTTTAAGCTATGCACAAGATGGTAAGATGTCACCGTCTTCCTTGAAACATGCATTTTGTTTGGCCACGCTTCCATTTTACAATCTTTTATGACGATATAGAGGTGTTTACTATTTAAGTATAAATTATACATATATGTATTATCCTGTAAATCAGGCTTTTTTTATAAAAAGGGGAGATAATTTGAAATTCTCTTTTAGGTGGGTGATATCGTGTTCCGTATGGTTGAATAAGCACAACGGCTAAGGAGCAAAAGTTTGGTGAATCTTATGCCGAAAGATCAACTTGAATAGTATCAACGCCGAATCACAAAAAGAAGGTAAACAAATGTTTAACATGTCTCCTTGTTCTATAGTATTTTCCAAAGTTCTTTTGTCTGTATGCATTTGTAAATGAACCATAGTTCTAAATCCTCATTGTGAATGTCGAATTTGTTCTATTTTCCAAAATTTGCAACTTATTCACAATAGTTATTACTCCTACTGTATGTAAAAATGGTATACTCATTTTATCCCAAACTAGCTAGAATATTATACATAACAGATTGAACAGCCTGTTCGGGTTTGCAGGATTGACAACAGGAAACACAAAGTTAAAAGCCAATATTGCAAAGTACCAAGTACAAGCTTCCTGCAAAAGCACAGTTAAATGCTTGAGAGAAACATGAACTGGCAGGAGGTTAATGACAACAAACATAATGGTACAATACCGTTACAGTGACATAATGAAAGGTAACGGTGGCAAGACAACTTCCCCGTCACTCGAATCACCTGTTTTGGCCAAAAATATATAGCGAACGTTGAAGTCCTTGAAAATCTCTTAAGCCTCAAATACATCTTGGACACAGAGAATCTATCCAAGGTAAAATTACTCTATGGTCCAGGTCAATGTTAATTTGTTACGGTTTGATAAAATAAAGGGGCTATTATGGCAATGTTTGAAGTAGAGGGAGTAAAACTAGAACCGTGTAACTAACAAAACAAATTAGTTAGAGTTGGTTAATGGTAGTTACAGTTAGCTATAGCTTGGACTTCAAACGTTGAGCAGCTAATGAACAGTCAGTCTAATGTTAAACAGCTTCCTTTCTCTTTTAATTATGTTCTTCTTCATTCCATTTTTGTAATTTTATATATAACATTGGTAGCTCCTCCAGAGTGGATTGCTCAATTATCATACCATTGGATGATATTGTATGGAACTTCAAGAAACTCACTATGCAGTCGAAGGTAGATGGCAATGTATATGAATTGAAAGGGATGGAGAGTAACACTGTTTCATTGTGTTTAGTACAAAAGATGAATGGAAGTTTACAGCATTGAACTTGATGTTTCCAACATGGGTCAAGGTTCACTTGATCTAATGAAGTTGAGAATGAGGATGTTTTCTAGGTCCCTAATGCTTTCCTCTGATGTTCAGATTCATCATTTGTTCCATGTTACACTTTTGAATCGAGCATAGGATCTTCTACGACGATTGTCCCTTATGTTAAAAAGTAATAAGCGGGCTACTCTTAAGATTTTGCTATGAATGGTCATGCAAATCAAAGACAAAGTGTTAAAGTGTATTTACTTCAAGTTCAAGATCGTCATCTTTTGGGTTGGGCTAATTAGACCCAATTAACAATAAGTTAATGCTGATTCCTATCTTTTGGGTCCCAAAGAACGCAAAGCCCAAAAGTCATCAAAATGCATATTTTAGGTTGGGCTAATTAGGCCCAACAAAGAATAAGTTAATGCTATTCCTACGTGATCATTTGGGTCCCAAAGAACACCAACGCCCAAAGCCAAGGCATTGATATATATATCAATTTTCAAAAGAACTTGTAGTAAAAGAACCCCACACTAAAAGTGAATAAAATATATATTAGCATGTACAAAAATTAACGAAATAACAAAGTAGTAAACATGTTATTCACTTGTTCCAACAAAGGCACATAGTATCATCCGATAAAAAAAAAACAAAAAATTCTAATATATGTAACACGTTAATTATAAAAAGTAAAAACATAAAAGTTGGCTTTAGAAGCATTGGTTCGGTTCAATTAATTTGGCTTGTAATACATATCTAATCTACATCGAACCAGAAGTAGGTTTCCGAAAAATACTAACCGCACAATATTGGCATAAAGTGCATGTACAATATTCATGCACTATGTTTATGAACAAGTTTTATCAAGTGTTTATAGAATATTATAGTGATATGGTGTTTTTCTTTTATAAAAGAGGCTGAGAATTCAAGTACCATAAGATATAAGTGGTTAACAAAAGTAAGTTAAAAATCATTTTAGAAAAACAAACTTTATCACATTTCTAGAAAAACAAGCTTTATCACCTCTCTCTTCTAAATAAAACATATCAAGCTACGGGATTGGACCTATGTAAACCTTAAAGGAACATATTTGGACATAGATATAAAAGTATAAAGATAGAAACTAGTTTAACATGATTAAATTCATTAAAAATCTTTTGTGGGGTTGAAAAAAGGTGCATGCATAGAATTGTACTTTCCCAACTACTATTGCGCGTGCTTCTATTTATGATATTTAAATGAATTTAATAATTCTGAATTTGATAAGGATGTAACATATATAAAATCTATATCATATTTTAATTTTTTTTCAACAGCTCTAAGTTTATTAGAAAAAAAATATGGCGAGTAGCTAGGCTAGATGAATCTATGAGAACATTTACGCCTTAATGTCATCAATCGTTTTCAATAAGCAGATATGGCCTAGTTAAAAACCAAAGAATTAAAAAGTAGAGTAAATAGTTGGGCACTTATGTTCCTTCACAATTTTGGACCATCCGACAGTAGATGATTTAGCCATTAGATAATGTATCGAACCTCTCTCGGAGAAATCTTTATCTCTATACGAAAAAACACTTCTCTATACTGCCGTACAATTTGTCTTTAACTTCCTAACTTTCTCTTGGTTTGTCATTTCGAATAAATACTATATTCTTTTAAATAGTTGTACGAATCATGTTTCGTTCTAAGAAAATTGTAAGAGAAATAGTTTTTTTATGAAAAGTTTTGTAACGATAAAAGTTTAATTTTATAATAAAGACAATAAAAATGATATAAAGAAAATCTCATGGGACCCTTGGAAATTGCAATAGGCGCATGATGTCTATCATTAACAGGACTCGAATTTTAAACATACAAAAATCACATCTTCATTTTTGGTGCTTTCTTATCGCATTCAATCTTCCTTTTCAATTGTTCTTTCGGATTTAGTGGTTTATCTTTAATAATATTTGTTAGATCTATTAATATCAAATTTAGCGTGAAAACATGTTCGGGTTGAAATAGCTTAATTTTATCATATGAGTATCTTTGTATTTTCAAGTCCTTTTAACAAAAGAATTAAAAAAAAGTAAAAATCGAAAGAAACTGAAAATTCTTGTCTTTCGGAAAACATTTTCTTTAATTCCTTTTTATTTACATCAAACTCGGTAACATGAATTCCAACTTGCAAGACCCTTTCTTTATTTTATTTATTTTTATTTTTTTATTGCACGTTTTTAACTTAATTTGTTTTAGCTGTAAATCTTAATTCTTATTTTTATAATTAGTTGTAGAGACGTACCATTGATTTAAATACAACTTGAAAAATATAAACAAACCATTAAAATAATTTTTTTTTGACAATTTGGCTAGTCCAGTCGATCCAATCAACCTAACTAGTATAATTTGTCTTTTCTTAATATCGTTTGTATTAGTTTAGCTCAAAAATTCCATCTAAATAAGTCAATTAAAGTGTTAAGACAATCTAATACAAACATCTAGCCAAATAGCAATGTTGCAACTTAGCATGAAAACAAAACCAAGTTGAGACAATAAACATGATTGTTTAAAATAAGGAAAAAGGTTTGTTTGCTACATCTATCTTTTCTTTTTATAAACAGCAAAATCATATGATTATTAAACTTACTCTTAAATTTGTATCATTTGTTTATAACGATTGTTAATCATTAACCATCTAAAGGGGACATCATTCCGACACTTTAATAAAATTGGGCAAGAGGCATTTGGATGGCACGTCTTATTTAAATATAATGATTATTAATTCATCATCCTTTTGTTTTAACGACGAACTCACTTGTCCACTAATCTAATTCTAATACAGTCCGTATTTATGATATAACTTAAACATCACTTAGTAGAAGCAACACAACATCTTTATATCAGCAATTTTCTCTCTTTTATCTAGTTTATAAAGTTATATTAGACATTAATTACTTGATTAAAGGATGAACCAGTTATTTTATTATTATAATCCAAGTGTGAGGGACCCTCCTCCCCTCCTGCTTATATTTTTTCTAGAAGGATTGTACGTAATGTCTCTATCATGCCACTTGTGCCACATTACCAAATTGACGTTTACTACAACTTTTTAAACTTAAATTGAAAGGTCGGTGTTATAATTTACTAGCAGCAAATTCAAGTCATATATTATGAGAAGCAAAGTTGAACAAACCTCCATTTTTGGTTTCTCTTTTCATTTGGATTGCAACTATGTGGGCTACAACGATTTTCGATTTTCATTTGGATTACTTTTCTTAATGAATCACATGTGATAATAATAAAATGTAAGTTAAATACCAAGCATTCTACTATTTAACTATATAATACTGTTTTCTATCTGTGTTTCAATATCAAATATATTTCTTTTATGTATTAGCGTCGCAACGCGTGTAATGAACGAAAAATGAGATAAATACCAACCGGATAATATTCCTACCGGTATATAATTGTTTTCTATCTACTTTTTGATATTCAAAATACGTCCTTTTATGTACCTAACCACGCTAATGCTACATTCACAACATGCATTACGAAGTTTGCAAACTCGTTGCAACGCGCGGGCTTAATTTCTAGTTTACATTTAGAAATTAGAATACAATTTGGCCAAACTAGTGAGCTAAATTAGTGAACAAAACCCGTGAGCTTCAGCGACTGTGTTATAATTTGTAAGCCTTGATTTGACATCTATATTATATAATAAAAGAAGTTTTGAGATTGTTACATGTCATTTATGTAGAAATCCTACGTCATTTTTCTATCCAAAAAGGTATTATAGTCGTTTAAACATTCACAAAAATTTCTCTTTCTTATTAAAAAACCAATTTAATTAATTACTATTTTTTCCTCTTTTATATTTATTTTAAAATCAAACTATCTTATTAAAATAGATTTTATTAAGAACATTAAAAATCATATCCTTTTATTAAAATTTAAAAATATGACTAATTAAAAAACAAATTTTTTATCAAATATGAAATTTTCTAAACACAATAAACTTTTTTGAAACAAAATAATCGTTCTTATGAAAAATCATAATAGGTGAAATTTCCTAAGAACAACAATAACAATTAAAAGCTTAAAAAAATATTGTTTATTAACTTAAAATAGTTATTTATACCTAATTTTAATTATATATATTATTTTAAAGTCTGGTTTTATAATTTATAAGTTTTCAATACTAATTATTTAACATTTTATTTATTCAACCCGTGTAATACACGAGATACTAATCTAGTATTCTATATTAGCATTCATCCCATAAACAAAATTTTGTTGAATTGAACATCGTATGTTAAAAAGTTATAAAAGAAAAACTAAAAATATGTAAAACAACCGAAACCTTGAAATAACATTTACAACTTCTAACTGATCGAAAGCTTTATCCACAAATCTATCAAATCTGTCTAAGTCCTTATGATGCGAAGGTTATACCTCACTTGCTGAGGCTATAAGTTATTTCCCGTCAAGTACGGTGACAAGCTAAGATTATAATCAGATAAGGAGGCCATAGACAGTAGTGAAGCAATAAGGCTTAGATGCAACGGTTACAATCACATGAAAAGGCATGTTTCAGGTGCGGAGTTTCTATGTTTTATCTTTTCTCTCCAATTGCAAAGACCATAATTAGTTACATAGCAACAAATACCCAAATACAAAAGATCTATTTAGATGCGGAGAAACAAATGTACTCCAACCCTACTATTTGAGTTATTTAACATTCAAACATCATTTCACTGTTATTTAACATTTTATTAGATCAAATAGGTATTTAACATTCTAACGTCATTTTGCTATTATTTAACACTTTATTAGATCCAATACGCTATCTTTTTAAGTTTTACATTGAATATTTACCATACATGAATGTTTATTAGTAAATATTAAAACGAAAACCCATTCATACTCTATCAAAACGTGAATTTTAAAATATAATCCATCAAATTTTATAATTAGTTTTAAGGTATGTATATTAATCCTAAAATTTAAAAAACAATATAAAATAAAAAGATCTAAAACTCACATGATAAAGTTTACAAATCATAACAAGCTAGAACACTGGCATCCTCTCTCCCTCCCTCCCTCCCTCTCTCTCTCTCTCTTCCAAAAGAAAAAAGAAAAAAAAAGTCCACACTTCCATAAGACTCTAAACACGAATCCATGTTCAGATCTATAATCAAAATCATGAATCACTAACGTTATCCCCTTGTTTCAATAGCGTCCTTCCCCCCTCTCTCTCTCTTTCTCTCCCTCAAATTTTATTTTTATATTTTATTATATAGTTTAAAAACTCGTGTATTACATATTTTTAAAAATAAAAATATTAAATAGTTAGTGATGAAGATTTAGGATTATAAAACAATACTTCGAGATATATGATTATCATTCGTATAAGTAGTTACTTTAAGTAATAAAACAATAATTTTTATTTTTTATTACCTTTTTTAATATTTGCTTTTTTAAGATGTTCTTTTAAACATTTCTTTTTTTTTAACGGCAAATGTGCGACCCTACTTCGGATAATAGATATTATCTTAATCAGGCCTACCTATTCGTTTCCCAGCCGATACCGCACCCCCAACCATATCAGGAGAAAACCCATTGCTGAGAAAACCCCCTGGCTTAACTCTGAGCATTTTTGCTCAGAGTGAGACTTGAACTCATGACCTTTTAATATTTGCATGTCATGGGCACCTTACCTTAACCAGTTGGGCTAAAGATCATTGGTTTTTAAACATTTCTTTTGAAGAACTCTTTTTTAAGAAATATGTTTTCTATAAAAAGTTCGTTGTATCAGAAAAATTTGTATTTTATGATATTTTGTTTTTCCAGAAAGGGTGTTTTCTAATAAGCAAGATCAGGTTTTATATTTGCTAAATAATTGTTTTTTAATTTAGAAATGGTATAAAGAATATCATTAATATTTAATACTATTATTAAAAGATTGCATTGCTATGGTAAATGAGCCGAGCCCGAGTTCGGCTTATTTTGGTTTTAAAATTCTCAAGCTTGAGCTCGGCTATTTTGTGGTTTTATTTTTAAAGTTCGAGCTTGGCTCGTCAGAAATTTTTCAAACTTGAGCTTGGCTCGGGCTCGACTCGTTTATAGTTAAATTATTAAATTTTATTCTTTTTATAATTACTTTTATATTTATATATAATCATACTTTTATATATAACATAATATATATATAATTTAATTGTTTTTATTATAATAATATAATTAATAATATGATTTATGTAGATATATATTTATATATATATTTAATATGTAAATAAAAAATTATATAAACAAAAAGCTCGTTTAGGCTCGCTAGTCGGCTCGAGATCGATATTTGAAGCCAGGCTCGAGCTCGTTCAAGCTCGGGTCAATTCGAGCTTTTTTTGGGCCGACCTGAGTAGGTTGCGAGTCGGTTTTGCTCGTTTACACCCCTACTAGTGACATATGACAAAATAGGTGTGAGAAAATAACATACGACGAGAATTATGTTGCTTTATTAGAGAAGATTGGGGTGTTATACTATACTTATCTATTTTTTTTTTTTTGACATACTCATTATTATTTTTTTGGTTTTATCTTATTATTATAAAATTTGAGTGTTTTATAAAACTATGTATTTATATTTATCTAGCTTTTCGGTGTAATTTCGTTTAAAACAAAGATGTGTGTCGTAATGTATAATTCATCGAAACACAAACATACAAGCTGCTACTGATTAAATGTTTCGATATCTTTGTCGTTTCCTTTTCATTTCTTCTTATAACTTTAAAAATATGATGTTTTATAAAATCCAAATTTATGCGTGCTTATTTTATTAACGTTTCTTTATGTTGCGACACACTTATATATTTCAACGTCTGGATGTGAATATTTTTACATCTTTGTTTTTATATGAAGTATAAAGTTTCGAATATCATCAAAGACCTCACCACAACACACAAGCTTGTGAGGGTTTCACTTCGCCTGCATCAACCACTTCCGCATTCATTTTTAAAATTTCAAACACATCATTATGATAATTATATTTTTTTATTTATGTTTCGATATAAACTTTAGTTAAAAACTATCATAGTGTAATATAATATATTTTAAATTGTTTTATTTTTAAATGCAATTTCATTTTCCTTTTACATCTATTGATATAAAATGGTGTACGAAATTACGATAATACCATTGCTACATGTTTTTTTATTTATGTTTAAATATAAATCTCGTTCAAAATGAGCTATCTCAAAGCTCACGGAGTTCATTAGGTATGTATTTAACACATGCCAAAGAAATACTTTATAACGAATAGGCATAACTTTTTACCAACAATATAAGTGTTTTTGTTCATTCAGGTATTCAATAAAGACGCCACAAATTAATAAAATCTTCTGCTACCTCAATTTCAACTACCTTTGATATTATTACAAACAATATTTTTTATCATCTATTATCTATCTTACATATTTAGCCTTGTGAAAATGCACTAGTTAAAATCTATTATCTATCTTACATATTTAGTCCACAATAAACTATAATAATAAATTCTAGCTTTGAATACATTCTACACACGCGAGTGGTGCAATTTTGATTTATGTGGCCTAACTAAACGTGGCTCCACCCTAAAGTGTCCCAAGGGGTAGTTTCTAAGTAAAGCACTAATAACCTTGATTAATAAGTTGACTAAACTTATTAACAATAAGTTTAGACCAAGTTTTAAAACCGCACTAAATTTAAAAAGGGTGTGTAGAATGTGACGGACTACAAAGTTAATTGGTTGAAATGACCTCTTTCCAGTTTATCATAATTTCCACTTTTGTTTTTTATGTTAGTTTGGATGTAACTTAATAATATGCAACATGTGATTTTGGTTCAAAAGTACGAATCTACATCACTCAAAATCTCAAATAAAAAATAACTACATCAAAGATCATGTCAAATGAATATTCATGAATGAAGTTTAGATTGTATATATTAAAAAGACATGTATCAATTTAAAGAAAAACATTATACACGCTGGATTAACATTTTTTCTTCTGGATTTTTTTAGTAAATTTTCAATAAGACAACATAATTGATCCGATAGTATCAGTTTATTTTCTAAGTACCGAGGTGTCAAATTAATAACATTCTAAAGTATGCTATTATATAGTGTATAACAAGGAGTAATATAAGTGATAGTTTTAAAAAAAATTTATATTTATAACAAACATTATACTCTCATTAGAAAGATTAAACAACCGATTTATTGTATGGCCGGTTTCAAGGTCTTTATTGTATATATACATTGTATATGATGGTTATAGTGAGTATGAATGAAACATGTTGTCCTCATGTATGTTCGTCTTTTTTTATTTTTTTATTTTTTTATTTTAAGAGTGATACCTCCTATTGAGACCCTTTAAGTTATTCTAATATTTGCATACTTTGGTGGTATTTAAAAAGTCTTTACTCTACCAACTCAAGGGAAAAGAGGTTATTTATGCTTAACTTATTTTTACAATTAGTCGTGTGTGAGGTTCGGTTCAGTTTCACCTTCCACCGAAACCAAAACTGATTTGATCGGTTATTAACTTCTTCCCACTGATCGTTATTAACTATTTCCCACCGATCAGTTTTTGGTTTTCGGTTATTTTTTTTTCATTTTTTCTTTTTGCATTTTTAATTCGGTTTTTGGTCATTCGGATATTTTATATTTTATTTTTTAATAACTCTTTTTAGACTGGACATAAATTGAAAGAGCTTAAACAATAAGTCACACGACTAAAAAATAAAAAAGAGAACAATGGCTACAAAACTAAATGGTTTATCACTAAAAAGAAATAAAAAATTAATTTTCTTGTTCAAAAACAATAGCTACAAAATTTAGGGGTTATTCGGTAACTTATTAATGGTTATTAAAAAACTAACTATTAATGGTTTATAGTTTTTTAATAGTTAAAAGACTATAAACCATTAAAAGATAGCCTCTTAATAATCATTAAAAGACTATCAAGCAACCTCTTAAATTTACAAAATACAAATTTATGCTTACTATTGTTACATTAGGTTCTCCTTTATCAAGTTCTTCAAGAACTTAAATTTGGTTTTTTTTTGGTTCTTTGTTTTGTCTCAGAACATGCAAAACTAAACTAAATACTATTACACTCGAATCATTCAAATTTCTTACAATTAAAAGAAAAACGGTTTGGTTCGGTTATTTTTGGTGCTGGAAGATTAAATAATCGATACCGTACCAAAAATGTTAGTTTCGATTATTTTTGGTTCGGTGACCTTTATTTTTCTGTTCGGATTAGTTATTTCGGTTAAGTTTTTTCAGTTAAGTACTTCAGCCGGTTCCGATTGATTCAGTTTTTTTTTTTCACCCCCACTTACAAATAAAACAAAAATTCATGGCATTAATGTAATATTATGGTTTTCTAGAACCAATATAATAAATAAATTGTTTTACAACCCCATGAAAACTTCATTTTCATATTCATATTCAGATTGCTGATTCTCTTTTTCCCCAAGCTCTGCATCACCATCATCCTCACTCCGCTTTCTGCTTCAGTTGTGGTTCTACTATCTCCGTTTGATTCAGACCCAAATTACACTTGTTTGTAAGCAAATAACTCCACTCATTTATATAATTTCTGTTCCTTTTTCATCATCTCCAAACTCAACTCTCTTGTTTCATCAAGGATCCCCCCTTCTTGAGTTGATGATCTACCTTTAGTACTTCCCCGCAGATTTTTGAGCTCAAGAAATCGTTTTAATGGTGTTTCTGTAGGTGGGTCTCTGTGTATGTTTGTTTCTGTGCTTGTTTGGACGTTCTTGTGCTTGATTGGTCTTTTACCTGAGAGAAAAATAGATGATTTTTCTTGTTTATTCGATTCGTTACACTTAATTTCTTGATTTAGGGCTTTATTGACACGGTAAATTTGTTTGATGATGGTGACGGTTTGATACCGAATCAAATTGGGGAGAAAATCGTCAATAACATTGAAATTTGTGATGGGGTCGTTGTAAATTTGTAATTTGATGGAATCTTTAAGCTATCACTAGACGGACTTAGAATTTTGTATTTAGGGTTTTTTTTCCATGATATTGATGGGGGAATTTTGACCAAATCTATGCTGATTTTCCATTTTCTTTGACCATGACTTCCAGTCTGTTCTTCATCTGAAGCTTCCTCCTTTTGTGCAGATTATTGAAGTTAAAACTTCCTGCAACTGATTTGTACTCTGTTTTTATACAAAAGAATCCCGAAACAGAGCATCTGCGATGTCGAATGCTTCGTGCTATCAATCGATGCAAGAATTTGATGTTGTCTGTAAACATCAGTTTCAAACTTTTGAGAATATTAGTCATGGAAGCAAATTGTTCATCAAACCCGAGCTGTATTGCACCCTCGATTCTTCTTCGGGTAGTGGTAGTTGTACCCTTGATTCTCCAGTGACTGAATCATCTGTTACTGATGAGTTGAGTGATTTTAAGCATAAGCTGAGGCAATTGGAGACTGTAATGCTTTCAGATTCGTATGAAGATTCCGAAAATGGAAAGTTTTTGGTTGGCAATGGCATTGTCGACTTTCCTGATATAGAGATATGGAAAGAAATGGTGGAAGGTGTTCAAAAAAGGGACTTGAAAGAAGTTCTAATCGCGTGCGCGAATGCTGTTTCAAATAATGATTACTTAACAGCACAGCGCGTGATCTCTGAGCTGCAGCAGATGGTGTCGATTTCTGGAGAACCGATACAACGGTTAGGGGCTTACATGTTGGAGGGTCTAGTGGCTCGGCTCTCGGACTCTGGAAGCTCGATATGCAAAGAGCCTGCGAGCCACGAGCTCTTGTCATACACAAACATCTTGTACAAGGCTTGCCCATATTTCAAGTTTGGTTACATGTCTGCAAATGGTGCCATTGCTGAAGCTATGAAGGATGAAAACCGAGTCCACATCATTGACTTCCAGATCGGTCAAGGAAGTCAATGGGTCCCACTGATCCAGGCGTTTGCAGCCCGACGTGGCGGGCCCCCTCGTATACGGATAACAGCCTTTGACGACGCGAGGTCAGCACACGCCCGTGGAGGCGGGCTGCATATTGTAGGTCAAAGGCTATGTAAACTTGCAAGATCATTCAATCTGCCTTTTGAGTTTCATCCAGTCTCTGTTTCTGTTTCCGAGGCCCGGACCCAACATTTCCGACTCCGGCCCGGGGAAGCTGTAGCGGTTAACTTTGCCCTTGTGTTGCAGCACATGGCAGATGAGAGTGTGAGCACTGAAAACCATAGGGACAGGATGTTAAGGCTCGCGAAGAGCATGAACCCGAAAGTGGTAACTTTGGTTGAGCAAGAATCAAACACAAACACGGCTGCATTCTACCCTCGGTTCCTTGAGGCGCTTGACTACTACAATGCAGTGTTTGAATCAATGGATGTTAGTCTTCCACGCGATAGCAAACAGAGGATAAACGTCGAGCAGCATTGCTTAGCGAAAGGCGTGGTGAATATCATAGCATGTGAAGGGGATGAAAGGGTGGAAAGGCATGAGCTTGTTGGGAAATGGAGGTTAAGGTTTAGGATGGCAGGGTTTAGCCCGTACCCGTTGAGCTCGTTGGTTAACGGGACGATAAAGACACTGATGAAGAAGTATAGCGAGAGGTATCGGGTTGTAGAAAGAAATGGAGCTCTGTATCTTGGGTGGATGGATAGAGATCTGGTTGCTTGTTGTGCATGGATGTAATTCGAACATTTCGTCATTGTTGTTTGAGTTTTGATCGAAGAATGTAACGTTAGAACCGACTGAAACATGTAGTTTGGTCATGTAACTAGAAGTTCAAGTGTTATGCTTGTTGTTTGTGTTCAGTCTTGAATGATCCACCTATAGGGTTGTGCCCTGTTGGATGAATCTAAACAGATCCCATTTTAAAGCTTTAATTATCAAATAGATCTAAAAACATAATTATTAAAACTGAAAGAAGTATATTGTTATTCTATTATATCATCCTTAAAATATATAATATCATGTTGGGAATGGAGGAATGTGAAAGCTTCTTTCTTGGTAAGTTTAATAAGGCATCAATTGGATGGAACACAAGAAAGACGACTACAAAAAGCACAATAAAGAGTTGACCACAAAAGAACCAACACTAAACAAAAAGATAAACCAATACACCCCCACTAAGGACTACAAAGTGTTCAGGGTAGGATGCAGTGGGGCTGCAGCCAGCATAATGAGCAAACATTTATGGTTAATTGAAATCAAAGATAAATACTTGTTCATGGTATCTATAACTCACTCAAGTAAATCAATCTTTAATCAGCAAATCATAAAGATTTATAAGTATATAACAACACTATGTGACTATGATTATGATCTAAGAGTTGATGATGGGATAAACTAGACGACAACTGTAGAGCTTGTGGCTCATGTAGCACTAACATGAAGAACCATTTCCATACCACTAGATTCTGGTTGAGGTCTTGAACCATCCTTTTCAACAGATGTCGGGCCAGTCCCGGTCCCTGGCATGTTTTGAGTGACAGTTCGACCACCAGCAGGCATATCATGATCGTGGCGCCCTTCATAAGTTGTAATCACCACTTTTTCATCATGAGATGACCGTTCTACATGTTTTTTAGCAGGGCAACCAGCACTTGTACACCGGTAATAACTCCTGCAATAAAATCAAAACATTTTTATGACCCAAAACATAAAGTGGTCTATCTGTGTATTAGAAGTTTATTTATTTTTGTTACCTTGGATTACGATTGCCTTTCACTAATTTCTGTCCATATTTGCGCCACCGATAGCCATCATTTACAATATCAACTACACTTGTTGTCTGAACAACTACTCGCGGCTCACAGTTTGTCTTGGTTGGAATACCTTCATTCATGCTAGAATTCTCTCTCTTCCTACAGCGCACCAAATGGAGATATAAGTATTTCAAAAATTTTAAAATATGATGGATTTACGTAGTGTTTTAACTTACTGTCTCTTCGAGTCTGATGGCATGTCATTATCAATCTCACTTTTCGTTTCACTTGCCTTAACAGCAGCTTCCGCATTATTCTCACTTACAGAAACCCCTGCAAGCTGACAAGTGTCTGTTTCTGACATCTCTTGATCATGAGTTGTTGCAGGAAGCTCAGATGAATGGTCTTCGCATAACAAAAGGATCAATATTTTATTACCAAACATGAAATTGAAAATAAAATTTATTCGTGTACCTTTAGAAGGCTTATCAGACACTGTTGGTTGTACAGGAAGAACAAAAGCCGAGCCCTTAACAAGTGTATGTGGAGGTTTAGGGTGTTCATGCTTCCATAAGTAATTTATTTCTGTAATAATCCCATCATTTGAACGCTCCACTTGTTTTCTTGCTGGGCAACTAGAAAATGTGCATTTGTAGTAGCTTCGGACAAATGTATTCCCTTTTACAAGTTTTTGACCATATTTTCTCCAATTATATCCATCATCAGTAGGCTTTTCCGGCACTTTAGAGAAAGTGACACCTTGATCAGAATGTGCTGATTGGGCAACTGTAACATTGTCAGCATTACGTCTTAGTGGTAATTTATCGAGCCCTTTCTCGGGCCTTAACGCCACACTATTATTCTCTTTATGAGGTTCTGATGCAGGAGTTTGCTGTGAAGTGTTAGTGACCTTTTCTGGAACAGATTCTGATCTGGCACTTTCAGTATGAAGGGCAGATTTGTCATTTCGATCATCCAACTCTTTATCATGTAGTACGGTTGTGGAACTTCCTTCTTGATTAGAATTATCATGAGACTCCTGAACTTTTATAGACTCTAATTTTGTTTCTTGATTACACAGGTTTCCACTGTTTGAGTCATTGGTCGACTCCAAATTGTCAGATGACTTGTCCATTATTGTAATTTCAATATCATCTTCGTTGCATTGTGATTCAACTTCCTTGGTATCAGCACCCAACTCTACCTCAGATAATAGATACATGTTTAGACATATGTTTTTGTTATGAGATGACACAATTTTTTAGTGTTATCCAGAAATGAAAATTAAGAAAGAGTAACATTCAAACACATCTTAAAACACTTTCGATCAAATATAAGCATATACTAAATACTCCCTTCTTTCATGCATGGTATTTTGACATTGTCTGCATAAAATAAGTTTTAATGGTTGAAAAAGATCTCATATGAAGAAAATCATATCCAGTATGAGAGGATTAAGATGTCCTTACCTTTATTAGCATTATGATTCTTTGCATCAATCTTACAAATTAGAAAATAGCTTTTAAAAAGGAACCCACTTACTCCATATATGGCAATGGAATTTCAGTTAAAAAGAATTAGAACACACAAAAATTCCAAAAGTTGGAGCCACTGGAAAATTTCATACGCATCCTCAAGAATAGAATTTATGCAGACATCAAGCCCTCAGTTTCACATAAATGCTAAAGTAAGCTGATTATAGATCAGCATTAGCTTAACAATCCCAAAAGAAACAATCTCCACATGTCTTCAGTCAAATATAGATAAACAGCCAGCCTAATAAGCATCATAAACAATAGCTTTGGGCGTATCTATTAACACGGCTTCACATACATCAAGCCCTTGGTTTCACATAAATACTGTTTTTGACCTTAAAAGTGCAAGTCCTTGTTATGGCCAAATCAAAACCAAGGTATAGGATCATAGTTTACTTGTTCTTTCTAGAAGATTGTAGAAGTCAAATCATAGACAACTGGCTCCAAAAAAACAAGATAGGAACTCGTAGAGTGCAAACGAAGGTTTAGCTAGTCCTTAATCTAAACTTGGACATAAAATTAAAAATATCATCTAAAGATGTAATAGAATTCCCATACAACTAACAAAAGTGTAAAATTTCCTATTCAACCACTCCTAAAACATAATTAACTACCCAAAGACCGTTATTGCCCCTGCCCCGATCAAAGTAACAAATTTTGATAATAAAAACTATCCAATTTTCCAGTCAAAACAACACAACATAGAATGTTCATAGCACCACAGCAATCATACCGAACAAATGTAAAACATCAGTCCAGAACAAACCCCTAAATACGATCAATCAGAGTAAAATTCTACTCAATTCCGTAATATAGAATGATCCGCATCAAACCCTTTATCATTTCCTCAGCTAGAACCAATAACTAGTAAAAAAGTTACGAACTTGACACAAAACCCTGAAAAGTCAAACCCTTTTACAGTCAACCACATCAAATTCAATCACAGGATTGCAGAACCACACACCAAATTCACTGAATTACAGGTCAATCAGAGCTACAACTGATCAAGATACAGTGAAAAGAAAGCAAAGCAGTAAAATCCTCACCAAAACCCTAAAGTTATGCCTTTTGGTTGAATTAAAGGTGCCGGAGTGGCAATCGGAGCCGGCGATCACACGGCGGCGATGTATGAATTCCGATGAGGTGGGTGAAAGTGTAGAATTGAGCAGAGTTATGGGGTTTAGAAAGAGGGAAAAACGATGGATCGAAGGGTGAATAGAGAAATTGATGTGTGTGTGTTGTAATTGTGTGTGGTTGAGTGTAGGGAAGAATCTGATGTGTTTTGGTTGGTAGTTAGAGAAGTTGCATCAACTTCCCCTCTACTTCTGTTATTGATACAATGTGTCCCTCACTTTTTGCTTAAGTATTATGTCTTGGGCAAGGAAATGATGACGGTTCAAGGGTACTTAACCGGACCGGTTGTGCATGTAGTTTATGGTCTCTGATTTGTGAATAGATATACATATTAATAATGTATATTCTTTCTTCATTTTGAGTGATTTTTGTCACAAATTCATCTTGATCAATTTTTAATTGTGATTTATTTGGATTTTACAATGTTAGATGGTTAATTACTTGGTGATCTCAAAAGAAAAAACAAGAAATAAAGGAAGATTTTTTAAAAGTTAAGAGACTATTATGGCCATGACGGTTTTCATCATGACCATAACAACCATCTTGCCTAAACCTGATTAACGCATTAGCATTTTGTCAAGGCCACAACATGCATCAGGTCCTCTTTTTAGCCTCATCTTTTTCTTCATTTCAAAGAATCTTGAAAAAAATAAAAATCCTAGTTTCTCTCCAACATTGAGCTCGATTTTAAAGAAATTTCACAATATTAGAAGCCTAAGATTGAAGATCAAGCATTTCAAGAAAGATTCTAGCATCATATAACCCATCTTAGGTTGATTTAGTTTGATAATCACTTTATCTCACCATGTATCTCTTTATTTATTTAAATGATTTGAGTGTTTTTGTAGCTATTATGAGCTAAACTCTTTGATTTACTTAAATTAGATAAATCCTAGCTAATTATTGATGATTTAAAAGTTATTTATGGTGTTGATTATGTTGATGACCTTAACAATGTTTTGAATGTTTTTTAATGGCTATATATGTTTGTTTGATTTAGTTATATGTTTGATCTTAGGATATCTTAACCATATCATGTTGAAAAACTAAATGTACTACGATATTTATTCATGAATGTACATATGCATGTGTATTTATGGCATTTGATTAGGAATGATGGATGAAGATTGAAACATGTATGATTGTTATTCAAATGTGTATCTTTGTGCATGTGCTTAGAAAGACCATTACAGTTGTTGTGAATTCCTCGTATCATTGTGTATCCGTGATTATGGTTTACTAGCATAATTTTATAGTTCATATGTTCGTGGTATAATATTCACAAGTTGAAGGACTCCATGATATTATTTTCATTACATGATTAGAGATGATTGGTATGTGTTTATTGTATTAGTCCATATTTTCCAAAAGATTATAAGATTAAATAATCTTGAAAGAAGTTTAATCTATATTTATATTAAACATAATTGTATCGTTAGATTTTCATGGAATGACTTTAGTATGTTAAAATCGTTTTAACTTTCCAAATAGTCATATGATTAGATAACTTTGACGAGGGTGTAGTCTATTTACGTGTAACATGTGTATAAAATGATCTCATCATGAGTTTGTGTATGTTGTCATTATTTAGCTAAGTGGATTCAAAGTCTATGTAAACATTACCTTTGTTTGATTATCTTTCTTGATTTCTATGCATCTTTATTTATTTATGTCTATTTTAGTTTAAAATACAAAAATACTAAATCATCTATATTTATCGGCTAAATAATAGCAAATGTTTACTATCAGTACCTACTATGTCATTGGATCGATATTCGGTTTTAAAAACACTGATTATAAATGGATCCCATGTAGTTGCTTGTTATGGGCTAATTTGTAAGATCAGTAATCTTGTTTTTTGATGTTTAAGACTATAAGTAATTTAGGTAACAACTAATGTAGACATGATAGTTAAAACAAAATACAACATATATATATATATATATATATATCAAATTTGAAATATATAAATGAATAAGGCAGCAACCTATCCGGTTAAAACAAAAATTATACGTAGGTATTTTTTATTTGTACAAATTTTACTTTTTAAAAAAACTAATTTTAAAGTATTTCGTGTTTTAAAAAAAGTTTGATATTTTAGAATTTTTTTTTTTGTAAAATTTTGTTTCTACAGAAGTAAATTAATAAAAAGATATATTTTTTAATTTATTAAAAAACTAATATTGATCTAAAAATAAATAAATAATATTATTAATAATTAATGTAGTTATTTAATAGAAGAGATAAATGAGAAAATTTTGATGAGAATAAATATGATGTTAGCACGTGTCATTTATAGTTATCTTTTTATTAAAGTAGAATATATAGTATATCTTTTAAAAAGTTTAGGCTTCTGAGGATATTGAGCCCTGTACGATCATCCATCCCTTCCCCCACTCAAAACCCACTCTCCCTCGGAACCCGTCCTGCTCTACACCCAACAACACCTATCAAAGCATTAAAGAGTTTAAATCCTGCAAGTTTAAACATAGATGACTAATATAATTATGTTAGAGCGAAACAAAATTCAAATTTCAAACAGAAGTACTAGTTGAATTTTGTCAACTCAACATACCAAAAGTCAAACACACGATCTCGTTCGCACACGTGTACACCATCTTTTGTCAGTTGTCACACACAAACACCACTGAAGAAAATCCGTTGTCTGGCGCTTTCAAATGCTCCGTTAACCCCTTCCACACGTAAGGTTTTAGTGTCATCGGAATTCTGTTCTTTCATTTATCTGTTTCCGGTGACTAGTTTAACGGAGATGACCAAAAACCGGCCACCGGAGCCTCTCGATTTCTTCATCTGGACAGTTGAGGTATGCTTCATTTCTTCCTTATTAGTGTTTTAATCTTCATAACATATTTTCTTTATCTCTTGACGATGCATGATTTGATGTATTAACTAATAATTGTGTGCAAAAAAGTAACAAAAGTTAATTTAGTTTGGGCCATTTGGTCTATAAAAGACACATTGGACCTGCGAACAAGTTTCATGCCTTGTAATGGTTGAGTCTGTAACATTCGACTATCCTTAAAAACTAATGGCCATGTTGAACACGGATGGTTCCCTTCATGCCATCACTTTATGGTCCATCACTTTGGGAGTTTTTGGGTCTAATACTATTGTTACAGTCCAAACATTAGAACCCATTGCAAAATACTAAAAATACTAGTCTGATGTGTGATGGTGATTATTTGGTCTATAAACCTCATATTTATAGTCCATACAACTGATTAGAGACAAGTAATAGTTAGAGTCCAAAACAAACCTCTATAATGTCACAAGTTTCGTCAAGTATGTTTTATGAGCCAAACACACCTGATGTGCAATACGAGCAAGGAAATCTTGAAAACACCTTGATGCACGATCATGTGCATACATATCAAATTAGGTCCGGAGAAGGCTGATAAGTAAAAACAACTAAAGGGACGAACGAATCAAGAATGGTCACTTGATAAAAAGGCCGATGTATAAAAAAGACCAGACACATTCAACTTTTGGTTGCAACGCTTGGCATACCTAAAGCTCTCAACCTCGCGTCTACGGTCTTGTGACCTACACGTCTCAGAGCGCCTCACGTTTTTTAAAACTAAGCCGTTTTGCAAGAAAGCTTGACTGACACTATTCTTTTTGTTTTTTGTTCGGTTAGGATGTTGGCCTTTGGTTAGTAGCGATAAACCTCGGCGCATACCAGCAAATTTTTAAAGAAAATGGTGTGAATGGAGAATATCTTGAGAGTATGTCAGTGTTTACAACTGAACAAATACTTGGGTTTATTCGTCGTTGCCACATGAAATGGGGAGACTTCATAACACTATGCAAGGAACTCAGGATGATCAAAGGTTACTCTCTTGAATACACCACATCTATCTCTTTGTCTCTTTGGTTTTATTGGTGTTAACTGAATTTGTTTCTCCACAGTGGCTTGCTTGAAGGGGGAGCAAAAGGTTAGGCGGCCAAGGTGGGCGCCATCTTGCTTATCTGTGGTCTTTGTGAGGATGGCAAAGCGTAATAGGCAATCGCGTGTTGTCTCCTTGAAGATAGAACCTTGATCAACTATGCATCATTAATTCATCATGGGCCATACATGCTTTTTTATGTGTTCTTTACACTACTCCAAATCAGCATCAAAGTATCCGATATATGGTACATTCTATCAGCTATTAAAGAATCTCCTCTTTACGCGTATGCACATCTTTTTGTCAGTGCTATCTAGTTGTGTGTTGTTGTGGAAGGTTTGTAATATCATAGTATATACAAAGAGATGAAAGATTCTATTGTTACATTTAAAGCTTGTAAGCACTATTATATTTTGTTTTTTTTGGTATGATTTGAAACAACATATCACCCACCTGTTATTTTGTATCTGTTAAGTTTTAACAAGTGTTAAAATTCAACATGGTCATATATGAGGGGGGTATGCTCCCAAGCCTAGCAGCATCCAATCCCAATCTTTTAAGCCACAAAATCATTTACTGTTGATATAAATAAGCTATAAATAAAACAGTAAAATCATTTACTGTTGATAAATCTCACCTACAAAATGAAACTTGCAGTCCCCCTGCACATTTACAAGTGCATACAGACAAATGAACTTTGGAGAGCGCTATACAACAAAGGAACATGATCAACGTTTTGTGCGCCTTCTTTTTGTGATTCGGCGTCGATACTCTTTCAAGTCGACCTTTGCCTTAGGGTACACCAATAATTTTGTCACTTTAGCCGTTGCACTTACCTTCAACCATATGGAACATGACACGTCAATATCAACCGCCAAGGTAGAATTTCAAATCAAGCCTTTGTTTTAACACTCTAAACCTTTAGATTATCATAACAACATAAAAAATGAAAGTATGATCAAGCCAAATACATGTTTTTGGAGAGATGGCGACATTTTACCATCTTTCACTTTACTTAAAGGACTAATAAAGGTCAATACCAGACAAAACATCATACCTAACCTTATATTCTTTCACAAGCACCCTTCCAAATGCTAAACCCTCTTCCATTTGGATGTTTTCTCTCAACTTTTTGCAGATTCAAAAGTCTTTTTGCCTTCATACACACCAACTCACTATATTTCATCATCTTTCTGACCATTTCTCCTTGGATCATGTGCTACTGTTGTTGATCCCACACCGCCCAGAATCAACAAAGGGTGGCTGACAGACCAAAAAGCCAATATCAAACAAACTCATGCTATATATAAAAACTCACACAAACAGTCGATCAATCCCACTCTCAGTTAAAACAAGAATCTTGATCATACCCTTCTAAATATTGATGATGGCCCTTCATTCCATGGGACGGAAACATGGTGACCCAATGGCGGCAGGTGGTGGTGATGGTGGTGCATCTTCTTCCTCCATTGCTCTCCTGCAAGAAAGATTCAGACAACTGCAAGAAATGCGGGAGAGGAGAGAAGAAATGAAGGTGTTGAAGTTGTTTTCTGAGTCGGAAACAATGGGTCAAACCAAGTACTATGACCCATCAAGAAACTTATTGGTGCACCACCCTGAGATGATCCATCACAAGCCAGCTATGACCGCAAGATCGTCTTTTCAAGACTCTTTGTCTCTTGGGCTTGATTTATATGGAAAGAAAACAGAACAGCAACCATCAAAGACTCCACCTTTCAGAGACTTCTGGTCTATGGATTCAGTAACAGTTAGCACTTCGCGTGTTCATGACAAACCTGATGTTGATACTTCTCTTCATCTGTAAAAGTAAAATGCTTGATTTTTCTGTTTCTTTGTCTTTCTTTTGTTCCTTTTAGTGTAAGTTATAGCAAATTTCAATAATAAAAAGAAGGATATGAAAATGAACTGATATCTTGAAACAAAAGTGAATAAGATTTAGCATACTAGATTACAAATCAAATCACAGAAGTAGCTTCAAATCATCCTTAAATTTCATGTTTTAGTGATTGTCCTTGTAAGCTATACTGTTATAGTGATTCAAGAACTCAAAAGATTTAATTAGTCCTGTTGTTATCTCGTTTTATAGCATTAGCTAGATAATCTTCAGATAGAAGAAATTGTTAATGTAAACCTATACAAATGCTCATTATGCAGGCCAACTTAGGTGTCACTAAGGCAGATTATGAGATTAACGTAAAGAGTAGATTGTTGTTTTCGTCTATGAGGTTTGTGCAAAATTGTAAATTCTGTAGTTTTTGTTTTTTCACAACACACATTCTACTCTCAAAATTATTGTCATTTCAGTCCAACGGTCTTAACATCATTTATTTTTCTGTTAAGTTTTAAAAAATTACTAAAATACTCATCTTTTTCTAGAAAATAGAGAGCGAGCCTTGGAGCACTTAATAAGGCTGCTGCTTTGTAATCTTGAGATCATGATTTCTAGCGGTGGGAAACCTCTTGCACAAAAGAATACATTTTGGTCTTCAAATCTCCTCCAAATCTACAAAATTCACTGCTTATTTATACGCATATTGTGGTGGTGTCCAGGATCCCATGGGTAGACATTAAGTTATTGTGTATATTTGGGTAGCAACCTCATCTCATAGGTCCTCAAAACACCAAGCAACCATCTAACTCCCGCTTTAGTGCTAAAGCTGAATACCATGGGGTTGCTAATACAATTGTCAAAACCACTTGGATTCGCAATTTGCTTGGTTCACCGATTCGACATGCTACTATCATTTATTGTAAAAACTTCTGAATGGTATGTTTATCTGAAAAGACAACATCAACAAACAAAGCACGTGGAGCTAGATATTTATTTGTTAGTCTTCCATGTGAGAATTCTCGGGACAGGATCAATGTTGAGCAGTACTGTTTAGCTAAAGGAATGGTGAATATAACATTCGAACATTTAAAGTAAACGAAATAAAAAATATTAATACTTGTTCATGATATCTATAGCTCATCCAAATAATCCAATCTTTAATCTGCAAATCTTAAATATTTTATGGGTATATAACACTACGTGACTACCATTAAGACCTAAGGGTTGAACGATCGCATAAATATAACAGCCGCAGTACTTGGGGCTCATGTAGCACTAACATGAAGAACCATTTCCATACCACTAGATTCTGGTTGAGGTCTTGAACCATCATTCTCAACAGATGCTGGACCTGTCCCGGTCCCTGGGATGTTTGGAGTAAAGGGTCGACCACCAGCACCAGCAGGCATATCATGATCATGTCTCCCCTCATACGTTGTAATCACCACTTTTTCATCATGAGATGCCCGCTCTACATGCTTTTTGGCAGCGCAACCAGCACTTGTACACCGGTAATAACTCCTGCATTAGAACCAAGACATTTTTATGACCAGAAATATAAAGTAGTTTACTAATGTATAAACAAACTTTAATAATCTTTGTTACCTTGGATTAGGATTGCCTTTCACTAATTTCTGCCCATATTTGCGCCACCGATAGCCATCATTTACAATATCAACTACACTTGTTGTCTGAACAACTACTCGCGGCTCACAGTTTGTCTTGGTTGAAATACCTTCATTCATGCTAGAATTATCTCTCTTCCTAAAATGCACAAAACGGATGTATAATAACTTCCAAAATTTTAGAAATATGACATAATTAAGTAATGCTTTAACTTACTGTCTCTTGGGGTCTGATGACATATCATTATCAATCTCACGTTTTGTTTCATTTGCCTTAACAGCCGCTTCTACATTATTCTCACTCACAGGAACCACCACGAGTTGATTCGGCTTTGTTTCCGACACCTCTTGTTCGTGAGATGTCGCAGGAAGCACAGATGAATGGTCTTCACATAACAAAAGGATCAATATTCTATTAACCAAAATTTGAAATAAAATATAAAATTTAATCTTGCACCTTCGGAAGGCTCATGAGAAGATTTTGATTGAACAGGAAGAACAAAAGCTGAGCCTTTAACAAGTGTATGTGGAGGTTTAGGGTGTTCATGCTTCCATAAGTAATTTATTTCTGTAATATTCCCATCATTTGTGCGTTCCACTTGTTTTCTTGCTGGGCAACTAGCAAATGTACATTTGTAATAGCTTCGAACAAATGTATTTCCTTTTACAAGCTTTTGACCATATTTTCTCCAATTATATCCGTCACCGGTAGGTTTTTCAGGTACTTTTGAGAAAGTAACACCATGATCAGAATGTGCTGAAGGGGCAACTGTAACATTTTCAGCATTACGTCTTAGTGGTAATTTATCAAGGCCTTTCTCGGGCCTTAACGGCACGATAAAATTTCCATTAACTGATTCTGATGCAGGAGCTTGCTGTGAAGTGTTAGTGACCTTTTTTGATATTGTAGCCTGTGGCTTTTCTTCTTGAAAAGATTCTGATCCAGCACTTTCAGTATGAGTAGGTTTGTCATTTTGACCATCTAACTCTTTGTCAGGCAGTACGGTTGTGGAACTTCCTTCTTGATTAGAATTATCATGAGACTCTTTAACCTTTATAGACTCTGATTTTGTTTCTTGATTACACAAGTCTCCACCATTGGAGTCATTAGTCAACTCTAAACTGTCCGATGACTTGTCCATTATTGTAATTTCAATTCCATCTTGGTTGCCTTATGATTCGGCTTCCTTGCTATGTGCAGCGGACTCTAGCCTAGAAATAGATAGATATTTTGACAGAATGTTTTGTTACTCTACCATAAAATCTAGACATGAAAATAAAAAATAGTGATATTCCAGACACATCTGAAAATAGTTTGCTAAAACATAGGCAAATACTATATACACATTTCTTTCATGCATCAAGCATCTTGTTTTCTCCCTTGTATCTTTGTTATACTTTTGTAAAGTTTCAGTTTTGATAGTTGAAAAAATAAACCGTTCACGCATTAGAAATAGCTTTTCAAAAGAACACACTTACTCCATCTATGGCAATGGAATTTCAGTAAAATATTTAGAACACACCAAATATACAATAGAAAATAGATATTTAGATACAATAAACATATATGTCTTTAAGAAAATAAATTATGCAGGCATTTCTGAAGCTACAACTTTCAGACAAATTTCAACACTTCAAGAACTCAAGTCAGAAGAAAGCTCGGAGTTAAAAAATGACAATAAAGGGTTCCTCTAATTTCCTTAATTCTTAAACTTCTTAAACAACTAGTAATCTAGTTGTCAGCCCAATCTTGTGAATCTTCCAATCAAAGAAGAGAGTAATACTAGTGTGTACTCACAGTGAATGCAGGAAACTAAGTCTGGACTGCTCTATATATCTAGATGTGTAAACGAGCCAAGCCGCTCGTGAGCTACCTGAGATCGACTCGCAAAAATCTGGAATCAAGTTGGGTTTGAACAAGCTCAAGCACATCTTGGGGCTCATTTAATATACGAGCCAAAGTTTGAGCTGCACATATCGAGCTTGACTAGGCTTGCGAGCCTAAATAAGCCTAATATTTGTGCAATTTTTTTTTATAATTATATTTATATTTGTTATAGAAATAATTAAATCATATATAAAATTATAAATAAGAATATATATGATAATAACTATAAATGTAAGTAAATTATAAATGAACTGAGCTCGAGATAAAAAAACTAATCACGAGCCAAGTTCGAGATTCAAAAATAAGCTCTAAACAAGACAAGCTCAAGCTTTTAAGTTAACCAAATCTAGCTTGGGCTCAGCTCGACTCGATTACACCCCTATGTATATTTGGTAATTTTAGTGCTTTATTGGCTTAAGAACTTTACTTTTGTTCATTTATTTTGTTAAGAATTTATAATACTCAGTATACTTAACTTAACTTGGTGAAGTTCTTATCTAACGCCAAACTTTGAGGAGTTGCTAATAGTATTTCAGCTTTAAGTTTTCCCAAAAGGGATTTATTTTGGGGAGATGACTTATTGAAAATTTACATTATCTAGCTTGTCTTAGAAAGGCTCCTTCAATATTTTATGTTGTTACTAGTGAAATATTTGCTCGACCATCCCATAGACATATTCTCGACATGTCTTCAGTCAAATGTAGATAAATGGTCATCATTGTAAACATTAGCTTATGGGCATGTTTATTAACTAGGCTTCATAGACATCAAGCCCTCGGTCTTACATGATAATGCTCTTAACCTTAAATATGTAAGCCCTATTACGGCCAAATCAAATCCACAGTATAGGATCATAGTTTAGTTGTTCTCGTAAAATGTTTGTAGAAGTCAAAACATACAACAATTGGCACGCAAGACAGGAATAGAAACTTGTCAAGTGCAAGAGGCAGTTTTAGCAAGCTAATAATTTGAACTTAAAAATACCTCTAAACGCCATTATAGAATGCGAAAGGATTCCCACAAAGTTAATAGAAGTGCATCATTTCCTATTTACCAACCGACAAAACATAACAAACTTCCCAAAAAGGCCCATGTTCTATTCTTAATGCACCGTATTTTCCCTCCATACGATTGCACGATTAAAGAAACAAATTTTGGGAACGAAACCTAACCAATTTTGAGAATAAAAATTTATCAAATTTCCAGGTCAAAACAACACAACTGCAACAAGGGCCAAACATCAAAGTTGCCAGGCACCACAATAATCCTACCAATTGGTCACTTGATTAAAAAACCAGAATTCTAGGCCTAAAAATGATCCCAAATAAGCTAAACACATAACCAAAATGTATAGCATATCTCCAAAACAAACCCCTAATTCCCCAAATATGAGTAATCGGATTAAAATTCTACTCAATCCTGTGCTATATAATAATTCACTTCAAACCCTCTATCATATTCTCAGCTAGAACTAAATAAATTAGTCGAAATTCAAAAATTAGAAACCGGATACAAAACCCTGAAAAGTCAAACCTTTTACAGTCAACCACATCAAACAGAATCACAGAATTACAGAACCACACACCAAATTCACCGAATTACTAGTCTATCAGAGCTACAAGTGATCAAGATAGAGTAAAACACCAACTAAAGCAGTAAAATCCTCAGAAAAACCCTAATAACATACCTTTCTGGCTGAATTAAACGTGCCGGAGCGACAATCGGAGCCGTAGATCAGACGATGACTGAATATCGATCCCGTAGATGCTGGATAAAGAGTAGAATTGAGCGAATTTAACGAGTTTAAGAAGAACTGAAAGGGGAAAAACGATGGATCGAAATAGTGTGTGTTGTAATTGTGTGTGGTGGAGTGTAGGAAAGAATCTGATGTGTTTGGTTGGTAGTTGGATAAGTTACATCAACTTCCCCTAAACTTCTTTCATTAATACAACTTGTTCCTCTTTTTTCCTTTTACCAAAGACTAATGTTTGGTGGTTGTTTAAGACTAAACATGCAAATGTCTTTCTTTTATTAATATATGTTTATGCAAGTCTGAAAAGAGGCTGACTCGTTTCGTGATCTAATATTTTAATGTATATAGTTTTATTGTCTCCATAGCTTTAAAGAATCACAAAATAATAATCTTATAAGTGGTTTTAAAACATACGCTTGTTATTGTATGTTTTAGAATATGATTCAATTGTTATGTTTTTTATTAAATGGGTTCAATCTTTTGTACACACATAACTAAACAAATTCTAGTGTGTGTATATACATTTGAGTAGATTAATTTAAATATGATGATGCTATCCATGTTTTCCTCTAAACTATTTTTACTTATTATCTATTTTTTTTTTATCTTTTCGATGCAGTTAGTTTTTCTTTTATATTTTTTATTTACCATATTATCCCCTAATGTGTTAAACTAAAAAAATTTAATTTTAATTTATTTATTTAGTCTTTTGGTTATTACTTATTTTGTCTTTTATTGTTTTTACTTGTATTAATAAAATAAACATTTATAGGAAAAGAGTTTAAAATAGTTAAGCTCCTCAGATTGGTTCCTAAAACACTTAAATCAAGTTGATATCTGAAAGTTTAAGAGAAGGTGTTTTTTTTTATTTAATTTACTTTAACATATATTAAAAAACAATTATTGAAAGTTTAAGAGACATTTTTTTATTTATAAAATATTCTTATTCAGATTGAAAAAATTTTTTAGTTTTTTTTTCTCTAGGAAGCATTACTAATTTTTTTATAAAAAGTTTTTTTAATTTAAAAAATGTTTTATATTAAATTATTATAGAATTTGTTTTATCATTCTTGATACGCATTATATCATTATATAAAAAGTGTTTTGAATCTTTTCTTAGAAAAAAAAACTTTTATCAAAAACTAAGGGGGTGTTTGGTTTGATGGAATTCCATGGAATTTGACGGAATTGGAATTTAAAATCCATTCCATGAGGCGTTTGGTTGTCCTGGTGAGAGATTTGGAATTGGAATTAAATCCAATCAAATCCTTTCGGTGGTGGAATTCAGAATCCTTCATGTTCTCAAAGGAATGTTATAATATTCAACGGAAAGTTTGTAAATTTACTAAGACAACCCTCTTCTTTCCTTCCTCATTTCTAAATTGATCTCCATCCACAAAATAAATTCCGGCGAACCACCTTCTTCTTCGTCATCGGCGGAAATAAGAAAAATCTCTATATCGTAATTACCGTCAATGCACCGATTGTTTGGAGCTCCAACCAACCAACGATCTATTCTAATCACGGGCATCCGATAACCATAATCAAGATCGGGCGATAAACCATGGGGTTCGAGTTCTTCTAGACACAATCAAACAGATTCTCAATTTCTTCATTGATTAATGAGGTTGATTTCTTCATCGATTTGTGGGAGTTGATTGCCCAAATCAAACAGATCCAAAACTTTTTGTGGGGGTCAATTTCTTCTCAGTTTAGAGGTCGATTTGGTTGTGTAACCTTATTTTCATCATCGGTTTGTCTCTGCGGTTAGGAGGTGTAGGGATAGATTGATTAACGAAGGGGGTGGTGGATTGATTTGATAATGGTGGTGGATCGATTGTCGTTGGTCTTCAGTGTGGTGGCGGTGGGTGTTATTAAAGTTTACGTGATTGTTTCATATCAATAGTCTCGCTTACAGTATTCAAAATTGTTTTATATTTTAATAAGGGTAATTTAGTCCTTTTAAATACAATTACATTCCAATTCTATTAACATGTTTACCAACCAAACATGTTTTGAAATTTCGAAAGATTTCTTTGAATTCCAATTCAAATTCCAATTCCAATTCCATTTCGAATTCCAATTCCAACAAATTCCGTGTACCAAACGCACCCTAAAGTGTTTTCCGAGGGAAAAATATGACAAGTTTTGAAAATAATTATAAAAGGAGATAGTATGACAATTAATAAGAAGAATATATATAAACTAACCATTTAAATGTATATAATTTGGTACATTTAAATGTATATAATTTGATACTTTTTGAAAATGCAACGAGATCCACGTGGACCACTCCATATGTAGCAATATTTAGAGTTTTTTTTTCTTTTTGTTAGATTTCGAAACCATGACACTATCGAGTGTATGGTCTCAACTTCATGTCGTCACTTTCGTCTAGAAATGTAACAAGCCCTGTTTGTTTGATTCGTGAACTATATAGTTATTTAATTATAGGTGAAGGAAGCATCAACACTCTTTGGTGAGTGTTCTTCATCAAAATCTGATGTTTTACATGTTTCTAATAGTCTAGAAATAATACATTTGATGTTTAAAACCGATAAGATGCATTTAATTTCGAAATATAACAAGATTATTACATGCAACTTGGTGGGTTTGGAGTGTGATAGGTTAAAGAATAACCCACTTTGTAATTTTGAAAAATTGTTGCGTAAGATACCAAAACATTACCTAAAAATGTAATTAAAACTACTACAAGTGGTTATACTTGTTATATCTTATATTGAAATAGAAGACCGAACGTGGTGAAATTGGTGGAAATTGACTATTTTGACCAAGTTTTAAGTAAATGTGATTTTGACTATGTTGAGAGTCAATTAGATTAAACATAATTTTCATAAGTCTAAAATACATATTGAAGTGTGTTTATAGGCTTAATTGGAGAATTTGACTTAAACATGAAGTTTGATGAAAATAGGTTAAAATAGATCGATGAGATTGATGTGAATACATAAACTAGTCTAGTGGTTGTAATAGTTGAGTAATAGATACATCCTAATACGACGAGTATTTGAATGCACATTGAGCATAATTAATTATTATTGAATAGCATACTCATTATAATAAGACCTGAGTTTGTGATGGTGTTATAAGAAAGTAAATGTGTGAACAAGTACAATTTTTTTAAAGACAAGTACCAGTTGGAAACCAATGAAGCATGTAAGTCGTACTTTTACGTAGAGGATTCGTAATTCGTAATTCGTAAACTTAGATAATCTTTGAGTTGTGAAACACATAACTTTTAGATTGAAATAGTTCGATTGTACGTTCTGAATTGATAAATCAAATAAAACTCAAAAATCTGACAAGAACAAAGTATGATTCAATGATGATTTTCTTGAACCAGGGAATGACCAAACAAAACAAATTCAAATTCAAATGAAAGGGTTGAAAAAAGTGTTTGATGATAGCTATCTATTCTAATTCAAATATATAGAAATGAAGTCATTTTCTAGACCATGGTAGAAACACATCGGTGGTAACTTACCTTGGCAGGAGCCAATTTTCCATAAAGCCCAAGAGTGCAATCCCTTGAACCCTACTAGGGGCTGCCACCCTTTAAACCATGCTCCCAAGGGTGTTTCCTTTGGATCCTCGTCAAGAGGCATTGCCCTCTTGAAACCCCCATTGCTTAGGGGTTTTGCCCCTATAAACCAATGATGTTTTAATTCCGACTTATTTTATGAATATTATGATTTAAATTGATCAATAACGTATTCAATTGCACTAAAATATCTAACAAGTTGTTTTGTGATTTAAGAAATACGAACTCCAAATAACATGGCTATGTAAGTTCTACTACATAACCATAGCATGTTCTATGCGATTAAAAGGTCTCGAAGTTTTTTCCATTTTGAAAACAAAACACGCGACTATGTATGTCTAATTGCATAGTCATGTCATTGTTTTGGATAGCAATATTACGTGACTATGTAGGATTTTGTACATAATGTTAGACTTTGAAAGTTATAAGGCTATGCATGTCTAAATCACATAGTCGTGTGGCCCGCCATTTAAGTATGAGAAGTTTAAGACTAAAAAGAACACAACTCCTAATGAGTTCTAAATTAATTGGTTTGGAAGAAGTCACCCTATGATTTTTTAAAGTGGAGGTTATTGGTTCGAGTCTCACTTGATACAATACTCTTTTAACAAACTTATTCACTAAAATTAGATCTCAACCATTAATTAAAAAGATTAATGGTTGAGATTACGTCTTACAGTTTTTAGATTAAAAACTCTTTTTATTTGAATCATTTTCTTATATTTTATTTTTTCAATGATAATTTATTTTATTTTGTGGCTCCGTTTATCTCAAAAACTATGACTTCTACGTTATTAGAATTCAAAAACCAAAACTACTAACACCATACCAAAAAAAATACATGATTCAATCAGTAATATCTAACATTTTTGCAATGTGAAAAGATATATTTTATTATTAGGTATCGCAAAAATTATCGTGATAATATTAAAATTCATGGTGATGTCATTAAGGCTTCACTTTGGTTCAGGTTAATTGCATGTGGTTTCTTAACCGTTATGAAACAAGTCGAGTACAACTTTAAATATTATTTGTTACATCATGTGACCAGCATTATAATATTGGTTTGGTCAGCCTGATTTAATCTAATTAAATCAATAATGTGATTATGTTTAATTATACGCATGTGGTTTCTATTATTTAATCAGAGCAAATTACGGTTTATTATGATGGCGACACCTTTCAGTTCTTTTTTATATAAAACGTAAAAATGAATCGCAGATGCAACTTTCCTATTTTTTTCAGATTTAAATAATTACTTGTTTATTCTTTTTTAAAGCTCGTGGACAATTAGTTATGTTTTAAAGTATGTAATTTCAATAATCTTCGTATTGTATGAGTTTAATTAATGATATGCATAAGCGAAAATTTAAAATTAATTTTGAAAGTGGCTAAATTAATTTTTATTTTATTTTTAGTGGTTTTAACAAGTCAAACATTTTACCTATATTAATTTAGAAAGTGGCTAAATTAATTTTTATTTTATTTTTAGTGGTTTTAACAAGTCAAATATTTAACCTCTACTAATTTAGAAACTGGCTAATATAACTTCTATTTTGTTTTTAGTGGTTTAACAAGTCAAACAATGTGGTTTAAAAGTCGCTTCAAGTCTACCAAGGATTAATCTTTATTAATTTTCTTTTGTAATTTAGCTAAAAGCTTAAATAAATCTCCTTGTAAAATACGGCAGTTTAGAATCAAGGAATCACGTCAACGCTGCCTAGGGTATGCGAATTGGGTTCTCTAAAGAAGACTTAGGTTCGAACCCCACTTGGTAAACATCTTGTGGTGACTTACTATGATGATCAATGAATGTCAAGTCAAGGTTTAAGTGTAATGTTATCGTGGCCCAGAGATATTTGTTTAAACACCACCTCTTGACCTTATTTACATCCATGAGTTGATTGTCATTTAATATATTTTAGGACGAGTGTGTCGTAGACCGGTTAGTTAGTCCAGTTAACTTGTTTAAAATCATGGTTGTTAAGATCAAAATCATGATATTAAGATTTAAAGATCCTTTTAGCTTAAGCCTAAAGCATGTCATCTTGATGCTATAATTAGCATTTATCATTAAACCTGTTTTCTTAAAGTTTCCCTTCTAATAAGTAGATTAGAAATTTTTCTAAAATTTAAAAAAAATGCTTCATACCCCATGATTACTAATTTAATTAATAAGCACAATTTAAAGGCTTAGCTATGATAAGCAAGATCATATAAAGTTTATTATTGTGCATCACTCAACTTAAATTTACCAAAAATCATAAATACTAAGAAATTAATAATGTTAAACATAAGATTTGTAAGATAATAAAAGATTGAATGAATATTATTAAATCGTTAGGTTACAATTTACAGAGATCACAAAAAATCTTAGAGATTTAATTGATCCCTTGGGCTCAACTAATAAACCCTAATATCTTATACTCATGTGCAATAGTAGCGGCGTAATCATACGCTAAGACTAAAAAACAAAAAAATATAAAACAAAAAATAACTAGATAAACATGCTTTGATCGACTCAAATATCCAAACTTTTGCCAACAAGTAAATACTGTGCTTGATGTTGTTATCTATATATTGGTTGATTGTGCTATCTATAATTCAATTTATAGTTCATTAGTTCTTGATTCCCGAAATAATAATCCAATAACTGGTGACCGTAGTCGTTGCTGATGTGTCGAGGCTAGCATGTGGTGGTCTCTTGGATTCATAGATCACGAGATGAAATTTGTATAAATAATTAGAAAAAGAAAGCAAGCCGATAACCGTGGTCAGGTGGTGATCTTCTAAATTCGTAGATTAAGAGATAAGATCCGTATATCTAAAAAATAATAATCAAGCTGTAGCTTGAGATCAGTGGTCGTGGTCTGTGGTTCTTGGTGCGGCTAAAACACTAATAAATACAAAAAGAAAAAGAAAAAGAAAATGAAGTGTTGCTGTAGGTTAGGAGCCATAATCCATAAACGAACAAAAGAATGATTGTGAACGAACTACAAGAATGGATATTAGGTTTGATAACAAAGTTTTATTTAACTGAAACTAGAAAATATAGAAGAAACGAAACAAACAAAAAACAAAGGTGGGACAAATATGCGACGGCGACACACCGCCCTGTCTAGGGTTTAAACTGATGGTGACGGCTAGGGTTTGTACTTTTTATGGTGACACAACAAAGAGAAAGAAGACAACTAGAATCCTAAGGCTCTGATACCATGCGACTTCAGTAACGGCATTGCCTAAGGCCATTTTTTATCATGTGGACTTCCATGAGACGATATTTAAGCCAAGGTAGATGTGGTATGCCGCCCCCATCATTTATACCACCCTAATTGGAGTCGGCAAAGGTAGTAAGTGTGACGGGTGATCCTCGCTTTAAAATAAACCAATAGTGAATGGTTCCCTTTAAGTACTGCATGACTCTCGCGAACCCGGGTTTTTCGGAGCTGCATTTGTGTCCGCATGTCGCACGGGCGACGAATTGGTTCAAGAAATTTTCAACCCAAAAACCCGTTTTCTGCACCCCCTGCACACGAGTAGGTGCTAGAGTAAAACACAACATAAGAATTTAATATAGCTTGAAGGCTTATGCATATAAACTAAATAAACATTTGTTACCATGTGGGACTAAACACCATTTTTTTAAATTCTCATCAAGATTATGTAACACTTTGAGATTTCGACATCTTATTCAATCTTCACACCAATATTTAATTAAGTTCATTTACTTGATACGTGTTAGACAATCATTCATATTCGTGTTAATCGATTAATGAATAAGAAAAGCCTTATTCGAAGCACTAACTTTTCACACATATTGGATAGCGTCCTAAGGAAAGCATATGTGCTTATTCTAATTGACGATAATGCAAGTCACATTCTTTTCCAATGACAATGCAACTAAACCCAATGAGAAGCTAATTGATCTCGATCACCTTGATTCATCTTTTATAACTTCATTCTCAACCACGGTTCATCTAGGTTCTTCTAACACAAATTATAAATTATATTCCGAATTTCAAAAAAATATAACGAATTTTGTAAGTATGATTAAACCTACCACTAAAGTTTAAAGTAGATTTGTTTAATAAATCTAAACTGAATTTTAGAGCCTGATAGTTTGTTTTATTGTTTCCCAATAGGATTTAAAACTTAACTACATACTACATCTTTAAAGCAACCGATTAGAAAATGCTCCATAACCTTAACCGGCTAGGAAGACTATATTTCAACCGGCACAAAAAAAACCTTAAAATGTACAAAACCAATCAAAAACACTTAAGAGTGCACGTGGCCTGCTAGCTAGATTTCAGACACAAAGATATGTTCTGACTAGATTTTAGCCAGCGGCCACACATAGCCTTCTCATATGCTTTTTTTCCCCTTATATGCCTTAGAAGTTAGAAAAACCAATGATTCTTAACTCAAGTAGTTGAGATAAGATACTTAAGATAATTAAAAGTGTGAAGGTATTTGGTTCGAGTCTCACTAAAAAAAAATGCTCTAGGTTGAGTCAAGGGGTTTCCGACTTGTGAATTTTCTTCTGAGAGGGTTAATGACGTGGTCATGGTTGGAAAATGAATAAGTGTGACCCAGGTGAACAACACCTATTCTTCTAAACAGACGTTTAAAAATGTGACTTAGAAAGTGTAGCCTTCTTGACCAATTCGGTTAACTTTAGATATGTTAATTTTTGAGTAAGATAAAAGTCAAACTTCTATTATATTATATTTTAGGTTTAAAATGTAATTGCTAATTCTCCGACTGAGCCAAGTTAGGTGATAGGTGGTGGTGTTATTAGTTAGTCATGGAAGATGGCCTCGACAACCACGCGTATTCCAAGATCCACTTGTTACTATATTATAATAACCTTTTCTTCAACTTTTTTTAAAATAAGCAACACATTATTAAAGTATTAAACTATCACATACTTAATAAACAAACAAATAAATCATCTATATACACATGCATATGAAGTTACAACTAACACAAATCTCCCTTCTTTACGATCAAGAACATGCCAATTCATTAATTCAACCCTTTATATATCACTCACATGAACAAGATCGATTAATCCCATCTCTTAAAGACTCGATTTTTATCACTTTTATCGATTGATCTTCAACACCCACAAAGATCTTTCAAATGGGTATATCAATTCATCAAATCTTTTTCATTTTAATCACAATCTTTACCATTTCTCATGCTCAAGATTGCACCACATACAAATTCTCAAACAACAACAAGTATGCCACATGCATCAACTTACCAGTGTTAAACTCACAGCTTCACTGGAACTACCACCCCGCCAACGCCACCGTTGACGTGGCGTACCGCCAAACCGGGGTCTCGAACTCGCAATGGGTGGCTTGGGCGGTTAACGTTGGTGGGTCAGGCATGGTTGGAGCCCAGGCTCTCGTGGGTGTGGTGAGCTCGAATGGGTCGGTTCGAGCTTATACGTCGTCGGTTAGGGGTTATGGGACGAGGCTGCAACCCAGTGAGTTGAGTTTTGAGGTTCAAAGGGTCATGGTGGAGAGGGTGGGTGGTGATGTGGTGGTTTATGGGACTTTGGTGTTGCCTGGTGGGAGGACGAGTTTTAACCAGGTGTGGCAGGTGGGTCCAGTCGAAGACGGGGCTCCGGCGGCTCATCGGATGGGTTCGGCTAATAGGAATTCGGTTGGGACGGTGGATTTTGCTACGGGTCGGAGTAGTGATGACGGTGGTAGCGGCGGTGGTGGTGGTTCCCGGAGTCGCCGGAGAAATGTAAGTTGTTATTAGTTGGTTGTTTATCATGTCATTTTATGTTTTATTTCAAGATTCAAAACTATAGATGAGATCAGGAGTTATTGCCACATAAAAAAAAAAAGAACCAATACAAAACACTTTCTTTTGGACAAGGATAAAATTGTTGTTATTTAATGTATATGTTAAAGGTTCAAGTCGTGAAAACAAACTTTTAAAAAATATAAAGCAAGTATGTCTGTATTAAAACCAAGTTGGCTCGACGCAACCTAGACAATAGGAATGTGGGAACATAGTGGACCACCCGGGTATGTTTTTTTTAAGTTTTGGAAATAACTTCTTAATACAAAAGTGATGCATAAGAACCCAATAAACTTTAATGAAACTTGGGGCGTAGAGGTAAGCTTGCGTTTTAGGTCCTAGGTCGATATGTTGGTGAATTCTTTACATTTACTCTAAATTTTATTTTTTTGTCTTTAAACTAGGAAAATAAAAGTCTTTTGTGTTCATATTTTGTTACATTTAAAATTTAAAGTTTTTTTCATTACAATAAATGATGGTTTTCTTAAAAATTTAAGGTAAACTGCGAAAAGTAAAAAATAAAATAAAACCGAGACGGAATATAAACATGAAAAACGCTTTTTATTATATCGTTAATTTAAAGACGAATAGTGTAATTAATTTGGAGTAAACTTAAATGACCAAAATAAACTAAATTACTTCTTTTCACAATAAACAACCAAATAATAATCTTTAATAATATTTGAAAGTCAAAAGCTTCCTATCAGTAAGATGAATTAAATAAAGAAGACAATTTATTGACAGACACATGGAGTGTTGAATGCTGTGAGCTGGGGAGTAATGATGCCAATGGGAGCCATGGCAGCAAGATATCTAAAAGTGTTCAAGTCAGCTAACCCAGCCTGGTTCTACATTCATGTTGCTTGCCAAGCTTCCGCCTACATTATCGGTGTAGCCGGCTGGGGCACCGGGCTCAAGCTAGGCAGCGACTCCACGGGTATCGTATACAACACCCACCGCAACATCGGGATTGCCCTATTCACCCTAGGAACCCTTCAGGTAAACTCACAAGTCACCCTCTTATTATTATTCTAAAACCAAAACCACAAGTTAATCGAAAACTGGGTTTTTAAACAGGCGTGCGCTCTGCTCCTTAGGCCAAAACCTGACCACAAATACAGATTTTACTGGAACATTTACCACCACAGTATAGGATACATTGTGATCTTGTTAAGCATCATCAATGTGTTCAAAGGGTTTGACATTTTAGACCCTGAGAAAAAGTGGAAGAGGGCCTATATTGGCTTACTCATCTTTTTGACGGTTAATACGGTTATGTTAGAAGCTTATACATGGTTCGTTGTTTTTAAGAGGAAAGAGGAAGAGAAAAGGGCATATGCAGCTAATGGGTATGATCAGTCAGCTTAGAGATGAGAATAATGTCCAGATGATGTTATGTTTACAGTTATATTTTTTGTTTTTGTGACTTATATTTTGTATGTGAGTTGTAATTATATGTTTATGTATTGAAATTTGACTCATGACTTAAAGTGTATCTTAGGAAATTGTGATATTGAGAGAAAAGTGCAAATTTAAATTTAGATACATGAGGTACAAATCATCCCATGGATAAAACATAAAACATAAAACAAAGCATCTAAATGAAATATAACAACTAAGTAACTAACCATGACAACAATCATGTATGGTTTTCTTTCAATTCGATTCCAGGTAGAATCTGATTTAATGTATAAAAAACTCATTATAATATCATATTTTTCATCAATGAGATCTGAATGCGTCGGACCTATCTGCAAACACACTACCTTCCTGGCAGCACGTGACCTTTCGCTTTTCACGTGCATGATCCGACACAATAACAATCCGGTTCAAATTAGGTTGGATCAAAGGATGACGATACGAGTATTGCTAATCTCATATGTGATTGTGAAACAATGTAACATACCAGGCCACTATCCGCCTCGAATATTAGACATTAAACTACATTAAGCTATCAAATATATGAGTTCTCGGCTCATTCTAATATATATTATATTAAAAGCTTTGACACATACTCAGCTCATTATATTTTCTTTAATTTTTAACGAATTACATAAACATATTAGGACATTGTTTATATAGACAAGCTCATTTATAAAGATTTTTATCAGGAAAAACTCGTATGATAATTTTAAATTATATTTATAGAAATAGAGTAACGAATAAATATGATACTAGTTGTATATGTTGGGCCCAACAAGGAATTTGGGTCGGATAAAATAACTTGTTGGCAAGGTCACATGATGCACATCAAGGATATGAGAAAATTCTCACTAATCTGAATCATACATCCAATTTACACACCATGCATGAGCAAGGTATCAAACTATCATATTATGATAATTTACATGAAGAGAGGATCACGACTACATACACACATCATACGTATCCAAAAGTTAGTTTTGTGATTTGTAGGCACAAGATACAACATAAAAGATAAACTTTTTAATGGTAATTGTGTTATTTGAACAATACTAAAAATATGTTTATTTACATCTTTTAAATTGTATTAAACTATGAGTTTTTTTATGGATAGTTATTGTTTTCACTTAAAACAGAAAAAGTTTTTCTTTTTTTGTATATTTATGTTGTATATTTTAACATACATGTTGTCACGAATAGCGTTACGTGTTACATCATAAAAAAGTAACGTAGTTAACGAATAGTTAGATTGAGACTGTTGTAGGTAACAAAATCAAAATTTAAAATTAATACTTATCAAATCATTAGTTAAAATTAAAATATTAATCAATAGTTAACCGTTTAAATTATTAAAATTTAATTTTTTTAAAATTATTTTCATTAGATGTTATTTTCATTTCTTTTAGCGTTCATACAAGGAAGAACCATGGCCACAAGAACAAGCTAAAGATCAAGAATCAGTAGAAAGAAAGAGAAGACGACACCATGTTTCTCATACACAAAATGGCTTCATCTTCTCACCCTCTCTTCACTTCATCCCTCCGATTCTCAACAACCCATTCACCTTCATCTCTAATATTCAACCCCATCTCCAAACAATTCTACAACCCAAAAATCAAATCTTTTTATCTTTTCAAGAAACCCCATCATCGATTCTTTTCGTCGCCGGCCGCCGTCGCCGTCGACCCTGGTACCGCCGTCGCCGCCGATGACACGAATGCCTCCGATGAGTCTCCGAAGGAGGTGGAGAAAGTGGTGCTTCCGACTAATGAATCATCACCCACACTCCTCAGAATTCGTCATACTGTAAATTTACTTTCTTTTTATTTTTTATTTTTATGATTTTAATGCTTCGTGTTATGTTTTACAGTTTTAGTAATATGGATTTGTGAATCCCCAGAGTGTGAATTTCATTTTTGACACACGATTGATTTGTTGGAGTGAAATTGTTTAGGTTAACAGGGATGCATTTTGACTTTTGGATGTGAAATTGAGTCTTGAAAGCTAAAAATTGAGATGGATTTTGTTGGTGTTTGACTGTGATTCTTGTTAGGATGTTAACCCTTGTAAGAACAATCAGCAATGGAGAAAGTATGCTGTTAATTTGTGACAGTTTTTATCATGATTCATTTTGAAATATACTTGGAGTTTGACTTGCATTAAGTCAAAATGCATCCCAATGGAAAGTAGAATTGAGAATGTTAAAGTGTGTGTAGGGCTAAACCAATTGTGATTCAGAACTCTAGGATTGTAAGCTGTGTATCAGTGTTTGTATTCATTGATCATTTTACATGTGGATACAGTGTGCTCATGTAATGGCAATGGCAGTTCAAAAGGTATTCCCTGATGCCAAAGTGACGATTGGTCCATGGATTGAACACGGGTTTTACTATGATTTTGATATGGAGTCGTTGACCGATAAGGACCTCAAGAAGATTAAAAAGGAGATGGTACGTCATTGAGCATCGCTTATGTTGTCACATGTTAGTCTTTTTGCTTATAAAACTTGGGAATCATTAGTAAATTGTTGTTTCAGGGTACGTTATTTGTTACTTAATCATGTGTAGGATCGTATCATTGGTAGAAATTTGCCACTAATCAGAGAAGAAGTGACTAGAGACGAAGCTGAAAAAAGAATAACCGCCATTAATGAACCGTACAAATTGGAGATCTTGAATAGTATCAAGGAAGAGCCTATTACCATCTATCATATTGGTAACACTCCCCTTACATTGTTTGGCCCTCATAAGTCAAAAGTTCAATGCTTTTTTTCGTTGGTCAAAATCTTTAACCAATATACTTGACGTTTAATGTAAACTAACCATTGTTTTAGGTAACGAATGGTGGGATCTTTGTGCGGGCCCTCATGTTGAAACTACTGGAAATATTAATAGACGAGCTGTACAACTTGAATCTGTTGCGGGTGCTTATTGGAGAGGAGATGTGAATAAACCTATGCTTCAAAGAATTTATGGCACCGCGTGGGAGAATGAAGAACAGTTAAAAGCATATTTACACTTCAAAGAAGAAGCTAAACGTCGTGATCACAGGCGTCTTGGCCAAGATCTTGATCTTTTCTCCATACAGGTAGTTAGCCCTAAACTTTAACCATAATATTCTATATTTCAAAAAGCTCATTTTTTTAATATCTACAGGATGATGCTGGTGGAGGGTTAGTCTTCTGGCATCCAAAAGGAGCTCTTGTGAGGCACATAATTGAAGATTTATGGAAAAAGATACATTCGGAGCGTGGTTATGATCTTTTGTATACTCCCCATGTAGCAAAGGCAGACCTTTGGAGTATTAGTGGTCATTTGGATTTTTACAGAGAGAATATGTATGACCAGATGAAGATCGAGGAAGAACTTTATCAGCTTCGTCCCATGAACTGCCCTTACCATATTTTAATTTACAAACGAAAACCTCACTCGTATCGTGATTTTCCAATTCGGGTTGCAGAATTAGGAACAGTTTATAGATATGAGTTATCCGGAAGCTTACACGGGCTTTTTCGTGTAAGAGGCTTCACTCAGGTAAACTTTTATGTTATTGATTTTGTAGCAGCTTTTGATCTATATGTATCTGTGTGTTGATTACTTTATATTGTTGATTTACAGGATGATGCGCATATATTTTGCTTAGAGGATCAAATTAAAGATGAAATCAGAGGTGTCTTGGATCTTACTGAGCAAATGCTGCTTCAATTTGGGTTTGACAAGTATGAAGTCAACCTTTCGACTAAACCAGAGAAAGCGGTAGGTGATGATGATATATGGGTCAAAGCAACCAGCGCATTGAAGGACGCCTTGAATGATAAAGGATGGGCTTATGAAGTTGATGAAGGTGGTGGTGCCTTTTATGGCCCAAAAATTGATCTCAAGATTGAGGACGCCCTCGGTAGGAAATGGCAATGCTCTACCATACAGGTATTTATGAATGGGTCGATCCAAATTATGTTTTATCTTTAATGTGTTAATTAAAGAAACTAGCTAGAAAGGAAATGAGTCGAAATGAGTCTAGCAGGTTGAAACTTGAAAGGCACCTAAAGTGTAAAGAAATTGTAGAAAATTAGACCAAAAGCTGACCCGTATAGAATTACCCGTTTTGACCCCGTTACCCAACTTGATTACCTGCCCATTTTGCCACTTAATAACTGCAATCAAGTTGTGAATATTATTATGATAATCAAACAAGATTGCTTATATGTGTAGGTTGACTTTAACTTACCACAACGATTCGACATCACATATATTGATTCAAACTCAGAAAAGAAGAGACCGATCATGATTCACAGAGCCGTTCTTGGATCTTTAGAACGGTTCTTTGGCGTACTTATAGAGCACTATGCTGGTGATTTCCCTTTATGGCTTTCTCCGATTCAAGCTCGAATTCTACCAGTCACCGACACACAGGTAATCAAGTAGTAGTTTTGAATAAACTAAAAAGTTTGATTCTTTTTTAAATGTCTGAACTAGCATTTGCGATTCAAGATTCTAAAGATGAGGTAATGTCCTTTGTTCAGCTTGACTACTGCAAAGATGTTACAGAGAAGATGAAAGCCAGTGGGATACGTGTTGAGTTGTGCACTGGTGAGCGACTGCCAAAGCTTATTAGAAATGCAGAGAAGCAAAAGATACCGTTAATGGCTGTTGTGGGACCCAAGGAGGTTGAAACACAGAGTGTTACAGTTAGATCTAGATTCGGTGGTGAGCTGGGAACGATGGGCGTTGATGATTTTATCAGGAGGATCAAGGATGCTGTTGAGAATCGAACGTCTGTTTGACACAGGGTTGTATATGAAGATTGTTGGGTCATTGATGAAATGATTAACTAGTGATTTTGATAGAAATACATAATGTAATACGAATACAATCGAATAATAGCACAGTTACTGTCCACTTTGAACTTTGACTCCGAGGTTTTATTCGTTTACGTTGTTTTGTTTGTAGATGAACATTATAAACGAGTCAATCGATTAGAAGTTGCGATTGCTTGATGTCCAATTAGTTGCCCCAATAGTTTTGTAAATACTCCCATAACGAACTTCTTTTATACGTAGTTGTTGTGACAACTTACACCTTACTCTAATTCTTTTAAAAATAATGCATTAAAAATCAACTAATTAATACTTGATTATGTTGTAAACCTTCAACAAGTCTTTGCTAAATTCAAAAGTTTAGGACCCTGTTGCCTGTTGGTGAAATATTCATATTGACATAAATATTATTTTAAGAAAAAGGTCTTACAGAAATATAGGAATCATTTTGGCTTGTCGACTTTTACCCTAAGGGAGCGTTCGGTTCACGGAATTCATAGGAATTGATGGGAATTGAAATTGGTATTGAAATTGTGTGATTTTGTTAATCAAAATTGTGCTTGGGTGAACACTGAGAGGGAATGTCTTACCTTAAAATTTCTTTGGTTGTAGGATTTAAAATCCTTCTCTAAGTGGAAGGAATATTGAAATCCCACAATCAAAGAAATTTGAGGTAAAACATTCCCTCTCATTGTTCACCCAAACACAATTTTGGTTGACGAATCATAAAATTGCAATACCAATTCCGATTTTTATGAATTCCGTGAACCGAACGCCCCCTAAGGCCTAAGTAGTTACAATTCCTGCGGAGGTCCCAGGTTCGATTTGGGTTATAACAGGCGGAGGTAGTTAGGGCTGTTCAGATAAAAGTTGTAATTCCTGCCACTTGGGTTGTAGGCCAATGATAAGATGTAAAGTCTTTTTGAAGTAAACAAAGGTTCAAACCTGATAGTGAGTAGTTTATAATATAGTTTATAAGTTATCTAGGTTTACCAAAAAGAAGTTATATCTCGTGACAATTCAAGTGTTTCACGTTATTTATAATAGGGCTATTGGATTTTAATAATCCCAACTTTCATTTATTTGGCCGGGATTAATCTCAACTCAGAAAATATTTACAAACACCCCGAACTTTAAGCTTATTTTCCTTCAACGATCTCTTACTAACTGAAAGTTAACAGCGTTAGTTTTTCGATAACGTGGACTGTTTATATGGCCAAAACACTAAGCCGAAAGTTAAAATCAACCATCTGATCCGTCAATCTGTAACTTCTGCACCCTAAAACCCGTCAATCTCCATCTTTTGATCTGAACCACTTAACTCATTTGAGGTAGATTTCAGTTGACGTTGGAGGCTAGACATCAAAAACCAACTTGGTGGAGTCTGGGTGACGGTGTAGTTGAAAAATGGCTCAATCTTGGCCCCATTTCATATAAAAAAAACTAACGGAGGTTAACTCTCAGTTAGTAAGGGATTACTGTAAGAAAATAAATTTAGAGTTGGGAGTATCTTCAAACATTTTCTGAATTGTGATTAATCTCGGCCAATAAATTAAACTTAAAATTATTAAAATCCAATAACCCTTTATAATATAATATTGTTAACTATCATGAAAGCAACTACACTGGATTCTTAAAAGAATCCTTCTTTTGCTGTTAACGTTCCTGTTAACTAATTCTACATCAGTATTCTCAATCACGTCTCATACATTTATATCTTGTTAATTTCTTGAAAACTAAGATGATCAAAGTTAAATACGTAAATGTAAAGCTTAATCAATGAAGCAAAGATCATAAAGATGAAGGAAACAAATAGCCATTTAGTTGAATCGATTATTGGGTTCTATCATCATCTTCATATGATCATCTTCAAATCTTTATGACGTTTGAATGAATGTGTGTCATTGCACGAACAAAACATTAAAGTCAGGTGGCCCCGAAACCCTTATCCTAAAGAAAAAAGTTATACATCTTGGCTTTTCATGTGAAAAAAACACAATGTTTTTCTCAATTATAGTAGCACTTTATTGCCTAGTTGTCTACCTAACTTAGGTCACATGCTAAAAAGGCAACGGTTTAAACTATAAATTCTTTTCATGAAATTACATATAGTGTAGAAGACGGCTCAATTATTTAAGTGGCCTTAAACAAAGTAAAAATACGAAAATTGATTAATATATGCAATTTGGATTTAGCCTAACGTATAAGTATAACAAGCTTTTGTATGCAACTTATGAGAATCAATAGCATTCCATATTAAGTTACCAATTAACTTATGCAATTTTAGTTTATCTATAAATTTGATATTAACATAAATCAAAACAACTAAACTTGATTCGGCAATATATATATGTGTCTATATTATGCAATCTAAATTGAAACCGCATGAATCCACAAGTGTAGGGTTAGCTTAATCTTTTTGGGTCCAAAAATAGGATACTAAAAGAGGTGTTTTTTCGTAAAAAATATATTTTTATGTTTAAGATCTTAACACATGGATCCATGATGAAACACATGTATCGTAAACAATTTCTAAAACACACATGACACGGTCTCGGAATGCCAAGTCAGGGTACGAGCATAATGCAATTTTGGGGAGGAGATAGTAGTATTTTAAGGGTTTGGCTATCTTGATTATACATAATTTTTTGATTATTTGAATATGGTTCTATAGTTTTTTGTCTTGTTAATATATGAGAAAGTATTGTGATAAAAACTTTTTGACATTTATAGTTGTGATTCCTTTAATATTTAACAAATTATATCTCAATGGTTATTTAGGGTTTTGTTTAATTTTCAGTTTTGATGGACAACAAATAGCGAATATATCTAGAAAATATTTTCTTTTAGTAAAATTCCCACCAACTCTAATATGTGTGACTATACGTGTTTTAGAAAAAAAGTAAGCATTATCGGACTCACTTACGAGTCTGCACCGTTCACGCTCAATACAATCTCAACAGGCAATCGACTCATTGTTCGAAGCCAAGCCCTTAAATTATGAGGGCCTAAACTAAGACTTATTTTTTTTATTACAGTTGAGCAACCTCTGAAATGTTGTTTTTTTTTGTGATCACGTAGTCCCCCTAATCTTTAGTGTTTATTTGTGATCATCGAAAACATGATTACGTTTCGTGTTATTTGTGTCATATTATGTAAAAAAAAGTTCAATGAACCTTCGTTATTGTGAAGGAATGCAATTTGGACCTACACGAATTGATTTTCAACTTCTTTGTGTGTTCTTTTTTAATTTTTACATCTTTTATGGGATATGAGGTGGTGGAGAATGAACCACAGTTGACCAATGTACTTTTATTAATTTCACAATTTGGTCACTCTACCTTTTCTTTTGTCTTTTAAGCCACTAAACTTCTTTTATAAGTAACATCAACACACCTTTGATTTCAATCCTTAATTGTCAATCCTATCAGAGCATCTTTTTCTCTTTAAATAGAAAATGTCACTCGTTGGGATGGCGACGCCATGGTTTTTGGAGAAGATTAACGGGAAAGTTTGATTATTAGCATAGTTAGTCCTTGTAGTGATAAAATGGGCAGAAACAATCCTTGGAGTTCCTTTTGCTCCTTTTTTGTTTCTGATACAAACATGTGACATCCATGCTACCCTCAAGAATTATTAATTGTGATAACTTTAGTTGAGATTGTGATAACTTTAGTCGAATCTCAACGATTTAATGCCTCACAAACAACAAAAGTGGTTATGATTATGTGTATGAAAGATTTATGTTCTAACTTTATAAAGACAATCATAGATGAATAGATGATTGAATTAATCAAGTTACCATTAATATTCTACCAATAGCAATAAAAAGATATTGATAATGGCATCTAGTCATGGAGATGAAGAATCATCTCAAGAATATTAGTGGAGTAAGCAATTATTTAACTTAAGGTGTAAGTATAGTACAATCAAACTAGCTCAATTCCAATCATAAATAGTATTAAGTACAAGTTGGTACTCGTTTGGCTCCCATTTGAACAACATTCTACCACTTATCTTTGACTTTTTGACCTCTGCTGGTGTTGACACTGGTACCTTTTTTAATCACTAATCCTCTTTTCTTTTTAAAAAATATATTATTCATTAATGAAGAGATAAGATATTGATGCTGTCCCTGCAAGTGCAATCAAGATTCATGTCCCAAAATGAATGGTTTTCCCTGTAAATAAGTGGTTGACTCCCTTTTTGGTATTCACACACCATGATGGTTTTACAGACCATTCATCATCAAATTGTGGTCACAAAAATTTAGCAAACCCGCGATTACATCTCGGAAATAGAAATTTTTGTGTTATACAGTATCTCATACTTGTATTTTATGTGTTATATAAGTATCTAGCATTGGAAGGTTGATACTGTAAAAAAACTTCTGGATCTGTCACTGAAGCAACTGCCTGCAACACTCGTGAAAAACTAGCAAAGCATACAAAGTTTCAAAGGCAGCATAATATTGCAAATAAATTATGGAATATTAAAAAGCAATTAAGCTTTCTAACAGGATAAAGATGAGTTTTGATGAGCTGGCCTAAAATATACAAAATTAATATGCCAATTAGTTCTGAATGATTATATAACTTAATTTTCTTTTCTTTGAATACAATTGATTATTAGTGATGCCAAGATCACTTACCACAACAGGAAAGATGGTCAAATAAACAACTTTCATGATCTGGTAACTAGCTAAATTTAGTTTACCACTTCCCAAATAACTTATTCTATAAAAAATCATAAAAAATGATTTAATAAAATACTTTTATGGCCTAATGAAAAAGATTGACTGATATGCTCTCAGAAGACAGTATATCAGTGGCAAAATAAAAATATATGAGGAATTTTTGCATTCCTTTTAAAGTGCATACCTTTAATGCAAGCAAGAATCAAATATGAACAAAGTGCAGCAATTCCTGTGGTACTTGCAACATGGGTCTGCCACAAGTTCTATCAAAAGTATTGATTCTTTATGAAGATATTCTTCTGATCTGATTTGTTGATGATTAAAGAACAATATGTCTATAAAAAACTAAATATATTATATAAAATTTGATTTTAATAAATAAAAATACCAACATCAAACTGTTTAGACAAGTGAGAAATCAAGATGGTATGATAAGATTCAATTGTACTTCATCAGAATCATGATCTTGTTAGGTTTCATCTTCTTTCTGCTTAAATGAAGAAATTTTAGTTTTTTTATTAAACTATTATTGTCTTGTTATAACTAATCAAGCTTATAAGTGACCCTACAAAATACCATATATAAAAAAACAAAAGTGAGCCCTTAAATAAAAGCATTTCCATAAACATTTTTGTGATAAGTACTACCACTAACTCCACCACTATCAACATGCCATTATAGAAAGGACTCCTTTTAAGCCTTTTTTTCTCACCTTCATTCCTACATAACCTAAGAGAAGTAGTGTGTAATTTTCTTTTTCATCAAAGAAAACCACTACTCATACTGGCGGCGATGAGGCGGATACTTGCGGCGATGAGGCAGAACATTGAAAACATGAGGAAAAGTCATAAAGTGGCTGATGAAAGCATGTTTGGGGAAGGAAATGGAACTGAATTTCCAATTATAGCTCATCATACAAGGCAAGGGCGAAACGGTCTTTCTCTTATACATAGTATTGTTAGAGCTCCACTCTCACTTGTATCATGCATATCTTCTCACCCACATATAACTGGTGGTAGCGATGGCGTTTGGGTGTCGGGTGACCACACACGCCTATCAGAGGTGAATCATCTTATGGTTAGTGACAGCATGCGTTATGCCATCTTGATGTGAAGTTGTAAGTAGTGGTGATCACTTTAGTACACTTTAGTACGCGAATTATGAGATATTTATGTTGGTATATTGGTATATTTCTATCCATCGTCTCGTGTAGTAGATGAATTATACAGTGATCAATACATGAAAATCAGGGGTGAGCCATATATCATTTATAGCATGGTATTAGACAAAAGTACACATTTATAGAGTATGCTTGTACATATGACACATGTATGTTGAATCTCAATATCCTTTTGGTTTATAAATCACTTTATTGTGTTGCAAACATCTTGTTACAATCTGTATAGGACCAAAATGATTGTTATTAATTTTGAAGTTAAATGCTTCCTTTTGACTCTTAAAAGTCTAAAGGGGACTACCTTGGGATGATGCAACTCTACTTATGTGGCTTCACTTTATTTTTGATGATACTAAGGAGATCAAACATATTAGATCTAGATTCAGACATATTACATGACTGTAAGAGGTTGCGTTCAGCATCTTCGTAAAACATACAAAATGATGGTCCAATCTGCAGCATAGACTTTCACTAAAAAGTGAAAGTAATACACTCAAAGTTAAAGGTAAAATGAAAATGAAAGAAAGGCACTTACTTTCTCTACAATAATGAGAAACTCTTGAAATTTATATTTTTGTATATCTTGGGCTCATATTGATCCATCATAACAATTATAATAAAAACCTTCAAGGGGTGGTGGTAGGTCTGAGGTTTAATATTTCTTCCACTGGTTTCCTGCCATAATCCCTCGGATGTCACATGTACAGAACAAGTTACGATTTACCTTATCTGTATATATAACAGTAATCATATATATGGTTCATGCGGAGCGAGTTTAGTGCTCATTTCAGCTTTGATTCAACTTAAAACCGGATTCTTAATTACCATGGCATATTTGAGCAGTTGGCAAATTAACCAATGACTCTGTTGGATATATATAATCAAGAAATTAGTCAATTGAAGTCAGATCAATAAAGTCAAAATAGAAAAGTCAAACTGATTGTAATTAGTGGAAACTTTAGGTTAGTTACGTTAGTTTTGTTAGTTTGTAACCGTCATTGTATGGGTATCAATACCCAATAGAATTGTCATTTGTATTGTGGAAATCAGATTGTATTGTGTGTGTTTTGAGTGTCTTGTTTGACTTTGTTATTTCCACCGAGTCACTACACAATCTGTGCATACTCACAGCTATGTTCATCCACATAATTACGAACCTATTCTAAATCGATCAGGGGCCTCAGCAGACTCTTCTTAGATGCAATCCTATGTTTAAAGTCAATGTTTTCTAGATACCTCGCAAAAAAATCATTGAAAAACTAAGAAAACGACAAACGCTAGTTGCAGTAATCGACATCTAAAGAGTGGCATAGTAAAAGGTGAATGGAAAAAGAAAATAATTAGCTTATAAAGTGATGTTTGATTAGACAGACAACTACCTTGTTTAAGCTTAGGCTCCTCTCTCCTGTTTCTCATTGGCCTTCAGATGCTTATGTCAAAACAAAGTTAAAATTAATAGTTATCATAGTTATGTCTTTTTAGTGATCTCCTGTTTGGTAGAAGAAAAGAAAGAACAAGTGATTATCACTAAAGTAAATCACCATGTTACAAAAGTGCCTTTAAAGTTCCAATCATTTATCTCAAGACCGTGAACATGATGATCACAGGTTTGTTAGGATCAATAGATTGAGAGATAATCTAATAAGAAATCTAGAGATGCATTTCATTGTAATGAAAGATTACATAGGTATTTATACCCTTGAGTTTCTCAAGAATTGAGGCACGAATTAACTACCATAACTACCCTACTTATGTTGTATAACAATAATACAAACAATTAACTAACTTATGTTAAACAAATATAATGTTTAACACAAACGGAAAAGGAAAAGGAAATATGACCCTTGCACCTAAGGGAAAAGAAATTAAGAGTTAATTACACGATTTGTCCCTGTGGTTTGTTCATATTGCAATATTGGTCTCAACTTTTGAGAAATTACAGGTTTGGTCCTTACTGTTTGCCAACTCGTAACACGATCGGTCCCTAACACTAACTTTTGTTAAGTTTTTCAGTTAAGTGGATGTGAAGAGTCTAAAATACCCTGCACTAAAAGAAAAACCCACCGTCTGCGCACCCCCGTCGCCGCACCACCGCCTGCGCATCACCGTTTCTCCGCCTCCCGATCGGTATTAATTGGTTGTAGTATGGTGGTCCGGCGATGGTTCTGGTTGTAGTATTAGTGCAGGGGTATTTAGACTTATCACATTCACTTAACTGAAAAACTTAACAGAAGTTAGTGTTAGGGACCAATCGTGTTACGAGTTGACAAACAGTAAGAACCAAACCTGTAATTTCTTAAAAATTGAAACCAATATTGCAATATGGGCAAATCACAGGGACCAATCGTGTAATTAACTCGAAAAATAACTTACCCATTACTTTTACTCAATAAAATTAAGAAAAACATGTGACTAAAATAAAACTCGTGCTGACATATACTTATTGACCCTATCAAGATTAACCCTACAATAACAAAGCTGAATATAAGCAAATTTGGTAACCCAAAACCAACTTTACTCATGTTAGTATCACGTCAGGGTGGTTTTGTTGTGCTAAGTCGTTATGGTCTTGGAAATGATCATAAGTGAATGTTATATACCACAACAGAATAAGAGAAGATACAATAGAAAACCGTTAACAACACTTCTAGAACAAGTTTATAAACTCTGAAATACGTACTATTAGACAGTAAAACGGTTAGCGTTTATCAATTGGATTCTAATAATCCAAACTATTGATTATTAGCCAATATGAATTTTAACTAACAATATGATCAATATTAATCTCAATTTTCCATTTTGTTACCAATAGCAGTCTCGTTCTAACTATTAGTTAACTTTATTAGTTTTTGATAAAGTGGCATGTGACATTGCTCGTGATGTGGCATGTAATATGGCGTATTACATAATAAAAATAAAAATACAAATGTATCACTCAATTTTTGCTTCTCTTTGTCTCCAAGCTACTCAACCATCGACAAAAACGTTACGTTGAATAATTTCAGATTTGATCTTTTATAATAAATGAGTAATATATTTATATTTTTAATTATAACTATGTTATACGTCACGTCACGAACAACATCACGTGTCACCTCATCAAAAACAAACGGAGTTAACGAACAATTTAACTAGAACTGTTATTAGTAACAAAATTAAATGTTGAGTTAATACTGGTTAAATTATTAGTTTTTTAATTTGTAGTCTACGTTTTCAATTCGACCCCATATACCATGTATAATATACATATAATATACTTTTTTTAAATCTTTTGCAGTCTACTTTTTATGTGCTGTACAAAAAATGATATGTTGTTTTTTAAACTATTAACAAACATATTAGTAGTGTCGGATAGGGATACGATGGAATGGTATCATCGAGGGGTGTAAACCGTAAACTAGTCGACATTGGTGATTTAGTTGAGAGTTGAGATTAGTTCGTTAAAAGCTTAACTTGAGCCGAGGTTAAACAAGCTAGAGCTCAAATTTCTACGAGTTCAAGCCCAAACTTCATATATCGAATTTGACTAGACATGCAAAACTAAGGCCTATGGTGTACTCTCATGCCTCTTGACTCCACGTAATCATCACATCATCCACGTTATCTCCTTCATCCACCTCACCCCAAGGAAATGGCTTTCTTAAGTTTGCCTCACCCTTCTTTTTTATTTTAATATTATATATTAATTTTAATATTACACTTAAAATCCCTCCCCTGCCTCCTTTCACGCTCGTTAACATGTTAACCGGAAGGGTTTTAACGCCCCTTTAACGCCACACCGGAGCAGTGTTTAACGCCCCTAATGTGTCCAAGTCGGATTTAATGCCCTTCGGCGTTAGGGAATACCATGGGCCTAAATGATCATGTTATTTCTATAGTTTTTATTAGATATAATATATTATATACATATTTAACCTTTTTTATGATGATAAATTCTTATTCTTAAATACCCATCTAATCAACCTGTATTTGTAAGGATTTAAACTTATACCGTATTTGTAGGGATAATCACCGATACAGATCACAAGGTAATAGGCATATATATTTACATAGTAATTATTTGTTTCCTTGCACTTCCATATCATCCTCTAGCAGTTCGAGGAATCATTTTTGAAGGTTCACTTCTTTAAGCACTCATCGTGTTTTTAGCTTTTTAAATCATATGCATAAATATCATTATTACTTAGAGCATCACTAATAAAAAATCAGGAAAAAAAAATACCTAACAAATTGTCATATCAAAAAAATATTAGTTCTTCAAGATCTCTAAAAACATTCCAACAAAAAGACTAAAAAACATCCAAAAATATTATCGTATCATCATTACATTTTTATTCCCATCCACTATTCTCTTTCTCTCTATTTATTTTACATATAAAAGTATGAGTCACATGCTAGTGATCCCATCAGAATTTATTTTTTCAAGTTCATGCTTATGAACTTCTGCTTCCAAAAACGAAAAATTGTAATAGAGGTGCTGACAAAAAAAGAGCTAAATGGGCACAAAAAATGACCATAATTCCACAAACCCCTTATTGGGGATGGTCTTGTTTAAAATCTTTTAACATGTCGTATTGCTTTTGTTATCATGTTTTAAATCTCCATATAATCGATCAATCCAATAATATCCTCTACACAATCAAGTTTAGTTGTTTTAGCAAGCACATGATTAACATTTGGTATCACCTATGATTGTGATTGGGCATTTAATTTCAAGTTAGTGTTTATATCTAAGATGTTAGTGAATCTGATCTCATGTTGAATTCAACGTATATACATTTAAGCATGTTATGAGATGTAAATGATGTAATATGTCATACTTGTATCTATTTATATTTTCATATTTGCAAGACCAAAGGCTTTCTATAACCAAATCTCCATGTAACATTGAGGGACTGATTTTGTAATTGTCTCAAAGTGAGCAAATCCCATGCTAAGAAGACACAATACATTCAAAATCATTAATCATCACCTTCTCTTCGATTTCAATCCCCTAAAGATTACCATAGGCAATGCGATTTTCTCTCCACTCTATACGCACACCCCCTCCATCCTCTTCCATTCACAAAAACAAAACTGAAAGGTCTCCATCGGCACGTCGATTCTTTGCCTTCATCGATGTGGATGATCGATCCATGATCAATCTTGTTAAGGTTTTGTTATCTGTTTTCTTGATCTCATCTATGTTTTCTTGAATCCTGTGGTTCTTGATGGTAAAAATCCAATCTTGCAGTATTATTTTCTTGAACTTTTATGTGCATTAGTCATTTCAGACATTGATTCATCTGGGTTCTTTACGATTAATTTCGTTGATGTGTTTCAAGATTTGCTCAGCGAGTGAAAGATGTCTACATTCGAAGGTGTCTTTGTTAACGATCAATGGCTGCAAAGCCAATTCACTCAAGTGGAGCTTCGTAAACTTAGAACCAAAGTATGAGATTTCATGTTCATATCTTTGCTCAATGAATTGATGCAAATCTAAAAACTGATTGATTCCCATATAGTTCATTTCAGCAAGAAGCGAATCTGGCACAGTCACGATACAGGATTTACCACCAATTTTGGCTAAGTTAAAACCCTTTAATGAGGTAGCAAGCCAGGATGATGTTAACCGTATGCTAAGTGACTCTTATTCTAACTTGGACAAAGAGTTAGACTTTGAGGCCTTCCTTCGGGTGAGTGGATCAACTATCGCCACATGAAACTCAATCTTGACGGTTTAGTTTGTTTAAAGGTGTTTTGGCATTGCGTTCTGAAACTGATTATCTGAGTATCATACTTTCAAGTCACTAATTATCAAAACCTAGTGTTTGGGAACACTATATTCACTTTCAGAACGCAATGCCAAACACCCTCGTATTTCTTCAAGTAATGAAAAGGGAAGTGGGATTCTTTCAGAAAAACTATAATGATTACAGGTATATCTGAACTTACAATCTCAAGCAAGCGCAAAAATGGGGACTTCAAAAACTTTCAGAACGACAGCATCTTTCGTGAAATCATCCACGACTACCCTTCGACATAGCATTAGTGAGACAGAAAAGGCGTCATATGTTTCTCATATTAACAACTATCTAGGAGAAGATAAATTTTTAAAGAATTTTCTTCCTTTAGACCCTTCTTCCAATGCTTTATTTGACCTTGCTAAGGATGGAGTTCTTTTATGGTACTATTAATATTTCAAATGTTCTACTGTTAATTTGTTTATTTATATGTTGATTAGTACGCTTAATTATTTGTTTGTTGTAGTAAGTTGATTAATGTTGCTGTTCCGGGTACAATAGATGAGCGAGCTATTAACACGAAAAAGATTCTTAATCCATGGGAACGAAATGAGAATCACACTCTTTGTCTTAATTCTGCAAAGGCTATAGGCTGCACTGTAGTTAACATTGGCACACAGGACTTGGCTGAAGGAAGAGTAAGTTGAGAACATATTGTCACAAACGGACGGGTCGGATAACGGGTCAAAATGAGTAATTTTTAGTACGGGTTGAAACGGTATATGTTGGGTTGACCAAAAAGGTCTTTTGCCTATAAATTTTAATTTTTTTAAAATAACTAGTGTGTATGGTATGATTAGTGGAGTCACATCATTTCAATAATAATAGTAATAAGTAACTAAATAATATTTAGTCTGTTACTAAACATTTTTCTTTTTGTTCATGTTTACAGCCCCATCTATTACTTGGATTGATATCCCAGATAATTAAGGTGATATAATTGTGGGCTTATTTTGGTCAATTTAGTTCAAGGCTTGTATTAATATTTGTTTCTAACTAACTGTTGGCATTGTTAGATACAACTTCTATCAACTGTCGATTTAAAGAAAACTCCTGAGCTCGCAGCAATGGTTGAAGATAGCAAGGTCTGGGGGCTTGTTTGGTTGCTTGCAGACTTCTTTTTATTTATAGTTTTATACGCTTGATTTACATCTCGATATGATGTTAAATAACAGGAAGCTGAAGAACTCATGGGTTTGGCACCAGAAAAAGTTCTTCTAAAATGGATGAACTTTCAGTTAAAGAAAGCAGGATACAAAAAAGAAGTTACAAACTTTTCATCTGATCTAAAGGTATTTGTTAATGATTATTGTGGAAAATGCTGCATTTACACACTTTTAGCTAACTTATATAGGTTGCGTGTAGGATGGAGAGGCGTATGCACATTTACTTAATGTTCTTGCCCCTGAACATGGTACCACTAAAACTTTGGAAACAAAAGATCCCACAGAAAGAGCAAATTTGATTCTTGAACAAGCAGAGAAATTGGACTGTAAAAGATATGTTACATCTAAGGATATTGTAGAAGGGTCCACAAATTTAAATCTTGCATTTGTTGCCCAAATATTTCAGCATAGGTGAGTCTTTTACACTTGCTACTTCTTTTCAAGTGTATAAAAACTAGATTAATGATTAATCATATGATATACTATGTGTAATTTGAATAACAGGAATGGGCTTACTATAGATAAAACGAAGTCTTCGTTAGCTGAGATGATGACAGATGATGAAAGCACGTCAAGGGAAGAAAGGTGTTTTAGAATGTGGATCAACAGTCTTGGAGTCGAAACACATGTTAATAATGTGTGGGAGGATGTCAGAAATGGGTGAGCTTAAAATTAAAAAATAAAAAGATAAAAAAAATTAAAAAAAGAAAGAAAGAACATGTGTGCATGATAACGATAAGCAGTTTATGATTCATACCTTTGATTTTTTTAATTTTTATGGTGTTTAGATGGGTTCTTCTTGAAGTTCTTGACAAACTAGCCCCGGGATCGGTTGTGTGGAAGCAAGCAACAAAACCTCCAATTAAGATGCCTTTTAGAAAAGTTGAGAACTGCAATCAAGTTGTAAGGATCGGGAAAGAATTAAATTTCTCTCTTGTAAATGTTGCTGGTGCTGACATTGTTTCAGGAAATAAGAAGCTTATAATCGGTAACTTGTTATTTACAAGCGATTGTATCTATTAAAAATGAACAAAATTATTAACTGTGTTTGGTTTTGTTACCAGCTTTCTTATGGCAGTTGATGAGATTTAGCATGCTTCAACTGCTCAAAAATTTAAGAACTCATGGTCAAGGAAAAGAGATAACTGATGCTGATATCCTACAATGGGCAAACATGAAAGTCAAACAGTCAGGAAAAACACAAATGGAGAGCTTCAAGGTAATTATTAATATGGTTATCGGATAACAATGTAACCGCCTTCAGTTTGATTGTCTTAGGTCACCATCTTTATTTTCACCCATAAAATCCTGACTTTCGAAAAGTTCAATATAAGGTCTTTTGTAGTTTGTACAGAAAGTCAAATTTATGATGTCTGTAAGTTTGACTGTGTTGACTTTTTTCTGTAATGTTGCTAACAAGGTTAAGGGACACCTCAAATTAAATTTTTGGAAAGTTGTTACCTTATTATGAGTGAAAAAACAAAGATGATTGACTAAAAACACAAATCCGACAAGAATAGTTAACCATGAATCTTATTTTATGGATTTTTCGATAGGATAAACGACTATCAGACGGCATTTTCTTCCTTGAGCTTCTTAGTGCAGTGGACAAAAGGGTTGTAAACTGGGGTCTTGTTACCAAGGGCGAGAATGGTAAAATTTTAAACGTTTATCAATTTTGACGTGTTGATCTTTAAACTTATAAAGGTAACATTTTTTAATTGTTGTTGAAATCACAGAGGAGGATAAGAAGTTAAACGCAACGTATATAATTAGTGTTGCCAGAAAGCTTGGGTGTTCCATCTTCTTATTACCTGAGGACATTCTGGAGGTAAAAGTTTTACGCCTTTTTTAAATCTAAAAGATGACTGACCTTATAAAGGGTGATAAATTGAAGTTCAATTTGTTGGCAGGTTAACCCGAAGATGATCCTGATTTTGACAGCAAGCATCATGTACTGGAGCTTGCTACAGAAGGCTAAGACTGAAGAAGAAGATAGACCACCTGAAGAAGAAGATAGACCGCCTGAAGAAGAAGGGAATACAGCCATGGATGAAGCTGCTAGTGAAGATGGTGTTATCCAAGAGAAAGAAGAAACAGTTGAAAACGATAATGAATAATTAAGAAAACATAAGTGTAATATTAATTATTGATAATAAATTAATAAGTAAATTTTGTTATATGGTATTAGAATTGTACTTGGCCCTTTTAGATCTCCTTATTGGTTAATACTTGTTAAATTTACTCATGATTTTTACTTATTAATCATTTACACGTATAAATCATGAAATAAGAACAAATTTGGTGTATTATTGATAAAATCTAACATATTTCAACATTTTAAATAACAAAGTTACTCAGTATCAGCTACAGATTGTTCTTGTTGTGCCACCATCATAAGCATCTCAAGGCGTTTATCAAAAAGTAATGCGCTTTCATCTCTTTTATCAAGTTCTCCAGCTTCAACTTCGAGCCATTTTTCACGCAAATCATCTAGAACATTTCCTTCTGTCATCTTCATTTCTGCTCCAGGAGCACTTGGAACAGTGGTACGAAGTGATGAATCACCAGAAGGCGGTGGCAGTGTTAAAAGCATTGCTCTGAATTCCTTAGTATCTGCAAATGTCTCAAAGTTGCAAGCTATTACATCTAGACAATATTCTCGAATCTTCAAAACACCATACCTACAAAAAAATCATTTTCATAAAATAAATATGATGTATGAATTTTAAAGAACTAATCAAAAAAGCACATGATAACATACATGTCTGATAATATTAACCAGTGGCATAATTCTGAAGGAGGGACCATTTCCAGATGAGGTAGTAGGGCATCAGCTACCGCGCGTTTAAGAGGAAATAATAAATATCTTGATGCAGCATCAAACATTTCTTCAGCCTGCTCGATAGAATATGACCATTTTTCAAATGTTAATATTTACATTTTGACATTTTCAGTTTATAAAAAATTTTAAAGATGTGTGTAGAATACCTGTTCAGGGTTGATATCCTTCAAACTGTCAGTGTACCTATGGCAAAGCAAAAGGATGTTATAAAATGATGTACTCTTTCCACTTGACAAACAATATAATTACTAAACTAACAAGATGTTCCTGATTCACTCTTACTACCCATTATGGCATGACAATAGTAAATGGAGGTGGTAATTTCTGCCCATCTACTTATAAACGGGACAACTTGGGCTGTATTTTATCTCAAATGGATGAAGATAAAAAATATAACTAAAAGGGAATGTGTTGAAACTCGGCGAAAACAGATTTTTTATGCATAAAAGTATACAACCTTAAACCTCCTGAACAGATTAGTCAAACATTTATGTTATCATAATAGAATGAGAACCGAATTTAGTTAATTAAAGCTAGAGAGCGTTATGTAATTTTATATATATCTCAAAAATCAATCTTCTTACAGCAGCTTCATACCTACACCGAATCTACGACTAATTTGACCCTAAATAAGTCATAAAATCATAACCACCATCTTTTGGCCAAACATAAACCAATTACTGCAACTTCGTATCACCTTAAACACATATCCAAACACCCCCAAGCTAAATGTGTAATCATGCAACCTTGTTTAGTAAATTCCAACAGCATCAAAATATAAATAAAGAAAAAAAGAAGCTTACATGTATTCGATCATTTTCTCAAAAGCTTCCATGCTAAGATCATTTTCCTTAATAAGTGGAAGATTGTAACCTGGTAAACCATCTTTCCCTTCAAGAAAATCCTCCATGCGGGATAATCTGGTTTTAAAGTATTCAGATCTAGAAGCCAAAATAACTTGATGACAACGGAAAATCTTATCATCAACTTCGATATTAACATCTGCAAGATCATCTTCAAAACCATTTATGTTCACCGAGCCAAATCGTGACACAAGATCATCATGTTTTTCCTCTTTAACTGAATTATTAAGAGAGATTTGAAGAACACGTGATAAAGCAGCAGGGAGACGATCATCTTCAGGTAAAAAAATACCCTGTAAAATATATCGTCTCTGAGAATTATCTATATCTTGTAACGCCTTATAATCCGCATACTTTTGATGTCTCACTTCTTTTTTAATCTCTGTCAGCAACGATTCACACTTACAAACTTTACATATCCTAACAAGATCATCCATATCATCAACAGCAATCTCGAGTCTATCAGAGTAAAAGAAGTGAATAAGACTGTAAAACGCAGGATAAGACAATTTCTCTCTCGAGAATCTTATTTCTTTACGATTCCTCCAGTCAGTTTCAAACTTTTTCTTGAAATAGGGTGATCTGGCACTCAAGATTACTCTATGAGCTTCAATCGGTCTTCCATGTAGATAAAATATAACATCTGGAGGGAAGTAGCTGGGACTGGTTCCTCCATTTGACAAATTACCTACTCATCACCACTTTCATATCAAATATCAAGCAAATCCACTAAAACACTATAACTATATCAAAAAAACTAGTGCTTAAAGTGAATATTACACCGATCAAGAATCGGAATCAGATAACTAATTAACTACCTGCAACTAAGTGATTCAAGTTACTTCAAGACTTAATGACTAATCAGCATCATTAACAATCAATCATAATCAAATGCATCAAGTTATAATCTTTTTCAACAACCCATACCTGTATACGGTGATTGCCCATCCAATTGCTCCAAATACCCTCTATTAGCTTCACATCCAAGAAACGTTTCTCTCAAAGCCCCCTGCAACGGGGCCAACGGCGGTGGTCGAGCTTCAAACGCCTTCAACAGCTTCCTCACCTTCAAATTCAACGCCGCATAATGACATCTATCACCATCAAACGTGTGTTCGGAGCAAATTGCACCACTCTCGAGCAACATCTTAGCGGCGTCAAGATGCCCAGCTAAACAAGCGTAATACAGAGCCACAGAGTCCCATTGGTCACGCGCGTTGACGTTAACACCGGACTCTAATAAGTACTTCAGCCGATCGACGTCGCCGGCGCGTGAGGCTTCGTAAACGTCGCCGTATGGGACCTTTTTCAATGGAAGAGATGATGAAAAGTCTTCTGGGTTGAGGTCAATGTCGTCCAAATCGGACATGATGATTATGATTGAAGGATCTGAAGATAGTAGTGGTGATGATGATGATGATGATGATGATAAGGTTGTTTGTTCATTGTTGGGTTAAGGGTTTTGAATTGGGGTTTTGGTGGATTGGATATGGAGATTGAAGATGGAGGCGGTTGTAAATGAACAGCATTTGGTTCGTAATTAGGACGTTAAATTAGGGTTTATGAATTGATTACAGAGAGAAAGGGGTTAAAGGAGGAAGATGATTCATGTGTCTATTGACGGAATGTTGAAATGGATAATTGTGTCCTGAATTTGTTTGAGTTTAGTGTATGTGTGATAACTTTTTGTTCATTTTGGATCATTATACCCAACCATATGTTTTGTTGGTAACTTTTTCACTAACTTTTATTCACGTTTATGCATTAATAATCCAATAGAATATTTTTTGATAGAAAATATTCACGAAAATATTACTAAAAGAATCTAAGTATCAAGACTTGTGTACTTATCACAAAACCTAGATGATGAATTATTAGGTCCTACTACTCTTTCAAAATTATGTCTTGATTACCGAGAAATATAAACCCAAAACATCATTACACTCGTTTGAAAGAGTGAAGATTTTCATGTGATGAACTCTAACATAAGTATTGATTTTTGTATAAAGGGGTATAAAATTTTATGTTGTTAATGAGGACTTGGTACTCTTTATGTGTGAGGGACATTTAACTCTATTTATAGAGTATAACTCTTTGGACATTTATGTCATAATGATGTGTATGTATTCAATTATTTGTGGTAGTAAATGTGTAGCTAGCTTAAATAGTACACTTTCAGCTATTGGTCATAGTGTTACATCACTTACATGTATAACTTAGATGATAGTGTACACATTCAATTATTTGTAATAGCGTTGAATGAGTCGTTTTCTGGCTTGCATGAGGTCAGAGTATTGCCCAGCTCATCCGAGGACCAATAATCTGTAAGCCGATACGGTTTATAGCTACTTTCCTACTATCGTCAATGGCGGTATGCTTAGAGCTCCAGATGTGAGATGAAGTGAAAGGAGTGGTTTACCTCTACATAAAACATGTATGTACATTGATTTAAGGTATAAAACTTTATTAAATAATCAAATTATTTAAAACATCTAAAACAATGGATAAAGAACACTGTTATGTGGGTCAATACACCAACTCCATGAACCAAATACTCCAAAAGAAACATACATAACCATCAGCCAGTAACGGGCAACAGGATTCGAAAACAAATCCTAGGAAACTTTGATGATGAATCCAATACAGAAGCTACGAGATTTGCACACAAATCCCTTGTACTCGTGAGGCAAGTTACCTCGTAAACATAAATAATTAAATACGAGTCCAAAACAAACATGCTAGACATTGCAGCCTGTAGCATTTGTACACCATGTCCAAGAATATTAAGGTTTAATCAAACATAAATCACAGAAGTTAGCTATTATCATCCAGATTACTAGAATTTAGTCGTCTTAACCTTTGATCAAGTTCTGCCATTACTGCTGGTTCTTGCTTCTTCCGTTCCTTTGATATATTTGTGCTCATAAACCCGAGTTTATCAAAGGCAACCTGCACTCGTAAGTACCAAATATTATGTTATTTTACAGTATGATCAAAACAGCTACTTATATCAGTGTGGCGAAAACAAGCAAAAAAGAAGGAAACACGTGTATAGAAGATGGGCTTACGGTCAACAGTTCATCAGGATCAAAGAGATGATGAGTGGTGTTTTGTATTACGTTGATTACATCCCCGACATGATTTGCCATTAGCAACTCCTCTTCTTTCATCTGCAATAACAGTAGAACCACAAGACTTGTTACTTTTTGCAAATTTATCATCCCTTCCATTTTAGGATATTCAATGATAACTGCAACATTTTCATAGAAAAAATTTGTAAAATCAGGATCTTTTGCAAAAATAAGTACTTTTAAAATCCCACATTGAAGTATTATTGTTTAAACAGGGTATAAATCTAATGGGGAATCATTTTCATTTGATATAGAGCGCCTACAAAGCATGCTAATAGTGGCTATAAGTTTATCGTGCCCTGAAGTAATTCACTACGAGTAATCCTTAGTGAGTATGTGGTGTTATGCGAATCAACAAACATGACTAGCTTACCAGCTCCATCACTTTTGACGGATGGGACTCCCAAAGTTAATCAAGATAATTAACACTGATAATGGTGAAATAAGTTGCACTTTAATAACCGACATATTAAATGTGAGATTGAGTATATTGTGTTAACATATAGCATGCTTCAATTTAGTGTTGTAACCTTCAATTTACATAGTGATATTTCAAATTTTCAATTTCACTCTTTCTCCTCTCACTTGGCTGTTTAAGCCTGCAATGTGTGTAGGGCAAATCATGCATTAAACTAATATTTTGGTAAATAGGTCGATACATAGAAGATGGAGATGCTTTTAGGCAGTATGCATATTGATCTTATCACACCCTTGTTTGATATTATGGAAGATAATATCAGACATCTAACCATTTATCAATCCTTTTCCTAAAACCAAATTGCAATTTTCAATTGTAATGGAATAGAAAGAGTAGATGTCCGTACAAGTCTATAAGTAAAGACATAATTAAGTGTATCACCTTGAATATAGCAAGAGCCATGTTAAGTAAAACCTTTGCTCCTTCATAAAAGAGAACATCCCAAACTCGCAAGGTTGTCTGCACAAGTTTTGTAGGAACAAAACTATTAGATATTTAGATACATACATGTACATGTCCATATAAATAATATACATATACTAAATATGTGTGTGTCAGTGTGTGTGTGAGAGAGAGAGAGAGAGTGCGCGCGGCCGCGCGCATATGTAGGCATGAAAAAGGGTGAGGCAGTAATCTTAACCTCTGAAGGCAAGCTCTTTGAAAAGAGGCAAAGAAACCACTCGGTGGCAACAAGGGAGACATCAAATTCAAGAGCTTCTAAATGAGCATATACACTGCATATAAGAATCCTCAAAGCTTAAAGGGTATCAACTTAATAACAATATTTAAATAAAAAACATTATTGAATACAAAATAAATTATTACCTTGGACACTTCTTTTTCAGCAAATCTTTAAACACCCTCTGTTCTACATGACAGCCTGATAAGTTATTTGAATAGCAATCATTGACTAATACATTTTCCAAAAGAACCGCCAACATCCAAAACGCGTCTTCTTCTGTTTTCATCACGAGTAACAATAATGCAGCGACATAATTTAAACCCTGCATTAAAAGCATCTTGGTCATCACAAACAAAGAACAAAGATTCAAAAAACCTAAAAAGGTTTGAAGTTTTTATTTTTACAAGCTAGAGGTAGTGGTTTCAAGCCATTTCCAACAAAAACAGTTCAATCTGGGATATTTTTTTATCTACAAAGGAAATGGGTCAACTGGACTAAGTGGGTCATTCAGGTTGAAAGTCCCCTAAAAATGTATTCAATTGCATAGGGTCAAATCACTTATATTGAGAAAAACTTGAGATTATATTGTAATAATATAGCTTTTGGAAGTATATTTACCATGTTAACTATTAATTAATATTCACAATTATGAATAAAAAGAATTGCAATTTTCAAACTTCTGTCCTTTTCTACCACTTCAATCTCTTATGTATTATTTCCGATCTGGAACATGTTAATGCATTATAAAAATCTTGATATGGGAAAGTAGAAGAAACACATGTCGAAGACATTAAAATCATAAATAACCAGTAACATATTGGCATGGTCTCATGTTCATAAGATGGCATTCAAACAGCACACCACAAAATCTAAGAATTTTTTTAATACTTGTCCATATAAAAAGCTTTATTATCTCTCGTATTTAAAGGCATAAGCAGGCATTAAAATATAAAGATGATCAACAGCCTTTACTAAAGAAGTCAATGAAATTCCATGTTGATTTATGTTAGTTTGAGGAAAGTGGAAACTGAACGGTGTAAATGAATCTATTGATGCATACCTGGCAATAACCAACATCAGAATCACGAAAAGAGTAACCAACAAGAACACGTCTCAAGGAAGCATGACCTTCAGGAGTGTCCAACCATGGATGACCAGGGAAAGTTCGTGGTAGGTCCTGTTTATGTATACCAAAAAGTAAAAATAAAATATCAGTTAGAGTGTGCAGTACAAACCAATATTTAGTACTTAAAAATGTGGATAAACTATACTAAAACTTTAAGTAAAGAAAATGAAGTATCTAAATTTTAAAGCAACCAAACACTACAACAAGAAGTGAATAGAATCAATATATGATGGAAATCCTATCTTTCTATAAAAATTGCAATGTTCGACTTCTCATGTAGTTTAAGGTAGCATTTGTCAAATATCTAAAATATCCTTCAAAACAAAGCTGAAGAACTGTATTGACCTAAGGTTTAAATTGTGAAATTAAACTGGACTTACGGTTCTTGCATCAGAACATTCTATATTGATATAACAAATATAATTCAATCATTCCGCAAGCTAGAAACTTCAACTAGGAGTCTCCATAGGCAATAAAACTACACAATTGCTAGAAACTTCCATCAACATCAACAAAAAACAAATTTTAGTAAAAAAAATAACCCTCAATTATCCTTTCATGAAGGTTAAAAAGCTCAGGGATTTACAAAGGGAAGATTATATTAACATTTACCACCAATAATAATTATATATCCCTTCAATTATACGAATAATCATGCAAATGACTTTAACAAACTCTGGATCATGTAAAGATACCTATAGCATAACAATTACACCCAAGACAATAAATCAAAAAATATAGCATATGCAAGCTGCAATTCACATTCCAATATTAAGCATTGCTACAACAACAAAAACAAAAAAGATAGAAATTCAACCAAATCATATTGATTTTCAAGAATAAAGAACCCATAAAACTCACATGATCAATCTGCTTTGTAGCAGGGGTGACCTTGCCCTCAACAGCTATTATCAAATCATTATAATAGCTATCAGGCACAGTCGATTTCTTCTTCGCAGCTCCAGATAAAGAAAACCAAACTTTAGGCCTTAAAACTGGAGGTATCCCCTTTCTAATCAGCTTCTTGAGGGTGATACCATTCACTAAAGCTGAAAACTTTAGGGATGATTTAAGGGCAGAAGTTACATGAGTCTGCAAATACCAATTTGCCCCTTTGCTAGCTTCCAATGCCCACCAAACCCTACCCTGTTCCCTCACTTTCTCCCTCACTTCATTCAATATATTTGCATCATCAACATTACCTTCCACTGTAAACCCATAAAGATCTTGAAATTTCACAGTAATATTAGCCCTTCTGGCATGAATACTTGGTCTCAAGATGGGTATTTGTGATTGAATTTCAAGAGATAGATCCCTCTTGCTCTGAGTTCCAAACATAACGGATCCGTAAAGAAACTTCGGGTCAAATCAATCAACAAACCTGCAAAATTCCCTCTTTTTACAACAAAAAAGATCAAGAAACCTCACATGGGCTAACTTGGTAGAACATTCGACTCACAGATCAAATCTTTAACACTTATCCCCAAATGGGTGCCTCTGAAACCTTCAGTTTCCTCAACCCAAACCACAAATTGATGAAAAATTCCACAAACAAGAAAGGAAAAGAAAAAGAGGGAGTTGGGTTATCTTCAAGATTATGTAAAAAATAAGCTACATAATGAAATTTAAATCAGATAAAAGAAGATGACAGATGTCGATCTTGAAATAGGGTATAAGGCGTTTAATTTTGATGAATAATAAGCTGTTTGAACTAGAAAAATTGGGAAGAACGAGTGAGTAGCAGTAATACAAAAGATTTTTAAAGGTGGGTGCTTTATGTTGATTACTTCGTAGGAAGTAATGTTGAAATGTTGGCTTCACGGATTGGGGTGGGGAAGGTGTGGTAGGTTAGGTGTGGTGGAGTGGAGCACAGTTTTCTTACAATATTATTTTTGTAACGTTGTTAGAGTTTAAATTGTAATAAGATAAAATTGAAAGGAGTACCGTTGAGATTTTCTATTTTTAGTGTTTATTTTCATTGATTTGTTTTGTATATTTAAGATGTTTTTATATGGTAAGCTTTTTAAATTTCAAATTTGTGATTTTCAAATTGCAGTTTACAATGAATTATTAATTTTATAGCATGTTGTGTTTATAAAAATGTATTGGTTACGACTAATTGATGATTTTTCAGTATAAAAAAGGTTTATATAAGCAAATAAAAAAAACATAACTAATAAAATCTCACTAAAAATTAAATTTTGAAAAAAAAAACGACAAACAGCAAGTTCAGCGCAAGATAGAGTGCTTAGCATGTGGTTTTTTAAGGTAATTTTATAAGATTATAAACGATAAAAGTTAGATGGCATTTTATTATTATTTGAACAATAGTTTTGGCATGCAAAATTACAAAACATAAATAGGTGATGTTATGTATAAAACGATTTACAAAAAGATGAATATTAATTATCTTCAATATGAGTTATAATATTAAAATATCACAATTGGTTTGTTGCGCCTTTAAAATTAAGGTTGTGGGTTCAAACCTCACATATTATATTTTGGTTACACAAAACAAATGCGTAATTAAATTTAATGCTAAGTATTTTATAATATGTATGTTTTCCGTTGCTATCGCTCAAAGAAAATAACTAATTGTTAAAGTGTGTTGCATTCGTCAATCATCTTAACTTCTGTCATATAAAATTTATGTGTTCATATTGTAAACGAGTTGTCTTGCACACACTAATGTAGAATAAAGTTGTCAAAAGAGGTAGATCTGGTCAAAAAATAAAAGCTAGATGGCTAAGAGATCTAAGAAGTCAAAGGATGAGGGCCAATTCTGCTCATTTTGATTTCGTAAGGTTTTATATTAAAATATAGGTAAATATATAAAGATTTATCATTTCTTGATAGATAATTATCTCAGTATTTATTTTTAGTCTCACAAACGTGCTCTCGTCTTTCTTTCGGGTGAAGCTTCGTTCATAATAATTTGAGTTAGTGTTTTACGCTTCTTGTATGAATCATTTTTTATTGAGATTTAAGTCAGTCAATGATTTAGATTTTAGAGAGGGTGGAATTTGATCATATGTCAATTTCTTTTGTTTAATATGATTCTAGACTTGATATAATCCTTCAACTAAAAATAACTAGAATTTTATAAATTTTTGTGTTAGCTTTAATGATAAACTCGAAATGATCATGTTATGTGAAGTCGTAATATCTTGATATTCGTTTTTTAGGATACTAATGTGTGTTTTTTTTTTCTTTAAAACTATACTTAATCGAAAATGTTGGGAGTGAAATATGAAACCAGCTTTTTTTCTGTTTTTTGGGGATTGCATAAATTAAATTCAGTTAAGCAGCGTCGTAATTTTAGCCTACAAAATGCTTAATGTATGTTTCTCTTTATACTAATATTGCTACGTTAAACTAGATCAAACTTGGATCCTAGAGTATCTTCCTCCGTGGACAAATAGTTTTCTTTTTTGTATCAAGAGACATCGTAACAATAATATTACTTGTACAAGGTTCGTCTTGTTGATGTCTAGTGGAAGTTTTCTTAGAATGAGGGTATCAGGTGTGCATAGATTTTTTGTCTAGTAACTATGCCTACAAATATTCATTTTGTTTTTGGCAATTACTTCTAGTGAGAAGTGTCTGGGCCATGTATGGTTCGAATAGCAAGAAGCAAGTAGCAAGATCGGACCTTTGTGATTTGGATAACAAGAAAAAGCAAGACGCAAGAAAATAAGAAAGAGGCAAGAACCGATATCAAGATTAAGGGGGTGTATGTTGGGTTAATATTGACCTGGTCAAGTTACAAGCCACGATCTAATATTTGAGTCACATGTTTTGTTAAATTATACAGCAAATTTAATTTTGAAAGAGTATTAGTAGTAAATATTAGCGGACATTATCTTTACCAAAGCTAGTTTATTTATTAATTGGAAACTTCCTCATCTACGGCTAGTTTTATGGGTATTTGTTTGTTTCTCATTATTATTATATAAGGGGTCCTTTGTAATCTTCATTGGGGGGAATCAATGAGAAAATCATAATTTCATATTTCTACATAGTTATCAGAGCCATTTTATAACCCTATTTTTTTTTCCTGCCGTCACGGTGTTCTTCACGAAGACACCATGGGAGACACACTGGAAACATTCGAAAAACTACCGAAATCCCCCAACCCAACCAAATCAGAAAAAATACACAAAGCCTATTCCGTTAACAACATCAACACTAAGATCCGCACCCTTGATGGCAAAAAGGTCACTTACTCTCAATGGGTTAAACAATTCAAACTCCACGCTCGTGCGTTCAAAGTTACTAATCATATCGATGGCACAACACCTCCGCCCAACGATGACCCGATGTACGCCGAGTGGTCTGAACTGGATGCGCTCGTCGTGCAATGGATCCACAATAGTATTTCGGATGACCTGTTTTCTAGAATTCTTGAAGACCCTACCACGGCTAGATCCGCTTGGCTTAAACTTCAAGATATCTTCATCAACAATAAACATGCCCGTGCAGCCACCCTGGAGCAAAAGTTCATCAACACCACCCTGTCCTCATGTGCCTCTTTCGATGATTATTGCCAAACATTAAAAGATATCGCCGGCCGACTTGCCGACATCGACCAACCGGTGTCCGAAAGTAGGCTTGTAATTCAGATGGTACGTGGCTTGCCGAATGAATATGACACCATTGGCGCAATCATCAATCAAAGTTGCCCATCATGGGATGATGCTCGCGGTATGATCGAAGCAGAACAGCAACGTCAATCAGGCAAAGTCGGTGCAACTCGTGACCACGTACTCTTCTCACAAATGGGTATGATAAACGACTCATCAACCCACACAGTTTCGGGGCGCTCACCATATCCCAATGGGTATAAAGGCAGAAACTATGATCCGGCCAAAGCAGCACGGGGGAGAGGCCAACATACTCGCGGAAGCAGAACTGGAGCAAGTGGTGGGTGATCATCAGGTTACCAAGGACAAACTTCTCATGGTCAAAATTCTTGGGCCACAAACCAGCAAGTAGGTTACAATAATTCAACCCCTTATGGCCCACAGTTTAAACAATATTGGCGCCCACCACCCTCCCCATATCCGTCGCACCAGGCCCCACTTCAGCATCCACAGGCCCACATCGCAAACCAGGCCCAGTATGGCAATCAGACCCAGTTCGCAGCCCCTCCAGGTTTCAGTCCATCACCCACCAATGCGCTAAACCCAAGTGACATCGGATCTGCAATGGCAAGCTTGAACTTAAACTACAATGATCCGCAATGGTACATGGACACCGGAGCCTCGTCTCATATCACGGCTAATCAAGGTAAAATCACCTCTCCATGTGTATTTCCTACTAATCCTATTTTCGTTGGAAATGGTCAACGATTACCGGTTCGTGGTTCTGGTAATGGCTTTCTAAACCTCCCAAACAAATCTTACCACCTAAATAACATCATCCACTCTCCAGACATTATTAAAGATCTAATTTCTGTTAGAAAATTTACCACTGACAATCATGTTATTGCTGCCTTTGACCCTTTTGGTTTTTCTTTGAAGGACCTCAAGGATGGACACCTCCTTTCCCGACACAATAGCACGGGCGACCTATATCAATTTACGCAACCTGTTTTTTCATTGGTGTCATCCTTAACTTCTGTCCCATGGCACGATCGTTTAGGCCACCCCGGTGTGAACGTGTTCAATTATCTTAGTCGTTATTTTATTTCATGTAATAAAAAGACTGGATCTAGTATTTGTTCTTCATGTCAAATATCCAACAACAAACGTTTACCTTTTAGTGATTCTGTTTCAAGTACTTTTCAACCATTTGATATAATACATTGTGACCTCTGGACATCTTCTGTTACAAGTAATTCGGGTTATAAATATTATATGGTTTTACTTGACAACTACACGCACTATGTTTGGGTTTACCCACTTAAATATAAATCTGACACATTCCCAACTTTTGCAAAATTTCACAAACTAATCCACACTCAATTTCAGACATCAATCAAAACGTTTCAATGTGACTTAGGGGGAGAGTTTGATAACAACTAATTCAAATCTTTTGCAAACCTTAATGGACTTGTCTTTCGGTTTTCATGCCCTCAAACCTCCCAACAAAATGGCCAGTCTGAACGCATGATACGACGTCTCAACGACATTATTCGTGCTCTCTTACTCCACGCTCATTTTCCACCCATATTTTGGGTTGAAGCTCTTCACACCGCCACATATCTTCATAACATTCTCCCTACCAAACGACTACATTTTCAAACACCAGCCTTTGCTCTCTACATGCGCCAACCATCATATGATCAGCTTCGTGTATTTGGTTGCGCATGCTACCCCAATATGTCAGCCACACAACCAAACAAGCTCTCCCCTCGCTCCACCAAATGTGTCTTCCTCAGTTACCCATCCGACTTCCGCGGATACCGTTGTTATGACCCAACAACGGGACGTGTGCACCTATCTCGTCATGTAATATTTGACGAACAAGTCTTCCCATTCAAAGAGTTATCCACTCAATCAAACTATACATTTCTGGATGATGAAATCAGCCCACTGTTTCACCCTTCACTCCCTCTTACAGCCCAACACAACAGTACCACAACAACAGCCCACTCACCACCAACGGCCCAATCACCTCTCAACACCCCACCTCCAGCCCAAACACCTACGACCATGACCCAAACACAAACCACCCAAAGTGCAGCCCAACCCGACAATCATAGCCAATCAACCCATTATCCCCACAGGCCAATCCAATATACCTTCTCACCCTACACAGCCCGCTCAAACCACTAGCCCAACCCCTCCAACCCATTCCATCTTAACCGATCCCTTACCCTTAAATGACCATCCCATGTTAACTCGAGCTAAAGCCGACACAATAAAACCAAACCCCAAGTACAGTCTGGCCACCTCTTCCCCCATATCACCGATTCCCACCTCTTATTTGACAGCCTTATCTGACCATAACTGGCTTCGGGCCATGCACGACGAATTTAGTGCTTTGCAGGCTAATAACGCCTGGGAGTTGGTTCCCCAGCCTCCTGATCATCCAGTTATCCGCTCCATGTGACTTTTTCGCCACAAATTTAAAGCTGATGGAACCTTGGACAGATACAAAGCTCGTTTGGTATGCAATGGTAAATCACAGACAATTGGCATTGACTGTAATGAAACCTTTAGTCCGGTTGTCAAACCAGCAACCATACGTACGATATTATCATTAGCAGTCTCTAGATCGTGGCCTATTCATCAGCTGGATGTTAAAAATGCCTTTTTGAATGGAAATATCCAGGAGACAGTTTACATGAATCAACCTCCAGGTTTTATCCACCCGGATGCCCCAAACCATGTGTGTAAATTAAGAAAAGCATTATACGGGCTCAAACAGGCACCTAGGGCGTGGCACACACGCTTCTCGGTCTTTATTAAGTCTATGGGGTTTCGAAACAGTCTGTGTGACACATCATTGTTCATTTATCAAAAGGGTGATCAACTTGCATATCTTCTCCTGTATGTGGATGACATTGTGCTTACTGCCAACAATCATAAGTTACTTACACACCTTATTGCAGCCCTATCAACCGAATTTGCCATGACTGATATGGGGAATCTCCATCACTTTTTGGGCATCACGGTCACTCGAGACCCGACATCCATTACTCTTGGACAAACACAGTACGCACGTGACATACTCCATCGGGCAAACATGACCACCTGCAAACCATGTCACACACCGGTAGACATAAACTCGAAGCTTAGCGCTTCAGATGGAGATCTCCTTCCAGTTGGCTCTCTCTATCGTAGCCTCGTTGGTGCCTTACAGTATCTCACTATCACTAGACCTGATCTCACCTATGCTATGCAACAGATATGTCTCTTCATGCATGCTCCACGTGAGCCCCACTTTGTTTTCCTCAAGAGGGTATTACGTTATATACATGGCACAATCAATCTTGGCTTACGATTAACAGCTTCCCAAAATCACTCATTGGTGGCTTATTCGGATGCAGACTGGGGTGGGTGTCCAGATACTAGAAGATCCACATCCGGTTACTGTATTTCTTTGGGAGATAATCTTATCTCGTGGTCATCAAAAAGACAACCAACCATCTCTCGATCCAATGCCGAGGCTGAATACCGAGGTGACGCCAATGCAGTTGCTGAAGCCACATGGATTCGCAACTTGCTCCTGGAGTTACGGGTTTCGATTCGGCAAGCTACAATGGTCTATTACGACAACGTCTCTGCCATCTACTTATCGGGTAATCCAGTGCAACACCAACGCACTAAACACGTGGAAATGGATATTCACTTTGTGCGGGAAAAGGTTCAAATTGGTCACATTAAAGTTCTACATGTCCCATCTTCCGCTCAATATGCAGATATTTTCACAAAGGGCCTCTCGCGCTACCTATCCGAGTCGTTTCGGTCCAGCTTGAACGTGTTCCCATATCCACGTCCACACTGAGGGGGAGTATTAGCGGACATTATCTTTACCAAAGTTAGTTTATTTATTAATTGGAAACTTCCTCATCTACGGCTAGTTTTATGTGTATTTGTTTGTTTCTCATTATTATTATATAAGGGGTCATTTGTAATCTTCATAGGGGGAAATCAATGAGAAAATCATAATTCCATATTTCTACAGTAAAATAGTGAATGTTAAATAGTAGGTCTATTAATTAGGAGCACTAACTTTGTTTATAAAGTTTCTTTTAGTCTATTTATATATATGTATTGCAAGTAATAAAAGTAAGAGAGTTTGTAAGTGTGTAATCTTAAGTCTAAAACCAACATTCACAACCCTTTTCGTATCCTTATCTTCATCCTTAAAGTTTAAGAAAAATCTTTAAAAAATCGTTAAAAAATCCTACTCCATCTCATTTCCTATCTTTATACTTTAACCTTACACTTTTATGAAATTCAATAGTGAATCTTTATATTTAGAGTTCTACTATTCACACACCTTGTATCAACAATAACTCTCATCTTCCCCAACAAGCCCCCTACTTCCCTTCCAAAGAAAATTCCAAAGCTTCTTAAAATGATTAAATTCTTGTGATTTGGTGCTTAATCTCCACATTGCTTCGTATAAAAATTTACAAATGGTCATGCTTCTTTAGGTACTTGTCTTTCTTTCATAGGTATTTACTTCATCTACACGTTCTATGCTGCCGCAAATCGGATGTTGTTGCCGCAGTGGCGGAGCTTGAACTCCTTCGTAGGGGGGGCGGGGTTGAAATTAATTTTTTTTAAGGGGGGCGAACTCGATATTTATACAAAAATTTACACTACCTGGCTAAAAATTTACACTATCGGACCAAAAAAACAGGGGCCGACGCCCCCCCGGCCCCTATTAAGCTTCGCCAGTGGTTGTTGGATGCATTTTGATGTTTTTTTCTTAATCCTCTTGCTTCTGAAGTTCTATATTCGCAAACAAAATAATCGAATCTCTTTTGAATGTTAGATCCATATGTGTATGTAAAGGTTTGTTGAGAGCTTCTACTAGTCCATATGTGTAAACAAATTCAACCATATTCCATTTTGTTTCGGTTAAAAGAAATAACATTGCAATGTCAGTGTTAATAAAATTACAAATCTATGAATAAAAGTTTATTAGATTGACATTTGAAAAAAATAATAATATAACAAAATAACTGTTAGCTAAAATTGTTAATAGACGGAAAAAAATAACGATAAAAAAGAATAAAAAGATAAAGATGGGGAATGAAGTGTGGAATGATTTTAATAATTAAAATATAATTAAGAGATGATTTTTAGTTAAATTTTAAGATTAACGAGCAAAATTACCCGCCGCGCGATGCGACGGGGCAGTACAACTAAAACCCATACGTTATTACGGTGTGGTTGTACGACTAAAAGAAACATGTGACGTTGCAGAAAATCGATTATACAAACTAAAGCGTAAATAGAAAACCTAACTATGCTCTGTACATTACAATATAAGAACTTTCAAAATATAGTTTTCGAGCAAACAAAAAAGAAAAAAAAAAAACTATATTGTACGGCCAACTAAAAACCACATATAAACCAATTCCGCCAGGTGCACGTCTATATTCAGTAAACGAATACTTATAGATACGACCCGTTTTCGAACAACATAGACAAACTCGAATTTATACCTTCGTTATCAAACAAAATTTGTGTCGAATAGTAGACCATCTCTAGACGTACATAAAAGGTGAGCACAAAAATATATTATATTTGACACAATTCATTCTCGATCAAAACTTATGTTATCACGTAGCGTTTAAAATTAGACCGAAATGTTAAGAAACCAATCACATAATAAATTAGTATGTGTTGTTCGTTACATATGTTTGAATTAATTAATTGTTCTTGAGACTTGAGAGTTAGGAGAAAAGAAATTAATTATGTGTTCTTGAGAGTTAGGAGAATAGAAATTAATTAATTGTAATCGGGAGTTGGAAGAAAGAAAAAAAAGGAGAATAAAAAGTGTTGTTACCGAGCCCCGAATAAAAAACCATCTATTTGAAAGCACTTTCAACTAAACAATTGTTCCAGCTAAACAATTGTTAACTATATGAAAACAAAACTTATATATAACAAAAGCAAAGTCGGTGGCCTAACCCCATTGGTCACCGACCTTTGCTATTAAGTATCCGTAGAATGATAGAAAACTGAGATGTGAATGCTTAGATCTTTTGAAGATCTGTTTTTGTTTTGTGGGTTTTGATGGTTTGCGTCTCCAATTGGGAAATGCTGTTCTAACATAATTTGTTACGAATTGGGCCAGAAGAGTTTTTGATATTGGGCCTGCTCCCAACTTCCAATATCACATTTGCAATTAGCCTTTCTGCAACAACAGCTGTTGTCAACAGGGGTACCTTTTGTATGTGATGGAAACAAGTGGTGTATAATCTCTGAGGAAATGAAACGCTCGTTCTAATCTTGATTGGTTAATAGGTTGTTTGATAATTTCATACGGAGTTATTAAAAGATCTTATTAAATAACAGGTAATATTTGAATAAAACAAACACACTCTATCTTTAATCAATTCAAAGGTAGGTTTTTGATTAAATTGTTCTTGAGACTTCAAAGGTAGGTTTCGCACAAATGGTTGAGGTAAGGTACACGATACAAATAAAAATATAGAGATTTTGGGTTCGAGTATCACTTGAAGCAAAAATAATATAGGTTTGTGCTAGTGAGTTTTTGTAGTTTTGGGTTTATTCCTAAAGGGATTAGGGTTATGGTCTAGATTGAAAAACAGATAGGTAGCTCCGATTAAGATAACACATATCATCTGAAGCATAATCTTACATTTATTGTTAAAAAAACATTGATTGGCTAAGGCCACTGGCAGTCGTCCCGTTTTCCTCGGGTGACACATCAACGCCACGTCAGTTTTTCCTATCCTATTGTTTTCAATTTTTTCTCGTTTTACATGATGTCGTCCAAGTAATTTTCACGTTTCATTGTTTTATTGGTTAACAGTCAAAACAGGAGGGATGTGGAGTCAGTGGTGCCTTTTACGTTTTCATCAGGTTTTGAGGATTTGGGTACCATCGGGTTTAGGGTGTGATGTTTCCTCAACAGGGCAGGTTTCTCCACCCTCCCCAAGGCTTGACACTGTCTCCTCCTCTAAAGGAACGTTTGGTTCATAAAACTTTTTTGAGTGAAACAAAAAATTTTATAAAATGAATTCCAATCTAAATTATTCTTCAAGGAATTTTATAAATCTAATAGGGCCTAATGGTTTTGTTTTTTAATATAGAGTTGGTATATCTCCCCATGCCTTCAAATTTTAGGGGCTGGAAGTGTAATTTACCAATACTTGGTTTACATATAATGAAGCTGGTTAACAGGCACCATTCCCATTTTCTCAGCGAAGCAAAAACAAAAGCTCATTGAACGAAGACGAAGCTCAATAACCCTACGACGGTCGTCACGGTCAACTCTCCGGCACCGGCCAGAAGGTAAACGATCAAACTTGCTCGTGTTTGAATTTGACTGTAGCTTGATAACGTCGCTTTACGGTTTTATTATAACAATGTCCTCAGTAAAACCCTAGATGACTTCTTCTTCTTCTTAAATCGCACACAGGATATCTTCTTATTATGAAATTAACTTATTCTGTACGTTTTGTCAAAAATTGTGTTTCACTATGATGTATGTGAGTGTGATTGATTTGTTAATAAGTGTTTTGAAAGGGGTTAGTACATCTGTACATGCTGTTGAGTGAATTAGAAGCTTTAGAATTAAGCGGTGTGGTTTATTTGGTTCTTTGATGATATACTATCTGATTCGTGTAGAGTAACCTTTATATGTGATACGCATCGTTCATGAGGAACCAGAATCATTTTTGATGTGATAAATTTATCATAGTTTAATTTGTGGGAAGGAGCTTGTTTGTCTAGTCTCTTCTCTATGCCGGGAAAAGCCACCATTGGGTTGAAATGGTCATCTTCTGGCACTTTTAAGGAGGAGTAAGGATTCATTACGTAAAGCACGAGAAGGTCATCTAACTACGTAGATTGTAGTACTTTCAAAATGACTAGATTATGTAAGTATGAAATGTAGGTTTTTTTTATGCTGTTTTATATATCGATATGATCCCTTTTCGAGTTAGTTGTTTGGTTGCTTCATGAACAGAGTTGCTCTATATATGCAACACTTCCCCAGTTCTGCCAAATTGAGAGAAGTTGATTAATGAACACAACTTAGGAAACCTGTCCTTTGACTATTGAGAGGCTATTTTCAACTATACTTTCTAATAAAGCAAAGCAGGGAACTTCTAGGTAGCCCGTTAAGCGTCATAAGTTCTTACTAACCAATGTGTGGTTGCATAGCTTAACCCCTGGGCATTTGCTTAACCACCCTACGTGGGATTTTATTGAGTTTTTGTGAAGTGTCATTGATAAAAGATAGTCAAATGCTTTGATATCAATTTTCAAATTGGAACGCTCTAGAAGGACAGTTTGTATGAACAATAAGATATATAATGCTGTGGTGTTGGCGTGTTGCTGGCATATACCTACATACATTGATATCTTTCTTTTATCAAGATCCACAGACAGTTAATATGCGAGTTTCCTAGTGCAACTGCATTGAACTATTTTAGCTAACGACAACATTTTAAAAGGGTTATTTCATGACTCAAAACTATATTTGCAAATGCTATCTTTCACTTAATAAATATAAGGAATCATATACTCGTGCTTAAATAAAAAATCTATTTTTTTTTTCAGTCTGTTTCTGTTGCAGCAGCATGCTACATCTTCTATTTTTGTTCTTTGATTTTGACTTAAGGGCTCTTCAACTGATATGATTTCCATATGTTTTTGTTGTTTTTGATGCTTAGACTCTTCAAGTGCTAGATATTATAACCCTGCTGTGAATTACATGCATTTCAGATATCATAAGTTTGGTTTGATTCTTTCATTTTCTTCAAGTGGGGTTAATGGTTAAATTCTTTCCCATTCACATTAAACACGTCATTAATATTCAACTTGGTGTTGTTTCTAAGTTCTTTTCATGTAAGCTTTTATGTGTTTATGACTTCATACTTAACAGGTTTTGTAAATTTTTCCTTAAATTTGAAAGAAATCTAGAAACCATATGTTCTGATAATTCGAAATTTCCCTTTCCAAGACGGAGTAATACTTCGGGGAATTCTATACACACATACACACACACACACATGCACATACACTCACACACATTGCATGCATATTTATGTTTCTATATACATGTGTGTGGATCCCTTTAACGTTTAAGTATAACTTTCTTTTCCTGCTGATAGTTTAATGTACTTTTAAATGGCAAACATTTAAATCAATGCTTCTTGTGCTTGTGCAGAGTAAATAATGATATTTCTGCATGCTCGAACATTCAAACCTATAACAGAATATGCTTTATCTAATATTGCAGAATCCCCTAGAGTTTGATCTCCTTGTGATGCCACCATATTAAAGAGAGGATAATGAGCATCGTACCAAAAGAGACAGTTGAGGTTATAGCACAGAGCATCGGCATAAATAATTTGTCACCAGATGCTGCATTGGCTCTTGCTCCTGATGTAGAATATCGTATGCGTGAAATAATACAGGTCACTGTGGTTTATAAATTTCTCTTTGTTTTCTTTCAGATTATTATCACTGTGGGCATCACCTCTTTTTATTTGTAAGCTAGTATACTAATAATTATTGATATTTAGAAGTACCATTTATGGCCATCAACTCCATGTTAAAAGAATCATTATCAACTTAAACCTGCAGGAGGGTATCAAATGCATGCATCATTCAAAAAGGACTACATTGACTACAGATGATATAGACAGTGCTCTTAGCATGAGAAATGTTGAGGTAAATCACCAGTTCTTATCTGCATATATTATATGATATTTTCCTTTTTGATCTTAATCTAATTTTTTCTTTTTAACTAAAAAAGGTACTGTAGATCTAATGTCAAAAATACAAGAAACCTGGTTCTAATAACATATATTGTTCCTAATTTGACCAATTATTAATGTCAGTTCAGCCAATCTATGGATTTGCATCTGGAGATCCTTTGAAGTTCAAGAGAGCCCTCGGACACAATGATCTATTTTACATTGATGACAAGGATGTGGAATTTAAAGATGTAAGAATCAAGAAAAACACACCATGTGATTTTCCCTAATTTAAACTTGGAAAACCCTCCCATATACCCTAAAGTTATATATATATATTTTTTTCTGATTATAAGGTTATCGAAGCTCCATTGCCAAAAGCACCACTAGATACTTCACTTTTCTGTCACTGGCTTGCTATTGAAGGTGTACAACCTGCTATTCCTGAAAATGCCCCTGTTGAAGGTTTGAGTCACAAAAGCTCTGTTAAATGGATTCAAAAACAACTTTATTTGAACTTCTGTACAAAAATCAAAATCAAAGTTTATCTGCTGTATATGGGTTCACTGTGGCAGAGCTGACATTTGGAGATTATATGGATCATCTGCAGTTATTGCTGCTTTGCCGGAGAAAAAAAAATCTGAGCAAAAGAGTGACGAGCTGCCTGTTGATATTAGATTGCCTGTAAAACATGTGTTATCCAGAGAGCTTCAGGTACCATAACATTTTTACTCTTTTCTTCTTTACATATTCACCATTTTGAAATTTATTTTGTTGCTGCAGTTATATTTCAATAAAATTACCGAGCTGGCAGTAAGTATGCCTGATTCTGCTCTGTTCAAGGAAGCACTAGTGAGTTTGGCCACAGATTCTGGACTGCATCCTTTGGTTCCTTATTTCACATGCTTTGTTGAAGATGAGGTACTTGGAGACCTAAATGTCTATGAAACAAACCGAAAGGCTATACTAGATTATTATTTTTTACATGTAAAACACTGATTCCACTTTACAAAAATTTTCAGGTTTCTCGTGGTCTTAATGATTTCCGACTGCTTTTCGCATTGATGCGACTTGTTTGGAGTCTTCTCCAGAACCCGCACATACACGTCGAACCTTATGTAAGTTTCTTGCTGACTTGTTAATTTCCAACATTTTGAAAACATTATGTTATTGATTTTACTAACACCTTGCATGATCATGCAGTTGCACCAACTAATGCCACCTGTTGTAACATGTATTGTTGCAAAAAGGTTAGGAAATCGAATTGCTGATAATCACTGGGAGCTTAGGGACTTCACTGCCAAGCTTGTTGCTACTATATGTAAAAGGTCAAACTTTTTAGAATTATTATACTTGTCTGCTGATATTTTTAAGCCGATAAAGATGTTGACATGTTCTAAATAGCAAATTGCAATATATTTTTCAGATTTGGTCATAATTATAGTAGCCTCCAGACACGTTTAACTAAAACATTGCTTAAATCGTTTTTGGACCGGAAACGAACACTGACTCAACATTATGGTGCTGTTCAAGGACTAGCAGCTCTTGGATCTCACGTGGTAAAAAAACAAAAATTATAATGTTTGCTACATATACAAACAAATATAAAAACACAATTGCTGTTAGTGGTTCTTTCTCCAGTTTTGATATATATTTTTCATATCTTTTTTTTTTTTTTTTGCAGGTTCGCCTTCTTCTTTTGCCAAATCTTGAGACTTACTTAGGATTTCTTGAAGAAATACTTCTCCAAAATCAAAAAAAGGAAATAACAAGACTTGAAGCTTGGCGTGTATATGGTGCATTGTTGGTCAGTTTGTTTTACAAAGCAATCTAATATCTCTCCTCATTGTAGTCTGTGATTAAAGTACATATGGCAATTTTGACCCATTTACTTTTGTTATGATAATTGATAGATCAAACAGAAAATTGGCTTAAAAGAAAATGGGTCAAATTTGTCTAATGGTTGAAGGTCATTCATATTGTGTTTTTATTGCTTGAAACCTCCTAATCATTTTATTGAAAAATAGATTGTATATGAAACTAATTAGTTAAAATGATGTAAAGCTTTATTAGGCCAAATAAAGTGTTACAGGTTGACCTGGTCTGACCCATTTCAGAGCATAAATACAATTATCCATTTTGACCCTAACCCTTTATTGCGATATAAATATTTTTCATTTCGCAGTGTGCTGCAGGTAGATCTGTGTATGATCTGCTGAAGCTGTTCCCCATATTCCCATCACTACCTGCAAATTCTATCTGGAAGACCAATACAAAGGTCATTGGTTCAAGTCAAACACGTAAGTTTCCAATGAGTTTTAATTCACTTTGATTAACAAAAATCATTAATTCTAACAAGCATTTATATTCCTTCTTTATTATAAAGACAAACGCAAGGTGGATGCAGAAGAGTTGGAACAACAGCCTTCACCAAAGAAAATGATTACTGATGGACCTGTGGGTTCACCATCTAACAACACCACCACACCACAAGGTGAAACCAATGCTAATGTTGGCGAGTCTGCCCCTGAACCCGCGCCCCCGCCCGCACCTGAAACTTCAAGCGCTCCTATGCAAACGGGTGATGATGACATTAAAGATGATAATTTGCAAGGCCGAAAAGATGAGGGTAATAGTAATGGTAGCTATGGATCGAGGACACCTGCGTATCTTAAGCAGGTTTGGAAAGATGACTTGAATTCAGGGCAAGTTGTTATTTCACTATTTGAACTGTTTGGTGAAGGCATTATGTCCTTTATTCCTTCTCCTGAGATGTCTCTATTTCTGTAATTTTAGTTTTTCAACTTTTTTAGATAAATATGAAGTTAATCAAGAGATGGCAAAAGCTGAGTAGGTGTTATTGGGACTGAAAAATGTTACAATTTCATCAGTACTACATAATTTGGATGGTTACTTTAATATTGAAGTTTGGTATTCTAATTTTTAGGCAAAATAATGCAGTCATTTATATTTTTATTTTTGAATCAATTCTAATATAAATATAGCAGTGGTGATGGTGTATATAAGTGGTTTTAGTTAACACTACTATTGATGTTATGATTAGCTAAAATATTAATATTTTTTGGTTTTGATAATATGTTAATAGCATTCCATTTTTATTTATTTCCTCCTGTTGATATAATAACAGTGGATTAAAATGCAGTTGTGACATTATTGGCTAAATTTATTTTCATTGCATTATAGTATGGGAGTCAGTGAAAAACTAAATTTTTGTAATTTGTAATAACACCAAACACTCCATGATTTCAAATAAGTTGCATATTATATAAGTTAAAGATGCAATATTTTATAAAATTATACTAATTTAATATATCAATTTAAATTTTACATTATATATGTAGTCATTTTTTCTATTAATGGTCAGAATTATAAATTATAAGTATTTTATATAGTAAAACGTACTATAAGTTGAATTTTATAAATAGGGACTTGTAAGCTTCGAATTAGACAAATTTTCTAATGGGAAAGTTAATACGTATAATTTTTTGTAATGGGGCAAACCCTTTAGGTTTAATTCTCATGAAGACGGTCTATTTTAAGCGTGTGTTTTAACAGGAAATGATGCATTAAGTGCAGCGTCTAGAAAAATTTGTAACAAAGTTTGACGTATCATAATATTGGGGATGCAAATAGTCAAATAGATGCATAAACTCGTCTAAATCGTTTGAACTTTGTGGTTTGAGTTGAGTCAACCGGTCTAGTTATTGTTATTATGACTTTTTGATTTTGTGTCTTTGGTCTAATATTGTCTCTAGAATCGAATAAAACCAAACCAATTAAGAACTTTATTTTTTTGTATTGTTTTTGAGAGGCAACAATCGTTCATTTCTTTGAGTAAATAAACCTCCATAACACATTATATTAAAAAATAAACAAAAAATAATCTTGATCTGATCTAGTTTTCAGTCTTTCACATGAATACATCTTCACATGATACATCAACTTCTTATATAAAATCTCTCTCGTCATATAGGGTTTAATGAACTATCACATCATCATCATCTTATGTTTGATTACTTATAAATCATCACACATATATGTATGGACGTGGGTGCATATATATTTTCAAATATATTGTATTAATTGAAAAATAAAAATACCTATTAAACAAATATATAATAAACTTTTGAAAACTGTAATATCTAAACAATAAAATAACTTGAAGTCTATACAAGAACATTAAGTTACAATATAATAAGATATTTAAGTTATAATTATTTACATGCTTGTAAAGGATGACATATAGAATGATTTTGACCAGGTTTTTCTTATTTCACCACACATGGTTTTTCCTTTTTTTAGAAGATAATGGTGCCAACTTTGTAGTTTGCAGGACCTGCACAAACAAGACAATTGCTAGCCTACCAAGTTATAAAGATGAGAATGGACCTGTCACTTACCCCCCTACTTTGAATACTATTTGTTTCCAACCAACTCTCTCTCATATTCTCTCTAGGGTGCCGTGTGACGCAATAGATAACATAACAAAGTAACATAAGCATTAGTAAATCGCTTTAACAATTAGTTAGTAAAGTGTCATATATATTTGAAGATTTAATAAAAATTTATAAAATAAAGTAAAAACGAATCATATAAAATAAAAATAATTTTAAGAATTTAGTTATACAAGAAATTGTTGTTTACATAATTAGGCTTCTAAAAGAAAATAACTACAAAATTAAAGTTGTAGTCTAACTAATTTATGGTATTTATAACCAATATTATTATTATTATTATTATTATTATTATTATTATTATTATTATTATTATTATTATTATTATTATTATTATTTTATTATTATTTTATTATTATTATTTTTTTTGTATCTAATCATAGGTGTCTTTGTGTTGTGTAAAAAAACTAGTCAAATTCATAAAAGATAATTTTATCCTTGTTAGTCATATTTTTAAGCATTATTTTTATAGTTATAAAGTATATTTTGATGCATATTTTATAAATATTGCATGCATTTTCGGTTATTTTATACAACATTTGTTTTGGTGGAATAGAATCTGCTTTGGTTTGTTTCGGGTGATTTTGTAGGGCTGATGAGCTCGTGAGAAGGATGGAAGATCTGGAGCAGTAGGAAAAGTATTGTTGAAGAAATGCTAGAGTTGGAAGCAATTTATACAACGGAAACTTCAAACGGCCTCGTGAAAGTTCCTTCACAAATTCTACACGGCCATGCAAGCTCGCTGGAAAAATTCCTAAGATTTAAAAATTCTTGTTTTTGATAATTATCATCAGATTTTCCTGAATAAAATGATAAAAACTAAAATCCTAAAAAGAAGGATATGGAAAATCAATGCACTATTATAAATACAATAGTAGATGGTAATTAAAGGAACAATCTTGGAGCATCTTGGAGCATATTGGAGAATCAATCAAGAGCATCAAGTTCAAGAAGCAAAGAAGAGCTATAGCAAATTAGTTCTTTTTGTCGGTGGAATTATTTTTATTGTCAAGATACTTAATTATTCGCGTTTGATTCGTAAGTTTTTATTTGATTTTGGGTTTTGATTGATCTAGCCATGTCCGGCTAGAACAATTTTAGTTTCAACATTAGGGTTTAATTTTCTTTGATTTAGTTTGAACTTATGTGAAACATTTATGAGATGTTTTTATTTTTTAATGGTTTGTTTGTTTGGTTCTTGCTCTTAAACCCAGATCTAATCCGGTATATATTAGATTGTTAATAAAATTGGCCACTTTATTAATTTTTCTAATAAAGTTCTTCAAGATTTGAAACCCTAATCAAGTTTTAATTTTTGATATAAGGAACAATTAACGGTTTGAGTTTGTCTATGAATTCACTCTCGTTATAGGATCACACAATCTAGTTAAGCATACCGAATGGCGTGTGTGTTTAATTATAATTGATACTTTTATTGTTGCAACCCGCACGCTAAGATCCGAACGGCGTGAGCTTAGAGTAGCGGGTTGACTCTAATCAACGAACTGCGCTTGATTAGACATTAGATAGAGTGGATATCCGAACGGCGTGATGTCTTGTATCGATACAAATTATTAATTAAAAAGTATCATTGCACCGTAAATGTTAATGATCGTAAGCCAAATCGAATCAATAAATTACTTTAATATTGGAATTAGTTTTCGTATTTGAATTTACTTTACAATTTAAATAACGTTTTTTAGTAATCCCTTTTTTATAATTAAAAAAATACAGAAAATGTCCATTTTCGTTTTTCTGGCAGAAGCTTAACATGGCCGCGTGGAATTTCCTTTACAGTTTTGACACGGCTGTGTCAGCCTACTGGAATTTTTCTAGTTTTTATAATTACTTCCAGTTTTAGTTTTTTATTAAAATCTCCACCTTCCTTAACCCGTAAGAAATCAAAGTAACTGTGCTAAAACGCTTTTAGTATAAAATAATTGACACGTATCTCTGAGGACACGAACCTTACTTCCGCTCATACTATTTTTAGTGTGTGTAACGGTAGGTTCACATTATAATATTTTATTTGCTGGATTCGACACCCAACAATTCTCTTAAGTTCTTAAAAATTAATGTAAAAAGACAATCTTGTCATCCTCAAATGTATATGTTACAGTATAGATGCGTCGCCAAACAATCGTACACCTTGTGAACACTAACGATAGATAACTTGTAATATATGCAATACGGATTGTACAAAGATAAACAATACAATACTTGCTCAAAAAGTAGTTGATAAAAGAAAAAGGAAGGAGAAAAAAAAAAGTAGTCAAATAAATGGATAAACTGATGACAAATGTGGTTAAAGTGAAGGTAACCTAGCTAACCTCATCCAAACATCCACATCCAAGGCTTGTGTTATATGCCCATCATAGGGTCAATTTAATACTTGCTTTTGTGCCATGGTCAAGTCCATCTTGGCACATACTTCTAAAATTAGACCAATTGGTTTGTTTCTTTATAAAACATATCCTACAACTTGGTCTACTGACATTATTGCTAATCTAATAACTCAAATCAATTAAATATGAGAAAAAATATATATATATATATATATATGCGTATGTGGATCAACTGAATCAGTGTTCCGTGGACCTTGAGACTAACTGGTTTTCGTATACTATGTAAAAATTAAGTTATTGTTAAACACAATGTGAGTTTAGACGTTTAAATTATAATTAATACTAAAGAACATAAACATAAAGATTCAGTGAGCGAAAATTATGGTTTTGTTAATAAAAGATTAGCAAAAAAAGATAAGACCATCCTAATCGGAGCCCCACAAACGTCCATTCAATGAGAAGACACAAGGTTGAAGGACGAACTTCGGGTTTCCTGATGTGAAAGTCTGTTCACACGGGCGTCAAACGACAATACAAAAGAGATTATGCGAGAGAAGGGAATAAAAACGAAACCGTCTGTACAGGTTTTTAATGACTTTTGTTCGGTTGTGGATGCTCTAATTACATTTTGACTTTAGGGTTCCATGATTAAACACCCAAATCACAAGATTAAACAAATATAAACCTCAATTTCACCAATGATCTTTTGGCCTAGTGGTTAATGGGGAGGTGGGAGGCTTTGCCTCTCTTGAAGGTCCAAGGTTCAAACCTTGGCATTGACGAATATTACTAACTTGGTGATACTAACTACTAACCACTAACCACTAACCAGCCGTTTAAAAAAAATAATAAACCCCAATTTCATTTCATAAATTCAATAAAGGAAATATCTTGACAACTTTCGTCTGCCTTTGAGTCCGTGCTGCCGAAGGCGAAGCCCATCTCTGAAAAGCTTACAAACCAAATATAATATTCAAGATTTTCACATACCCTGTTTAAATCACACCTATAGGCTATAGCTATCTGGGTTTCCATTGATTTTGATCTACAAACTCATAGATTTCATCGAACCCATTCAATTTACAGTCGATACGATCATCTTCAAGAATGAGGAAGAGGGAGAGAGAAAACCCATGTGGGATTTGTGGGCACTACCACAAATACGAGGAAGGAGAGGTTTGTGGTATATGTGGTCACCGTATGCCTGTCGGAGTTGAGAAATCTTTGATTCAAGTTAGCGCCTTTCCGTCGGAAATCTTGTCGGAGTTCTTGTATCTTGGTAGCTACGATAACGCTTCTCGTTCGGAACTACTGAAGACACTTGGGATTTCTCGTGTTCTTAATGTAAGTCCCCTATGTTCGAATTTGTGTTTTGTTTGTGTTGCTGATACTCTTGCATGATTTCATGATTCCAATGAATTTGTTGATTACTTGGATGAATTTGATGTGGCATTAGTTGTTCTTCTTGGTGGGTTCTTAACTTATGCTCGCTTGGATCATTTGATGGTTGCCATGAGATTACACCTTCTGTTTTCATCCTTTTGGCATCTTGATTTCAACAAGCTTTTCTTGCACTTGTTGATACTTTAGTACTTCTGCTTGATTGTAACCATTTGTCTGTTTTTAATTTTGATTAATTAGTTTGTAAGATGTGTCAATTTGGTAGCTTTGGGAGATTGTTTAGGGTAGATTGATGAGTGACTAGTAGAATGATGTGTTGAGCACAAGTCTTTTTGGAAAACTGGACCTGAATACCTGATGTGAAGCACTGAAGCCTATAGATAGATCATTGCTGTAAATTTTATTGGTTGATCTTGCTGTTGAGGTATGAATATTGATTAACTTGTCAGGCTATTGGTATTTATAAGAAGAATCATGTTTGTTTAGTAGTTAGTACAGGAGCCCGAAGGCGACCAAAAGAATTCAAAATGTTCAATTGGACATACACAAAGATTAATAGTATAATAGTATGCAAACAGGTGACAACTTCACAAAATATTTGCTTTTTTTACACTTTCTTTTATGATAGTAATTTTTGCGGACTTAGGAACAAGATGTAGTGTTTAAATCTTCCGTGGTCATGGTTTTTTTTAGATCATTGTGAAGGAACCTTCTTCATAGGTAAACATGGCATTAGATGTAGGACACCTCTACAATGTAAGACACTCTATAAACTCATCTTAACTTTTATATCCTAACATTCATAATCTCTTCATGTATCTAATTGAAGATCTTACTTACTAATCAGTGTGTTTATTTGAGACAGTAAGCTGTATAGGTTATGCAATAGTATCTATAGATGGTTATGTGTCTATAACTCTATATTGAACCCACAAGTGATGAAAAGTTTTTGGTTGTACACTTTTACCACTGCGGTTCACCACGCTTTAATTGCATGACAGAGTGACAGCATCTTTTGTTGTACTGTTAATTAAACTGTTGATCAATAACAAGGTGTAACAGTCATTGCTCACTTGCAGTCCTATGTATAAAAGATCTGAAATAATCAGTGGTGATTTTATATATTTGCAGACTGTACCAGCATGTCAGAATCTCTACAAAAACTCATTTACTTATCATTGCCTTCCTGATAGCCCTACTCTAGCGTTTGATAATGCAGTTGAGTATCTAGGTATGTAATTATGTATGTTACAGTTCTAAAGATTATGATTGTTAATTTGCTTTACTAGATTTAAGTAAAGTTCATTGGTGTTCTCTCAATTCCAAAAAAATCAAAAATGTTCCAAGAGATCTTATTGTCTTATACATACACACAAGAGCGTTCAGCTGAATTATATGATTAGATGCCTAGAGATTGTTCAATATAATCTCCCATATATGAAGTAAATATAGTCCGAGAAATATTTTAACAGATTAATTGTTGAAAGCGGATGCATACTTTTCAGAGATTTGTGGATTGTAGAATGAAATGCAGTCAGAAAATTTTGATCTCTTGTGATATAGGAAGGGTTTGAAATTGTTGGTTCTCATCCCATTTTTAAGATTGCATATAGATACAGAGGTTCTGACTGTTGGAGTTAATCTTGATGGGTCAAGTTGGGTCAAGTTACGGGTCGCGGGTCTAGTATTTGAGTCATGTTTTGTTTAGAGTATGCGGCAAGTTTTTAATTTTAATTAGTATTAGTGGTTAACAAGTAGTGGGCATGTATTATGCATAGTGGAGTAGTGGCACTTGTTTTTAGGAGTTCATGTTTATTTTCTATTTATATGTATGGATTGCAAGTAATGAAAGCAAGAGTTTGACTATGATATTGAGCCTGAAACCAACATTTGGTATCAGAGCGCAAGGTTAAAGAAAAAGGGCTGGTTTGAGAGTCGAGAGAAAGGAAATAAAGAAGCAAGGCGGCAGCCTTCGCTGCCGTCGCGGAAGCAATTAGTGAGGAAAAGAAAGAAAATTGTAGCAGTCTTGTTTGTGTAGGCTGAGAACGAGAGAAGAAGCAAGCAGAAAGAAAGTAAAATCAAGAAGAAGGTGAAAGTATTATTGGAAGCGGCGATAGGAACGGTGGAGATCGCCATCGGTTTAGGAACGGTGGAGATCACCACCGGTTTAAATGAACGAAGAAGGAAGCAAACTACAGGAGAATTATATTAAGCAAGAAATCACCTGCACCAGTAGGCCATGAGAAAAGAGACGTTGGCTGTGCTTTATTTTTGAAAGAATTAAAAGAAGAACAGGTTGTAAGAAAGTAACGATTGATGCAACAAAATCAATTGAATAAAGAGCAAGCACCCATGTAGGCACTTACTTGAATTATATGGGGTTTATGTCGTGGAGAAATTAGCAGAAAAGAAAGGGAAGCAAGTAACGAAGCAGGTGAATCAATATTCACTTTTAAGAAAGAAGAAAGCAACACCGGATGTTTCGGGATTAGCTTCGGGGCTGAAACAGTGACCAAAATTGCGCCTGATTGCAGTGGTAGCAGCTACAAGAATAGGGCTGCAAGCATGACAGTAGTTTGGTGAATCGGATTCGGTTTTTGAGGCTGATAATGGTACACGAATCGGGTGTTCTCGAGCAAGTCTATGAGAACGAAAACAAAGAAAATAACAAGATGGAGGCATGCAGCAAGAGCAAGAGCAAGAGGCAAGTAGTAAGTCGCAAGAGCAAGATGAATCGATTCAATCAAGCAAGAAGATAGCAAGCAAGGATAGAGCAAGAGATAAGAACTATAAGTTCTTAAAGCAAGTAGCACGAATCGAACCTGTGTGGTTCAATCAAAAAGCAAAGCAAGAACGAATGCAAGCAAGAAAAAAGCAAGGTAACCGAGAACCGAATCAAGATTAAGGGGGTGAATGTTGGAGTTAATCTTGATGGGTCAAGTTGGGTCAAGTTACGGGTCGCGGGTCTAGTATTTGAGTCATGTTTTGTTTAGAGTATGCAGCAAGTTTTTAATTTTAATTAGTATTAGTGGTTAACAAGTAGTGGGCATGTATTATGCATAGTGGAGTAGTGGCACTTGTTTTTAGGAGTTCATGTTTATTTTCTATTTATATGTATGGATTGCAAGTAATGAAAGCAAGAGTTTGACTATGCTATTGAGCCTGAAACCAACACTGACTGCTAAATATAATTAGTTACTTAAAACCCCATGAAGATTTGGAATATCACAAAATGCTTCTTCTTTTGATTGAGTATTCGGTAAATAATCCCTTGGAATATTTATAATTTGTGATCAATATTCTTTTTGTATCTTTATATATGTAGTGTCCTTGTTTTTTATTTATTTGTTTTATTTTTTAACATGTATCGCATATTATGCTTCTACATAACAGCTAGTTGAGAAAATATGTTTATTTGGGATATCAAACAAGGAATATGAGTTTTATTTTGTTTATCTTAGTTTATAACATAGCAAGTGATGATGTTTAATGTGATTCTTTGTTTAAATAAACACACATACATATACACACACTCATATATAAGCACTTGTATGCTTTGTAGTTAAAGGCACACAAGGCGTTCACCTAGGTGCTCGCCTAAAGCGTGGCCGTAGCATACTGCCTTGCGTCCATCAATGCGCTGAGGCGAGAATTTTGGCCAAATTCCTGCCATATTCTGGCCAAAACTGGTCTGAAACATCTATACATGATTTGAAACATCTAAAAATGGTTTGAAACATCTAAAAATGGTTTGAAACATCTAAAAATGGTTTGAATCATCTAAAAGTGGCTTGAAACATGTCTAAACTAGTCTAACCAGCCTAAAACATGTCTTAAATCCCTAAAAAGTATTTATATTGTGACTGGCTTATAAAGTTCCTACTTTTAAGCGCCTTGTGCGGTTGTGCCTAGGCCCAGGGCTCACCCTTTTGCCTTGAGTGCGCCTAACGTCTTTGACTCCCTAGCTTGTATGTAACACCAGATGGAATGGGAGAGAGAAAAAATAAGCGGTTATGTATCACATTGGAATCATGTTTTTATGCTGATCTCACAACTTTCCACTTAAATTTGGTTATGCAATGAACATCTCTGCACACACACACACTCCTTATATCCTTTTTTTTGCCATCGAAGTAGTAAAAGATAACCAATTTATCCTGCTTTAATGTCATTCCTTTTAAATCGTATGAACTTCTGACTTCTCTACATTTTATGCGTCTATGCTGAGTACATGTGCTTGCACACACCTGTGCCATATATACTATGCTATTGTACTTCTAATATATGATGAAATATGATTCGAAATGTTTCTTAAATAAAATGCTTGGATGGTTTCTTCTTTTTTAGTTTATGGTGAATATTAAATAAACTAAAGTACTTAGTCATAGCACTGTAAATACTAAATATGGTATAACTATCAAACTTGTTTCACAGAACAATGTGAAAAGGATAAAGCTCGGGTTCTTGTTCACTGCATGTCAGGAAAAAACAGGTGAACTCTTGCTGCAAACTGAAATTGGTTCAGTGTTCTATTTTTCATTCTTTTTTTCATATTTGAGAGTATGTTAGTTGTTTAGAATCAAATGCAGACTATAATAATTTCAAATTTTGATACCTTATAAGAGTAGTAGGAGTTTATGTATTGTTTTTAAATTAATTTGGGTGAATTACCTGTATTATAATTCGTGAGAAACAAGTTTATATATATATTTTTGACAGGTCTCCAGCTGTGGTTATGGCATACTTGATGAAGAGCAGAAGGTGGACTTTTGATCAGAGTTACCAATGGGTCAAAGAACGCAGACCGTCTGTTGACTTAAATCCAGGTATATATCTGCACCACTCACCACTTAAACCGACATGATTTTTAAGTGTTTATTATAGTTAAATTATATATGAATTGCTTGTGATACATGATGGTGCTTGTATGTGGATTTTATAACTAATTATGTAACATCGAATGATTAAAATCATATGCCTCATATATTGGGCTGCAAGAGATATTGTTTGATGTACGCTTTTCCCCCTTGAAGTTGTAATAGTCACATAGTTAACTGTTAAAGTGTTTAAGAAATTCTGTCAGTTTAAGTAATTAAAAGATAATATGATTATTGATAACATTCCTTACATTTTTTAAAGTATGACATTCATTTTATCAACTATAATCATGTTTAGATGAATTATTAATGTTTTTTCTAAAATACATGTCATCTCTAATTCTAACTTCTTTTTTAATAATCTTATTACCAATAAGAAATATGGGTGAAAGTCATCAGGATAAGTTAATGAGGGGTGTATAGGTAGTTTCAGCTTATCCTTATAATTTGTTGCAATAAGTATGAAACTGATTATTTGATATAGTCAGATAATTATTTTAATGATTACTTTATCCCAACATTAACACTGATGATTATATCTTGGAAATGACAAGATCATATAATTTGTTTCATCACACAAATTTAAATCGTGTCTTGGATCTTTTTGTAGGAATCTTGCAGCAACTACAAGAGTATGCACAGAACATTCAGGTGAAAGTGGAGGCCGGTGGTGGCGCTCTGCCACCCATCTCAGGTGGTGTGGCCCCATTCAGCTTCGGGTTCACAAACTCAACCAACGTGCCGCCAGCGTTCCCAGGTTTCAACACCACTGCAACCGCCACCTCCATTTTTACTCGTGTAGACATCCCTCCTCCGAATGAGTTCACTTTTGGAGCCGCTATTCAAAGTCAGAACATCCCACAAAATCTGGTGTCTTCTGGGTCAAGTTCTGTGAATCCAAACGCTACAGACGTGCCAATGGATTGATCTTATAATGTTATTTCTCACGGTTTCTTGGATTCTGGTTGTGTATACAAATCTTGTGAGAAGCCATGAATGATGTGTTAGAGTTTGATGATGACATATCTGTGAATGAAAGCTTTAAGCTTGTCAGACCTCACAGCCTTGGAAGGCTACACACCTGAGATTTCAATATTATTAGGGGTACCCTTTAAGCTTCCATTTCATTGTTATATTCATTGCTAATTTCCATTTGCTTGGATGGTTTCTCTTATTAAGTTCCTATATGTTAACATTTAAAGCAATATGTTAGTTAAGTGTTTATTATAGTTAAATTACATTTATTATATGCTTTACATGGTTTTCTTGTCATACAAGTGGGTGGTTATAGTACTCAGATGGACATTTTGGTGGTAAGTGGATTCATCCTATCTAAAAAGTCAAGAGTTTAAATACGGCGAGGTGGGTATATAAGCTTGTTAGACCTCACAACATTAGAAGGCTAACACACCGTTAGGTATTAAATATTGTTTTATTTAATCTACTCATTTTAACTCGATAAATACTTAATTTTTATAACAAAAAACACACAATCCAGAACAAATACTCTTATATTATGCATGCTAACACCTCTATGGAGCATAGCTGATTACTATATACAATACAAGTCTCGTGTTCTAATGATGGTTTGATTTGGTTATTGTAGTTTATATACACATATATACTATAACTAAACAGTAAAATCAATTAAAAAGATTAACCAAATCATTGGTTTTTCGGTTACTCCTATTATCTCAATTTGATTATTTTAGTTTTGATTCGGTTAATCGGTTTTTTTTAACTCATTTTGTATCACAAATAAACTCATCCTACTTCTAATAAATACAAATGATTTTGTACATGTGGCATCTTTTTAGCCCTTCTCATCTTTTATTTTCCTGCTAATAATAAACTAATTAATACTTTATATGTTTAAGTTTATACCATCTATAATTAATATTTTAATTTCAAATTTCAAAATTTTATAACTTTCTAAATATCATAATAAATAGATGAAAACATAAATATTTATATTTTACTCAAATTCGTAATTAATTATTGATTGTAATTGTAAGTTTCAATAAATAATAAAATGAAATTTTAATATTTATATTTTAGTCAAATATATATTAACAATGCCATAATAACCTTCCATCATAATACATTTTTAATTGTTTATTAATACCTCACTCCATGACTATTTTTCTTTATCATTTAACAAAACATAGTGATGAAATCCAAATAAATATATTTTTGAAACATCTTAACGTTCTCAAGTACGACTACACCATAAAATTGCGTAGCCTATGAAAATGATCAAGTTTCATGGATCCACACGATTTTTACTCTGCAGAGTTTATAGACTTATAGTCATAGATGAGAACGGTTTTTTTTTTTTTTTTCAAAAACCCGGATTTTATATCTTAGCATTTTACATCATTCAACTTATAGTTTGTTTTTTATTTTCCAATGGAGGGACAAATTTCAAGGTGGTGTTTTAAAAAAAATTAAAAACTTTTGAAAATTTTCACATATGCTGGAGTGTTTGTTTGTACATAAACCCAATGTTAGCTTAAAATTCCTTTACATACGAATGTCAAAAGTGCACAAAAGGTTTGTATTAATAATAACACAATGGTGACAAAATGCTACAACTTTGTTAACATAGATATTTTGAATGATACTTTACAAGAAAACATGTGCCCACCTGATGTTCTAAATTGCTTAAAAAATTCGAGTATTCCAAATAAACGTTTAGTACTAAAGGTAGGTGTTTCAGTATTGTTATTGAGAAATATTGATCAGAGAAGTGGTTTATGTAATCGAACAAAATCACAAATCAAATCACTTCGTAATCGAGTCATTGAAGCAGAGAAGATAGTTTTCAAATTTGGGGTGTGTTGCAATGACAATCAATGTCAAAGGTTGGTTTGTTTTTGAGACAACTGGAGTTACTACATGGTCAATTATGTTATCCAGAGCTACAAGTAAACATTAAGTTAAACTACTAATATTAGATAAAGATGATAGATCTACAAATAAAACAACAAAAGTTTTGTATAAAGTAGAAATTTTTAAAGATTTATAGTTAACGCATGTAATTTCTTAAAAATATGCTTATTTGTTCAACCCGTGTATTACATGGGTCTATAACCTAGTAAAAGATAAACTAAAACATATATTTTATATGTGCTTGATCTTTTATTCTCAACAAAGGTGATGGCTAATATCTGTTTTATTTTAAACTCATACCATTAGGCATTAGTCATGAAATATAGAATTCAAAAATTATTTTATAACTACTATATACAAAAACGTGTAAATAGATATCATTTTTTAGAATGCATATTGAGCCTGCCACCCTGGTGATCTGATCACAAGTTGTGTGCTTAATAGTATTAAACAATCAATGATATCCTATTTTGTATACGTCAATTATAAGGAAGTTTTCTTCAATAAGATAGTAATGGATACTAAACGAGTACTAAATCCAATTTTATATACCATTTAGATCTTAAATGACAAAAAACACGTGCTTTTGATATGGCATTTGGAATAAATTATCTGATAAGTACTATTGTGGCGTTGACTATGATATATAAATTTCTTGATTTCTTCATGTGTATACCTAAAACATAGATTTTAATGATTTCAATATTTGTTTTAGGGGATAAAATTTATATTTTTTAGCCTTCCATTTTTGGGTGATGGTGAATTCAAACTCAAGAAATTGTTGTTAATTCGTGATTAGTAGTTACGTGCTTTAATATTCTGAATTACATGTCTTATTGTATTTTTTTTAACAACAAAGAAGGCCATAACATTACCACTAAAACAATTATAACAAAATTCTTACTGCAACTGTCTGATTAGCAAGGAGCTAACAGACTAAACAGACTCGAAACCTTACACCAATTACATTATATCTAGACTGCACCAAGACTCAAAATATTATAGTATGATACGTAAAATTAAACTCCTTAATTAACTTTAATTTTTTAAACTAACTTGGTTAGTGTAGTACTTATCAAGTTTCCTCTAGAACATGTTACTGAATTTTTAAATGTTTATTAATTTATTAAATACCTCTAAAACATATAATTACTAATAATTTTTTAATTTTTTTCACATGCATGTTAAACCACATTTGATACCTAACTAACAAAAAATTGGGATTTTAATTTTTAATAGAATTATAATATAGTTTATAAATGAATTCTTTATCCAAAGTAGAATGCGTACTTGATATATGTTACACTAGCATTAGAAAACACGTATATTACACAGGTTGGATAATTAGAAAATATAAATAATAAATTTGAATATATTTAATTATTATTGAAATGACTTATTATACATAAAAGTTAGTCATGATATATTTTTATTTACAAATGAGAAGTGAATTAAAAATCATTGAATCCTTTATTTGAATTGGGTGTGAATGATTTATTACGTTAATTACTAATCGCCATAAAATGAGTGAAAATAGTTTGGGCGGGAAAACAAAAATTTTGACTATCTAGAATTATAACAAGTGTCATGTTAAGATACTTTTTTATTAAAAAATAAAAATAAATATATGTACTATCGTACTTGATATCAATACGAACTATCTTAGGAAAGAAGTAATCATATATATTTTGGTTTTGCTAACAACATATCGTAACATAAACTTTATTAACTTTTCAAAATTAATCAAAACAACCCTTTTTCTAAAAAAAAAAACAAGTTACCCTAAACAAATACATATAAACTAGACATACCATAAAGAGAATGAAAGATATATTCACTCATTTAAATTGTTTAAAAAATAGTTACGAATATAATTATATAAAGTTACGGGTTATAAACTTATAATCCAACCTTCATGATTTTATTCTATAAAAATGCAAGTGTTAATGTTAAAATAATTTTATAAAAACAGTATAAATATTGAATTATCGGTGGCGGATATACGCAAGGATTTCGGATAAAGCGCCACCATCGTGTGCAGGGGCATCACTGCCACGTGATCCACCGTGAATTCCACGAGCTGTTAATCAACCCTAACGAACACTTGTCCTCTTCAAAACAATCTTAACGCCGTTACCCGTTCCACCCATCTCCGTCAATCAATCACTCATTATTATTTATTCATTTATCACCCAAAACAAGCCTACATTCACAACCACCCCTAACGACAAACATAACGCCGTTAAACCACACCCCCAAATTTCCCCCTCACATTTTGTCATCTTCTCATTTCACCACCTACATACATATATATATATATATACATATATATATGTATATATATATATTATATACATATAGACGATATAGTTATAGTTGTAGTTACATACCTCTGCAACTGCAAATCGGCGACACAACGGCAATGATTCCGGTGAGATTCAAGCGGATTAGAGCGGCGTTAGACGACGATGCTAGGGCACGGTTGTGCGAGAGCAGCGGAAGCGAGCATTCGGCGAACACGATGACGGACCTTTCAGATCTGGTAGACTCGTTCTTGGACGGCGATGACGGTGATCGAGGCGAATCGATCGGCGAATTGAAGGAAATGCTTGCTGATTGTGAGGAGGAGACGGAGTATCGGAAGACGGAGGGTTTTTACGGTGTGGATTGTGATGTGAAGGAAATGCTTGTTGATTTGATCGGTGGTGGTGATGATGAGCGTGTGGTTCGATCGGAGGTGGATTCCGTTTGCCGGAGTTTCGAGAGTTCGTCGTCGGAGGGGTTTAAGAGGCGTCTGATGACGGTGCTTCGAGAACGAGGGTTTGATGCCGGTGAGAATTTGTTTCATACAGTAATAATGAATTTACTTTTCTTTATTTAAACATGCGATTTTTTATTATTCTTCCTTTTTTTTTTTTTAACGGCTGGTTAGTAAATAATCGTTACATCATATACTTAAATTTGACCAAAGGTTTTAACCTTTGTACGGTAATAATCTGTAAAACCTTTGTACGGTAATAATCTGGTTAGTGATTAATTGTTACACCATATACTTAACTTTCTGTTAACAGGTGTCTGCAAGTCACGGTGGGAGAAAGCCGGCCGGCATCCCTCCGGCGAACACGAATACATCGACGTTGTAATCTCCGGCAACCGTTACATCGTAGAACCATCAATCGCATCCGAATTCACAATCGCCCGACCCACTAAAACCTATCAATCCCTACTCCAAACACTCCCCAAAATCACAGTCATCAAACCAAACAAGCTCAAGAACATCATAAGGCTAATGTGTGCCGCCATGCGGAACTCTTTAAAAGCAAGAGACATGGTGGTTTCACCGTGGAGGAAAAACGGCTACATGCAGTCCAAGTGGTTCGGACCGTATAAACGGACCACGAACCCTGTGCCGTTGACGTCAACGGTGGTCAACGTGGGTGGTGGTGAGTTTGAGGGTGAGAGTTTTTTAGGGTTTGAGTGTTTAGCGACGGTGGTTGGTGACGAAAGTTATTGTAGGAAGGAGGTGGGGAAAATGCATGTGGTGAGTAATTTGAAAGTGTTGTTGTTGAGTGGCATGTCGAAGTGAATAGGGTGTATTTTTGAGGGTATGATCGTAATTGTAGTAGTTATCATTGAGGAAGATTTTAAATTGTCGTTGACGTGACAACGTGACATTTTCATGTTTATCTTGTTGTCTATCAAACTTTGGACACTTGGTTCGTTACATTTTCTTTTTCTATTTTTGTGTATGAGGTTAAAGTTAAAGTTTGTTGTTTTTTTAATAATTTTTTTATTTTAACTCATTGGATATCAGACGATCTTTTGTTTGACTATCGCTGAGACGCTGACCGTGTATATTATGGTACTATCGGTTTAAATATTCGTTTTCATATATTGGTTTTAATTATTAATCATCCATAAACAAGGGTACACGATATATTATCTTAGGAAAGGTAAAGTAAAAGATGACAGAAACTCTTTTTTTATTTAAAATTCTTTTAACTTAACTTTTTCTTATAAGCAACTTATTAATTTAGTTGCAAATTTTACAAACAAACCTTTTATCGGAGATAAATTATTTGTTAGTGTCTTTAGGTTTAGGTTTTTTTATAAGGAAATTTATCAAAATAAATGTTTTACCGACCAAAAAGTTGAATTGAATATTTAATTTTGTAACATCTTTTTATTCAATTTTTATCAATAAGAGGCTATAAGATACCTTACTTTCAGCTAACCGTTGCTCGCTAACATGTCTAATATTTGTCTAGCCTTTAACAAATTGAACATGGACTTGATAGGTTCCTAGCTTAACAAAAGCACACTGGTTGGCACTCGGCTAGCCCTTATCCGGTCTATCAGAGCTAGCTCGTAGCCAACCTCTCAAAATTAGCCTGTGGCCGACCTTTTACAATTCAACTCTGATAAAACTTAGTACATATGTCAGCTCCTTATTTAATTTTAGATGAAAAGCAAACCAATGATAAAATTGGGTAGGGTTCGGTCAACTTAACCAACAAAAGATATAATTGACACCTTATTATTGAGTGAAGCGAATAAAACATGGCTAGACGTCAAATTTTCATTGTAATAAAAAGAGCCGGTTAAATGTTCATATTACTAATTATCCTTTATATGCTAAAGTCATACTTCTAGTTATATTTCCCTTTTGCCCTTTCAGCATATTTAACTTCTGAGCATTACCATTTCAATACTATCTATTCGATTTGATACAATCTAGATGAGTGAATTTCATCTTCTTCAATGCAAATGCATGATCCCTTAACCAACTTGTAACAATTAATTAAGCAAATATAGTAATTAACTATACCACAAACGATACTGGATTTCCTAACATGTACATATGTATGCATTAAACCAACACATTAATATCTAGACCGACCTTAGGCGTGATAGACGTTGATTATAACTTGTGTGATACGTGGATACTAAAATTCATAATCCTTGGTTGTGTGGTTGTCATTTGTGTCTTGTTTTATGCATGTTAAAATTAGGAGCCGCTGTTTACATGTGACCCAATGTGTCTTCCACTAGCCAACCTATGTAGGCCCGTATCATAACATGTTATTGGCGCATGTGCACTACAAATTAAATTTAAATATAAAAATTTTATAAACACTTACATGTAGTGACGGAGCTTGAACCACACCATAGGGGGCGGAGATGAAAGTAAACTATTTGGGGGGGGGGGGGGGGGGGGGCGAACTCTTTATATATAAAAAGTTTACATTAACACTACGGGGCCGAAAATATACAATACTGACGAAGAAAAAAGAGGGGGGCGGGGCTCCCCTGCCCTCGCTAAGCGTCACCCCTACTTACATGTAATGCTGGTAAAAAGAGAGACGAATATACACTCACACAGTTACCTTATATATATTTATCATAATTGAAGCTATATGTATATAGATCTTATTCTATTTTGTAAAGTTATATCATTAAGAGTTTTATACGCATTGAATGATCTAAACTTCTTATTACAACTTCCTCAACTTCCTTATTATGTTGCTCATAATTGGTCACGTTACAAAGATACTTTTTATTAAATATTTTAGTGTAATTGAATTGACTGTTTGACCAATGTGATCAAATCAGTAGGTACGGAATACACACTTATTTCAGATATTTTAGTGTAATTGGATTGATTAGTTACAAATTGCCAGTTCAACGACTATTTTTTTAAACATTACTAGTTAACCAGTTGACTGGCAATAAGTCGGTTAAAAACCTGGTTTTTTTAAATCGGTATGAAGTCTAAAAACCTGTAACTGCTTTGAAACCGGTGGTTAGGAACGGTTAAAAACCGGTTTTGATCATACCGGTTACTAACCGATACGGATACAATTATGGTTACAAATGCATGTTGGTTCGGTTTAGCCGGTTTTTTGAGCACCTGTATTCGTGGATGCCCAAAATTAATCGTGACTTGAATTAACAATGAAAGTAGGTTGCTGAAAAGCCCAATAAACCAAGTTTTTAGGCCCATAAGAATGGTGACCCCTATGATCCATTATCAATCAGCCTTAGAAGCCTTGGAGAAGCTGATCTAGATAAATGTTTCCAAATTGCCTGTATTATTACAAAGCCACTCAACAATATTCGTGCATTTCGGGTATTGGGTCAACAATGGTCAAAATCCGTTTTTGTCGGAACAAAGTACCTATTTAGTTCCAAAACTATTCGAACCAAAACCGTTCTTTTTATGTGCGGCTTGATTTTGACTGGTATCAGCAGATAGGCTTACAATTGGATTTCAAAGCTCTGATTCGATTCGGTCCAAACTGGTTGAAAATAGATTTTGATTGGGGTAAAATACTGGATAGGTTTAAAAAAGCGATTTTATACGCCTTTACTTGCCTGTCTCCCAGAGATATGCAACTCATAATCAAGGAACTTGTAATATGTCATATTTTCTCTTTATTATTTTATATTTTATAGTTTTTCTTTTTATGCATAATTATATGTTTACTCAACAACAAAAACATAACAAAACCAAAACTTTTATTTTTCTCACGCATGACCGATTATTTAGATTAAAGTGTTGGGTTCGGAAGTCAACTTAAACTATATATTAACAACCTCTTATTAGAACTTCTCACTTTTCTTTTATTTTAGTTAAGCTAACATATTTCTTACGATTACCTTATGCTACAATACAGTTATGTCAAACGTGTTTATTTGTGTCCAAATATTTGTAATTGTAGTTAATTGGCAATTAGTGTATAACCATACATGTTATGGTGATTTTCATTTAAAACAAAACATAAGAAATCAAAATTATAAAAGAAACCTTGATTCATTTTTAATGCAGATGGATGATATTTCTGTGTTTCTGAATATGAGGTACATAGAAAATGACCAATTAATTCAAAAACATAATAATTATCATAAAGTATAGAAAATATAAACCAAAGCATGAGTTTAGAAATGGCAAATATACCTACAACCAATAGGTATGTGATTGTGTCTATTTTTCTAATACTATTTGTATTGTGAATGTTAAACTGATATGATCTCACATAAGACATTATTCTATATTTATGTACAGAAAAATAACTTAAAAGTCAGAAAAATATTTTCATTTCATTTTGTTTTTGATAAACTCTTGAAATTTTTAATTTTTAAATCTTTAAAGTTTTTATTCTTTTATAAATATAAACTTTAGGGGGAGCAATTAAACATATCATGAAAAATCTCAAAAACATTAAAAAGCATCAAAATTATAAAAATATCTGATTTCATGTTTGTACAGTTGTTTAACTTTTCTAAATATTAAAAACAATTAAAAATATCAAAACAGGTGTGTTGGTTTGCAAAAATTATAAAATTATCATAGTATTTTAGTCTATGCAGGTTTTTAAAGCATATAATGTCTAAAACCTGTCAGAATGAGAAATTTGTTTCACACCGCTGAACAAATCAATCCAATTGATTATTGACAACATTAGTACAACCAGCATTAAAAAAAGTCAAAGTCAACAGATCAACAACAGTGTAAACATCACATTAATCATATTCTATCTGAATCATTAAATTAATTTTTTTAAATGAATACTCAAAACAAGCATCCAATTACACATGATTAAACTAGTTCAACCATAGATAGGTGTAAAGCTTATGAGTTATGATGATAAAAACCAAAGCTTTGCACCTTCAATCAACAACGGTCTTGCTAGATGACCTGATTGACGATAAATCCTCACCCTTGCAATGATTGCAACCCGAAAACACAATCTGGCGATGACCGCGGCGGCGATGACGATATGGTGGTGGCTAGTCACAATACGAAAACGAGAGGGGGGGGGGGGGATTAGGTCAATGGCAATATGGGATGGGGATTAGGGTTTATCTGATCGTCATTATAAATTTAAAATTATTTTACAATTTAGACCCCCGTAGTTTCGGTTTTGGTCCCTATTTTATTAACATTTAAAAAACCTTCAACATTTAACATTTAATTATCAAACCCTTGTGGTTTACAAATTAACTTTTACGGTAAACCATTTAAATCTTTTAAATCATTAAATGTTTAATTAATTAACTAACGCTTGTTTGAAATATTTTAATGTAATTAAATTGACTAGTGGCATACGACTAGTTCAACAACCATATTTCTAAACGTTACCGGTTAACTAGTAATAAGTAGGTTAAAAACCAATTCTTTTAAACCGGTTTGAAGACTAAATACCCCTAACCGGTTTGAAACTGACGGTTAGGACCGGTTGGGAACCCGTTTTGACCATGCTAATTATTAACCGATTATGGTTACAATTCAGTTACAAGGTGGTCGGTCGCTTAGCCCGGTTTTTTTGAGCACATTTATTTGTGGGCTGGTTCCTTCTATTATGGGCTGGTTCTTATATGACTGAATTGTTAAATTATTTAACCATTTAAAAAAAAAAAAACTGAACAATTGGTTTTTTTACTATTTGATAAACCTAAGGTGGTTCATATTATCTTAGATTTTTTTTATATCAACTATCTATTCATACTTTGTTCTCTAAGCAAAATCAAGGGAAAAATACGTAAAAAACTGATGATTATATTATGTATTTGAAATTATCACTTCAAAAGATTTATATATTTTTTTTAAACATTTATATATTTTTTTTAAACATGTAACACACGTCTTGTACTATACATGTTTTTAAGATTGGACTTGAAACCCATCATTTGGGTGGGAAATATAAGCCGAACGAAAAACAAAAGCTCAAAAATTCACTAAAATGACATGGTTGATGTCATGGAACGATCATGTATCAACCGGCACCTTTTACTTGAAAACTGTCAATGCTAAAACCACAGTCGATGTCATGAGCATGCTGTGGAACAATCATAGATGATGATCTTAAGACTAGTCAAAGATAAGGAAAGAAGACGACCATAAACCAGAGTAATAAACTAACAATATGCGGTGGATGTCAAGGTCCGATGGGGGATCATCTATAATGCCAGTGGAAAAGTTCTTGAATCGATAAAAATATTCGACAACAACACCGACAAACAACAACTTTTCAAGGGCAACCAAATCGCTGATACTTTTGAATTGCACAAAATTAAATATGTATGCTACTTGATTTGGTTGTCTTGGATGTGACATATACATAACCACCCTTATGTTTTTCTAGCGTTTTTTATAATTTTAATTAATGTTATATGTGAATGTCTTAACAAGCAATAAATATTACGAACAATTATTTCGAGACATGTCATAATAGGGTAACGTTGATGGGGGCCGGCCCTGAAGGGGGGGCGACCGCCCAGGGTCCGATCTCCCTAGGGCCCGAAAATTATATATATATATATATTATATTAAACACATATTAAAAGAAAAACTATATACTTTGTTAAACACTTTAACCCATAAGATGATCGAAGTTATAAGGTTTTTTTTACTCGCCTAGAGCCTTAAAAGTTTTCGAGTATTTTTAAATACAACTCTGACGTTGATTATAATTTAAAATTGGTGTTTCACATAAATACGATTTATAGCAATATAGAAGTCATAGTAAAAGTCAAAACCATTAGATGATTAGTGGAAATTTATTAAAAGGTCGTGACACAGTCATTAGTCACTCTCAAACGCGCCAGCACTTGACTCGTTCAAAGATGAAAGTGTGGCCGATGTTACTTAGTAAACATCATTAGTCAAGTGTTTGAATTTTGACACAAGGTCAATAAGAAAATTAATATACAAGTTGAACCAAGAACGTATAACTTACAATTGTAGACTAGCTTATATAATTGGCTTATTAAAATCATTGACCGTTTCGTATGCTTTTGTGATGTTGTTTTGTAACACTAACAAAGTTTAATTGTAGTCTATGGTGACTAGAGATGGGCATTTCGGGTTCGGCCCAATACCCGAAACCGGGTACAACCCGGGTTGGGCCCAATCGGGTTTTTTCGTACCCGAGTTTTGGTGAAACCGGGTTCGAACCCAGGTCGGGTTCACCTAATGCAAAACCCTACCCGACATACCGGGGTAGGGTCGGGTCGGGTCCGAAACCGGGTCCAATATCTGGTTTAGTTTTTTTTTTTTTTTTCTTCTTTTCTTTTCTTGTGTGTGTCCCCAATACCGGGTTTAAATCGGGTCCAAAACCAGGTTCAACCGGGTCGGGTCCGAACTCGGGGTCGGGTCGGGTTCGCTAAAAAACTCAAACTCTAAAACTGGTTCCAACCCTACGGGTTTAAACGGGTCCAACCCGGGTACACCTCCCATCGGGTACTACCCGTACCCGGGTCCGGGTCGGGTCCACCGGGTCGGGTTCGGACCCGGTTTTTATGCCCATCTCTAATGGTGACGATAAACTCTTGATCTGATAAATAACATCTTTAGTCTTACCATTTTGTCACGGTTGAACCGTGCATTGACATGTATCACTTGTTCATTTTTTTTCTAAAATTAAATCTACTATTATAAGGTTCAAAAACTGATTTGAAGTCTTTTATTATATTTGAAGTCTTTTACTATTTACAAGAAATGAGTTGGCTTTGTCCCTTGCGCTACATTTGAGTTAATTACTTTACTCTATGAACAATTTTTGTATTAATAATTTAACAGCTTGTTTATTGTAGCATACAGAGTTTATGTAAAGCATCTGCTAGACAAATTTCCTTAAATATCTCAAAGTGTGGGCATGCTTTTCCATGAGACTGAACTAAAAGTGTTTTAAGATATTTTATTTTATTTAAGGACCTTTCTTTTAATAAATATCGGTGTAGTTCGTGTTAAACTTGAAAAAGTAACTATGAAATCATAGTCAAGTTTCATATTTACACATCAAGTTTTTAAAGGCGTAAGTTTATTCATTGTAATATAGGGTTTGGTTTTTTTCAAACCAATAAAATTTTAGAAAAAATTATGTAAATTTATGAAAACAAATCAATATGACAATATCAAATCAAATCATTATTTTATTATACAAATAATAATATTACACGCGTACAACGTAATGCTCTTTTATATATATGTGCAAATTTACGTGCGTTAAAGCTAACATATGTGTAAATATAACTTAAATAGAGTAAATTTACATATAAGTTACAAAGTGTGAACATATGTGTTTAAGTTACATTTTACGCACGTGATAGTTTTTTTAACGCACATGAATTTACGCATATATAAAAAAATATAATATTGTATATGGATAATAATATTATTTCTACAATACAAATAATAATTTGTATTAATCTTGACTGTTTTTTATAAGTTTGTATTTAGTTTTCACAATTTCTATTAATTTACATTTGGTCTCTACCATTGTAGTATACGCTTTTAACCAATTGCTTTTATACTAATTTGATTTTTTTAATAAATTTCATTTGTTAACTTTCTTTCAGAAAACTAATTTCTAGTTCTGTTTAATTTTTTCTTGAAGTGCTATTATAAATTTTGTTAAAAGCATAGTTTTTCTTTCAAAAGAATGTATTTTTTGGGTATTTTGGAATTTATTAACTACAGACAACAAGCTGGTATCGTGAAAATAGAACTACTACCAGCCAAAAAAACATCAACAGAGTTGTAAAACTGTTTTCTGTACATGTTTTGATCTCTTGAGCCAAGTTGCTAAAATGTTTCTTTTAAGCATATAACAACGTTAATGTCAAAGCCGTAAAACGCCGCATTTGGTGTTGTTGATTAGTGGTTTGTTTAAAAGAAGTAAATGAGTTTACAAGGCCTATGAGTATGAGTGGAAACTTTGGGAGTTTCACAAAAAAAAAAAAAAAAAAAAAAAAAAAAAAAAAAAAAAAAACAAGAGAAATGTTTAGGGTGCGACGTATGAAAGAAGACGGTGGTTTTGTTATGTCCCGCCGAAAGGCATCCATTTACTTTGGTTGCTACTCCAAATGTTTGATTCCCTCTTTTCTCACACTCCACTCCCACGCGCCACTACTTCAACTTTCTTCTTCACCCTCAAGTTAAACCAAAAAAAAAAACTTAATAATGTATATTTATGTATTTAATTTACCAGTTTAGAAAATCATATATTACATTAGTCGAATAAAAATATTAAATAAATAGTTATTTAGTAATATTTAGAAGAGATAAAATATGAATAAAATTACGTATTATTAATTCTTTTAGGTAATGAAACAATAACAACGTTTTTCCAAACTTTCGTCTTTAGAAAGTTATACTTTAAAAAATGATTTTTTAAACACTCCAATTTATTTTAAAAATAAAAATTTTTAAATATGTTATTATTAAAAGTTTTTTGTATTATAAAACTTCATATTTCATAAAATTTTGTTTTTAACAAAATTATACTTTTTAAAAAAAAAAGTAACATGTTTTAATTTATCAAAAAAAATTGTTTTATAATTCGGAAAGTATAAAAATAATAATTTGCTTATAATGTATAATTAAAAGATTAATTTTCATTCAAATAGCGACACGGGTTCAAATCTTAGATAGAACTTAGGTGGATAATGTAGAAAAACGCCATGTATCTTTTAGAAATATGCTTAATTAGTATAGATATATAAACACATCAACTTTGAAAAAAAATTTGTTGGTAAAACTAAAAACTAAACTTGCATAATGCATTATGTTTGTGAACTTCATTACTCGTGTTGTGATGGTGAGATTAACGTGGTTAAAAACATATGACGAAAAAAAAAACAATTTACAAACAATATAAAAAGAAAAAAAGAATGGAAAAGAAACGAAGAAAACAAAAGTTGCCGCGAAAAAAATCTGAACCCAAGATAATAATTCAAAAAGACAAAGACTTAACCACTCTCCCATCATCAACCATGTTAGTTGAAAACTGTTAAAACAAAATATTAATATAGACCAAAAGTCGGTGGCTTACAATCAGCTATCGACCTTAGTTTTAAGGTATACTAATAAGATGGTAACAGTTAGCAATGAAAAAACATAATTAAATCAGTTCTTTTACAAATGACTATGTGTATATAGAATTATTAAGGAGAATATATGCGTGGATGTATTTTAAGCTATATCATTTTATACTTATAAACCGTTAGTCGCTGAAATAAAATTAAAAAAAAAAACTAAATTCAGATAAAATACATAATTCGTGCAACTATGCTACCCGTTCATGTAAATACGCCTAATCAATTGTAATCTACAAATGCTTTTGAGTTTAAATTAAAGCTCATTCAACAAAACCTTTAACCTTTCATGTTTAAACCAGTATATCGTTTAAATAAAATTATTCAAAAACTGTAGTTCACTCTCCAAGCTAGCGAGTAACCATTGAAGGGGGTGTGGGCTTACCTACTCATTATTTTAATTCGATATCTAACCCTCTTATATTAAAGCTCTTTATTTGGTAACCTAAAAAAAAGTTAAAGCATCATTCCACCACAAATTTTCAAAAGAATCACCACCACTATGAGGAAGCTCTACAACCACACCAAAGGCAAAATCCACCCTTCACCGCCGCCACCACCACCATTGCCACCACCGCCACCGTCGTCATCCACCACCTCCGACCACCACCTATCACTGCTCCCTCTAGCGATCGCCACCCTCGCCGCCACTCTGCCACCAGAAGACCAGCAAGTCTTGGCCTACCTTCTGTTAATCTCCGCCACCACCACCACCTTCTCCGGCGGAAAACCCACCAAGAACTCCGGCGCCGGCTGTAGCAACGGCGGAGATCACCCCCCACAGTTTAACTGCAGCTGTTTTAGATGCTATACTAGCTTTTGGGTCCGTTGGGATGCTTCACCTAATCGGAAAGTGATTCATGAGATCATTGATGCTTATGAAGATGGGTTGATTCGTAGCAAGAAGAATGGTAAGAGTAAAAGAGAAAGAAAGAACAGTAATAATAATAATAATAATAATAATAATAATAAGTGTTTTTCTTCTTGTTCTTCTTCTTCTTCTTATCCGACGTCTGCTTGTGGTTCTGTTGGTTTACACGCGCCGCCAGCTGCCGGAGAAATTGGGAGTTATGAGTCGCCGGAAGTTGATCGGAAGAAGATCGACGGTGAAGATGAAATGGGGTCGTCGGAAAAGGGTTCTGTGAGGAAGATTATGGGGTTCATCGGAGATAGGATTTGGGGTGTTTGGGGGGTTTGATTTTTGTACTGATTTTAGTAATAATTATAACACAAGAAGGTAGTTGCCTGTTTTGTAAATTTCCAGAAAAATGGCATTTAATTCGTCAGTTTGACGACAAAAATAGACAAATAGTGTTGTTACTATGGTTGTGTAACCTTTTAGTGTGTTGGTTTGTGTGTTGTACTTCACGCTTTAGACGTAGAGTTTACCTCTTTTAAAGCAACAATAAGATCGAGCAATGTCTTGACCACCTAAATTTATGGACCCGGCTAATGGCCCGTTTCACGCCCCAAGGGTTGGTCTTTCAAGCCACACGATCATGTCACATTGACAACATCTTATTTTCTCACGAAAGTATAACGCATGTCTTTTGTAGGTGTTGTGACACAACCGAACAAAAATTTGAAGCATTTAGAAGCTAGGATTGTTGGGATGGGATATTGAGATTAGTGTTAAAATTTTTAGTGACTGAGAAGGTAACGATAATAGGTGATGATTTTAGAAAATATATTAAAGATTATTTTGAAGTTGTTGAAAAGTTATAAGATGTTTCAAATTTTAGAATTATTATCTCCTCCATGTTGGCCTTCTCAAACATGAAGAGTAAAACACTGCCCGATGCTGTTTTTCTGGTGCTTGATCAGTTGTCATAATAAAACTAATGAAAGTTAACAATATTTTAAGTGTTATAGAAGGAAAAAACAACATTTAATTAGTCACTTGTAAATAATAGCATATTTTTAAATTTCATTTCAAAGTATAGCATTATCTAATTGTTTATTTTGTGTTAAATTAACTAAAAGCTTTTAGTATTACGAAACCGGAGTGGGGTGTCGTTTATGCTAAATCCTTGACTTCCTCATTAGTTGTAGTCATTAGTCAATGTGTGAACGCATCTCACACCCTATGTTTTTTTTAACGGCAAATCTACTCTACTTCTACACTACAGCAAATTACATCATTGCTTGGGTTTGAACCCAAGACCTCCCCTCTAAAAGGCAAAACCTCTACCAAATGAGCTAGCCGCACATTGGCATCTCACACCCTATGTATTATGTTGTTATTTGTACAAAAATAACATAACTCCAAAAAGAAAGTTTTGCTATTGCTAAGGAATTTGAAACTAATACTACACTGGCCGGTTAAACAAGAAACCGTAAATATCATTTATTTTATTACTAGCTAATGAATTGGTTAAATTTAGGTAAACCGTGGAATACAAAATTCAAGACGTGGCCAACTGGCATTGGAGCCGCGAGTTCAGCTACCAATTCAATTTTTAAAAGATTGATGATAAGGTATAACATATATAAAACTAACTTTTGATCCATTTCTTTTGTCACGTTGAAGCTAATAATATCTATTGGATCATATCGGTTTCCTAAAACGTCAAGTCAAATATCCAACATTAGTTATTTAAAATTTTGATTATGGTTGGTGTGACTTTCTTAACAACTCCCATCCTTAAATTGTCAATGATTGTTACATTTATTAATCATGCTTAAAAGGTCAATATGAGGTGCCTACCTTGTCGGGAATTCTTCCTTATCTGCAAATCCAACATCTCGACTTCTGTTACTGCATATTCAAATGTCACAAATATAGGTAGTTTAATCTCCAAATATCTATGTTTTTCTACACTTTGATCAATTCAAAATTAACATGGTTTACTATTTATGTAGAGAAATCGTAATAATAACTTGAAAAACTTGAGAGTCGCAAATCGCTTTCAGATTGAAACTATTTGGGGTTCACACCAAATATTCAATCGGATAAAACTCAAGTTTCAGAAATCGAATTATGATTTTTGTGTATGTTCTTGATCATGAACCAGAAGACAGAATATGAATAAGATCGACCAAAACGATGGGGAAACTGCCGAAGGCGGTTTTCATTATGCGAAATTACACTTTTTATCCCGAAGTTTCACATGTGAAATTTCGGGAAAAAACAAATTCACATGTGAAACGATCCCAGCCAGGGGCTGCCGCCCCTTGGACCCCGCTCCTAGGGGCGCTGCCCCCGGACCCCCGCCAAGGGGGCGTTGCCCCCTTGGAACCCCCATCGCTTAGGGGCGAAGCCCCTAATAAGGTTTTCAATTTCAAAGATCAAAATAAATTCAAACAAGTGTGAACTCCTCGCACCTCCTAACTTGTTTGATAGATATTATGATCAAATTGGTCGTTAGTCAATCCAATTACACTAAAATATCTAACAATTTACATCTGTATGTCATTCATTTTAAAGTTTACTGCACACATCTTTACTACAAAAATAAGCAAAACCAACCAAAATTTACGACTGACAAAAATAGTCGCAAAATTAGCGACCGTATAGCGACCAAAATCATATAGTCACAAAATTAGCTACCGAAACAACATCGGTTGCAGAAGTAGCGACCATAACAAAATTGGTAGCAAAATTTGTGACCGATTTATTTGGGTCACCAAACGGTGGCAAATATTGCGACCAGAATTGCTTCGGTCGCGAATATAGTTGCTAATTTTATATAATATTACAAAACTAATATAGAAACCAATCTGGTTGCAAAAATTGTCACTAATATAGCTACAAAAACTATTTCAGTCGCAAATACAATTGCTAGTGTTTAAAAAACCAAGAAAGACAAAATAAAAATTATATTAGATGCTACAACGGACAAAAATGGTCGTAAAATTAGTGGCTGAATAGCGACGAAAATCATATAAACTTAGAATTAGTGACTAGAACAAAATCGGTTACAAATATAATGACCCTTACAGAATTGGTTGCAAAATTCCAACTGGTTTTGTTTCGGTCCCAAAATATGGCAACTATAGCGACCATAATTGCTTCGATCACAAATACGGTTGCTAATTTTATACAATAAATAAAAAATAGGAACCAATCTGGTCGTAAAAATTGACACAAATATTACAAAACTATTTTGGTTGTAAATACAGATACTAATATTAAAAAAATAAATATATTAAAAAAACAAATAAAAACTCTATTGGTCGTCAACAATGATCACAAATATAGCTGCCAAAATTGTTTCTGTTGGAAATAACAGTTTTACGTCGCAAAATAAACTTAAAGTAATTGAAAAAAAACTATTAGAAATAAAGCTATTGAAATTGTCTTGATAGCTAATACTATAGCCAAGTAATAGTAATAACATAAAAAAATAAACTGGTCAAAAAATTAGAGGTAGTAAATATAGCTACAAAAAATAGTTGTCGCAAACCTATCTAATGACAATGAGCTGGTCGCGGATAAGGTCGCAAACATACCGACCAAAGTTAATAGTCACAGACCTAGCTACCGAAAACGATTCGGTCACAAAAACGATTACTAATTATACGCAAACTAAATTAATTAAATATGAAAATAACTCACGGTTATAAAAATGATCGCAAAATTGGTTGCACTTTTATTTATTTATTATTATTTTTTTGTAAAAGGTTATATTTTTAATGATTTGTACTCAAGAGCCTATATTTATTAGAGTTAAACTAGGTTAGTACCTAGTTTATCACACGTGTTGAATAAATAAAATATTAAATAGTTATTAATAGAAATTAAAAAATTACAAAATGATTTTTTGATATAAGATATGTTTAACATTATGTACGAGTGATAAAAGGACGATATCATTTTTTAAACTTTTGTTATATATATATATATATATATATATATATATTAAAAGTTGGTTTTTAAACAAATTGTTTCAAAACAAACCGCTTTTAAAATAGTGTCATTTTTAATAATTTCCTTATTATAACTTTGAAATTTAATTATTTTTGCTTCATAAGAATTTTATTTTTTAAAAGCCACAGGTTATAAAATATATTGTGTTTTTTAGAAGTTTGATATTTTTTCGAAAAAATTTCTTATTTTATAAAAAAATTATTTCTTTACAAATTTCATTTGTAAAAAGATCTATTTTTTTAATTTAATAAAAATATTTTCAATATGAAAAGAATTAAATAATATCATTTGTATTTAATGTGATATTTATTAGGAGAAAAAAACAGGAAAATAAAATTTAGGAGCTATAAAATTGTGACAAGTGGCTTACAAAACCTTATTTTATTAATATAGATAGATATTATTAATTAGGGTCAAAGATAGCTAACTAGAGACAATTAATGTCGATTAGTTCTAGTAATGTTCAACAAATGGTCAACATTTATCAATACTAATAAAAGATGGTTTTTGGTGACACATGTTGTAATTATAATGTTTCTACATCTAAGTTAATACTACACATCAAGTTAACATATATATTTCAGACTACACTAATTTACATATATGTAAACACTTGTTTTTCTTTGTTAACATATGTGGTACTTTTAAATTTTGATGTTGTATAATAATACGATAATATATTAACTTAAATATAAAATTCAAATTATTAACATATATCTTGAAAACCATATTGATTTACATATATATAAATTTCTAAAGATAGAGAGGATAGAGAATTAATTAATAAATTAACAACTAATTGGAGAGAGAAAAAAATATATTTACTATTATACCATTTTTTCTTAATTTAAACTCATTTAATAAAATTGATATTAACACTTTTTACTATTGTTAATCATAACCATTGATCAAGTAATCAATGGTTGATAATAGTTCTTGCAGTTCTCAATTTACAAGGAGTCCTACAAAAAACCTATATATATATATGAGGAGGATCATATACATACATTTTGTAGCCTAAAAACCATAAGAACCAACATAATTACGACACGTGTCATAAGTATTAATTACACATTAGGGGCATTATTGGCATTATGAACATAACAATATGACATAGTTACGTATTTTCACATAATAGCACATTACATTTGGCTAAAATTGCAAAACATATGTCTAGAGTGACACAACATATGTAGAAAATAGCACATCGTAACGCTATTGCATTCATTTTTTTTGGCATTATGAAGTGATATTGTGACATTTGTGATGTGGTATTTTTATTAAGTGCTAGTGTTTTTTTATTAACTACTATTTTTGGGACTTAATAAGTGTTATGTTTATTTTTAATGAGTGTTATTTTGGCATTATGAAGTGTTATTTTTTTATTTTATGAAGTGCTATTTTCTCAGCTTAATAGTTTTTATAAACATGATAATAACACTTTACTGAATATATAATAGCACTCTACTGAATGTATAATAGCACATGCATGTCACACATTGTCATACTTTTTCTTTGTTGTTAGTTCTTTTATAGTCGGTCAATTTTTTTGGTGTTAATTTTATTGGTATGATTGTCTAATAAAAAAGGTTAAAAATTTATTTTGTATTTAAAAAAGTTTGATGTTTTGAAAAAAAAAATTATTTTATAAAATTTTATTTCTCTAGAAATAACATTAATAAAAAAAATCTTTTCTTTAATATATCAAAAAAACTATTTTAATCTAAAAAATAATTAAATAATATTATTACTAATTAATGTAATTATTAATAGGAGAGAGAAGCGGGGAAATTTGGCGAGAAAAATTGTGGTGATTACATGTGTCACCCTTAGTTACTTTTTTATTAGAGTAGAAGAATTAAATAAAAATATAATAATGTTAATTATTTATTGTGACATATAGGACTTTTTTCTATGTGATAGTAGTTGTAACATTTACTAAGTGACTATGTATACATTATTTATTCCAATATTATATAAATGGTAAGTTTTCAAAAGAAATAGATAAACAAATCAAAGGAGACCCGGTTGGACCATGACCCGCTCCAAAGTTCCAACTTCACCTAAACCTTTTAAGTTTTGACCCACGTATGCGCCCTTTTGACCTAACTGCTTCTTTCCTCTATCCCGAGCAACAATACACCGAATTAAATGGAGAATTCTAGTCCATCGTTCCCCCACGTTTTGATCGGTTTGTTTAACCTCATTTGAAACCTTCATGGTTCATTCTCTACTCTCTTTTGTTTGCAAGCACTCTGTGTATGTATTCCGATCGAGTATCATTCACCAATCCAGGTACTAATTCAAACCCATGGCTCTTTGTATGTGTTTCGTATTAATCGATCCTTATGCTATTCATGAACGTAGTCAATCTATGTATTCACCTTGTTCTATCATACTCTTTCGTTATGTTTCAGTAGGTACGTGTGTTTAAAACAACATTCCTCCACTTGATCTATTTGTTTTTTATGTGGGTTATTTTCTAAAGTTCATTGCATCACTCAAGCTCTGTATTATATACTTCATACACTAATATATAAAGTGGCTCAAATAAATTTAGAAAAAAGGTGAACTGCATCGAGAGTCAATAAGATTCATAATTTGTGATTCATGAAATCATTACAATGGTCCTTCCTAGATGTATGAATTTCTATTATGTTTACTATAACACATCAAAGAAATTTTGAAAGTGTGTACCATAATTATGGAGTAAACGAAAGAGCACATAAAAAATCAGGAGGCCTTTGATGTTCATAATATAAAAATATCATAGTAAGGAATCACAAAAGTTAGTATAAATAATGTAGAATATAGTTAACAGTTAAGGTTACAAATGTTGATGGAATTATTATGATATGTTTTCTTTATCTGTCTTATGTCCTTTTTAGTGTTCTGCATTTTGCAACTAACAACATTGTACTTCCAAATAAAGTTAATAGATGAAGATTGTAGTATTAAGGAGCTGCTTGTCTTGCTTATATATATATATATATCCAAAATGTAAAGGTTAGTTTATCTTATGACTTTGTTTATGTTAATAATTTAAGTTTATAATGATTTTTTATAAATATTAGTGATTTTGTTTTTGTTGTATATTTCATGGCACACAGTTCAACAAGAGGCGGTAGAGGTAGAAGTTGAGGTAGTGGTCATGCTAGTTATGGCACAAGCACAATTGGACAATCATATTTAGATGCATATGAGGCACCATCTAAATATGAGAGCAGTGATGATGAAGAGTCAAATGTTGCCGGGCGAGGACCTGTTGCACCTACGCCACTACAAGAGCAAAGAAATCGCGAATGGATTTGGATTATACATGGCCAGTAAGTACACACATATCTATAAACATATAATATTGTTTTACTTGTTGCAAACTAACATATAATAAGATGTTTGGTTTTTACTAAGGCCATTGGAGCCTTGGTGAAAACATAAAACTCATTATTATTTTTACAATTATATCTAGCAATGATTGAAAACTCATATCTCATTGATGGTAGAATATAAGTTCACGTCTAGATTATGTAATTTTTATTTTTTGTAGGGATACTATCAATGGGAAAGTGAGTGGGATAACCAAGTTCAATCATGTTGGGATAAATTTATAAAGAGAAAATTTAAGGATTTATTGAATATGGCTCGGGAACATGCTAAGGCTGCTACTCGTAATACATGGGTAGAAATTGCAGAGGACTTGTCTGTGATTCTTCCATATATGCCACAATGGATAAGGACTGAGATGTGGGAACCTCTAGTTAAAAGTTGGAGTACACCAGAGTGGAAAGCAAAGTCCTCAAGAAATTATATTAAATTGTTCGATATTAGTGATCCACATGTCTTGATGACGAGTACACTGTCAAAGTTGGGTACTAGTACTTCATATCTATCTGGAAGAAATGTAAAGGTATGTTTATTTTATTAATTAAAATTTAGTTTATGATATAATGGGCCAAAAGGATATAGAGAGTCATGCTTAATTGTTATCTCAATTACTTGAGAAAAATATTCCAGAAGCTCATTTATGATACAATAGGACAATTTGTGTGTCTTTTATGTCAAGGTTTAAACCTAAATATGTGAATGTGTGATTAGCATAAAGAAATATATGACAGACAAGGAACAAAATTTTAGCTCAGACCCGTTTACATAGAATACTTATATAATTTTATGGTTCCACCGGAGCTGTTTCTAGTGCTAATGGTACAGTTCTCGGTTATGCTAATAGTGTTTTTTCGGTTCCGGTCCAAGTCGGGTCGGTGACCTGTTACTCACACGTAATCTGAACCACAAATAAAAAGAACTAAATATAAAATCCTTTTATTGTTCTATGATTCAACCTGACCTACACATCAGTTCATGTAAAGAACCATCTTTTTTCTATGAAAATAACTAAGTATACTAGTTAAATGAAGGTAAGTAGTCTAGATGTTTATTTGCTTAGTCATAAGGCACAAATTTTATGTTTGTTAAAAAATATGTTGCATGATTTGGTTTTACTAGATCATAGTATGTTATTTGGTTTTAATGTATTAATAGTATGTTTTATTAATTACAATTTTCGTGTGTTTGGATTAGTGAAGTATTAAATCAAATTGCTAATTTATATTGTTATTTATATGATTAAGGTTATACAAATCTAATGGTTATTTACTGATCGACAAGTAGTTGTAATTGTTGATGCATTTACAAAGGTTATTTTGCTTGTAGTTATGGTTCTTAATTGGTAGGTAATCATAATCACATTAGTGAAGGCATTCACGAGAGTGTGACGAATTATATAAAATTAGTGATTAGCAACATGAGACCTCTAAGGTAACTACACTGTAGTTAGTGATTTAGGTATGCGGGAACCTATCACATAGATTCTTACATAATCAAACAACGTTTAGTTTTGATAGTAAGTAGAGTAAATTCTTTATTTACGAATAAGTAATGACATATACGAGAGCTCTGGTTTAGTTTTCATTGAAATATAATATCAGACAATTAAACTAAGGAACACAATCTATCATTTCTATATCGACATAACTGAATATCCTTTTCATCAAGGGAAGTTGATTATTTTCTAGCTATTGACTTTGTTTTCTTTATAGGTAATGTTTTTTTTTTTTTTCTAAATTAAGGTTTCCACCTACACTAGACATTAACAACCTCTTAATAGCACTATTTACTTTTGTCTGAGCTTAGCTAACTTATTTCTTACTATTATCTTATCCTACAATCCAGTTATGTCAAATGTGTCTATTGATGTCCCGGTATTTGTAATCATAATTAATTGGTAATTAGTTTATAACATGTACTCATTGTGGTGGGTGTTTTTTACTCTCTAACTAATACCTAAAGCAAAACATAAGAAATCAGAATCATGAAAGAAACCCAAAATTATCAAAGATGCATCAAAATGTCAGCCTCAAGACTCAAGTGCACGTGGAGCGCGACAACTACAGAGCGCTCTTCCAACTAGCAAGAGGGTTTCGTCGTTAATAGCATCTTATTAGTGATAATATAAGTTGTCTAAAACGTAAAAATATTAGAAAAAATAAGTAAAGATTAAACACCAATAGAATTTGGACATGTGACAAGAAGTGCAAAATCACTCGATAACATGTCACATCACACTTCATGTCACTCCAATTTACTCCACTCAACCTAAGAATTGGATTGTTTTTAATTTCGCTTTATTTTTAAGTACAAGTAACAGCTTTAAGACTTTCCATAATATATTATAACTAAGATGAAATATAATGTTAATATTAATCAAAAATTAAAAAAAAAAATACATAACTTCATATTAAAAGTTAAAAACTCTATACTAATAAATAAAGATCGCATAGGACATGTGTCATTCTCTGATGCATTCTTACTTTGTTTACATGTTTCTCTCTTCTATTAATTATACAAATTTATTTTTTTAATTTTTTTCGTCTCTCTCCCCTATCAATTAATAGTGATTTCTATATCTATTTTTATGTTTGTTCATAAAATATTTTGGTAAATTGAAATTTCTTCCATTCTTTCTATAAAACATTTTTAAAAAATAACTATATAAAGATTGAATACCAATAGATTTGAACATATGGTAAGAAGTGCATAGCTATTCAGTGACAACCTCATGTCATTTCAATTTACACCATTCAACCTAGAAAATCAATCATTTTTCATTTCGCTTTATTTTTATATAAAAGTAATAGCTTTAAAACTATTCCATAATATATAATCAATAAGATTAAATATAAGGTTAATATTAATTAGAAAAATATAAAAAGATGTATCACTTCATATTAAAAAGTTAAAATCTTTATAATAATAAATAAAAATCACATAGGACACGTGTAATTCTCTTGGGCATTCTCACTTTTTGTACTTGTTTCTCTCTCGTATTAATTATAAAAATATATTTATATTTTTTCACCTCCTTCTCCTATTATATAATAGGGTTTTCTATAATTGTTTTATAAACATTTTTTATTTTAAAAAAATTATGTTTGTTCATAAAATATGTTTATAAATTAAAATTTCTTTTAATCTTTTTATAAAACATTTTTAAAAATAACTATATAACGGTTCTTGGATTTGTATTTAAAAAACTATGTAATATGTCACATGTAATAGGCAAATCCTTATTTATGCAACTCATGTAATACTCGAGGTTCTAACCTTATATATATATATATATATATATATATATATACATACATACATACATATATGTATATATACTATATAATAAATAAATAACTTATGTGACACGTGTCGTATTTTTAGAGCACCTCCTATCTTATTTTCCTTCCAAAAGCATATTCCATGATTGTTTTTAAAATCTTTTCTAAATACAATTAATTAAGTAAAGATCACACATTTATGGCATCCGTTTTTTTCACTTTCCTTAATTCAATCCTGATTTGAAATAAAAAAGTGAAACATACTATACATAAATTAACTTTAAAAAATTTATAGTTGTTTTGGTAAAATATTTCTAATACTTTTGAAATCTACATGTATCGTGCATATTTGATTTCCTAAATAAATTTATTTACACTAACTAATTGATTTCACATATTGAAGTTATTATAAATATTTGACAAGCTCGATAATTATTATTTTTTTGAAATTTTAATTATCAATTACTAAATCTTCTTACATTGATGCCTTTTGTGATTTTAGCAAAAAAATTTAATTATCTTTGAAATCCATATACATCTTAGATAGAGATGGTAATATTATAAATACGATATAAAATGTTGTATATAAAATATAATTTAAAGATCTATAAATTATAACATTTTTTCATTTCACATATTCTCATTTATTCAGTCTGTCATAGTGTGTGTGTGTGTGTGTATATATATATATATATATATATATATATATATATATATATATATATATATATATATGGGGGAGGGATCCTTTGAAAACCATACGATAAATAAAAACCAGCGGTTACATATATGTAAGTACGTGTTATAAAGTGTACAAATAAGAGTTGCGCACATGTATCTGTTATGTATATATAAGTGCATGCTACCATGTGTACAACTAAGAGTTATGTACATGTAGCTCCTACAAGTTACGCATATGTAAGTCGTTTCGTCATCATCGACGTTCCTCCGAGTTTATATGAAAAAAGATATAATGACCTTGGAAAATAAAGTTGAAATTTACTTAAATATACTTTAAACAATTAAAAATTTAAATCAATTATAAATTATGATTGGGTAGTGGTAGTTTTTACGGTTTTTAATTACAAACATGGTTTTCATTTGATCTCTCCCCTTTATATATAGGGGAGAGATCAAATGAAAACCATGTTTATAATTAAAAATATGAAAACCACCATTACCCAATCACATAATTTATAATTGATTTAACTTTTTAATTGTTTTTATTATAATTGAGTAAAACTCAACCTTATTAATTGAGCTCATTATATATTTTTTAATTTAAACTCCAAGGAATTACGATGATAATGAAACGACTTACGTATACGTAACTTATAAGAGTTACATGTACGTAACTCTTAGTTGTATACTTGGTAACACATACTTACATATGCATAACCCCCTACATACACGTAACTAGTAGTTATACACTTTGTGACACGTACTTACATATATGTAACCCCTAGTTTTTATGGTTTTCATTTATAACATAGTTTTCAATAGATCCCTCCCACACACACACACACATATATATATACATATAATCATAAAATTGAAAATATCAAATTCCAAGTACTCATCATCATCTGGAAGTCTATTTCACTCAGAGATAATTAATTGTAATGAGGTGGAGCTGCTTAATTAGTTAGGTAATAAAAAAGAATAAAAAAAGATTGTAATGGTGAGAGGAACGGAGAAGGGGCCGAAACCTTTGGGTTTATAGGGGTGACCTGATAGTGGTAACTTGGACCATATTCTGTCCTTGAAAATTAAGTATGTGACATCCAAGATATGCATTTCAATTCCTTAGCCATACTTGTATTTACTTTTGAAAATATATAGAGATATTATTAGATGAGAATGTAATAATGTCATTTCCAATCATACATTTTGGTCCAACCACTGGGTCGATAATCAAATTCCTGCAAAATATAAAATCCATCGTTTTCTACCTTCCAATAACAGTTCGTGTTGGGAACTGCATGAAAACAATGGGGATGAATTCCTGTTACCGATAAATCTTCAAAAACAGTAAACTCTTGTTGCTTTGATTCCCAGGTAAAATGGCATTGGAAGCGTGATT